>VDFB02000015.1:590948360-592354909 GCA_007258455.2 Sequoia sempervirens | reverse complement strand
TATATGAGTAAAGAGAAAGAGTAGACCGTGGGTAAAGAGAAAGATTGAATTTTCAAATTGGATGGGAAATGGGATGCATAGAAAAGCATAGGAAAGTGTTGTTGGACAAAATTGATCAAAGATCGAGAGCCAGATGAAGAGGCCGAAGTGTTTGTGAATAGTGCATGTGTGAAGGGCGAAAGGAGAATGAAGGTAGTTGAACAAAAATAGGATTGGATTTAATTGGGGTTCTAAGTGTGAGTTTGTCTATTGAAAGCCAAAATTGAAATTTTGTAACAAAATAGTTTTATATTGGTGTAAATAAAATGGAACTTTTATAGTTGTCAATCGTTCATTGTATTTCAAATTGAACTTTGAATTGTGTGAGTGTTAGTTGTTCAGGAGGGAAGGTCCCTCTTGAATCACCCCTACATCATACTCTAATTTGGTTACTATATACTTCACCAAATATTTTATTATGGAGTGTGATTCTTTACGAAATGGCATAAGATCAATTCTCATGCATGAATGTAGGTTAATTGCTTTTGAAAGTCATCGATCAAAAGGTAAGAATCAAATCAAACCAATTTATGAGAAGGAAATGTTATATATTCTTCATGTAGTGAAATAGTAGGTCGTATTTGATGCGTAGACAATTCAAAGTTAAGATAGATCATGATAGCCTAATTTATTTTTTGGAGAAACAATTATGCTTTGAAGAGAAACAAAAATGGGTCACTAAGATATTAGGTTATTCCTTTGAAATCATCTATAATAAATTGAAGGAGAATATAATGTTTGATGCACTAGCTAGAAGGGATGAGGAGGATGAGGCATTATTGTGTGTCATTTCAAAATTACAAGCATAATGAAGAATGGTGTTGCTACAAGGAATCTCATTCAATAGCTTTAAAATAACTCCAATAGCTCATATATATTTTTTTGTGATGTAGATTATTTTGGTATAAAGAGAGATTGTACAAATGCAAGAATTCCATCTTCAAACACAAGATTACCAAAAATTTACATGGTTCTCTTGTTGGGGGTCATCCAAGATTTTTAAAGATATCATTAAGTCAAGAAATATTTATTTTGATAAGGGATTAAAGGAATTATTAAAAAATAATGGTAGAATATTTGTTATGTCAAAGAAATAAAGGGGAGATAGTTAAGACACTTTATCTTTCACAACCCTTAGTTATTCTTATCCAATGGCGAGAAAAGGTCTCCATCAATTTCATCATAGGCCTTCTAAGATCTAAAGGTACAAGTGTCATAAAAAAAATGGTTGATTGTCTCACTAAATATGCATATTTTAGTACATTATCCCATCTATTTTTATCAAGTATAATGGAAAAATAATTTATGGATAATATACAAAATTTATATGGTACCCCAATGGTTATTGTTAGTGATCATGATCCTATCTTTACTAGTTTGTTTTGGATAGATTTATTCTCTTGTTTATTTACTCAATTGGATTGAAACTCTTCACACCATGTATATTCATACAAGAAAATTGAGGTCATAAATAAGTGTTTGGAAGGGTATCTACATCATTTCACTTTAACATGCAATCTCAATGAGTAGAATGGCTACCACTAGCACAATGGAGTATAACACTTCCATAGATCTCCAAAAAATGTCCCTTTTGTGGCATTATATGAATACCATCCCCCATCCATCACATCATTATTGAAGGTGATACCAAGATTTCAAATTGTGGAAGACCACATGAATCATCAACGATAGGTACTTTTAAGATTAAAAGAGAATTTGATGATTACACAAAATAGAATGAAACAACATGTTGACCAACACCATAGAGAAAGTAGTTTTGAATCAGGTGGTTGGATTTTCTTCATATTACAAACTTATAACCAAATGTTTCTAAATCAACAAACAAAGAATAACAAATTATCACTAAAATTTTTGGTCCATACCGAATTTTACAAAAGATTAGCAATGTAGCCTACAATCTTGAGTTACATCCGACAATAAAGATACATCAATTTTTCATGTTTGTTTAAAGAAGGTGATTGGTCAATAGATTCTTACACATATTGTGTTATTGGAGCTAGAAGAAGGAATATTCATCTTGGACCCAAATTTTAATTCTCTAGACATGCACAAAGAAGTTGTGTACTAAGAAAATCATTGAGTATTATCATTTCATGGAAGAATTTTGCAATTGAAGATGTGACATGGGAAGATGAATATTTTATGTAGATGTAACTATAGTTGATTAGTAATGAGGACAATCCTTGTCTGAAGGAGGGCATGCTAAAAACTTAATCCTATATAGTGTGCATAGGATTATGAGTAGTCAACCTATCAGACCTTAATTAAGTCAAATGATTATTATTATATCCTTATTTAGATTATTAAGTCATCTAGGGTATTATATTTAGGTGTCTAAGTCAAACCAGTTGACATCCAAGACATACCAAGGTATATATAGGAGCTAGTGATTAGTTAATTATCATCATATTGCAAATTATGTTCTTATTGGAGATATTTGGACGTTTTTCCTCTTGAAGTGACTTGTTATTATCAAGTATTTGCACCCTAATTATTAGTATGTTCCTCTATTATGCAAATTGTTTTAGTACATTTATTGTAGAATTAAATTTATAAATGTAACAATAGTTAATATTTGCTCTTAATTTCAACCCACGACATGGTGGGTTTTATTAAATTACATGATGCATATCAATACACCAAACCATCTCATTGATGTTCTTTATTTAATTATAAGTCTACATAGGGAATATAAATACATACTCTTTTTATTTCGGTTGTCTCATTTACATATACTAAAAGATTGTCCTCTTTTCTAAGTGTATACAACATGCATCCTCATAACAAATATTTTTATTTCTTATGTGATTCATATTTATCTAACTACCATATGACACTGCTATTTCATATTCCCAAATGATTTTTTATTTTCACCAATCCATTTCACTTATGTTTCTATATATTCCAGAAACTCAATCTTTGATATCATCTAACTAATATATGACATAGAATATTCAACCAAAACATCATAATACTTACAATTCTAATTATGGGATGTGATGATACAATTTTATTCAAGGAAAACTTCAAAAAAGTAATAGAAGCTTTTCAAAACAAGTGTGCAACATTAGTCACACATTAGTTAGTGATGGTAATAAATAGTAAATTGCCATTAAGTGAGTAAGTCACCATGCAAGTTACAAATGTAATAAAACTAATATTAGAATAGAGAAAAGGAATCATTAAACCATATTCACTTTTCTAATTTTTCAATTACAAAATAATATTGTAAATATTAATTGTGAGGTAGAAATTGAAATAATTAAATAATAATATTATTTAAATAGATGTGAAGTGGAAATTGAAGTAATTAAATAATTAGATGTAATGTTGGGATAGACTAATTAAATATTTAATTAGTTCATGATGAATTAGATTAATTAAATAATGTAATTATTTAATTAATTGATGACTATAAAAATAGCATAGAATGAATTTACATAAGCTAACATTGATAAGATGTTAGGAAAATTTTAAGTGTCATTCAAAGTGTCATTGCAGCTAAATTATTGAGACTAAGAGGAGTAATTGTGCTTTGAAGAAAATATAAGCATGAACACCATGGGTAGATAGTGACGGTGAAAAAGTTATGTGTGAGATTTTGGCTCATATTTTGCTAGATTAATTGATTGATTAAATTAGATTGCTCATCATAAGGCATGCATCCTAGTCCCTAGTTTGATATATTTACATGTATACATGCATGGGTTCTAGAATTCCTTGCTCATGAAGTCCAAGGGATTTTCCTTTGTAGTTCATATTTTAACAAATTTTATTGGCTATAGGATGTTCATTCTTTTCAAAAGAAGATGCAAATTTGTCTAATTTACAGAGAAATGATAATTTAATATCTTATACATTATAATTTGTTAGGAGCCCATATTAAATGAATGTATTTGAGTCATAAGAGATCTTTGCTTGCTTTATATTGTTACTAGGTAATCCAAAAGATCAAGAAGACGAGAAGTTTTCCTACTTGAAAGAAATCTTGGATCTCATATTCTCCACAAGCTTTATCAATGATCTTGATGTGGGATTTAGGAAGTGAGGTTGTAGATGTGGATGCAAGGTTGGTTGGATCTATGTATGAAGATGATTTCTTGGGTTTGAGATTCAAGCTACCATAATTAAGAGGGCAATAATTGATTTTGAAATAGTGACCTTCCAAAATCTTACATAATTGAAAGGGATAGGGATTGAAAAATATTGGTGTTTCCTCTCCTAAGTTTGGAATTTTATGCATTAATGGAAGGTAGAGGATACAAATTGCATTGTATGGATTCATAGATGACCCTAGATTATATTGTAAGAAAGATCAAGATCAATTACATGTACTAGGTTTGTTGTATAATAGGCCCCACTTTATGTCATAGATGTATTGTTCCAACTAACTTTCATTCTACACTTTCATAATCTTTGATTGTGGTCATTTCAATAGTCCAAGCTTCTTATGAGTATCTTGTTGAGCACATGGTTATACTAAGAGTAAGGGTGAATCAGTATATCACAGAATTTTATCTTTCAACTTTAATCAATCACATCAACTACACATATGCTAAATATAGCAATTAAGAACACAAAGGGAACACACAATTTACATGGAAACCCTTGCGGGAGAAAAGTACAGAACAATTTTTCCTTTATATATATATATATATATATCTTCTTTCTTCTTCTTGTAGCTAGAGACTCCAACCTCTACTTGAAAAAATATAGGCTCCAACCTATTGGAGGCTTCAAACCCCACACAAAGTGAGCTTCAACCCAACAAAAGGCTCCAACCTCTAATTGATAGGCTTCAACCTATTAGTTCTTCAATTGTTGATATAGTGTCTTCCACATCAATCTGATCCAACCTCTAAATCTTTTCACAATCTTCACAACTTTGGTTCAAACTCTAAATATTTTCATAGTCTTCACAAATCTAATTCAAACTCATGACTCTTTTCACAATCTTCACAAATCTGATTCAAACTCTAATTCTTTTCAAAATCTTCACCAATCTGATTCAAGCACACATTTCTTCCTTCTTAAATCTGAATATTGTCATTTCATTTTACTAGCATAAGTTTCTATCTTTTCATCACACAAATATCTTCAATATAAGTCTATCATATTTTTGCTATCCTTTCTTTATTACTCCAAAAAATATTCATTTAAAATTGTTACCTTTTGATTCCTACTTCAACCTCTATTTGTACCATTTTATTTTTCCAATGGATGTGTCTTTTTATGGGATATGTGTATTTAAATGGATATGTCCTTTTAAAAACCAATCGATGCCTCTTTCTATTCTTAATTAATCACAACCTTTAAATATTTGAAATTGCACCCTTTATATTTGTTGTTTTAAATTATTTTAATTGTAATGAATCACTACCTTTTTTCAAATCATTTGTTGCTTTTTATACACATTTACTTGGGTGATTTCACTTTACCAAGGAGTCGGCTCAAAAGGATGTTTTAATTAATTTACCAAGGAGTCGGCTACATTTAGTTTTTTTTAATTCTTGTCTTGGGCGCCAAAAGCTATATGGGTCAGCCCATATTGAGTACATATGTAGGAAATGTTAAATGCATACTATCCTTTCCAAGCACATGTCAAATGCAATGGTAACAATCAATGACTTTGAAATCATTCCTTTGACATCAATGACAACATATTCCAACATATCTAAGGTGTAAAATCAACTTCAAAGTGAAAAGATGTAGAACGGACCCATTATCCACTAGCACCCTTTTAACATTATGTTTGGTGGAAATCACATTAATGTGTAGAGGAAGGTTGTGGGATAGACCTATGGAAGGAATATCACTTTGGATAAACATAAGATGGTGATTTGAGGACATATGCGACACTAAGAGTTTGAAACAATGATGGGTCAATATTGTTTGGGACTCTTGACTCCTAGAGGATTTTATAGAGTACATCTTTATGAACATTAGATGTTTTCGTAACCTCCATGATTCATATTGTGCTCAATTTTTCTTTAATTGTTTGATGATGTTGTATTAACCCTTAGGAGTAGGCAAGGGAGGCCCTTGTATAGTGACCTTGCTATGTTTTGTGGTGACAACAGAAGTAGAGGATTTGATTTTTATTATGGCTATTTAACTTTTGGAATGATGGATATGACCTACCATAACATCATATGTATGGGAAGCTTTATTATATAGATATTATTAATATGAGTATCTTGTCTTGGTTTGGAAATATGCTTGATCATGCTTCAAGAAAGGGTCTTGATATATCCCTAATATTTACTTGGTGATAATGTTGTGTCCCCTTCTATCTAAATATCCCCATTTTCAATAAGGTCTTGGACATTTTTTAATTATGTGCATCTATTAGTGGGATGTCCTTTAATATTACAATACAAGCAATATTGTGTTTCCTTGTACCATGTTGGCCTGAGTTTAATTTCATCAAATGGTTTAGTTGATAGAGATATGACCATGTTTTCTTTAACCAATTTATTGAAAACAACCACTAATCACTCACCAAGAGATGTCTCTTGTCTAAATTTTATTTCTTGTTTTTATTATCTAGTGGGAGTGGTAGGAATCAATATATATTTTGAGTCAGTAATATCATGGCCAACTACATGTATATTTTTGCTAAATAATTTGGTTTGTCAAGTTGATTTTGATCATTTGTAAATATTTTCACAAGGACTTTAGCTATGAGAGTTTTTTTATTTACACACATTTTTTTAATAATTTCATCATTTAAAGTAGTAAGACAATGAACTTGTAGGTGAAATGTCATTTCTTGGTTTAGGTTTGCAATAATATATTGATCAATTTTTTAGGTGGTATCCGAGGGAATCGACTTGCTAGACCTCTCCATCATTGTAAGAAGGAAGAGAAATTTTCTCCATCATGTTGTTTGGCATTACAAAGGTCCATCATGGTGATTTTGTGTTCTATATTACATGAAAAATGTGTAAAAAATCTCTCAACTAAATCTTTGAATGTGGTGATGGTGTTATTTTGTGGGCATACCACAAGTGCTTTTCCACCTAAGCTTCTTGAAAATAATATAATCAAATACATGTCATTAAAAAAAACTTTTTGGATAACCATGTAAAATCCCTTAAAATGTTCTTGAGGCTCCCCTTTTCCCTTACATTTATCAATTTTTGGAATCTTGAAATTTGTGGAGTGAAAGGAGTTTGTGTTAGGGACCTATCTATCAATAGGGACATAATTCTTATTTTTTTCTCCACGTACATATAAGTAAATGGCGGAGCAGTGACACAGGAAAGGTTTTCGAAGGCACAAGGGTTTTCAGTATGACGATTGTTTGCAGGCGAGATGTTCCTTTAACAACAAAAGAGGTCGTAACAATCAAAATTCCAAATGGATGGACCCAAATAGGGCATGGCAGGCTCCGTCTAAACAACTCAATCGACCGGGGGACATAGAAAATGGTGGTCGAAGACCCAGAAATCCTGTGCAGAAGGATGATCGTTTCCAGTCAATATATCAAACTGAAAAGGTGGATTTTTGGCAGCTGGAAGGAAAGTTTTGGCACCCAAAACAACAAGATGAGAAGGTGGGTCCAAGCAAGGTAATACCTAGCATTTCCTACGCAACCATGACTTCTTTGCTCTTGGAAATAGTGAATGGAGTGATTATGTCAGCTTTTTTAAGGCTTGGGCCTTTTTTATGAAATGGGGTGGGACATGACCTGCTTTCTCAAAGATTAGGGCATGGTGTGATAAACATTGGTACAAAGAGTGTGGTCTCAAAACCCTCAAGAATGGTTTTTATTTAGTGACCGGTAAAACAACTCAGGATAAAGAGTGGATTCTAAATAGTGGTCCTTTTGTGATGGAGGGAATGGGTTTTTTCATTAAGGATTGGGTTCTAAATTTTGATCCTAATGCAACGATGATTGAGGAAGTCTTGATGTGGATTAGGTTGAAAAATCTCCCACAAGAATATTGGGATCTTGAAACTATAAAAAATATTGGAAACAAATTTGGGATGTTTGTGAAGTCGGAAGAAGCAGTGGATAAATCTGACTATAGTGTTTTCCCTAGGGTTTGTATTTTAAGACAAGCAATTCATCCTCTTCCTAAAATGTTAGAGTTAAAGACTAGGGAAGGTGTTTGGGGACAAAGGCTCGAGGTTGAGGATGCGATTTTTACTTGTTTGAACTACTTTGGGAAGGAGCATTCAGATGGTCAATGTCCACCTTCGAAAAAGGGAAAGGGTTTAGTCCAGAACTCTTTATATGAGGAGATTGTGAACTTATCTGAGATGGAGCAGTGGGAAGACCTTTGGAACACTCAAGAATGGGGACCCAAAAGTTTAACCAGTCCTATTCAACAAATGGGGCTGATTGTTATTGGGAGGGGTTTTAGAAAGAAGAAATAGATTCACTTTTTGAAAGTGGATCTGAGACTTTATCTCAGACATGGACCCATCAGAGCTCTTTTCAAGAGGAAGAAACTTTATTAACTCCTAATGTAGAGATGGAAAATGGGCTACCCTTTTTAGAGTGGCAGTTGGATGGTTCTGATATCCCAAGGGTTTATAGTGGTGTTCCTGAGAGGCAGAAAGGTTCTCCTTTAAATAAAATAGAAGGCTTCCTAGGACAAAGTTCCCACTTGAGGGTGGAGCAAATGGTTCCAACCCCTGGACAGCTAAGTAACTCTCAATCGCCATCAAAAAATAAATTCTCAAGTGGTGACACGTTGGCTCATTCTAGAGCTAAAAACCCTGGTGAAGATTGGGAACAAAACTCTCCTCAAAGCAACAAGCAGGTTAGAGATGCAGCAAACATGTATTTGGAGGAAGATAGAGCTTTGGAGAATGAAGAGTCTATTTTCAAGGATATCCCTATATCCCCTATTAGAAACTTAGATAGCGCCTTTGTCAAGGTCAGAGATAGTGGTGGCAACCTGGAGGATTCAGACTTAGATTTGATTTCAGATGAAGAACTGGGTGGTGAAGATGTTCTTGGTTTACATGATAATATTGGAATTGTGGAGAAAAGAACAATTGATCAATCTACAGTCTTAACCAGTAAGGCTAAGATTGGTGAAAATAAGAAGTGTGGTCCTAAAACTAATCGGATGCACCTTGAAATGTTTGGTAATGCAGTTGGTCAGAGCAAATTGAGATCGGGAAAAGGCTATGCCTTTTCCCAGCAGCCATGAAAATCATATCTTGGAATGTCAGGGGCTGCAATGCCCTTGACAAGATACGTTTGATCAAAAGATGTTTTGATCAAATGAGACCTTCTTTAGTGCTCCTACAAGAAACAAAAATTAAGGAACCTGATTTTGACTCTTTTTCTAAGTGTTTCAATTGTTGGAAATGCTTCTTATCTGGGGCGGTTGGTGCTTCCGAAGGCTTGGGAATCCTATGGAATGATTCGGTTGTTGATGTGCAAGTAATCAGGTAGGATAGGTGTTGGAAATGGCTACAAGTGGAGTCAAAGCAGCTACTGGCAAGTTTCTCAATAATCAATATTTATGGGCCAAACAATTCAGCCCAGAAAAAGATGTTATGGCAAGATCTGTAAGGAATTTTAGGCGAGGAGGAGGAAAGGATGTTCCTTTTGGGGGATGATTTTAATGCGATAATGATACCTTCAGATAAATTTGGGGGTTTGTGCTAGTCTGGACAAAGTTAGCAGGATTTCTGTGATTTTGTGGTGAACAATGGTCTCATAGAGTTGCCCTTCAAGAATGGAGAATTCACTTGGACAAACTGGAGAGGCAGTTTTTTCAATATTGCAAAAAAATTGGACCACTTTTTTCTAGCAAGAAATTGGGCGAAGCATCAATGGACTTGTGAAGCGGATATTCTTCCTATAACTGGTTCAGACCACTACCCCATAGGCCTGAGAATCCAAGAGGAAGCCACTCCGGATTGCTGCCCTTTTAAGTTTCAAATGATGTGGTTCTGGGCTGAAGGCTTAAAGGACTTGGTGGTTGATTAGTGGCATAATGCTCCAAGGCGAACAAAAACTAAAGCTTTCATTTTTTTTTTAAATCTCCAATTTATCAAAGAGCAACTTAAAAATGGAATCGGGAATCGTTCAAAAATATTTTTGCTGAAAAGCTCAGGCTGGAGGAGGAACCGAATGCTTTGCATTCTAAAGTGATTGAGCATGGGATGAGTGAAGAAGAGTATGTTCTAGAAAAACGGTTGAACAAGGATTATTCAGAAGTCCTAGCTCATGAAGAAATCTATTGGAGACAAAAATCCCGTGAAACTTGGTTGAAAGATGGTGATAGAAACACCAAATTCTTTCACAACTTTGTAAAGGTGCGTAGATCCCATAATAATATTTTCTCCATTAAGGATTGTAATGGTGCAATTTTGGATGATGCTATCCAAATCAATAAGGAAGTCGTGAGGTTCTTTTCTGATATTTTTAATGTTGATTTTGAAAGCCATGATTCAAACATCTTAGATGTTATTCCTTGTTGTATCTCTGAGTCTCAAAATGTTATGCTAATGGAGGAAGTCACCTTGAAGGAAGTGAAAAAATATTTGTTTGACTTGGGAGGAGATAAAGCCCCTAGCCCAAACGGCTTCCCAACTAGATTTTTTCAAAAAAATTGGGATATTTTTTCCAATGACCTGTGGGAGGTGGTCAAGGAATCAAGAAGGGGTGGTTTCATCCTAAAGGATCTAAATAACACCTTTATAGAGCTTATTCCTAAAAGATTGGTAATCAATTCCTTTGAGGATTTTAGACCGATCTCCTTATGCAATACGGTTTATAAAATTATTTCGAAAGTTATTGCTAACAGGCTGAAAAAGGTGTTGGTGTCGGTGATCTCTACATAACATAGTGGCTTCTCTCCTAATAGATTGATCTTTGAAGGTATTATAATGGCTCATGAAACCATTCATTCGGTTTGGTTGGAAAAGATGAAAGAATGATGGTCAAGCTAGATATTAGAAGGGCTTATGTTAATAGGTGTTTTCTGCTAAAAGTGTTGGAAAATTTTGGCTTGCGTGGATTGAGAGTTGTATTAGTACCCCTTGTTTCTCTATTTTGGTGAATGGAAGTCCCCAAGGTTTTTTTGAATCTTCTAAAGGAACCAGAAAAGGTGATCATATATTGCCTTTTCTTTTCATCATCCTAGTTGAGGTATTAGGAAGGTTGATTTCTCATAAATGTAGAAATGGTTTATGGAAAGGCATCAAAATTGTTGAAGGAATTGACCCAATCTCACATCTTCAATTTGTTGATGATACCTTTTTGATGGGGGAAGCCACTTTTCAAGAATCCCAGGTGATGAAGGAGTTTTTAGATTCCTATGGTTTGGCATCCGGGCAATGCATTAATTGGTGAAAGTCTGAAATTTTCTTTTCCAACACTCCCCTTCAAAAACAAGTGGAAGTTTGTAGGATCCTAGGTATGAGAGTTGGAACTCTCCCTAACAAATATTTGGGGATACCTCTTTTTGGAGGAGCTAATAAGGCAAGTGTGTGGAAAGATCTATTGGATTCTTGTCTAAGTCAAATGGATGGTTGGAAGAGAAAATGGTTAACTATTGTGGGTAGAATATTAATGCTAAAATCGGTAATCTCTGTGATTCCAGTTTACTCAATGATGTGTCTAAAGATCCCAAAGAAGGTGATCAGATCTATTGGGCAACGCATGAGGAAATTCTTTTGGAATGGGGCTAGTGAACAGGATAAAATTTTGTTGCTAGCTTGGGATAGGATTTGTAGGGCTAAGGAGAAATGGGGAGCTAGCCTGAGGGATTGGCAGCTCATGAATGAAGCCCTTGGAGCAAAGCTGGTTTGGAATATGTATGCTAACTCGGATTTATTGTGGGTTAAAATTTTGAAGGAAAAATATTTGTATTCTACTGAGGATCAAAGGATCTTCACGATTCGTAACCCACCTAAAGGATCGGCCATTTGGAACTTTATAGTTTCATGCAAGCCGGTTATTCTAAATCATATATCTTGGCAGATTGGAAATGGGCTTAAAGCTAACTTTTGGGAGGACTCTTGGGACGGGTGGCCTAATCTATGTGAAGAGGTTGACTTGCAGGATCTCAAAACTTTTTTCACTCAAAGATGGGGAGATAAGGTGAGGGATTATTTCAAACTAAAATAGGGTCCTTTTGGCCATGAATGGGGGTGGAAGGAAGTTCTCGTAGACTGTTTATCTGTTCAGTAGATTCAGAGGATGAAAGACATTTTTCAAGAGAGGAAAGTGTTGCTATCATAACATCATGATAGAGTCATTTGGTGTGGTTCTACTAATGGGAATTACTTGGTCAAAATTGGCTACCAGTTTCTGGATTCTGTGGAAAGGGAAAATTTTTGGCCAAAAGATCTCTGCTAGAACAAGAACTGTCTTCCAAAGGCAGACATCTTTGCATGGATAGCAGTGAATAGTAGAATTCTAGCAGGGGAAAGGAGGAAGCGCCTAGGCCTTGTTGGTACCACAAAATGTGTAATGTGTAATGGGGCTGAGGAATCGGTAGACCACTTACTTCTATAGTGTGAAATAGAAACTAAGTGTTGGGAGAATTTAAGGCTGAAATTGGGTTGGCATGGTCCTCTTCAAAGGACACTAAAAGAGGTATTTGAAAGTTGGCCAATTGCTCAGAAAAAATCTTTCCTTTCAAGTATTTGGATAGTTACCCCTTCTCTAGAAATTTGGGAGATTTAGAAAGAGAGGAATAGAAAAAAAAAATTGGACAAGAGTGAGCCCCTAAACAGATTGTTGTATCACATTGATCATATGATTGAAGAAGTTGTGAGTTCAGCAGCTTCACATCCGCAGAACATGCATTTTCCCTTCTCTTAGGATGATAGTAGAATTCAAAGAACATGTCCTGGCATTAGGATCAAATCAAATATGGGGATGGTGGCTGTTGTTTCTAAGAAGGATAGTGTTGAAAATGTTTGTTGGGAAAAACCTCTAGAAGGTTGGCACAAGGTAAATTTTGACAAGGCTTGAAGGGGTAATCCTGGTCTTTCAGGTGCAGGTGTCATAATCAAAGATCATGAAGGGAATTTGATTGCTTTAGGAGCAAAAAAATTAGAGGAGGGAACTAATAATGTGGTTGAATCCAAAGCAGCATTACTAGCTATTGGCATAGATTGATTAGTAGGTGTTTGGAAAATTCACCTTGAAGGGATTCATTGATAATTACTCAGGCAATTATTTATTTGGGGGCAAAGGCTTGGCACCTACAGAATTATGTTAGAGAAATTCTCAAATAAATAGAATCCTTTGAGGATTTTGAAGTGATCCACATTAGGCATTTGAGGAACACAAAGGCTGACAGCCTCTCCAAGTGGGCTATCTCTTTTAATAATATTGGCGAGTCTATTTTGGAAGATCTCAAAGGTGTTTTTGTTGATTAAGTTTCCTTACAGTTCTAAAGCATCTCCCAGGCAAGTGCTTTTATTAAGCATGGGCTCCTATGTGATGAAGTCCGGATTTATTTTGGTTGGATGGGTGTGGATGGCTTTTTGGTGTTGATGAATTTTTGAAGAAAGGAGGGATAATGGATAGTTTTTCCCTAGATTTATATCCTTATGGGTAGATGTCTTTTCAATGATGATGGCAGGACAATGTCAGAGCAGAGGTCGTGATAAAATGACAAGGGGGATTTGGGTCATCCTTTTGCGATCTTGAAAATCCCTCAAGCAATTGAATTTAATGAGTATGTTAAGTGGCGACGGAGGTGGTAGTTAATTTCATGAGGTTTGTAGGACGGCGATGAAAATATGTCATTAATGACACGAATTGGAAGGCTTTTAAAGATTGTAAAGAATAGTAGTATGGTCATTTTTAGCAAAGTATTTGTTAGGTGTGGTGACGTTTCCAGTAGCTCGAGGATGGAGGAAATGTATAGGTTTTCAATGCAGAGAAAACAAAAGGATTCTTTGGCCCAGTGACTACATTTCGACTAAAAATTTTATTGAAATGCCTGCAGGATGAGGTTGTAGAGGCGGTGTTGGAAACCTTGGGTGTGCATTTCATGGAAGCAAAACACAAAGGAAGGTTGAATGTAGACATAGCTTCAATGATCTTTGCTTGGGGGTGGAGTTAAATGAAGAAATTGAAGTGATCAAATGGGTTATGTTCACGCTTTTTGAGGCAGATTTGCTTGTGGGGATGGAATCATTTCTAGAGTGGGTTGTGCCGAGAGTGGGATTTGATGTTTCAGAAGGAATCGAATATATGGATGAAGTGACTGAAGAGGGTCTGATCCCTTTTCTGAGGTGGCGAAGGAGGACTGATAGAGACACCTACAAGCTAGAGATATTGTCGACATGGGAGAATTTGAAGTTGGTGCTTCATCGTCATGATTATGCAACATGGCAAGAGACACCAAGCATTCCACAAGAAATACCTAGGAAGAAATGCTCGACAAGGAGGGGTCGTCATCGGCGTGCGAGGGCAAGTAGGGGTGGTTTTTAGAGGATGAGATGGCGGGTAGGCTTGATGTTAGGGCTCTATTCTTTTTGCAACTACATCAAAATCGTTCCTTTTTGAAAGGTTGGCAATGGTAGACCGGGTCTGAAGGCTGGAACGATGATGCGGTCTGTGGCTCAAGTTGGAATTCAACGGCTTCCTTGGCACGGCAGGAGTGATATTTACCTGTAAATTTTGTATGGTTGTGTTTAAATGTTGTTTTTGTAGTTCCCTATTGGAACAGGCTAGGTGTTTGTAGTAGGATGTAGATTTTTGGATGGGCTTTGTGAATATGTCACGAAAATTTTGGAAGCCATGACATAAGTTTTTTTGTATTTGTAGATGAAGAAGGTCGGATTCGGCTTTTTGTAAATGCTAGTGTTTAGGGGTTGGGGGTTGAAGGCTTCATACTGATATCGATGTATTAACTTGTTAATAATATTAATAAAAAAACTTATTATAGATCAAAAAAATAGGGACATAATTCTTCAAATATGTACCCTTTGCATTGAATTTTATTTCCAACTTGTAAACCTCTTATTGTTCTTTCAATGCTTTTCATTCTTGGTCAAATAGGGTATTGGTAGGCTGCGTTTGGTTGTTTTAATTGTTTTCATTGTTTAATACTATAGGTATGTTGGATTGTTGCTCGATTGGATTGATTTGCATAATGATTTATATTGGAATACTTTTGTGAGTTGTCATGTGTAGTCTTGATTTGCTTGTGGGTTGTTTTGATGAGGTTTTTGGTTATTTTGATTGGGTTCATTTTGTTGAGAATTTTGATCATTGGGATTAAGTCAGTATAATGCATTAGGTTTCCATGGAAACATGAGTGATGAAGTTTTCATTTTTTCACGATATTGGGGATCATGTTGTGATTTTGGTGTTATGGTGAGACTAGGTAGTTTTGAATTAACATTGTCTTGATCAACATGAGTTTGGTCAATAGTGGTGTTCATGGGATTTTTGTTAAATATCTCTTAGTTTATGATGTTATTGAGGTTATCCAAGTTATAATCGAGAGACAACTTGGCTCCTAATTCCATAAGACTTCTTAGTATGTCATCCATATTTTGATATATGAATCGATCTATTAAAGTGTGTCCTTATTTAGAGTTGAGTAAATCATGATAGTCATGGAAATGCTCGATTTAGTAAGGGGGATTATCATTATCACTATCACTATAGTCTTAGTTTTCTATAGAATTTGAGTTGAAGTTTCTCCAACTTGGTATGGATTTTAGATGCATGGGTGTTCTAGAAGAAAAGAATTTTCTTTAAGGGATTCCATGTTTCATTTTGCTTAACATCTAGTGTAGGTGACATGATAAAAGCATTTTAAAGACTTTGATTTTGGACTTGATTTTTTTTATATATTAAAAGGTTTGAGCTTTTTAGGATTTTTTGGAATTTAAACATTAGTTTCACACAAAGGGGAAGAAAAGTAAAAATAGCAACCACCTATTATATTCAAGTAGGAGTGTTTGATTTTGTGATCCCACAAATATGTACGTACTTGGTCAAGCAAAAAGTAGAATGTAGAATTCATATTCTAAAACACATGTGAAAACCTCTTAATCAAGCAAAAGTAAAATTCAATTAGCTACAAAATGAATGAACAAAGTTATCATTTATGTGAATCCCATGGTGAACTAGACTTGTTCCAAGGATTTGGAATGCGGTTTCTTGAAAACTTGCTTCAAAATTCCTTCAACATATGCATATTAGAGAAGGATGGTGTTTTTGGAAACTTTAAAGCTCCATTTATTTATTTTTTCCTTAAGAGGATGGATGGTTGGGACTTGCTTGAGAGATCTATGATGGAAGTTGAATGAGAAAATTTCCATTGAATCAAGGAGAAGATGGATGGTCATGATTAAGTTTTTCCATGATGAAGGGATGAGATTATTTAGCTAAAAATAGAAATTCATAAATAATTAGTTGCAATTAAAAAATGTAAAGAAAAAACAATTAATTGATCATTTATTTGTGGATGTAGACACTGAAAAATGTCCTAAGCCTTCTAACCTTATTTTCACCTTCAATTTCTCTTCTTCCCTTGCATAATTGAATAATTTTAATTATTTGATTATGGTTTAAAGTCATATTTCTTTTATTAATTAAATATTCTTAATTATTTAATTAATTCACTTTTCCCTTTTATTCTTCTTTTTGATTAATTAAATAAATTATATTTATTTAATTATGTCACTAATATTCTTTTTTCTCTATAATTAAATAAATTCTTATTTATTTAATTATTCATTTTTACTTTTCTACTATAATTAAATAATTAGTATTAATTGTTTAATTATTCATTAGCTTTTTTCTTATACAATTAAATAAAATTTATTTATTTAATTATTTTCCACCTTTCCCTCCACTATTTAATATTTTGTCCTTTTCCTCCACTTTTAATTAAATTATTATTTAATTAAAAATTCAACTTTCCCTCTTCTTCTATTATTAAATTTTTGTTTTAAATTATTTAATTATTCACTTTCCCTCCTAAATTAAATAATTTTATAATTATTTAATTTATTTCAACAACTTCTTTTTATGTGCCCTTCATTCAAATTTGGCTTTCTATAAAAGAGAGCTCTCATTATCATTTTATCCCTAATAATAATAACTAGTTCAAGCATTCAAGGAGACAAGTACAATCTTCAATATTTTGCTATCATTATCACAAGGCTTATTGTTGCATACTCAAAATCTACGGGCAATCAAGCATATAAGGCAAAATGGAGGACAATAGAGGTGAATCAACCATGGCATAAAATTTTTGGTAATATTGTTTCATTATTTTATGTTTCTATGTTCATTTGTACTTCATTGTTGGTTTAGGGCTCTAGGGTTTGATTTTTATTGATTCATGTCTTTTACCTTAATTTTACCCTATTCTACAGTGGAAATGGTGGATGAAATATAGATTAATTAAAATAATAGCATTATCAATGTGAGCTAGTTATTGAAGTAATTAAATATTAAAATTATGTATTTAGATGTGTCACTAGGTTACACGAATAAAGTATATATATTTAATTAGTTAGTGATGAACTAGATTAATTAAGTAATATAATTGTTTAATTGATTAGTAGCAGTTTAGATTAATTAAATAATGATGATGAAAATATTAGTATGGAATGGGTTTATGTAAGTCAATATTGATATGATGTTAGGAAAATTTAGTTGTGCACATTAATCTTTAGAGGATAATTAGGTTAACACATTCAATTTTTAGATTAGATAGTTTACTTCTATGTGGCAATTAAACTTTGTTTGAGGAGTGTTGGCTCTCAAAACCGCAAGCATTGTTACTCTAAGTGAGACAGGGGAAACAAGAAGTTTGAAATAGAGAGAAGGGCACATCAACGAGGAGAGGATGGTTTTGGACCAATGCATAAGATTTGGACAAATCCTCTTCGTCTTCAGGCTCTATGAAACCTAGAGGAAATTCCCTTGAGGTTTTAGACAATCAAAGAGAAATACAAAAAAAAGAACAAGGCTTTGATTATCATGCCCTAATGGCAATCAAGAACAAGCCTACAAGACCTCACCAACAACAAATATAAAGAAGCAGCCAAGGATATGAACTAATTATATTTGGCAAGATGAATCACCATATCTTTTCTTACACATATCCATCTTACATCTCACCAACACAAGCATTTATAAATCCATCTAACACAAGCTCACTAATGTTGTAAATTGCTAAAGCAATGAACTAGGTAAACATGACTCCATGCATAAGCCTCTCAATATATCATTCGAGTGCGACTTCCTTAAGATGTGACCAAAATTGTAAAATTGATCAATGCATGCAAGCAAAACAATAAACTAAACTAAAACATAAATAGAAAAATGTTTTGCATGAAAAGGTGAATCATAAACCAATTTGATCAAATGTCAAATGAATCAGAAAACAAAGTTACAAGATGTAAGAAGAAAGGAAATCCACATGGGACTGCAATAGAATCATAAAACAAGACAATGTTGCACATCACATATACTTAATAATCCTCAATAGATCAACAATACTCCACATACAATAAAAAGATATCATTACAAAATAGTTTGCAATTAATTATAATGCTACTACATTAATCAACTCCTTACACTAGGCCAACAAATGTGGAAATTCCACAAATAGGTTCAAAAACCTCCCTAGAATATTTTAGCCTAGCACAAGGATGTGATCATGCAACAACCCAACTTTACTGTACCTTCCTATAGCCAATACAAACACTGCTATTCCCTTACAATTTTGCATACACAACAATTGATTCCCTGGAATAATTGGCTCACCAAACAACATATATATATAGCATTATAATTTCAATGTACAAGTTGGGCAGGAATACATGAGTATTCAACGAACTTGCAAATCGTCCATGTCCATTTGAATTTTCACATGGAATTGTGCATGAAATCATTCCCCTCACATCAACAACCATCTACATTTGTATATAAACCATGTCCTTGACAAACCCACATATGTTGAGAAACATTTGAAAGTCTTCCCCATCATTTCACATCTATTTGGGACCATTAATGGCTTCTAGGGTTATGCAAGGAGATGTGTCGACATTAAGATCATTGAAAGTCCAAGAGAGGGATGCATAGGATACCAAGTGTCATCCAATAGTGGGGAATAGAAAGGTCTAAAGGTCTACACATGACTTGAGAGTGAAGTCTAGGATTAAAATTTTATCATACTTGATACCACAAGGATTGAGGTATCATCATACCTCATACCATAATGATAAGGGAAAGGAATACCCAAAATCCTATCAAAATGATAGTGTTTGGGGTATCAAGATACCAAATAAAATTTAGGCATGATCATAAGGAAAAATCTAGGAGCCTACTTTACAACATGAATTGAGACTCGAGAATATTCAATATTATGGGGATTGGAGTTCAAGGTAACCAAATCCTTCATAAAGATTTCAAAGAGGGAAGGCGAACTCCAAAGGCCCATGGGAAACAAGGGATCAAGAAAGTGGGGGCACAAAGGACAAAGCCAAGACATTCCAATAGAGGAAAGTTTGAGAACTCAAGACATGTGGAGCTAGGGAATTAAGGAATTGGAGGAAAAGATACCCAAGTAAGGAAGTTTCAAAATCCCACAAGAGATAAAGAAGAAGCATGAACATGTAGGGAATTGGATGATGGAAATAAATTCCAACAAGAAAAAGCTTGAAACCCCACTGAAGGTTAAAAATTGATTAAAACACCCTTAATACTTCAAAAAAATGTCATTTATGGAATTTAAGCACGCGACAAAGATATAAAGAGAGAGAAAGAACAACATTAAGCATAAATCAACCAAGGGGGACCATTAAAGGAATTATCTAATCAGTGATCAATCATAGGCAAGGTAGGGCCAAGCCAACAAAGGTGACACTAAACTCAAAAAAAAAAGGATTTTCGGGTAAGTGCCAATGAAGAGCTTAAGAATAAATGTAGTTGAATCATTCCATACTAAACATTCCATTGAATTAAAAAATATATAAATTCTATAACCCACCAAAACTAATTTATAGTAAATCCAATAATTTTCAAACTTGTTCTCATTGTAAATGACAAGGTTGCATCTCTAGCAATTGCTTTGATCTAAACCCTTGTATATCTTGTGGCCAACCCACTCATTCTATCAAACATTGTTATTTTGGATGGATAGATCACTCCAATGTAAGAACTAGTGCCCAAAGTATATAACATTTTTTGCAATTTTTACCAAGTTTACAACATTGGCATTTCATCAAACAGTTTGTCTATAACGGATTATGAGGAGTTTGTGTTTGTAATCATTCGGATAATCCATTCATTCCTATCATAACATATTTCCCTTTCATAAAATTCAAACTTAACATTCACAAATGTATAGCAAGCAGTTGGCATTCATTCATGGTGGCTATGAATATAAGAAATTAATACTACAAAATGTTGTTTTAAACATTAAACACAAGGTAAGCATATACATTGTTCTAACCTAGATAATTAGCATGTGCTAATAACTTTCAATATATATATATATGATTGTGTGTGTGTATATATATACATTTATATGTATATATATATATTTATATATCCTTCATGATATATATATATATTATACGTGGGTGGTTGGGAGGGTGACCCTCCAAGTTGGCAAAGGGATTCCAACGAGGCGGGGTTAGTGGCCGCCACGTTGAAGTGTATATGTTGGGGTGGATGTCAGATGCATTGAAGTGCATATTGGTGGAGAGGACAATTATTCCGAGTACATGCTTTTGAGGTTGTCAGTTTAAGCACTTTCTTTAATGAAGGTTTCGTTCACGATGAAGGATTTGTAGGACAATTTTTATGCTACAAGGACAACTCGCTTACTTGGTAATGATTTCTCGCCCGTGTGATGCAAGCATCACTACGCGAGTGCGGGCATTTTTAATGCATGGAGGTGATGGTTTTTTCAGAGCATTAATGCATTTTGGGTGTTGTCGTTGCGCTAATAGTGGTGAGTTGAGTGGTAGCAATTGCTTGGTCTCTAGTGTCGTCGATGGGTGGCAATGGCTGAGCGTTCAAAGTTTATAACTGAAGTCTCGGTGGAGGGTGTGGCGTGGTTTGGAGCGGATACTCCAATTTCTCTGCAGGCGAAGTTTCGCGAGATTAAGGACTAGAGGTTGAAGCGGATACTGCTTAACATCGCAGCGGTTAAAATTATTTTGGGTTCTAGGCATCTTGAGCGAAAGGAGTATGGGAGGGATATTGTGCATATTTCATCGAGGTTTGTGGCCTCTCTTTTGGATAGTCGTGTTCCTAAGCCAGAGGCAAAGGAGTTGTTGGTGAGGCTGTTCATGAAGGGTTTGGTCCAGGGAAAACTTTAAGAAACCCCCCCCCCCCCTTGGCGAAGATGTAAAATCCTGGAGAATCTTGTATACTTCCCGATAAAAATATTAATTTTAGTGGCAAATTTTTTCGTTTTTCGTGAAAAAAAAATGTCCATTAGAAAATCTTTTCTAATCATTAGAAGTCTGTGGAAAATCTTGGCGAAATGCAATTTTTTTCAAACCACTAAAAATTTTCCATTGGCAATTAAAATCTATTTTCAAACCAATAAAATATTTAGATTGGCGAATTAAACCTTTTTTCAAACCAAAAATAATAATTTTGTTGGCTATTAAAACTTTTTTTCAAACTAAAAAATAAAATTCATTAGCGAATTAAACCTATTTTCAAATGATTAAGAAAAAAACATTGGCAAATTAAACATTGTTTAGTAAGCAAAGGAGGCGTGGAAGTTTTCGTAAAAAGTGAAGCATTTATGAAGGTTTTTTGCCGACGATGGACGTACGTTTCGGAATCGACATTAATGGAGATGGCTGGAAAATTGAGATGTATTAAAGACACATCTCATGTAGCCAGCCGGCGGTGGGTGGTTGTTTGGAAGCCAGTGAACCAGGTTACCAGAGAAACAATGGAGGCCAGTTTCACCTTGACATCACGGAGGAAGTTGGACCCTTTCGTTGGCAAAGCGTCTGTGAAGCGGATGTGGGGTTTATTTCTCTTCAAGGATGTGTAGGTGGTGCAAGCAATTCAATTTATTTTGGGTAATGGCTTTGAAAAATTAAACCACAGATACAAGACCAATATGGATATTTATTCGTTGGTCATGGCTTGGGATCTGGACTTAGGAGAGTCAGTGGATGTAGTGAGGAAAGTCATGAAAACTCTGGTTCACAAATATTTTTTAGAGGATATGGAAGGCATTATGGAACGGGTGATACCAGGAGTGGAGCTTGTTAAGGTTGAAGGCATGGATGGTGGAGGCCCGGAGCTCGCGGATTTAAATCATCTCTTTATCAGGTGGCTAGAAGGACGCACCAAAGCTCTATGGTGAGAAGGTGTGGAGTGTGGGTGGCAAGCACTCAAAATCTGCGTCAAGCTAATGGAGGTTGAGGAGGTCATAGAGAATCTCAAAGACGTCGCTAGAGCAAAGATGCGTGAAAAGAAGGGTTTGCATCTGAGGAAGAAGATGAAGTCGTTAATTGAGATAGAGCCGTTGGAGACGGGTAATTCATCGAAGGCATCTGAGTAGTACAATTTTTTTTTAAAAAAATTACTGTACTAAATCTTGTCTGTGATTTTTTTTTTTTGGGGGTTATGCCTGGATTTGCATTGTAATTGTAAAACACCTTGGGGCACGAACAATGGTTCGAAGGGTAGATTTCAGGTGGGTATGATTAGGGATAATTTGATATGTTGGAAATGGAAATTGTGTTGGTTAATCAACTTTTTTGGTAGTTGATGGATGAACATAAATCTAAAGTATATTTTATAGCATTAGTTTAGAATTGGAATAATTCTTTCTAAAGTATATTTTATAGCATTAGTTTAAAATTGGAATAATTTTTGGTAGTTGATGGATGAAGATAAATCTAAAGTATTTAATAATGTTTATGATAAAAATATAAATTAGTTTAGAATTCGAATAATTCTTTCTAATTTCACTTTATATTAATATATATGATTTATTCAACAGCATTTATTTTATAGCATTTTGTTTACAGTGATTCTCAGCTTTGATTTTTTTCAAGATAATATAGCATTTGGTTTTATTGGTGAGCATGTTGAAATTTTATTTTCCTTTTACAAATAATTTATGTTTTTAGATAGATGAATTTAAGGATTAAACTATAAAAAAAAATCAACAACATTTATTTTATAGCATTTATTTAATATGTATGATTAATAAAATCAATAATATTTTAATATAAAATATTTTATATAAATTAAATATTTTTTTGACATTTAAATTTTTTCATAAAACGTAAAGTGACAGGCATTTAAATGAATAAAACTGTCACAAAATTTTCATATGACAGGTAGGGGTGGTCATCAAATTTCAGGCCTGGCCGAGGCCCGAGAGGTAGTAATTTTCCAAACTCCACATGTACCAATCTTAATTACCCATCGATCCTCCAGTCATGTCCACTTGCTAAAATTTGTCTACGATCTTCACTTCATAAATGCACCGTCTTTGCCACCTTTCCTATCTTAATTCACCAAAGTCGAGGTTTTGGTGCTTTTCCTAACCTTAGTTGCAAGTTTTTCTTGGTCATCTATGTATTCGGTGGGTCGGAAGTTTTGACAACTTCGAAACTTCAGACTTTGGTTCTAAGGTTCCAAGTTTCAGCGACCACGTGACATTATGGACCACTACCGTTCGATGAATTTTTGATGGACTACTATAGTTGCATTCTGGAAGTATATCTCTCAAGTAGTAGATTTGCAAATTGAAACCTCTGAAATTACACTAGAACCGTTAGATGCGAACACGTGGGGAGATCAAGGCTCATCATCATGGTAATGAACCCGATGGGTTGGATTTTGGTGATGAGTGATAGAAGAACTTAAGTGGCAGAAATATGCACGTGCAGAAAGTTTTTTTTAAAAGAGGGACCGCCTACGAAGAACGTAGGACCAAGGCTTAAAAACTTAAGAATGTTTTACACAAAGGATGTAAAGGCAAATCAATATAACCACAACCATTCGATGAATTTTTGATGGACAGTTGTAGTTGCATTCCAGAAGTAAATCTTTGAAGCAATAGACTTGCGAATTGAAACCTCTGGAATAACATGAGAACCATTAGATGCGGACATGTGGTGAGATCAAGGCTTATTTCTCTCTTTTCAATGCCTCGACATATTACATTTCATTTAATTGAAATTCTCAATCTTTTAGTTTTGAACATCCAAAGCGATTGATTGGACGGCTCATAGCTTTAATGAAACAAGATTTGTAATGATTTCATATAGTTTGAGTGGCACTAGTAGTGTTGACTGGATTCTGGTGATTTTAACAAATTGTCAGATTGAGGTACAATTTGCATGTAGCCAGACGTCAATTTAATTAAACATTTTAATTTTTAATTGTACATGTAAGGCTTAAGATACACGAATTGACTAAGTTGGTTTTTTGGCTTGTGCGAATCAGGCTGATAGCGGCACTAGTGGCCCATAATTTATTAAATAGGGTTAGTAATAGTGCCAGTAATAATTTGACATTGTAATTCAGTTGTAATAAAATAAATGGTTATAAATTTACAGTAAAGAGTTATTTTCTAAGTTCGATGTCTATGAATCTATTCAAACTAGTTTTTTTTTTCCTTTGAGAAATTAAGTATTATCTATTTATGAAATAATTGCATACAGATTTAAAAGTAAAAATAAAGTAATACAAATGAAAAAAGAAAGTTGTCATTAAAGAGTTATTTTCTGAGTTCAGTGTCTATGAATCTATTCAAATCAGTTTTTTTTCCTTTGAGAAATTAAGTATTATCTATTTATGAAATAATTGTATGCAAAGGTGGAGTAAGTAGCCATTTATCACATTGCATTTGCAAAATTCGAAGTAGTGGTAGAAAATTCTAGAAAGGCAAGTTGTGGGCGAGTAAAATGGAAACGTCACTTGCGTTGGACACGGAAAAGCAACAGCAGGCCTTCAGAGGGGAAATAACCGATAAGCGACTGCAAGGGCTGATGAATTCGACCCATCCACTCATTCTCTAGGCAACCAAGCAGTGGTTGGGGTGAAATTTTTGAATGCTTATCACAGACCCAGAGCAAATACGGAGATTTTTGCAATGTTCTTAGCAGTCCTTTTGCATATGGGAGTCTCAAAAGAGAAGCAAAAAATTGACCCAAATGGTCTTCATGCACGTATGGTTGGGTGACATTGATGCGGCGCTAGATAATGTGGATGAGAATAGGCAAATCCCCATGCCACAGAACTACTACATGATGCGGATCAGAGGGAGAGAGGTAATGAAGTTTCCTTTGGTCTGAACCATCCACCCAAAAGGATTTGAGAAATTGTGGGTTGAAAGGGACCGTAGCATTTTCTTTCTCCTTAGGGCGGCAAAGCTGACGACCAATCTCCCGCGTGGGTGGGCAATGAGATACACGGAGGACGAAGGTCATGAAAAGGAAATTGTAGCGGGTGATAATGATGATTGGGACCTTGGAGATGGGGAAGAATGGCCTGCAAATGATCCCAGGGACCCGAAGGAAAAGGCCAAAAGCCTAGCATACCAAAAATGTGGAGCAGACTGCCCGGTGATTGCAAATTGCAAGGCATACCTAAAACACAGAGTCAGAGGATGATGATGATGAAGAGGATGATGATGAATGATAAAGTCTGGTTGGGTATGATTTTGGATTTTTGTTGTTGAATAGCAATAGTAACAATAATAGGGTAATTGAGTCAGTCTCGAGTCTTGGAGTGCCTGTACTAAAATTTAGGTTAATTTTGTAATGAATTTTGTAATGCATGAAAATCTAGGTGGGCTAGCTGATTAGGGAAGGTCATTTGATAGAAAAGGCCTTCATGATGGTTTTTTGAAAAATAGAAACTCATGTAATCCTTTTTTGATAATCAATACACGGTGCTGCCCCTAGCAGTGTTTTACCTAGCAAAAAAAAAAATTGCATGCAGATTTAAAATTAAAACATCAAGCAATACACATGTATTACATTTACGTTTTCACCAGTGATCTAGCAGAAGCTTGGCACTTGCGCTTACATTTGTATTTGTACTATGTAATAATGTGACATTGTAATTAAGTTGTAATAAAGTAAATGGTTGTGCTATTAATTTGACATTGTAATTCCTTTTATTAAGTCTTTTGCAACGTTAAGTGTTACTGTGCTATTAATGGTTGTGCTATTAATGTGACATTGTAATTCCTTTTATTAAGTCCTTTACAATTACAACGTTAAGTGTTATTGTGCTTAGTGCTATTAATGGTTGTGTTATTAATGTGACATTGTAATTCATTTTATAAAGGCCTTGATAATCTAAGCACATTAGTGGTTAAAAATTAAAAAAACTTTAAAACACATGTTTATTATTTATATCATAAATTACTCAACCGTTCAATGAACATTTGATGTATGGTTGTAGACTCAAAATAAGAGAGCAAAGCAAGCTTAGTCGCTAGGCCTCCGAGTTTTATAACCATGTGACATGTCGCATTGTCACGGAGTTCTAAATTTTCATAACTATCTGATTCCCCAACTTGGTTTACTTTGTTGAGTAACTTAAGTCCATGCATATGTAACCTTTGAGTTACGGTGTGTGGATTTAGTTGGTGGGTCGAAGGTTTCGAAAACATTGAAACTTCAGAATTTGGTTTTGAGGTTCCAAGTTTCAGTGACCACACGACATGATGGACTTATCAAGTGCCTTTCAAAGGCATCGTCGTCTGACATCTCATTGAATGTTATATACGGAATAAACTTGAGTTGTCTTTTCAGGAATTTCCAAAAGCATGCAGGTTTAAAGGCTATCTTTTCAAGGTATGAAATTGAATGTTGCATTTAAAGCACGTCCTATCAAAAATAACGGCATAAGTGGGTGGCAAAGTTGTACTCAGACATTTAGCCTGCATTTTCATTCTTTGCCAAGGCCAGTACTTCTCAAGTACAAACATTCTCTTTACTCAAAATTTTAGCCTACATTCTTGTTCTTTGCCAAGGCCAGTACTTCTTAGAATCTCATGTGTAGACATTTGTTCTCCACGAATTTGTGCTCATGCAGAGTGAACGTTGGGTCGGCGTAAGGGATACGGCACTTGGACCTTTTAAGTTAGACGAATTTTGGGCGTGCCTGGAGAGGGACAACAAGTCTGAGTTGGATATAAAACTCTTAGAAAGTGGGTTAGCTCAGGCTGGAGGGTTTCCAGAAGCTGTGTTGAGTATGGACCTGATAAGTGCATGTACGAGAAGGTACATTCTGCAGACACGGGAAATTAAAGCCGCGGACGGAACTGTAATTGCAGAAATTTCTCCTAAAGTTGTTTCCCGTGCATTGGGGATTCCAGAAAGGGAACCTGTAGAAGACATGTTTGTCGCAATGGCAGGTGAATTTTTCAAAGCGAATAAAGACTGGTGTAAGAACTCCATGGCCAAAACCTGGTTGAAGTCTGAAAAGAAAGGTAAGTCACAACTGCCGAGTAAACTCAAAAGATTGCATTTTAAGGGAGAAATTGCAAATGCTATTGCTTTATTGCACCGCGTTGTTGGGAATCCACAGGTTGAGTTATTTGAGGATTGGATGTTCTGGTTTATCTTGATAGTCTATGATGAGAACATTTTCATTGACTAGGTTGAAGTTATTTGCTTCCGTTTGAATGAGCAATTAATTAATTTCCATAAGACTGCTACTTTTTGTATGTGCTCTTGCTTGACGTACATTGTAGGTAGTCAAAGGTCCTTTTGGCCTGGGTTGGAGCCGCAATGAACCCCAGCTTCTAATATGCCTATGTATAAACGCTTTCCTCAGTTCACTAAACAATTTGGAATGGGTGATTTTTGTCGTGTTAATGATGCATTTTTAATGGAGGTCGTGACGAAGCTAGATGGAAATCCAAAAATGTGCCTTTCCCTTGAATCGATTTCTCTTGTATCAAAATTTGGGAGTTTTTATATCCAATTTGATAAGTTTTCCTATCTTAAAATAGGGTGTTTTGAGAAAGCCCCATTTAAATTACCTCTGTATCCTGAAGATTTACTGATATTTTTGGAAGTTTGTCGACAAATGGCCATGGTTAATATTAAGTATACGAACATGGGGAAACGAGGGTATGTCTTCCCATTGGAGACCCCTTCTTTTGTGTGCAAAACAAACCAGATGGCTAGGGGAGCTGAAGGAATTTGCAAGGAATATAACCTCCAGAATTTGTCTATGAGAGCTAATTTTGACAGTAAGGGTTTTGTGAAGCATAATCTCTATGGGGGGAGCTTATATCGGCATCAGCCATCTATCAAATATTTCTGGGAAGATTATGTCGATGAGAAGGAAGTTTTGAGAAGAGATTATATGAGGCTAATGCTAAAACAGATACAGGCTTTCGGTCTGTCATTTCACATTCCTGAAAATGTAGTTGAGGATTCAACAATCATAGATCCTGCATATGAAAAATTGCCTAATAAATCCCACCCTAGGGTTGATTGGAGCCAAAGTGAAATTCAAATATGAGGGTGCATGCTACCCCAGTGCTTAAAAGAATCCAGGATTCGTTGGATGGAAAATGGTGGCAAGTTGTTGGTCTTATTCAGGAGCCTAAGTCATCACAAAAGAATGAACAGGGGTCTACGCAAGCATCTGGTGCAAGTGTATCATCAGGGAAACCCTCTGTGAGGTCCTCTAGTGCAAATTCTCAGTCAGGAGGTGATGGTGATAGGCTAGAAGAAACAGTCAAGTTGAAGAGCATCTATGAACAAGATAGTGTGCTTTCTCCTACCCCTAAGAAAAAGACCAATCAAGGAAAACTTGTGGTTGCAGATTCTGAAGCTATCTTTAAACAGATCGCTGAAGATAATATATTTCCTCCTTTGTCTGACTCTGAATTTCCCTCTTCTCTGCCTCTGGTTGATAATCCACCTATCACTCCTAATGCTGCTAAAGAAACTATTAGTGGAAATGAAGATTTTGATCTGGTAGTAGCCTCCCCAGGATGGCTGAAAAAAGCAATGGAGAAGAAGAGAAAGCATATTCCTACAATGACAATTGGAGTGGATACAGTTTCAAAGTTACTTCAAAGCTATTCAAAACCTAAGAAAGCTAGGAGGATGTCAAGGATGGTGACTGATGCTACTTTTGGAAATCAAATGTTAGAAATTGTTGAGCCTATGAAGGATTTAAATGAAGATGAAATAACGGAGGCGGACTACAAAGTCACACATGTTGATATGGGGCCTCCAACACTGGAAGGTGATGTGTACCATGCCAATTATTCAGTCAATACCTTGATTAAAAGAGTGAAAGAATAGAGGAAAGAAAATATAAAAATGGAATCTCAAGTCCTCACATTGAGTAACTTTATTTCTTCCATGGCCACTCCTACATCTGATGAAGCCTCAAGTTCTCAGGTAGAGGGCATTGATGTGCTCACCATAGAGAAAATTAAAAAGAATTTGAGCTATTCCAGAGCTGCTTGTGAGGGGATCAATAGAATATCTCAAGAGGCTATCTTCTTTCTGAATAAATTTGTGCTCTTTTACACTCAAGTTGTTAATAAGACGAAGGAGTTAGTAACAAAACTTTAGCAGCTCAGAAAAGATCAAACTAGTCTCTATGTGCTTGCTCAGGAAATGAAAGAATTGAACTCTATGGATCTGAAGATATTAATTGGTGAGAAAATTGTGAATAATCCTAAGGAGCTAGACCCTTCCTAGTCCATTTCATTGGAATGGAAATTGAATATGTATGATAATCTGGTGAAGGAAATTAATAATACACTTGAACAATATTATGAAATGTTGGCGGAAGTTAAAGAAGATTGTCGTATTCTGGGAGTGGAAATTACTGATGAGTTTGATGAAAACATTCTAGATATAAAAGAGATCTCTATGAAGTTTAGAGAGATATTCAAGAAAGAAATAGTTGATCCTGCTACAGTGGCATCGGAGTCCTCGAAACTTAGTGGAATGGAGATCCACTTGAGGACTTATAAATGTGGAGGAGAAAATATCTCAGATGTTGGTTGAGTCTGAAAAGGCTTTGGCCACATGGAGAACCAGGTTACAGATTACAACTCCAAGAAGCAAAAACATCACCGCAATTGTCACCAAGTACCGAGAATACAGGGAAAGAGTAAAGGCACATGAGGCATTACTCAAGGAGGAGGCAAAAATAATTGAAAGCGAAGGAGTCGGTGCTGGGAGTGGGACCACTGTTTAGTTTTTTGTTTTTATGTTTTTTTCTTTAATTTGGCTCTCTTGATACTTCAAAGACTTTTTATTTTAATTTATAAAACGGTTGTCTTCAAAAAACCGTTATCAAGACAAAAAAAAAACTCTATATTTGCCAGTGGATTGTCTATTATTGGAATGATCGATTTTTGGATAGTTTAATTGCTATGGAATGTTTATATGTGAATAAAGATTTTATGGTGATAGATGTGTAAGGATTTCTTAGTATAATTTAGGTGATTTGGTAGTTTAAAGTTTTTATTGTTTAAGTTGGGTGGATGCCTTTATAAGTTATTTATGTTGAACTGTTAGCTTTTGTTAGCTTATAACTTATAAGCTATGGATGTTGAACTGTTAGCTTCTATTCAAAGAATGGATTAATAATATTCCTTTCAGTTATTTATCAAAGATTGTGTGAATGGCAATGCAATAGGAATTTATAAGTAGTGTGATAAGTGTTGTTCTTTAAAAATGATGCAGAATCACATATCAAATTCAATACCATGGAATACAATATAAAAAATTTGGTTTTTCCTAACCTTAGTTGCTAGTCCTCAGAGTTTTATAACCTTGTCACGGAGTTCTAAATTTTCGTAACTTCCTGATCCCCCAACTTGGTTGATGGTTCACTTTGTTGAGTTGCAAGTCTTTCCTGGTCATCTTTCTACTCGGTGGGTCGGAGGTTTCGAAAACTTTGAAACTTCAGAGTTGGTTCTAACTTCTAAGGTTCACTTTGTTGAAGCAAGAATGGAAAAAAGAAAAACTTATTATTATAACTAATAACACTATGAAGAAATGATCACTCACCTTTTAAGTCTATGTTTTCGGCTTTCGTTGGCTTCCAAATGGAGAAGTAGAACCTCAGAACCGAACAAAATGTGTAAGAATAAATGACACTTTCGATTGTATTTATATCAATCCATGATTCCATATTTGGCGAATTTCGTTGGATTTTTAAATGGTATATTAAAAATTTGGCAAATCCTGGTTGCTTATACAACGACACGTAATTTTCAAGGCGAAATGTGTCGTCCAATGTAATTATTTTTAATGTTATTGGCGAAATAGGTCCTCATGAGCAACTATTTATAAATTTTAATTGGCGAAATGGGTCTTCACAAGCAACTATTTGTAAATTTTAATTAGCAAAATGAGTCTTGATACAATGTTGTTTTAATAGTATTGGCAAATATGTAGGTGTTATATTAAATGTTTTCGGGATTCCAAGCGAAAATATTAGTCGGTCCAATTGAAACACGTAGTTTGACAATGGAAAATTTGTTGCTTAAATATGCCTCATAAAAAAACTCATTGGCGAATGGACATGCATTGGACCTATAGTTCGTAAAATCTGGGCGATTTGGACACTTTGTTGGGTGCGAGAAATTCGCCAATTTCAACTTGGTTGATTCCTAGAATTCGCCAATTGGTGAAGATTCGCCACTAAAGTTTTCCCTAGTTTGGTCGGTGGTGTGGAGGAGATTTTAAAGTTTGCAATTTTAGGTACTGGTATCCAGCGCCCTGGTGACCTGAAACTCTTGCGGGAGATTGATGAGGCAGTGAAGTTTTATCCTTTTCTTTTGGACCTAAGTGGGGTGGCTCTCATGCACCATCGGATGATTGTTGCGGTTGCAATGGAGTACCTAAAGAAAATGCTCGGCTTAATGGCAGTTGGTGATTTTGAGTGGATACGGGACTTCAAGTCCTTTGCTAAGCTTAATGGGCTCCTGTAGTTAGTCAAGTTCCTTGGTTTTTTTGAAAATTACAGTAGTCATTTTGTATGAAAATGTATGAATTTGGTTGCTCATGCTGGGGTTAGGTCTGGTTAGTTGCTCTGCAAATTTTGAAAACATTATCTTTTTGTTTGAAGTATTTGGCAAGGATGAATGGTTTTGGGTTGTTTTTGGGTGTCTTAGAAGTGATGGTTTCCTGCTTAGCAAACGAATGTATGAATCTATTCTATAAATTAATATATAAAAAACTACTTACATTATATATATAATATCATTTTGACACTTTTATAAAACTCATACTTTCATATCCATCGATTGGCATATATACATGATATATATATATATATATATATATATATATATATATATGTCACCTTAGTCCAATCGGTATTCCCATGCATATGGGTAATTTGTCCATGAGCATATGTAGGTACCTCTACCTATGTATACTCATGTACGTATTCACTCACATGTATGAATTTACCATAGACACGTATATATCTATATATATATATATATGTATTTTATGCATAATCTCATCGACATAACAATACACACAAGGAATTCCACTTAACATCAAGACTTCATCACATTTCTCATTCCAAACATTCATAAATCAAGATCGCAAACCAATATAAAAATTACAACCAAAACTGAAGATCTCTTACCATCTACCCGAACTAACTTGACTCAACTAAGACTGGTCAGCTAGGGCGTGAGTGTGTGAATGCTCAGTAAGGCTGAATTAAAGGTTATCAGACCAAGTTCTTCTCTTCAGTGATACTTCCCCTCTTTTGGAGGTTTGAACGTGTCCCTGCATCCAACTTAGTACATCATAACAGTAGTTAGCCAAATCAATACATTCATATGCATCACATATATTTCATATACAGAATCATTATATAACATTAAATAGAATCAAACATTCATTCTTCATATTTCCATCAAAATTCATATATATAAAATAAGTTCACATTTATTAAAGCAATTTATCAAACTAGGTAATAGTAAATAGGTAATAACACACGGGGTGTAACAACATGAGTATTCAACGAACTTGCAAATCATCCATGTCCACTTGCATCTTCACATGGCATTGTGCTTGAAACAATTCCCCTGGCATCAACACCCATCTACACTTGCATATAACCCATGTCCTTGACAAACCCACGTGTTGAGAAACATTTGAAAGTCTTCCGCATCATATCACATCTATTTGGGACCATTAATGGCTTCTAGGGTTGTGCAAGGAGATGTGTTGATGTTAAGATCATTGAAAGTCCAAGAGAGGGATGCATGAACGAAGAAGCAACAATCAAAAAAATAGGATACCAAGTGACATCTGAGAGTGGGGAATAGAAAGGTCCAAGTGTCTACACATGACTTGAGAGTGAAGTCTAGGATTAAAATTTTATCATTCTCGATACCACAAGGATTGAGGTATCATCATACCCCATACCACAATGATAAGGGAAAGGAATACCCAAAAGCCTATCAAAATGATAGGGCTTGGGATTTCAAGATACCGAATACAATTTAGACAAGAACATAAGGAAAAATCTAAGAGCCCACTTTACAACACAAATTGAGACTCGTTGATATTCAATATTGTGGGGATTGGAGTTCAAGGTAACCAAATCCTTCATAAAGAGTTCAAATAGGGAAGGTGAACTCCAAAGGCCCATGGGAAACAAGGGGTCAAGAAAGTGGGGGCACAAAGGACAAAGCCAAGACATTCCAATAGAGGAAAGTTTGAGAGTTCAAGACACATGGAGCTAGGGAATTGAGGAATTGGAGGAAAAGATACCCAAGTAAGGAAGTTTTCAAAATCCCACAAGAGATAAAGAAGCATGAACGTGTAGGGAATTGGATGATGGAAATAAATGCCAACAAGAAAAAACTTGAAACCCCATTGAAGATTAAAAATTGATTAAAACACCCTCAATACTATGAGAGAGAGAGAGAGAGAGAGGGGTTTGGAATGGAAACTTCTGAAATGTTGAACAAAAAATTACAATCAAAATTGAAGTTCCGCACAGTTGGATATTCCAAAATACATGAGAAAAATGGCTTACACTTTATCAATGCTAGGATATAATATTCACATTTTAACATTCAATGAAGCACCTCCAAACTTACTCCCCCTACATGTCTTTAACATTAAGATGTTAACTGATATATTTACATCTAGACAATAGTTTGATTGAGAAGTTTCTTCCTTCTGATCATTAAAGCGTTAATTCAAATGGTATATACAAACAAATAGGGGTTTTGCATCCCATCTCTTGCCCTCTTCCAGCATTTTCCTCCCGTGACAAATGCCTACCTACCACAAAAATTAAAATAGTATGCAAAAGGTATGAGAAAGGATAAATTAGTATCCAAGAACCAATTGCAGGCATAGCATGTCAGAAACCAAAGTACGATAATAGGATGCAAATTGTTAAAAAACACAACTAATAATGTAATCCTATCATGAAACCTTTGCAAATGTTCAAGACACAATGACGATCCTACCAAACTCAGATATACATGCAAGTTGAATAGACTCTGCTGCTAAAGTTATGTATTTGAAAAGCTTTACACGTCATCTATCTTTTCGAATCTCTGACCTTCCATCCCCTTGACTTTTCCTTCAGATCAGCTCAGAAAGTCATTTTCACAAGTTCATACAACAGTTGGATCACGGTTCACCACAGAAGCTTATCTTTCCTCCAGTTGAAATATTTTACACACGCAAAACACTTGAGCTCCTGTTAAGTGCAATTTTGAATGCATCAAAAGAGTACCATCATGCCACAGAAAATACTTCCAAGAAAATTATTTCCTCACAAATTAAAAGATAACCACGTAGCAAAATAGTGGCTAGTCGGATAAAGAAGCATCCACAGAAAATTTCCAAAAACTCAGCTTTGAGGGCCACCATAAGTTCCTATCAGGATCCAGTATGCCACCCTTTCAAACAACTGCTAGAGAAAGAAGAAACGGCCTAGCATGGTTGCAAAGAATTCAGCTGTGCAGACCGTAATAAGTTCCCATCAGGACCCAGTATGCCACCCTTCCGAGGAACTAATACCTTCTCCAAATATCTAGTATTTTGATCTTTATCTTGAGTCTGGATTTCTTTTTGTCGTTTTACAAATTCAAAAAATTCAGCAACTTGACAGGCATATCTGCAAGAACACTTTTAAGTGAGCATCAGAGGAAGAATATCAACCACTCTTACAAATTAAAAGTTTGATAACACAAATGGAAATCTCAAATAATCATGAATTACATAAATATAATCTTGGCTATTGTGTTCTACTTTCCTATAAATCGTGTACTATGTGAACAGGGTTTCATGGTGTATAGAAACTCTATGTAGATAAAAGTGCCTAACTTAGCTGGAATATCGAGTCTGGACTAGAAAATCTAAAACATACCAGAAAAACATAAGGCAGTATGCAGGAAGCTTTTGACTGTAAAATAGCAAAATACAGAAAGGTATTTTCATGCAAATTCTGAAAAACTGTTGAAGAGTTACAGTTATTCTTTAAGAGAGGGAAAGAAACCCTTGTTCTATTAGAAGTCTTGTGTCAGAAAATAGCAGTTGAGTGTAATTGGGTATGAAAGGAAGAAAAAAATACATGTTGTACCAATAGAAAAAGGATGCTTCCCAAGAATATGAATAGATTTGTCTTCCAACTAGGTTTATTAGTATGCTTGAGAGAAGGTACATGAGTTTTTCTGTAATGTCCCCTCCTAGCCTCTGTGCACTGGACATCACCTTTAGCCAATTCCAGAGTCCCTGTTGGCTAAGTGGTTTAGATAAGGGGACTCGGTTCCAGTTTGAGTGTTGGGTTTGTTGTTTGCCGGGAGACTTTCTATTTTTAGCAAGGCTAGTTTGGTGCTCACTGTTTATAGTGGCTCGTGGTGCGATATCAGTTTCTCTCCAGTTTGAGTTGTTGGATTGTAACTTGCTATTTTTAGTACTTACTAAAAATAGTAAGTCCATTTTGGGAATACTGGACCAGGTCAGGCTTGTCACAGCAGCATATTCAATTGGCAAAGTTACTTTGATAAAATCATTTAAATATTTGATTTTAGCTTCGAAATGTGTGCTGATTTAAAGTAACTTTATATTTTTAATTAAGGGGGGGTTATAAGGGGACTTTTAAAAGAGGTGACCATGGACGCCTAGTGATACAACTCAAGTTGTTTTTAAAAGTTAAAATAATTTTTATAATGCTTAAATAATCTTGGGCACCCAAGCCTTTGAAGGTGAATATTAAAATTAAAAGTAAATCAAAAGTAATGTGAAATGGTGTTGGATTTAGGGTTGAGGTTCGCCCTATTTTGAAGTCTCTCATAAAAGTCATTTTGGAGGCTTATTTTTCTTATGCTTGAGTTTGAGAAACAGGGATATGCTGCTGGTTTGATACTAGAGGATTGAAGGACGGGATTGAGGACGAAAACCCTCAGATTCTAAGACTAGTCTCGGCAGTGAGAGACCTTGCTCAGGCTGGTGTTTGGTGATTTCCTACAGGGATCACAACAGGGGCTTCACGGATGAAGATTTATAAATACTTTTGAGTGATTTTCAGTATAGTTTTTGGTGTGAGATTGCTGGTTTTTGGGTGGTGTGATTTTCTTCAGCTTTGGTGTGTTATCTTCAGTTTCTGGGCACTTTGCTTCTGTACCTCGTAAGTCTGAAATGGTGATGGAAATCAAAAAGGGTATTTGATTTATGAGTGACTCTCTCAAGGGCAACTCCAACAAGCTATTGTTTGCATTTTTTGAAGCCGAGATGACTTTTATGTAGACCTCTTCCCGGGCAGCGCCTTTCTCTGGGTTTCATTTTCAGTGGTACGGCTACTTCAAGAAGGTGATTTTTCAGTCATATTGAAGTCAAGAAGGGGTGTCTTAACCCAGCTGGAAGGCTTGCTCAAAATCTCAAGTGATGTTGAAGGTTGAGCCCTTGAAAAGATGACTTTTCTGCTGCTGAGCGCTTGTAACCAGGTCTGAAAATGTTCTAAATCTGAGTTTGATAATGTTTATGATTGACTGTAATATTGCTGCTAATTAATCAGATTATTATAGCTTCCTGAAAGTGATCTTTCAAGCATATTTCCTTTCATTTATACTTCTGTTTATGTACTTCAATGAAATATCAAACGCATATGTAAAACCCTGTGAAAAGCATTGCAAAACATAAACTCACAGTCAGCAAGCAGCAAACTCAGGAAAAAACAAAAAAAAAAATATTGGGGGTTGTTTATTACATTTTCCATAACCTGACAGATCCACACCCTAATGTAAACTCTAGTTACAGCAAGCATTGTTTACAGAAAATGTTAGTATCCCCTCTGACAGACAAAATACAGCATAAAAAGCTTCTAATGATAATAACCCCTCTTGTCAAAACTAAAGCCAGGGATAAAGTACAGTAACCTGAGTTTATAACAGAGTGGTATTCTTGAGATGGGATTGTAGGCCCTAAATATAAATAAAAGATATCATTAAAACTAACAGGGCATATTAGAAATTAGATGGGTAAAGACAAACTACTTGCCCAAGTTGAAGCATCCAGTTGGCAATGGCTCCCATGGCCTACTGTAGTTACTTTCACATTGCATGAATCTCCTGTTCAAGATCAGCTGCGGCTTCAAGAGCCTCCTTGTATCCATCTGTTTTTCTGTCATCTCAATTCCTTGTAGAAACAAAATCCCAGTCGGTAAAGTATTCTACAAATTAAGCTGCCATCACCTCCCTTAAGCTGAGCCTCCTTTAGATTGTTCCAAATTTTCCTTCAATAGGCTTTTTACTATGAAAACTTTACAATTAGACTTTAAATTTTCACTTCTAGTTCTCCATCTTTGAGTGTACATTGGATGCAGATCCAGAGCTACATGTCCCTGATACAATTATAACTGATTTTCCTAATAACTGATTTTCCCTTCCCAATTTAGGAAAATCAGTCCTGCATTTGGATATAGAGGGTTCAGCAGAAGCATAGGACTATAAAATCCAGTCCACTTGGGACTAGATAAAAATTGTAAGCCTGAAGTAATGTCTCTCTTATAAGGAATAAGTCTGTCTAAAGCAAAGGGATGGCAAAAGCTTCGGGTGAATGGGGACTCAATGCTAATCATTGAAGCAGTCAAGAAGGGTCAATGCAGAGACTCACAAATAAATAATGTCGTGGAAAATTAAGGACAGAGAATTCCAAGATATCATACAGGAAATATGATAACAGACGTAGAAGCCAATTTAAAGGCTGGAAAAGTTGGGAAAGATGGTTTGTATTCATCCTTTTTCTTCCATTAAAATAATTTGAAAAAGCTGATCTTTTAAGACTACACCAAAGTAGAAGAGCTTTCTCTTCATTAAAAATTGTAAAAGTCAGCATCAAATAGAAGAAAGACTTTCACTACAGAACTTTTCTTTTATGCAGTGTTCCACAAAGACGCGTAAAAACCCTGCGTTTCCTAGACGTCCACATCTTGAAGACTTGGGGACTTGGGGGGGACGTTCCCCCACCAGCCCACCACCGTCCCCTCCATCCCACAACTAGCACCCCCATCTCCAAGATGCTGCTAGGACTTCGAGGATGTCTAGGGGACTCCTAGTTGTCTCCAAGTTGGAAAATTCTTTTACTTATACATCTGTTTATAACTATTTTTTCAAGTACTATATGTATTTCACCACCCTATCGCCACCTTGCCACTATTCCCCCGCCGTCCCCAAACTTAGGCCTTTGGTCCCCCCGTCCCCGAAACCCGTCCCCCCCGTCAGGAAACTCCATGGAACTATGCTTTTATGTGTATTCAATGGTTCCGTTTCATGATTAAATTATTAGTGTTCAAATGTGGTTCATTAGGAGATCAAATCAATCAAAAGGTGATAAAACTCTTGCCTAAGGACAATAACAAGACCTCTTAAAAATTGGTGACCTATCACATTGCTCAATGTTTCACATGAAATACTAGCAAAATTGTTGGCTACCAAACTAAGGAAAATTCTTCCTCTACTAGTTCTTTGGTCTAAGATAGGTTTTGTATCAAGGAAATATAATCTAGAAAACCTGATTACTAGTTAAGTGGATCTAAAATGGGGGCCAAGAGGACTAAACAGAAAATAATTGTGGTTATATTGGCTTTGAGAAGGTGTAGGATAGAATTGAATGACCATTCATCCTTTTGGTAATGAAGGCCCTTAGGCTCAAAGATAAATTTTGCAGGCAGATTCGCATTTCTTTTAAAGATGCTTGTGCTCAAGTTGATATCAATGGAAAATTTTCTCCCCATTAGAGCTTCGGAGATCTATTAGGCTAAGGTGTCCTTGAGCCCCTTCCCTATTTATTGTTGTTGCAAAAGCATTAAATAATTTAAATTACTTACTCAAAGAATCATCCTTGGGTCCAGCAATGAAAGGCCTTACACTACCTGACGGTAAAAAGCTCATTGATATCCAATTTGCAAATGAAACCTCCATTTTCCTTTTTAGTGAAGAAAACATTTTTTTATTTAAGGAATAAGCAAGAGCTACATTGCATTTCCTTTGGATCAAAACTTTCTGACCTTCTATGGTGGTTAGCTAAAGAGATTCTCCTCCAAGCTAGTTTGATAAGATTGGGTGGGCACGGAATGAACCTAATAAGGTTCTTAGATACTTGTGGATACCCTTTATTGTCTTACCTTCATTCAAAGATATGTGGGACTCAGTGGTGAAGAAAATTGAGAAGTTTAACAACTAGCAAAGTCACTTGATCTCTATCGTTGACAGATTTCAAGCTTATCAAAAAAACATTGCTTTATTTAGTCTATATTATGCTTCAACCTAGCTGTTTGGGAGCTAGCAGGCACACAAGATTCATAAAAGGATAAGAGATTTCCTATGGTATGTTGGAAAAGGGAACAAGATAAGACATGCTTTGAGTTGGAAATGATGTTTTCTTCCTAGGAAGTATGGAGGAATGGACCTAAAGAACCTAAAGATCCACGGTATCTCCTTAGCAGCTAAATGGATCACCAAACCATTTGAGGGAGAGGAGCCATGCAAGGTCCTTGTCATGTCCCCTTTTAAGATAATTAATAATATTATTTAAGTTGGACCCAATAATCAATAATTTTAAGGGCAACTTAATAATATTATTAATTAAAATAAAAGGTGCTTTTAAACACTAGTATTAAAATAAAAGAACTTTAAAATTCTTAAAAAAAAATCAAATTAAAATTAAAAATATTTTGAAATACTTGGAGGGAAATTTAGGGCCCAAGGGCCCAATTCGAAAAGGTATATCAAGGAGGCACCTATCTTCATTTGAGGATGGGTCTAGCAATGCATCTGAAGATGAAAACGCCTGGCGTGTTTGAATTCTAGAGGAAGAAAACCCTCTTAAAATTCATCATCTCGGATCAAGGACAAAAAGCCTTGTTTCCAATTTTGGGTGATTCCATCTGAGAATCATGATTATACTGATTTGTGGTGGATTTGGATTTTGCTACAGTGCCACTAAGGTGTTTTATGCAAGCAAACATCATCATATCATTGCCAAAGCATAATTGAGGGTTTATATATTGATTTTTAGATTTTTGGAAAAAAATTTAGCATAATATAGAGCTGGATCTGAGTTGTTCCAGTCAATTTTATCTGAGAACCACACTGGGAGAGAGAAATTCAATAAGTCTGGGTATTGGATCAGTCACATGAGCTGCTGGTTACATTATTTCAGTCATCCAACATAAGCAACCAGCCTATTGGAGTGAAGTCCCATCATTTCTAAAAGGATATCAATCAGATATAGGCATTTTGCATGTGTTTCCAGGCCCATTTTGAGCTGCAATGCACATCGACAGCCATATAAGTTAGGGCGACATCATTTAGAGGGTGGGTCTAGCAACATTAGTTGTTCCATACTTGTCATAAGCAAATCTACATATTTCCAGCCTAGCACAATTTTTTGGAACAGTGAAGTTGATAATAAACTGTTGTTCTCGCTCAGCACCACCATTGGGGAGGATACATTTGACAATATATAGTGGTTTCAACCTATTTCCAGCAGATTTGCATCATTTCCAGCTGATAACAGTTTTTCCAGCATTGTACAGTCAGCCATACATCTCCAAACGGCAGCCATACCAGTCACCAACCACTATTTGCTGTTTCCAAACATTGCATGTACTAACCTAAATCTGGTTTGCATCTTTTCAGCAGGGTACAATATTCTGTGACTGCAAAAATATCTTATAAATTCTGATTTGTACTTTCCAGCAACTTCATTCATTGTTTTCAACGGCTATACTGTTCAAATAAATCATATTGGGAGATTATTTGGCTGCCCTAATTCAGAATTGACTTCAACCAAAATTCTAGGGTTTTTATGACATAAATCAGCAAAGTTTGATGTTTATTGCAATCATGGATTGATATTAGTAATCTAAGGGTCTTGAAAAGTGGTCAGAATTGTTTATTTGCTAATTGGATTCATTTCCTTTCAAGAAAAAATCAGAAAATAAATAAAATACAAACAGGGACATTACAGTCCTCACCAAAAGCAATGTGAATAATGTTGTACCAAAAAATTAAAAAAATTTGGAAAGGGTTAACCCATGTGATATCCTAATTTTAATTTTTTATTGCCTAACCTAATAGCTCTAGTGTTTTCTGAAACATTTGGGAGGCCTAGGAGGCTATCAAGGGTTGACCTAAGAGCCATACTCAAAAAAGTATGGTAATATCTATATTTTTAGATCCATTTGGTGGTGCTTGCATTATAAAAACAGACCCTTAGCCTTCGTCCAAGGATGTTATTCTAGAGAGTTGTTTTCAAAAGGGATTCAAGTATTTGGGAATATCTTATCTTTAAAAACAATCAAAAAATGTCATGGGCAAAGTTAAAGAGAAGTATAACATTTCTAATTCACAAAAATGAACTTTTTCTATATTAAAAAAGGTTATAGAGAACCTTCCTATAAACCCTCAAATGAGATTCGACACAAAAATCTTAGATAATATTAATTGGATTAATGGCACAGCCCTAACTATAGTCCTAGTAGAATAATATATGACAGTTTGATTTGTATGCAGAAGATATTCACCTATCTTAACCTTCGATGAAGGTTAGATTGAAATAAGTGAGAATGGAGTAAGAAATGTCAATTCATTCGGTCTTCATGGTTAGAACCTAAAAAATATTTGCTTTAGATAGTCGTTAGTTCTTCAAAGATTTGCTGTGAGATATTTTATGGATCGCAAGAGTTATATGTTTGTCTATAGTAGTTTGTGTATTATTAATGGGCCATCTAGCTGTCGCTTCTTTGAATGTCTTTTTGCTTAGTTAGTTTGGAGCTTTTTACCAACAATTGTAAATGTTGGACCAAGGTAGAATCTATTTCCTAGGCAGATGTGTTTGGATATATTAAGGGTCTGAATAAAAATAAGTGTAAATTTTGGCATATTTTACTGACAGAAGTATTTTGGTTTGTTTAGAGGGCTAGGAATAATGAGTTGTTCCATGGCAAAGTGAGAAGTTGCTTACAAACATAATCTCGTCACTTCTTCTTTGATTGTTTCTAAGGTTACAATAACTTTGGATATTTCCGAAAAGGAGTTCTTCAAGCTGATGAACAAAGACTCAATTAATCTGAAAAAAGATGTATTCTAGGCAAAATGGTGGCCAGAAATTGACTTAGATGAAGAGAACCAGGCAAATAAAGCTGATCTGGCTTTGCCTAGCTACTCCAAAATTAATACTGACGAAATTGTTTCTAATGAGTGGATCTTAATGATAAAGTTGCTGAAAAGGTTCAAGAGTGGTTCAAGAGAAACTTGATTGTTCATTATCCTAGACTATCACTGTCAGAGCACCTAGCTCTTGATTAGCAAGAAAGTGCTATTGTCAAGGATTTTGAAACCAAAGCAATCACTGATGCTAAAGTTATTAAACATTCAAAAAGTCGTGAACCTTTATTATGATTGCTTATTAGTTACTTCTTGTTATAAGCCCCCTATTTTGTGTATTATTTGGGTATGGGACAGGGGGGGTGCATATTGTAGTAGCTTCAAGTAGTTTTTGGATCTCTATAGATACTTTGTCATAGACTAAGGCTATCATAATGTACCTGCTTTTTGTGAACAATTATCCAATGTAAAAAATTAAATATTGATTGCCACACTTCTCTTCTTGTTCTCTTATGACATTTTCAACTCGAATCACACCTTCAAGTTTTCCTTTCTTTCTTTGTCTATGCTCCTTAAATCAATTACATCCTATAGCATCCAATCACTTAAAAAAGGGGCACTACTTCATTCATCTAATTTCAAACACACCAATTTTCATGGTCCTTGTACTAGTTTTGTAGTCCTCACACCAATCTTTATGGTCTTTCTAACAATTGTACCAATTTATTTGTTATCCCTGTACTATTACACCCAATTTATTTTAGGTCTAGCTTAAACCTCTTTATTATTTTTGTTCTCACTTTGCGATGGTACTGCCACATCCAACTCTACATGTGCCAACCCACTGCCAAAGTGGCCATTCCATTATCAATTTGTAATGTCCCCTTATTAGAGACATAAAATGCACAAGTTAGGGTAAGGGATTTTGTATTTACCAAACAATTAATCTTGTACATGCAACTTGCCTTGAGGACCTGCACACATCATGCATTACCAACAAATACACATAATTCCTTGATCAAGAATAAATTAGACAATTTCAGACTGTACATTTAAAGAATAAGGCAGATGCATCATTATCTAGTGCATGAAACACATCATTTCTGACATAACTTATTATTCTTGTACTGAGTAGATCTCCGTCCTTTCCTCTTTCCTAACCTCAGCGGAGGATGGTAGAATCACTGTGCCAAGGGCGCGTGAACAGTCTCCAAGTGGATTCCCTCAAGGTTTCCTACCCATCTTGGGACCATCCATCATGTGACCGAATTACCCGCCTTTCCCTGCCCAACTTCTTATCCTCAGTGGGTATTAGCGAAAAGGATTTGGCCTGAATCTATTCTTATAGTAAGAATCATAATTGCTTATAAGGTTCAATAATTGCTGCAAGCATCATTATCGGATAGTCGTAAATTATATACATACATACATACATATACATATATATACATACATACATACATACATACATACATATATATATATATATATATATATCAAATACCGAAATATATTTATCAACCTATGAATCATATTATATATCTGTTAATGATAAGTACAGCTACAGGCGATCCTTCCAGCTCAGTCCTATTGAAGGAAACATAAATTAAATGATAGCCTGTCGGCTATTTAATTTATTGTCTTATATTTATGAGGAGGCGCGAATGTCTTGAGGCCGACCTCACTTGTATTATTTATGATTTTCTCCTTGTGGCCGACTTCATTCTAGAAGATAATTTGTCTTATCTTGGCCGACTTATTACTTGCTTTATTCAAGTTGTAATTTATGATTGAGGCCGACCTTGTTCCTCAAGAAGTGCGATCTCATATAGCCATGTATTTATAGAAGACCACTTCACTCCTTGTTCGATCATCAAGTTCACTCCATGCAAGTGCGAATTCCTTAAACAGCAGAGTGCGAATTAGTTTCAAGTGTGATTTATCATCTAGTGCGAATTTCTGTCAAGTGCGAGCTTCTGTCAAATGCGAATACTGTCAAGAGCGAATTCTTCAAGGGCAGATTGCGAACTCTCCTAGAGCAGAATTTGAATCTTAAGAAGTGACAGTTGTGCTATCTGTTCTTGCGTCTTGTTCAGGTGCTGAATACTGGCTTTGTGTTATCTGATCTTGCATTTTATACAGGTGCTGAATATTGACCCTGTGTTAGGCCTCATTGTAAAGAGAATTGTTGCCACTGTTTATAAATATAAGAGAGATCTTTGTTGCTGGTTTTTTCTCCCTCAAGAGGAGGGTTTTCCCAGGGTATCTGTTGTGTTATTCTGTCTGATTTTGAATTATTTTTCTGTGCATATAATCTGTTCACCTAAAATTTACATGGTATCAGAGCGGGTCTGAGAGGATCGTGATCAGATTATTGCTAATCAGACTATTCTATTGTTCACTCAATCAAGATGATGAATGGTTTGAAGGTTGAAGATAGACTCGAAGGTGCATCCAACTTCATATCATGGAGATTCAGAATCATGCTTACCTTGCGTGAAAATGACTTGGGTGAGTTCGTAGAGTCTAGCACTTCTGCCCCTGAGGAAGAAGAAGAAAAGTTGCAATGGCTGAAGAAAGATATTAAAGCAATGAAGATTTTGGTTGATTCCGTAAAGGATCACATTGTTCCCATCATCTCTAAGTTGAAGACAGCGAGAGATATGCTCAAGACCTTGGAAGAGATGTACGAAATCAACAATACCAGTCAGGCACTTGCACTGAAGCAACAACTTCATCATGTGAAGATGACGAAAGGTGAATCTGTGATTGCATACTTTATGAGGATTGCAGATTTGAGAGATCAGCTCTCTACAATTGGGCATATGGTCAGACAAGGATCTGACTATGCTTGCTCTCAATGGGCTGCCTTTGTCATGGGAATCATACATTCAGGGAATCAGTGCAAGGTCAAAATTGCCTAAGTTTGATCGTCTCAGATCTGATTGCATTCAAGAGGAATCAAGGTTGATGGCAAGAGGCGTTGGTCAAAGTTCAAAGAATGAAGATATTCATGTTCTCGCCTCCCATACTTCAAAGAAAAAAGGAAAAGATGGAAGGAAAGGATTCTTCAAAAGGAATAGGGACAAGGGAAATGATGATGCACCTCCATCTAAGAAGAAGAGGGATATGTCCAAGATTCAATGTTTTAGGTGTGATAAGTTTGGGCACTTCGCCAAGTATTGTCCAACTAGACCTAAGCAACAGGTCACCGTTGCGGATGTTGATGATGCCTCTCCTCAAAAGGATTCAAGTGAATATTTGTTCTATTCAGCATTATCAAGTAGTGTACCTTCCGACACCAACACTTGGATAATTGACAGTGGTGCTTCACGACACATCACCGGTTTCAAGGAGCACTTATCAAGTTTGGTGGAGAAGGAGTCTTCTGAACAAGTCATCATTGGAGATGATGCTAGCTACTCCGTGAAAAGAATTGGGACCTCTACACTTCACTTGGATTCCGGAATATCACTTCAATTGGGTAATGTTCTTTATGTTCCTGGAATCAAGCGCAATCTTATTTCTATATCAGCGTTGGAAGATAAAGGATATCAAGTTGCTTTCTCCAAAGGCAAAGTTTTAGTATGGATGGAGAACTCTAGCTTCAAGGATGCTCATGTAATTGGAGTTAGACATGAAAACCTTTACAAGGTCTGCACACGTTCATTTCAAGCTTTGGTTCATGACTCTTCAAGTCTATGTGATCTTTGGCATCGGAGATTGGCTCATCTACACTTCCGAGCTCTACCTATCATGGAGAAGATGGTGGCGGGCCTTCCTAAGTTCACTCAAGAGCATGAAGGTACTTGCAAGGGCTGCGCATTAGGTAAGAATATAAAAGCCCCCTTTCATAGTAGAGAAAATAGATCTAAGTGTATTTTAGAACTTATTCGTTTTGATTTATGTGGTCCTATGTCTGTTCCTTCTTCGAGTGGTTTCTTGTATTATGTTCTTTTCATTGATGATCACTCTAGGAAGACTTGGATTTATTTTTTGAAATCTAAAGAGTCTGAGGAAGTGTTGGATAGGTTTAAAGAGTTTAAAGCCTTGGTAGAAAATATTTGGTAAAAGAATTAAGGTCCTCGATCGACAATGGTGGAGAATACACCTGGTAGTTTTCGAATTTTTGTATTGATGCAGGATTAAGAGGGAGTTCTGTGTTCCCTATAATCCTCAACAAAACGGTAGAAAGAAAGAACAGAACGATTGTGGAAGCAGAAGGCCATGATCCATGATCAAGATTTGCAAACCTTCCTATGAAGCTTCCAAGACAGTTGTGTATGTTCAGAACAGAAGTCCTCATAAGATCTTGGAGAATATGACTCCAGAAGAAGCCTTTACAGGGAAGAATCCTGAAGTCAGTCACTTGAGGATCTTTGGTTGTCCTATCTATGTTCATGTTCCCAAAGAAAAGAGAACCAAGCTAGAGCCTTCTGGCAAGAAGGGAATATTTGTGGGCTACAGTGAAAACTCAAAAGCATACAGAATCTACATTCCAGGTCAGAAGGTGATAGAGATCAGTAGGGATGTCACATTCGAGGAAGATGTTGCATTGAAGAGATCCAGAGGGATTCATTTGGAGATTGATAATGAAGAGTCTCCTCAGGATATGGAAGTTGACCATACTCTTGAGATTCAGAGGGAGACTATGGAACCAAAGGAAGATCTTGATCCAGTTGAACCCTTGGAACCTACTGATGGGCCTACTGACATTGTCATTGGGAGAAAGAGACCTCTATGGGCTAGTCGCACTATGCAAGAGGCTAAAAGCTTTGCAGCTCCTAGAGGCACATTCAGAGAAAGCAAAAGGCCACATAAGTTCTCTAGTTATGTTGCCTTGATGAGTCAGATTATAGAATCCGAGCCTACCTGTGTTGAGGAAGCATCTAGTCATCAAGTTTGGAGAGATGCTATGGCAGAAGAGTATCAGTCAATTCTTAAAAATGATGTTTGGGATATTGTTCCTAGACCCAAGGGCAAGTCTGTGGTATCTTCTAAATGGCTATTCAAGATTAAGCATGCTGCAGATGGTAGTATTGAGAAGTACAAGGCAAGATTTGTGGCTCGTGGATTCTCTCAGAAAGAGGGAGTTGATTATGATGAGACTTTTGCTCCTGTTGCTCGCTACACTTCAATCAGAACCATCATTGCTATTGCTGCATCTAGAGGATGGAAGATTCACCAGATGGATGTGAAGACAGCCTTTCTCAATGGAGTGATTGAGGAAGAGGTTTATATAGAGCAACCTGATGGATTTGAGATTCATGAGAAGGAGTCACATGTTTGCAAGCTGAAGAAGGCCTTGTATGGTCTTAAGCAGGCTCCTCGTGCATGGTACGAAAGGATTGATCAGTACCTGTCAAGTTTGGGCTTCTTGAAGAATGATGCTAATTCAAATCTCTACTTCAAGGTAATCAATGGTGATGCATTAATTTTGGTTTTATATGTTGACGATCTGATCCTCACTGGAGAAGATCACCTGATTCTTGAATGTAAGAAGGATTTGACTTCTGAATTTGAGATGAAGGACCTTGGGCTCATGCATTACTTCCTTGGCTTAGAAGTCTGGCAGAAACCAGATGGAATGATTCTAAGTACACCCACACCATTGATATACTTAAGAGATTTGGCATGATGGATTGCAAATCCATGTCTACACCTATGAAGACCAATCTACATAAATTGAAGGAGGCTGCAGCTAGTTCAGATTTGGTGGATCCTACATTGTACAGACAATGATTGGATCCTTGATGTATCTAGTTAACACTAGACCTGACATTTGCTATGCAGTGAGTGCACTTAGCTTTATGTGTGATCCGAGGCAGATACATCTTGTTGCAGCTAAACATATCCGAGATACTTGTGTGCACAGTTGGATATGGGTTGAGGTATACCGGATCTGAGACTTGGAGTTACTTGGTTTCCGGACGATTAAAGGTTGTCATCGGAAGAGCACCTCAGTTGTTGCCTTTGGGTTACGCTATGATTTGTAGAGCCATCTGTAGCATTGAGTGGAGGCGAGTACATAGCAGCTTGGCAACTTCGGGAGGCGGTGTGCGTAAGCTCTGGCAGGATTGTTTGGACAATCAATGAAGCCTACTATCATTCATTGTGATAATCGAGTTGTGTGAAGCTTTTGTCAATCCGTGTTTCATGAGATCCAAGCATGTTGAGATCAAGTACCACTATATTAGAGATATGTGCTGGAAGGTTATCTGATTGAGGTACATTAGCGATGAGCAGGGCAGATATTCTCACCAAGCCTCTCGCCAGGATAAAGTTTGTGTACTTCCGAGATAAGCTTGGTATGGTGGAGAATCCAGCCTTGACTGAGTAAGAGTCTCAGTATCAGTGAACCTTGTTAATGCATTTTCTTCTGAAACGGAAGAATTTCAGGTGCAAGCCCTTGTTAATGCATTTTCTTCTGAGACGGAAGAATTTGAGGTGCAAACCCTTGTTAATGCATTTTCTTCTGAGACGGAAGAATTTGAGGTGAAAGCCCTTGTTTCCACCCTCTGAGCTGAGTCATGGTGGGTGTCATGTGTGAGACTCCATGACATGTGTTGTACTTGTGTTTCACCCTCTGAGAGAGTCATGGTGAAAGTCACGTTGAGGTGACAACATCACGCAAGTGATGAACACTTGTACTTACCATTCTATGGTTGATATCGAAACGATATCTAATATCACGATGAGGTGATATTCTTCTCTTCATATCTGGTTTGAGATGATTTGTCTTGTGCAGCTGGAAGTTCTCTCCCTAGCTGAGAGGGAGTGTTAATGATAAGTACAGCTACAGGCGATCCTTCCAGCTCAGTCCTATTGAAGGAAACATAAATTAAATGATAGCCTGTCGGCTATTTAATTTATTGTCTTATATTTATGAGGAGGCGCGAATGTCTTGAGGCCGACCTCACTTGTATTATTTATGATTTTCTCCTTGTGGCCGACTTCATTCTAGAAGATAATTTGTCTTATCTTGGCCGACTTATTACTTGCTTTATTCAAGTTGTAATTTATGATTGAGGCCGACCTTGTTCCTCAAGAAGTGCGATCTCATATAGCCATGTATTTATAGAAGACCACTTCACTCCTTGTTCGATCATCAAGTTCACTCCATGCAAGTGCGAATTCCTTAAACAACAGAGTGCGAATTAGTTTCAAGTGTGATTTATCATCTAGTGCGAATTTCTGTCAAGTGCGAACTTCTGTCAAATGCGAATACTGTCAAGAGCGAATTCTTCAAGGGCAGATTGCGAACTCTCCTAGAGCAGAATTTGAATCTTAAGAAGTGACAGTTGTGCTATCTGTTCTTGCGTCTTGTTCAGGTGCTGAATACTGGCTTTGTGTTATCTGATCTTGCATTTTATACAGGTGCTGAATATTGACCCTGTGTTAGGCCTCATTGTAAAGAGAATTGTTGCCACTGTTTATAAATATAAGAGAGATCTTTGTTGCTGGTTTTTTCTCCCTCAAGAGGAGGGTTTTCCCAGGGTATCTGCTGTGTTATTCTGTCTGATTTTGAATTATTTTTCTGTGCATATAATCTGTTCACCTAAAATTTACAATATCAAACATATATACCAACCATTACTAAACTCTTACTTTATTCATTTATTTCCATTTATTTACCTTTTTGTCTAGTTTCCATCATAAATTGTAATCATCTATTCTATAACAGAAATTACTTACCTATTATTTAAAATATAAAGTACTTACCATGCTAGCTGCTGAATGGTCTGCAGGTACTTCTCATTGTTTATTTCCTTATTCCTCTTTATCCTTTTCACATGCTTCGAGGAGTCTCTATTTCCAGCGGCTCATAGAGTATAGTTTGAGTAAATAGTCTGTTGTTCATATTATTCTATCCCCGGTTCACTTCCACAGTCTGTATACCGAATCTTTTAGATCTGCCTCTTATGTCTCTGCAGATGTATATGATTTATCTCCTATACTAGAGTGCTTTCGACTACTCATTGTTAGTTTCAGTTAAAGATAAGGAACAAATGGAGACAACTTCTATATATAAGGACGCATCTGCAGATATAGAAAGATAAGGCGAATTTCTATGGGTCGCACCAAAGGATATCGGGAGCTGCTTCTGATGGGAAGAGTAAGGGCCGCTTTGATAAGGAGGAGATTCAATTTATCATCTGCATAGATTATATTTGGTATTCAAAGTAGCTGTGTTGCGCTAGAGACACATCACTCGCCTATGCTGGTCTCAAAACAAGACAAAGCCTAGATCGAACAGGACAAGGATTATTGGAAGAGGACGGATCCTGTATATGTTGCTGTTAGCACCCGACATAAAATAGGTAGAGTTTATAATAATCTTTATATGAATTTGCTGGAGGCACATAAAGCTGGAATTGATGTCTTATTGATAAGTGTAAGTTTCTCTTTAATATCTCGTTCATGCCCTTAGGACGTATCTCTATGACCAAGGGTTTTGTCCCTTTGTGAAACGGAATGATGTTTGAGCGCTCTCCATCATTTGTCTCCATCTTGTATATTGGTGTATATTTTTATTTTGTATTTTCTAATTTATATTTCGTTTTATTTCATTTATAATTCATATATCACTTTTTGGAATAACATATTCTGTATTTATGAATTATTCCATAATAAAGGTGTGTTTTTTTATAATATATTTATAAATTGGATTTATTGTAATTATTTACCTTCTAATGATTATTATAATAACTAATTATTTTATATTTATATTTTAGTATTTATATCATCGTTTATTTATTAATTTCTATTTATTTGTAATTCAACTCTTAGTTATTTCTGGTGTCCTGTTTCAAGGACCTGCTTTTAGATTGCAATTACTTATATTTATATTCTGGCATTTATAGGATTTTGTTATTTGTAATTTAACATTCCATATTACCATTTCGGGGGACATGACACAATTCTACGCCTAGGTGGCTCCTACACAACTCATGTCCGTGTCCTGAAATATTCCTTTTTGCAATTTCCGGCAATTCCCACCTGATTTTTTATTTTTTTCTTGAAAATATACTCTCTCTTTTTTTGTAATATTTAAATAAATGAAACTGAACTAGTTTTTGTTTTGAATAAACAATTCATAACATATAAATGATAGAATTATTTAAATTTAAATAATGTTGAAATAATATCAAAGAGCCTAAATATTGGCTACATTTGTCCAAAGTCCCACAACTCCCTCTTAGCCTCACATCCCTTGGTGCAATTTCCTTTATCATTTTATTTACCCTTTTTCTTTAGCTAGGGGCCGAGTCCCAATTCTCAATGCTCTAAAATAATTTGCCTTTTTGCGGCAGGAATGAAATGAGGTAGTGCGGCTGGCAAGGAAAACACATTCAAAAGTTTATGACAGGCAATTTCCCTTTGATTTTGCAGCAATCCTATGTCAAGTTTCCACCTGTTTTTACTTCCTATGCCACCTCCCAAAAACACTATGAACCTTTTTTTTTGTCTTTGCAATCTCCTACTCCGTCATGTCACCTTCCTAAAGGTGATCAATTCACTTTTTATTAAAAAAAATAAAAATAAAATTCCTTATTAACTGCTGCGGTGACCTATACTGAAATTTCTTGCTTAATATTGCAGCCCCCTTTTTCAACCAAAGATCTTTAAACTACCACGTCCCAATCCAAAACTGCAATGGGAATTTGGTTCTAAACCATATGGCTACAAATGCGCAGTGGCCTAGACGAGCTTCCAAATGAATGATTTTTAAACCTTTTTGTCTTCCAACATTATTCTACTCCTTTAAACTTGTATGACAAGCTAAAATAAATGAATTATATACATATATATTCGTTTATGCATTTTCTGATCTACTCAAAACTTAGAATTCCTATAAGCTCAATTTGACCTCTAAATGAAGTCAACACAAGGAATCAATTGATTTTTGTCCTCCAATTCTTGATAGTCCGAGAGGGTTTCCGTCCTTAGGGAAGAATGCTAAACCAAATCTCTACAACAAGGGTTTTTGGAAAACTGATAATGATAGAATGAATGCTTTTTCCGATAATTCCCCTTTTTTATTCTTTTCCATCCAACCCTAAAAGTAATTAAAATACTCACCTTTTCCCTCCAAAGTTAATAAATTACTCTTTTTAAATATTTAAATATAAGTTGTCCTTTAATTTTTCCACTTCTTGACAGCTTAAATATTTAACCATTAATAATTTAATCATTTTCTGCACAACCACCAAAGTTACAAAAAATATTAAAAAGTCCAAACATGAATTCTGACCACACCTCCAATACCAGAAGTGCATAGGAAGCCAGTCTAGATGAAGATTGGCGCTCTCCCAAGATGACGAACTTCTCCAAGAAGTGTGGAGTGCTCCTAGAATGTTGGATCCGCACACAGAAAGTACCATTGTACTCATCTTGGATACAAGAACTATCTGCAACTATCAGACTACCTTCTCAATAAAGCTGGCACTCTCCAAAAAAGCTGGAGTTTCCAAAAATGTTGGAATAGACCAAATAGGGGACATTACATGTTCCTTTCTTGACTAACTTGTAGCCTCTTCCTCCTAACAATTGTTGTGTCTTTCTCTTGCTTTAGCTTCAACAATTTGGTAAATGATGTATGACAATGTATGATTTATTTTCTGCATACTTTTTTGTGAATAGTAACTACTCTTTCTCCTCCATGGGTGCATTGCAGGTTCAAAGTGCATATTGGAGTGAAGAACACAAAAGAGAAGACAAAGAGCATGGACCCTCGTGTATCATTGGATATATCCTCACATTTCAATATTATTTTATGCAGAGTATTTACCTTAGCATGCTTATTTACCTTAGCATGCTTTCTCACCTAGTTTTGCAAGCTCACTAAAGTGGGGGCAAATTATAGAGCCGAAAATTGCACAATTCGTGATTCTCAATCTATCATCATCATCATCATGACTAGGAGGACTAGGAAGAGGTTGAGAATTCTATAGTAGGGGGTTAACAGTGGGAATAGAACAGGATGAAGAACCGACATCAAGTAATTCAGGAAGATGAGAATCAGAAGAACCTGTAGGAATGCCCTCATCAGAAATAGAGAGCATCTCGCTCAACAACAGTCACGGACTCATTTTAGTGTCCATTCCTCTAGACATGTTTTAGGACGGAATTAGCCTAGTTTTGCTCCTAAAACCCCTTCAACAAAGTGACATGTTCACCTAAGTCCTATTCCTCTTTTATTTCCTCTCTTTTCCTTTCTTTCAATGAATTTCTCCAGCTGAACACTAGAGTGATCACTGTAGTGACCTTGGTCAGTTGAGAAATTGTGGTAGTATCCTGCCACAAAGTTTAATTTAATAAAGGGCCATAAAACACACACTTCAGCTCTTGGGTGTTTTCCAACAGCCAGTTCAAGCTCAAATATTTATAACAACAATTCTTCACACCTTTAACTTCTTCTGATTCTTCTTGAATTTTGACTTGGTTTATTGGCTTCTTGCTAAACTTCCTCTTGGCTATTCTCAATCTCAACATCCTACTATAACCCTTCACCATTATTCTCCATTACTATAGCCGTTGACACTTTTCTCCAAACTCAAACCCTGTTAAAACTTCTTTTCTTATAACCTCCATAGCACTTTGTTGAGTCCACTTCCTGTAATCTCCCATTCACAGAACACTACACTTGCTTAAATACCCACCACCATAACTTCTGTATCTTAGGCAACCACACATGCCAATCTTTAAAAAATATTGTCGAGGCTGAAATATGCCACCCAAGAGACAGATTAAGACAGTCTGTTTTAAACAATAAATATAACCCAAATTTTTTCCCCTTCCACAGATTTCGCTGTAGATATCTTCATACTGAAAAGGCAAGACAGGATTCCACGAGCATAGCAAAGAGTATCAGGACAAAATGGAGATTGTTAGTTTTAGGATCAGATTTGCAATAAGCAGAAATACAACAACACATGAACAATAAACAGAACACTTTTACCCTGGGAAAACCCTCCTACTCGAAGGAGAAAAACCCAGCAAAATATATCTCTTATATATAGATATCAGATGAACAAGAGCAGAAATCTGCTTTACAAGTCTGGCCTTACTCAAGGCTGAATTATTACAATGAATAATAGCATCACTCCTTGATGCTAAGTACAAATAAATATGCTTCCCCTTGAAGTCTGATCTGCTGTAAATGGAATGGCGAACTTCTGCTGGAGGTGAGAAAGAAGTGATTGAATTGATTGATTATCAAATGGATGAACATCTCCTTCTTTATATACAATGCAAGGAGACTCTTCACAAGCAAGGCGACTCTTCACTTGGTCGGCCACTTAAAGAAAATAAAATATTAATTATAATAAGGCCAACTTGCCTTAACAATTATTTGTTTAATATTTAATATTCTCGAATTATAGAGAAAGATATCTCCCACCGCTATTACATCAACAGAGATTCCCAGAAATTTTCAAAAGTGTACAAGCAAAAGACACTACTGTCTTTTGTGGGTCTATAGTGCAAAGGCCTTAAATGATGCAGCTCCTCAACCCCTTTGAGAGAAGCCACCTCAAGAACCCAGCTCTGGTTTTAAACTACAAAAAATAAAATTCGTTTTGGGCTGTGCTGGATGGAAAAGCAGCATTGTGACCCTTTATTTGGAATGGTATGACAAAACATCATTTTTTCCCAGTTTTTATAAGTACTCCAGCATCTTTTAGTTTCCCAATTAAATTCCAAGTAATTGAATTTCATTTTTATAGGTGAATTGCTGAGTCAATCCTGATCCCATGCAATGCTACTATGATAAAAATAAACATGTGTTCTCTAAATTCATTCTTTATACTTCTCATACATTATTTAAGTTTATTTTACAACTTTATGTGTATTTTAATGTGTTTAATTTTTGCCAAATCCTGAGTCTGAGTCAGCATTTAAGCCTGCTGAGTTTTTGCTGAGTCCGAGCTTTGGAGATGTGTCATACAATAGTTCAAGACATGCTATTCCTTCCAATGCGCACATCCATGCCTTATGAGAAATGAATTTACTTTCTTCTCCATATGAATATTCAAAGATAATGGGGAAAGGATACCATCTTCTCCATTTCCTACTTAGGCCGAAGCTTAGAACTCTTGTACTTGGCCAATACATAACAATGTGCTAAATATTCTAAGTAGCAAGATTCAGTATTCCACTAGGATCTAGGTCAAAAGCTATTGATTTTTAATTTACATCAAATATATCATTCCAAAGTGATGTGTAAAAGCCAGATGACTAGATAACAACTCATAAAAAGAGGAAAGCAGTGCTTACTCTTGCTTTGCTTCAACATCGTGGCTAAAGTCAATGTTTGGCTCACAATCCAGGACCAAGGCAGGAACCTGACATGCATGTTTCTCAGTAAAATTTTGCAACAAAAAAGACAGAGCTCAAATAGAACCCAACCTCACTACAAATATTCCAAACATTATATTTGACTTACTTTCTGAATACTTGCATGTACATGTTCTCCTTGTAAAAGAAACACTCGATTCCTTATATCAGGATGCATCATGCTATCCATATCATGAGGTAACTGACTCATGGATAACACTCCAGACTTTGTGCATTGGGCAGGGAAGAGCCAGTTTTCATGTTTCTCATGCAAACCTTGCAAATACTCTAGAGTCACGCTGTTTTCTTCTGCTCGTTTTCGCAACTGCAGGCGCCTGTGGCATGTGATTGGACTGGCCCTCAAGTAAATGAAGCCGTCAGGGACAAGTCCTGGCAAAACAGAGACAACTGGATCAAACCATGAGTCGTAAATGCTAAGCTCCATCCCATTCATCCATTTTGCCTCATGAACAGCTCGCACAAATACCTGCAAATGTCAACATAAATAAATAAGTTAGAACTGATAGTTTCCAAAACCAACTAAGCCAATAACAACAGCAAAATCACTGCCAAAGGCAGAGAAATAAAGATTTCAATGCCATTAAGGCAGTTTGACCATCTCCTTATGCCACAGGTACGAACTACCATATTTATTCCTATTCAAATTTCAATAAATATCTTCAACCATGCTGCAGAATCAGAATTTCTCTAAAACTATAAATATAACATAATTAAAACTTTATATTCACCAAATTCTCATGAATACATCCAAGTCCATAGAGCCTGTACCAAATCGACCTGAAAACATACCATTCGATCAGTGAAAACACTTCTTTCCATAAGTCGTAAAGGCTTTAACCCAACAGAAGACTCGCGCTCTTGCATCACCCTTGTTACAAAAACATAATTCTGGAACGTGTAGGCATATCGTTGGGGTTCAGCATAAAAAGCATCCAATATATTGAAATGATCAGGCCCAATGTTTTGCCACTTAGAAATAGGTTCAGGAACAACCTCTACAAGGTCACGTAATTCAAATGTCTCATTTGCAACCCTTTGAAGAAATGTGGTCTTCCCAACACTAATGTTACCCTCGACACAAAAAGTCAGCCTATTTTTCTTTTGTGTTTTCTCAGCACCCTGGATAATTTCTTCTTTCATCTCTTTATCAACGCTCTCCTTGATGTAAGAAGTTATCTGCTCTGCATGGTTCTTATGGATGATCCCAATTGAACTACGAAGAAACTCAACCATCTTTTCACTGCCACCTACAAGAAACTGAAAACACAAAAGAAAAAGCACATTCACATTAATCCAAAGCTTCATCCTCTGGTGCTTGCATACAGGATACATGTTCCGATGGCCTGTTGTGCTGTGCATGGATATAACACATTCAATTTGAAATCAACTGATGACAACTAAACTACTGGACTAATTTACCTCAATGGAGAAGAAGAGGAAAAACTATCAGCTAACATCTTGGTTTGTCCTCTTTCCTACACATACATTTTCAACACAAATATTCTTATAGAATATCAGAAATTCTGCAAACAAAGAACACAGCTATCCAAAACGGTTCTATTGCTCCCAGTGATTATAGAGACAAATCGAATTTCTAAATATAAACTGAAGAAATCATAAAATATTATTTCATCACAAGAATTTCAAGTGTTCTTCTTTTAGGACTTGTGTTAGATAAACAAATTGCAAAATTTGAATATTGCAAAAACTAGCCTATGCTTTGGTGTAATGCACTAAGTTTGCCAAGATGGCATTATATTTATTATTGTATAATAAACATTTTCTATAATGTAAGAGATGCACTTTATTGGTTCAGGCATCTATCTTTACTTGAGAAGGCATCTAATCCTTTTCCAAGCATCAAAATATTAAACATGAAAGCACCAGAAAGCAATGAAAATAAATAGTGCAAGTGGCAAAGCAGTAAATGTAATATCCCACATAGGATAGTGACCTAAACTCTGATTTCTGAAACACAATTTTCTGCCCTAATTTCTGCACTTCAAATTTCTGCTCAAACCCTAATTTCTGATATGAAATTCTGATTGCAACAAGTATGAACAGCAACATATATTTCTCCAAAAATGCTTCAAATAATATAGAAAATATATCTATCTTCAAAGATGAATGTAACCAGCAATGTAAAACAACAAAAAGACCATCCACACATGCAGTAAATCTGATTTTCTCAATTAAACCCTGCTGCTACAAACTGAAAGTTCTGATCTGATTTTTACAATTGATTCTAGGGCACAACATGCCAAACAATGCCCAGAATTCTGCTCTACAAATCAGACCTGAAAATATGATTATACATTCCAAATATGTGCAAAATAGTCTTCAAATGTCAAACCCTAGATGGGCGAATTCCTCCTTAGCAAGCGCTTAGGGTTTGCTGCTCTCCAAATATGCAAAATTGCCCTCCAAAGGTGGGCGCTCAGATCTGCTCCAAAGTGGCACTCCAAATTAGGGCAAAAACCTAATGCAATATGCTCACAAAATTGCCACAACAATGCTACTCCAAATCTGAATTTGTTCCTTCTATGGTGGCGCTCCAACATGCATGAAAACAACTTCAAAGTGGCACTCCAAACTGATTTATAAATCTGAATTATGACTCTTCAAGAATGGCACTCAAATCTCCAAAATTCTGCTCCAAGATGATATGAAATCTGCTGCAAATTACGATCTAATTCTGTTCCAAAACTCGAAATCCTCCAATGAAGTGCTAGTAGACTTCCGTTATGAAGCCTTCTCAAGATGAGATTGGGTTTTTGTCCAACTCACCCTTTATTCTCAAGGGCCTTCGTCCTTCGAATAAGCTGCTCAAAAGTGCAGTCCCAAACAATAGAAATAACAATTCCAATATGATATGAAATGCCTCCAAAGAACTTGTATTTATATCTTCACCTTTTCCCTCCAACTTGGCTGACCCAATTTGGGCACCCAATTTTGAATTTAAATTCTTTTTCTTTAATTTTTTTTTTTTTTTTCCTTTTTACCTCCAAAAATGGTCACCCAACCTCATAGAAAAATTATAAAAATACTTTGGTGCCACATAAAATAATAATAAATTATGGGAAATTAATTCCCAAGTCCACCAAGCCAAATAAAAATAATTGAGCCATAAAAAAATATTTTTTCTAATTATGCAACGCTCAAGCCAAATATTTGGGGACATTACAATTAACTTACACAAATAGTTTTTAACCCAACAATCCCTTTTGTTTATTGTGCTAGTGTGTGCAATCAAATCCATTGAATCAACAGTCAACGAATTATTTTACACTTGCTATAGAGTGCCAAGCAATCAGCAGGCAACTGCAGTAGGCACAGATTTCCATGAAGATAAAAAGCTAAAGAAGTTACATTCTGATGTAAAATTGATGAGAGACTAAATATAAACAAAATAGCTCATGGGAATTTAAATAGATGCCCAAAAGTGATTACCACAATAGCAGCAGATGGTTCCTTTGTGGAGACGTGACTCCCCAAATGTGTTATATACAGGGGTGCTACCAAGTCTATTTCAACCAATGTAACGAGACTCGCCCAGACTCACTAGGACTCGGCAAATATCGAGCTGAGCACCCTTGGTCGAGTCCTGGGAGCCTGGACTCGAACGTGGCAAGTCCTACCGTGTATGGGCTGGACGGGCCGCATCCAAGAGAGTCTCGAGCCCTGGACGCAGTCGGCACAGCAAAGGCCAAAAAAAACATAAAATTAAAGTTTTAAGTTTTTTTTTTTTACTTATATTATCTCCCCAACCCTAAAAGCAACCTCATTTCATTCATTTGGAAAAATATGAGGAGAAGAGAGAGCTGTGAAGAAAAAGAAGAGATCATTGTAGGGCAACCAGCAAGCTGTTGAAGACAAATCCAGGCTCAAATATCATTTGGGAAGCTTCATACCAGCAAGGAGGTGCATTGAGAGCTCATTACCAACGATTGGGAGGAGTTTGCATTGCATTCCAAACTAGATTTAAGAGGTAAGTTTGATTTTAATTGGTTTTTTTAACAAATAATTCATTGTAATCTGTAAAATCATTTTTTTTTGAGATTGCAATTTTTTTTACAAACCCTACTTGCAAGTTGCAACTTAAATAATTTTAGAAACCCTACTTGTTGTTGCAGCCACTTTCATTTGCAAATCATACCATACTTTCACAATGTCTCAAAGTAAAACCCCAGGCAAAAAAGACCTTGCTTGGAAACATGCTAAAATATTTGTTGGAATGAAAAAAGGAGAGGCAAAATGTAAATATTGCAAAACAACATATCATGGAGGAATAAACATATTGAAATATCATATTGCACGCATACCCGTCCATGATGCAGTGGGCTTCACTAAAGCACCTCCTAAGACTGTTCGTGAAGTGTAGGTGCAATTAGAAACATTTGAATTACAAAAAGAAATGAAAAAGAGGCAGAGGGAGGAGTTGGCGAGTGTTGGATAGCCAGGAGTTGGCGAGTGTTGGATAGCCACAGGGACTTGGTGTTGTTGGAGATGCTTCTTCCATGCCTCCATACTGTCCTAGTGCTAGTGCTTGTGCTATTGCTCCAGCTATGCGTACTACTACTAGTACTAGTCCTAGTGTTGTTGGCGTTGCTTCTGCTAGTGGTAGTGGGAGTGTTAGCATTGGCCCTAGAGTTCGAAAATCTAGTGTGGACTCATATTTTGTACCACGCACTACTCCTAGTTCCCAACCGTCACTTGAGAGCATGGGTTGGAACAAGGACGTACATGATGCAGCGAAGAAAACAATTGCAGACTTCTGGTACTATTGCACCATTCCCTTCCATGTAGCCAGGTAATTCTTTTTCGTTTAATTGTTTTAAAATTTATATTTAAATTTTAGAATCTAGATGTATCTCATTATCGAATTCAAATTTAAAGTTAAAAACTTAAAAACTTTTCATTTTACAATACTTATCTAAGTAACTTATTAATTTATTTATGACATGTTTTAGGTCTCCTTTTTGGCAAAACATGGTTGATGCCATAACCATATGTGGGGCGGGGTTCAAAGCCCCTACTAAAGGTGAATTAAAGGGCCCACTTTTGACTCAAAAGGTGGAAGATGTAAAAGCACAATTAGAGGAGCAGCACTTGCAATGGAGGAGCTCGGGTTGCACCATCATGATTGATGGTTGGACCGATAGGAGAAATAGGACACTCCTTAATTTTCTAGTTTCCTCCGGAGGTAATTGTACTTCCCTCTATGCATTGAATAATTTGAAATTTGAATTTGATTTAGTGATTAATAATTTAATATGGCTGATTTATGTTTTTTAAATTATTGAATAATTGGTTTTGCTTATTTTTTCAGGTGACACCATCTTCGTCAAATCCATTGATGCTTCCACCCAAATCAAAAATGCCACATACCTTTGTGAGGTTATAGAGGAGGTGATAGCTGAGGTGGGAGAAGAGAATGTAGTTCAAGTGGTGACAGATAATGCAGCAAATTATGTTGTTGCTGGAAGATTATTGATGGAGAGGCACCGTACTATATTCTGGACTCCATGTGCCGCCCATTGCATTGACCGCATATTGGAGGATCTTGGGAAGCTCCCATGGATCAAAACATGTGTGGATTCCGCAAAAAACATTTGCAAATTTGTATACAATCACACATGGGTGCTTAACCTTATTAGGCAATACACAGGGTTGAGGGAGTTGGCTCATCCTGGCATCACTAGGTTTGCAACAAATTTTATCACATTGCAATCCTTGATTCGGTCAAGGGCAGCTTTAAGGCGCATGTTTGTTAGTGAGGAGTGTTCTTCCTCATCCTATGCTACAAGCACTTCAGGGATTGTTGTGGCTGATTGCATTTTTTATGAGCCAGGGTTTTGGACACCAGCGGAGGAGATTGTGAAGATAAAATTTAATTCTTCATTATGTTTTACTTTTAATTTTTATTCATATTTTACTTTTATTTATTTATTTTCGTTCACACTTACTTAAGTTAATGTTTCACAATGTTTGCACTTTGCAATTTATCGAGCCCTTGGTAGTTCTCCTACGAGTTGCTGATGGGGAGAAGCCCGCAATGGGCTACACATATGAGGGCATGGATAGGGCCAAAGAGGCCATTAGATCCGTCTATGGTGGAGTTGAGAAGTATCGTCCCATTTGGGAGATCATTGATCAAAGATGGCACCACCAACTTCATAGGCCCATCCATGCAGCCGCATGTTTCCTAAATCCGGCCTTCCAATTTAGCTGTGATCTACGTGCAGATAGAGAGATTCTTAGTGTGCTCTACTCGACGATAGAGTGGATGTTGCCTGCTGTTACTACACAGATAGTGCACAAGATAGATGCCTTCACTAAGGCACAAGGAGACTTCTTTGCACGTCATTTGTGCAAAGAGAGTAGGACGACATTACTACCAGGTAAAAATATATTTAAGGGCATAATTTTCATCTTTTTATATTATAATTTATTATTAAATGTTGAACTTGAAACTTGAAACTTGAAAATTAAAGTTGGAAATGAGATTGATTTTGTTTCTTTTTCTCATTTCAGATAGTTGGTGGCATATGTTTGGTTCCGATACACCGAACCTTCAAAAAGTTGCCATTCGTATATTGAGCCAGCCATGCAATTCATCTAGTTGTGAGCGCAATTGGAGTATATTTGAGCACATACACTCCAAGAAGCGCAATAGATTGTCAGTGGAGAGGATGAATGATTTGGTGTATGTTCATTACAACCTTCGCCTCAAATACAGGAAGATTTTTTACTACGACTCCACCTCGATCAAGCTAGAGGAGGTTGATCCACAGTCTGAGTGGATCACTGAGGCTACAGATGCAGTCTTTAGTGACGAGGACCTTGATTGGGTGGACCAGGCAGAGAGAGAGGCTGAGGTTGTAGCCATGGCTGAGGAGGAGGCTAGAGCACAAGGAGACACAGCTGCTGTTGGTGAGAGTGGCATGGAGACACAGGCAGAGACTATGGCTGCAGCTGCTACATCATCAAAGACCCTTAGAAGCCTTCATAGGAAGGATGCTGGCTCCACTAAGCCATAGACTTGTGGCTATTTTTTTGATATTTCATATTTATATGGAACATTTGATGTCATGGATTTCATATTCCATGAGTTTTGTATACATTTGACTATATTTATATATCTAAGTATGATATTTCCTTCAGCAGCTCAACTACAATTTGTGTACTTTATACTTATGTGATCGTTGTATACTTGTGTATGTGATCAAATTTGCTTCTATTTAATGATGTTATTGTGTCTTTAAGGTTTATTCAATAAAGGGTGCTTAAATCCTTAAAAATCTCTAAATTTCTAGGGTTTTTTCAACTTATTTCATTTTGTCGAGTCTGTGCCGAGTCTGCACTGAGTCTGGGCGCCGAGTCCCAAGTCGCGAGTCGAGTCACCCTAACCGAGTCCGAGCCGAGTTTGAGTCTCGTTACTATGGTTTCAACTTCAACGCAATCTAGCATGCCTAGATATACTACAATAACTAAAATCTATCTGACTTTTATGACTCATTGCAGTGGCTGTGACATAGACTCATTCACTATAAATTTAAAATCTGACCTGGCAGTGATTATTTTGGAAGACTAGGGAGCAACCTTATGAGGTTATGTGATTGGATTGGGAAAGAACATCCTCCATCTTCACAGTTATATGTGGGTAATCTATTGCCTATAATCCTAACAGTTTGCATACATGTGTAGTGGCCTGCACACAGGAGATACACTTGCGAGTTTGCAGCCTAGGTAGAGTGCAATGTACACACTGAGAGATTGCTCAGACTGATAAACAATGATGTTGGGAACTGTTACAATTTAAACTATGAGCAATTATACCTTACTACTAGTTATGTTCTTCTTGTGATTTCTATTTATGACAAATTATAATAATGATAAAAGTATTACAAATTGTTTTACACTATCATAAGCCATAGGATAGTATGCCCTATGGTAATGTATTAAGCTAGGATAATTGTGGGCGTGGTATGAACAGATTTCAGGGTTTAGGGGCTCATGTTTGGTAGAGTATCCATTACCGCATTGGAAAAATTCAGTGGATTCAAATTCCATGCATGAAATGTCAAAATACAATTGAATTTTATGCAGTAAAATCTTTGATTATTACTTGACAAATATTATCTTATAGCAGCAAATAAGATAGCAAAGTGGAGGATTGAGAACAATAGAACCAAGTAATCAGCCTGACAAATGCCAGATACAGAGTTGCATCTGCTTGATTTGGATAAGAAAGCAAAGGAAATGCAATACAAGCCAAAGTATTCTTATCGGGCGTTAACAAGTCGATCTTTTGGCACAATGGCAAACGTATTCCAACACCATCTGATTTACGAGTGGTTCAGATGTCTAAGAATGGGAGACAATAGTTATTGTATACTTCCATAGTGTAATGTTCCCCAACACAAAATTTCAGATCTGAGTATTAAATTAAATATTTCCCTTAAATCATCATACAAACTTATAGCGAGAAATGAGATAAACAGGAGAAATATAGCCAAAATTACATAGAAACTCCACAAACCGAATTTCTGATATAATTACAGGTATCGGGTCTGATACACTGATTTAACATCCACAGCAACTTCTGCAACAAATTTCACAACTCTAATGCAAACTATACCAAAACAAGATAAGCACACAGTGTGCTGATCACCCGAAACTACCTGAAACACACAGAAACTCCTCCAAACTTGCACCAAATGAGCTATGGCGTCTGAGAAGAGGAAAAAGCAGCAAACACACAGCAACAACAGCAACACCATTAAACACTCCAGGAAACAACAAAAACTGCTGGGATCTCCTGAATTTTTCAGCTCCAATGCAACCCTTGGATGGAATTGCCCTTTGTCAAAAAAGTTTGTCCGCTGGCCACCTGCAACTCATGGGTTTTCGTCCACAAGCTCCAGTCTCCAATGGGTTTTTGTCCACTGAAGAAAACACAAGCACAAAGCTCTGTGAGAGAAAAACCAAAGATGCAATAATCCCAAAATGACTAACTTCTGATTTTTATATGCAGTAGGCCCAAAATGGGCACCCATACTCCCACGCGTTGCTCTAGAAGATTCTGCAAGATGGTTGCCAAAATAAATAATGACAACTATCATAGCTTTGTCATAGTTATCAATGCATTATATCAAAGTTCTCATATGGGGCCAATAATAAATTAATATAATAATACCAGAAGATGCTTCCAAATTCCTATGCCCCACCTGTGCCAGTAATTAATTTATTTAATATTTAATTTTTCAGAAAATGTGAATCAAGCCCAAACAAATCAAATATTAAATCGGAATATTGTCCCTAGCTGCTCCAATTAACCCACGGGAAAAAAGGATAACTTAATATCAATCCCAAACTTACTATTTTTGGAAAGGGGACATGACACATAGTGAACTAAATGTGCCCAAATTGTGCATCAAATGTGTCGAACTTTTCAAGCGTCTCTTTTCCATGAGCATAGTTTCCATTAGTGTCATCCAATTAGCAATACTACCATTTTGGTTTCAAGTGGGAGGTTCCGCTACAGCCTTTTCAAATTTCTCCATAGATAAGTTAGCCACAGTCAAGGAGCCTCATGGCTACCCTTTCCATTTTCTCATCAACCTCTGTAGTAAGTGGATCTTAAGCAACTCTACTAGCCTTGTAATATTCTTGTCCATAACATTACTGACAATTTTTACTATTCTGTCGAAAGAAATCTTAGTGAAGACAGATGCCACATCGAAGATGACCAATACGTTCACTTCTTCAAGTTTAAGGTCAATAAGGGTATTGCCAAAAACAGTCAATTCCTTGACAAAAGAAGAAGCATTCCCAAAAATGGCTCAAATTTCTTAGCTAGGTAATTCATTAGGTTGAAGATAAGTGATCCATTGCATCTTCAATAGGCCTGAAAGGGACTCTGGGATTTTGTATCTTAGGTACACCATAATCCTGGGCATCATAGTCTTTAGGTGTATTTTCTCTCTTTGGCTAGCGAGGATTTATTGATCAATTTTATCACCTCTCTTGTAACCTTTTTTACCAAAAATGGAAAACATGACAAGAAAAAGGGTTGAAGAGATTTTGGCAACAAGAAACAAACACACATGCAGGTGTGTCTACACATTGCTGATAATTCAAACACCATTAAATATTAGACACGGTATCATGATTTATCATAAATGTGCACATGTATAATACATGTAGAATAATTGTATATCAATAGGTGATACAAAATCACATTATAGAAAAAAAAAAAAAAATACATAAGAAAGAAAACACCAAAAATTTCTTTCAAAGATAAATATGATGTCACATCAAGATTGCATATGGTATAATCGTGTCCATTGGCTGTTTGGTAATACACACCAAGTTTGAGTCTTGCAGTGGACATTGTTGTGTTGATTGAGTTGGTTCTTGGTGGATGCGGTGTTTCAACGTATGAGGATGAAGTCCCTTTTTGGTGGCCTCACCAACTAAGGCCAATTAATCCCTAGAACTACAAATCAAAAAAAAGATGTCACATAAAGATCCACACAAACTAGGATGAAGCATTAATCAACAATGTCTGCAATTCTTGCATATGATGTCTAATGATGAAATTTACAAAAACAATATTATCAAAAAATACAAAATATGTTTGATAAAAGGAATTTTCCCTATCCTCTATTAAAGATTGACGTGGACAAATGGTATTTTAGCAGACCTAAATGGCTTGGAAATGGCATGTTATAGCTAGAATTACTAAGTTACCGAATCGGAATTGGAATCAGAATCAAGTACATGGGTATGGTATGTTGGTACAACCAAAAAAAAAATTGGGGTTGGGTACGGGTACGGGTACGTCCATACAAAAACATATAAAAATACTAAATATATACATATTTCATTAAAATATAATATATAATATACAAAGAATATAATAATATACAAATTAATTTATATATAATTATATTTAATAATATAATATTATATTTAGTTTACTATTTTAATTCAATCATATAAATAAAATATTAATTTTTAAATTATATCAATATAATATATATAATATTATTATATTAATAATAAATATTATATATGAACTATATATAATTATATTTAATAATATAATATATTATATTTAGTTGTACTATTTTAATTCAATCATATAAATAAAGTATTTTTTTTTTAAACTATATCAATATATATAATATTATTATATTAATATTAATAATAAATATTATATATAGACTATATATAATTATATTTAATAACATAATATATTATATTTAGTTTTATTATTTGAAAATAATCATAATAGAACACAGTCCGGGGAATGAAAGGGCAGATTTAATCATAATAGAACAGCACCACTTTCGCCTCTCGCGCTCAATCAAATTTCATGGTTTTCCCCCTCAAGTGCAAGGCAACCCATGGACACAAAAGATGAGAGGCAATAAAGAATCAGCTTGGTCGTCTGTGAAACAAACAGAGCGACCTCTTGCCAAAGCCGACCATACTAGGCATGGAATCGACCTGGGCACGCCAAGTCAAGCCTGGAAATGGCCAGAATTGTTCGCTTGATGTCTAAAATGCCTCCACAAACGAAAAATTGTTTCTAGTGTGTACGCACAAGCGAATCGATTCTGAATATGTACCGGATGCGTTTCGTTTCTGGAGTCGACAAGTGCAAGGCAACGATTCGGTAACTTAGGCTAGAAACAATTGTGTTTTCCATCCATCACTAAACATTTCTCAAGATAAGAAACAAGGAAGGTGTCTAAGAAATAAGCATTTGGTCTTGCATTATGTTTCTCAGCAAAAGAAATGAAAATGTCAAGCAGAGATTGTGTTTCTTGCAATATAGCTTCCAGGTACAAGGTAAATGGATGGCTTCCTAGATAGAATGATGTCTACATTACCAAAGCATTGAGGCAATGGCGACAAAATAAAGGGGTGACATATTTGTCTACATGACTGAAAGAGATGGGAACTCTACTTATACAAAAGACAAAAGTAATGAAAACCTAAAGATAATTACCTTGATGGAGCATTAAAGATGAAATGGATTTGAATGGGAAAAGAAACATCTAACACTGAAGCTTGTGGACTGAGAAAGTAATCCAAGCTTTTAACAAGTTCAAAGTTACTTTGGGAGGTTCAATGCTACAACGATGTATTTTCATTGTTAAGGAGAGGGATATTAGCAAGTAATACGAAAAGGTTACATTTAAATTATTATTTATTGGATCATATTCATTGTTATCCTAACTTTTGATATTAGCAATTATTAATTTCATCAATATAACTCGTCTAAGTTCAAACAAGGAGAAATTTAATTTCATCTCTCCTTTGAGTATATTCATTTTTCCATTATTTGTTCCATCAACATAATGATTCTAAAAGCATTGACACGAGTAATCAAGTAAATAAAATCAAATTGATGTGCAATTCACTAGATTTTACTACATAAGAGATGGAAGCAAAGCATACCATCCAAAATGTTGTCATTAATGCTTCTAATTATGTTTTTCCCTAGTAAACTTATAATGGAAGTGGAGCATACCATCCAAAATGCTGTCAATAATGCTTCTCGATAACGGAAAAGATACCATGCCGTTTTCTCAATTCCATGGCCAACCAAATATTTCAACTTCTTATCCAAAAACTTGCATGGAAAAGAATGTTTCAAATACAATGATAACAAATTTTAACAATAATCACTATGTTACCAATTCGTCCCTATAACCTTGTTGGTTCGGGTACAATCCATTTCAAGTCCGATGCAAGTGAGGTGCAACTGGGGTTTGGGATTTAGCCTATGGGTTTGTCCTAGTGCAACTAGGGTTTGGGATTTAGCCTTTCGTCCTAGACGAACCTAGGACAAATCACAAAGAATTTTGATAGTTTTTCATTATACCTTCCCGTTAATGACACTACTCTAAACCTTGAATCAATCCCCTGGGTTCGTTTTGGGTGCTAGCGACTGTTAATGTTCAAGTGTTCGCCATACTCTGCGAACAAAAACATCCAACTCAAAAATGATGCAACAATGGAAAAGGTCGTCTCTAGTACCCGACATCAAAGAAGCAAGATGCCTACATAAAAACTATGAAGAAATATTCAATTTACTAAAACCCACCAATGTTTTTATAGAGTACCTTCACGTTGTTGCTCGAAGTCTAAACTAGGTCAAATGAATTAATTTGATACGCCAATAATATCTACATAAAGAGGCACTGATCAATAATATATTAATAATTAATGTTAATCTATTTTTAAATATATTACTAAATATACAAATAGTATTATTATATTATGTTATAATTATTAATATTAATATATTTATATATTATATTTAAATACTAATATAATATTAATTATTAATATTCATAATTAATAAGTAATTTATTAAATTATAAATATTAATATATTATTAATATAATATATTTTTATATTTCATATATATTCAATCATATTAATGTGTTTTTTATTTTATTTTTATATTTATACAAATGAATATTACATTTATTATTTATTTTATTATGTTTATTTATTATTTATTAAGAAAATTCTTATATATGTAATTTTTATATGTTTTTGTATGGACGAACCCAACCCTCAAAATTTTTTTGACTGAACCTATGAACCCAAACCAATACTAGGACCGGTAACTTAGAATAATCAAGCACAATTCTTTTATTAACATTTACCAAAGTACAAGAACATTAATGGATTCTTATGATATAGTAGCTTGGATAGGAAAAAATTCCTTACTAGATACCTTTGTTTGCACTATATGTTAGAGCATATAACTTTATTAGCAATTAATTTAAATGCATTATATGCTAGATTTATTTTTTCCCTATTTATCTATGATTTGCCTATTAAATTTGCAATATATAATATACAAAGTGTATCGCACAAAAAACTATGCTTATACTATTGATCTACAAAAGCTTCTTGTTTGTGCTTTGACCCAAATATCAGTGCTTCTCTTTGCAATCATGATTACATGTTCTCAAGCTGATGTACTACAGCATATACAACCAAAGACCTCACAGATGGTCAAGTGATATTATGTTTCTTCACTACAGTGTTCAAATATGTAAGTAATATTTGAATAGAAAGTGCGATAGGAAAAGTAAAACCATAGATCTGCATGAGATCCATGAATCATTAAATTCAATCATGAAGACTAACGAGGCAGCATTAAAAGATGAGGATACCAGCCAGAGAGAGAGAGAGAGAATCACTAGCACTATTAGAGGTCAACACAAAATGTCTGGCTTCTTTATCTTATTAATGTGATTAGGACTGAAGGGTAGGCCCAATGCCATTGATTCTATTCATATTTGTTTCATGTGCTTAGAAGGCCAACCTTCAATGCATAAATCAATTAACTAATACACCTTTCTTGATATTTGAACCAAGAATTATAGCCTACTTCATCTCTCTGGCACACTCAATAATATGCAATCTTTTGCCATTGACTGAAATAATACAGGCTCCTAGGTAAAAATCATAGTGTATTATAAAGCCTGCCAGCTATAAGCTAGTAGCTGTACCATCAGATATAAAGTTTTCGTCAATTAGTATTGTATATGTTATTGTGAACAAGCTATGTTGATGATCAGCTACACATTCCATATCATTCCAGCTTACCAGTTATTTCAATGTTCTACTCTACATTCCAAATTATCAAAAGATGTGAACTGTGATTACTAAAATATTTATCCAAGCATTAACCATGCAAATTTAGCAAATTTATAAATGACCAACTACATATTCTAAATAATATAAGCTCTTGATACAGGAATGCAATTTTGTCCTCTACAACTTCTCTGCATAGGTTTAGCACATCCAATATCAAAAAAATTGATCTGATTTATACGATATGCACACTGATTATATGTTCAAATAATCAACAAAACTTAAATCTACTTTCAAGATCTGTACAAATTATTTTTGTGTCATACTGTAAATTCAAAATAATGTCTGACTTGTCTGTCAAATATGGTTTTGTAAATGACATGCCACATAAGCAAAATCATGCAGCTAATTGTTAATGTTCCAACCATGCTAAACAGATTCCACACTCTACATTCTAAGTTGTCAAACAATGTGAACTATGATTACTAAAATATTTATCCAAGCATTAACCATACAAATTGAGTAAATTTATAAATGACCAACTACATATTCTAAATAATATAAGCTCTTGATACATGAACGCAATTTTGTCCTCTACAACTTCTCTGCATAGCTTTAGCACATTCAATATCAAAAAAGATGATCTGATTTATACAATATGGACACTGATTATATGTATAAATAATCAACAAAACTTAATCTACTTTCAAGATCTGTACGAATTACTTTAGTGTCATACTGCAAATTCAAAATTATGTAAGATTCGTCCATCAAATATTTGTCAGTAGTTTTGTAAATGACATGCCACATAATCAAAATCATGCAAATTATTGTTAATGTACTTCCAACCATGATAAACAGATTCTGCACTCAGAAAATTAAACCCTGAACACTAGGGAACTTAAACATGATAACTCATATCAAAACTGCAGATTCTGAAGACAAACACAGTATTTAACTCTCAAACCTGTAACAGTTTTCTCATTAAATCTGAAAAGAAATACAACGCATTTGCTCAAAACTGGAATAATAATTTCACTTAGACCCCTACCTTTCTTTTACAGATGACAAAAGCTAATCTAACTAGAAAAAGCAAAAGCCTAATCTAATTCTGTCTAGGGAAGTTTACCCTTCCTTGCATGTGTCAAACTACTTAGAAAACCGAAAGTTTCACTGAAAATACATCTGTAGCTAAAGATGGCACTGGGTATATCTAAAAAACAAAACTTCCAAAATAACAAAAGCAAAGTCTAAACATAGACTTCTAATTCTAGAAGAGGATGAGGCTGGGTTGTGCATGCTGCATGCATGTGTGCACCCGCTCCCACATAACTTCGACTTCTAAATCTGGAACAGCAGTTCACTCATTGCTTAAAACAGAACCTTCTTGTGCAAGCGCTGTTCTAAATATAAGAGCTTAATAATAAAAACTGAACGCGGACTAAATTTGGTGCACGCATGCCCAGGCAAGCATGTGCCTTCTACTTCAGACTATACACCCACTACTCCTGCATCTCCTCACACTGTTGCTGCCCACACAACTGTGCCCTCTATACACTGTTGAGTGTGGACAGAGGTTGCTGTGCTACTGCTCTGGATCTGCTGAAGTATGCTGCTGCTAACGTGTACCTCTGCTGAGAACATCGACCGAGCAACTAGGTAAAAACTTTAACACTCCCTCTTTGCGAGGAAGGTGTTCTTCACCAAGCCAAGATGCTATCACATCATCTTGAACCTCCCCTCTGCTAGCAGCATTGTCATTGTGTTGACCATCTGTGAACCTGAAGAAATATAACTCTAGATCATGGCTCCCTTTAGTACTCTAAAATCTCTTACGAATCTTCAGAATGTAAATCCCTTGGACAAGGAAAACTTCATCAGAAACCTGCCAGCCTCCTTTGTCCTTCATGTCAACTTCATGGGTCAAAATCTCCTTACCCCACACCATGGGTTGTTTGGAACACTCTGGAGTCTGTATACATGGCCAAGATAAGTGGATCAGATCTATCAAACAAAGAATTAAAGTCTGCACTAAACTTGGAAAAGCCCAACTTCAATAAAAGCTCGTTGATACGACAATATCAAAATCGTGGTGCATGCATTAGCCCACACAGGGCCTTCTTCAATCTGGATTCATGGGGATCTTGCCCATTCACCTCAAAACCTGTGATGCCCCCCCGATTGCAGCCTACACAGAAATTAAATATAATCACTGACTAAGGAGATTGCAGCCTCTACAGAGATTAAAGGAAATCGTTGACCAAGGAGACTCAAAGGGGTTTGATGGAATTAACTAAAGTAGAAGTTAAATGCAGCTATTCCAATTTTAAAAAGTAACACTAAGAGACTTTAATTTAAGGCATTAATTAAAGGTAGAAATCATTGCATTAATAGCAAATAAGTTAAGGCAGTGCTCAGGTTTAAGGGAGTGATTCTAAGGGCAGTGATCCCTTGGGATTAAAGATATTTAAATTAAAATTAAATTAAGGCTTCAGACCAGCGATTAAGGGAATAGTTGTGACTCTTCTGAAAGGGCAGTAATAATGAAGAGGTGTGACTCCCAAGAAATGAAAGATATAAGTATATATAAGGGAGGTCAAATCATGGGAAAAAGGGGATGAATTGGGATGAATTGAGCAGATTGGAAACAAAGAAATAAGATTGGAAATTATAAGAGATCTATTGGATTAAATATTATTGGCTAGAATATAATTGAGAAGTAAGTTTAAATATAATTATAAATATATATGATCATGCAATAAATGGATTTTGGATCGAAGGAGATCAGAGAATAAATAAATATCTGCATTCAGAAAGGCAGCAGCCATTGAATTTATTATTTAATAAGTGATTGATATACATCATGATGGAGTATAATGTTGTTATATATATAATCTCTTATATATCTTTAACCTAGTTCCTAATGGGAATTGCTAATCTCTTTAAGGCTCTTATAATTATTGATTTAATCTATCTGTTTCCCTATAAGCAATCCGGCATGGATTAACAAGGGAACACGATTGGGAGACGGAGCAGACTGGTTCCACAATGTAAGTAGGCCACCCCATGTTGGATAGTAACGGGAGTTCCTGCCACTTGTGGGCCAAGGGGTGATTGGCACACACTTGGGCTTAATTGTGATGAACAGTCTCTGGGCGCCCTATCATGCTTTCCTTTCCAATCCTTACTATGGTTGGTTATTGGAAATGAAACTATAGATTAGATCCAATTAGACGATGTTATTTATCTTAATTGTTCATTTACTCTTAAATTTAATAACTTTTATATGATTTAATTTTAGAATACTATTTGTAAAATAAATTATATTGTTGGAATTCTTACTTTTGGGCAAAATCAGGCATACTCCAATTTGGGGACATTACAAAACCTCTGACAACTAAAGCAAAAAATATCAACAAGATAAAATCACCCTTTTTGATAAAATTCTCTAGCAATTGGAGTAAGAGTCTCATCAAGGTCAACTCCCTCTTTCTGAAAGAATCCTTCTGTAATAAATTTGTCATCTTGTGACATGTTACTCACAACATGCCCAGGTTCTTCAAAATCAGGGCCCCTTGGTTCTATTTTGTTTAATCCTGATTTGAATTTGAGCTCTTTGTGTTTAAGTTTCCAAGGCTTTCCTTTCATGACCGTACTTACCCCATCAGCCAGATTCTCAAGATTACAAGTTTATTATTAATGGTTCAGCCTTCTTCCTTGGATCAAGCTTGTTGAATTCCCCAATTTCAGGTTTTGTCTGACATGATCTACTAAATTTATCATCTCAGAGTTGCAGTCACATAAGTCCTTGATTATTTTCATTTTGTTTCCCACAAGTTACATTTGAATATAAATCTGGACATCATGTTTTGTAAAATCTGGTTTAATCTTTGTCGCATCCAGGTCATTCTTGCACCCTAGGTTAATTTATTTAATTTTGTGTGCAAGGGGTATTCCAAACCTGAAATCATCTTTCTATCCATATTTACCTTTTACTTTGCATCCAGGCTTGTTTGATCAAGCTTTCTTTCTTGACTGGACCCTATATTAATCAAACACGATTTGGATGATACTTCACATCCAGTTCTCCACAAAGCATCTCATGACATTTTTTTCCTTTTTGCCTCTAGGGAAATCCAGACCCAATCTGCCTTCTATATCCCGGTTTAATTTTCTTTCACATCACGATTTTCTTATGTTTGTACCTTTTAGTGGTTCTTTTAAATCCAAATTTATCCTATGGTTTAGGAACTTAGGCCATGTTTATTTATCCTTTTTTGCATCTGGTTCCATTTCTGAGAAAAAATTGGTTAGTTTCTTTTAGATTATTTAGTGAGCTTTGTTTTGAGGCCCAAACCCTATTACAACATGTCCACTGCAGGACCTTATAAATTCAACTTGAGGGAAACTGCTCCAACTACTCCAATTTCAGGGACACCATTGAACATGCAATCCAGAGCTACGATGTCATGAAAACGCTCTAGACTAACAAATTGGACTTAACCCCACTGACAAAATCCCTTAGTTTTTTATCATTTGGCTTCTGATACAATTCCAGAACCCGAAGGATTTTAAACTAGTTTCAATCTGTTTTTCGCATCCAGCTCTTTCTTGTTCTGCTTATCTAATCCTAATCCAATCCAATTAATGTACTCTGGTTTAAATGTTTTCACATCTGAGTTTTTAGTTTCCTTAGTAGACTTTTCCTACCTTATGTTCTGACCCTATTTGGCATATATTCCTTGATTAATTCATTTTTGCACCTGAGTTACTTTTCATGCTGAGATCATCTTTTAGCTTTTCAAAATTGGGATCCAAACCCCTGTTTAGACTCTAGTTTACATTTACTTCATATCAGATTTCATCAAAGCAACTTTCTGGATGTTTTCTATGTTTTCATCTCTGAAGTCATTCCAGATCCAATTTCATTTATATTTGGGTTCAGCTTACTTTGCATCTGGATTTTCTCTGCAAATACTCCGAGATGTTGCCATGCTTAGGATACCCAGAGATTTCACCATGTCACCTGGTCCTTTTCTTCAATTCCCTTGCCTTTTCCCCACAGCTGATACCACAAGAACCTTCCACCTGTCCCATCCATATCCATTTGCTGCTGCAAGATTTAAACATGTACATGGCATCCCCAGATTTCCCTATCCTTGGAGTAATCAAAGCCTAATTTAACTGCATACAAAAATCTGAATCTGAAATGGGTATAAATTAAGTCTTTAAGATATTTTGCATCTGGATTCTTTTCGAAGCAACTTTCTGGATATTTGACTTTTTGCCCCCAAGATCCTTTTGGATCCAATTTCAGTTAGCACTCCAGTTTTGAAATCCTTTCCCATCCAAATTTTCTGTTTTCTCTCATGAACTGTTGATAATGTGAGACGCTGACATGTGTCTTCTCAGGTGTTGTGAGATGCTTACATGTGGAACACTCAATAATTTGAGATAGCAACACTTGGCTTGTCCAAATGAACACCAGTTGCTGCAAGATCATGCCACATAGCAAAGCTAGTGATGCAAGATTATACCACATGACATCCCCAAATGGAAAGTTTGAAATCGAATTACTACAGACCCAATGGACTTTATTTACTCAGAATTAGAAAAGGGTTCACATCTAATTTCTCCCCAAAGCATTGCCAGTGTGTTTTTAAACTGTCTGAGATCATCCCAAATCCCAAAAGCAATAAATTCAAATTTACTTAACAATTTGGATCCAGGTTTTCAATGACATGAATATCATGAATAGCCCTACTTTGCAATATGTTGACACCTACATACCCTGACAAAACCAATAACTAGTGCAAAAAGTTGATGCGTATCCTAGCCGACCAAAGATTTAAAACCTGGATTTGATAAAAGGAAACCTTAGACATGAAACATTATACACCTTGTTTTAATATATTGGAAGCATTCAACTTGACGATGACAAGGACATGACCATGAATAACTTATTATACATTCTATCAAATGATCTCAGTTTCCCTGTTTCTTGGTGAATATTGTGAGACCCCTCAGAAATTAGATTGATGAACAACGGCCACTGGTTAGCATGCAATGTTTGCTAAAAACTAAATAAACAAGGCATGATTTCAAGTAAAGACCTGTGACACCTTGATTGGGATACAGCTTACTTCCCCATATTTGAGATCGTTCTATTATGAAAATTACCAGGTATGAAGCCAAATAACTCAGATGTCCTTTGTGAACTACCAGTTTTATTTTGTGATCGCTGTCTTCAGGAGATGACCCTTGCACCTTAGTTCTGATTTATCTTATGCTTTTCCCATTGGCAAGCGTCAAGAAAACATTTTTCACAAACCAAATTCTGTAAAAATTAAAACACACTGCAACGAACCCACACCCAAAATTATGAAAATCCAGAAGATTGAAGAAACAACAAGAAATTGAATATTACAGTTATGTAAGGCTATGCCTCCATGTACTATGTATGTAAGCCTCCATATATCATGCATATAAGCCTCAATGATCGATAAATTGGGGTAACAATTGATTGTCTCGTGATGTCATGGTAGATTGTAATGATCCCGTTAAGATTGAATCAAATATGAAATGCTAGATGTCCAAGTAAGGACTTCAATGTTTAAATGAAAAAATACAGAGCTTTAATACCAAAAAAAACATGGGCAGAATGACAGCAAGCCCACAGACAGATGACGGCGGGTCCATTGCCTACAACGCCTAAGTCATATGGAGATCATTAATACGAAACTTTCCACCTAAAGAACCACGAGTAAAGAATACATACGATTACACACAAAAACAGATATAACTGCAGGCAAGTGGACGGAGCATTTTTTAGACTTAATCTTGAAATGTTTATTCACTTTATCTTGAAAACACCATTTCCAACTTGCACAGAAATTAGAGTCCGACAAATAATTTTTTAGGTAATTTGTTATCAACCTTGAATTATTCGACCAATTACGTTAATGGCGATCTTGTGTAAGAGACACTGTTAGTGCTTCGTGAGGTGAACACGAGTGGGCGGGAAGCAGGAGGCAGAAGGCAGTAGGCAGGCTTACCTTGTGGCGATAGAGGTGCTTAAGATGGGCAATATCGGTGATGCCCTTGTCCAGCAGCTTCTGCATATTTCTCCCTCCTATTCCCGGCACCCTCAGCAGCTCCTTGCTGCCCTGCTCATCCCCTTTGGCTTTTGAGAACACGCTCCTCTTAATCTTCAAATAACAAAAAAGGCAAGAAAGTTTTTGCTCTGAAAAGGAGGGATAGGTAATGTCGCCTTGCCACTGTAAAGACTGACGTGTGGAAATCTCCTTGCCTTCACTGGCACTCACTCTCCATCCCCCTCTCCCCATCCCCCGGCTGCTTAGCCGTTTGATTATTTGCATCTTTAATTTGTTTCCTGCAATATTAAGCTTTTAATTTTTTCTCATTTTCGATAACATCATCACAATTTCTTCCCTACCACGGCCTTCTCAGGCTTTCGCCATAGACAGAAAACATAGGAACGGTGCAATGTTGATTCTTGCACTAAACCCCTTAACCAGAAAACCAAAAATTTGCCGCTTCAAAGTTCCCTCGTGAAGGAATGAATCAAGGATCTTAATTCACATTCCCGAGACTACGAATGTTTCAAAAACGGTACCAAGCTAACAAAATTAAGGGTTCTCTAAGAAGTATTATGAAATTTCAAGGATCTTTTAGTGTGGAACTTAAGAACTTAAATAAATAGTTTGCATTTTCTACTTTTGTAGATGTAGATTACATACTCTATGATGTAGTATAATTGTATGTTTCAACCATGTTCTCTAAAATAAATGTTTTTATTTCCTCTTTTTTTATGTATTTATCTATTTGTTGGTCTTATGTCTAGATAAATAATCAATTTTCAAGTTGTTAATAAATATCTTTGTTTTCCCCTTTATCTAAATTCTTATGGAGGGTTTTTTTCATATTCTTGCATTGGATTATCCTCGTTGACGCAATATGCTTTCTTTCAACTAATATGTTATGTCCACATGATAGTTCTAAATTTTTCTCTCTGTTGGCATTTAAATTAGCACCTATGGAGTGTTGATTGTAGACGTTCAGCTATTACAAATGTTTTGCAACACTTCTTTGTTATTTAAAGAGAAGTCCCTCTATGCTGATGTAATGCGTAAAGAAGGGTAGGGTAAACTAAGGTTCCTATCTTTTTGTACTCAGCGGTAGGACACAAGGGTGCACAAACACAATGCGTCGTAGCTAAGCTTTTTCTCTGGTTTCGGTAGATCTTAACTACGACTATTCTAGCTTTTAATCTATCATAAATCCTCAAGGTAAACAGAGCATGCGGGCATAGGAGCGGGAATGGGTTGGTTGGATCACTTGAATCTGTCGTCTCCTTAGAATATGGCCGAGGCTTTGAACTCTCGGATATACGCAGGGATAAGATTTTATACAAGCAAACGCTCTTCACGGTAAGTTGGATCTGAGACCTGCCAAGGAGGAGGAACCCCTATCCGAGGTATGGGCTAGGAAACAACTTACAAGAAACAACAAATTATGATGTCTTGGCCGACAAACTTGCTAAGGATGAGGAACCCCTATCTGAAGTATAGGTTGAAGGACAATCCATTAGACAACAACAAACGACAACTGTTAATAACAGATATCTAAGGAGGAGGAACCCCTATCCGAGGAGGGAAATGAAACAACAAGCTATTTAAACACAAATACGTTTATGGAAGAACTCAAATCCTTTAGATCAAATTGCATGTGTCTTTTGATTTCTTTTCTTCAAGCTTTCTAAATGAATTACAAAGATTGGGACAGCAAAGGCACGAAATCATGCACAATTACGATCAACCAATGAACTCTCATCCAAGAGTGAACAAATATTCGCTTTCAAAGTTGTTGGCAATAATGGCGCAGCAGTTTTGCATAGCAAGTAAAGGTTAAACAAATAATGAGCCCAAGGCTCTTATTTATAAAACTCAAAGGAGTGGGCAACCCCAAAATCTCCTTGAGTTAACAATGAGTTCTTGCCAATCAGTTAGCAAGATTTATTCCTAAGAAAGGGGAACAAATAGTTAACTGGAAATCTACTTCATTTAACTGAAACTAAACAAAGAGTCAACTGGAAACTATTTTAGTTGACTGAAAGTAAACTAAAGGTGAACTTTAATGTAAAGTATCCCTCCAAAATAGACATCTATGTTTAGTGGAGATCTGAGATCCACAAATTATGGAAACCGATTAGATGTTCTTAATCAGTGGGATCTGACAATGCATGATTTGTGGGATATGGAGTTAACTTGGAAAGGGGCATCAAGTTAACTTCAATTACATTTAATGTCATCTTGAGTTGACTTGGAATGAGGCATCAAGTCAACTTCAAGTATCATAAATGTTATTTGGAGGGTAGGACGTCCTTCTTGGTGCCTTTACAAATCACCATTGGTCAACAGTGTTTCTATCCATTTCTTGACTTCTTCAGCTTTGGGGGAGTTAATGCTCTGCAAAATGATGACGCGGCGCTTTAGCATTACTTCGCCTATCGTAAGTTGATGCTAGAAGTCTATACATTGTGCAACTGCCTCATTGAACTTGGTTGACAATGTTGCCACCTTGGCCAACTTGCAATCGTCTGGATCATCAAGGAAGGTGTTGTGGATGACATCTCTGAACTGATTTTGTATAGTAACCATCTCAATGTGTTCTCTTCCCTCGTGCTGATATTCTATGCGAGGAAAAGATATTACCAACATTCTTGCGAAGTTGATAATATTGGCGACCACCCGTCGATAGTCAACCAACTCTATTGAATGGGTGTCATGGGCTTTCACCTTATACGCCAGTTGTTCTTTCCAAGCAAAGAGATGTTGCTTGTTTTCCTCTGAATAGATTGATTGATATGCCAATTGCAAGTCTGCAATTGTGGTCTCGTCTTCTGGCCTCTTCTCTGCAATTCTTTGCTCTAATTGTTGAATCTCTGCACGAAGTCCATGTGCTCTATCCTGTAACTGGTAAAGATTTTCCAGTATGCATTTTCCCTTTGAGAAAAAACTCCTCCACTTGATCTCTCAAGTGTTTTCCATATGTTATCAACTGTTGATGATTCTGTTATGCGGGAAGATCTAGTAATTTTGGTGGTAAGGCCGAGACGTTCAGGGTGTCATGCATCAAGCTGGAGATGTACAACCTCAATTGTTGGTTCTCAGCCTTCAAAGTTGCTTTGTCTTTTCCATCCTTGGCCATCCTTTATTGTGCACTCACCAAGGTGATTCTGAGAAGGTCTGCCTCCACCTATTGTGTGGTCTTTCTGAGGTTAAGTTTAAACAATGTGAAGTCTTCCACTTGTACCTCATGTATGCTTTTATCTACTGGTGGGGCAACAGTCTCTATGATAAGCTCACAACCTACATTCCTTTCCACGTGAACTTGCTTCTTCAACTTCTTCATCGGCATGTCTTATGGGACATGGTCTAATTCAGTGAAGTCAAGTTCATAGGAGGGTCTTTCCCTCTTCCTGCATAGGAAACCCTCAAGCCAAATAGAATCTCAGCTAGCTTCGCTAGAAGGAGGAATATGGAGCCTTTGAATGCTTGATGTCTGAGACTGTGCTGGAGTGATGTCTCTCAGTGGCGAGTCCAAGTCGATGGGGACCTGTGAATGTTGTGATGATGGTGATGTAGGAAATTATGCTTCTATTACAGGCATCGTTTCTACTTCTATTTATTATGTTGCTAGCTCTGGGGCAACTGTTGCTTCTTCAACAACTGTTTCCATTATTGGCTCTGAGGCAGAAATACCCATGACTATTTTGGGACTATGTGTGGTTGTCAACACATGTTTCCCCTGTGTTCTTGGCCTTGTATGCTTTGAAATCCTCATCCCTTGGGGAGGATTGCACCATTGCTTCTACCTCAGCTTATTTCTTAACGTGGAAGGTGGTGTAGACTGAACCTGTGGCAGCTTTCTTCTAGGAGGGACCAGTTTCCTTGTACTCTTGCTATAGAGATAGAGTTGGCTATTTCTGACCACTCTACTCATCCTTTCCTCTATAGATGGGTTATCCTTTGCGTACCAATCCACTCTTGGGAGTGGTTGTGATTCAACTGAATCTACGAAGAATGAGGGGAGAATGACTTCCCCTTCATCGTCAAATAAGCCCTCGATGTCCTCTGACATAAAGTTAGCAATTTGCGAGAGCCTAAACCTGCTATAATTCCTTCTTCGCACTTCATACTCATCGTCGCAATTAACCTAATAATCTTCCATATAAGATTCATGTGATGAGTGTTGTTAAAGATGTGTTGCATAGAGACCTAGGGGATCATATGACCTCCTCTCAATGAGGTATTTGAGATTATGCCTCGTTGTTTCCTAGCTCATCAATTTGGCATTTGCTGCCAACCTGCATCTATATAGTCCCATCTCAACAGGAAAGTTCACAACTATCTTCTTCTTTAAGCGCAAGTGAATGTGAACTTCAAACATCTGCCTTAGGATTTCCATGAAGATTACTCTATCTGAAGGGTATCATGGCATCATGGCGGGGTGACCAATGTAGCCATACATGCGTATGTAGGAAAATGTAGTGAATTGGATAAACCAATCCACCATTTCCTCTCTAGCTACTTGTGAAATACGTATGTGCATCTCATGGTCTAGATCTCGTACGGTGTGCATGATGAAGTGATCACTTGTTCTTTTGAAGCGTCGCTTTGCTTGAGTAAACTCAAGACGTGTAAAGTGCTTATGAACCTTCTGCACACCTAAGGTTCCCACATTGTTTAATATCTTGAACTCGCCTTGGAAGGCGATTAGGTATACCAGGTAAGAACACATGTGAAACCTATGAGCTTCTAGAAACCTGGTAATCTATTGATGGAGCATGTCACTGATCAAAGTGGCCCAGTCATAATGTTCCCTCTTGTTGATGATTTCTGTAATGACATAATACGTCCATGACTGGAATTGATTGCCATCCTCCTATCCAGTGATTTTGTTGAGTAAAGTGATTAACACTACATACTTATCTTTGCATTCTCCTCATCCAAGCAACTTAGGCAAGTTAGCCTTTTTTACTTTCAGCCATTTTTCTATCATTATTCCTTGGTACTTGCGCTTGGCTGCCTCGAATGTCTTCTCGCATTCTGTTACTAATATGACCTTGTTGGTAGGACATGGTGGAATATCAAAACACTTTTCTATATCCTTGGGCTTTAGACTGTAGATTATCCTCCCATCCACTTATCTGATTTCTCTCGTGGTAGGATTGTAATGCTTAATACAAGCGATTACAAGCTCCACACTCTGTAATGTGATGGGGATGGATGCAACCTGAAGCAATCCAGACTCTCCTATGTTTTGCAATGTGATTTGATTTATGCCCTCCAAGTCTTCTAGATCAACCACTAGGCTTACTTGATGCAAGTTCGTGTCAGTCATTTTTAGGTAATCATGGTACAAGGATGTCTTGGTCTTGTATTGTATGTGAGAGTACTACATCCTGAATAACTTAAAGATTGACTACACACTTGACCCTATTCTGACAATTTTTGAAAACCCCTGAAAATAGCGCCCTGCCGAGAAGTATTTTTTGGAAAAAATATGGCACATGGGTTTTGTTCGTGCTTCAATGCTGAACAAACCTAGTTCCTCAAAATTTTGATTCTGAAACTTTTTTAGAAAAACCCCCAAAAATAGGGGCAACAAGTTTGTTGATTCTCAAAAATCTGAAAAGATGGGTTTTACTGGAAAATTATTATGAATCTGCCCTATTGATTAGATCTATGATAGCTTGCTAATTTTTGTGACATGCAAGAATACCTAAGACAAGAAGAGAGGAAGTAGACAAAAGATGGATTGAAATTTTTTAATCTGACTCCCTAAGAAATTATGTCTCTGAATCCAGCCTCTGATTAGAAAACTTCTTTTGCCTCAAATCTTCAAGAAATATCGAAGAACGAACAAAAACCTTGTTCAGATCCAAAAATGGTGTCCTTGAGAGCTTATTGTTGTTCTCGATCATCAACCTACAATGAAATAATGAAGTGGGACGCCTAGATCTTCTTTATATAGACTTAAGCCTGAGATCCTTAAGTTTGGGAACTTAACTCATGGATCAAAAGTTGATTTGGCTTGATATGAAGTTCAAAAAGGTGATTTCCACTAATTGTGGAGTGAGTTAGCCAAGTTTGCCTCAAAATGTCTTAACTTTAAGTCAACAAACTTTCCTTTGACTTCTTTAGGCATCCCTTTTGAGCTTTGATTCCTTTTTTATCATTTTCTCTGTTGAATGACCTTGGTTTGATCCTGAATCTAGATTGATCTATTGATCCTGAGTCATTGTCGTTGGATTCATTGTTGAGTTGTGCCTAAGCTGAAGAGATGAGCCTGGGAGGTATGAAGCCAGAAAGCTGAGTTTGTGTCCCTAAAAAGAAGGGTGCCTTTCTCAAGAAGGGGCACTTTCTTTCATGCCTTAGTCATTTTCAATATTTGTTCTTTCAAACTCCTCATCTTGACCTCCTGTGCTTTGATTTGGATTTCCTGTTGATTGGAGAATCAAATGATCTCGTTAGATATCTCATCAAGTAGCCAACTCTTCTCTTCAAAAGATGACTAGAGTTTGAAATCACAGAAGTCAGTCAAAGATCCCTTTATTCAAGGATGCCCATCACTAAAAAGGGTGCTTTTTCCTTTTGCACAGTGTTTTTTTATCTTGAAAGATGCTCCAGTTTGATCTTGATTATCTGGTGATTGCCTTGTCAGACACTCGTGATTGCAGTTACATTGTCGAGATTGACCTAGACCGAGAAAACGGTCTTGGGAGGCCTTCTGACATCTGATAGCATATGGAGGTTCAAAAAGGAGGGAACCTTTCCTTGGAAAGGGTGCCTTTTTCCACCTTGATCATCATTTCGACAATCATTTATGATATCTTCGTCAACTGCCTCTTTTACTCTACTGACAATTGTCGGTGATCAATTCGTCAAATGATCTTGCTGATTGTTTCATTGTCGATCCAACAAGAGAACATCAAGGATGACTACCTTGGATGATTCATCAGGCTATATCTGACCCTTGAGAATCAAGGGCGCCCCTCTCTGAAAAAGGCTCTTTTTGCATTATGAATTGATTTCTCCTTCGTAACGTTTCCAGAGTTGTCAAATTTTGACCTTTTTTCAGTTTCAAAAATCTCCTCCATCTAAGATCACCATTTTGGACCTTTTTTCGCCATGGTTGCATCATTGAAGCTTTTGAAGCTTAGCTTTCAGCACCTGGTACTGGCCAATCTGCCATTAATGGTTGCGGAGCTCCCAACTTTGTTCCTGAAAAATAGAAATAGACCCACTAGAGTAAAACATGTATTTTGATGATTCTGACTTGACCAATGTGATCGTGAAGTCATTTCGCCCTCTCAAAATCATTTTCAATCATTTCTGGGAAGGTCCTATTTTCGGGGGTTTCCCTGAAAATAGGGGCATAGAACCCTGATTTTTTATTTTTTTAGAATTTTGCACGTGTTCCTTGATAGAAACCCACAAAGACCCTACGTTTGGTTTGACCTAAAATAGACTTCTAACGGATTTTTAACATGATTTAGCTCAATTTATACATAATGCCAAAAAATTATTTTGGGTACAACACTCTCACATTAACTTTTTTATTTCATTAGTTTTTTGACACTCTTGCAAGTTAATGTCTCACTCATTCATTTGTTGTTCTTTTTCATCCATGTATTCTTTCTTCAATATAGTTCCTCCTACATTACTATTATAGGCCAATGATGATTCTTCGTATTTTGAGTTTTTTATATAATATTTTTGTCATTCTTGAAGCTTCCAACGAGAAAGACTTATTTTAGCAACAACAAAAAAAACTCATTTTGAGTTAAAGTTTTCATCTTGAGGTTTCTTATGATTTAATTTTTTTAATTATTTCTATCGACTTCCACTTATGCACTAACATATTGCTGCCCTAAATTTCACACCCACTATGAGTGAAACAAGTGAGCTAATAAGGAATTTCTTGGTTTTCTAGTCCCATAATTCAACATTCATACATCTATTTTGTAGACTATAGATCTTTCCATCCCTATGTATTATTTTTGTTTTACATGTCTCCCAATTGAGCTTATTGTGGAAATTAAGTTTGAGGTACTTATATTTGTCCACTAGTTTCACACACATCTTCCAAAAAGGAAGTTAATTTTTTTCTTCTTAGTGAAAAGATCGTGGCTTTGGCTTGTTGGTGTTTACTTGCATCTCCACCTTTTAACAAAAGAGCTCTAATACTCTATTATTCTCTAAAACTATAAGTTATTTTTACAATTAAGATGAGATGATCTACATATAAGAGTAACTTTATTACATATCTAATAAGTTGACCTCCCCATTCAATTAGTTTTGTTTAACCGCTCTTTCATTTTATCAATTTATAACCCAAATAAAGTAGGGGAGAGCAAGCCGCCCTACTTGATGCCAATATCAAATTCAAAGAATTTTGACACTTCTCCTCTTGTTATGATTTGGCCCTAACTTGCTAATAAAATCTATGAATTGTTGCTCTATACTCCTCTAGGGTCTCATTTTCTTCCATTCTTTTCCAAATTTTACCTCTAAGCACCATATCAAAATGTTTTTTAAATTCAATAAAGCAAAAAAATTCCCCTTGTCTTTGAGTGTCTCGTACTTTTTGTTCAAGTACCAAAGGGTGACACAAAGGTCTATAATGGAGTGCCTTGTCCTAAATTAACCTTTGTATTTACCTATTTACCCTCTTTTTCTTGTCCAACTACTAGTTCTATACTCTACCTTGCTCCAAAAAAAATCTAAGAAGAGGATTGACCATAACCATGTGGTAGTTTGATAGATTATTAATATCTCCACTTTAAATAGAAGAATTACGACACTAGGCATTTGTTCCATTGGGAAGGGCTCCATCTTCAATGACACTATTGAAAATCCTTTTGATGCATGGTGCTATAATCTATATTCCCCACTTTAAGCATTCTTCGTGTAGTCCATCTATAATATCTTGCACTTTGCCTCCTACTAGATAATTTATATCTTGATAAATCTCCTCCATAGAGAAAATTTATGTTGTTGTGTTAATTACAAGGGGGGCATCTTTATCCTGAACTTGTTCACAAATTAGCTTTGTGTATTTTATCCACTAGGTATCAATGATATTATTTTTTTATTATTGTATTTTCCTCCATAATATTTGGCATTGTGTTTTCCAAGAGAAATTAGTTATTCCCTTCTTGCATTCATTTTTTTGGGTTGTATCAAATTTTCATAAGTCTTTTATTTTATTTTCTAATACCAAGTTCTCTCAAATTTCTCTTTGGTGCCTTGCACTATTTTTAATACCATTATTTAGCATAAAAGTACCTTGCAATTCATCTTTTAGTGCTTGGTTGTTTTTCATATTTTTAGTACTTTATAAATTAGGTGAATTGGCATACCTTTGTTCCCTAAGTCACCTATCGTACATATTGTACTACTCATTGTATTCATTTATTTTTCTTGAAAGTTTTGTTTAAGGTTTATTTTAAATAGTTCCATATTCTCTTGATTCATGTTAATTTTACCTTGAAGAGGTATCTTCTTTTGATTGTGATGGGCTCACACACCTTGTTGATTGTTTGTCAAAATGTTATGCTTTACAAATATTATATTGTGATCTATGATCAAGTTAATTATTACAATAAAACTAGCCTATTCATGCTATAGAACATCCCTCTCACAAACATATATCATATTGGATAATATATGATGATGATGATGATTAGAATAAAACTTGTTATAAACATTCCTATCTCAAACATATATAATATTGAGAAGGTTAACTAATGCTTTTGACCAAATTTGACAATTGAAATTTGGAATTCTTGGTTCCCATCTTTTTAAAACTAAATGACTTATTACAATGGTGAAATTATCATGCATGTGTCATTTCTTATTTATTTTTGTGTCTACTTTAGTGAAATTTAAATATGATGTTATATTAATAATAACACTCTTGTGGTAGTGGGCGGATGGGTGGGTGCCACTCCACAATGGCATGTGTGGAGTGGTTGGCATGTTGGAAAATGACATGGTCTAAGGAGCGTGTGATGTGGCAAAAATTTGGCTCGGTCACCAGCGTTAACACACATGATTTGAAATGTTAGTACTCGATGGATCTTGTCATGCAATTTAATGCATGCCTTATGCCTTGTGGCATACGGAGTTTGGTGGCACGATTATATAAAGCACTCATAACAAGGTGGTGAGGACGGGTTATTAAGGCCTCTGTGAGCTAGTGTTCTGACAATCCTTTGATTTCCTCATCGCCAAGCTAGCATTAAAATCTGGCAATCCTTCCTAAATTTGTTATGGTTAGGTTCATTCTACAAGTATCAATGGAGGAATTGGATACTAGCGGTATGGACACTCCTGTCCAACTCTTTAGCTCTAAGCACCAAATGGATTTTCTCAATCTGGTGACATCACTCCAACTGAGTCAGATCATTCATCACCCTGATTACCTCACATTTGCAACGATAAAATGCATCACTGGGAAGGATTTCATGGCAGGTGTTGAAGGCTATAGGTTGGACACTAACATATCTTCAAGGGTTTTGGTGTGGCTACTAGATGTGAAAGTTTCAAAGGCAGGGGTGAAGGTGATAATGAAGCGGTTGTTCAAAAAGGACTCGTTGGTAGGGTTGGAGGAGTCACTGATTGCGGCTTCCCTAGGTGTTGGCATTCCCCATCCACAAGATTTAGGGCTTCTAGTGGACCCAAACACCTTGGTTAAATTTTATCCCTTCCTACTAGATATTAGTGGCTTGGAGTTGGTTGAGCACCATCGACTAGCAATGGGGAGGGTGGAATTTTTTAAAAAGAAATACTAGTTGGTGACAGTCCAAAACTCGGCAAGGAAATGTGAATTCCATATCTTCACGCAGACCAATGTTTGGTAACCAATTTGGGTGTGTGTCATTCTAGTTGTTTGGGTGGGTGGTCTAGTTAATGGCATCTAGGGTGGTTGCATGTCCTAAACGACTGCTTCCTTAGTAGAGTTACATTATGATCATAGTATGTATGGTGTGTGTGTGGCTAGTTTTGGGGATCTCGACCCTACATGGTCATTTTAGGGAAAATGTTTGTCTGGTTAACAATGGTGGTCACCATTTCCCCACAGTCATAGGCTGGAATTGTATTACCCTTTTTTGATATCAATATAATACATTATCTTACCTATAAAAAAAACACACTCTTGTGGTAGGTTCAATTAATGGCCTCGTCTCTATTCATACTTGATATATCACTAATTACATTTATCTTCTTATATTTTTCATTTACTCGCCATTTACTCATGCTCCCATTTACACTTTATGTACATTCACTTCATACTTGATTAACTACTTGCTCAAAAGATAATAATATTATTACTTTTATTAAGGAATTATTTAATAATTTTTATATTTTGAACAATGCACCTTCATATTTTAAAATATTTTTACTTTTTAATTATGATTCATTACTTTTTAATTTGTAAATGATGACATCTTATTAATTACTAAGTTTAGACTTCATTTGAGTAGTAGATATTTATATTTGCATGATTCATGTTGCTTTCTTTATCATTCATTTATGTATTTGGCACACACACTTATGACCCACTTTTCCTCTCCTACTATTCTTAGGGATAGCGTACACTTGGTTGAGTCCCAATGATTTATCTTTTGATGCATATTCACGATCTACCATTCATATGGATTATGTATCTTCATGTCTTACCTTTTACACCAATCCACCTCCATTAAAAACCTACCTACTTTCCATGTTATACCATAGAGTTATCATACATGTAAAAATTTACTAAAATAATATAATTTTAGAGATGAATTTAATGGTTCTTCAATGAACCTTTCTCTTTGGGATCTAATAAATCCATCTAAAATATATAGATACACTTTGAAACAAGTTTTAGCTAGAATCACAATCTCATGTCACTCCAAAAGAAGGTGTTACTATTATTATGCTTATTTATCAAAATAGATCTAATATTTCATATGTGCATCATCATTTCCCTCTCCTAAACATCATTTAGGAGCATCAACCATTATATAGTATGTATAAATATAGATACATTTGGGTTACATCTATTATAGTTAACATTGGATCCACATTAAATATATGTAGTAGATATTTATTTAGATGTAATCAAGGTTGACTTATCTATTCTACCAAAGTTTGAGGTCATCATAAAAGGGTTAGATAATATGGATCTCCAATCCCTTAATTTTGTTACTTTACCTATTACTTTGGAACTTGTTATACTTACCATATCATTCCATGTGATGCTCGATTCTTTATTGTATAAACTTATTCTAGGTCATCCTTGGATTCATGACACAAGGTTTGTGCCCTCTATATTACGTTATAATTTGAAATTTATTCATAACAACAAATGTATAATCATTGTATATGCTTCTCCTTTTTAATTTTGTTAACTAATGAAGAAATATAGCATCTTAGTACCCACTAATTGATTAACTACAATAATAATATCATCAAGAGCATATCCTCTTTTAAATATAACTCATTTTGATCCTAAATATGATTAAGGATTTCCTAATTTTATATTGCGATATGGTAAGGAACACAAAATGGATGATAAAGGATATAACACTTCTACGCGTCCCACATGGATAACCATCTTTGACACTTCATGAAGATATTATTCCAAGTGAATATGTTATTGTAGATAATGCAAGGTTGGTATTGAATCTACTTGTGATTTATCTCCTTACACATTAGGTAACCAATATAATAAATGACTTTTCATTTTATTAAAAGTATATCTAATGGAAAAGGCTTAGGTTAAAAATAACAAGGAATATTAGAACCTATCAACAAATACACCTAGACACTGAGATTATAGATTCTTCTCCCAAAAAAGATAAAAACACAAAAGAAGTACAAAAAAATCCAATCAACTTATGTGGTTAGCTGTGACATAAATCTAGATTTGATACATCCTAATCTAATCTACAAGGACATACTAAAGAGAACTACCATCAAAACCTTTACTAATGACAAGGAACTTAATAATTTATTGGGTGCATATGAGGATTTACTTAAGTTCAATCACAATAGAGAATTCCAACATGTGATTGATAATTTCTCCTATTTTAGAGAAACACCTCATCCTCTGGGTGATCCTTCTAGTATATCTATTACACTACTTATTCTTTGGTAGATGATCAACCCTTTTACCTTGGTCATTCTCTGAATGGGTATATTAGAATTGGTGGGTAATATTTCCCCAACTTCTTATGATGGCCAAATATTCCTTATCGTTGCCACCAATTATTCAACATAGTGGATTGAGATCATCTTCTTGAGATCTATTATAATGGTTGATATTCATGTGTTCATCATGGATAATATTATTTATCTACTCTAATTTCCATCCTGTAGCCATGAATAATGATACATCTTTTAAAAATAAATGCATGAAGAAGCTTTTAGAAAAAAAATCATATTCAAGGTTCAATATTTTGATTTGTATTACCATAAGAAAATAGTCATATTAAAATTACAAATAAAATAATTAAACATGTTTTTAGAAAATATAGTTGATAAGGAACTAATTAACATAGAAAACCTGTTTTGGCATTATGGGCCTACAAGACTAGTATTCACACTCTAATGGGATATACACCTTATTCACCGGTATATGGAATTAGGGCCATTATGCCACTTGATCTTGAGATCCCCTATTTATTTATTTCTCTTTATGGTATTTTTGATGACATGCATATAAAGAATGAGTATTACAAACTCAAAACAATGAACTAAAGAAGAGTAAATTGATTATACAATCTTTGAGTATATTAAGGATATTCAATGAAAACTTATAACAAGGGTATCATTCATGGATATTGTAAGGCCTCTAATGTCTGATTAACTTTGTGCTATAGGTAAACACACAATTCAAATGGTGGATTCCTACCTAAACAATTCATCTTCTATGAGAGGCTTCATTTAATTATCAACCAGGGGCTCATAAGCTTTTGATAGTGCTAGCACTATATATGCATTCATGGATTCTAAACACACCCTGTATCAATGGAGTATAGGTGTTTACACGTGTACAAAAAACTATAAAAGCTAGAAAAGGAAATGAAACGTTAATTTGCAAAATAGGGGAAATAAAATTATGCTATGGGTACGTATCACTTAAGTCTGTAATTGCTAACTACTAAATATGAACTATAACTAATTACTTCTAGAGTATGAAGAAACATTAAGGTACACCATCCAATTCAATTACAGAATCACATTCATGAATTCTACATGCACGTAACTGGAAACTATCTTAACTAAATTCAATAATGCATGAATTAATCTAATAAGAGGAAATAGAGTGGATAGCAGTACCTCAAGTGGCCCTTGCTTGAGTTGTTGCTTCCACATCAAATGCCAAACACTTACTACTTAATCAACAAATCATGATATTGAACCAACTCCTTTATTGCATGAAAACTTTGAACTCTTGCAATCTAACAAGAATCTACTAAATATTTCTCATTTAGGAAGACATATCAACTATTCAAATGAAACTAACATCGATCAACTATCAATTGGTAACTACCAAAAACTAACCAGATAACTAGATTTAATTCTCACAACATATCCCACTACATAGGGTTTGTGAGGAGTCTTATTCATTCTAAGACTAAAAATAGAACCATAATGTATATGTCTACTCTCCCTCAAAGATAGGGAGGGGACTTAGTCTTGAAACAAAAAACCACAATTGAAAAGCAAAAGAGAAACTAAATTGGAACTCTTCCCTAACGGTTAACTACCATGATAGAGATGTGTTTCCTAGGGAATGTCACGTCATGGGTTACTCCTGCTCAAACTTCTTCTTCCTCCAGTCATCTTATTTAGTGGATAATAATGTACTTGCGGTGACTCACAATTGACCATTCAATAGTCACCTTTGTTCTCCTCTAGAGTTGTCATACTTCAACCATTCTGACTTCTCCCTTGCAACTATATGCAGTCCTTATGCTGCAGGTTGGAAATCTAGTTGTTGTGAGTTACAATCCTTCTAGCTTCAAGAGGTTAGTTTCATCCCTAAGGCATACACATCATTAATAATCATAATTTAAACATAGAATTATACTAAATCTTCGGAACATTCATACATTCACACATACAAATGTCAACATATCATATTTGTATTTCCACATACTTAAGTCTGTCAAAGTGCATGAAAGGTATATAAAAGATGCATGAAGTATTAGGAATGTCTCTGAAACTTGGCAGATTGAAATGATAAAAACACAAACTAATGAAGAAAAACTAGCCATAAATTAAGCCCATCAATTCCCACAACTAAGCTATTTGCTTGTCCTCAAGCAACTTTTAAGGTTGGAGGTTATATTGCAGAGCCATCTCTCTAAAATAAACCACAGTGTCAACTCCTTTATCCTACTTTAGGCAATAGCCTTTCTAGTTTGAGAGCTTTACCAATCTCTTGTTTTTTTCTGCTTCTTCTTCCCCTCATTTCCTCCCTGTCTGATGTGGTACAAGAAATAGGAGGATAGAAGGATGGAAGAGAAGTGGAAACCAGATAACTCCATTGTTCAATGCAATATCTATATACTTGTGAGACTTTTGAATTATAGCTAAATAGTTGTAAATAGAGTGTGACTCCTTTCTTTTCAGCTCTGGTGAAAGCTCTTCCCATCTTTTTTGAATAAATTTAAATGCTTCATTGATGGTCCATGTTGCTAATTCCATCATCATCTTATAAACTTGTTTTCTACAATCCATTATCTTCTTTCCAACTCCTCTATGATTCAAGAGATCCAACCATCAATCTATTATTGCACTTGGATCCATTGACTCCTTCCTAAGCTGTAAGGAAATAGATTTTTCTTTTTCATGATATTCTTGTAGAATTGTCCCCATTTGGTGCTCATTCCTAATATAAGAGGCCAAAGCTCTTATTTGGAGATCTCCTACAAACATCAATGGATTCCAAGCAGTTTCATCTGAAAGAACAAAATTTTGTAGATGGAACTCACACAATTGATCCTACATCTCTGGTGTGGAGTTGTAAAAAGTATCTACAAAAAAATATTTATTGTTCATTGCAATAGGCATATCACTAACCGATTGGCTAAATTGAAAACATAAAAAAATCTCTTGCAAGAACAAAGCATAAACTCTAGCAGGTGGTCTACACTTTAGTAGTTGTGTTGTTTTGTCTATCATTTCTTCAATCTTTTACTTTCAACTTTTTCAATTTTGTTTCTTGCTTTCCAGTGCCCTAGTGTGGTTGGATACCATTTTAGCTTTCTCCCTTTCCCATTCCTTCTCTTTCTAGGAGAATTCCTATATTTTTTTCCATAGTTCAACACCTAAGGACACAATAGTTAGTCTAGTGGGGGTTTTAATTGGTCCAATTGAGCTCTAGGGTATTGGATATTTTCCTTATGTTTCTACCATGGAAGTGTGTGCCAATATCTCTAGTTTTGACTCATGCTCAAACTTGTGGAGTCTTTCCTTTTATTCTTTGATTCTAGCATCTTGTTCACTGTATTTTTGTTGGTATATTTTTAACAATTCCTCCAATAGTTTTATGCCCTACATTGCTTCTTTCAATTCTTTATTAGTATTTTGTTCTTCAATGAAAAGTTCCTCATTTTTTTCTAAAAACTATTCCTCTCCCATTTCACCTATATATTCACACCACTTTGAAACAGGGCTTTTTAGAGATCTTTTCCTTATCTTTTTAGCTACAAAAAATATCCTTTGAATTTGATTCAAAAGTGATAGAAAAATATAATAGATGTACAATTGGTATGTTTACATCTTCACTAGGGAATTCCCCTTTGAATCTGAATCTGTCTCTATCATAACAACATCCTCTTTTCGCTTTTTGCTTGTGCCTCTCATTGGCCCCTTTTTTTTGAGATAATGTGATTGCCTCCTAGATTGTGTGGGATTCTTTTGCTCCCTTATAGGTGCAAAATAAGAAGCTCTACTCTTTCTCTTTTATCTTCTATTGGATTTTTAGAAATAGGGGTTTCTTGATTGCTTTCTATCGCGGGTTGCGCGATAGAGGCTGCAGGTTGTGTTTCCTACAAACCCTGCTCTTTTGGTTCTCTCATGTTGCAAGTAGGTGTTGCAGCAACGGAACCAAAGGGCATTTCTCCCTTAGGAGAAACCACAGTAGGCTCTTGTATTATTTTTTCCCGGCCCCTATTTTCCTCATTAGGCAAGTGAAGAATGTTGCTAATATTACTACAATTGAGAAAATATTCCCATGAGATATTTTGGAATTGAACCCTAAGGATCCTCTTTACCAGTAATGTGACTAAGCAAAAATGAGATAATGTTAACTGGTTTCTTTTTCTTTTATACTCAAAAGAAATTCATTTCAACAGGTTATACAAAAAGTTAGGAACATTCACATGCTTTCCATGGCGTAAATGACATAACAATTTTAAATGGATTGTATATAGTAATGATTGTCTCCCATCACATGTTAAGTATCTAATTATGTGAGAAGTTATTGAAGCCCAAAGCTAAGTCAAAGATAAGTGTTTGGTACCTTGTGAGGAAGAATCCAAATTTTCTCTTGGCAAGGAGAATTCATTCCTTGCTACTATTACATCTGCTCTTATTGGAAACTCCTCTCCTACTCTTGGAAGACCAGATACTTCAGATACAATTGACTCTAATGCGTCTACCATCAAACCCCTGATGATTAAATCATAATTTTTCAATGTTCTAGCAAATTATTGGGTAATCACTTCGTTAAATTCTATAAGCCTCAGGAAATAATCCAACCAGCCAACTTGCTGGAAGATAGACAAGCATTGTCTATCTTCTAGTAGCAAATTGTATGTTGGTGGTTCCTTTCTCACAATGTCACCACCCATTGCAATGCTTCAACAGTTTGTAGTCACTCACTATGCTCTATTCTACTTAATTTTTTTCTCCGCCACCCCAATTATACTGCTTATGCTATGTTGTATGCTATAACATTGAAATACACTTCTTAATTTTGCTACTTAGCACTTCTTTCTCTCCTCCAAATTACTTGTCTCTTAATAATGGAGGAAAATAAAACAACATAAAGTTTTGAATAAAAAAAAGACTAATAAAGAATAATCTTGAATACCCCTGCCGCCAACTAAAGTTGCTAAGTGTACTCACTTAGTATGTATGGATTGGGCGGAGTCATAAATTAGAAGTAGTGGAAAGTTTTAAACATGATATTTGACATGCACAAATGAACGATAAATATGTATAAAATCAATAATATTCAATGATAATTATGATAGTTAATGTAGAGTGTACCTGTAGGCATTGTTTGAATTGAAATGCAACTCATGTGAAGGAGTTGAATGCCGCCTGCAACTTGATTTGAAATGATATATTGTGATTCCTATGAATTGCATGCACTTATGGTTTGAAGTTGAAGGTAGTATATGTGTGGAACATGGAAATGAAATTGGAATGATGGATGAAATAGGTTACAAAAAGTATGTGATGGGGGAGGTGAAAGTTATTGCATGGTATAATGGAATCGAAAAAGGTGGTATGATGGATACGTGCTAATGAAAGAATAAGTTGCATGCAATGAAGTGTAGAATATATAGTTGCATGTGTGGATGGATATGCATTGAAGTGATGGATATGTAATTAATATGGGTGTATATAGAATGTGAAGCATTTTTTCCTTGATCATTTTGATTTTTGGCGTGTATATGTTTTTGGCTTCGGATGTGCCCGCGCTCAAGTAAAGTTATCAGAAAGGTGCACAATATGCCACGTGGTGGTTGCATGACTTTCATTCTTTGCCTTCCTTTCGGGAGAGAGTCGGAACACATGTAAATTCATCAAAGATTTTGTCAAGGAGCTATATTCGTGAGCTTGAGAGTTTTGGCCTGTTCAACACGTCATCTCTTCACTGCAAGCAGATTACGCTTCTTATGAAGCGATATCTTTTGGGAGTTTGTCGGAGCTTGTTGGCCTTTTTCTTTTCTTGGTTTTCAGGATGGAAGCTTGGAGTCGGTACCGTTGGATGACATGACTGGTTAACTAGACCTTTTGCTAGGCTGTTTTCTAGGATTTGATCGTTTATAGACAACTATCTTTGCTAAATATCTAAAGAGTATTAATGCGACAGTTGAGAATTGTTGATCAAAGATTGTTGTGACCTAACTAAAGATCTACGATCAGATTGTGTGCTATCAAATTCCAACATCTGGCAACAATTACTTTTGTGTTGTGGCGACGATTTCTTCTTTTTGAAACTATAAATGAGAGGTGGCGAGAAAGGAAAGGGTTGGATTCCAAGTTTCAATTTCCTTTGATGAGAAAAAAGTTTCTTAAGTTTTCTTAGGTTATAGAACTATTTTTAGAAGTAAATGTTGTAGAACTGCTTTTCTCTAGCATGTTATATCTTTTAAAGCTCAAACTATTGTCGGATTGGCATTCAACCTTTGTTTTAAATTCCATTTGATATTTAAAGAATGAATTATTGAGAAGAAATCTTTGAGACTATGCATGTATGGCCTTTATCAAGCTTTCTTTCTTTATGCTTTTGTTTTGAATGAAACACTGTGTCAAGTTGAATTCAAATAGTTTAAGTGGTTAATTTCCATGTTGTATGCTTATATGGTAGGATAATAACTTGTGAAAACTGGATTATGTCAGTGGACTTCTCTATTTTTCTAAAAGGTTGTTGTTTTGTTATATTATGTTGTATTAGGAGAGAGAGTTTATGTAATTTTTGAACGTTCTTCTGTTAACCTTGGAAATCTTTATGTTTGATTGGACCTTAATGAAGATTGTCTGTGGGAAGATTTGAAAGTCTACACTAGGCTTGTTGTTAGCCTTTGTTGTTTGTTCTCTTCCTAGCAATTAAGGGTTGTGGTGTTCTATGTCTAAATATATCACTCATGGGAAAGATTGGGTTTGAAATGTTGTAAAAGCTTTGGTGTATTGCCATTTTTTATGTTTTATGTTTATATTTCCTTCTACCCTTTTCTCCAAAACCCTAGAGAAGAGTCGATTTTCTATAAAAATCCTGGAGGTATTCAATGAGGTGCAAATTAGTCCCCCACTTGCTGAATTTCCCATAAGAATGTCAAAGAGGCACAAGCTTTTATGATCAACAGTTCTTTTTATGGCACACTCAGTGGGACATGAAATTCTCCAAACGCTTGATTAGAAGTCAAAAATATTTCTTAAATCAAGCTAAGGAAAGAAACTGGAAGTTTCATGCCCACAATCCAAAAAAAGCATTTTCAAGAGGCCATTTCCAGTACTCCCAGTTACTTGCCTCAGTACCTAGGAGAAGAAGACTTACAGGCTCTGTATCACCTCTAAGGAGCAGTAGAGTAAGAAGTAAAAGCCCAATATCCAAAGCCTTATCTACTCCACCTGAAGGCTCAACCTTTCAAATCAGAATACCTGTATACCCAGTTCATAGGAATCTCTTCTCTATGGCTCGCGTAGCTGCCCCTACTCCTAGAAATTTTGTAACACGGGATAGTGGTAGTCTGCTACAACCACCCACACCCCCAAATGTATGGCCTGCCATACCCACTGACGCCCTCAAGGCTATTCCAAAAAAAATTAGAGAAGATTTCAAAACCCCCTTCGAACACCTTCAAGATATAGCGGAGATATGTAGGGTACATAACATAGCAGAAGAAATATTGCCCTTAGGCTATTAGCTGTCTCTTTCAAAGGAAAGGCCCAAGATTGGCATCGATCTTTGGCCTTGGGTTCTATCATTTCCTGGGATCAGCTCGAAGAAAGGTTGTTCAAGCGCTTCTCAAAAAAAGGAGATTGTTCATCATTGCTACATCAACTAATCACCATCAAAAGAGCCCCTTAAGAGGCCATAAGTGACTTCAACAACAGGTTCCAAAAAACCTTGCAAAGAATCCCTATGACTACTCAACCCTTGACCACAATGGTGTTCATGTTCTACCTGAAGGCTCTCAATTCAAACATCGCAATTATGATAACCTCCATGGGAGGGGATATCTTGCCTGATGCATACGAGTTGGTTGTGCACGCGAAAAATAGTCTAATTGATGTCAGGAAGCTTTCGCCACGACCTTCGATGCCTGTATTCGTAGAAATCTTTGGTGGTCTTCGGGAAGAAGCTACTCCAAGAACTTCTACTACACAACTGACGTCGGTTATGACGCAGTCCATGTACATGTATCCCACCTCTTAGACAAGCACGTCGGGCTCTTCCTCTATAGCAGCGGACATCAGCGACATGAAGAATCTCATGAAGACTTTTGCTAACGAGTTGGTTATTATCAAATGACGGCAAGCAACACCTCTGAAGCAGACCACACAAGCCTATGGCGAAGGAAAGCCATCTTATTAGTAGAATACATACCAAGGATCATCTAGAGGAGGAGGTCAACAGACGACATCTGCAAACCAGATAGTTTTGGTTACTATGCCGCTACAAACGGCCAAAGATAGCCCGAGTAAAGAGTTAATTCCAAGCCAGAACAATTTGGCGGAAGACGAGAATGCATGGTGCTTCTCATGCAGCGATAATCATATGCCCCAAAATTGTCTGAGGGGAAATATGCAATAGAAGATAGTGGAACAAAGAAACAAGGGTGCGCGCTCGAATGTAGATGAATATGAGTCCTTCGAAATGGAAAATGCCCGTTTCAGAGTGAAAATGCAAGGAATGTCCTTGGAGCAAGAGTTGGATATTGCGCCCAACCAAGCGCTATTTTCATGGATGGAAGAAGATGCGGTGTTCACAAATGAAGCCCCGACTACTAGCGCTCCACAAGTACAATTAGATTACAACACAAGGTCCAAAAGAAGGCTCATAGGAGAATATGTGCAACAAGCTTTGCCACGTCCTCAACCATGTCAACTGTTGCTACAAGAAAAGTAGGCTCCATTTCCAATCTGACCTACTCGGCAGTCGCACAATCCTTCATTGCTAGAGAAGGAGACGAATAAGGCACCAAGCCTAGTCACGATGTAACGTTTTCTTTCTAAAATGAGAGAAATACCACCATTCAAGCCCGAGACCCAACCAGTCAGAACGCTCAATGTGGTAGAACAATTGAAGAAGGCACCTACCAATGTATCTCTATGGGACATCATATCTATCCCTGAACAAAAGACATTACTTTGGGAACCATCAAAGCAAGAAGAATGAATACCACAGACATATGTGACTCCATTGTGTGGTCAAAGCAGAGACAAAGGATCCGTGTCAGCCCCTCAAGTTTTGAAAGCAACAGTTTATGCGAACGACATGGAAAATGCAAAAGAGAAAGAGGTAAGCAAGCCAAAGCCCACACCTTGCTTTTTTACACTTATTGTGGGAGATAAGCTTTTGCATAATAACATGATTGATTCAGGGGCTAGCACAATGGTCATGCCTAAACAAGTGGCTGATGCCCTGAAACTCAAGTATGAGCCCCCAGAGAAAGGAATCATGCAACTAGATGGGAAGAAGGTTTCGACTGGTGGTCGGATAAAAGATCTATCTTTGACCCTCTTCTCATGTCCAAGCCAAACAGTCGCACAAGAAATAGTAGTGATACACATTCCCCTAGTCTTCAGAATGTGTCTTTCAAGAGATTTCATGGCAAATCTTGGCGGATACTTAGCACTCGATTGGTCCCACCTGATATTGAGAACCAAGCACGGGGCAAAGATAATGATTTTTTCTGAATGCTTGGATCTCAAACACATAGCGAACAATGCAGTCCTATGCTTTGAAGCGGAACATACCTCTTTCTCATAGTAGGAGAGATATTGTGTAGAGATGTTGGAAGATGAAGAAGACACAAGCGATTGGACTTCCAAGGAAGAGGTGCTACTTAACCAATTCATTGACTTCGACCCATTCAAAAAATTTCATGCAATAGGGCTAGGCACCTATGTGATTTTTGACGATGATTAGGTCTTTCCGAAATTAATGAAGGATCGGGAGGAATATGATGATCCAGGTGATAATTGTCTATGGACCCTTATGAGAACCAATTATGTCCTATTCTATACCACCTTTTATCCTTTTTCACATACCTTCATATCCATTCCCATATTCCATTTCTGTACCATTTTCATATCATTTCTCCTTGCATATGATTTAATATACATAAGTGATATTTAATTTAGTTTTTAGATAAAATATGTGAATAAATAATATCAGATTGTATTTATTAATATATCTTCCATTATGTCAAGAGAATAAATCTTTCAGCATGTAGCTTTTAAGGTGAAGATCTTCTTGTCACAATTTATGTACGAGCCTGGACTGTTATCATTCTACCATTTTATTTGGTTATTAGATCAGAAATACAACATCACCATCTCTATGTGTGAAGAGCATTCCATGGTGGAATTTCATGATTGCAGCTGTCAACTTCTATTTCAACCACGTTAATTCATTGCCATATAATATTTGCATTATTCCTATGAATTTAATCTCTTTTCTAGCTTCCATCTTAATTAGTGACTTCTACCAGTGCACACATTGATTGGGAATGCAAACCAAATGGAGGAAAGAAGCATGTGCCAACTATTTGGAAGAAACCAGAATCTGTTTGTTGTTGTAATTGAACCATTTTCAATATACACCCACTTCAGAATAGTCAATTTTGCATTGCAATTTGTGCGCAGATGAGGACATATCTCAAAAATTCAAGACATGAGTTTTGTCTAGAATGGGACCAATTAAGTTTCCACACGGTAGAATCCTCAAAAAATGAAGGAGCTAAAAGATACGAGTGGTTTTCTAAAGGAAAAGTTTCCTAATTTGTTGTTATGACTGGTTGTCACATTTTCCTCAAATTGAAAAAACATATTCGACCCATGGAACCAAATAAGGAGAGAAGTTCTTGGTGGAAATGCAGTCACTAAACACACACAAGAGGAAAGAACATAAATTTTCTCAATTTCTATCTGTTGTTATAACAAAACTTTTACTAATTAGTGACTGGCAGCATAGGATTTACGTGAGCCATTCTACTATGTAGTTTGTTGGCTACAAACACTCTATTTTTCTATGCATTTGTTATATGATTGCATATATATAAGTAGCATGATATAAGCTTTAGGGAAGCAGACTTTAGTGTGAAGTAGACTGTATATAGATTATTGTACGCATAATTTTGTATATCATTTTTTGAATAATAAAAATAGTGCTTCTTCTGATTATGACAACGTAGAAAGGTTTTTGTTCCATCCACCGTGCAAACTTGGAGCAAGAAATTTCCACCATTGTCTAGACTTACCTATCTGTCAAATAAATTGGCAATTCCCATTATAAGCTGATGTTTAATATCTCTCTTACAAGGGTTTCAAACCGTTTTAATGTTTTGGCTTTGAGTAATGGATATTTGATTTCATATTTTATAACTATTGTTAGCGGCCTATTATGCAAACCCGTCTAATTCTTGCTATTATCTTTCATTTTTTGTTGCAGCTGGTGTATGAAACCTTGGTTGTTTCCGCGCTAAACATTCTCTCTGCAAGATGCGGCATGTTGTGAATTTTCTTTATCCTTGGCTGAACTTTGCATGTTTTCTCTTGGCGGATGTTGCACCTGTTTCCTCTCCTTGTCTCCTAATCTGTTCATGGTTGTATTTGGCCGATAAAATGCTCTGTTAGTGTTTTCAAATGTTGTTCCTATTTACATTGGTAAATTTTGTTTGGTATTTAATTATTTAAATAAGTCAGTTTAAATCTTTAGTGAGAAAACGGGTTAGTGTGTTGTGCAATAAATGGAAACCTAGTTTTATCAGGTATGTAATTAGATATACATATTCTTATAAACATATAAATCTTTGAAAAATCTAATTAAATCACATTTGTTCGATGTGGGTTTCTAGAGACATTAGTTTTGTTTATAAATTTTCTTGAAATTTCAAGGTAGGTTAGAGGAACATCTATTTGTTAAATTTTCCTTGCTCCGTGGTTGCATTTCATAAATGATAATATTATTTTCATTGCATAACCTTAAGAATTTTACTCTAATTAATTTAGTTACATTTTATTTACTCGATAATTTTTTGTTAAATTATTGTGAGCCTCTAGATTTTTCTTGGTACAGACACTAGTATATTGTTTCGCAAATCAACTAACCGGCGAAATGATAATTTGAACAATTAAAATAGGCAAGGTTTTCATCCTTTATAGTTTTAGAGTTTAAATTAGAGGGAAGTTATTTGTCTTTCATCGTTAAATTCAGAAATCCTAAATCCTACATAGAGTATTCCTTTGCTGCATCATAACTTTATTGTCTCCATATCATTTTAAAAATTAAAAAAAAGTTGATTTTGTCTTGGATTATGATATTCTAATAGTATTCTTACTAATATTGACAAGTTTATTAGTTTTATTTTGGAGTTTTAGTAAAGATCGTGTTAGTCTCTTTCTTAGCTAAATTTCTAATTGGCATTATAAGTTACTTGAATAGTGGTGATTATATGCAAGGTATCACTAGCCTTCTTATCATTTTCAAACCTATAAGAATATTATGGATGAAATAGTAGTTTATTTATTTTTTATATCTTTTAAATTTTGATGATATGTTGTGTTTAATTAATTGCCTTGAGCAGGGCATTACATGGAATGTTGAAGATGATCAACGACTGACAAACAATGCCCCTTAAGAAGAAATAAAGCCAAGGATATACACAATATATATTTCCATTATTAAAAGGAATATGAAGGAAGAAAAATATAAATCTCTAGAAGTTTCCTGAATGTCACATTGCTAGGAGTCATAATCTTAACTAAAGAAGGTGATAATGTAGAACAATGTGAAAATGATATCTTTTGAGTACTCACTATCTTGGAAACAAAATAAACTCAATATTTACTATAGGTCAGTTTGAAATATCTTAGGGTTGATCCTAGATGGCACAAATTTGTCTTTTGATGCATACATATGGTTTGGCTGATGATAATATACTTCTATAATCTAGTTTGTTATGATCTCTAATATTTGAATGTGCATAAAGATGAGGATATTGAGAAATATATTTGGAGAAGTTGCTAGATTACTATGGTCAAGTTCTCCCATGTCAAACCCCTTGTGGATCAAGTTTAAGGCCTTGGTTAGATATTTTAAGATAGCATTCTAAATCATGCACATTTTCTAGATGTAGATTCTACTTCTAATGTAGATGTGTTTGTTTTAAGCTCCAAATTAAAATGTTCCTAGAATAAAATTTTCTTTGATCCATACAAATTATTTGCACATTGAATTTCTTTAAAATATCAATACATAAAAATAAATTATGTAAATATGCACCAAGTTAGCATTGGCTTGACATAGAAAAATAAAAATCTCAAGGTTGACATCAAAAGTATGGAAATTTATGCAAGTTTAAGCATAACAAATGGCTAATAATGGTGAATGTATGAGAATATGTGTAAGTGGGGATGACATAGATATATGGAGACAAGTGTAAATAAATGTAAAATCAGACTAGATAAGAATTGAAGAATAAGTCAAAATTAACACAAAAATATGCTATTTATTGATATGTGTGTGTCAAGTCACTTCATCAAAATAAGCTCCAAACTAAATAGGAATTAGCATATATATGCTAATGTCATCATCACAACTATAATTAGATGTTTTATTAAAACTCAAATTTTGAATCAAACTCACTAACCCAATTTGTTATCACAATTACAATTAGATAACTCTTGAGTTTTACATTTCTTTGTTCAAATAAAGTATTAGATTTTGTTGATTATTATTTATCTTTTAGGCAAATTCTATTTCAATGAATATTGTTTAACTAGTGTTAAGAGAGGGGGACAAACCACGTCAAGGCTCTAGGTCACGAAGAGTCGAGAGCGGAGGGCTTCCCTAAATTACCTCACTCTAATGGATGCCTTGGGGTGAGGATCGAGAATGAAGAGTGCTATATAGTACTTTTGTCACTCTACAAACTGAATTTTAGGTTTAGGCTAGGTGAGTTGGTTTTCAGAGTTGGTACTGCACCTCAGATAGCTCTATGTCCGAAGATGACAGTACGACGCGCTGGCATCTCTCTAGCGTGCTGGCGTCCATACAGCCAAAAAATAGTAATTACAGTAAAAACTACCAAAAAGCCTATTGACAGCCAAGCTAGTTGACTTTGATGGGAAAAACAAAATAAGAAAGTACAAAAAGTAAAGACGAAGATAATAAAATAAGTAAATAAAAGCTAGGGTGACGAAGATAATCTCATAGAATCACCAGTTTTCCAGCTAGCTCCACGTGTATGTTCACCTACACACAAGAAAGAGGGAAAATTGTTGAGGCTGTATAGGGGCCTACCTCAATTAGACCCCTGTTTTGGTGTTTCCACCTCCACGGACAACGGGGAAGAAATGAAGTAGAATATGCAATAAAGGAAAGAAAAGACAGTAATGAACACTACAAAACAATACAATGCCACTCTATCAAATCACAAAGGGAGAGGAGTGAAGCGTTACCACCTCCACCCAAAAGCTCACTAGCCAATGGAGGGAGAATTTAAGGTATGGACTTGGCAAAGTCACCACAACTGCAACGATGATGAAGGGAGGTCTTGCAAGACTCTAAGCCCACACTTCTATGGCTTGCCTCACACTTGCAATGTGGAGTTGATGGAGCTTCAAAGATGCTACAATGCTCACAATGGAATGTTGGAATGTTGCTTGAGAGTGAAGAAGTGAAGTGGTTACAAGAAGAATGTGTGCAGAATTGCTAGAGAGTGAAATGGAGTGAGAATGAATGTTTTTGAAGATGGGATGAGAAGAATCTGCCATTTTCAGGGTCGGTTGTTCGAAGAGGTATGTTACAATTTGAGCCCAATCGGGTGTGTAATGCCTCTGCCAACTTCAGATGTAAGAATCCGTTAGGGACAACAGCGCCGCATAGATGTCCGCACATCGTGTGTTTGTCCCCGATAAATATTCTCTCACCAACACAGGACAAAAGCCAAGTGGATGGAAGGTAGGTAGGTGATGTGGAATTTCACCTTCAGATTTGATTTTCTAAGGTGAAGGTATGTGAAAGGGAAATTTTCCTAAGGGGTGCAAATTCACTCCTATACATTTTGCCCCCACTTTAGCGAGCACGAATATTGATGAGTGTTTGGTAAAGTAGATTGAAGAGTTAGTAGGGTTAGAAATGTATACTTGAACCATCGAGGAAGCAAACTGCAATCTGGCGAACTAGAAAGTGCAGGGTAGGAAAAAGGACTCCACAGGTGCTCTCCCTAAGGAGTTTCAAACAAAAGGACTCCATAGCTCCGCAGGACTATGAAGTTGCACAAAGTACATCGAAGGCCCTCAGATTGACGATGGATGAATCTCGTAGGATGAAAGTGTCTCACAGGCCTGTTGACCTGCAAGAAGACAACCCCCAAATTCTCTCTCATGAAGGAAGCCCAATGAAGTAAGCGCCTTACAAGCCTGTAGACCTGCAAGAAGGCAACCCCCAAGTTCTCTCTCATGAAGGAATCCTAGTGAAGTAAGTGCCTTACAAGCCTGTGGACCTACAAGAAGGCAACCCCCAAGTTCTCTCTTATGAAGGAAGCCCAGTGAAGTAAGTGTCTCAAAGGCTTGCAGACTTGCAAGAAGGCAACCCCCAAGTTCTCTCTCATAAAGGATGCCTAGTGTAAGGGGTCTCCACAAAGTCAAACTGGAAAGTGACTTTACAGGTGCACCTGCAAAGTGACATGTTAATCTGTAGATAAAACATGTTAAAAAACAAAGCAACCACACATGCAAACAAGTAGACAATCACAGAGACAGTCAACAAATTGAAAACCTTTCAAAAGGGCCCCTTGGGAAGCCTTCAAAAGAACAGGGGTTCACTCAAGGGACGTTCTGTTTGAAAGTGTAAAAGAGACATTTTTCCTCAAATCAATTCATCATCAAGGAATCTTTTCGAAAGATGTTCACTTCATCAAGGAATTCGAAAGGAAGAAGATGCCCCCTCGTGAGGGGAAGGTCGAGGCTTCTTCTGCAGGAAAAAGCTGCTCCCACCTTGGAGGAAAGTTCTCAAATTCCTTTCTTTGTGAACCCATGATTAAGGAAACACGTTCTGCTAGGTGTCCAAGTCGAGAATGTATTTTTGAAAAAAAGGTTTTTAAGGATTTTCAAGAAAAGATTTGTTGGCAACGTGCATGCATTTTTTGAAAATCGAAGTATCATGGAAGTGACATTGTCACACATACGAGGGACAACTCAAGCAAAGACGAGATAAAGATAATGAAAGAGCGAAAGAGAGAAAGCAACATAACGAATAAGAGACACATGGGTGATTTGATATTTCGGGGTCAGAGCTACTCATAAATATATATAAGTATAATAATAGTATAAATGAACTATCATCAACCCCCTACTATATCAGACCATGTGAAGAATGCATGAGAAGACAAAGTAAAAAATAAAAAATTGGGTCAACATGGAAGGGAAGCCTAAATGCCCCCAACACTTTGCATCATCCCCAATTTTCCAAAAATTAAAACACATAACAGAGGAAGAGTGATGATACAAATAGAAGAAGGTTTACGACACAAAATCACTCCTGTATCCAAGTACCAACAAGGATGACAAGGGTCATCCAGAAACACATAACAGAAGCACGGGGAACACATCACAACACACACACACACACACACACCTATTCTAAAGATAAAGAGGAGGCCTCCCTTTAACACTCATCGACCAAGAGGTCATCCGCTTTCCAATCTAGATCATTATAAGGGGAAGGCAGACGAGCTTCCCAATCTAGATCTTTACTATGTGCATTCCCAATATAAACACTCAATCACACCCCATGAGGTCTCAACTTTGATGACAAAAACAACACCACATTTAAACAATCACACTAGGTCAATACTGACTAAAAATATACATTATTTAATATAATGTAAAATTTTAAATTTATTGATAATTTAGTATTATACTAAATGTGATTATATATTTAATATTTATTATTTAAATTTTTTAAATACATTTATTTAAAAAAAATGATTTTAGTTTTTTTATTTATGAATAGTTATTTTTTATAATTAATTTAAAGCCATTTAAAAAATATTTTATTTTATCATATTGTTTAAATATTTATTTATTTACTTAAGAGTTGCTAAAGTGAAAAATATAATATCAATTTAAAAACTTAATATATTTTAATTAGTTTTTATAAATTTATAATTTTAATATAATTATTGATATAACTAATATATTTTTAATTATATATTTTTCTAAAAAATATGAGACATATCATTATTGGTTTTTTGATTTATTAAAATTTATCTTATTTTTACTTTAAGTTATTTAAGAATTATTTTATTTATATATTGAAGAATTATTTTACTTTCAACAAATTCAATTTCAATTGTCTTCATATGAATCAAACTTAGTAGGGTCAAAGTCAAATCTAACAACTATAGTCTTCATTGTCCCAATGACATTTAGATAGATGAAACTTGCAAAAATCTATTAACTGAAAACAACTATGACTGCTCTAAATCAGAATCAGAATTAATCAAAGTTAAAATCAAACTTAACAACTGTAATCTTCATTCTCAATAACATTCCAATAGATTTTGAACGTCAAAAGTCTATTAATTTCAAACTATTACTGGCTTACTTGTAAATCTACCAACTAGATAACACATTCTTTGCCAACTTTTAAATGAAAAAAATACTCTTATTACAATATTAGATTCAGAGAAGTAACACCCCACACCGACAATTGTGCGGTCTTGTGCATCCAAAGGCCTTGTCAGTCACCACTAATAAGCAGTCTTGCTCAATAAATTTGAGCTGCATAAAAGAAAATGAAATCGAAATCGAAATCGAAATCGAAATAGATATAGAAGACGAAAACGAAATCAATTAGACGACAATCTCAGAGATACAATCCCCCACGGAGGAAGGAAACAGCCAAAGCTGGTGAGGTTAGTAATTAAAATCCTGAATCACACATTCTGTCCATATCCAATCTCCCATCATATGATTGCGCCTTTTTCAAAGTGACGGGAGAGTGATTTTACTTGAATTTGTTCTCTAAAATAACCCATATACTTCTTCTGAAATGTGCGAAAATGTTACTGGATTATGTTGGTCAATTGTCGAAAAAACCCTTCTATTAGTTCTTGTATTCCAATCCGAGTTCGATGGGTGTCCTATTCTCTTTATTATAGGAAAAATTGATGGCACACTAGATATGGTAAGTAATCCACCCCAGATGCTTCAAGATATTTAGTACGTAGCTGGTAATTTTATGATGAGAGGTTAAACATCTTGAATTAATGTAACAATCTGTTGACTGGAAACACAAATTTTTGAATAATTGATTGATGGGTATCCAGTGGTTTTTTTTTGTACGGCATGATCTCTTTTTCATACCTTTAGAATGTCATTGATCTTTACATCCAGTAAGACTTGAACTTTTGTGAGCCAAATATACCAAATACCATGTGACAGGTAACTGATAATTAACTTACAAATCAGATGAATAGTTGGGCAAAGCAGGGTGTAACTAAAGTGGACCTCAACAACCCTAACCTAGCAGAGTGTAGCAAGCTTAGGTAAGCATTGTTTTGGAAGATATTTGCCCGGTAAAATCAGTTACCCTACGGTGCATGCTGTGACCAAAATTGTAGAGCAGGACAAATACTGCAATCAAATTACTTATCTTTTACCTTTGAAAAAAATCCCGTCGCATAATGTTAACCATACCTTAATTCAGGCACTCGCTTACTTTGAATTTATTCACATGACATTTTCTGCTCTGTTTGTGTTTATATTTTGGCATGATTTAGCAGTGCCCTTTATTATTCTGAATACATTTATGTCACAGCTTCCAGAGATTTCAGAGATTTAGCACGGGGTTGCTGAAGTTTGATCTTATTTACTTGGTGATTATTGCAAACGGCAGTTCATCTAGGCTTTAGATGCCAGGAGATTCAGATGACAATTTAAGCTTCTCTATGCATCTCCCTGAAGCATGCATTGAATTGGGGTTGCTGAAGTTTGATCTTATTTACTTGGTGATTATTGCAAACGGCAGTTCATCTAGGCTTTAGATGCCAGGAGATTCAGATGACAATTTAAGCTTCTCTATGCATCTCCCTGAAGCATGCATTGAATTTTGGGAAACTTACTATAATTTAAAAAGAAAATATTATTTAAATTACATTGATGCTTTCCTCAAGTGTTGATTATTGGTTGAGAAGAACTGAAGGAACTAAAGGAAAATGCTTACAGACATGTAATTTTTGAATTTTTGCATGAAAATTCATAATCTTTTTCAAAAACTGAAATTTTTCTTATCAAATCCCAAGAGGTACTAGTAAAAATAAAAACCAATAAGAAGGCTATGTGCATTAAAGTTTTATCAATTGATTGAAATGGGAAATAGAGGTGCTCTATGATAGTAGCTTGCGCTAATAAATAAAATGTTTATATGTAACACTATCATTAAAAATTATATATAATTATCCAAATTTATATTTTTCTGTCTCCCTGTACCATGTTTTTAAAATAATGGCATCACTGTTGCAATTCTTGTCTTCTGTACCCAAGATGTTTCTAGGTAACCATGTTGGGAATGTGTTATTCCTATAGTTTATGTAATGAAATATGTCTGAATAAAGTTGCAGTTGTGATTTGTTATGAAACCATCTCTGTACATGAGCTGTGCTCTTATTAAAAATTGGTCTTGAATTTGTGAGTTGGAATTTAATCCTAGCGTCGTTCCTGTTAGTATACTGTTTGTGTCTACTGGACCTTATACTCAGTATATGCTTATAAATCATGATGTTTAATCAGGTTTGTTACCTTGCAATCTATTTCCCAAGTTCACTCTAGTTCATTCAAGGTTGCTATGCTATTGTGGAACTTGATCACCAAGTTAGTTTTCTGTCATAATTTTACTGGGATTTACGTTTATTCTTCTATTCAAAACATCTCTAATTCTATATGTGTTCTTGCAAGTGTGTAGTATCAATCAGCCCACAGAGAACCATTGAATTTAGTTTCCTTCAGGTGCTCTGTATGCATTCTATATTACTTACGCTGTAAACTTAAATAACTAAATTATTAACATGATGCACTGCAAGCTGGTGCGTGATGTACTACCATGTATAATAATTAAGATAACTATCATCTGATGGACTTTCTCTAATAATAACAAGTGAAAAAGACTTACTGAAATAGGAGGAACGAAAGGAGCTGCAATTAGTCACACTTTTTGAAAGTAATAAATATATTGAAAAATATTCCAGATTGGACACACAACATATTGTTACCAAAACTTATAGTGTTTTGGTAGAGTTTCTGGGGCATGAGGAAGCATGCATTTCCATCATGGAAAAAGAGTTTTTTGGAATGTGGATGACAAGGGAATGGCTGTCAGAAAAAAGTATAAAAATAAATATGTGAAAATTAACCCCCTAAAAAAAGAGAACTTAAACAAACTAAAAGGAGCTGAAATTCTTTGGAATAATTTGATCCATGGTCCAACATTGAATGACACTGTAGAAGCTACAATGAGAATCCTTTGATCAAATGATCCATTTGATGATATTCATTTCAACAAGTACAATTTTACAAGGATGATTCATAAAGTTCAGATTACAAAGTGCAAATTGAGAATGAAACTTAGATGCTAAAATGAAAAATATATAGTTGCATTGGGAAGCAAACTTTGTAATCAGAGTCATCATTAGATGGAATGTCTTGAATTGCTCCTCCTTACTCAAACTGATAGACTTATCTAGCTACAACAAGGGACCTGACCAATTGTTGCTGCATATCTTGGTCCTTATCAACCTACCTCAGCTCCTGAGGTTTTGTAATTTTTTGCATTGCTGGACTGCCTTTGTACTCATTTGTTTTGCATTCAAGCAGACCCAAGAATTTGTGTACAATAGCAAGTTTCCTTACTTTCCTCTTAACAAAGTGGATAAAGCTATACATAGAGCAATTTATCTTAGCAGAAAAGAAACTAGAAACTTGTAAAGAAGGTGAATGGCAAGTGTACAAGACAACAATGGAGGCCCATATAATTGTCACCGACGAGTTGGTTTGTTCTATGCCATAGTTTGCCTATTTATCTTTGCCAAATTCTTGAAGCCATTGTGCTCAACAAATTTGATCCATTTATCATTGATTATTGCATCATGCACTGCACTCTACATTTTATTTAGGGCCTTCATGAAGCCCTGCTTTACCACCTCATTTTTAATAGGAACAGTTTTACTAGACCTCCACAAACCATTTTGGATTCATCGCATATGCAACCATGCATTAAAGGATGTTCAACTTCTCCTACCTTCATTGAATGATAGAATGCATATTCTCGTGGTAGAGCTACAAAGTGGGGTCCCTTTGATAATTCATGACCTTTATTTGGACATTCTACCTGTGCTCTCGTTGATGAGCACACACTTATATTGAGGGGAGGAGGGGGGAGAAGGGGAGGCGGGTGAATCAGTATAAGACTATCTTCACTTTTTCAAATTAATAACCATAATAACTTTAAATACACAACATCAAAAAATAAGAACACAAGATTTACGTGGAAACCCTTTCAGGAGAAAATGTAATGTCCCCTTTTTAGCGTGATTCTGTTTTATGATGGTTTAGCCTATTCCTGGCCCTCGTAGGCTAACACAGATGGTTAGAGGGTCCTTCTTGGCAGTAATCAGAGTGTTTTCTCCTTCAGAGCTTAGTGTGGGTTCAGGTTTGGTCTTCGTTGGACTCAGTTTTTCATACTTACTATTTATAGTAAGTCACCATTTCAGGGGAGTCAGGGTTACTAAATTTAGTAAGGCACCTGGACAGGTCTCAGATGCAGCATTGACCTCTTTTTCAGCTGGTGGGGCAAAATATTAAATGTTTAATGGATAATTATCATTAAAGGTACTTTAATGATAATTAAATAATATAAAGTTAAATTATAAATAAAAGTGTACTTTATTGTCGATGAGGCCATGACCCTCAATTAAATTCACTTAAAGTACATTTTTATATTATTATTTTGGGTGCCCAAGGTTAGTGAGATTCAAAAGAAGATTAAAAACAGCTAAAGAGGTCGACCTTCTTGAGGAATTTTTAAAGGGCATCAAGGCATTCATTTTCATTATCATTTGGTAAATATATTATTCTGGGTTTTGACATTCGAGCAAGTTGGAGGAATTCAAAAGGGTTTCTACCATCTTCAGCATTGGAGAACGAAAACTCTTCAGTGTCTATGCAATTCTGAGGCTGTGCAATACCAGCTGATATTATTGCTTGAGGGAGCTTAATTCAGAAGTTCTATTTGTGCTTCATTGGAAGAAGATTTACAGTTTCTACAAGGGTTTTTAAAGGATAATCACTTCCAGATCAGAATTAGTGTGGGCTGCTACAGTACGCGTGAACAGTGCCATGCTACAGTAAGACGCTACAGTAGTGTGCATATTTGTGAAGTTTAGTCAAGGGTTTGCAGGTGCTTTGAAGGTTTTCAGACTAGATCTTAAGGAGAAGCATAACTTAGTGAGCGGATGCCATCATTAACAGATTTCTCACTCAATACCAGGCAGTACCAGCATCTTACAAGTTTCTGTGTTGCATTTCCAGCCAGGCGTGTTTCCTTGAAGCCAAAACACCTGCTTGTTTGGGCAATACTTGCTTCCATGCTGGATGCCTACCTTAGCTTAGGTATCTTGTATACATTTAATGGTGGAGAAAGTGGTCCTTGCTGCAGGACGTCTATTTTATCAGCCAGTACATTGCTGATCAGTCTCAGAAATTCATGATTTTATTTCACATCCTCAGCCAGGCGTGGAACTCTAAGGCTAAATCGCCTAAGGTTTTGAAGGGCAATCAACTCCATTTGGGGCAGCTTGATCAATGCACACTTTGACTCATATTTGAAGGTGGAGAAAGTGATAATTTTGCAGCAAGCGCTTGATCTTAGGTTTTTTCTTAGTTGCTGTTTGAGTTTCAGAATTTTTGTAATATCTCTTGTAATCATTTGGATTGAAGAAATCTAATAAGAGATCTTTATTTGCTGCTGCCATTAAAACTCAGTTAATTGCATTTAGTTAGTCTCTTTGCATTTATTAGTTAGTATTTCCTTTATTTATGCAATGCTCCTGGCATCTTATCGAAAAAAAGAAAAAAATCATATATTTGCAAAAAACAAACAAACTTGCAACATTCAGCACTAGTTCCTGGGGTTAGGGACAGCAGGTCCCTTACAGAAAACCACGGAATAAGGACTGCTTGGATCTATTGTCCAAATCCAACCACCAAAATAAATAATCTTTTACAACAATTTGTAGGCACCAACCCATGGGAGAAACCAATCCCCAACACTTGAGCACCAACTCAGTAAAAAACACCAATCCCTTTAATATGAGGCACCAACCTCTCTAATATGAGGCACCGGCCTCTTGATAGACAAAGTATTTTTCTTCTTGATAATTCTCTTTCAAAAATCTGCGTTTGAATAATCTTCTATAATGTTTTCTTCACACAAATCTGCTGGTGTATATATGATATATCTATTTATCTTCCACACTTTTTTCTCCACATTCAACAAACTCTTTTTAAATCTTCACCAAGATAGGCGACTTTATGGAGGGATGCATTGCTTGATAAGGGAGGCAACTTTTTATTACTTTACAACCTTTCATTTGCACCTTTTAATAGCAAACTTGGGCGCTTCATAAGGGGTTGGCCCCTATAAAAAATATAAATTTATTTAAATTTAATTTCAAAAGTGCACACCTCTATAAGGGGGTGTCAGCCCATAATTTAAAAGTAATTTAATTTAATTTTTAGCTCTTGAGGGGGGCACTAAAATTGGAGGAGGTTGGCTAGCATAAGTATGAATTTTATTTAATTTTATTGCTGCCTTGTGAGGATAAAATTTGTCTTTGGAATGATTAGTGGCCTTTGGCCTTCATTCGATGTCTTTTAACCGCAATATGAATGGTAGCAATTAGTTTTCCTTTCGCCTTTGACATCAATAACAATAATGTCCATACAACTTTGACATCAATGACAATAATTCCAACAATCTCTTCCTTTGTCATTGATGGCAACCCTGCAAAGAAATAACCTATGAACACAATACTCCCTCTGACTCTATTGCTTCCCTTTTCTCCACTTCTACCCCTTTGACATCAATGGCAAAGGAACCCTCGGAGTTGTAAGATAGTGCAGTGATGAGCTCCTCCTAAATGATGCATCTCATCAATGACTAGATGAAAAGGATATCACTCCCAACTTTTGTCCAATATACTCAAAAGTCTCTTTTGGAAGTGGCTTTGTAAAGATGTTTGTGTGGCAATATACTCTAACTTCACATGCTGATCGACCACTTGCTCTCTTAAGAAATGACATTTGTTTGGAATGTCTTTGGTTTGGGAGTGCATCACATGATTCTTTGAGATATTAATTGCACTGGTGTTATCACAAAATAGTGATATTGGATGATCATATTCTATCTTAATATCCTTTAATGTTTACCTCATCCAAAGAACTTGAGTGCAACAAAATGCTGCAACTATATATTCAGCCTTTGCCGTGGATAGATAAACTGAAGCTTGTTTCATATTCAACCTAGACACAAGACTATTGCCGAGAAAGAATGCCCCACCACTTGTACTTTTTCTGTCATCAATGTTACCAGCCCAATTTGCATCATGTATGCTGTTAGGGTGAAGTCTTCACCAGTTTGATACCACAAGCCAAAAACCAAAGTGCCCTTTAGATATTTAAAAATTCTTTTAACTGCTTGTACATGGTTTTCTTTTGGAGCTGCTTGAAACCTTTCCACCATACTTATTGCTTGCATAATATCAGGTCTTGAAGTTGTTGCATATAATAAACTACCAATCATTGACTTCTAGAGAGCTTGATTGGCTTCAAGGGATTCATCATCCTTACTCAATTTGCATCGTGTGACCATGTGTGTACTCACAGATTTGCAATCCTCCACTGTGAATTTCTTCAACATCTCCTTAATATACTTGGTTTGTGAAATAAATATCTGTTTATTTGATTGAGAAATTTGTAAGCCAAGGAAGAAAGACAACTCACCAAACATGGACATCTCAAACTCCTTCTGCATGTCCATGGCAAATTCTTGACACATTTTGTCACTACGTCCACCAAAAATGATATCACTACATAGACTATAACAATCAATTGATGATCACCTTCAATTTTAATATATAGATCACTATCAGTAATACCCTTTTTGAAGCCTTGCTGTTGTAAATACTTGTCTAATCTTGAGTACCAAGCTTTGGGGGCTTGTTTTAGCCCATAAAGTGCTTTGTTTAACCTGAATACTGAAGTTTCCCACCCCAGATGGAACAATTTCTATTGTGTTTTTGCTCGATTAATGTCGTTCCATTGCAAGCATAAATATAATAACAATATTCATATGAAATGCAAAGTCTCAATAAATGACCAAATTCCACATCTTCATTCCTTCACAATGGACTGTCATATATTGTTATAATGCAGAAATACATCTACAAATTTGTATCAGACCAAACTGAGTAGTAAAATGGAGCAGATATGCTAATGATGATACACAGAAATTTGTTACAGCAGACTGTGTTACCAATTCAAACAACCTGTAATCTCTTTCTATGTTTTCTGAGCAATATGAAGGAGCAGATTTGCAACTACAGCAGTATTAACTTTCAGTTTAGGCAATTACATTAGCAGATTGTCATACATTTGATGTTCAACCCTTATATTAGCAGCAGTATGATAACAGGCTTTTACAAATACAATCTGAGCATTAATAAGAAACTGTTTTGGTGCTATGACTGTTCAGAAATGCTATAACAGCGAATGCCAAACAGAGATAGTGGTCTGATTGCTAACAGCAGTAACAATAACATCTCAAACCTGGTAATGATTGATGGTCTGGAATGTACAGCAGCAGTTGTAGGTGATGTGAACGCAGATTTATGTTCACGTATTAGCTTGATAGTGACTGGTAAAGCATATGCAGCAGCAATGCAACCTTCAATTCCCCACATAGAGGCTATAATCTGCCTCAATCCCTGAGAATGCCACGATCCAGACTTGCAAGAAAAACTACTGGTAATTGTGCAGTAGTAGCATTTCAATAAACCCTCAGCTTGAATCTGAAACTTTCAAACTTGAATGCCTCTGAGTATGGCATCCAAGTACTTGATGCAAATTGATCTTTAAACCTTTGCCTGTCAATGATGAATAAATCTCAGATTTCCTGATTATTTCTTCAAACCCTTAAATATGAAATTCCTGTAGATTCAATGAAGCACAAGCACAATCCCTGCAATGGAATTGTTTGCAAGCTGTTCTTCCTGAGGGGCTACGTCCTCAAAAAGCGAGATTTTCAGACTCTCCAATCTTCAACAAAACCCTTAGCCAAATTCTTCTTCTTCAACAAATGAATGAATGAAAGAAATGAATTCCAAAATGCCCTTGTATATTTCACCTCAAATTCACTTTAAATTTCATTTCATTCAATTTACTTTTAATTTCTTTTAATTTGGTGCACAACTTAATAATTTAAAGTATAGTTTAAAAATCACTTATATCTTTCCCTTTTAAAATGACACTTTAACTCATATTATAAAATATACTTTTAAAATCATTTAAAACCCTTTTTAATAAAGTCCTTATGTCTCCCTTTTAATATAATAAATTAATAAAGCATCACTTTATTAAAATATTATAAAGTGACTTAAGAATTAATCACTTTACTTTATTAAATTAAAATATTAAAAAGTAGGAAACTGTCTTTGATCATTTGAAATGGCTCATAAGGCCCCTTGCCAGGCTCCACATGCTTTGGGTGGTCACAGGCGAACTGTCAGTCCCTTCCTTAAAAATAGGAGATTGACTCCAAGCTCCTGAAACGCCATGCAGACTTCCCGACCCTCCGAAAGAGCCCCCTAACCAATGTGTTAGCCTACGGGAACCCAGTTGATAGGCTAACCACCACTACTGACCATTGCCTAGGAAAAGGGGACATTACGGTTGGCCCTCCCCAAGATTGCTTATCGCCAAGCAATCCTCACCTTCATACTTTGGCCTGTCACTTGAATGCGGCGGGATCCCAAATCAATCTGTAGGATGCCCAACAACATATCCACTGCATCCATTAGGTAGAGATAACACCATGCTGAGCACCACTGTAAACAATTAATCCGATGTAGAACAATCTACCAAACATAGAAATCCCTGGATCCCACAACCAGATTGGAAGTCTACCATACACATTACCTGCTAACTTCCATTGCGCTACTCTGTCATAATCTTCACCATGCTGAGAGTGGTGAAGCAACGCATCGGGATCCAACTGAACTGACGTGCCAAACCTGTCACCACCTGGATCCCAACACATCACAACTTCAGATCCATCAAACATGAGGAGATGGAAGTAACTCGAAATGCCAGCATCACAAACCCCACTCCAAACTCTGCAAATCTTCCGTGGATGTGATGAGTATCCCTCATAGGTGCCGAAAACAGTGTCACAATTAATAGTCTCTCATTTGGACACTTAGTTAAAAGGCACTAAATGTTCTCATTAGGCAAACTCCAAGTGCTTGTGTCATAGTTTGATTCCATCTCCCAAGTATGCCCATTAATTGGCACAACTCTCAGAAGTGAAGCAGCTATAGACTTCCCCAATGAGTCAACAACATGAGAGGATTGCATACCATTGAGCATGTCATGAATGCTCATAAGCCAATACAAATCTGCCTCACCCATGTTTCCATCCACATGTCTAGTAATGACATTAGTGGAATATCCATAGTGTATTCAACTTCTTCAGCCAACTCTAGGACTTGAGCCTTTAATGGGCTCTCAACTAGAGGTAACTCATGAGACTCAAGATGCAAGTTAGGTACACAATAAAATTTTCTGATTCATACCACTTCTCTTGTTCATGCACATCTGCATAGTCTTCGTGTTTGCTTACCTCAAGACGCTCCTCCTTTGCATGCTCAACTTCTACACATTCTTCCCTTGGAAGAATTAGAGATCTAAGGTGTGACTAACTTTGCTTCTTTGCTTGATCTAGCTGGTTGCCACGTTCCTTGACCTCTTGCAACGCTGTTTTGCTTGGGCAGCCAACATCTTTGCCTTCTTAGCTCTTTGTAAACACCCATCACACAAAACTTGTGTCTTGTTCACATCTTCCAAGGTCTAATTTACAAAATCAGAATGTTATGGCATGAATCCACAACACATGATTCATCTTTAACACCCAAATATTGAGTATCAACATTAGAAGACTCCACAAAACCATCGTCCTCACGTGAAATGGCTGCTATCTAATGATGATGCAAAGAAAAATGACTTCTGTTGCAAAAATCAGAATTGTTGTCATACCTTTGTGTCATGCTTTCAACATCTCCAAGTGGCCGATCCATGTTTGCTTTCTCTTCCTCTTTGTGATCAACCTGAAAACTCAAAGATGTAATATGTGATTCCTCAGGATCCAAACTCACATATGGCAGAAGTGAGCTTGTGAACATGGTCTCATCTTCTTTAGAACTCCCACGTGATGACGAATTTTTTCTTTCCCCATGATCACTTGTAGGCTACAAATCACAAACAAGTGACTCTTCTTTCCTTTCTTGTTTTTGTACCTTTGGCTCTTCTTTTGTGATTGATATATCTACTTCAAGTTTCCTCACCTTTTTATCCGTGCATTGGTGGTTAGGCTCTTGAAATCCTTTGCATGGGAAGCATAGATTTTGTCTTCTCATTTGGTTCTTGTTTATTTTAGGAGGTCCTAGAACCTGGTCATTGATTTTAAATGTAGAACCATAATCATACCTGCTCACATTGTGCCCATCAATAGGCACTGAACCATGGGGTGTATCATATTGAAAACTCATCTTGTTGCCTGTTGCAACATCTTTCCCATGACTGAATGTTGCACCCTTAAATGAAGTTTTTTCCTTAAACATCCTCCTAATATGCTTTACTACACCAATTTTTCCAGGACTTAAGGTGACAACATAGTTCAATATCTATTAAAAGAGTACTATGTTTTAAAATCATCTGGCATGCTCTGGTAGTCCTCCAAGAGTTGATTGGCTTCCCATTCATAAACTTCCCTGTATTGTTCTCTGTCCTCTATACTAGTGAAATTATGTGCATTGGTGTTCGCTTTCCTTCCCTTTGCAAACAGAGGGTCTAATTTTTATGCATGTTGTATAAAGTCTTGAAAGACCTCCATCAATTCTGCCAGGAGTTCTTGTGTAGACTTCATTTTTACCAAACCACCAAACAACTGCAACTGAGATCAGGTACCCAACAGGATGGCAGGAAAACCACTCTGATACCACTGAAGTGTCCCACCCCAGATGGAACAAATTTGTATTGTGTTTTTGCTCGATTAATTTCAGTTTTGACAAATGTCCTTTTTTCCAAACATTACTCATTCCATTGCATGCATAATAACAATATTCATATGAAATGCAAAGTCTCAATAAATGACCAAATTCCACACCTTCATTCCTTCACAATGGACTGTCATATTGTTATAATGCAGAAATACATCTACAGATTTGTATCAGACCAAACTGAGTAGTAAAATGGAGCAGATATGCTAATGATGACACATAGAAATTTGTTACAGCAGACTGTATTACCAATTCAAACAACCTGTAACCTCTTGTCTATGTTTTCTGAGCAATATGAAGGAGCAGATTTGCAACTACAGCAGTATTAACTTTCAATTTAGGCAATTACATTAGCAGATTGTCATACATTTGATGTTCAACCCTTATATTAGAAGCAGTATGATAATAGGCTTTTACAAATACAATTTGAGCATTAATAAGAAACTGTTTTGGTGCTATGACTGTTCAGAAATTCTATAACAGCAAATGCCAAACAGAGATAGTGGTCTGATTGCTAACAGCAGTAACAATAACATCTCAAACCTGGTAATGATTGATGGTCTGGAATGTACAGCAGCAGTTGTAGGTGATGTGAACTCAGATTTATGTTCACGTACTAGCTTGATAGTGACTGGTAAAGGATATGCAGCAGCAATGGAACCTTCAATTCCCACATAGAGGCTATAATCTGCCTCAATCCTTGAGAATGCCACGATCCAGACTTGCAAGAAACAACTACTGGTAATTGTGCAGCAGTAGCATTCAATAAACCCTCGGCTTGAATCTGAAACTTTCAAACTTGAATGCCTCTAAGTATGGCGTCCAAGTACTTGATGTAAATTGATCTTTAAACCCTCGCCTATCAATGATGAATAAATCTCAGGTTTCCTGATTATTTCTTCAAACCCTTAAATATGAAACTCCTGTAGATTCAATGAAGCACAAGCACAATCCCTGCAATAGAATTGTTTGCACGCTGTTCTTCTTGAGGGGCTACATCCTCAAAAAGCTTAAGATTTTCAGAATCTCCAATCTTCAACAAAACCCTTAGCCAAAATCTTCTTCTTAAACAAATGAATGAATGAATGAAATGAATTCCAAAATGCCCTTTTATATTTCACCTCAAATTCACTTTAAACTCCATTTCATTCAATTTACTTTTAATTTCTTTTAATTTGGTGCACAACTTAATAATTTAAAGTATACTTTAAAAATCACTTATATCTCCCCCTTTTATAATGCCACCATAACTCATATTATAAAGTATACTTGCAAAATCATTTAAAATCTTTTTTAATAAAGTCCTTATGTCTCCCTTTTAATATAATAAACTAATAAAACATCATTTTATTAATTTCCATTTAACCCTTATATAATGTAATGTCCCCTTTTCAGTAGCCACCCTGAGGTTTGTTTAGCCTTTATTTATTCCCGAAGGCTAAAAGGAGAAATAAGGGAATAATAATTAAATTAATTATTTGTAAAGTTATCTCAATAAATTAAAATCATAAGATAGCTTTATATTTAATTAATTTAATGAAGTAACTAAAATAAAATAATATTTCATAAAGTCACTTTTGGGAATAAAATAATAATACTTCTAGAAGCTTCTTGGAAGTCATTGAGAAATCTTTATAAGGAGTTGTGGGCTTGGCATTTGAGGATGTCTTGGATTATATTTCTCATACTAGATTGGTAGAAGCTTGAATGCTTGCTTGTCTGAGGGTTTGAAGACTCTAGGATACCTGGTTCGATTGTGAAAGATCAACCCTAGCTGGAAATTGGGATGAAATCCATCCAAGGTTTCTATAGGTGCTTCATTGCAAGAGTTTGATTTGGTGCAATAGCTGTGTATTATTGCACTTCTGAAAGGAGTTTTGAATTGATGCAATAGCTGATTTATTATTGCATTGGAGAGTTGCAGCAGTTGATGTATTGTTGCAATCACCAATGGAGGAGATTACTTCAGATTGCCTACTTGAGCATCGTTGACAAATTTAATGGTTGTTGACCAAATTTGTGAAGCAAGGAGAAAATTGATTTTTGGTGAAGTGCAATTGCATTTTTGAGAGAGTATTTACAATCAGCTTGGCAGATCAAATTTGTTATTCCATTTGTTGGAAAAATCGTGGCTTACAAATCCTTGAAGTCACAAAACTTGGACAAATCAATTGAGAAGGCTTTCTTGGCATTGCTAGGCGCTGAATTCCACAGTTTGAATCTGGAGAGTGAAGTCATTTGTCAGGGGCGAATTGAGCTGGGAGAAGTCGCACTTTAACAAGCAATTTTGGTGCTACATTTTAGTGACAAGTTATTTCGATTCTTGGAGGTCGAGTGATTAGCTGGGAAAATCGTGGTGTACTAAGCATTGAAGTCACAACCTTAATTATTTTGATTTTGGAGATTGTCATTGGCGTTTCTAGGCGTAACGCTCTTCATCATAACTAGCACTACTTTGAGATGGAGGTTTTGGTTTTTATTTGAATTATTTTTGGAAGGAATCGCATTTTACCAGGCATTATTGGTGCGGCTGTCTAGCATCAAGAGGAGTCGTTTTTGAAGGAGGTTGATTGAGTTTATGTCATTGTCATTGTTTCATATTAGCGTCCAACCAGGTTCCATATTTCATTGAATAATATTGCATTGTAGCTGCATTTGTCATCTCATTATATTGCTGTGATAACAACATCAACAATATTGTAATTTTTGATAATAAGGTCTGCAACTGAAGATTCATTAGTTGGCTGTCGTATTGCATTGTCATTGGTTCATTTGTAAATTGTCTCTCTTTGAGGGCGATCTTCAGTTTTGAAGTCTCATCTTTGGAATAGGAAGTTCGGAGTTTGCATATGAAATATTTGACAAAATGCCACTTTGCTGTAACTACACATTTGCATGTATTTTCAGTCATTATACAGTTTGAGAAATCAGAAATTTACTTTGCATTGCATCCTAATTTCATTTGCAGTCAATTAGCATATTTAGATAAGTCTTTGGAGTCTTTTCAAGCATCTTATCATCACTCAAAAGGGAAAAACAAAACAAGGAAACATTTACCAGCTGAAAGAAGTTTGCAAGACAACTGTTTGACTGAATTCCCAAGTACACAAAACTGAAAATTAAGACCAGAATTTGCAAGGGTCATTATAGTGGTATCAGAGCTTGGATTCTGCTAGCCTGGAGGGTTAGTTTGTTTGATGTAGTTTTGAAGCATGGGTTCCAAAGATGATATAATGGTTGCTTATAAAGAGTACCTTGCACTTCCACAAGAGATCATAAATGATCTTTCCTTCATCTGCTATATGGAGTATCCGATGGATTATAGCCAATAAAAAAGAGAATCAAAGAAATGTGAGCAGCCAAGTGTTGAGAGCATCTTGAATAATCTCTAGCAGGAAATTATGCCTTCACAACAAAGATTAGCCCAGTATGAAGAATCCATTTCAAGACGATCTATATCACAAAACAAGAATGATGAGTTTTCAGCAGTTACTAACCAGCCTACACTTGAATCTAAGGAGAGCAAAAATGAGACTTCTTTTGAAAAAGGTTTTGAAGAGCAGAAGGTCACCAAAGTTTTTCAAGAGAGACTAAAGTTTGTGGTTAAGAAGTTCAAACTCTTACCTCAGGCTAAAATAGCTCTCCTTAACATTTTGGAGGAAGCAGAAAGTTGTCTCTGCAAGGTTAGTCAATCACCTTCTCAAGCAATGTGTACAACTTTGACTCCATTGGTGTGATCGCTAGAAAAACTAGAATTGATGAGATACCAGGATGAGGAGATAAGACTGACAGTTATTACTTGCATAAGTGAAATTATGAGGATTGTAGCTCCTGAGGTTCCTTATGATATGGCAAAATGAGAGAGGTCATGTAGCTGATTATTGAAAGCTTTAATAGGTTAGGTGACATCAAAAGCCCTACTTTCAATAAGAGGGTCAAAATTCTAGAATTGATGGCAAAGATGCAGTCATGTGTTATCATGTTTGATTATGATGGTCTTATTCTCCAATTATTCGATTGATTCATTTCCGGAATCAGGAAACGCCATTTAGACAAGGTGAAGACAGATATGTTCAACATCCTGTCCTTGATCCTAGATGAAGATGATGATGTTTGCAAGCAGTTGCGATATAATTTGTTAGACATTTGGAGAGGAGAACAACATGTTTTGATTGCAGCATATGATCTCACAAGAAGATTAGTTGAGCAAAAGATTAAGAAGTTCAAGGAGCAACTGACTACAAATGAGTTGATCTCATTTGGGTTACAGGTTCCACTCTCCCTACTTGAAGAGAATAAGTCATCATCCAGTAGATCAACTGAATTGGATGATGAGATCAAAGAACAAATTGAGCCCTTCTGTGTTATGACACCTAATCAAGGCATTGATGATGGAATTAGCGTTGTCCTGATTCCAAATTAGAATGTATGTATACAAGACTTTGCAAGAGATAGTTGGGTGACTCAAGCACTTCAGGAACAATTTGATGATTCTTCATGTGAAGCAGAAGTTATTCATACATCTAATAGCCTACGCAATTTGGTGAACCGGTTAGTTGGGTGACTCAAGCACTTCAGGAACAATTTGATGATTCTTCATGTGAAGCAGAAGTTATTCATACATCCAATAGCCTACGCAATTTGGTGAACCAGTTGAAGGTGAGTGAAGATGAGATTGTGGCAGCATTATCTCATCATGACAAAATGCACAAGCTGATTGAAAATCATCTTTGGACGGTTCAATTGGAAAGAAGACAAAAGGGAGTTGAAGTAGAGTCTTCTCATGATAGGTTGTAGGAAATCAAAGAAGGTATGGGGGCAATGAAGTCAAATTATCTACACCTTCTTTCAGATCGTGACCACCTTCTCAACCTTGTTGAGATCTATTTAGATGCTTTGAGAAGGAAAGAAGAGGAAGTTGATAAGCTCTCTCACGAGCTTAAGGTTTCCAGTGATTCCTTGAAGAGTACTTAGATAACCCTTCAGGAATCTGAGATCCATGTTGATGAGCTCTAGTTAGAATTGAGCTTGGCTTGATGTTCATCATATTCAGCAGAGACTCAGTCATCTGTGGCAGCCAGGGCACAGGTTGAAGAAAGTAGCATAAGAACTCCTAGTGTTCACACTCAGGATACAGGTGCAGAGCCTCTTGTGATGATTATGCGAGAGGAGTTAGTGTGTGATGGATGCATCATTCTTGATCTCGAGAGGTGTATGCTCAAGTGTTCGGTTGATTTCAGTCTATGGTTTGGAGATAGGCATGTTGGCAACAGTATCCCAACACCATCCTCATGGGTTTTATTCTCCTACTTCATTGATTGAGGGCTGTCCTACCTTGCTGGTTAGAGTTCTGTCAGGATGCACTTTGAGGACAGCAATAGTAGGGATTGATAGGAGTAGTTGGGATTGCTACTTTGGTGTTAGCAGGCAGATTGATGATGAGTCCTTATCATCCTTGGACAATAGAGATACCTTTTGCTCCATCATGGACTTGATTCACAGGCTACATGGTTTGTTCTGATTTATGCCAGTAGCTTGATAAGGGTTGGTATATGTTTCTATGCACCTATGTTGGGTATCTTCCACATCTTCAGTAGACCACTTAGGGTGGAATGGATTGTTGATGATGCAGACACATCAGTCTTGGCTGCAGGTTTAGGCGTCATGGAAGATTTGAGCACAAGGCTCTACATCGATACTTTAGAGATTGACATTGGATAGCCTTATCAGAAGAAGATGGTTTCTTCTAAGTCTTGCATGCTAGATCTTGGTGTTATTCCAGCCTCTTTTTAGGAGATTGATGGCATTCATGATGGTACTCTTCTTACTTCTGAAAGCAAATTAGAAAACTCTTTCTATGCAGCAGATAGAGATCTTGTGGACAAGACTATAAGGGGTGATGATGCTGTTGCTCATCCTGTTATGAGTTGTGAGTCTTCTTCTGATGATGGCAGTGTAGGGTGGAGTACACATTGTTAGGGTTAGAAAGGCAGATATCTAACAATTAAATGCAGATTTAAGTAATAAACAAAGAAACTAAAAACACACAAAATAAATTATAACACAGAGAATTTAACGTGGTTCACCCAATCTGGGCTACATCCACCAAACCACAATGATTTTATTATCTAGTGCAAAAACCTATTACAATCTTGCAAATAATCGCGTTTTTCATTATCCTGTAACACCCATTCGAACCCCTTTTTATCAAGCTTAGAAGCTTCCAGATTTTGGGTTCTACAAAATCAGATTTTTCCCTTTTTTGGTGATGACGCGAAAAAGTAGGAGGAAAATTTTTCTCGGGGGTTGCCGCCCCCGAACCCCCGCCTGGAGCCCGGCCCTGGCCCCCGACAAGGATACATGCTAGGGTGTACAGTATACCATGGGCTATACAGTATAGCATAATCAGTAGCCACATACCAACAATCTCCCACTTGGAGACTAATCAGGCTCCACACCAACACAATCTCCCACTTGGAGACTAATCCTGGACGACACTGTTGCAATTATAGCTCCCACTGGAAATAAGTACCTTGGACCCTGCTGCAATATTATACTTGAATTCAATCTTGAAGGCCAACTGAAGCTGAAGAGGAGCTTCAGCTTCTCCCTTGTCATCGCCTTCGTAAACATATCTGCTGGATTGACATCTGTATGCATCTTGTCCAGCTTGACCTGTCCATCCTCCAACATCGACTGAATGAAATGATATCTCAACTGTATGTGTTTTGTTTTAGAATGCAAGGCTGAATTCTTTGCAAGATGTATAGCACTCTGGCTGTCTGTAAACAAGTAATTTCCAGCTTGTTGTTTGACCAACTCATCCATGAAAAGTTGCAGCCATATCATCTCCTTTGCCGCCTCTGTTGCAGCAACATACTCTGCCTCTGTGGTGGATAAAGCAACCACCTTTTGTAATCGAGAAATCCAACTCACTGCTGTCCCACCAACTGTAAATACATAACCTGTGGTACTCCGCTTGGTATCTATATCCCCTGCCAACTCTGAGTCAACATAGCCTTTTAAATCAGTGTTAGAGCTCCCAAAACATAAACATTTATTGGATGTACCTCTCAAGTACCTGAGAATCCATTTTACCGCATTCCAATGCTCAACTCTGGGATCTCAAATACCTGCTAACAACTCCTACGGCATGTGCAATATCCGGTCTCATGCATACCATGGCGTACATTAAACTTCTTACAGCTGAAGCATATGGTATCTTCAATTATCCTGTTTCAATACATATCATAGTACATATCATAGACCAACCAAATGAGTTCAATACATATGAACTTCAAGTTTCAATGTTAATAAAAATTGCATATTTGTGAGCAATTGTGAAAAGATTGCATATCCACATGTGAACAATTGTGGCATATCTATATGTGAAGTGGAACATTGTAGGATCCAAACACCATTGTTGTGTACTATATTACTAGAAACAAGAAATGGTGAACATAACTGAAATATCAATGAAATGGGCAACGAGGTGAGATGAGGTTACACATATAATAAAATTATTATTTATATAATTAATATATTATATGATTAAATATTATATTTGATTTTAGTATACAGCTTATATGTTGATATAATATACAATATAATATTAGTTATATTTTCCAATCCATTTCTTATTATACATTAAAACCATGAAAGTATTTGTCTGAAATTAAACCTTTCTTTTAATGCCTCTCCAGTGATGTTATTAGCTAGTTACATATCTACCTCAATGCTGATGTACACCTATGGTGTTTAGTTATCATTCAGGGCGTTTGTGTTTCAACTTTTTCGATGGATGTTTTTTTTTTAATTTATGCATTTGCCTTTTAATTTGTACCTCTTTCTAAACTAGTTGTAGTCAGCTATAATTTCAGCAGAAATAAGGTACTGTCATTATTACTGAATCTTTTTAAATCTGCAACAGGAGTACAAAATAGTTGGGCTGTGAAAATCAGACATCTTTGCTTTGGTATAATCATGATATGCTTTAGCTGCTGTAGAGAAGATGAAATTCAACACACAACTGATGGTACAAGCCCTTTTATGCCAAATGCGCACCTGGCAGGTATTTTATATGACACTCTATTTACAATTCTAAGATGGAGAATATGTGCTGCTGTTGCCAGTCTTCTAATGATGGGAACTTTTTTTATGTTGTTGGTTTGAGAATTAAAATTTCTTGTTATTAATTTTGAAGATACTATAGTGTATGTAGCTATTATGTACATAAGAGAAGTATATTCAACCAGAATATTCACCTATATGTATGAGGACAGAAACAATCCAATGGAATTTACAAAAAGCCATCATCATATAGTGAAATCACACCACAGAAAATGTGAAGGTATCTCACTTTTCAGTAGTTAAGAGAGTTAATCATGGTACTTTGTAGGTTTCCTTTTGTTTGTGGTTGTTTCATTCCCCTCTTGGTTTGCACCATTCTCCTCTGTGGTTACAGTTTGGACATGGTGATCAAAGTGCTCTAAGTTCTCCATCTTTGAGCTTTTTATTGTAGTAGGGATTGGGGGATGGTCTTGACTCCTATATTTGTATTGTCTAACATATTGCTTTAAACCCTTTACTATGTTTTTGGTTTCTTTTAATTGACTTTGGATTTGCATAGCATGGTTGCCCCTTTCTATTTGTATGGTTTCTACAATGCCTTTTGTGATTTGGATAATTTGTGCATGTGGGTAGTGTATATAGATAGATCTATGAACCCTCAAATGTAAATTTGTGTATATAACTAGAATAGAAAGTACAACATTGACAAAGAGAGATAGCAACTGAATACCTTGTTGGCAGAGGGAATGACAGAGGGAGGAAGGGACAGACAATTGAGACAATTGAGACAATAGGACACCATCTACAATTATTAAACACAAAGTCATCATCACATGATGGAACACAACAAAATATGGAATGGACTGTCTTCTATAATACTTCTGATCGTTATCTACAATGTCTTAAAATGGAGGCTTGATTAGCTTAGTATCTGGTTATAGACATGAAGGGTATCCTGGAACAACTAAAAACATGTCATCCACACTGTATGAAAAATAGAAAAGATAGGTGTGATGGTTGACCACATTGGTAAAAATAGTTGACATTGACATTACTTTCACTGTAGTAATAGCGTTGCTTCTCAATGTCTGCTCCGTGAAAGGGGCCAAAAAGTATGAAAAATGAGGAGGCAGAGGATCGCAAAGCAGAAAGTAATGTATGATGACAAACTGGATTGAAAAATTGACATTTCTCTGGATTTAGTTAGATCCTTGCTTCCAACAAAAGCACATACATTGCATTAATGCTTTGAGCTGATTCATCTCTCATGCTCTGAATATGCCAATCTTATAAGAGAATGTCCAAATCCCTTCTCAACATTTTCCAGAGCTCAAAGAAGATTCTTATTTAAAATGTTGTTTGAACTTTGGACATTTCACGTCTAACATCATATGGTTAACATGCACATGTTCCAAAATTACCCCGATGGTAGTTATTTGATGAGCAGGGGAAAATGCCTCTTTCAGAATACTGATCTAATTATACCCTAAAAATCCTTCTAGGAAGGTACATGATTTGCTTCTGGGCACTTCTAAAATGGTAATCTGCTTAATGCTGCGATTGGGACAAGTTAACCTCATGTGCCAAATCAGGTACATCGAGGTTTTTAATATGAATGGGATATATGTAGCAATAATCTGTATATAGAAAGTATTAAGAGCATAAAACTTTCTTTTATCACATTGCATTAAGAATCACATATTTATACAATAAAATATAGTGAATCTTGTGAACCACAGGTTCAACAAACTAACAATTAATATCCTAAATATGCTATCAAACAATAACAAGCTACAAAAAACTAAACAAATAAAACAAATAGTACGGGTTAATGATGGAATATCCAACATTCCCCCCTTATTACATCATTGTTTTAAAGTACTAGTAAGAGAATCCTGAAAAGCTTCAAACTTCACATGTCCAAGAGGTTTGTTGAAGATGTCAGCGTGTTGTTCCTGAGTAGAGCAGAATTGAAGCTGAATATATTGTTTTGTTGAACATGTTCTCGTATAAAGTGACAGTAAACTTCAATATGCTTGGTCCGTTCATGAAACACTGGATTACGAACAAGCTTGATAACACTCTGATTGTCACAGTAGAGGATTGTGGGTTGATTTTGAGGTACTCTTAGCCCTTCTAATATGCGATGTAGCCAAACTGCATCACAAACTGCCGCATTTGCTGCAAGATATTCTGCTTCTGTTGAGAAACGAGCAACTTGACTTTCTTCTTACTTCCCCAAGAAATAGGTCTTGAACCCTAGAAGAAAACAAATCTAGATGTGGATTTCCTATCATCACCAAAACCTGCATAATCCGCATTTGTATAACCTGTCAAGAAGAACCGATCATTCTTTTTATATTCCAAACCATGGTTCATTGTACCTTGGATATACCTTAGTACTCGTTTTGCTGCTTTCCATTGACTATCTTTGGTTCTTGCATGAATTGTGAAATATAATTAACATCAAAACTAATATCTGGTCTAGCGTATGTCAAGTAAATCAAACCTCCAATCATTTGTCGATAGAGAGTTGTATTTACCTGAGTAGATGGATCAGAAATAGATAACTGTAATCCTGATTCCATAGGTGTAGACATGGGTTTGGAATCCATCATTCTAAACTTCTCTAGTAGTCTCTTGGCATATTTTCTCTAAGATACAAAGATATGGTGATTAGTTTTCCATACCTCTAAGCTTAGACAATAGTGCAGTAACCCAAGATTTGTCATATCAATTGCCTTCTTGAGATTAGTCTTGGTTGTCTCAACCATTGCTTCTGAGCTGCCTGTGATAATTAGGTCATCAACATATACATTAATAATCACAATCTCCCCCCCTTGTTCCTTGAGGTAGAGATTTGGATCATATGGATGCCTATTAAAACCATGTTTTAGTCATAGAAGCAGAAATTTGCAAAAAAACCCGATTAATCGTGATTATGAAAAAATCGGCAACCTCCAAGTGTTTTTCCCCAAAATCTGGAAAAATCGTTGAAAAAAGTCAATGATTTTTTTGGTGTTTAAAACGGGATTTAATCAGTAGAAACCGCCATTACTACCCTCACCAACCTGCGTTGATCTTTCACTCGAAAATCCAAACCCTAAATTCCGTGCGTAAAGCTATAAGTCGTGCCACGATTTGCAGGAAAGCAATGAAGATTTGCAACAGGCATTCTCAGTGTAGCGGCGGATTTCTTAGTGCAGTGACAAACATTCTCAGTGTAGCGGCAGACGACAACATATCATTCCAATTGGAAGCGATTTTAGTTTGTTTGGCATCACGATTTCTTCTTCAAGATTCATCTCTTCATTCTGCAAAGTAGGCTCGCTGCTCGAATCCTCATTTCTGTATTTTTTTCTGGCTTTAGCTTAACAATGTAAAGGATTATTAATATTTTAGAAATATTTAAATATTATTTCTTAGTTCCTTTATTAATTTTTTTTTTCCGATACAGTTCCTTTATTAAAATTTTAATTAATTAATTATATCTCTTAGAAATATTTATGTTTATTATATAATTTTTAAAAAATATTTATATTTATATGTAAATTATATACTGTAAAATTATTAAATTTATAATTTTTTAGAAATATAAATTATATATCTTTTAGAAATATTTATATTTATATTTAGAAATATTATTTCTTAGTTCCTTTATTAATTTTTTTTTTTCCAATACAGTTCCTTTATTAAAATTTTAATTAATTAATTATCTCTTCGAAATATTTATATTTATTATATAATTTTTTAGAAATATTTATATTTATATGTAAATTATATACTGTAAAATTATTAAATTTATAATTTTTTAGAAATATAAATTATATATCTTATAGAAATATTTATATTTATATGTAAATTATATACTATGTAAAAAAATCATATTTATTTATATACTATGTAAAAATATCATATTTATTTATATACTATGCAAAAAGATCATATTTATTTATATGTAAAATATATTTATTTATATTTGCACAAATTCAGATTACTATACAAATGAAAAGATCATATCAATAAAAAACACATGTAAAATTATTTAACATATTATATAATTTATACAAGCACATGTAAATTTATTTTATTTGTTATATAATTAGACTTAGATAAAGCCAATACATATTAGACTTAGTAAAATTATTTAACTAATTATTTAATATTGTTTTTTATACAAGCAGCACTATAATCAGAAATTCAGAATAATAACTAATTGTTTCTTTCTTTTTTTTTTTTGTACAACAAAATTTTTAAGATTAGGGATGAAAGTAGAGGTTTTCCCATTATATCTTCAAACATATCATCAAATGAAGAAGCCATATCATCAAATTAAACTAGACTTAGATAGAGCCAAATTAAGTTTCAATAAAAAACAACTTACTAACTAGACTTAGATAGAGCCAAAGTAAATGAAGAAGCCATATCATCAAATTATTTTTGCTGCCAATCATACAATGAAGTGAAATGATTATGTTTTTCTTTGTTACATACGAGAAGTTAACAATGTTGTAGAAGGTGTTGAAGTATTTAACTTTAATCAATGTTCAATGTGTATTATACTAGACTTAATTAAAATGCTTTTGCAGAATACGTCATAATGCCACATGTAAAAGACTTTGCGTGGACACATTGCACGCCAATATCGGGTTCAACGAAGGTTAAATGCAATTGGTATTTGAATGACATCAATGGTGGCATTTATCGCTTCAAATGGCATTTGGCAAAGGAGCTAGGAAATAACACCATTATTTGCACAAAATGCCCTCCGGACGTCACATACCAGGCTAAACTAGCTCTTGAAGGGATTTCAAAGAGTAGGGCTAAAAGGGAAAGAACTGGGAATGAAGTAGATTCCAATCCTATAGAAGGTAGGAGGAATCACTTGGATGGGGAAGATGGTGCACGAGAATCTGGGTCGACACCTTCCACAACACCTGGCCCAAACACAGGTGGAGGAAACATAAATTCTTTCTTTGCACCTTGTACTACACTAGGATCATAGACCACTTTGGAGAGTACAGGATGGAAGAAGACTGTCCATGAACAAGCAAAGAAGGCAATAGCAAATTTCTGGTACTACTCTAGCTTGCCATTCCATATTGCCAGGTCTCCATACTGGCAAGGTATGGTGGATGCTATTGCATCTGTAGGTCCTGGGTTCAAAGCCCCATCTTATGAGTCATTGAGGCTTCCTTTGCTTAATGATGCAGTGCAGGATGTTAATGATGTTGTTGTTGAACATCGACTGATTTGGGCAAAGACTGGTTGCAGCATACTGTCAGATGGATGGACAAATAGGAGGAATCGAACACTCATCAACTTCCTTGTGTCTTGTGATATCGGCACAATTTTCTTGAAATTTGTGGATGCATCAGACATAATCAAATCTGCAGCTACATTGTTTGACATGTATGACTTAGTGGTCAAAGAAATAGGGCCACAAAATGTGGTTCAATTTATAACAGGTAATGCTGCTACTTGTGTTGGTGCTGGGAGACTTCAGACAGACAAATACCCCTCCATCTTTTTTACTCCATGTGCAACACATTGCATTGATGTAACCCTATAGGACATTGGTAAACTTGACTGGCTTAAGGAGGTATTGCACAAGGCTCACTCAATTACCAAATTTATCTATAATCACACGAGGGTTTTGTGTATGATGCGCACTTTCACAGAGGGCAAGGAGTTAGTTCGACCAGGGGTGACAAGATTTGCAACACACTTCCTCGCACTACAAACTCTATGTGAACAAAAAATGAATTTGAAATGAATGTTTGTTTCAAGCGAGTGGGTGGCATCTGGCTTCTCAAATCAAGCAAATGGCAAAGCAATATCATATCACATTTATTCTGCTAGTTTTTGGGATGTAGTAGAAGAAGTTGTACAATTTTTCAGAGCCTCTAGTGAAAGTCTTTAGACTAGTGGATGGGGATTAATCCCCCATGGGATATTTGTATGAGGCCATGGATAGGGCCAAGGAGGCGATAAGGAGTAGGATGGAAAATGATAGGGATAGGTATATGCCACTATGGGACATGATTGATAGAAGATGGGATTGACAGATGCATTCTCCTCTCCACGTTGTAGGATACTATCTTAATCCAAGTATGTACCATAGCTCTTCATTTAGAGATGATGATGGTGAGGTTGCACAAGGCTTGTTCATATGCATGGAAAACATGTTTGCTACCATAGAACAGTTAACGACAGCTATCCAAGAGTTGGCCACGTACAAGCAAGCAACAAGTTTTTTCTCATCTAAGGCTGCCGTGGAAGGTAGGAAGACCGTGCAACTAGGTAGACTATAAATTTTTGATAATCTCTCTATTTTGTGGACAAAATCATAAAATGTGTAAAAATTAAGATATTCTTACATGACATCATCTCCATATAATGTGTTTTCCAGCACTATGGTGGGATTTTTTTGGTCACGAAACCAAAAATCTTAGGTGGTTAGCAAAACACATTCTGAGCCAGCCATGCAGTTCATCCACTTGTGAGCATACTTGGAGTGTTTTTGAACACATACATTCGAAGAAACGCAATCGCCTAACACAACAACGGAGGAATGACTTGGTGTTTGTTCACCACAACCTTCGCTTGAAGCTAAAGAAAGCTCTAGGTTAGACTTTTAGTATACTTGGAATCGTAGTTGTAAATTTGTAATTGTATTCATAATGTTTTTGCACTTGTAATCCAAAGACTAACTTGTCCTTGGTCAAAATTAGGTACCATTGAGGATGTTGAGCCAATTGACCTTGATGAGATTGATCCAGACAATGAGTGGATTGCTAATGATGACAAAGCTCTTGAGTTTGAGGATTTTGAGATCCTAGAGGAGGCCGACTAGGATCCTCATGTGATTGAAGAAATTAGGAGAGGCAAAGGCCCAGGAGCTTCATCATTAGGGCCTGCAACCCTCTAGCATAGCTCTATTTATAGTAGCAACTAGCAAGAGTCATAGGCTACTTTTGATTTTTGAAACTTTGTACTTAGAACTATATTGTAATTGAAATTTTGTCATCTATCAGTTATGCATTGTGAACTAATGCTTTGAAAAATGTGGAATGCAATGTAATCAGCGATATGAATATAAGCATCAAAATCTATTTTCTATGATTCATTAGTTAAACTCTCTATTTTATTTGCTCTCTATATCTCTATTGCTATGGAAATGCCTTTCAATTAAAAAAAAGCCAGTTTTTCTCTCTTATTCTACATTTTTTTACGTTTTTTATTTAAATCTGATTTTTTCCTGATTTTTTCAAAAAATCTTGAACTTTTGGTTTGCCGATTTATTCTCCAAAAGATTTTTGCTGCTATGGAAAACAATTCATCAATTTTTATATACCAAGTTCTAGGAGCCTATTTGAGACCACATAGGGACTCAACAAGTTTGCATACCTTTTCTTCTTTACCAAGTGCAATGTATTCCTTAGACTTCCTCCTTAAGCATTGAGAAATGCACTTTTGTACATCCATTTGATGCAATTTCCATCCAAATTGTGTAGCTAAAGCAACAATCATTCTAATGGTTTTAATTTTTGCTGTGGGAGCAAATGTTTCCTCATAGTCAGTCCTTTCTTTCTGGGCATATCCCTTAGCTACATGTCTAGCCTTATATTTGTCTATACTACCATCTGCCTTATATTTAGTTTTGAATATCTATTTACATCCAATGGATTTCTTACCAGGTGGTTGATCAACAAGCTCCCAAGTCTTGTTTTTCATCAAGGATTGATACTCTGCATCCATAGCTTCTTTCTAAGGCTTTGAGTCTAGTGCTTTTTGATCATTAGATGGTTCAAAAATCAACAACTGAACTCATTAATGCTAGATTTACCTCATTGCAAGCCATACTGCGAGTCCTTGGTCCTGAAGTTGAAGTGTCTGGGACACCATCTAGCTTTGCATCTTGGATTGTACTAGTATACCACTTAGGGAAAGGTCTTGTGATATTTTTAGGTGTTGAATTAGTTTGATTCTCAACATCCCCATTATTTTTCCCATGCACGTTGAATATTGGAGCACTATCTGGGGTAGGTGATGATGTGGAAGGTGAACTTAAATCACTCTTATTAAAACTTACATCTCTACTGATATATATCTTCTTAGTGATAGGATCCATAAGACAATATGCCTTAGACTCATTACTATAACCAAGAAGAATACATTTCATAGATTCTTCATCAAGCTTGTTTCTTTGTTGCCTAGGAATGTGCATGTATGTTGTGCAACCAAACACACAAGGATGAGAGATAGATGGCTTTACCCTTGTTCAAGCTTCTTTTGGTGTGATGCCATCAACTGCTTTGGTTGGTGTGCGATTCAAAAGATAAACTGCTATATGCACAACTTCAACCCAATATGCATGCCCCAAATGAGAATCTTTTAACATGCTACATACCATCTCCATGATGATGCGATTTCACCGTTCAACAACTCCATTTTGCTGAGGTGTGTAAGTTGTAGTCAGTTGACACCGAATCCCATTTTCCTTCAAGTAGGTGGAGAATTCGATACTAGTCTATCCCCCCCCTCAATCTGAGCGGAGGACATGAATACAATGATTTATATCATTCTCCACAAGAGTACAAAACTCTTTGAAGTAGGAAAAAGCTTCATCTTTAGTCTGCAAGCAATATACCCACATTTTCCTTGAGTGATCATCAAAAAAAGCTGAAAGTACTTGAATCCATTGTGACTAGGTGCCATGGGCCCAAATAGATCGGTATGCACCAATTGCAAAAGCATTATAAAAAGGGGGATGAGGGCTCTTTTCTTAGGAGGGGAAGATTATTTTATTGGAAATTGGAAATTGTGGAGAGTTGAGCTTACTGGAATGAGAGGATGAAAACCCTCAAGTTTAGGTTTACAGATTTGGACAAAAACCCAGATCCTTTCTTGGGCGGAATCACACGGGAATCGCATCTGGGCTTCAAGGATTGATTTGTGGGAAATTTGTAGGTTTTCTCCGAAGAGAAATTTCCATGGTTATATTGATTTGGAGATATCTGGTTGCTGATAGCAATTTTGTTATTGGCAAAAGAATTTGATTCCATATGCAGAGTCAGTGGTGATATTGCAAGGAAATAATAATTAAAATATTCAGGGTTTTGTCTTATTCAAAAGAAATTGTTTTTGGGGCCTGTTCCCATATCGTTGCTTATTTATGAGCAATCCATATTTATTATCGGGATGCAAATATTAAATCAGACTGAAATCGGCTGCCAACCCTACAGATATAGAGAAATAAAGGTCAGCAAAGTCAAATAATTAATGTGGTGTTTGTTTGAAATATAATCTATCGCTGACTTAAAAATATTATCGGCCCATGCTAAAGGTTTCGGGTGGTCAAAGGATAGCCGCCACTTTATTATTTCAAGAAATTCCTGGCTGCTATTTGTCTTTCATCGAGGGATATTGTCATGCCCCCAAAATTGTAACACATTGAAATGCAAATAAATGAATAAAATAAACAAAATACATATATATTAACAGTTTTATTATAATTATAATTATCAAGATAATATTATAATTATACAACTTACCATAATAGAACAATTAATATTCACAACAATATAATTATACGATTATCATGATAAATGGAACAATTAATATTATTAATTATAAATATCATAATAATGAAAAAAAAATAAAAATCACAACAAACTAATATTAGCTAATGTAACCATGCCATAGTGAATAAATAAATAAATAAGTGAATCTAAAAAAGGCATCGGTTTAAAGACAGATTAATAGTAAATAGATAAATGATAAGCATAAAGCATTGATAAAACCCAAACAATGCACCGATTCCTAAGACTATATGGCAGCGATGATTATTATTAAAACCTAATGATGCAGGGATTAGATTTACAGCGATTGATATTCAAATGCAGCGATTCAATTTATGGGTTAGTTAAGACATCGGTTAACTCCAAGGGACAACAATTAAACTAAGAGACACGTCCTAGTCAAAGAGATGCAAGGAAAGAATATGACCATTGACCATATCAGGGGTACTAAAGAGAATCACTTTCAAACAAGATCGACATGGATTGTGTGGGGAAGAAGAAGTAATATATCTGCCAGCAATAGGATATACAGTTTGTATTGATTATTTGCTGGTCTGAATATAATATTGCTGATATGATTCTTTGCAAGTCTAAATTTGGTTCACTATGTGTGTACTTGCACCTTGATAGGAGAAGGGGGGTTTGGGGAGATATGAAATAAAATAAGGAATATGTGGAGAGTAGAAGGATAAGAATAAGTGTGTAGAGTTAGAAGATTTCATCATACATACCAGTAGATCAAGAGATTTATAAGAGCAGATCTTAAGTAGTATATTTGCAGACTTCATGAAGGAATATGAGAACAGAATAAATAAAACAGAAAAGTAGTGCAACATATTTCTATTCAAAGAGGGATATTATTAATTTCATTCTTGAGTAAAAGCAAAATTTGTCATAATTCTATAAGAAACATTACAGATATTTATATATGAAGTGCTACTTTAATTTATGAGCCGCTTAATAGGAGGAATAGGGCATAATAAATCAGGAGGAATTGGGCATATTAAATTAGCGGGAGTCTGAAGAGGATGTCGTGGGAAGTATTGTAGGAAGCCATCGGTTCATTCACCTTTAGCACTAAAGCTTTTGCTATTGTGTGCAAGGCGTGGATTTTAGAGGAAATGGTGGGTCTTGTGAAATATTGAAGCAACAACAAACACTTTTGATGTAGCACCTTTCTACGGTTCCAGCAGTGGCATTCTCAGATTGACAGATAGGAGGAAAAAAATAAGACGCCCTTGTATTTAGCTTCTTTTTGGTGACATGGGAGCTATTTTGGTATTGGTGTGAGCTCTCTACACTCAGGTGCAGCCTTATTCCTGCATACTTGGCCCTAAAATACCTTCATGCGAGGTTTTGTGCTTGTAATCTGCTTGTGTGGGGGTCATTGGAGGATTCCTAAGCTAGATGTGAGCAACTTTGGGGGTTTCTGACATCATTCATACTGCTGTGACCATTTCAGTCCCATCATTCAGTCCTAGGTCTGAGTTTAGTTTGTCTTAAATCTTGTTAAATGTCCATTTTTGATCAGACTGTTGAATAAGTATAAGTCTGGTCTTGTTGAAGTAAATTTCTGTGCGCAAACAATTGTAATCTGCTCATTTTAATATCCTATCTGAGCATGTATGGGACTGTTGGTTGAATCTGAAGATATCAATTGCTTATCAGTCCTATGTGAAAGAATTGATTGAGGAAAGTTAAATATCAGTTTTGAATGTGTTCTTCATTTTGAATATTATCATAATACAAGCAATGTCAAGAGCAACTGTTTGACAAAATGCCAATCTGTCAAACGGAGAATATCGTTTAAAAAAATCAGTCAAACAGGGGGGGATATGGTAGTGGTATCAGAGCTCATTATATCCTGCCAGCCTGACGGTAACAGTGGGAAGATATTGCTTGGTGGATGATCAACACTCATTTAGGTTCATAACTATTTGCATCAACACTTGCAGTTGTTAGAAGCAAAGGAAAGATGGCTATAGATAAATCTATGTCTAAGTGATAAAAGATTTGTATATGCTAATGAAGGACCTTGAAATGAAAAAGGGATATTTAAGGAGGGTTGCAAAACCTAAACAAATGGATAAGGAAAATGAATTGCTTCACAGTGATTTGCAACCTATAGGTGATCCTGGGAAAGGAGTTGTAGTAGGCAATAAGATTGGTTTTCAATGTGAGATACTACATAGGTCAGTCACTATTGATGGACATATTGGGAGCAATAAAAATGATCTCCGGAAAAATAAACTTTTCTTTGTATGCAAAGAAGCTTGGGAACCCAGCCATAGGTGTCGGGACCAAGGACAAGTGCGTCTAGAGTTGTTGGAGCCTCATCTATCAGTTTGGGAAAATGATGAGGAGTGCAAAACAATGGTTATAGGTGACGAGGATGCCATACCTCATGATGGCTGTTTGGTGGAGTTCTAGGACGATTCTTTGGATGTACATGCATCTATTTTGGAAGAGGAAATGTGCAATGAGGTTGTCAAAACAACAACCTTTGATACTCCATTAGAGTTATCCTGTGAGGTTCATAACACTAGTGCATATGAGGAGGATGTGTGTAATGTTGATGGGACACATGGTGATGTTTTCTAATCAGTTAATGGTGATTCAACATCCTATCATAGTGCTGATTACAAATGAGAAATTTTGTGTGGAAACGATATGTCTTAGGGGTCCCATCATTTGGCAGGACAATTGAAGGTGAATGAGGACATGATTATTACAACCACAAAACATTTTGATGTCGCTATGGCTAACTATTGTTGGAGGACTCTGGGAACACATGAGCACTTTGATGGTGAACTTTCCCTTGTAGAGTTTCAGGCACTCAGAGACACATTGGGGGTAATGAAAACTAATTACCTACAACTACTATCATATAGAGATCATCTTCTCATGCTTGATGGGATTTATTGTGATGCACTCAAAGGGAAAGAAGAGGAGGTTGATGAGCTCACTCATGAGCTTGAGGTCACCATGGAATCTTTGAAGAGCACTCAAATGGCCCTTCAAGAGTTAGAGACTTGGATTGACGAGCTCACCGTGGAGTTGAGCTTGGCACAATCTTCATCACCCACAGCTGAAATTCAGCTATCTATGGCAGCCATCGGTGATGAGCATTTATCCACAGATTGTGGGAATGTGCATATTGAAGATGTGGAAACATCCACTTCGTTTACAGGTGTAGATGACACCAATGGGATGAGTGCATTGGATGATCATATCAGGGAATAGTATGTTACAGCAGGTGTCCTTGAAGAAAAATCATCTACAGGTGAAATATGCCCAAGTCTCTACATTGGTGATTTTTAGAGAATGCTATTGACAGGTCTTGTGATGAAGAGGTGGATTCTGTTGAGAGTTGTATGATCGACCACAACGCTGTTCCATCTTTACAGGAGGATTGCAAGATATCATCTGGTGGGGAATTGGTTTTCATGTTGATATGTTTCCCCCTCCTGAAAGCAAATCAAAAAATTCATTTTATGCAGTTGATTGTGATCATTAGTCTAATGGGTCACATGAATGGAAGGATTAGCTGAAGGTCACCAAAGATAGGGTTGCTCAAACCTTATTTCATTTTGATAGCACTGATAAGTTCATCGAATACCTCCCATGGTCAGCTGAATTCGAGGAAAGGCGGAACGAGGTATCGAATGGAGCTTCTATCCAAAGCTTGCGGACCATCAAGCTGCTTTAAAGGTAATAAAATTAGATTACCTCCATTTGCTTTCAAACAGAGACCTTGCCATCAGGGTTGCAAAGAGGGTTTATAGAGCTGTTGTAAGGTCTATCCATCATGATTTGAGTTGCGAGTCATCTCCTGCTAGTGGCAATGAAGTATGGAATCCATGTGACTATACTGGTATTCCATTGATGCAGGTGGGTGAGTTTTACCTTGATTGCGTGGTGAGGTGTGTTGACCATTTTTCTTTTAGTCCGTGTACAAATGATTTGATGGCACATAAATATGGGTTGGATAAGGGTTTATCTAGTTCACTCTGGTATGATGTGTTTCTAACTTTAGGCAATGAGTCCAAATTTTGCAAGGCTCCGACTTTGCTTTCTTCAGATGGTTGCTTCCAGAAACAGGAACTTGAGACTTGGCTCATTTGGATTCCAGTGGTTATCAGAGTGTCTCAACGGAAGTCAGTAGGTATTGGATATGATGGACTTTTGACTTGGCTATGGGATCTAGGGATTAGTATGGCTAGCAAACTGCTTCTTTCTACTACAAGGTTTGACCGAATTACTATGTATAGTGGTATCATGTTGATGCCTCAAGATTGTGATGGAGCACTCTACAGGTTCATTTGGGACCCTGGCATTTGGCCATGGTATGTAGATATGGATTGCTTGGGGACAAGCAATATCTGGGAAGGGAGGACTATAATGTCCCCATTTTTCCAGCTCACCAAAATAACATTAATATATTTAATTAATTTAATTGTTTAATATTGGTTGGAAAAATGTGCATTTATTAAATGGGGTAATATTAAATTATTAAATTAAAGTATTTTATAAAGTGGCATTGGGGAGTTATTATAAAGTATTTTTAATGTCACTTTATAATAAAGTGTTGTTTGGTTTTGGCAGGAAAATTAAAAGGCATTATAAAAAGGGGATGAGGGCTCACTTCTCATGAGGTGAAGATTATTTTTTTGGAAATTGGAAATTGTGGACAGTAGAGCTTTCTTGAACGAGAGGACAAAAACCCTCAAGTTCAGGTTTACGATTTTGATGAAAACCCAGATCCTTTCCTTGGTGGAATCACACAGGTTTCGTATCTGGGCTTCAAGGATTTGATTTGTTGGAAATTTGTAGTTCTTCTCCGAAGACAAATTTTTGGGGTTATATTGATTTGGAGATATCTGGTTGTTGATAGCAATTTTGTTATTGGAAAAAGGATTCGATTCCATATACAAAGTTAGTGGTGATATTGTAGGGAAATAATAATTAAAATATTTAGGGTTTTGTCTTATTCAAAAGAAATTTTTATTGGGACCCGTTCCCATATCGTTGCTTATTTATGAGCAATCCATATTTATTATCGGGATGCAAATATTAAATCAGATTGAAATCAACGGCCAACCTTGTAGATACAGGCAAATAAAGGTCAACAAAGTCAAATAATCAATGTGGTGTTTGTTTGAAATATAATCTATCGCTGCCTTAAAAATATTATTGGCCCATGCTGAAGGTTTCGGGTTGTCAAGGATAGCCACCGCTTTATTATTTCAAGATATTCCTGGCTGCCATTTGTCTTTCATCGAGGGATATTTATATATGAAGTGCTACTTTAATTTATGAGCCGCTTAATAGGAGGAATCAGGCATAATAAATCAGGAGGAATCAGGCATATTAAATCAGTGGGAGTTTGAAGAGGATGTCATGGGAAATATTATGGGAAGCCATCGGTTCATTCACCTTCAACATTGAAGCTTCTGCTATTGTGTAAGGCATGGACTTTAGAGGGAATCGTGGGTCTTGTGAAATATTGAAGCAACACCAAGCACAAAGGAAGCAACACCTTTCTACATTTCCAGTCATGGTATTCTTAGATTGATAGATAGGAGGAAAACTCTTAGACGCCCTTGTATTTAGCTTCTTTTTGGTGACGTGGGAGCTATTTTGGTATTGGCGTGAGCTCTCTACACTCAGGCACAACCTTATTCCTACATACCTAGCCCTAAATTACCTTCATGTGAGGTTCTATGCTTGTAATCTGCTTGTGTGGGGGTTGCTAGATGTAATGTTCCCTTTTTAGCCAATTTCAGTATATCAGTGGATTAGCCTATCAATGGGTCCTCGTAGGCTAATGTTGGTGTTTAGAGGGCTTTATTTGGTAGTTATTTGGTTCTCCAGATGACTTTTGGGTGACAGTTTCTTGTTTTCTCTTCTCCAGTGCTTAGCAATATTCAAATAGGACCTTCTTAAGGTGTTTCAGGCTTTGTTTATGCACACTTACTATTTTTAGTAAGTCACTTGGACGTTGGTGTCCAACCTTACTATATATAGTAAGGCATCCAGATGAGCAGTTTGAGCAGTGGGCTTCCCCGTGGTATTGACATAATTGATTGATGTTGATTAATTATGGAGTTATGATATATTATTATTATTAAAGTAATTACTTTAATAATAGTTAAATATTAAAAGTGAATATCATTAATGAGTTATTTGACCTTATTATATATGGTTTATTTTCTAACATAAGGTCATTATTTAAAAGGCATAAAGTGGACGCCATTTATGAGCTATATTGTTTGCCAACAAAAGCAACTGTGCTTTTTAATATTTAATGATTTAAATGGCTTGGGAAATCGTGCTTTTTGAGGGAAGTATAAAAGCACTCACAAAAGCATTTTATTATTCATTCATCACTTGGCAAATTTCAAGAGTTTTTTGGTTGTGAGAAGAAACAAGGGTTTCTGCTGCAAATTTGATCTTGGAGAATGTGATTTCTCTAAGAATTAAGCATTCTACAGGTGTGAAATACCACCCAAGGTTTGCTCTTCAGGTGGCTTCAACCAGGAGTCACATTGGTGCACATTTGAAGTGTTTTTCATCAAGAATTGTTAAGGGTTTAAGTGCAGATCAGATTTATAGAAGAACAAGCATTGCTGGATACTCTCATCGTTAATTTGCACTCATTTCAAAGCTACGTGGGAGTCCTTGAGAGGGCCATACAACTTCCAGCTAGGGTGTGTGAATGCACAAAGGGAATCACCTTAAGTTTGAGACCAAAATCTGAAACTAGGTCGGCGTCCAAGGCAAGGGAATTGTTTGGCAACAATTCCAAGGTGGAGAAGTCATTAACTTGAGTTAGGCGTTCAGAAATAAGGAGTTATTTGTTGCTGATCAGTTTGTATCAGATTTGTAATGATCTCCTGTTGACCTCCGGGTATGTGTTTCTTTGTAAATGGAACACAATGATAAATCTGAATTGAAAGTATATTGCATTTGCTTCAGTAGTTTGTTTATTTTGCAACTGTTTATATATTTCATTGCATGTATTTGCATTTCCTAGCAAAATCTCAAAAACACAAAAAAAAAAGGCAAAAGACCATAAAACCAAAAGAGATAAACACAGGCAGTTTCAGTTAGCAAATATCCATTTGGAGGTGGGATATCTCATTGGAGGATTCCTAAGCTAGACGTGAGCAACTTTGGGGGTTTCTGACATCATTCATACTGCTGTGACCATTTCAGTCCCATCGTGCAGTCCCAGGTCTGAGTTTAATTTGTCTTAAATCTTGTTAAATGTCCATTTCTGATCAGACTGCGGAATAAGTATAAATCTGGTCCTGTTGAAGTAAATTTCTGTGTGCAAACAATTGTAATCTGCTCATTTTAATATCCTATCTGAGGCCTGAGCATGTATGAGACTGCTGGTTGAATCTGAAGATATCAATTGCTTATCAGTCCTATGTGAAAGAATTGATTGAGTAAAGTTAAATATCAGTTTTGAATGTGTTCTTCATTTTGAATATTATCATAATACAAGCAATGTCAAGAGCAACTGTTTGACAAAATGCCAATCTGTCAAATGGAGAATATTGTTTAAAAAATCAGTCAAACAGTGGGGGATATCACACCATGCTTTTCTTACTAAGCGTTAGCAAATAACTAGTGCTCAAATGACCAAATTGGCGATGCCACAACATAGCAAGATCACTATCCTTAGTCACTAAGGCTTGATTATTAGCAATTGTATCAAGCCTAAACATTTTACCAATTTCTTGCATCTGTATATCCTATCAAGAAGAACTGGGCATTCTTTTTATATTCCAAACCATGGTTCATTGTACCTTGGATATACCTTAGTACTCGTTTTGCTGCTTTCCAATGACGTCTTTTGTTCTTGCATGAATCGTGCAAGATAATTAACAACAAAATTGATATCCGGTCTAGTGTATGTCAAGTATTGAAGGCCTTGATAGGTGAGTTATATTTTTTATAGCTTGAAACAAAGATTCACACTTGTTCCTTTCTCCATACTCGGCCTGTGCAATCCTCCACTTTCTCCTTCAGCGCACTCTTCTCTACTGCCTTCCTTATTGGGGCTTTGATACCATAATAAGAGCATAAAACTCTCTTTTATCACATTGCATTGAGAATCACATATTTATACAATAAAATATAGTGAATCTCGTCAAGCATTAACCATATTGTTTGTCCTATTTGTTTATTTGTTTGTAGTTTGTTATTGTTTGATAGCATATTTAATGATGGAATAAACAAATAAACAAATAAGACAAACAGTACGGTTAATGATGGAATATCCAACAAAAAGAAAATGTAGATACCCAAGATTTGCTGAATTTTCTCCAAGGGATCCATCTTTCCCATTACCATTTTTCTAAACTGCTTGCATCATAAATAAATTTGTTGCTGCTTGTGCCCTTGTTGGCTTAATTACATTTAATTCTTGTTTATCCTCTTGACTTGGTACTGGCATTATAAAAATATACTACCACAATTAAGACTCAAGTACAATGTGAAAATGGAGCATTTTTTGTCTTGACCTTTCGCATGTTGTGCTTGAAATCAACTTCTAATGTCGGTGCTAGAATTGTAGTGCTGACTTCCCTTAATTGCAGGGTATGTGCCATCCGATGAGTATAATCAATATTTTTTTTCTTTTTGGGAAAAGATATGTGTTGTACCCAAAACCAAATTTTTTGCTTCACTAAGGCATTTTGTTTAATTGAGTCTTAATCTTGTTAAAGTGTTGTCAGAAGGTCATTTTTGGGGTTTTCAAATATGGAGTTGGTGTTAGTGTCATGTCAGTCTGTTACTGAAGTAATTCAAGGAAAATGAAAATCTGAAGAAAAATCATACAAATTTTCTATCTCTGGAGAGGGGAGCACATTCTCAAATGGGCGCCCTATCTTTTAGGGTTCCAGATCCTATTTTTAGGGTTTGTCACCTCCAGCAGACATTTGTCCGGCATCACGTCAGCTTCGCAGTGAGCTATCAAGCCTGTCAAACGGACCTGTTTCGGGCAAGTTATGGAAGATACAGTGCAAAACGAAGCGAAAGCGAGAATTGGCTAACACTAGAGAAAAGCACAGCTTTTGAAAAAGGCGCCCATCTTTTTGAGGTGTCAAATGAAGGTTTTTGGCTAAATGCCACCCAAGATGTTTATCTCACTTTTGTTTGAGCTTCGCGACGCATCCGTCAGTGGGTGAATCTAAGTTGCTGAAGTGCCTGAACCTGAGGTCAAACGTAGGGTCAAATCTTAGTCAAAATATCAGAAGAAAAAGCAAAAGAGCACATTTTGAGAAAGGCGCCTAAGCTTTTCAAGCCTTTTATGCTTTTGTTTTGATGATATCAGATATTCAATGTGTCCGTGTTACGCTCAGCTTTCCGTTGCCTATCTCCGTCAGATCAGAGGATGACTTGGCAACTTGCAGTCGGAGTTTTTTATATTATTTTTGAGTCTGAAAAGAGCAGCTTTTGAAAAAGGCGCCCTTGTTTTTCACCCCTCAGATGATGTTTTCTGGGGAAATGTGCCTTTGCAGCTGTTATGCAGAATGAGGTCAGCTCCGCAGTGAACCTGAGATCCAGTCCTGAAAGTTGGTAAAATAGAAGTTATGAAGGATTTATCTTTCCCTTCGTTCGAGATGCAGAAGTCAAAATTTGACTAAGTCTGAGGAAAAGCGCAGCTTTTGAAAAAGGCGCTTGGATTTTTGAGCCTTCAGATATCAGTTTTATGGTTTCCAGTCTCAAGATATCTTTTGATCAGTTCTTACTTAGCTCTGCGATGCACCTGTCAGCCAGCCAAACGGAGAAGTCAGTCAACCAGTGTCAGAGGATGAACAGAGGTCCCGACAGAGGTTTTAGCTTAAATTTTCATGAAATTTGGCTAAGTCTGGAATTTGTTTTAAGAGCTCAAAGTTGGATTTTCGAAAGAGAGTTGAATGGACGCCTTAACTGGAGTTCTGACTACAGTTAGAGTAAACGTTTTCTGGGTTGTCATCTTCAGTTCGTATATTGGCATGTTGAGTGATCTTTCAGTTCGCATGTCAAGTTAACTAGTTTGCATGTTCAGTTAACTATCATGCATGTTGAGTTAACTTGATTGCATGTTCACTTAACTGAAGATTATCAGTGAATGTCAACTCGAGTCCACATGCATGGCGAATTTGGTTGCAATTGTGAAATTTTGTGAAGATGGCGCTTCATTGAGTGTTAACTGAAGTTCAAGAAGGGACGGCATGATTAATGAAGCATAAATTTGTGAAGTATGGCGCATTTGAATGTTAACTTCACTTGTCAAAAGGGTCTCCATATTTAGAGTTTTATTAATGAAGCATAATTAGTGAAGCTACGCATTCTACAAGGAATGGCAACTTGAGTTCCAAAAGGGTTGTTATTTTTAGCATGTGAAGTTGGCGCATTCACTTCTTGAAGGCCAACTGAAGTCATGAAAGGGTCGCTATTTTTAGAATTGCATGAAATTGGCGAACTCATCTTAATCAAGATTGTTAACTTTAGTTATCAAAAGGGACGCCTTAGTTCAAATTTGTGAATCTAAAGTAAGTTTGAAGATGGCGAACTTGATATAGATTGCTAACTGAAGTCAAAGTCGCATGAAGCTGTCAACTGAAGACTGAAAAGGGAAACCCTAATGCATGGCGATTTATTTAGCATATTCGAGTTTCAGTTAACTGAAATGAGGTCCAATCACAAGCCAAGCGCACTTTTCATGGATTCCTTGCCTTGTGCGAATTTCAAAGATGAAAATCTATATATTTCAGTAATGGCGTCCATTATTTCATCATCTTTAGCTTCGAAGTTCATATTCTTCTTGAGCGACCAGCAAGCTAAAGGTGCTACAGGTGTCCGAATTCAGCATTCTTCATAGCAACGAGTTCAGATTGTTCAGAGGAAGGCGATTCTAGACTTTATTTTCACTTTGCATGCAGGTTTTATCAAATTTCAAGGAAGAAGTTGGCGGATTTTTCAGAAGCAGACAAGCAAAACTTTCTATCTTCTGTCTTATTTCTTCTATTTCTCACCTTAGGTACTTTCTTCGCATGTCAAAGAAATTCAACACATATTCAGAATCTAATCATTTGGGTTCACATATTTCAACATCAGCAGCAAAACCCACGTCTTAGATTTTTTCGAGAAAATCGCCCCTAGTCTTCATTCTGAAGCTCTGTGCTTTTTTCCGAGAATTTCTTTGCATGTGGGCTTGAAACACATTTTTTCAAGAATTCAGCTATCTGGGTTTGTTCAGAATTCCATTGTGCACAAAACCCATGTTCCAGAAAAACTTCGAAAATTTCTTTCGTCAGAAGCTATTTTTAGCCTTGTCCAGAGGTTTTCAGAAAGTTCTTCAAGTATATTCGACTTTATAGTCAAAAGTCCTCATTTTCAAAATGCAGTTCAATCTTATTGATTACAAGGTGAAATCGGCTCTTGCTCACAATTTCATCAAGACTTCAGATACAAACCTGAATCATGTTTATCCAGTGGTTAATCTGAGCAGTTTGGAGAGTGTTAGCAGCAATTCGTTGAGAAATCTTGAGCGTTCTGGGTTACTGGCAACGGCATCCATTCCTGTTACTACTTTCGATCTTGAGTTCGTTCTTGCTTGCATCAAGCATTATGACTCATCTTCACGTCAAATCAGATCAGTTGACGGGAGGGTTGTTTGCAGTCTCAAACCAAAGGACATAGAGAAATGTTTTGCTATTTCTCCTCGCTCAGATAACTTTACTGTGGTTCTTGAAGCTTGTGAGAAGATATGGGATGCTGATCAACAACGTTCGAAGAGGAAAGTGGCTCAGAAGTGGCTGAAAGTTCAAAAGACTAACATGCCTAAGAAGGTTGGTCGTGGTGAATTCAAAGACGAAGTTGCTGTTTTGATAACTTTACTCAACCGAGTTACCGGTCAACCAGATGCTAGCACTTTCCGTTCATGGATGTTTTACTTGATTACCAGAATTCTTGATGGTACAGAGCGTTTTGACTGGGCTATGTTGATTAGTGATTGCTTACATCAGCAAATTACTAACTTTCTCAAGTATCACGAGTTTCATATGATATCCTACTTGGTCTACTTGGTTGCATTTCAAGGTAGCTACAGGCTTCTAAAAACTAATGGCACTCTCGGTGTTCAGCGTGTTCATGAGTATTATCCTCAGTTGGAGTTCTCTCAATCTGAGCAGGACTTCCGAGCAGTGAATGATCACTTTTCCATGAGAACCGTGAGAGATCTTGACAACGAGATGCACATTCGTATTTCTGCCGAGGCCAAATCAGCGATGGAGACTTGGGCGGATTGGTTTATCCAGTTCCCTACTTTCACATACATCCGAGTTTATGGATATGTTGGAGAGCCCCTGATGTTGCCAAGGTATCCGTCAGACAAGATTATCTTTATGGAGTTCCTCAGACAGATGCAGCATGTCCATTTCTTTCTTCGTAGTCGTCATAAGACTGCGGCTAATTTTCCATTCACATTGGGAATTTTCACATGCAATGCAGCAACAGATGCTAGGTTTATGTCTACCGAGATAGAAAGGTTCAAACTCAAGACTTATACTGAGAGGCGTTCCTATGATCCTCTCGGTCATTATGCAGATCGGTTAGAGCGAGGGATTGCACATACGCCAGCACTTGAAGATTTCTGGGCTAATTGTGAAGATGAATTCGAGGTTCGTCGTCGTCACTATTGTAGACTCACTATCGGTCAGCTCTCTGATTATGTATCAGAAGATGTTGATGGTCTATCGGATGATGATGGAGAAGTTCTTCTCAATTCATATGTCAAGATCAAGTTGCTCGGCAGCCACTTCGCTCACCTGATTGGTATGCTAAGGAGAATACTTCTATCGAAGAGGTTTCCAGATCAGTTATCAAGACTAGTAAGTTGTTCTTGGAGAGCAAACGGACGCGAAAGTCAGTTCCTGTAGCAGAGCCGCCAAAGGATTTCTCTTCGTTGCCTTCTACTTCTAGGGCAAGACCTCGAGTCAAGGCCATTATAATACCTCCTGAAGGGGTTAGACTCAGTGGAAACACGGGGAAAAGAGCTACTGGTAAGAGGAAGCAGAAACAAGTTGAGAATGTTCCTGAGGTTCCAGCAGAGACAGTTATTCAGGCTGAGCCTCATGTTGAACCTCCTAGTTCGCCTCACATATAGCCTATTGACATAGATTCTGAGCCTGAGACACCAATTCAAGCTGGATCGGAGACACCTGAACCACCACAGGTTGATACATCAGGGACAGTCTCTCCTAGAATTGAAAATATTGTTCAGTCTTGTTGGCTCGAGAAGTCTTTGGGGAGACAGAGGCGTGAACCTTCATACAACCTTGATTTATCTGAATTCGGTGAACCCTATCAGAGAAGATCGAACAAGAAGATAAAGAAACAGGTGCATATTGAGAAGACTCTGGAATCAGAGATTGTTATCGAAGTTGTTGTTCCTCCAGAGGGTAAGAGCTTAGATGAAGTCGAAGTCGGTGACTTTACATTCACTAAGGAAAATCTTGGCAGGACCACTAGAGAGACAGATGTGACTCTTCTTAAGATTGTTACTAATAATCTTGAAGAGCGAATCACGAAGGATGGAGAAGATAAGGCCTTACTCAAGGCTGAAAATAGTCAACTTCGTCAGTACATTTCTGATCTTGTTCATGGAAATCCGAGTAGAGCACCTGTTCTTCCTCAGAGTACACCTGCAGAACAACAAAAACTGGATCAGTTAGTCAGTCATGGCAGACTTTTGGACAACTGGATTGATAGTTTAGTTGCTGCTGGTCGGTGTCTTCTTGCAGATATGTATCAGTTGAGAAGTGATGCACATAAGCTTCGTCAGGGTGTTCAGTCACTTGAGATTGCAGTTGCAGAGAGTTTGGCAAAGGATCGTGTTCTGGTATCACAATTGTCAGTTGCATATGATGCTTTAGAGTTGGTCGAGGATCAAGAAAAAGTTTTTACTTGGAGAGAGCAGCACCTTCTCAGGACGGAAATATGTGAGAAGGTTTCTACCAAGTTGTTTTCACTCAAGGATGATGTGGTTGGAGTACTTGCACTTGTCAGCGGTTTCGTTGTTCAGATTCCGTGTCATTATCTTCTTGAAGATGGCATGTATGTTGAGTTGGACAAAGTACAAGCAGAGTTCGAGAAGCTGATTCATGACAGCCTTGAAGGTGAACCTATGGCGCCTAAATTAGAGAATATTTCAGTGATTGCAGCCAGTTTCAGAAAGGCGACTGAAGATTGTAAAGATGGTATGCACACAATTACAGAAAGTGGCAGAGAACTAAAGAAACAGACTGTTATTTTGGACAGCGTCAAAGTGCCAGATGACAAAGAGATCGATGAGTTCTTGGTCGAAGTGTTAGACCGAGTTGACATGGAGTGATCTGCCAGTTGGAACCTGCAGTTAATTTCAAGGGTTGAGTCATGAGCAGCAGTTAACTCGACTTTCAGTCTTGAGTTTACTTGCGACTTAACACATGCTTATCTCGTCTTTGGAATTATCAACATAGGAGTTAGGGTTAGGGTTTCCAGTTAACTAAGGTAGTGGCCAGTTAACTTTGCTTTAAATAAGGACGTGCATGCTTGCACATGGTCCATTTAGGTTAGATGTTTCGGTTAACTGATGGTAGCTTTCCAGTTAACTGTATAGTTTACTTCATTAGGGTTTGGCGCAAATCTTGCATGCATTGCAAGATGTAGATGACTAAAGGTGATTTTAGGGTTACCTACACCTTGATGTATATAAATAAGAGCTTTTGCTCATTTGTAATTAACTTTTGCTTGAGAGAGAAATATATGCTGCGCCTACCTTGCCCTCAATATTGCTCTTTTGGTATTTGTTCATGCGTCTTTGCTATTACAGTTGATTGTTATGCCACATAGGGTTTCATGCGATTGTGATAGTGAACTCTTTCCATAGTTTAGATAAATCTGTTTTGTGCATCTTTACCATTACAGTTAATTGTTATGCCACATAGGGTTTCATGCAATTGTAATGATAAATCTGTTTTGTGAACTTTTACCGTTATGATCAAGTGTTATGCCACATAGGGTTTCACGAGATTGTGATGATAAATCTGTTTTGTGAGTCTTTACTATTATGATCAAGTGTTATGCCACATAGGGTTTCATGAGATTATCATGGTAAATTCATAAATCTGTTTTGTGCCTAATAAACTTGTTCAGATTGAGATAATAGTTGCGCCACCTTGCCTTCAAGTAGAGAATCTGAATCCGTTTATCGTCTGATAGTCATAACCTTGCTCCGTTTTCTCATGCTCTGTTTTCTTGAGGGAACTGGATAGAATTTAAGTTATTAAGTTTAGTTGTAGTTAGTGAATTTGCGAAACCAAGAGAAAATTCTCAGCTGCAACGTATATAGTTTTCGAGAAAGCCTTGTACCTCTACAGCTGAAACAAAAAGACAGGAATTAGTTTAGTTTATTTCCCTTTGCAGGTATTTTTGTCAAAGCACAACGAGGGAGCTTCCCCTCCTAATTTGAAGAGCACTCATTGCGTAGTGTGCATAGCTGTCCGTACCAACTCTTACTCCAGAGGTGCTAGTTGTTACGCCAACAATATGCAGCTCAATATGCAACATAATTTTAATTTGTATGGTGCGATCCCATTCAGATCTCATACTTTTGCATTTTTTGGAGAATCCATAATCTGTATCATTTGCTTTATGCATTGGTCCTGGCTTCTGTAATGTCCCCTTTTTAGCTCGTTCTAGTTTCTTGATGGTTTAGCCTATTAGCTGACCCATGTAGGCTAATGGAGATGGTTAGAGGGTCCTGTTTGGCAGTTATCTGGTTGTTTTCTTCTCCAGTGCATAGTCTGGTTCAGGATTGGCCTTTGATTGGTGTTTCAAGACTTAGTTGTACACACTTACTATTTATAGTAAGTCATCAGGTCATGGGAGTCTAGTGTTACTATTTATAGCAAGGCACCTGGACATGTCATGGATGCAGTGTTGATCCCTAGGTTCAGTTGGTTTGGTGAATTAATGATTATTAAAAGAGCTATTATCATTAAAGTGACTTTAATAATAATTAAATATTATAAAAGCATATTATAAAGTTTATAATTGCACTTTATGTCCAATGGGGCCATGAGACATAAAAAGGTTCATTAATGATTAATTAGTTGGGCGCTCACTTTGAGGAGACATTTAATAAAGTTAAAGTGCAAATTTAATATTATATTTAAATGAGTTTAAAAGTGCCTTTTGGGGGTCGACCTCTTCATGGGAGGCTATATAAAGCCATCATAAGCAAATATTGAATTCATTCAATCATTTTTTATACTTTTGTTTTTGGTGAGTTTGCCGTGAGAAGAAGAACAAGGGTTTCTGCAATTCTAGTCATTGAGAACATTGTCTTTCTTTGATTTTTGTATTCATGAGGTTGTGAAAGAATTACTGAAGGTTTGCCTATTTGATTAGCTTCATACAGAGGTCAACTTTGTGCAAAAATTGGAGAAGATTTGTCAAGGGTTCTGAAAGATTTCATTAAAGAAATTATGAAGATATCATCTGCTGCCATTAATGTCTGCTGTACCTTCATTCTGAGCAGATTGTAAGTTCTCCCAGGCCGTACTAGCTACTGTTAGCCAGCCGTACATCCTCCCTAGGTTGGGCATGTTCTTCCTACACCAAATTGCTTGGCATTTAGGCTTGAGATTTCAACTTTATTGGGTGTCCAGTATAGCTGAAGTTGTAGCAAGGGTTTTTATGGTGAAGAATCTCATATTTAGAGCAGATCGATCATCTCCAGGACTGCCTTTGTTGCTGCTAAAGTTTGCAGAATTAAAGATATTCATTTGTAATTATCCAGGTATGGTAGAATGTAAAAGACATTAAATAATTATATGCTATTAATGCATTTTCAGTTTGCTGCATTTGTTTCAGTTGCATTTGTATATTTCTCTTGTCTTTTCTTTCTTGGCAATCTATATCAAAAAAATACAAAAAAATCATATAACAGCAAAGAAATACTTCATTTGCATTTGAAAATCAATAGCAAGAACAGGAGGGTTTAGTACAGTGGTATCAGAGCAAGCATCTTATTCATGAACAGAGAATTTAAATATTATTCCAGAGGTGCAGAGCAGTGGGAGCCTCCTACAGTTCGAGAGGGTGAGACAGTCTTCGCGGAGTTGGGAATACATCACTCCAGCTCTAGTGACAGTGACAATGATAGTGTGACCAGCATTATGGTTGGGAGGGATAAAGGGTGAGCACGTTCACTCAGTCCTGCTTTCGAGGAAGCGAAGAGAAAGCATGAAAATATGATGGATATGATGTCGCAATTGATGGGAACCATGTGACAGTTTGTGCCACCCTAGCAGCTAGTTTACCAGGGGTAGACGAGTGGTTCACAGGGTTTAGGACAGCCACAGATGGCTAGTCAACAATCTACTAACTCAATTGGGTCAGTTCTCAGACCCAATCAGCCTACTTTTGCTCCTAGGGAGGAGCCATAGTGTCCTTAGACTCCACCAGTTCAGGCACCTGAGCAGCATGCACTCATTGCAACAGACATCACTAGGCACTATGCAGAGTACATGTCTTTAGCTCTAGACATTAGGGAGGCATTACCCCTTAATCAGTTTTTAGACCTGAAAAAACCTCGAGGTGGTGGTGGAGTTAGAACAGAGCAGTGGGCACAATAGGCTCCACAGGGCACTTGGGATTTCTAGTAGGTAGTCAGCAAGGTTACTTTACCGTATTTTGATGGCAGCGACAAGTGTACAGTTACGTCATGGGTCCAAAAGTTGGACAATTATTTATCTTTGAGGCCTATGCAGGAGGATGAGGCCATCAAGTTCGCCACATTGCACTTAGACAGGTTGGCACATGACTGGTGGCACCATGGTATGGGCACCCTACAACATCACCTTATTACCACATACCATGAGTTTACCAACAGATTGATCAAGTGGTTTGACAGGAAGGACCTTGAGTTGTATTTCAGAGAGCTTGCACAACTCAAGCAGGTGGGTAGTTTGGAGGCCAACATCAGTGAGTTTCAGAGGTTCTCCGTGATGGTGCTTAGCTTGCCAGAAAGGAGGTTAGTTATTCTTTTCACAGAGGGATTATTTGAGCCCATGAGAGGATGGATCAAGGCTTTTGATCCCCCTTCATGTAAGGAGGCGATGAAGAAGGCGCGAAGTATAGAGTTGGCTGCTCCAAAAAAGTAGCTTCTTGATGGTTTAGCCTATTAGCTGACCCTCATAGGCTAATGGAGATGGTGAGAGGGTCCTGTTTGGCAGTTATCTGGTTGTTTTCTTCTCCAGTGCATAGTCTGGTTCAGGATTGGCCTTTGATTGGTGTTTTAGGACTCAGTTGTACTCACTTACTATTTATAGTAAGTCATCAAGTCATGGGAGTCTAGTGTTACTATTTATAGCAAGGCCCCTGGACATGTCGTGGATGCAATGTTGATCCCTGGGTTCAGTTGGTTTGGTGAATTAATGATTATTAAAAGAGCTATTATCATTAAAGTGACTTTAATGATAATTAAATATTATAAAAGTATATCATAAAGTTTATAATTGCACTTTATGTCCAATGGGGCCATGAGACATAAAAAGGTTCATTAATGATTAATTAATTGGGTGCCCACTTTGAGGGGACATTTAATAAAGTTAAAGTGCACATTTAATATTATATTTAAATGAGTTTAAAAGTGCATTTTGGGGATTGACCTCTTCATGGGAGGCTATACAAAGCCATCATAAGCAAATATTCAATTCATTCAATCATTTTTTATACTTATTTTTTTGGTGAGTTTGCCGTGAGAAGAAGAAGAATGAGGGTTTTTGCAATTCTAGTCATTGACAACGTTGTCTCTCTTTGATTTCTGCATTCCTGAGGTTGTGAAAGAACTACTGAAGCTTTGCCTATCTGATTTGCTTCATACAAAGGTCAACTTTGTGCAAAAATTGCAGAAGATTTGTCAAGGGTTTTGAAAGATTTCATTTAAGAAATTCCGAAGATATCATTTGCTGCCATTAATGTCTGCTGTACCTTCATTCTAAGCAGATTGTAAGTTCTCCCAGGCTGTACTAGCTGCTGTCAGCCAGCCGTACATCTTCCCTAGGTTGGGCATGTTCTTCCTAGACCAAATCGCTTGGCATTTAGGCTTGAGATTTCATCTTTATTGGGTGTCCAGTATAGCTGAAGCTGTAGCAAGGGTTTTTATGGTGAAGAATCTCATATTTAGAACAGATCGATCATCTCTAGGACTACCTTTGTTGCTGCTAAAGTTTGCAGAATTAAAGATATTCATTTGTAATCATCCGGGTATGGTAGAATGTAAAAGGCATTAAATAATTATATGTTATTAATGCATTTTCAGTTTGCTGCATTTGTTTCAGTTGCATTTGTATATTTCTCTTGTCTTTTCTTTCTTGGCAATCTATATCGAAAAAATACAAAAAAATCATATATCATTCAAAAACACCAAAGAAATACTTCATTTGCATTTGAAAATCAATAACAAGTACAGGAGGGTTTAGTGCAGCTTCTCTCAGTTATCAATTTGGAAGATAGGCTTGGAATCTCAAGAATTCATAAAATGATGCAATACTAGAAATGTGGGGCAGGAAACAAGTAAATGATTAATGAAGATTTTCATTGTCATGGTGGACAAATACTGTGTGATGGGCTGGCCCTCAGTAAAACCCAAACAAAAAACATGAACTGCGATGAAGATTTAGGAATTGGATAGATTAGGATACTAATCGAGCAATTTGCAATAATGAAACTAACCATGCAATACACAAAAGATTGCAATAACCCAAATCTGACTTACAAACGATAACCTAGCCAATATTTTCTTTTTCCAGTCATAGAAATAAAACATAAGGGTTAGATAACTCAAATTTCAGATTTCTCATTTCTAAAATTGTCATATAATCAAATCAAATTCAGAATATGCAAGAGACCTTACGGGCAATCTAGCTTGATCCACAATCAATGATCAAAACTTGAGTGGTACATCAATATGACAATAAAGGAAATTTGCAATATACTAAGTGTAAAGAATTCTTAAGATTCTCAATGGGATTTTATAATGTCCCTTCCTTAAGCAACTCAGAACTTTGTAGAGGTTGCCTACTACTAGGGTTCCTGTAGGTCAGTAGTATGGTTAGGGGACCCAATCGGGGGTTGTGGAGCCTTGCTGGGAGCTTTTCGAGCCTTCAGTTTAGAGTTCAAAGGATGAATCCAGGGATAATTTGGAAAATATTAAATTTGGCTCCAATGGAATAGTAAAAGGTGAATAGTAACAGAGAATTAGAAGATGAATGGTGAAAAGTTTCCCCCCCTTTGTGCCATGATGCCTAGGGGACATAACATGAGTGTTTTTAAAAACAACTTAAATGTATTGAAGGGGCATAGTGAAAGGTTACGCCTTGCATGAAGGAGACCAAGCAAATTTTAATAAAAATACTAAAAAGTATTCATGTGCCAAGTTGAAGACCCTAAAAAGGGGTCGACCTCTTTGGAGGGAAAGCTAAAAGTTATAAAAGGAGATGGAGGCTACCATTTGACCATATGAAGAGTTTATTTTTTTAGAGCAGCTTGTAGGTTGGAGCTCAAGAAGGGTTTCTACATGCAGATTCGGCCTTCCAGGAATGAAAACTCTTGGGAGAAGGGAGTGTTGGACGTAGCCCCAACATTCTAGAAGGCAAAAACATCACAGAGCAGATTTCTTATCAGTTTGGCAACGATTATTTGGGGAGGATAATACAGATCAGACATTTGGAAGGGCAGATATTCATATCAGATTGCAGATCAGACCTTTTTGAGGGCATTTCTACAATCATACAGTAGTATTACAATCAACCATACCACCATTGGGCATTTGGGCATCAAACCCTAGGTGCCAAGTGTAGTTCTTGAAGGTTTGGAGTTGGAAATTCACCTACAGCAGTTGCAAAACTCATCTCACACTTGGAGCCGAATTGTGGAGTCATATTTAGAGCTGGAAGAGTTCAGAATTGTTGTCTTAGAATTATATAAGACCTGTAGCCATAGTTGGAACACTCGCCAAAAACTCGGCGAGTTAACAAAAACTCGCGAGTTTTTTTGGCTGGCAAGTTTTCTAGGCAATTGTATGCCAAAAAAACTTGCTGTACTTTTTGGAAAAAGTCGCCATACTTTTGACGAGTTTTTCCAGAAAGTATTTTTGAAAAAAACTTGTGCGATCTGGAAAATGCCCAGGCAACTGGCTAAAAAGGCATTTTGAGTTATTTTTTTCATTCATTTGCGTGCTATACTTTAGAAAAAACACTAAAATGATGTGTTCCATGAAGGTTTGTGTGGCTTTGATGGTCTTAATTTGGGTTTTATTGTTAATCCAAAATGATGTAAGCGCTGCCCCGGGACCCCGCAAGGGGCATTGCCCCTGGAGCCCGTTGGGGGCGCTGCTCCTAGACCCCTGCAAGGGGCGCTGCCCCTTGACCCCACTAGGGGTGCTGCCCCCAAACCCTCACAAGGGGCACTGCCCCTTGACCCCGCTAGGGGCGTTGCCCCTCAACCCCATTGGGGGCATTGCCCTCAAACTCCCATTGAATTCATTTGATTTTCTAGGTACTCTCCACTATTTACCTTCAGTTTTACAAAAACAATTTGCTATTTTCATTTTGTTTCAGACTATCAGTATCAGCGTATTGAGCATTCCACGTGAGGATGCGATTTTGTATCTAATTTTTTTTCAAATCAATCAAATATAACAAGACTCACTTGTTTCTTCTATGTACTCATTTTATTGACTCATTGGATGCATCTTATCATTGAATTTTGCAAAAAAAAAAAAGCGTTTTTAATGAAGTTTAAGCAATTTTTTAAGTTGCCGAGTTTTTTGTCGAGTTTTTCCCGAGTTTTTTCCGTACCGTATTTTCTGGGCTTGGCGAGTTTTTGCAATTGGCGAGTTTTTCAACTATGCTTGTAGCATTCTTATTTGCTATTAAAAGAGTGGATCAGACCTGAGAGTTTTGCTTCAGTCATGTAATAGTTCATTTCCAGGTCTATTGATGAATGCGTATGTTGCATTTAGCTCACATTCATGTAATTTAAGTATTTTAGTAATAGAACTGTTGTATACTTCAGTTATTTTCCATTTCTAACATTTGTCATATGTCATGTTATATGCATTAAACTCAAAACACAAAAAAAATAAGAAAAACTCAAAAACAAAAGAAAACAAAACCCTTCCTATTCGCTGGTGAAAGACTTTGAAAAGACAAAACTCAGAAAATCAGATCAGATTTGGGTTGGGGATCTTTCAGTGGTATTAGAGCCATGATCTTGCTAGCCTGTGGGCACTCTGTTCAGTTCTATTCATCCTAGGGAGGTCGGGCCACACAAATATTACACCCGCAAGAGAGCACACAAACAGTTTGTGGTTGACACTAGTATTCTGAGTGCAGCTATGGGAGACACCCATGATGGCAGTAGAAGTCCCAATCAGAGGGAGAGATAGAATCCGCAAGAAGATCCTGATCGTGAGTTATTCAAAACTCTCGTTAATACACAACCACTGATTGTACAGGCTTTAGATAGATTTTAAAGTACCCTTGATAGGATGGATTTGGGTTGGCCTAGGGATAGGCATGGCAGACATGACAGACGTGCTAGGGAAGATATGTTTGTTACAGTTACAAGCAGCCGTGGGAGTAGTAGGGCTCCCTCCTCGATGGACAATACTCTTGGTTCTCCTAGGCGTGACAGGACTCATACACGTACAACAGATAGGCCCATGCAGCCCCATTTTCCTCCTAGAGATGAGCCACCACCTGTCACCCCGCTTGAGGGTGTGGAGTTTCAGGATGTTGTTATGTCAGCGAGTGATGAGTGGGCACGTTTCCCAAAGCATGTTAGAGAGGCTTTCCCTCTACATCAGTATTGTTCATAGCGTAGAGATAGCATGAGGAACCGTGGTGATAGAGGGCCTAGACAACAACATAATGGTGACTTCCATCAAGCTACTAGCAAGCTCACTTTATCTTCCTTTGATGGTAGCGAGAAGATCACTGCCTGAGCTTGGGTGCACAAGCTTGACATCTACCTTTCACTTAAGCCGATGCCTGAGGACGAGGCCATTCAGTTTGCAGTACTACACTTGGAGGGCGTGGCTTATGATTGGTGGCATCATGGTTTGGTTACCCAAAACCAGACTTATTCATTCTTATAGGGAGTTCACTGAGCGGTTGATTGCCATATTTGACTGTAAGGATGTTGAGTTGTACTATAGGGATTTAGCACTTCTGCGACAGGCTGGACAAGCTAAAAGTTATAAAAGGAGATGGAGGCTACCATTTGACCATATGAAGAGTTTATTTTTTTAGAGTAGCTTGCAGGTTGGAGCTCAAGAAGGGTTTCTACATGCAGATTCGGCCTTCCAGGAATGAAAACTCTTGGGAGAAGGGAGTGTTGGACGTAGCCCCAGCATTCTAGAAGGCAAAAACATCACAGAGCAGATTTCTTATCAGTTTGGCAACGATTATTTGGGGAGGATAATACAGATCAGACATTTGGAAGGGCAAATATTCATATCAGATTGCAAATCAAACCTTTTTGAGGGCATTTCTACAATCATACAGTAGTATTACAATCAACCATACCACCATTGGGCATTTGGGCATCAAACCCTAGGTGCCAAGTGTAGTTCTTGAAGGTTTGGAGTTGGAAATTCACCTACAGCAGTTGCAAAACTCATCTCACACTTGGAGCCGAATTGTGGAGTCATATTTAGAGCTGGAAGAGTTCATAATTGTTGTCTTAGAATTATATAAGACCTGTAGCCATAGTTGGAACACTCGCCAAAAACTCGCGAGTTTTTTTGGCTGGCAAGTTTACCAAGCAATTGTACACCAAAAAAACTTGCTGTACTTTTTGGAAAAAGTCGCCATACTTTTGACGAGTTTCTCCAGAAAGTATTTTTGAAAAAAACTCGTGCGATCTGGAAAATGCCCAGGCAACCGGCTAAAAAGGCATTTTGAGTTATTTTTTTCATTCATTTGCGTGCTATACTTTAGAAAAAACACTAAAATGATGTGTTCCATGAAGGTTTGTGTGGCTTTGATGGTCTTAATTTGGGTTTTATTGTTAATCCAAAATGATGTAAGCGCTGCCCCGGGACCCCGCAAGGGGCATTGCCCCTCGAGCCCGTTGGGGGCGCTGCTCCTAGACCCCTGCAAGGGGCGTTGCCCCTTGACCCCACTGGGGGTGCTGCCCCCAAACCCTCACAAGGGGCACTGCCCCTTGACCTCGCTAGGGGCGTTGCCCCTCAACCCCATTGGGGGCATTGCCCTCAAACTCCCATTGAATTCATTTGATTTTCTAGGTACTCTCCACTATTTACCTTCAGTTTTACAAAAACAATTTGCTATTTTCATTTTGTTTTAGACTATCAGTATCAGCGTATTGAGCATTCCACGCGAGGATGCGATTTTGTATCTAATTTTCTTTCAAATCAATCAAATATAACAAGACTCAGCTTGTTTCTTCTATGTACTCATTTTATTGACTCATTGGATGCATCTTATCATTGAATTTTGCAAAAAAAAAAAGCGTTTTTAATGAAGTTTAAGCAATTTTTTAAGTTGCCGAGTTTTTAGTCAAGTTTTTCCCGATGCCTGAGGACGAGGCCATTCAGTTTGCAGTACTACACTTGGAGGGCGTGGCTTATGATTGGTGGCATCATGGTTTGGTTACCCAAAACCAGACTTATTCATTCTTATAGGGAGTTCATTGAGCGGTTGATTGCCATATTTGACTGTAAGGATGTTGAGTTGTACTATAGGGATTTAGCACTTTTGCGACAGGCTTGACATGTTGAAACTTACATTAATGAGTTTCAACGCATTGCTGTTATGGTTCCTGAGATGCCAGATAGACGTGTGGTTATGCTTTTCATAGAAGGTTTCAATGATAGGTTACGGGGTTTGGTCAAGGCTCTTAAGCCTAAGACTTTACATGAGGCTATTTAGATTACCCTAGACCTTGATACTTCACCACCTCCTACTTCTTTTAGTAGAGTATGAAGTTTTTCAAGGGCTCCGAGCCTTTTCAGAGATCTTTGACACAGCATAGGAGTACACCACCTCCTCCCAGGATGGATCAAGAGACATGTAATGAGTTGAGAAGGAAGAAGCTATGCTTCACATGCAAGGAGCCTTGGGAGCCGGGACATCGATGCCTTGGGAAAGGCAAGGCGCATCTCATTGAGGTTGTGTCTGATGTGGATGATGAGCATATACAGGATACAGATTTGGATGGCAGCGATGGTGAGGATGTACGTGAGGCCCCACAGGTGGAGCTTGGAGTGGGTGACGCATTGGATGCACCCAATCTTGTCATTGCCACCTTTTCAGGAGTCCCTAGATACCATCCCTTCCGCTTGAAGGGAGTGATTAAGGGACAACGTGCGACTTGCCTTGTTGACAGTGGTGCCATGCACAATTTTATTGATGAGGGACTGGTTGCTAAGCGAGGATTGCAGGCGGAGGATTTTCTTGGTTTCAGTGTGACAGTAGTTGATGGATTTTCTATGAGGTGCACCAGGGTAATTCCACAACTTAGTATACAGTTGGGAGATTACACCTTGACTGATGATTTTTATGTGGTGGGTCTAGGTGACATTGATGCAATGTTAGGCATCCAATGGTTACAGTCACTTGGCAGGTATATACAGGATTTCAAGAGGATGGAGCTGGAGTTTACAGTTGGTGGCAACAAGTTTGTGCTGAAGGTTCTCTCTGATGGTGGACCTATGGTAGTTTCAATACGTAGGATGGAGTCTATTTTCAGGCATGGGGATGTTGCTTGGGCGACACAGTGTTTCATTTCGTCCAAGTCATCTTCTTCAGATGATAGACCATCATTTCATGTAGATATCCAGATAGTGTTGGATAGGCACAACGTGGTGTTTGGAGACGTTCCTTCCGATAGATGTCCTGATCGTGGGTTTGAGCATGTGATAGAGTTGGAGGAGGGCGCCAAGCCCGTGATTACTATCCCTTATCGTCATCCTAAGGCATTTAAGGAGGAGATAGAGAAGACCATCCGAGAGTTATTGGACATGGGATTCAGCAGGCCTAGTTCTAGCCCCTTCGCTTCTTCTGTGGTGTTGGTGAAAAAGAAGGATGGTACTATGCTCATGTGCATTGACTACCGTGCACTCAACAAGGAAACAATTAAGAACAGGTATCCGATTCCGTGCATAGATGAGTTACTAGATGAGCTTCGTGGAGCAGTGTATTTTTTCGAAGATTGATCTTCAATCAGGATACCATTAGATTTGTGTTTGTGAGGAGGATATCCCTAACACAACATTCAAATGCCACTATAGACACTATGAGTTTTTTAGTGATGCCATTCTGTCTCACTAACGCACCTGCTACGTTTCAGTCATGCATGAATCATGTGTTCAATGCTTGTAGTCTTCAATGACATTCTGATATACAGTAGAACCTGGGAGGAGCACATGAGGCATTTGGATTATGGAGGCTCAGTCTCTATTTTCCAAGATGTCCAAATGTTAATTTGGACTTACAGAGATATTATACTTGGGACATGTGATTTGTGCGGATGGAGTTAAGGTTCACAAGGAGAAGATACAGGCAATGCTAGATTGGCCGCCGCCTAGGAATGTTTCAGAGTTGCATGGTTTCCTAGGATTATGTGCATACTACATGAGGTTTGTTAAGGGGTATTCACAGCTAGTAGCTCCTTTGACAGATCTTACACGGAATGGGGCTTTTAGTTGGACAGATGAGGCACAAAGTGTATTTGACAGGCTCAAGCAGGTTATGAGCACACGTCCAGCTTTAGCTCTTCCAGACTTCTCTCAACCCTTCGTTCTAGAGTGTGATGCATTAGGAGGGGGCATAGGAGTGGTACTTATGTAGAACCGCCATCCCATTGCATATGAGAGCAGTAAATTGAGGGATAATGAGAGATTGTACTCCACCTACGATAAGGAGATGCTTGCCATTATTCATGCCTTGGTGAAGTTTCGGCAATATTTGGTGGGTGGGAAGTTTGTAGTGAGAAATGACCACAATAGTCTAAAATACTTCTTGGAACGGAAATAACTTAATGACCGCCAACAGAAGTGGGTCAGCAAGATTTAGGCATATGATTTTGACATTGAATTTGTCAAGGGGAAGAAAAATGTTGTTGCTGATGCACTTTCCAGGAGGCCTCTAGTTGTTGCCCTTTGTTCCATGAGTGAGATTTCAGCTGATTGGAAGTCTCAACTTTTAGTTGAGTATTCCAAAAATCAGTTCGCATGTGAGGTTATTGATGAACAGGTCCAGGATGACAGGTACGCTATGATTGATGATGTGCTATACTACAAGGACATAATCTATTTAGTTCTTAGATCAAAGCTGAAGGAAAAGATTCTACGTGCCATCCATGATACACCACTAGCAGGACATCTTGGGTACTTGAAGACATACAGGCAGGTTCGTGAGAGATTCTCATGGAAGGGTCTCAAGGATGATGTCCTACGCTATGTTCGCGAGTGTGTGACTTGTCAGCAGAACAAGTCAGAGCATACTTTCCCAATTGGACTTCTGCAGCCATTGCCTATTCCAGAGCATAAGTGGGATTGTATATCGATGGATTTCATTATGGGTCTTCTGAGAGTTCAAGTGAAGGACTGTACATATGTGGTTGTTGATAGATTGATGAAGTATGCACACTTCTTTTCTATTGCAGCCGATTTCACAACTTCATAGGTGGCAGAGTTATTCTTCTGTGAAGTATTCTGTCTCCATGGACTCCCCAGGACCATTGTCAGTGATCGGGATGGTAGATTCATGAGTATATTTTGGCAAGAACTATTTCAACTTACCAGTATAGAGCTAACCCCCCAACACTAGTTACCACTCTCAGACTGATGGGTAGATAGAGATTGTCAACAAGTGGATGGATAGATATTTGCGTAATTAGGTTTCGGGTCAGCAGAGAGCACGGGTGTGTTGGTTATATTAGAGCGAGTATTGTTATAATACTGCGCATCATATGTCTATTGGCATTACTCCCTTCCGAGCTTTATACAATTATGATGCTTGGTCATTTGTGGATTTGGCGCTAGGTGATAGCAGAGCGCCTAAAGCTCCAGAGTGGCTTGAGGATAGTCAAGATATCCTTAAGGCACTTAAGGATAATATTCAGTAGGCACAAAATCAGCAGAAGCTATATGCTGATCGACACAGGATTGAGAGGACCTTTGAGGTTGGTGATATGGTTTTCTTGTGTCTACAACCCTATAGGCAGAGTACACTCAAGAGGAGTGGGGATGAAAAACTCAAGCCTAGATTTAATGGACCATACAAAGTTCTTTGGAGGATTGGAGAGGTTGCTTACGAGCTTGAGTTACCCTCAGAGAGCAAGATACATAATGTTTTTCATGTGTCTTGTTTGAAGAAGGCTTTGGGGCAGCATATTACTTCATCACCAGAATTGCCTCTATTGGATGAGGAGGGCTAGTTTATACTGATTCCTATAGAGATTCTTGATATGAGGGAGAGGAGGTTAAGGAACAAAGTTATCAGGGAGTATTTGGTACGAAGGAAGGACTTGTTGGAGGATGCCACATGGGAAGGAGAGATGATCCTTTAGCATCCAGCTTTGTAGTTGCTTGGGGGCAAGCAATCCCGGGAAGGGAGGACTATAATGTCTCTTCCTTAGGCAACTTAGATCTTAGCAGAGGTTGGCCTACTACTAGGGTTTTTGTTGGTCAGCAGTATGGTTAGGGGACCCAACCGGGGGTTGTGGAGCCTTGCTTAGAGCTTTTCGAGCCTTCAGTTTGGAGTTCAGAGGATGAATGTAGTGATAATTTGGAAAATATTAAAGTTGGCTCTAATGGAATAGTAAAAGGTGAATAGTAACAGAGAATTAGAAGATGAATAGTGAAAAGTTCCTACCCCCCCCTGCGCCCCCCCGACCCCGCCCCCGCCCGATTGTGTCATGATGCCTAGGGGACATAACATGAGTGTTTTTAAAAACAACTTAAATGTATTGAAGGGGCATAGTGAAAGGCTACGCCTTGCATAAACGAGACCAAGCAAATTTTAATAAAAATACTAAAAAGTATTCATGTGCCAAGTTGAAAACCCTAAAAAGGGGTCAACCTCTTTGGAGGGAAACCTAAAAGTTATAAAAGGAGATGGAGGCTGCCATTTGACTATATGAAGAGTTTATTTTTTTAGAGCAGCTTGTAGGTTGGAGCTCAAGAAGGGTTTCTACATGCAGATTGGGCCTTCTAGGAATGAAAACTCTTGGGAGAAGGGAGTGTTGGACGTAGCCCCAACATTCTAGAAGGAAAAAACATCACAAAGCATATTTCTTATCAGTTTGACAAAGATTATTTGGGGAAGATATTAGAGATCAAGCATTTGGAAGGGCAGAAATTCATATCAGATTGCAGATCAGACATTTTTGAGGGCATTTCTACCATCATACAGTAGTATTACAGTCAACCATACCACCATTGGGCATTTGGGCATCAAACCCTAGGTGCCAAGTGGAGTTCTTGAAGGTTTGGAGCTGGAAATTCACCTACAGCAGTTGCAAAACTCATCTCACACTTGGAGCCGAATTGTGGAGTCATATTTAGAGCTGGAAGAGTTCAAAATTGCTGTCTCAATATTATATCAGACCTGTAGCATTCTTATTTTCTATTAAAAGAGTGGATTAGACCTAAGAGTTTTGCTTCAGTCATGTAATAGTTCATTTCCAAGTCTATTGATGAATGGGTATATTGCATTTAGCCCACATTCATGTAATTTTAGTATTTTAGTAATAGAACCGTTGTATACTTTAATTATTTTCCATTTCCAACATTTGTCATATGTCATGTTATATGCATAAAACTCAAAACACACAAAAAAATCAGAAAAATGCAAAAACAAAACAAAACGAAACCCTTCCTATTCGTTGGTCAAAGACTTTGAAAAGACAAAACTCAGAAATTTAGATCAGATTTGGGTTGGGGATGTTTCAGATTTTAGCTTTTTTACTTGATTCATAGCTAACGGGGGCTGCACCTACCCTGAAATGGTCTAATGTTAGGCCTGTTTTGTAAGTAGGTGTGCCCAGGTTGTGTATGGTTCGGAACATAGGCAAACTATAAAACAAGCATGCAAAAATATGACTTTGTGGGACCTGTTCAGCAATGTAGATTTTTTTTGTATGTGTTTCTCGTATCTAAGCTAGATTGAATGCTCATATTTGAATTGGAGATAGTCTTACACTTGGCCTTGGTGGATCAGCTGTGGTGGTTTTCAACATAAGCTTGTGCTGCATGTGACCTATTGTGAAGTTGCTCTTTTGTGGGCTTGGAGCAAGTCCTACAACATATGAGCTCGTTGAAGAGCACAACACGAAGGAGATGAGGAAGGTGTTGTGCAGATTGCTTGTAAGCCAGCCAATCTATATCTTCTCTGTTTGTTGGGGGTAAGCTGGTGGATGGCCATGATTGTGTAATGGCATCTCACACTAACGACTTTGTGCTTTGATCTCTTTTAATTCCCACTTTCAATTATTCATAGCCTTATTTGACAGTACATGTTGATTTGTTTTTATCTAAGATGCTAGGTTTTATTTATTTATATAATATATTTATTTCATATTTAATATTAAATTATTTTAATAAATAAACACATTTACAAAATCATATATATTTATTATTAATAAATGATAATTTATTTATTTATTTTAATATATATTTTAAAAGGCTAAGTCACAAGGTTCGAATTTGAAATCAAGTTTGACAAGGAAAAAAATCAAAAAGTAAAAAATTCGGATTAAATTCGTCTTATGTAAATTTTTTTATTTTTATAATATAAGTAATATATCCACAAAATTGTCTAAAAGAAATTAAATAATATTAATAATATATAAAAACTAGTAAATATTATATATACTAAAAATATATATGATGTAATATATTTTCCTATAAATAATAAATAATATATGTAAGTAAAAATAATTTATTACATATAAAATAATATTAAAAATATGTGAAAACACAATATTAATTAATAATATTAACTATAAGAACATGCTAAATATATCAAAACACAATTTGGAATTTACAATTAAATTTGACTAATATAAATTTATAATCTTTCTAATTTATAAAATAATAAACTATAATAAATTTTAAGAAATTTATATTTAAATAATTGTTAAATTTTAATTTAAATATTGTAAATATATTGATATCTAAAAACCTAAATTAAAGATTTTACCATATTAAATTTGAATAGAGTAAAAAAATCGTCACATTTTACATTGCGATGGGTTAACTTTTAGGAAAAACAAAAAATAAAATTAAAAGGTAATGTCGGAGGAGGCAAATATCGACCAAAACTCAAAGTTGTCATGTCCATCTGGAGGATGTGGAAGGGTGATCGGAATCCGAGGAATTATAGTTCCCAACCAAGTTTGGAATGAAATCTCGAATCATTTGCAAGCAAGTGTGGTAGGGCTCTACCTCCCGCAGACACAACTTGCACATAGAATGATCCAGAGTCATGACTTTGCAATAGCGAGATGGAGTGCCGCACAACTCTGCAATAGATTTAGGCGATTTTGCGAGCAATTCGCGGGAAAAAATCGAATATATGAAATTGAAAGCATGTTTTCTAAATATATTTTAACTAGAAACCTTAAATATTTGACCTTACAAATTTTTAGATGAATTTTAACGATTTTTTCAAAATTTCTTTAAATTCGCCGAATTTCAAATTTTTTGCTTGAAATGCGGCAAATCCTGTGAGTTAGTATAAAAGTATAAGCTTTATTTAATCACAGCAACATGTTACAAGAATTGCAAAAAAAAAAAATATCAGAATAAACTAAATACATTGTTCCTTGGAGTGGTCTTTGAATTGTGAAATTTCATATGTAGGTTGAGAGGGTATAACTAGATGCCTTCATAGGCTTTTTTATCTGCTAGATAGTTCAATATTCCAGGAATATGTTGCCAGCTAATTTGGTCAGAATTTTGAAGAATCTTAGAAACCTAGGTAAGAAAGAGATAAAGCTAAATAGAATTCAATCACTTGGTCACCCCAGAGGCATTGGATTATCAATTTAGAATCTCCACAAAAGGTGAGATTCTTAAGGTTTTCCTTGATTGTGAGAGAAAGGGCAACTATGCAGCCCATAATTTCAGCAACATTATTAGAGTGAGGCTTCCCCTAAATTTATGCGGAAGTCAAGAATCTTGAGGACCAAGCCATAACACATCTCTAGTAGCATTGGTATCAGTATTGGATTTTGAGGTCCCATGAAAGGAGAGGGTAGGATAGTTGAAATTTATATCCGAAGTGGGGCAGTTGACCTAAGAGGTGTAGATAAAGCCTTAAAGATTCCATTGTTTGAGAAGTTGAAATCCTGCTCTAGAAAGATCAGTTAGATTTTACTTTTGTTTGAAGCAGGCTTTGGCATTTTCCAGTGTGGCAATCTAAAACTTGTGTAGCAGAGAAATCTTTGGGGTTGCAATGTCTTCAAATATCCTTTTATGCTTGTCAATCGAAAAAAATCACATACAATAAAAGGTAAAGAATACCATAAAATTTTATGAAAGGCTTAACTTTGAGTGAATTGTTGTAGCAAGAGTTCCATTGTTCATTGCAGATTTCAAGATTTAATCTATTTTGAAATCAGACTCCAAAGATGAAAGAAATAGAAATCCAAAGAGAGGAGGCTTCTTTGCAATCAAAGAGAAGGTGAGCTTGAGCTCCACAATCTTCGAAGCATCTATAATAGATATGAGGACCCAAAATACCTCTTTAGTAAGATTTTCTCCAATGAGAATCTTGTGCTGCCAGACTAGCCATTGAAACATTTTAACTTCAGGGGTAATGTTAAAGTCCTATATGCTATTTAGAGAATGGTCAAAAGGTTCTCCGATGTGAAAAGAATGAGCTCTTACTTAGACCCTATAACATCTTGAGGAATTTATCTTTTACCAGATTAAACTATCTTCATTGTTTGAATCTAAAGGAAGAATGATTTGATCTATTTCTTGATTAGTGCTCATTCTCTTTGATGTTCTTCAAAGAGCCCATTGGGAGAAGACCACTTTGGGCGATTACCTTCCCAATCTATGACGTGAGCAAGCTTTTCAATTACAAGTTGGCCCATGGACAGAAGATCCTCTGGCATGTGGGAGCTTAGAGGATTGTTTCCTAGAATAGTTTTGTCCAAATCATAGTTCTAAAATGCAGGCTTGACCAAAAATTGACTTAGACTCGAGACTTAGCATGGACTTGGCAAAACATGGCCCAAAAAAACCTCATAATTACACAAAAAGAAGAAATTGATGCATTTAGAGAACACAAAGGTCTAATTTAATTACCAATTTGTCATAATTCAAACATTACATTTGTCATATGACCCCCAAACTTTGGAAATTTGAAATTTGAAGTTTCAAAGTTGAATAGTGAACTGTAATTCAACAAAATAATAAATAATAAATGTATAACAACACTGTAATTTTTTACATATGACAATATGTCAAAAAACAACCAAATACAATCAACATCTTCCTCTTGCCCCTCCTAGTGTAATTTTTTTGAGCATTGAACTAGAAGGTAAGTTGGTATCAAAATGATGATTGATTGTTTCCTCAAAAGTGTCTTTATTTTCTTGCATTGCATCCAACTATGTCTTTTACTACTCTCTCCAATTTAGCAAGATCTTCATCAATAATTAAGACATCTCTATGTTCTTCGATAGTCTAATCATCAACAGGATTGTTGTCACCAAAGTCAATGGCATCATGAAAATGGCTCTCCACGTTTTTGGTTTGAAGGCCAAGGTTGTACTAAATGAAGACAAGGTCATTGAGGCACTATTTACTTTTCTTGTGTGAATGCTCTCAAATAGTCTTCAATTGTGTTCACGCCTAGAAGCACTCTAGGGGTTGGATAAAACATGGATAGCTAGCCTTTGAAGATTTGGTATGCCAACACCGTAATTATTCCATCATAAATATACAAAAATAAGCATTTAAAAAAATGAGTGTTTTAAATTTTTTTTTGAGTTTGTTCAAACTTTCAAGTTTCTAGTTTCTACTTCTAGTATTAAGCTAAAATTAAAGGATTCCTTTTTAATTTGGTTGTTGTTTTCCTCTCCTTTGAATTGCTTGAGCTAAAGAAAAGAGCTTCCCCACCGCACCCTTATAGACCTGCAACTCATCAAGAACTTTGTTTGTCATCTTATTTTCCAGCATCATTTTATCAATACATGAGTCGATGCCTACTATGATCTCCTTGTTGGCCTTAAATGTATCAAAGAAGTAGAACTTTGGGTTTAGGTATTAGGCCAAGGCATTTCTTGGCTGGTGGAGTTGGTTTGTCCATTTGCGATCAATGATGTGCCAAATGATTTTATATTCTCTTTTGTTTCCACTATAGTAATGTAAAATGGCCTCTGTGTCCTCATAGAGGTAACACATTGTCATGCCATCCCCTTCCACCAAATGGAGAACCTTGACCAAAGATCTTGTCACCTAAAAAATTGAAATCAAATTTTAAATTATTACAAAATTAGCCAAAAAAATAAAAAAATAAAATTATGTATAAAGTTTATGTTTGTATTTGTTATTTATTTTGATCAACTCCTTTGCATTTTTGATGAATAAGTCACCAAAAACTATTCATGCAGCCTTCACCCCTTATGTTTATTTGGAATATGGAGACTCCATCCAAGTATTGAGCACAAACATTTGCTTGAGAGAAGGAATTGCAACAATTCTTTGCAAAGTGAGGAAGTGGGTAGCAAATCGTGTAACTCCCAATTTGTAAGAGACCTGGTGTCTCTCAAGCTGATAAATAACTATTTCTGTAGCCAAATAAGACACTGAAACCCTTGCTGGTCTGAAAATCAGAAATTGTTGCCTTGCTGATTTGATTTTCTGAGGTTATATTTTTGCTTGTTTGGAATGTTTCATTGGCATTTCATGATGTTTTGATGATAGTATGAGCTTAATAATATGTACAAGGCAAATGCATGATGCAATGATCTTAAAAATAGATGCAACAATCAATCTAGAGCTAGTATGCATAACATCAAACACTTAGCAAGCAATCCCAACGCCATTTGTTAAGCATAATCATTATAAGTATAATGTCAAACAGTTGGCACAAAAATCTGTTTCTCCTTATTTGCATGCAAACTCTAATTACATTGCTGATGTGGCTTGTTGATTTTCAATGATAATATTCATTAACCTTCAAAAATGCATTACAAAACAAAAAGAACTTGAAGGAAGTCATTGATGAAACCCCTTGATGGACGTTGCAGCTGAAGACTTCACTTTTCCTTCTCTTTTCTTGCTGTTGTGCAACCCTCTAACTGAGCCGTCCCTTTTAGGAGTGTTCTCAGCCTTGGAGGGATGGCGATTTGGCCCAGCAAGAGGACGTCCCTCTCCTACAGCTGTACGGCTTCACCCAGCATAGAATACTTTTCAAATGTTTGACTTTTGTTGCCTCCAAATGATGAGAGATGACTGCTGTTTTCTGTTAAAGATCAGGCTTAAAATCTGAGATGAAACCCTCTGAAAATCAATTAAGAAATCCTCCAATGATGACCAAATGAGACTCCTGATTGAAGCCTCTCACATGCCAAAATTCGGTAGATCTTTCACCACCTCAAATCAGCCTCCCAATGAAGAGTTTGCATTCTTCAATGGTGTCAAATTCTGAAACCCTTGTGCAAAAATTGCACACAGCCCAAGAAACTCACAATATCAAATGCTCAATCACAACGAGGTCGATTTTGTGAAGAGGGCTATATATATCTTCACGAGAAGTTCGATTTTCTCCTCACCATCATTTAAATATAATTTTCTTTTGTTGTGTTTGAGTTGACTTTGGAAAAAGAGCCCAAGTCATTTAATACTTTTAAGTGGCAACTAATTGAAGGGGTACAGCCCCATGGCCCCACTTAAATGATATGAAGTGAAATTATAACATAAGATATTAAAATATCATTTAATAATGATTTCATTATTAATTATGAAATCCAAATGAAGTCAACTCATAATTCACTGAATATTTGCAGATACCTAGTCACTAGGTGCCCTGCCTGAAATAGTAACTGCCTGCCCTTGTCTTACTATATACAGTAAGTCTCTCAGAATATGCCCAGTGACAACTGTAGAGCTCAAACCAAAGTCGACACTGCCTCAGAAGACTAACCAAGTGCCTCTACTATAAATGGAAACCCTGACTCCCCGGAATAGTGACTTACTATAAATAGTAAGTGTGTCAAACAGAGTCCAACGAAGGTCAATCCTGGTCTCCCACTAAAAACTGGAGGCAAATCAACCTCAATCTCTGCCAATGGTGACCTCCTAACCAACTGCTCTAGCCTACGAAGGTCAAGAATAGGCTAAGCAACCTGTCAACATATCTGAGCTAGAAAGGGGACATTACACAATTGCACATGCTTCTTGCCATTCATGTGCTCAAAGAAAGGACCCAACTATGGTTGTAGATAAATTTGGTAACTTGTTTAGCATTTTCAACCACATTTTGGATCCATCTAATCTTCCCAATGTTCCTCTACCATCAAATCCAAGCAATGTGCTGCACAAGGAGTACAAGAAATAGTAGGATGCCTCTTAATAATAAGTCTTCTTGTTGTGTTGTTTATGATAATATGGAAAACATTGTAAACCGCCACCTCTTAGATCACCCTGTCCAATAGATTGCACATAGTTTCAACATTTTTGATTTCATTTGAAGTATCTACAAAGTTCAAGAATACCAATGTGCCATTAGAAGCCATCTTAGTCAATCCATCCGTCCATCCATCTGATAAGATTCTGCAGCTCTTTCTCCACCATACTTTCTTTTGATCATCAACTTTGATATTTTATAGTTTCCTCTAGGCAATGCCCCACTCAAATGCCTAACTCTTGGAGTCTTAAACCCCTTACTAGCAATTGTCAATGCATTCACCAATTCTTGCCAATATGGGCTGTTTGCCATATTAAAGAGTGAATTATTGTAGTACCAAAAGTTTGTTGTTGCCATCCTAGCCTCATGGTGTTTTTCCTTATTCCAAGCAATAGCTTCAAGCAAAGGTTGTGGTCTTGGACATTGCGTGGAATGAAATTTTTTGGTGTCGATAAAGAAAGAAGACAACTAGAAGTAGAACCCGTAGGAGTTTGAGTGGAGAGTAAAGTGGATGACAAATGTTTGGGGCATAAAAGGAATTTGTAGATAAATTAGGATTGAATCATTGCGGCTATTGCTCTTCCTTTGTCTCTTATTTTTTCATTTTTTTCATTTCATATTTGCAAAATAAACCAATTCCAAATAGTTCCATGAAATTTATAACTCAGATTTGATTATGGCTTAAGAAATTGCATTAGAATCATACCCGAATTACATAATATGCAATAATGCAGATCTGAAAGTGTTTGACCAGCATCTAAGAACATCAACAATCTCCAAAAACCCTGTATGACTTCCACCCTGAGTGTCGCTTCAAACTGATTATCATACTGAACCTTGAAAACTCTATAAAATCCCCGAATGATGATCTCTAGGAAAATCAATGAAGCTCTGTAATAATCTCTGTATGAGATTATCTCTCAGAATGCCTTTGGGTGATCTTCCACACCTGTAGATATTGTTGTCTTTGAGGGTTTTTGTCCTCAAAAAGCTTGAATCTTCAAAACCAACAAACTCTTGCTCAGTTTCTCCAATTTGCACAAGTTTTTATAAAATGATCAATGATAATGAAAAAGCAAATGCTTTTTTGTTTTTGTACTCTCTAAATCCCCACTTGGCCAAAATCATTAAAATAAATATTTGCTTTTGATAGTTTAATACATTTGGCTTTTTTTTTTTAAATAATAATTAATAAAGCATCATTAAACATGATACTTTATTAATTGCCATATAACCCCTTATATGACCTTATAATAAAGTCATTAAATAATAAATATTATTAAAGTCAATTAACTTTAATAATATAAATAAATCATTAATTCCCCATAAATAACCAACACCCACTCAAAAGAGTAATCCAATCACATTTTCCGGATGTAGGCGTGATGACGACTGATCCAAGTATAACTTACTATAAATAGTAAGTATAGGCAATATGACCAAGTGACTTACTATAAATAGTGTGGGAGAAATCATCCAGAATGACCTCTAGAAGGTCCACCACCAAAACACTAAGTCACTGAGCAGGAGAAAATTGAGATAAACATCTGAAAGCTAGCTGAGGAACCACTGAACACCCTCAAAAGGGTCCCCTGAACATCCCATTAGCCTACAGGGACTAGATAGTAGGCTAACCATTGCAAGGATACAAATCCCGAAAAAAGGGGTCATTACAGTCTGCCCTCCCCAAGATTGCTTGTCCCTAAGCAATCCTCACTCGAACAACCAAGCCTGTCCTGAATGTCGGGATCCCAAACCAGTCCATACAATGCTCTACCAAAACTCCACTGCAACCACTAGAGAAAGACAGAGCAAAACTCGGCAGTCCTGTCAAACAATGTCTGAAGAAGAAGCAAACTGCCAAGGAAAGTAGGTCCTAAAGCCTGCAACCCAACCGAAAACCTGCCATACTCATCACTTGCTGACCTCCGTAGCACAACTTTGATATAATCTTCACCAAGTGCACTCCGTTGCGCGACTGTTGATGATTAACCACTAATGTTTTAGTTTAGTGTACTAGTATTTCGGTTCCAAGTGCCTATACTCATGTGATAAGTGGTGATATAGCAATGGTCACACAAATACAACCATCTGAACCAAGCCTTTTGATGACCAGCTACGTAGTTCCTTAAGTACCACTCAACCCACTTGTTTACTATTTTTGTTTGTTCATCTGTCTGTAGGTGATAATTGTGCTTGGTGTCAACTCTGTACCTGCTAATTTGAAAAGCTCTTGCCAAAACACACTAAAGAATTTTTTATCCTGATTGCTTAAAATGTTTTTTAGAAATCCATGGAGCCTAAACAACTCTCTGAAAAACAAATCTACCACCTGTGGTGCCTTATATTCAGAGGATATGGTAAAGAAGTGTGTGTATGTAGTCAACCTATCCACCACAACATAAATGCAATCTTTACCTTGCACTTTGTCTAGCCCTGTGATGAAATTTGATATACTCTCCCACTTTTGATTAGGGATAGGTAGGGGCTGCAATAAACCTGCTGGGAATGTATGTTCAAATTTATTTTGCTGGCAAACAACACACTCCCAAATGTGCCTGAGCATATCATCCTTCAATCCCTTCAAACAAACCTCTCTCTCACCTATCGATAAGTTTTGAAGTATTCCTGGTGGCTTGCTAGTGGTGTATCATGAATAACCTTGAGAATCTTTTCATTCAGTTTTGATTCAGGTACCAAATATATTCTATTTTTATAGTAGATAATGTCATCAATCACCTTATACTGATCATCTTGAAGCTTCCCATCCATAATTTCACATGCAAAAGTATTCTTGGAATACTCAACTAAAAGATGGGATTTCCAATCTGCTGAAATATCAAACACACACAAAGTGGGTTTCTTAGATAAAGCATCTACTACCACATTTTTCTTCCCTCTAACATACTCGATATCAAAATCATAAGCTTGTAATTTGCTTACCCACTTTTGTTGCCATTCATTTAGTTCTTTCTGTTCGAGGAAGTGTTTCAGATTGTTCTGATTAGTTCTCACAACAAACTTCCCTCCAACTAGATATTGTCTAAATTTGGCCAAGGCATTCATGATTGTGAGCATTTCCTTGTCATAGGTAGAATAGTGCCTCTTAACATCTTTGAATTTTCTGCTCTCATAGGCTATAGGGTCCAAAATAGATGGAATATCGCTAAAAACCACACTATGCTTGTCCAAAATAGATTCAATATCTGCACAATATGTCTTCTTTTTATCTAAAGGGTCCTAGAAGAAATGAAGCATTGGACTATCCAAGAAAAATCACAATGACTAAAAATGCTCTCCATCCTCTTAGTTGTAACGATCTTGGGTGCACCAGTTGATATGCCACGAAGAACAACTTTCTTTCCATCTCCGAATTTTAGCTCCATGGTCTGAAAGTTTTGGGAATACTTTCCCAATCAATGTGACCACTGAAATCCCAAAACAACATTAGTCTCTCCCATGCCTACCACATAAAAATCATCCATCATTGTGTAATTACCCAAGGTAGTGCTGAAGTAGGGAATCCTCTTGGTGCAAGTCATGGTAAATCCATCTGCCACCATCACGTTTAAGTCCTCAAAGTCCTGTGCAGGTAATTCTCTCTTGGCTACCAAGGCCTTATCTGTGAAATTGTGGGTTGCTCCACTGTCTATTAGGACTATAACTTGCAGCCCATGGAGGACTGCTCTAACCCTGAAAGAGTTATACCTGAGAGTATGTGAAAGTGTAGCAATAGTACTTCTTTTAACTCACCCTGAAATGTGCTCCTTTGAATCAATTTGTTCCTCCTCTAATCCACTTTGTTAATTGCTTGACCTATTTCCAACTGCCTCCTCACTTTTTAAGACCACCTCTATATAGTATACTTTACCTTTTCCTAGGCACCTGTGTCTTGACCTATTTCCAACTGCCTCCTCACTTTTGAAGACCACCTCTATATAGTATACTTTACCTTTTCCTAGGCACCTGTGTCTTGGTTCCGATGGTTCATTATAAGAAAACCATAGATTTTTTCTCCTTAGCTCATTCTTGGCCTCATCTGACAAACTTGGCTTCTTAGGCCACTTCTTTTGGAAAGGTCTTTTGTCTTTCTTTGATGGAGGGAACTTGGATTGAAAATTTTCGTTTGTGGTAGAAAACTCCATTTTTCTGGCCCTCTTAATAGCATCTTGAAGATTGGGAGGATCAGAGGCTTTAACTCAACCACAAGGAGGTTCTGATAACCCCTGAATGAAGAGCACTATCAACCTCCTGTCCGATACATCTGAAACCATAACAACTAATCTTTGGAACTCTGAAATGTATGCATCGATGGTGCCACTCTGCTTCAGCTGTGTCAATCTCAAAAATGGTGCTCTAGGTCCTTCTTAACAAAGAACCCGTTTATAAGCCTTTGACTGAAATTAGCATAGGAAGTGATAAGGTTGTGCCCTTGTGTCAACAACCTTTGGTACCACTATTCATGAGCCATTCCTACCAAATGTAAGGTGGCATATTTGATGGCCTCATTCTTGAACATGGGATTCAATGACAAATCCAACTTTTGAATCCATGATCTAGTTGTACATTTGCGTGAACCATCAAAAGTGGGAATGGACAACTTACCAAACCTCTTTTGCAAGTCTTGGTTTTGAGGCCCTTTGTCTCTCCTAAGTCTGTTTCTCAACTTGAGTTGGTAAAAATCCAATAGAGACATGGATGCATGGAATTCATCTCCCAATGATTGGTACTCATGTAACCAATCCACATATCCCCCTTTTGCATTTTGTTGGTTTCCTCTTATTGTAGAATCATTTTGCAAGAATGTTGGCATCAAGGGTCTAGAAGTTGGTCTGCTAGTTGCTTTGGAATTATTATTAACAGGTATATTTGTGTTACTAGCTTCTCCATTGTTTCTCCATGTGCCATTATTGTTGCTCTGGTGTTCTGGTTGGTTTTCATATTTTGCATCATTTGTGTTATTAGTTGCACCAACTGCTGCTGTCCCCTAAGAAGATCATTTAAAATATGCATTGTACTACCCTCATTTGGATCTCTTCTATCACCCATGTACCTTGGAGCTCCTTCACCAAACAAATCCACAATAGGAGTTTTTTCTTCAATCTCTAGTTGCTCTGGTGAATCGTTTGCCCTTCTTCTAAAACAGTATTTGTGTGAACCCTCTGGCTGCATAACGATTTTCTGCTAACATAAAACTTGCTCAAATATCCATTGGCTAGTAGGATACATTGCTTTGATACCACTGTAATATATTGCCCCAAAATATTTCACCAAAAAATTGAAGTGTTCACAAGTTTGCTATACAAGCAATTCGTCGAAGACTTTGCATATAACCAGATATCAAGTATTTCTGATTGCAAACATTGAGAATTGCTGCTACTCAAATTTAAAATCATAAATCCATCATAAAATCATAGCATTGTTCATGGAATTCATATGGACATTCTGTCAAACAATTTGCATCCAATAATTTTTTTATATTTTCATTAATATGTACAAATTCAGATGCTGGTAACTAATTTCTTTTACTTAGTTTCTGAATAATATAGATGCACCAATTATCATTGATTAAATGTGTAATTTGCTAATACATTCAGAATTTCCTTACAAGACTGATGACAACAAACAAAATATAAATATTCATTAATTAAATTGCTGACCTCTGTTGAAGCACGAATACAGTCCTATCAGCATTCTCTTATCATATTTCATCCACTCCAAAACTGTACGGCACCTCTTAAACATAGTACAGCTCCTTCATAAAATGAATGACAGTCAATTTAATTGAATGGCAGCTAGAAAAGGCTGCACCCACCTTAGAAAATGTGTTTGTCTTGGGAAAGCCTAATAAAGGCTGCAATAGAACTTGTTAAGGCTTTCAAGCCTTCCCACATGCATCGACCTTCTTAATAGGGCTCCACAAAGGTGTACGAGTAGTCCCCTTAGGGACTTCAAAAAAGCACGGCTGGGTGCAAACTCAGTTAATAAACATAAATGATATTAATTTATCCTTTTCATTGCACACACTTCACTTGTAATTTCTTAACTTTCACCATTCACACACACTGGCAAATTTATTATTTGTGGGCAAATCTCAATAAATTTGTATCTGTTGTTCTGGTGCCTGCAATTGTCATGAAATCTCTGTTTTCTCCATTTAGTTGCAAGTGTGAATCCACCATTAATTTGAGCATGAAGAAATCTTTCATCTCTAAAGCCAAATACTGATAGGGTTTTCATTCTAGGTTTTGAAGTTGAACTCGCAATCCAAACCTTGCAAATGAGAGAAATAGAATGTCCAAGATATGAAATTCTCTTTTTACGACTCATTTAATATCTCTCCCTCAAACTTTTGAGAAGTTCACAATTTAAATTCACCTTTATTAAAATAATAATATTTTTGGCCCACATAAAGTGACTTTATATTATTTCTGCTTTTTGACTTAAGCCACTTTATAAAAAAAATTAAATACAAGTTTCTTGTAACCTTAATTTAAGGAAATTTAATTTTAATTTTTTCTTTTTTAATTCTCCGAATTAGCCTATTGGAATAAACTAGGCTAATGGAACTTCTCCGAACGCCTAGGTCGAAGAAGGGGACATTACAGATTTTGATTATTTTAAATGCTGTTTTTAAGTCGTGTGATCTGCTTTTTAGTGTATTGCCCAGCATGCATGAGTTATTTTTATCAGTTGTATTTTGGGTTTGAAAACTCTACTATAATTTGTAACGACCTATTCCTTGCGTAAATTAAAAATTTCCTTAATTTACATCCTACAAGTAAGTAAACATGTGAACATGACATTGCAACAAAATTTTTCCTTTTCTTTATTGATAAAACATGAACAAGTTGTCATATCAATTTACAATAAAGATTCCCTTTCAATATAATAACTTCACAAGTACATGAACAAGAATACATACCTTAACTAACATAGCTCCAATGAGCTTTTGAACAAATAGTAGTAAGAAGGTCCAGGTTCCTTTCCTTTCAAATCTTGGTACATCGACTGCTTGCTGTGGAGGAGAAACATCACTCGGGCGCTTTTCCGCCAACCACAAACTTATAATGCAGTCCCTCGCACATCCATTATTCAATAGATGGCCCTCCCTTCGTCGAAGAGATTGGTAGGGTATCTGTTAACGATTACCAACTGAGCATAGTGCTGTGTCCTACACAACTAGAACCTTGTTATTTCACAATCTTGAACTAGTACAAGGATCACAATGAATTGACAGTGTAGTCTCAACTATCTCACAACTAAGTGGACATCGTACATTTCACTACTTTGGCCAAAGTATTCTCATTCAGTACTTCGAATGAAGGTCATCTATCATAAACACTACTTAGGGCCGATTTGACTTAAGGCTATCTTACACACCGCGTAGGCTATGTCCGTCAATGGGTATTTAGTCACCCTAGACTACCTACAACAATCTATCTACTTAGAAACGAAACAGTCTACAAGTGTCTTGTATCATTCCTCTTAATCAGGAAATCTTTATCCTAGGAGTACTTAGCTTGTCTTTAGTTAACTTAATAACTTTAAGCTAAAAGACCTTACTTGATTCTGCCTTCATTTCGATCCTATTAGATATTAACTATACCATCGTATTCCCCTTATATGGAGATCATACAAAACATGCAATTTTCTTACTAAATGCATTTTAAAACTTCTCTTAAATTCCTTCACATAATTTTCCCTTTTATGCATATCAAATAAACATTTCCCTTAAATTCTTTCACATAAATTTCCTTTACAACTAAAATGCATTCAGGAATTAACTTTCAGACTTTGCACACACAACAAATATAGAGAAATAGAAACACAATAATTAGATTCAAAATTGTAAAATGATGAAGGTTTCATGCCTGGTTATAAGCTTTCTCTCCTATATGTTGTTCCAGTCCTTCTCTCAATGAAGCCCTCAGTATTGAATGACTTCTCACTCAAAAACAGACTTCTCAAGTGCTGATTACTCACTCAAAATGGACTCAATGATGAACGCTCACTCAATATGGATTCTCAAATATTGAATACTTAGCTGTATTGGAAATATACACAGACTGTGGTAATTAACTGGTAAATCCTCTATCTTTATCACTCAGGAAACAAATTATGTCTTCAAAAATATGGAATGGTGAAACAAAACTCAGAGTGATATGAAAACTTGGATTCAACAAAGTGTAGTATTAAGAATGTTAAGGCGTCTATATATATAGAGCCCAAAAACCAACGACTTCCACTCTTGCAGGCATGAGGAATGACAACATTGTGTTTTGAATAGTTCAATGAGATAAGTGGCGGGTTTTTAATCCCTTATTTAACATTTTAAGAGGTGATTTGACCTCAATTCTTGCCATCAAAACAAGAAAATTTCAACTTTGCACATGGCTTAAAGGAGAAAATCGACATCTACAGGAACTCACCAGAAATGGTGCCAACAAGGAAATGATTCATTTTTAAAGAAATGGTCTTGGCAAAACGCAAAACACCTCATCTTCTCACAAGCTGTGTTGCCCCTATTTCTTAGCTGGTTTGAATTTTTCTCCCAGGCGAAGCGCTCTCACTCTCAGGGGTGTGTTTATCTTTCCAGCGCCATATGTTTCACGGGAAAAGTTTTCAATAGTTTAAAGCAAATATTTTGCTCTTATAAAAGTTTAACACTTACTTTTCAAATATTTCGATTTCCCTTTGATAAAAATGATTTAAATTCTTCCAAATGAGACTAGCCGGATTCTCATATAATTTATTATTTTTCCATAGTTTAACTTTAATATTTACTCGAAGTAAACTATAATCTTTTAATTTTTCACTTTAGAGATTTAAAATATTTTTAAACTTTATACATATTTAATTATATATTTATATATTTATATTATAGTTTTATTTACTTTACCATATATATATATGTTTTGGTAAGACTATAATATATATATATATTTATATAATATTAAATATATATATATATATATATATATATATATTTACATATATAAATATATATACATATACATATTTATTCGTCGAATACATATATTGCGAGCCAGTTAGCATACTTTCAATATATAGACCTATGTATATGTGTATACATGTGTATATGTAAATTCCAAGGCAAATATTATAATAATATTATTTAACCATAGATAATAGGTAGCGTGTGTAACCTATTCCCTTATATCCATTGACGTTATCCACACAATGATCGTAATACAATAAGTCAGATAGACAAATACACATCACTCACAAAGCACAAAGAAGTAAAGAAGACTCCTAAAGCCTATGGATGACTTATCAAGACCATCATAACTGACTTGGTTTCTTCCAACCTATAATGACGTGTGTGTATGCTCAGATGGTTCTCGTTACTGTTTACTTGACCAAGCTCCTCTCCCGAGTGATATTTCTCCTCTGCCTGGAGGAATGGTTCGCACACTTGCATTTAATGACACGACAATGGGAGTCATATGTTCACAACAAAGCAGTTTACATGAATCATCTCAAAAATTAGAATAAACTTTATTCATTTACCTCCTTATGCAATATTTCACCATGAATAACATCAATTGAGATTACATCAAATGAAACAACATCAAGTGAGATAACATTCATATTGAAAACAAGGTACAAGCATCATTAATTCATCTCCAGAATTCACACTATATTCACATTTACCCTATCTATTAACGGTAAATAGTAACTTCACAATTTCGGATGTAACATAATCGTCCATAGTGTTATTTGTAATCAGAGAATTGCAGAATTATTTCATAGTATTTCTGCACATGCTGATCGCTCAGTTCTGCTGTATGGCAGTTCAATTTTTGGCTGTCTGTTGTAAGTTGTTTTTTATGTTGAATATTAAATGCTGTAAGTTGATTTTTGTGCTATTACATTAGGATTTCAGTTGGCTCAATGAACAGTGAGGTAGATTCAAAATCTTCTGTAAACTATTTTGAGCCATGTCCTTGACATTGACCAAGGAATGTTTTTGGGTGTGCTATTCTTCCATTGATAGGATGTGGTACCATCTTCGTTTACCAAATTGTTGACGATGCTGTTGTTATTGATTGTGAATGTTCAATCTCTGACAAGCTTGTAGAGCCTTTCATATTGTTACTGATCGCTCAGTTCTGCTGTATGGCAGTTCAATTTTTGGCTGTCTGTTGTAAGTTGTTTTTTATGTTGAATATTAAATGCTGTAAGTTGATTTTTGTGCTATTACATTAGGATTTCAGTTGGCTCAATGAACAGTGAGGTAGATTCAAAATCTTCTGTAAACTATTTTGACCATGTCCTCGACATTGACCAAGGAATGTTTCTGGGTGTGCTATTCTTCCATTAATAGGATGTGGTACCATCTTCTATTACTAAATTGTTGACGATGCTGTTGTTCTTGATTGTGAATGTTCAATCTCTGACAAGCTTGTAGAGCCTTTCATATTGTTACTGATATGCACTTCTTTGTGAACCATGGATGATATGCTATGGGAGGCTCGACGTCTTCCTCTTGTTTTAGTATGTTCATCTTCCTATGTGGTGCCTCTTTGATTTTCAAAATATGTATGTTTCTCATCTCCATTTTTTGCATTGAACCCTTTGAAGATTTTCTTAAACCAAATTCTAGCTTAATGATGATGCTTATGATAGTGAACCTCGTTCCAGATTTTGTAGCAGCTAGTCTTTCACAATTAGCTAGTCTTTCACAATTTTTGTAACTTTCAATCACTTATCTCATTTGAGATCTCAGCCCCTATTAAGAAAACATGGTCTTCTTGTGGGGGATCAGTGGGTTGCGTATGGCCACATAGCTGAAGTTTGAGTTCCTTCATTTGTCTTGCCCTTTCCTTTTCGTATTCTTCCCCAAAATGTATTTCAGCAATGTGGCCAGGGGCTGGATTGTAGAGGAGGTGGTGGGTATAGGATTTTCTAAATTATTTCCTGGTAATCAGTTGCTTCCCTTTTAAAATCTGATGTTGGGTTAGGATTTCTGATTGCTTGTGTGTAATCTCAAAAACATACCTGATGATGTTAAATTTAGTGAATCTCATCAGTATGGGGCTTGATGTTGGCTCAAGTTTAGTAATGTTAGTTTTAGGATCAGAATTTAAATAAGCAGAAATAAAACAATTTCACACAGATTGACACAGCATATACCCTGGGAAAACCCTCCAACTTGAGGGAGAAAAACCCAGCAACAAAATCTCTCTTATATATTGAAATAATGGCAACAATTTTCTTTACAATGAGGCCAAACACAAGGCCAAGAATCAGCGCCTCACTTGAAGCACACTCAGATATAAAATTCGCACTCCTTGATAAACTCAAACTGCTGTAGGAGAAATTCGCACTTGGCAGATGGAAATGGACGAACTTGACTTGATGATGGATGAATGAAAATGATCTCATATATATACAAGATGGAGGAGAGGTCGCACCTCTTCATGAGCAAGGGTCGGCCAAATATGAAATATAATTCAAATGAATGGATGTGAATATCAAGGAGGGTCAGCCCAAAAAATAAATAATAAGTTGCCAAGTGAAGCACCTCTTCACTTTATTAAATGCAATAAATAGCCGAAGGCTATATGAAATTTATTGTTTGTCGATGCAAGGCGGAAGTATGTAGCCCGCGGCTATAACATCAACACTCCCTCTTAGGTAGGGAGGAATACTTCCGATACACAAGGTCATGGAATCTCTCAACATGACACCCACAATGGCTACACCCATATGTGGAAAGAGCTCATCACGGAGTCACTCAACGTGATATCAACCATCGTGGCTACTCCCATGTATGGTAAAGCATATGCGCACAAGTGCCATCATGGAATCACTCAACGTGATGTCGTCATCTCATCATGATGTCCACCATGGCTACTCCCAGAGGGTGGATAAACACAAGTACAAGAAAATCATCACGGAGTCTCTCAACGTGATGTTGTCATGGAGTCACTCAACATGACATCCACCATGGCTACTCCCAGAGGGTGGAAACAAGGGCTTTCACCTCAAATTTCTCTCACAGAGAAAGATGCATTAACAAGGGCTTGCACCTCAAATTTCTCTCACAGAGAAAAATGCATTAAAGCAAATCATAGATCACTGAAGCTGAGTCTTCCTCTCAGCTAGGGCTTCATTCTCCACAATTCCAAGCTTGTCTCGAAAGTACACAAACTTTACTCTGGAGAGAGGCTTGGTGAAAATATTGGCCGTCTGCTCATCAGTGCTAATGTATCTCAACTGGATAGCTTTCCTCAATACCATATCTCTGATGTAGTGGTATTTGATCTCAACATGTTTTGTTCTGTCATGAAACACTGGATTGATAGAAAGCTTCACACAACTTTGATTATCATAATGAATGACATTCGGCTCCAATGATTGTCCAAACAATCTTGCAAGGAGCTTTCGAAGCCACAATGCTTCTCGAGCTGCCACACAAGCTGCAATATACTCAGCCTCTGCGGTGCTCAGTGCCATTGAAGACTGCTTCCTGCTACACCAGGAGATCATTGCAGACCCCAAACTAAAACAACGTCCAAAGGTGCTCTTTCGATCAGCAACACACCCTACCCAATCAGAATCGGAATATCCATGTAGCTTCAAGTCCACACCAGAAGAATATCTCAAGCCAAACCCAACTGTGCCACACAAGTATCTTAGGATATGCTTTGCTGCAACTAGATGTAATAGCCTTGGTTCACACATGAACTGACTAAGAGCACTCACTGCATAGCAAATATCTGGTCTAGTATTGACTAGATACATCAACGATCCAATCAACTGCCTATACATAGTAGGATCCACTAGATCAGAACTAGTTGCAACCTCCTTTAGCTTCTGAAAATTGGTTTCCATAGGTGTAGACATGGATTTGCAATCTATCATACCAAATTTCTTCAAGATGTCTAATGTATACTTCGCTTGACTCAGAATGATCTCATTAGGCCTCTGCCATACTTCTAAACCAAGGAAGTAATGCATGTACTTAAGATCCTTCATTTCAAATTCAGAAGCCAACTCCTTCTTGCATTTGATAATGAGGTGTTCTTCTCCAGTAAGAAATAGATCATCAACATAGAGAACCAAGATCAAAGCCTCACCATTAATTACCTTGAAGTACAGGTTTGAATCAGCATCATTCTTGGAGAAGCCCAAGCTCAGCAGGTATCGATCAATCCTCTAATACCAAGCACGAGGAGCCTGCTTAAGGCCATACAAAGCCTTCTTCAATTTGCAAACATGAGACTCCTTCCCATGAACCTCAAATCCATCAGGTTGCTCAATGTATACCTCTTCTTCAATTACACCATTTAGAAATGTTGTCTTCACGTCCATCTGATGTAGCTTTCATCCTTTAGCCGCTGCAATAGCAATGATAGTCCCGATGGAGGTATAACGAGCAATTTGTAATGTCCCCTTTTTCTAGCTCGCATTGTATGATGTTGTTGTTAGCCTATTTCTCCTTGGTTCCGTAGGCTAACCAGGGCTTTTAAGGAATCTTGAGGATTGTTGGCCTAGACAATTTTCGTTGTAGGTCAATCCAGGGCATTTGGAGGTAGTTTTGGCATACTTACTATTTTTAGTAAGTCATTAATGCTATGAATAGTAATTCATCAGATGGGCCGGGGTCTCTAGTGACAGTGCCTTTTCAATGGAAGATTGGTTATTATCGTTAGATGATTTTAGTTCCATTGGTTTAATTCGTCTCTGCATTAATAAAGTTTAAATTATAAAGTTAAAGCCAATCATTTAACTTTATTAATGTGAGCCTAAAGTTAAGTGGGAAAATGAACAGTAAAAGGGGGTCCCTTATTTTAAAATACACAAGACATCAAAAAGGCAAAAAGGAAGTTTATGTTTTATCCCACATTGGTCAAAAGTGTGAATGAGCTCTTATGAGAAGCTTATAAAAAGTGTTGCAAGGGCTCATTTTCAACATGCTTGGTATATGCTTGGTTATTACTTTCTCTTGGAGAATTCAGGGAAGCTTTGGCTTTCAGCAGGTTTGAGGACGGAATCCCTCGAGCTTGGAGGCAGTGGACAAAAACCCATTGTTTGTTGGAGATATCATTCAGGTGTCTCACTTTGTGCTTCAGATTCAAGCTATGTTTGAGGGTTTGTTAGATTTGCAGTAGGTGTTGTATTGCTGCAAAATATATATTTGTATCTGTAAGTTGCCATAGATGATGTATTATTGCAACTATTTCTGATTAAATGCAAAGCTGGATTATTTTTGCAGTTATTATTGTGCTGGAATTTCATTTCTTCAGAATAGATTCTACAGAAGTTTTTATTTTAAATTAAAAATCTGAAAATTTAGGGCAGAAAATTGGGGTTTTTGAGTCCGAACTAGTTTGGCTCATTACACAATTGGAGCAAATGTTTCTTCATAGTCTATTCCCTCTTTCTGAGAGAACCCCCTAGCCACAAATCTAGCCTTGTACTTCTCAATGCTTCCATCAGCCGCATGCTTGATCTTGAAAAGCCACTTAGAAGATACAACAAATTTTCCTTCTGGTCTAGGTACTATCCCAAACATCGTTCTTGAGGATAGATTGATACTCTTCAGCCATAGCATCTCTCCATACTTGCTGACTTGTAGCTTCCTCAACACTGGAAGGCTCAGATTCAATAATTTGACTCATCAATGCAACATAGCTTGAAAACTTTTGAGGTCTTTTGCTTTCTTTGAATGTTCCTCTAGGGGCTGCAAACTTTTCTGCCTCCTGCATTGTTTGCCTAGCCCATAGAGGTCTCTTTTGACCAATAACAATGTCTCTAGGTCCATCAGTAGGTTCCAAAGGCTCAACTGGATCACCATCTTCTTCTTGTTCAGGAGACTCCCTCTGAATCTTAGGAGTATGGTCAACTTCCATGTCCTAAGGAGTCTCATGGTCTTCATTATCTATCTCCATGAGAGAGCCTTTAGATCTCTTGAATGCAACATCCTCTTCAAATGTGACATCCCTACTGATCTCTATTAGTTTCTGACCTGGAATGTAAACTCTGTAGGCTTTTGAAGACTCATTGTAGCCCACAAATATTCCCTTCTTGCCAGATGGTCCCAATTTAGTCCTTTCATCTTTAGGCACATGAACATACACAGGACAACCAAATATTCTCAAATGATTGACTTCAGGCTTCACACCTGTGCAAGCTTCTTCAGGAGTCATGTTCTCCAAGATACGATGAGGGCTCCGATTCTAAACATACACAGCTATCCTAGATGCCTCGGCCCAAAGGAAGGTTTGCAGATCTTGATCATGGATCATGGCTGTAGCTACTTCTACGATGGATTTGTTCTTCCTTTCTGCTACACCGTTTTGTTGTGGATTGTAGGGAACACAAAACTCCCTCTTAATTCCTGACTCAACACAAAAGTTACGAAAACTTCCAGAGATGTGTTCTCCTTCGTTGTCAAATCTCAGAACTTTGATCCTCTTCCCGGACAAGTTCTCTACTTGAGCTTTAAATTCCTTGAATCTCTCAAGTACTTCCTCAGATTCTTTAGTCTTAAAAAAATAAATCCAAGTCTTTCTAGAGTAGTCATCAATGAAAATTACATAATACAAGAAACCACTCAAAGAAGCAACAAACATTGGACCACACAAATCAGAATGAACAAGATCTAGAATGCATTTAGATCTACTTTCAGTACTATGAAAAGGTCTTTTAGTATTCTTACACAAAGTGCATCCTCGACAAGTACCTTCATGCTCCTGGCTGAGTTTAGGAATGCCAGTGACCATCTTCTCTATGGTTGGAAGTGCTCTAAAGTGAAGGTGAGCAAGTCTTCTATGCCAAAGCTCACACGAACTTGATGAATCATGCAACAAAGCTTGTAGTGGACGAGTGCAAAGTCTGTAGAGACATTCTTGCCGAACAGCAATCACTCGGGCTGACTTGATGCTAGAGTTCTTCAGCCATGCAAGAACTTTTCCTTTGGAGAATGCAATTTGATATCCCTTGTCCTCCAAGGCTGAAATTGAGACAAGGTTCCACTTGATGCCTGGTACAAATAGTACATCACTCAACTGAAGAGAGATGCCAGAATCTAAGTGAAGAGAGGAGGTTCCAACACCTTTCACGAAATAGCATGCATCATCTCCAATTATGACTTGAACACTTGTATCTCTCTCCACCAAATTTGAAAGAAGTTCTCTAAATCCAGTAATGTGACAAGAGGCACCACTATCAATCAACCAGGTGTTGCTATCTGTAGGAACATTGCTTGATAAGGCAGAATAGAATAGGGAATCACTTGAATCCTTTTGAGGAGAGATTTGACCCACATCCGCAACTGAAGCATGTTGTTTAGGTCTAGTTGGGCAATCCTTTGCATAGTGTCCAAACTTGTCACATCTGAAGTACTTTATGTGGGAAAGATCCTTCTTCTTCTTAGATGCAGGAGCACCATCTGATCTTCTATCTTTGTTCCTCTTGAAGTTGTCTTTCTTCCCTTCTCTTCCTTTCTTCTTCGAAGATTGAGCGGCAAGTACATGAATCTCTTCATTGGTAGAATTTTGCCCATTGCCTCTTGCTGCTAATCTCGATTCCTCTTGAATGCAATCTGCCCTCAAGTGATCAAACTTAGGTAGTTTTGATCTCCCACTGATGCTTTGGATAAATGGCTCCCAAGATTGAGGAAAACCATTAAGCGCCAACATAACCAAATCCTTATCATCAACCATATGCCCAATGGTGGAAAGCTGATCTCTCAACTCGGTGATCTTCATGAAAAAGGAAATGACGAAATCTCCTTTTTCCATCTTGACATGATGAAGTTGTTGCCTCAATGCAAGAGATCTGCTTGTGTTATTGATCTCATACATTTCCTCCAAGGTGTTGAACATTTCTCTTGCTGTCTTCAACTTGGATATAATCAGCACAAGGTGGTCCTTCACAGAATCAACCAAAATCTTCTTCGCCTTAGTGCCATTCTTCTTCCATTGTGACTTCTCATTTTCATCGGAAGGTTCGAGAACTTCGCTCTCCATGAACTCAGCAATCTCATTTTCTTCCAATGCAAGCAATACTATAAACTTCCAAGAGGTGAAGTTGGAAGCACCTTCAAGTCTATCTTCAATCTTGAGCCCGTTCATCATTTTCGACGATAAGATAGACACAAGAAGATGAGAACAAGAGTGGAAGATAACGTTGCTTATATAAATCTGATCACGATCTTGCTTAAACCCACTTTGATACCATGTTAGTTTTAGGATCAGAATTTAAATAAGCAGAAATAAAACAATTTCACACAGATTGACACAGCATATACCCTGGGAAAACCCTCCAACTTGAGGGAGAAAAACCCAGCAACAAAATCTCTCTTATATATTGAAATAATGGCAACAATTTTCTTTACAATGAGGCCAAACACAAGGCCAAGAATCAGCGCCTCACTTGAAGCACACTCAGATATAAAATTCGCACTCCTTGATAAACTCGAACTGCTGTAGGAGAAATTCGCACTTGGCAGATGGAAATGGACGAACTTGACTTGATGATGGATGAATGAAAATGATCTCATATATATACAAGATGGAGGAGAGGTCGCACCTCTTCATGAGCAAGGGTCGGCCAAATATGAAATATAATTCAAATGAATGGGTGCGAATATCAAGGAGGGTCAGCCCAAAAAACAAATAATAAGTTGCCAAGTGAAGCGCCTCTTCACTTTATTAAATGCAATAAATAGCCGAAGGCTATATAAAATTTATTGTTTTTTGATGCAAGGTGGAAATATGTAGCCTGCGGCTATAACATCAACACTCCCTCTTAGGTAGGGAGGAATACTTCCGATACACAAGGTCATGGAATCTCTCAACATGACACGCACAATGGCTTCATAGATGTCTTCAATTTATAAGATAATTCTTAGACACTAGCAATTAAAATTCTTGAATAAGAGACCATTCTAGCAAACTAGAAATGCTTCTATTTGAAACAAAAATCTTTCTCAAATCTTCTCAGTCTCTAGCATAAAAGAAGTGGCAAGCACAAAGAACACCAGTGTCCACTATGAGTTTGGATGTCAATTTTAGGGATAAACATAGATGAAGAAAAAATGATACTTAGGATGAGCATAGTGAGAAATAGGAGGGAAAATTACAAGGATGGATGGACAGTTATGGTGCTCAAAACTGCATCCTGCAACTCTGGAAGACAAACTCTAATCACTAACCTCAGAGAAACAAAGTCGGGCTAGGATCATGGTGCCATGATTAAAATGTATGTGGCTTTTGCTCTTATAAGAGTGGGATAACTCTTTTGCTCTTCTGGCTTTGCTTTGGCCAAGGAGGGTGTTCGTACAGATTTTTGTAGGATATACAAACACAGAATGGCTACACAACTTAGCCAAACCCTGTACACAAATACATACAGTCCAAAAGATTTTTACTACATGTCCTTCATACTTTGCTTATCAGTCTTTTAGATGTGAAAAATTGGTTAATAACCCCATATGTGAAACCCTTTTGATTTTTTACTTCACTTCTAATGTGGAACCTAGAAACATGCATAACTTTCTAAAATGACTCACAAGTGCAGGGTTACAAAACATATAGGAAAGTCATGTAGTGTTGAGTTTATGTGGATCGGTAAATCATGTTATGAATGATTTATTAGAACAGCGGATAGATGATGTATCATTTAAAAGGTTGATCAAATGGTTGAGAATAAGATAGGTGTCTTGGTCCATGGGCACCAGAGTTAAACCATAAAGCAATGAAAAGACATGCATGCAACTCTAAAACAGAGAACCATAAATGTATAGATCCTGTGAATTTTGTTCTGCACTTTAACTCAAATACAACTCAAAGGCTCAGAACATTACATGCTTGAACATTCTTTCCAATCCAAAATTGAACAAATAACCCCACATGATATTAATGGAAAACTTTTATAACTGCTGCAATAGTAGACTAACTAGAGGTATCATTGAGCTAGCAGATGTAGGCCAAGAGATATGCGAAATCCCTCGAAATCATCAGAAGGTTTGTAAACATTTAGACACGGAGAGGAATTTTCTTGCAGCTACCTTCTCCAGATTTACAAAACAACGAAAAACATAGTACAGATAGACTTGAACTTAAAATTTGTTATCCTACAACACACTAAGAACAGAGGAGACTGCAAATGCAGCCAAGGGATCTACCATTTCGTTTAGAGACCAATGTTTTTCTTCTAAGAGAACTTGGATTTATAACCGATACATATGCCTTGATTGCACATACACATGTATACATCCACATTGTTGCCCTGCTTTGTGACAAGGAGAATAGACTCTGCTAACGACTTTTTGTACCTCCTTTGCTAATTGTAGCACAATACAATATTTGATTTGGGCTACTAAAGAAAAACAAAATATAATATCTCATTTTGCTTCAATATTTCAACTCTTGTTGCTTGCTTAACTTTTCCTGCACTTGTCCAAGGACTGGATGGACCAATAATAAGACACCCATGTGAATGCTTTTTTGCTCTTAAGTTTTAAGCTTTTCTTACCTGTATAAAACACCCAACTTTTACAAAAAAATTCAAACCCAGGTCAATGAAATATTTGAAATCACTATTGGCATCCAAACAAACATACCTCTAAGTATTCCCCTCTACCTTAGAACATATAAAACATACTTTGAAAACTTTTCTTTAATCAGTTCATGCTATTGCTATAACCACCTAGCTGCAAATTTCCAACATATGCTGGTTGATTGAGACATGATCAATGGTTTGTGATGAAATGCTTCCCATAGAGTGCTCATCAGTTGCATTTGCCAATTTTGAAGGAGAATACTTAAATATATATTTCTTTTGGACATTTGCCTCATACGTAGAGCAGGCCCGCTAGAACTTGTATCTAAAGAGATGAAAAACTGTGGGCCAAACTATTTTGTTGTTTCAACCAAAAGTTGCCATGTGGATGCTCATTTTCCTCCCCTGCTCCTTAGTACTTCTTTGCTTGAGATATTCTTGGGATCTTGGAACGTATAGGCTATCTCACATTTCAACTTATGCAACCCATATAACAGTCCTTTATATATAAATTTCAGTCCATGAATGGAGCTTGTCCAGATCTATAATGCATGTACATCTTCTGAAGTGCAATTACGTTTGATGGTAATTCCCATCACATGCGGGCCCACCACCAAGTGTAAATGGGTAACCACCAACTCTACTTGCTTATACATCCCCATTGGCTGAAAACTCATAAAAATCATATGGCTAAAAAACTTGAAGAAAAAAAAGAAGTATTAAAATATATGTCAAACTGAAGTTGGGCTCGCCATGGATTCTTAGAAATGTGGTTATGATTGATGTTGGTTCACATGGGATGAACCCACAGGCTGCAAACTGCTCCTGGACGTATCACTGCTCGTGCTGGATCAGTATTCAACCTGGAGTGGGTCATACCTAGATCCAGAGGTGTGTAGGGAAGAACCAGTAACATAGTACAAGAGGTAGATGAATCAATATTTGTGCATTCCAACTTGGGCCTTCTTTCCCACAAGCAAAATGACTACAAGGAAGTGGCAACAATCTTGTGGGATTTAAAGCTAGAGCTAGGTGACTTTGATGCTTCTGCTGCCCAACAATCTTCATGTTTTGAGAGGCTAGGTAGCTAGCATAATTTAAGTGTGAGCACCAATGGGGCAATCCTTCTTGTTCTTCTCAACTACCTACATCATCAAATGTTGATGATGACGACGATGATCTTTATCAAAAACTCATATGATGCTGATGATCATCTTTATGAAAACCATATGATGCTGATCACTGATCTTGTTATTTTAATATTGAACAATGAATATCTATCATGACATTTGAGTTTGACCTAGAATTAGTATACTGTATTTTTAATTTTTATGTTGGTTTTGTTGTTTATATGCATGCTATGTTGTATTCTGAATCTAATACCTGTTTTTTGTCTGTAAATATGTATAATTTTTTAAAAAAAAATTCTGCGTTTAGATGCACCCAAAATTAAAGCCAACCCTATTTTTTCTTTGGCTGTACGAGCAATACCCAAATTTCCATACCCCTACCTCAACCTGAAGCTGAACCCAAAGAAGAAACTTAGGAAATTATAGTGCATTTGCTACTCATGACCACAATCTTTAAATATATATCATCTATCACAAAGCGCTATTTTTAGTTTCATTCCAATAAACATGATGAATGATGACCAATTTGGGCTGCTTGAGATCTTAACTCATTATTGAAAATTTTTAATGCACCGAGTTTGCTGCTTGTCACACATTGTTAGCTATTCTTGTTTCTATTGATTGTCACTGCAAGGAGCCTTTGAGAACTGTCTCCAACTATATGCATTACTCTAAGAGTCTAAATTTTATAACTACAAAGATTATGAGGTAAATATTACTTTTTAGCTCTTCAAAGCTGTTTCTTTTGGCATGTAACCATGCAGCATTAATTGTGAATAAATTAGTAATGTATAACGAGTTTACACATTTTTTAAGATAGAATTATGGATTTGTAACTTCAGTTGGAGCATATTTCTTTCTGCATTCTTGTTCCCATATAATATGTAATAAGTATTATTCTATGAAATGTACGGGTTTTGAGATTCTAGATTTCTGACTGGTAATAGAGATTTTGTTATACTGCATATCTTTCACTTGCTTTTGTTCAATATTGTTTCTTTCCTGTTCCCTCTAGTTTTTTAATTAAAACTTAAACTGCATGGATATTCTCTAACAATAACATCTGTCCAAAAAAGATAGTGTTCTTTGTTTAAATGTTTTGAAATGTCTTTAGCAGGAAATGATGGAATCTACAAGAGTGCAGACACAGCTTTCAAGGGTAATCAAAACCTAAAACCTCAGCCTATTGCTGTCCCTGAGATCAAAGTGGAGGAATTAAAGGAGGCAACAGATAACTTTGGAGAGAAGTCATTGATTGGAGAGGGTTCTTATGGTCGGGTATATTATGCAACTCTAAGAAATGGGCGTGTGACAGCAATTAAGAAGTTAGATTCCAGCAAACAACCAGATCAGGAATTACTTGCACAGGTTGGAAATATATATTATTGTGTTAGATTGAAGTATACAAAGCATGCGGTTCCCTGAACTTACTACAAAATTCCTGAATATGTTTCCCATGATTTTATTTTTGATATTGTAATTGATGCATATTGACTAGTGATCTGTAAGCCAAGATTCCTATCAATGAAATGTTCTAAAATTTGAACTTACAATTAATATTCTGAAGCTCTCAGTTAAGTAAACGTTGCAATTGATGAACATTTTGAATCTTTTCATAGGTTTCCATGGTTTCAAGGTTGAAACATGAAAATGTGGTGGAACTGGTTGGGTATTGTGTTGACGGGATTCTGAGAGCACTTGCATATGAGTTTGCAACAATGGGATCACTTCATGACATCCTTCATGGTATGCAAACAAGTGCATTCTTTCCTCTTCTATTTTTTCCTTAAATTGTAACTGGGGTTTGAGTAAAATTATTTTTTAAGTAGAACTACAAATTTGTTTTCTTTTTCTTTTTGATGGAAACAGGGATCATATTGCAAAGAAGGTTATTTATTATCTGAAGTTCTCTCTCACACAAGAGATCTATTGATAGTCATCTTGACCAGCCAAGTAAGAGTTGTATATGGACCTTCAATAAACCCTAACAGACTCTAAATCCTGACTTAAAAACAGATTAGAGAAAGCCAGAAGGCACAACAATACATGAAGAAGTCAATGGCAAGTGCGTGCCTAATGGATTATTACAGTGTGAATAACCAAAGAAAAAATTGACAAGGAAAACAACCCATATAGCTTAGAACCAAAGGCCGAAAGCTAGAGGACAGTTCTTTTGTTATTAAGGTTAGTTTAATCACTTACAGGAGGATTATGTGGGGAAGAGCTTCCATTGAAATCAGTGTGGTGGAGATGTCCTTAGTCTCTTAAGTCTCTCCATTTGCTAGAAAGTTGCTCAAATATTCTGTTATTAGATGTACATAAGGAATCTGTTGAAACTTTGATATCCTTCTGGTTGCATTAATCCAAGCAAGCGTGTACTTAATTTCCTGAATATTTTCTTATTACCTTGTATAGGAACCCATACAACATACCCTTGATATTTGGGATGAAAGAAGCAAAGAAGAATTCCTAGAGGGTGGAAATATCTGGTGTTCTTGGATGAAAAAATAAATATAGATTTTTATGTTTGTTAGCATTTTAATTTGCACTTTTCAATGCAATACAAAACAAAAAAGATGTGCGATAAAAATGCTGTTTGAATTAGAAGGGGAACTCTATAAATAAAAAGTTAAACTTAAAACCCTAATTTGGACAATATGGACTTGCTTATTTACAATCTTTATAGTGTTTTTTGGGTGATTCACTCTCATACTTAAATAAAACTAAATGTGCTATCATTTTGGACTCACCTATGAAAAAAAATTGACACAGTCTCCAACTTAAGGAAAAAGATTTATATTCTTTTTATTTGAAAGAAAATCCTACAACTGCATGCTTATGCCTGTCAACTAAATGCAAAGACTGAACAGTGCAAGTACACATAAGGATTGGGTGGGTTTACATAACACAAAATTTTGTAAATTGAAAGGATACAATACATACAAAGCTACGATGATTACACTTCTCTAAACTTTGCAATACAAAGTCTGCAGTGTTCAGAAAGCAATTCAATTTACCTCATCCGTATAAACAAACAAGATATTATGAGTTAGCATGGGAATTGAATATAAAGCCTCAAGACCTAACTTGATCATCTCTACACTACAAAGCCCTCAATAATTATTAAGCAATGTTTGACTCATAAAACCACATAAGACATAGAATACTTCAACTGCAGATTCAGCAACAAGTAGGTGTGAAAATTATTATTAGAAAACTTAGTGCAAATGGAACTTATTTATTATTTACACTTCTCTAAACTTTGCAGTACAAAGTCTGCAGTGTTCAGAAAACAATTAAATTTTCCTCATCCATACAAACAAACAAGATATTTTGAGTTAGCATGGGAATTGAATATAAAGCCTCAAGACCTAACTTGATCATCTCTACACTACAAAGCCCTCAATAATTATCATTAGAAAACTTAGTGCAAATGGCACTTATTTTTTATTTATAAGGTTTACAAAGCTATTGCATGAGAAAATAATAAAAAACTAACGATGACTTATACTCTAAGAACAACTTACTTGCATCAATAGAAGGTTTATTATAAAATCCTATTCACTAATGCTAAACTAAAACAATGCGACTGCTAGTTAGATTGGTGTTAGGAATTATTGCAAATTAAGACTTTAAGATCGTATCTTGCTGGCAAGAGATCTAAAGATGCGCCACCATCTCTTAGTAGAGTTAAAAATACAGAATGCTAAAATAGCATGGGCAATAAATAGCTCTGGCTAAATGTAGCAAAACTTCGAATACACTCTTCTCCTTGAAAATGACAATGGAGGCTATTTTAAGCATGGGCTAAAAATAGATTTTTGAGTAGATGGCTCTAGAGATAATTCTGATGAATCTTCTTTGACACTTTGAATCTGAAAACACTTCATTAATTTTGTTGAAGCTTTTCATTCTGATCATGGCAGAATTCTGAAAATCCTCTGGTACTTTGGCATTTTGACCATTTCTCATTGCTGTTTTGAATCTGAACTCATTTTGCTGATTAACCTTGCATAAAACCTTAGCTCTTTCTTTGGAAACTTTGAATCCTCTGTTTTGACAAGTCAATATATTTGATGTTGGCTGATAATATCATTGAATTGCAGGCAATTTGACGTGATAGCAGCTTACCATTTGAATGCAGATCCTTGCAAATTGTTAAAATTCTAGACATTGTTTGTATGTTTGAAAACCCCATATAGGAGAAATGAAACCCTCTGTTGAAGAGAAGTCTATTTCTGGCATTTGTAATAAGCACCCCAATTATTTTGAAATTTTCAATTGAATTGAAGCTACAATGTAATGTCCTTATCACTTTTTGATCACCCAGTTCTCAAGACGGGCAAGGTGAGAGCATACAGTGTATAGGACCACACCAACTATCTAAAAGAAAAATAATGAAAGAAACACACCAGGCAGCAAAATCGGTCAAAACTTCACTTCTTCAGTGGAGTGTGCTATGCAAGAACTGAAGGAAAACACTTCTACATTTATTCAGCATAGTGTGTAGTTACAATGAGCACAAACACTTCTCGCTTATTTAATGAAATGTACAATTACATAATACAGTTACTTCTTGCTTATTTAGTGGAGTGCAATTACACAACACATTCACTTCTTGCTTATTCAGTGGAGTGCAATTACACATCATAGCTTCTTCCACTTATTTAGTCGGGTAAGCAAATACAAATAAGTGCAAGATGAAACCATTGGTGGTACTACCATCAAGGGTATTTCAAGATAATATGAAATGCATTAGAAATCATCATTAGAGAACATTAACTTGCTGATTTATGCTGATATAAAGTTTTGATCACAAATCTTAACTGCTGCAACAACCCAAAATGAATCAAATAGCCTGGCTAACAAAATAATTAAGAACCCAACAAAGGTATAGCTCAGATACATGACATTAGAAGCTGATTGCATATCACTCAGTTTTACTGATAAACTGCCAAATCAGAACTGAACACACTGAAAACTGTTGAGTACTGAAATTTGACTAAGACTGAAAAATTATAAGATCTCCAAAAACTATAATTTGCATTGTAACTCCTAAAGATCTGAAACCCATCTCAAACATCCTGATTATATACATGAAATATAACTTAAAGTACAAGGAAGTAAATGTCCAGTTGTAAATGCCACTTATATTTAAATGTTTATTTCATCATCAGTTCTGTAACAACTCATTGAGTTGCTGATATAACATGAATATCAGATGCAAAAAGATCAACAACCAACAAGTTCACCTACTAAACATTTGACAACATATATCCAACCCTAGATGCCTCCCAACTGACATAAATAGATACCAAAAGTGACGCGTTTCATCCTCCAGCATTGCCATGCCTCATCTAGCATGGTACGGCCTGTACATGGTACAACATCCTCAAAAAAATGTTCTCTTTGCACTTCCAATGATATGGCCAGTAAAGGACAGCAGATTACAAGGTTAACAATAGAAAATACATATAAATAAATTCATCCCTATACTTGCAACTGTGTATGGTATGGCCAAGCAAGAAGTATTTAAGATGTATAGCCAGCATCAAATGATCTCTCAATCACTATTCAAACACTGCAATCACCACTAGAACTATGTTACCGGTTCTTCTATTTTTCCCCCCATACCCGTGTGGGTATGGTTCTGGTCCTAGTTCTTTGCTGGTCCTTCCCAGGGTGCCCAAGAAGGACCCTGGGCGAACTTGGGCCGAACCCAGCTGAACCCAGGGGGACCCAAGGATTCCCTTGAAAAAACAAAAAAAGTAATTTTTTAAAACATTTTTTATGTAAGTTAACAAGAAACAGGTAGGTAATTGGTGCCATAAAACAAAATGCCAGCTTTTTGTAGACATTGGGTATGGTTTCTGTTAAATGTATATGCATATGTATGTATATATGTTATATGTGTATGTATATATACATACATGATACATACATACATAAACAGGTAGGTAATTGGTGCAGTAACAGTAAATGCCAGCTTTGTGGAGACATTGGGTACATTGGGTATGATTTTCTATTAAATGTATATGCATAAATATGTATTTATGTATGTATATGTGTATGTATGTATGCATGTATGTATGTATGTATCATACATGATACATACATACATAAATACATAAATACATACATATACATACATATACATACATACACATACATACATACATACATACATACATACATATATATATGTATATGTCTATATATATGTATATGTATATATTTCTGTACCCATACCCAAGGAATTTTTTTTTCGCTGTATCGCCATACCCGTATCCCTATCTGTACTTGTATCCGAACCGGTAACTTAGCACTAGAATACTTCAGCAAACAACAACATAATCCTTGCAAATCAAAAATGCAAAAAAAATGTCCATTCTTGCATCAACAAAGATGCACACATACAGATATGTAGAAGACAAATATAAAAAAGTAATGTATCGAGAATAATAAGCTTCACCAACAATCTTATCTTCATGTACATATATTTTAATATACTTAAGCTAGTTATGACAGTTGTAGGTCCTAATGTTGATGTGGTTATATGCTAAAATTTATGATTTGCATCCTAATTAATGACATTTAGAACACCACTTTACTTATGACACTTATTGCAGATATTCTCAGTTTTCTCTTTCCTCCTTCCTCTTTTTTACTTTTTCTTTTGTCTTTGTAAACATGGATCATTTATTAGATGATAAGTCAATATGATTAGAATGGATATCAGATTATTGGATAAATTGGATCTTTCTCGTAATATGGTTTCATTTATTACTTTCATAAAAGGAACTTCTTTTAAAGAACATGAGTGGAGGTTCTGAATGTTAAACCATAATTGCTTGTTAGTGTTTATTTAAGTTTTATGATGAGCAAGGTTTTGTTGTTTTAAAAAGTTATTTTATTCCCTTTGGTTTAGCATAGGCAGGAAAGGTGTGAAAGGAGCACAACCAGGTCCTGTTCTCACTTGGATGGAACGAGTAAAAATTGCAGTAGGATCTGCCAAAGGGCTCGAGTATCTCCACGAGAAGTTACAACCACCAATAATTCACCGTGATATTAAGTCGAGCAATGTCTTACTTTTTGACGACTACTTGGCAAAGATTGCTGATTTTGATCTGTCTAATCAAGCTCCTGACATGGCTGCACGACTTCATTCCACTCGTGTCCTTGGAACATTTGGTTATCATGCTCCAGAGTAAGTTCATGCTTTGGAACATAGTTTTGTAGGCTGTCAGAAATATGGATCCTGTAGTGAATCCATATGGAGGAAACATTTTCAATAGGAGATATTTAAAATTTCAATAGTGAAATTGACTAGCAATCCCTAACTTCAATTTTGGTTTGCAATTCAAAAAATGAAGCCTTATTGTTGTTTGAATAGATTAAGGAACTATTTTTCTGAATGATTTACTTGAATCAAATGTAATGCTTTTATAGATAATAGATAATGTTACAGCGGCATAGGAACAGTGCTTTGTTTACTGCTGGTAATTGATCGCATTTTATTGCTAAAATGATTTATATTGGGGTTTTTAAGGATAGAGTCTAGATGACTTTGAGCTATTACTTAGGAACACTATGCACACCTGTACATTTAAATATTGATATTATTTTACAACTAAAAAACCTGATACTGCAATCTGACAATGCAGTTTACTGCTTTTAATTATTATGATTTTTTTTTTGTAGTAATCTACAACAATTTATTGCATATTTGGAAAACTTGAATTCAACAACCCAAAATTTTAACTCAGATTTGGGAGTTGGCCGAAGAAGAAAAACAAACAAACAGAAATTAATGCATTTAGAGAAACATAAGTCTATTCTGATTATCAAATTGTTATAATTCAAAGATTGCATAGTTCCTATGTTGCCGGTTTGGGTACAGGTATGGTGGTAGAGCAATTTTTTTCCCTTGGGTACGGGTACAAGAATATATATATATATATATATATGTTCAAACTTCAAAATTATAAATTTAATTATAAGAACAATGATACTCATAAGACATAGACATGATTGCCAATAAATAGAATATTTAAATACCTCATATAATCATATTCATAATTTGCAAAAATTTAAATACTCAAGTCTCAAAATGTCATTACACAATGAAAATTCAAATTACAATCAATATTTAGTAGTCTTCAAATTTGTTTTCATCAAAACCATTAGGGTCGTGGTCAACACTTGGTTCAATTTCATTTGAACCACAATCAATTGGATTGCCACTCCCACTAGGTGTGTCAAGTGCAGTAGTTGCCTCATGGTGCTCATCTATAGAAGCTAAGGCAAGTTGTGCAATTGTAGCATCTAAATCAGCACACTTAGGGGCTAGATCCCAATTCTTTGTCACAACCTCCTTGTATTCAGGTTTCATATATGACAAGAGACGAAGGTTGGAGTGTATATAGACCAAATCCTTTTCTTTTTTTGCACCCAAACGGTTGCACTTGACCAAGTGGATGAAGGAGTATGTACTCCAATTCTGCTCAACTGAAGAAGAACTTGCAATCTATTGAGTTTGCATACAACATTTAGTATTTATTTTACTTGCCGATAATATATAGAATAATAGCATCAAATGAAAAATGAAAAAAATAAAAAAAATAAAAAAGATACATGGGAGAGTATTTTAATTGCAAGAGGTTGCAAGTAATTGGAGCCTTGACCATGTAGATACCACCACTCATCAACATTTTTCCTATATTTGTCTAGAAGAGCAAAAACATCATGATGTTTTGAAGATATGAATTGGCCAAACTCGCTCAAGACAATACGTTGGATCTCTTCATCTGAATCTTTCTAAATGTAGCCTTATAGCCAGCAGCAACCTCCCCATCCCTATATGGTGGCACCCTCCTCAACAATGAAAGTACCTGTTTTCTATAATACTTTGGTGACGAAGCAAATGCTAAGAGATGTAAAGGGGTGGTCTATCTTGTTCCAATAGTCAACAATAATATTTTGCAAAGTTTTGAAAAATGTTTTTGTTGGGTCATGTTCCTTGCAATCTATTATTGATCTTATTTTCTCCACCATGGAATCCATGCCATCATAAATTTGACCTGAACATGGGCGATCAATATTAGCATACTTAATCATGCTCATAATGGGCTTGGTGAAATTCAAAACATATTCCACATGAGCGCACCACTCATCATCTAAGATAAATGCTTTTACTTTTTGAGCTCTTTCTGCGCTTGATTGCCTCCATACACTCCACAAGCTGTTAATGACCATAGAACTCAAGGCCTCTCGCACCTTCACAAGTTGTCTTAAGATGATTGTGTGAGATGCAAATTGAGTTTTGGCAACCTAACATGGTATAAAAACTACTGTCACAAATCAACAATGAAAAATTAAAATTAAAAAATTAAAAATTATATTAAAAATCAAACTTAAATTACCTTCAACAACACCAACTTGGAGAAGGTCCTGAAGATGGCTTGTGACATATGATGATTAGTCACAAAAATTTGGATGTCTTCGCCCTCTATGTAGATTTGTTTGATCCACTCAACTTGTGTGCTAATCTTTTGCAATATCAAATTGAGTGAGTGGATTGCACATGGTCTTCAAAAAATGTGACTATTTGTAGCCTCCACTATAGACCCAGTTGCCCTACAATTTTTAGCATTGTCCGTTATGACTTGGATAACACTTCCAGACCCCACCATTTCAATGGCTTCTATGAGGATATTGGCAATAAAACTTGCATTTTTTACTTGTCCTTCACAATCAATTGCCTTCAAAAACATTGCTTCTTTAGGGGGCACAGCTATAACATTGATCAATGATCTATTTTCGCAATCTTTCCATCCATCAGAAATGATGGAAACACCTGTTTCGAGACATGTATCCTTGATTACTCTCAATAATGCCTCTATTGATGATTTCTCTTGCACCAATAAGGTGGTTCACACCTTTTCATACCCAGGACTAACATAATCAGAACTTGTATTGGAAATGGTTGTCACCATTTCCCACCAATAAGGTGATCAAACAAGGTTGAAAGGAAGCCCATTGCCATAAATGCAACGAGCAATGCTTTGATCTGCAATCTCCCTTGCCTCATAAAGGATGTGGGCCAGTTGGTTGAGACAAAGCCACTAGGAGGTCTTTGCAAGCTTCCCTTGGCAAGAGGATGTGCCATAAATTTTGATTTATTACACACCATGTCAGCCTCCTCTTGTTCTTTAATATAAGCCAATATTTGTTGTTTTGGCAACCCTCTATTATTTGGCCTGAGGTAAACTTTTATTCCTTGTAAAGGAATAGCACATAAATGAGCTTTCACTTGAAAGTACGAGCTCTTATACTAATTTCCACATTGGCTACAACTCCAAACATAAACCCCACCACCGGGAATTTGTTCAATCATTGTTGTATGTCGCCAAAGAGGTGATGATGCATCATATTTGAATTGACTATCTGCGTTTGGGCCGACTGAACCACTAGCAACCATTCTGTATGAACCTAAAATAAAATTAAAAAAAAACATGACAAATTAACAACACAACTATTTTTTTTTAAAGAAAAAATTGGTATTATAACCCCTTGTTATGCATAAAAAGTTATTAAAAAAAATCAAAATTCACCAAAAAATAACTCGATTTTTTTAAAAAAACTTGAAAAATCTTCAAAAAAGTTAATAAAAATTTGAGAAAAAGGAAAAATTCACTCACCTTTGATGGTTAGATCTTCTTTGTGCAGCTATTTCTCCCTTGTTGTTGTAGGTGGAACTCTTTCGTAGTTCTCACCTTCGAAAAGAAAGACAAAACTTTTGAAAATCAACAATGACAGCTTGGAGGCAAAAAATGGTGTTTTTGGCCTTGTGTGTTTGTGAAATGAGTTAGTTTAGTGCGACCAAGGCATCATATCAGTTTTTTAGGTTCAAAATTTGTTTTTTTAAGATTTTGGGCACTTTTTGAAGCCCCTCCGTGATTACGCCCAAGATTCGGCCCGGGCGCCCCGAGTATGTTGTGGGTCCTTCACCGGGGCGCTTTGGCCGAACCCTGGGCGTACCTGGGACACTCGGGTTGAACTTGGGGGTGTACCTGTTAATTTTATGACCAGAATTGAATTAAGCAAAAATAAAACAAATATAAACAATAGAACAAAGCATATACCCTGGGAAAACCCTCCTTGAGGGAGAAAAACCCAGCAACAATATATCACTTATATATTGAATAAATGAGCAGCAATTCGCTTTACAATTTGGCCAACCTCTAGGCCGATCTGAAGTAAATATAACAACACCTCACTAGATGTGAATTTGACAAAGAATAGAGACTTCTACACAAGTCGATCTTCTTGAGCAATATGTCGATCTGCTGATGAAAGTAATCTCCACTTAGAAATATGTGAACTTGACTTGATAATAATTTCAATGCCAAGAAGAAATGAAGCGCCTTGTATTTATACTCATCGAAGTGACTCTTCATGAAGAGTCGGCCTCCTTCAAAGTGAGACGTCTTTTACAAGGGGTGGCGAACATCCAATTTAAGTCAGCTTTCATGAATTAATAAAATATAAATTATTATTTGAAGTGAGGCGACTTTCTCTCAAGCGTTGACCTCATTCACTTGATATTTAATTATTTGAATTTTATAGGAGAAAGAATCTCCCGCCGCTACAATAACATCAACACTCCCTGTTAGCTAGGGAGAGATCTTTCCAGATATCCATGTCATGGAGTCTCTCAACATGACACCCACAATGGCTACACCCATTTGTGGAAAAGAGTTCATCATGGAGTCACTGAACGTGATATCGTCATGGAATAACTCAACATGACATCCACCATGGCTATTCCCATGTGTGGAAAGGAACATGTGCACAAGTGCCCATCACGGAGTCACTCAACGTGATGTCGTCATGGAGTCTCTCAATATGACGTCCACCATGGCTACTCCCATGTGTGGAAAAACACAAGTGCAAAGAATTCATCACAGAGTCTCTCAACGTGATGTTGTCATGGAGTCTCTCAACATGACATCCACCATGGCTACTCCCATTGGGTGGAAAGAACCGCATCTCCGTCTCAGAGATGGACAAGGGCTTTCACCTCATATTTCTCCGTCTCAAAGAAATATGCATTATAGCAAATAACAAAGATCACTGATGCTGAGTCTCCCTCTCAACAAGGGCTTCATTCTCCACAACTCCAAGCTTGTCTTGAAAATGCACAAACTTCACTCTGGAGAGAGGCTTGGTGAGAATATCAGCCGTCTGATCATCAGTGCAAATATACTTTAGTTGAATAGCTTTTCTCAGTATCATATCTCTGATGCAATGATATTTGATCTCCACATGTTTTTTCCTGTCATGAAACACTGGATTGACAAATAGCTTCACACAGCTTTGATTATCACAATGAATAACAGTCGGCTCCAATGTTTGCCCAAACAAACTTGCAAGGAGCCTTCGAAGCCACACTGCTTCTCGAGCTGCTACACATGCTGTGTAATGTCCCCGTTTTTAGCACTACACTTTTCAGTGATTGATGGCCTTTTCCCGATGCGCTGTCGGTAGGTTAAAGGCAGAATTAGGGTTTCCGGCTGTTTGGTGGGTTCTCTTGAAGATTTAGGGTTTTGCTTGTGGGAGTTTGGTTGTTTGGATTCTGGATTCGTTCTGGGTTTTCAGAGAGCTTCGCAGAGGTATGACTTGCAACTACGTCGGGCAACCTTTCCGAACTTACTATTTTTAGTAAGTTATGACGGCTACATCCTGGAGTTTGGAATTTTGGATTGCGGATTCTTTCTGGGTTTTCAGAGAGCTTCTCAATGGTGGCGCATGCATTGCATTCCGAACAACTTCTTGAATTTACTATTTTTAGTAAATTCTATATTTAGCAGTGGTCCAATCAGCACCAGCTCAGTCAACTTTCCTTTTCTGGCAGTTCATTGGGTAATTCTGATTTTTGGCTTAAGGGGTTCATCTTGGAGAAATAAGTCATTTAAAATCAATAATGTTTTATTTTATAAAATAACCCCTTGTCCTAGTAATATGACTTTAAGTTGTTTTAAAGAAGGGGACCTTGAGGGTTATTTTCTCATGAAGGACATATTGCGAATTTTTCTAAAATCTAAATGCTCAAGTGAAGTTGGACGCCTTTTTTATGAAGAGTTGATTTTAAATAAAGTCAAATTTAGCCTTGGAAAAGGGGTCACCCAAACTTGGAGGGAAAAGAAGTCAAATTCAAATATGGAATTAGGGCGCATCTTCTAGAAGTTTCTGAATAGCCTTCTCAAGTCTATATAAGGAGGCAGTTGCTCTTCATTTCTCATCTTTTGTCTACCTTATTGTTATGTCGCTGGATTGACTTCAGGCACTCGCTTCGAGGAAAGCATACCTCCTAGCAATGGCTCATCTTCTTGCTTGAAAGATAGCAACTAGTTGAGAGATAGTTTGTAATAGGTTTGTCTTGCATTTTCAGTTGAGTATCTTGCATTTTGGAGTTTTAGTTTGCATTTTCTGTCTCATTTTGGAGTTGCTGAATATCATAGCTGATTGTAAGTTTTGCTCATATCTCACGAAATATAAACATTATTGTTCTGGGCATTGCATCAATCTTTTTCTCTATGTAGGGCGACCATTCAAGCAAATTTGCAGATTTTTTTATGGACTCTATGATTTTATCAAGGCAAATCGCCCTTTCTTGAGGGCTTTATCATTCTGGTTTGCCTGGCAAGTGTTTAGAAAAAAAAATACTTCAATTTGTCAGCTGTTTCTTTGTCAAGATTTCATTGCCATCATCCTAGCTTTCATTTGCATCAAGTCTCATGTCATTCTGGCAAGTATTGAGTGAGTTGTGAGTATTTTAGTGAGTTCTAGTGTTGCTGATTACTTCATTTCAGTCGCTGGTCTGTTATATCAGTCTTATATAAATGCAGATTTGTGAGGAGTTTGAGTTTGGTGAGGTTTGTTAAGCATTGAGAAAGTCCTATATGTTATTGCAGCATTGAAGAACTCGAAGTACTGGACCTTTGCAAACATTCTAACATATTGTAAGCTGATTAGTAGTACTATCAGTCATATTGAAAGTCCTCTTTATTTTTCATTTACTTTATTGTACTTCCCACTGCATAAGTGGAAGAGGCTGGCTTGCCGCCTATTTACTTTCGGTTAATAGTTGTAGGGACCCTTTGACCATATGCTCGCTATCTCTCGGCGCCATCCTTGGTTAGAGTTACTTCAGCTCATCTTGCATTAGATCCTTTGACCATATGCTCGTCTATCCTAGACGCATTCTTGGTTAGAGTTCCCTTCCAGTTTGCATCTGCATTAGATCCTCTGACCAATGCTCACGCCTTGCCCACATCGGGATCTTGGTGTACATTCTGGTTAGAGTTGCTTTCCGCATCATTTTGGTTTAGAGCTAACCTTAACGGGTGTGCGTTGATTGTAATTACATTGTGAAAAAACAAAAAAAATTGGTCCGGTTCTTTACAGTGGTATCAGAGCCATGCATCCTACCATGCTATGCCCATCAAGGTTTAATTGACAGTTGAATGACAGAGAAATCAGTTTCTACACCTGAGGTCAGAACAGAGTTTAGTTTCAAAGATGTTGCGTTTTCTAAGGTCCAGGGATTGTGAGAAGTCAGATTCAACTATGGTATCTAAGGAAGGAAAGGTTAGTGATGCTATAAGGGATTTCATTGAATATGCTAAACAGTATAAAAGACAATGTGAACATGAGGCTGCCAAACTCCGTGAGCAATATCAAAACATACCAGATGATTATAAGTACAATGTTTCATTTGATGCCCATTTGAATTGTGTGGCGTTTCTAAAGTCCGAAAAGTCGGGGATGATGGACCACATTAGGAAAATGTTAAAAAGGGAAGCAGAACAAGCTTTGGTTGAAGAATCAAAGAAGGAAGAAGATGAAGTGCCTATTTGTGAATTGCAGCCCACAAATATGCAAGTTCAAGAGAAAAATCAGTCATCTAGTAGTGGAGATGGCACAAGCAAGGTGCACATATCACAGCAAAATGAATGTGAGCTTGATGAAGATACCTTGACAAATGAAGAGTGTGTGGTAGAGCCTCATAATACGCCCCTTGACTTGCATGTGATAGCAAGTGAAGAAGAGCAAGTTGAAGGAAATACTATAGGTGTCTTTGAATCAGCTTATGACCGTTACCAAAGTGATGATGTTGGTAATGATTCCAATGTGTTTGTACCTCCTCTTGTTGAAGATTTGGTGATGGATAATTTTCCTCTTGTTTCTGTTCAAACTCCTCAAGAGTTTTCACAAGATGAATTTATGACAAGTGATCAAGAAGACCTTTTTGGCATGCATATGACTGTTCATGATGAGATAAGAAATACACCTATAGAGGATGGGTTCATTGAAGATAAGAATGATAAAGTTTTCCAAACAGCTAGCACTAGAGATTCTTTATTTCATTACAGTGATGGTGTCAAGGGTGGTTTTGGGTTTGATCATCAAACCAAACCATTGGAAATAAATATTTATGAGGATGACAGTTTAAGTGAATTGGGTGGTGACCTATTCAAAGAGTCAACACTCCAAAAGAAGCACGAAGAGCTCTTTCCTTTTGATCAAAATAATCAGCCTCTTACTATTTGGGATCCAGGTGTGGAGTCATCTAGCGAAGATAAGGAACCAGCGTGGGATGAATTCCCCTTTCATCCAGATGAAGATCAAAAATCAGATTGCATTGCAAACTATGAGGTAGCCCTTGGAGGAGGAGTTGCCTTTGAAGAAGAAGACTGTCTAGCAAAGCTCCATGATGATCTCTTTGAAGTAGTTGCAGCCACTAAAGAGGAATATGTGGTTACAAAAACTTTCCGAACAGCGGACAAATATGATTCCTTGAGTAGGTTGGATGCTGGCATAATGTTTGATCAAGGAGGCAGTGATGAAGAAGAAGAGCTAGAAGACCATATGGCTCTTGAAGATGTAGAGTTTGATGGTGTTACCAAGCCCGAATCTGATTTTTCAATGCATGAAGTTGGTTGCAAACTTAGGGTCGAAGAAATTGTGGAATGTGTTCCTCTCCATGACATTGAGCATTTTCCTCTAATGGAGGGAGAAAGATATGAAAGCTGGAACAGCTATGATGGCAGTGAGGGCACAAAACAAAGTTTTGATTTTGAAAATCAGTCAACCTGCAATCCGCCATCTTTGCATATTCTTGAGTGGGAGGATCAAGTCAAAGAGTTCCTTAAGAGGGAAGTGCGAGTTCTATCCCAATTTGATTGCACTCACAGTTTGATTGAAGATCTCTACTGGAAGGCTTAACTTGAAGAAAGAAGAAGAGGAATTAAGGATGAAGTTGCTCTTCTCAACTTGCAACTTATCAGAGACTCTTTGGAGACATTGAATTCAGATTGCATACACTTGATTGAAGATTGGGATCATGCCGTTGAACTTGCAAAGAAGACCTTCAGTGCTTTCCAAGGAAGAGAGAGAAAGGTTGACGAGCTTACTCATAAGCTTGAATCAACAAAGGCTATGCTAGAAGAAACTCAAGTAGCATTAATGGAGGTAGAAGATCAGTTTGCTGATTTCAAACTTTCTAAGGAGCAAGAGAATGCACAGAGAGCTGAAGAAATCGAGCAAGTCATTAAAGAGCTCGATAGTCTTGAAGGAGAGTTTGATCTTGAAGGTTTCACAAGAAAATCAGAAATTGCTAGTGCTGATTTGGAGCAGCAAGATGGAAGGAACGAATTCCTAGTGTATGACAATCCTCTTTTTGAACCAGGTGAAGAGGAAGCTCATGAGAAACATTCCTTTGTGGTAGATGATGGGACTTCAAGCCTTGAGGAAATCACTTTTGACACCATTGTTGAAGAGGGAAGTTCTAACACTTCTTCTAGCAATGGAACAAGGATGCATAAGTTGCATAATGAGGACTTACCTGCTGCTCCTAGTCTTCCCATTCTTCAAGAGATGGAAAATCAAGAAGCATGGAGGAATGAGGTAATTAATCTTGATTGGCAACAAAGAGATGATTGGCACTCCGATGAAGGGTTTATTCATTTTCTGATGTGGATGCTTGTCAGATTACTATCGGACTTCATGCTTACACAATCTTCTCTAAGAGTAACTAATTTCATAATGGAGTTTGATGAAGGGTCCATTGAATCTTTCCAGCAGTTCTTCTCTCATGATTTTGAATTTGACTTTCTCAACGAATTCAGATTTGTTGAGTACTTCTTGGAGTTTTAGAGTGCGATGATTCAAATAGAACGTATTGCCCAAAGCGTCCTAGTCAGTGTAATTCTCCATTTGCGGAATAGCTTTTCTATACTTATGATTTGGGACCCTGGTACCAACTTGCTTTTGATATGTGTCAAGAAGGTATGTTGGAATGATGAGCCTCAAATTCACTGTCCTTTGGATGTTGTTACCTTCTTTATCAGTCATTTGAAGTTCACTCCTAATGATCAATGGGAATTCTGGAAAGAAAAGTTGAGCAAGGATTGGTACTTGGCTGTGATGGGATCTTCAGTGGGTTTATTTTCAGTTGTAGATATGAGCAGACATGATATTTTGGGTGCTGATTTTCAGTTTGGCAACAGCTATCTATCTCCTTGGATGCTGATTTTCATAAAATCAGATTTCAAGTTGATCATTTCAGTCTTGTTGGGTTGCTGGTTCATTCAATTTCAGACCTTCCAATCTCTTTCGAGGGACAATTTATGGCTTCAAATGAGAGAATTGGTGGTGTGGACTGAGCACGATCAGAATTTGGAAAGAAACCATACTCATTCAAATGGTTTTCTTGGTACATGTTCTTGCACAAATGATTGGAGCAGCAGACTATCGCTCGACTTGGCTTGGCATTTCGAGACTCCTACTGCTGAGATCCTGTTCAATGTTTTGATTCTACATTCTGAGACTCTTGGGGTTGGAATTGTGAGAAAATTCTTCAGACTTCATAGTTGTGCCATGATAATTCAGCGGAGGCATAGGAAATCCATGTGGAATCATTAGTTTGAGTTTGTTGAGTTCTTGCAAAGGATAGCTTTCCTCTTTGCAAAAAGAGTTGAAGATGTCACATTTGCAGTCATGGTTTCGTTTGTTACCATGTGGAGGTATGCTGAGGAGATTGATTTTGAGTTGAGTATCCTATCTTTCTTCTTGCCTAGAATTGTGACTGACAGTAGTATGGTTGATACTGTTGATTCGGGGCATCGTGGACATGAGATGTTGCATGATATTGATCTCAGTCCTTTAAGATCTTTCAGTTTGGGTAACATGGATGGTAACACTTTGGAGTTACAAGGAAGGGTAGTGCAACTTTGGCATGATGTTTTCACTGATATGATAAGAGTAGTGCAGCATCGGCATGGTGGGTCCTTCCTGAGATGGACTTGGGAACTTGGGATCATACTTGTTTTGGTATGGATCAGTCTTAATTTTTTTGGAGTTGTGGTGGTATTGCTTGAGGACAAGCAATTTTGGGAAGGGCGGACTGTAATGTCCCCGTTTTTAGCACTACACTTTTCAGTGATTGATGGCCTTTTCCCGATGCGCTATCGGCAGGTTAAAGGCAGAATTAGGGTTTCCGGCTGTTTGGTGGGTTCTCTTGAAGATTCAGGGTTTTGCTTGTGGGAGTTTGGTTGTTTGGATTCTGGATTCGTTCTGGGTTTTCAAAGAGCTTCGCAGAGGTATGACTTGCAACTACGTCGGGCAACCTTTCCGAACTTACTATTTTTAGTAAGTTATGACAGCTACATCCTGGAGTTTGGAATTTTGGATTGCGGATTCTTTCTGGGTTTTCAGAGAGCTTCGCAATGGTGGCGCATGCATTGCATTCCGAACAACTTCTTGAATTTACTATTTTTAGTAAATTCTATATTTAGCAGTGGTCCAATCAGCACCAGCTCAGTCAACTTTCCTTTTCTGGCAGTTCATTGGGTAATTTTGATTTTTAGCTTAAGGGGTTCATCTTGGAGAAATAAGTCATTTAAAATCAATAATGTTTTATTTTATAAAATAACCCCTTGTCCTAGTAATATGACTTTAAGTTGTTTTAAAGAAGGGGACCTTGAGGGTTATTTTCTCATGAAGGACATATTGCGAATTTTTCTAAAATCTAAATGCTCAAGTGAAGTTGGATGCCTTTTTTATGAAGAGTTGATTTTAAATAAAGTCAAATTTAGCCTTGGAAAAGGGGTCACCCAAACTTGGAGGGAAAAGAAGTCAAATTCAAATATGGAATTAGGGCACATCTTCTAGAAGTTTCTGGAGAGCCTTCTCAGGTCTATATAAGGAGGCAGTTGCTCTTCATTTCTCATCTTTTTTCTACCTTATTGTTATGCTGCTGGATTGACTTCAGGCACTCGCTTCGAGGAAAGCATACCTCCTAGCAATGGCTCATCTTCTTGCTTGAAAGATAGCAACTAGTTGAGAGATAGTTTGTAATAGGTTTGTCTTGCATTTTCAGTTGAGTATCTTGCATTTTGGAGTTTTAGTTTGCATTTTCTGTCTCATTTTGGAGTCGCTAAATATCATAGCTGATTGTAAGTTTTGCTCATATCTCACGAAATATAAACATTATTGTTCTAGGCATTGCATCAATCTTTTTCTCTATGTAGGGCGACCATTCAAGCAAATTTGCAGATTTTTTTATGGACTCTATGATTTTATCAAGGCAAATCGCCCTTTCTTGAGGGCTTTATCATTCTGGTCTGCCTAGCAAGTGTTTAGAAAAAAAATACTTCAATTTGTCTGCTGTTTCTTTGTCAAGATTTCATTACCATCATCCTAGCTTTCATTTGCATCAAGTCTCATGTCATTTTGGCAAGTATTGAGTGAGTTGTGAGTATTTTAGTGAGTTCTAGTGTTGCTGATTACTTCATTTCAGTCGCTGGTCTGTTATATCAGTCTTATATTAATACAGATTTGTGAGGAGTTTGAGTTTGGTGAGGTTTGTTAAGCATTGAGAAAGTCCTATATGTTATTGCAGTATTGAAGAACTCGAAGTACTGGATCTTTGCAAACATTCTAACATATTGTAAGCTGATTAGTAGTACTATCAGCATTTCTCCTCTTTATCTTTCATTTACTTTATTGTACTTCCCGTTGCATAAGTGGAAGAGGTTGGCTTGCCGCCTATTTACTTTCGGTTAATAGTTGTAGGGACCCTCTGACCATATGCTCGCTATCTCTCGGCGCCATCCTTGGTTAGAGTTACTTCAGCTTATCTTGCATTAGATCCTTTGACCATATGCTCGTCTATTCTAGACGCATTCTTGGTTAGAGTTCCCTTCCAGTTTGCATCTGCATTAGATCCTCTGACCAATGCTCACGCCTTGCCCACATCGGGATGTTGGTGTACATTCTGGTTAGAGTTGCTTTCCGCATCATTTTGGTTTAGAGCTAACCTTAACGGGTGTGTGTTGATTGTAATTACATTGTGAAAAAACAAAAAAATTTGGTCCGATTCTTTACATGCTGCAATATATTCAGCGTTTGCAGTGCTTAGTGCCACTGAAGTTTGCTTCTTGCTACACCAAGAAATCATGGCAGACCCCAAACTAAAGCAACATCCAGAGGTGCTTTTCCTGTTAGCTACACTCTCGGCCCAATCTGAATCAGAATAGCCTTGTAACTTTAGATCTTCACTAGAAGTATATCTCAAGCCATATCCTACTGTGCCACGCAAGTATCTCAAGATGTGCTTTGTTGCAACTAGATGAATTTGCCTTGGTTCACACATGAACTGACTGAGGGCACTTACTGCATAGCAAATGTCTGGTCTAGTATTGACTAGATACATCAACGATCCAATCAACTTCCTATACATGGTGGGATCTACCAGATCTGAACTAGTTGCAGAATCACTTAACTTCTTCAAATTTGTTTCTGTCAGAGTAGCCATGGACTTGCAATCCATCATCCCAAATCTCTTCAAGATATCTATGGTATATTTCCCTTGACTTAGAATAATCTCATTGGGTCTTTGCCACACTTCCAATCCTAGAAAGTAATGCATAAGACCTAGATCCTTCATCTCAAACTTCGAGGCTAACTCCTTGCATTTGACAATGAGATATTCTGCTCCAGTAAGAAATAAATCATCAACATAAAGAACCAGGATTAAAGCCTCACCATCAACTACCTTGAAGTAAAGATTTGAATCTGCATTATTCTTGGAGAATCCCAAGCTCATCAAGTATCGATCAATCCTCTCATACCAAGCACGAGGTGCCTGCTGAAGGCCGTACAATGCCTTCTTCAATCTGCATACATGAGATTCCTTCCCATGAATCACGGACCCATCTGGTTGCTCAATGTACACTTCTTCAATCACACCATTAAGAAATGTTGTCATTACGTCCATTTGGTGTAGCTTCCATCCTTTAGCTGATGCAATAGCAATAATAGTCCTGATGGATGTATAATGAGCAACAGGAGCAAATGTCTCCTCATAATCTATTCCCTCTTTCTGAGAGAATCCTCTAGCCACAAATCTTGCTTTGTACTTCTCAATGCTCCCATTAGCTGCATGCTTGATCTTGAAAAGCCATTTGGAAGACACAACTGATTTTCCTTCAGGTCTTGGTACAATATCCCAAACATCATTCTTGATAATAGACTGATATTCTTCTGTCATAGCATCTCTCCATACCTGTTGACTTGATGCTTCCTCAACACATGAAGGCTCAGACTCAATGATGTGACTCATCAATGCTACATAGCCTAGAAACTTCTATGGTCTTTTGCTTTCTCTGAAGGCGCCTCTAGGAGCTGCATACTTCTCCGCCTCTTGCATAGTCTATCTATCCCATAGAGGTCTCTTTCAACCTATAGCATTATCTCTCAGACCATCAATAGGTTCAATGGGATCAACTGGGTCACTAGCCTCTTTTGGTTTAGTAGACTCCCTCTGAATCTTAGGAGTATTATAAGGAGAAGTGTCCATATCCTGAAGTGTCTCTTGCTCTTCATTGTCTATCTCCATGTAAGATCCTTTAGATCTTTTGAATGCAACCTCTTCTTTGAAAGAGACATCCCTACTGATCTCAATCTGTTTCTGTACTGGAATGTAAATCCTGTAGGCCTTTGAAGATTCACTGTAACCCACAAATATTCCTTTCTTGCTAGATGGTTCTAACTTAGATCTTTTATCTTTAGGCACATGAATATAAATAGGACAACCAAAGATTCTTAAATGACTAACCTCAGGTTTCACACCTGTGAAGGCTTCTTCAGGAGTCATATTTTCCAATATTCGATGAGGGCTCCGATTCTGAACATACACTGCAGTTTTGGAAGCTTTTTGCCCAAAGGAAGGTTTGTAAGTCTTGATCATGAATCATAGCTTTGGCTGCCTCAACTATGGATCTATACTTCCTTTCTGCAACTCCGTTTTGCTAAGGATTGTAAGGAATGCAAAACTACCTCTTGATCCCTGCCTCAATGCAGAAATTACGGAAACCTCCAGGAGTGTATTCTCCTCCATTATCAGATCTCAAAACCTTGATTCTCTTTCCGGAAAATTTTTCAACTTGAGCCTTGAATTCTTTGAATCTTTCAAGTACTTCTTTAAACTCCTTAGACTTCAAAAAGTAAATCCAAGTCTTTCGAGAAAAGTCATCAATAAAAATCAGATAATACCAAAAACCACTCAAAGATGCCACAGACATTCGGAACACACAAATCAGAATGAACAAGGTCTAGAATTCCTTTTGATCTACTTTCACTACTGTGGAAAAGACCCTTAGTATTCTTACCCATTGCACAACCTCTGCAAACGCCATCATGCTCCTGATTGAGCTTCGGTAGACCCGTAACCATCTTCTCCATGGATGGAAGAGCTCTGAAATGTAGGTGAGCAAGTCTTCAATGCCATAGCTCACTTGAATTGATAGAATCATGCAACAATGCTTGAACTGGACGAATAGAAAGTCTATATAGACTCTCTTGACGGACACTAATCACATGGGCTGTTTTGATGCTAGAATTCTTTGGCCAAGCAAGAACTTTTCCTTGAGAAAATGCAACTTGATACCCTTTGTCCTCCAAAGCTGAAATTGATACAAGATTTCTCTTGATTCTTGGTACAAACACGACATCACTCAAATGAAGAGGGATGCCAAAATCTAGATGAAGAGAGGTGGCTCCAGCACCTTTCACTGAATAGCAAGCATCATCTCCGATTATCACTTGTAAGTTGGTTTCTCTTTCTAGCACTATCAATCAACCATGTGCTATTGACGGTTGGAACATTGCTTGATAGAGCAGAGATGAATAGAAATCCTCCTGAGTTGTCTCTCGATTCCTTTTGAGGTGAGACATCATCAACATCCACAATAGAAGCATGTTGCTTTGGTCTTGTTATACAATCTCTAGCATAGTGACCATACTTGTCACATCTGAAAGACTGAATATGGGAGAGATCCTTCTTCTTCTTTGGTTCAGGACCAAAATCTTATTTTTTGTCTCTTTCTCTTGAAATTGCCTTTTCTCCCTTCTCTTCCTTTGCTTCTGGAAGTTTGAGCAGCAAGAACATGATTGTATTCATTGTGAGAGCTTCGTCCATTCCCTCTTGTTGCCAACTTGGATTCCTCTTGAATGCAATCAGCTCTAAGACGATCAAACTTGGGTAATTTAGATCTTCCACTGATTCCTTGGATAAAGGGCTCCCAACATTGAGGAAGACCATTTAGTGCCAACATGACTAAATCTCTATCTTCTACTATATCTCCAATGGCATATAGTTGATCTTTCAATTCAGTGATCTTTATGAAGAAAGAGATGACTGAATCTCCTTTAGCCATCTTGATACGATGGAGCTGTTGCCTCAAGGCAAGAGCTTTGCTGGTGTTGTTGATCTCATACAATTCCAAAGTCTTGAACATATCTTTGGCTGTCTTCAACTTGGATATAATTGGCACAAGATGATCCTTCATGGAATCAATCAAGATCTTCTTAGCCTTCTTGCCATTCTTCTTCCATTGAATGTTCTCAGTCTCATCGGATGGCTCGGGCACTTCACTCTCCACGAAATCGAGAAGATCATTCTCTTCCAATGCAATAAGAACTCTGAACTTCCAAGAGGTGAAGTTAGATGCACTATCAAGCCTATCTTCAGCCTTGAGTCTGTTCACCATTTTCGAAGCTAAGATAGACTCCCTTAGATGAGGAGAAGAGAAGAAGATTTCGCTGCTTAAACAAATCTGATCTTGATCTTGCTTCAACCCGTTCTGTTACCATGTTAATTTTATGACCAGAATTGAATTAAGCAGAAATAAAACAAATATAAACAATAGAACAAAGCATATACCCTGGGAAAACCCTCCTTCTTGAGGGAGAAAAACCCAGCAACAATATATCACTTATATATTGAATAAATGAGCATCAATTCGCTTTACAATTTGGCCAACCTCTAGGCCGATCTGAAGTAAATATAACAACACCTCACTAGATGCGAATTTGACAAAGACTAGAGACTTCTACACAAGTCGATCTTCTTGAGCAATATGTCGATCTGCTGATGAAAGTAATCTCCACTCAAAAATATGCAAACTTGACTTGATAATAATTTCGATGCCAAGAAGAAATGAAGCGCCTTGTATTTATACTCATCGAAGTGACTCTTCATGAATAGTCGGCCTCCTTAAAAGTGAGACGTCTTTTACAAGGGATGGCAAACATTCAATTTAAGTCGGATTTCTCTCAAGTGTCGGCCTCATTCACTTGATATTTAATTATTTGAATTTTATAGGAGAAAGAATCTCCCGCCGCGACAATAACATTAATAGTACCTAGACGTGGATTGAATTGGTCAGTTACAGGGGGCCTACTAGAAGAACTCGGTAACTTAGCATAGTTCATTTGACCCTTGACTTTCAAAATTTGAAATCGCTAAGTTTCAAAGTCAAACAATACATTGTAATAATGTAGTACTATAATATTATAGATAATAATTCTTGAATTGTTAACATGTGTCATAAACAACCAAATACAATGTACATCTTTTTCTTCCCCTTCCTAGTATTAGTAATTTTAAACGAATGTAAATTGGAATCATCATGATGAGTGAATGATTACTCAAGTATTCTTTCCTCCAATGCATTTGTCATTCTTGCTTTTTTCTCCAATTTAGCCATACCTTCCTTAGTAAACAAGATATTTGCTTCTTTGACAGCTCAATTATCAAATAGATCTATGCCATCTAAGTCAATGGCATGATGAAAAGACCCTCCATCTTTGTGGATCAAGCAAGGACAAAGGTTCTACTAGGTGAAGACAAGGTCATTGAGGCACTTGTAGGTCAATTTTTTTCTCTACTTGGTGTGAATGTACTAATATAGGCACCAATTGTGCTGACACGCATAAGTGCAATAGGGTTGTGCAAAACACAGATAATTAGCCTCTAATGTTTTGATGTGCCTCCAAAATAACCCCACAAATAGATCATTTAAAACTATTTAAGTAAAAGCTCAAAAGTTATAACTTTCAAGTTTCTAGTATTAAGGTAAAAATTGAAGGACTATTTTTTTTACTTGGTTGTTGGTTTTCCCTCTGTTTAGTTGCTTGAGGTGAAGAAAAGAACCTCCCTCCACACCCTTATCGAGATTCATCTCACCCAAAATTATGTCTCTAAGGCCTTTTTTTGGCATCATCCTCTGCATGCATGCCATGGCATATCAAAGAAGTAAAATTCCGGGTTCAAGTGGTACGCCATGGCATGTATTGACTAGTTGAGTTGGTTTGTTCATCTATTATCAATGATGCACTAGATGATTTCATATTTTCTTTGGTTACCACCATCATGCAAAATGGCCTCTTTGGCCCTATCCATGACATCATTAGCATGTTATCCCCATGCAATAAACACAAAATTTTGACCAAAGATTTTGTCACCTAAAAATTTGACAAATATATAAAGTATTTGCAAATTAAAAAAAAATAACAAAAAAAAAGAAATGGTAAATACAAAATTCTCTATGGAACTTATGTTTGTTATTGTTACTTACCCTTAGCATTTTTCTCTATATTTTTGAAGAAGACCTCATAAAAAATTGTCTTCATGGCCTTCTTTCCATTTGTTTTTTGGAATATGGAGAGTCCATCTAGGCATTGCTTAGGCACATCTTCTTGAGAGAAAGAACGAAGGCTACAATACTCTACAAAGTGAGGAAGTTGGAGGCAATTTGTGTAACCCTTGATCACACAAGATCCTTTCCTTACATGTTCTCCCTCATCAAACTAAGGAACCGGGTATGATAATGTTTCTAGTTTCTTCAAGCATACTTTTGATCCATCCAATCTTCTTAATGTCCAGAAGTATTAGATCCAAGAAATGGGCAGAAATAAGGCTCCAAAAAATGGCAGGCTATAAACAGCCCCAAAACTAGAGCAATTTTTTTTTTTGATGTTAATATGTTGTTTAAGTATGATTTTATATTGTTTACCTTGACACTAACATTTTTAACTTGACTATACTAATTAATGATTAGTCACATTTTGTAGAAAATCACCTGTTGACTTTATTTTATGAGTATGTCTAAAATGTTGGAATACCAAAACTTAGAATGCATTGAAATAAATATTCTCTAGTTGCTCATTGTCATGTCCGCTTTTTCCATAAGATTACTAGATGTTCCTTAAGCCTATTTTCCATTCCTTGTAGGATTGGGAAAATGATTTTGTAATAATTTGGTGTGTCTTATTGTATGTGCGCCTAGATTATAGGGCCCTTTGGGTATTATGTAATCAAGCTTTATTCCTTTAAGTGTTGTTGGCCAAGGGTGTGCGGGGCTCCTTGAAGAGAAAAATAAGATTTGAATTTGTGTTTTGGTAGGAAAGTGAGCACTCAATTGCCTATTTAAATCTAACTCAATGTTACATGACATCATCTAGTTTTTATGATATTTTTTTTTCAAATAGATTGGACTTCTTGTTTGTTTGTCATTGGAGATTGGAGAATGAAAACCCTTTGATCCCCATAATTGGCTAGCGGATGAAAATGTAATGTCCCCTTTTCCTAGGCAGTGGTCAGGCACAACAGTTAGTCTACTAACTGGTTCCCGTAGGCTAATAGAGTGTTAAGGGGACCCTTTTGAAGGTAGTCTTTGGTTCGGCAGCAAACCCTTTGTTGCTTATTTCAGTAATCTTCAGCTCTTCATCCCAGTTTATTTGTGGTGCGCCTTCCAGAGGCCATTTAGGAGACTTTGATGCATACTTACTATTTATAGTAAGTCACTAGTATGGTTAGTTGGCAAAGTGTCTATATCTGGCATGGTGGCATAATTATATCTTGGAATTATAATGGTAATATTGGTCCTGTGCATTTAGTATTAATAGCGCCAAATAATAAAGTGCATTATTAAAGTATAATAAATGGGACTTATATTTAAAGGGGATATAAGTGAGTTTAATGTGCACTTTATATTATAAAGTTAAGTGCCAATATTTTAAAGGGAGATATAAGTGACTTTTAAAAGGGATATTATTTAATTAAGTTGTGCATCATAATTAAAAGGGAAATGAAAAGTAAATTAAATGAAATGAGAGTCAAATGCAAATTGAAGTTTATAAAAGGGAATTTGGAGCTCATTTTGCATATTCATGATTATTATTCTTGATTGGAGAAATTTCGAGAAGAGCTTCAGCAAGGGTTTGCTGGTAGTTTGAAGATTCAAGCTTTCTTGAGGTCGAAAACCCTTAGAGAGGACAATGCCTATAGGTGTGGAAGATCACCCAAAGGCATTTTGAGAGATAATCTAATTCAAAGGTTATCACAAAGCTTCATCAATTTCCTAGAGATCATCCTTCAAGGTTTTACAAAGCTTTCAAGAACAAAAAATGTCATCCGGGTATGAATGCTTTAAATGAATTTCATTACATTAATAAATCTGATATAATAATAGATATTTGTGCTTTAGCATTTCTTTGTTTTGCAATTTTATGCATTATCTGAAAATTTGTTCAAAAACTACAAAACCAAAACAAACATTTAACAACAGAAATCAGTTAGCAAATATCTCAGATTAGGGTGAGATATTTCAGTGGTATTAGAGCAGTTTTCCTGCCATCCTATTGGGTGAATCCAAAATATTATGAGTATTTGATATATTCTAGGGTTTTGAATAACATACATGTTCATATCTGGTTTATCATTGAAGATTTCAGAGATTCTAAATAAATATATATATTGAAAATATTGTTAACCTAGCTGTGTGTTTGCTTGGTCGATTTAGTTAAAGGACAATAATTTTATCTGAGGCAAATGAAGACAAATGGTCTTTCCTTCTGGCATATACAGACAAAATAAGGATAAGACAAACATTGTAGTGATTAATGCCAGGTTCGATTGAGAATGTTCTTATTTTAAATTGCCGTATCTTCCTCAAGGAGAATCGGGACCTGCTTGATTGTATGCTGACAAGCATATTATAATTTCTTTTCATCGGGCCATCATTTAATCTTTATCAACACCAGTTTGTAGTTGGGAAGCTATCTCAGTCAACATCAAATAAAAGAGACAAGAATTGTTGCCCACTCAGCCGCTAAAAGACAAAACCATTTTTGCCGCCGTATCACCTGTTATAAGCAGTGTGGCTTGTGTTGGACGTCACACAAGGAATATTCAAGGTGCTGCTAAAATACAAAGAGACTGTCGATAATGTTACCTTAGCCACCCTTGATGAAAGATTTCCAAAGTGGAGGAATTCGTATTAGAGAGTTAAATAACACGGTATAATTACACTTCCAGAATTGGCGCTATCAACCCAGTTTTTCGTATTCATTGATTCTCGATGACATTTGAATTGTAAAGCTAATATTGGAAGTCGCATAAAATAATAAGTTGAGTATCGGGTAGGACTGATTGAGTGGGACACTGAATTCCTTTGGGAAGTCATGAAAGTGTGTGAAATCGGGAAATGCTATGTTGATGATAGCGTGGATTCTTTATAGCCATCGGGATTTTTTTGCAAGAGCTGCCACACCTGTTTGGGAGTTAACAGGTAACGTGGAAGGTTTGAATAGGGTCTGTGCTTCTTGTGAGCTATCATTGGGCTATGACTATGCATAAACCTGACCATAATCTTCTTGAAGGAAGTGTGGCGTGGAGTTTCAGAAGTAAACCGCTCCATTTCCTATACATTTCCTGCTTGGTTTCACTTCTACGTGAATTCTTGAGCCTGTGAGTAGATAAATGGAGGTGTGCTAGAGACTTATATTGTTGTGCGTGGGATCATTTGGTCGAGAAGAGTTGGCTGTATAACTCTTTGAGTCTCAGACATTTCCAAGTTTGAATGATCAATATACATTCTTATCACTTATTGTTATCGATCTTCATGAAGAGTAATGCAAGTTTGTACTACTGTGTATCTCTGAGTAGAGAATTTAAGTGTAAAATCTGCTAGTCAATCTCAGGAGGTCGTTGTGATCAATCTGAAGCTTAATTACTGCTGTAGTCACTTATTTGAGTGCTCAAAATTTTAGTTTTGTCCATCACATTTGCTCAGAACCTTGTATTCAGTTGTACAATAGCTTCAATTTGAATGTTATTCTTGTTAATCTCACTGCTGTTACTCTGTAAATGTTGGGAAGGTTCAAGGCTTCATGGTCTTTGCATTTCTGAGATAGTTCCTGAATTTGTAATGATTTAATATAAATTTAAGTTGCTACAATATATACAATTGTCCTTAAAATTGAAGAAAAGAAGTGCTAGAGCAGATTATTAGACCTGTATGCATCTTTCCATTTGAGTACCATTGCATTATATGTCTTGTTATGATATTAGTTTGACAAAATGCCAACAAGCCTAAACTGAAAAAAGTAAGGGCAGATTGATTGGGGACAGCTTCAAGGAAAAATAACTGGTATATAGCAGAGGTGTTCAAACATGGTAAAAGATGACTACAGAGACGTCTATATCCAAGTTGTTAGTGGGACTCTCCGAACTTACAAGGGACCCAGACATTAAGGGGTATTGTTGGACATTGTTAAACCTTGAACACCAGGGAGAGGCTGAAAATAAGATGTTAGAACCCAAGGCAAATGGAAATGAGGATTCCATAGACAAAATTCAGAAGGGCAGCAAAAATGAGTTAAGGAAACAAAACCACTGTTCTACTTGTAAGGGGCCTTGGGAGCTGAATCACCTATGCCCAAGTAAACAAATGGAAGAAAAAGGGTTCAAATTTGAAGTGGTAGGTGACGAGGATGCCATACTTCATGATGATAGTTTGGCAGAGTTTTAGGATGACGCTTTAGATGTACATGCATCTGTTCTGGAAGAGGAAGTGTGCTATGATGATGTCAAATCAGCAGCCTCTAATATTCAATTTGAGTCATCCTATGAGGTTCATAACAAGAGTACATTTGATGAGGATGTGTGCAATGTTGATGGCACACATGATGGTGTTTTTCAATCAGTTAATGATGGTGATTCAACATCCTATCATAATGTTGATTATAAATCAAAAAATTTGTGTGGAGATGATATGTCTCAGGGGTCTTACCATTTGGCAGGGCAATTGAAGGTGAATGAAGGTATGATTGCTACAGCCATAGAACTCTTTGATGTTGCTCAAAAATAGATGGCAAATTGTTGTTGGAGGACTCCAGAAACACATGAGCACTTTGATAGTGAACTTTTCCTTGCAGAGTTTCAGGCACTTAGAGAAGCGTTGGGGGTAATAAAAAATAATTACCTACAACTACTATCAGACATAGACCATCTTCTCATGGTTGATGGGATTTATTATGATGCACTAAAAGGGAAAGAAGAGGAGGTTGATGAGCTCACTCATGAGCTTGAGGTCACCATGGACTCTTTGAAGAGCACTCAAATGGCCCTTCAAGAGTTATAGTCTCGTATTGATGAACTTACCGTAGAGTTGAGCTTGGCGCAGTCTTCATCGCCTATAGCTACAATTCAGCTATCTATGACAGCCATTGGTGAAGAGCATACATCCACAGATTGTGGGAATGTGCATATTGAGGATGTGGAAACATCCATTTCATTTATAGGTGTAGGTGACACCAGTGAGATGAGTGCATTGGATGAGCTTAATAGGGAACGGTATGTTGCAGCAGGTGTTTCTGAAGATGCACCCATTTCGGGTGATGCAGAGAATGTTATAGACAGGTCTTGTGATGAAGAGGGGGATTCTGCGGAGAGTTGTGTGATTGATCACAACGCTGTCCCATCTTCTTTACAGGAGGAATGCAGGGTGCCATCTAGTGGGGATATTGGTTTCCATGCTGATATGTTTTCCCCTCTTGAAAGCAAGTCAGAGACTTCATTTTATGTAGCTGATTGTGATCAACAACCTAATGAGTCACAGGGATGGAAGGATCAGCTGAAGGTCACTGGAGGTAAGGTTGATCAAACCTTATCTTGTTTTGATTGCACACATAAGTTTGTCGAGTACCTTCTTTGATCAACAAAATTTGAGAAGAGACGGTACAGGGTCTCGACTGTAACTTCTATTCGAAGTTTGCGAACTATTAGGCACACTTTGGAGGAAATAAAATCAGATTAGCTCCAATTGCTTTCAGATAGAGACCTTGCTATTAGGTTCACAGAGAGGACTTGCAGAGCATCTATCAATCAACCCTTCATAATTGGAGATGTGAGCCACCTCCTGATTCAAATGATGAAAGTGATGAGGTGAGTGTTCCCAAGGACTATGCGGGTCAGTCATTGGCGCAGGCAAGTGCATTTCATCTCGATTGCATAATAAGGAGTGCTCATCACTTCTCTTTTAGTCCACACATAGATGATTTGATGGTGCGTAGGTGTGGATTGGCGTAGAATTCATATCATTCGTTGTTGGATGGAGTGTTTCTATCTCTAGAGGATGGAACTAGAGACTGTGGGAATTCGACTATTATTTTTAGATGGTTGTCTATAGGGTCAAGGATTAGATTTCCATCATGTAGATGTGACCTTGGTAGGGTTTGCAACTTCCTCGTTTCAGGAATTTCTGTTGGAGGCATGGCTACCGGGAAGTTGTGGTTTCAGTGAGCATGATGGAAGTGTTAGTTCAGCCTGCAGTGATGGAGTTCCACTCCATCAATTGGTAGCAGAAAGCTGTTCTATTAATGGGGACAAGGTTTCCTTTCGTTATCCTTGGAGGACAACAGTTGTTTAGGAGTTTGGAGGAGAGTTGTATCATCTCCTTAGCATTGGAGAGTGGCATAGGGTTGGTACTTTGGCACCCCATGATCCTGGCAGTTTGGTATGCCTTCCCATAAGTTGGATTTCTAGTCTAGAGAGTGCTGATCTGTTTTATATCAGCAACCTAGGAGTTGTTACACCGTTTTCAGATCCTATGGGTGAGACTCATCACATGCACAGGAGATCTTCACAGTTTGGAGAGAGGTGTTATGATCCTGGCACTTTGAGTTACTTTCATCTCCTCGTGTTCGATGGATGTGAGGTTCTGGTGTATTTGGATCCAAGTGGTAACAGGTTTGTCTCATCAGTTAGGTTGGATCTTGATGTGTTGCTTCACCACTATCAGCATGGTGAAGATTATATCAGTGCAGCGAAGTGGAAGTCAGCGAGTGATATGTATGGCAGACTTCTATTCTCATTATGGGATCTAGGGATTTCTTGGTTTAGTAGATTGCTCTACATTAGGGAAGTTGTTCATAGTAATGTTGAGCATGTTTCTATTTCTACCTAGCAGATGCAGTGGATAAATTGTTGGGCATTCTATAGATTGATTTGGGATTCTGGTATTCAGGGTGATAGACCAAGGCATCTAGGTGAGGATTGCTTGGGGACAAGCAATCTTGGGGAGGGTGGACTGTAATGTCCCCTTTTCCTAGGTAGTGGTCAGGAGCAGCGGTTAGTCTACTAACTGGTTCCCGTAGGCTAGCAGAGTGTTCAGGGGACCCTTTTGAGGGTAGTCTTTGGTTCGACAGCAAACCCTTTGGTGCTTATTTCAGTAATCTTCAGCTCTTCATCCCAGTTTATTTGTGGTGCGCCTTCTGGAGGCCATTCAGGAGATGCATACTTACTATTTATAGTAAGTCACTAGTATGGTCAGTTGGCAGAGTGTCTATATTTGGCATGGTGGCATAATTATATGTTGGAATTATATTGGTAATATTGGTCCCATGCATTTAGTATTAATAGTGCCAAATAATAAAGTGTGTTATTAAAGTATAATAAAGGGGACTTTATATTTAAAGGGGATATAAGTGATTTTAATGTGCTCTTTATATTATAAAGTTAAGTGCTAATATTTTAAAGGGAGATATAAGTGACTTTTAAAAGGGATATTATTTTATTAAGTTGTGCATCATAATTAAAAGGGAAATGAAAAGTAAATTAAATGAAATGAGAGTCAAATGCAAATTGAAGTTTATAAAAGGGCATTTGAAGCTCATTTTGCATATTCATGATTATTATTCTTGATTGGAGAAATTTCGAGAAGAGCTTCAGCAAGGGTTTGCTGGTAGTTTGAAGATTCAAGCTTTCTTGAGGTCGAAAACCCTTAGAGAGGACAATGTCTACAAGTGTGGAAGATCACCTAAGGGCATTTTGAGAGGTAATCTTATTTAGAGGTTATCACAGAGCTTCATCAGTTTCTTGGAGATCATCCTTCAGGGTTTTATAGAGCTTTCAAGAATAAAAAAATGTCATCCGGTTATGAATGCTTTCAATGAATTTCATGACATTAATAAATTTGATATAATAATATATATTTGTGCTTCAACATTTCTTTGTTTTGCAATTTAATACAATATCTAGCAATTTGTTCAAAAACTACAAAACCGAAACAAACATTTAACAATAAAAATCAATTAGCAAATATCTCAGATCAGGGTGAGATATTTCAATAAACCCCTACCCAGAGTTGAGCAATTCTACTCAAGGATTGTATCTGAGTTTCATTGATTTGTTATTTGGGTGGCTCCTGTCAGCACTTGTTTGTTTGAGTTAGGTGGCTCTCTTAGCACCTAGGGATTGTAAGTCAATGGTGGTTTTTGTAGCATCCCCATTGCTATTAATTTGTTATACTTTTGATTATAATATTGTTGTTATTGTTTCGACATCTGAATTGATTGTAAGTGTGATCTTTTGCTTAAATAAAAGGAATAAATAATTATTGTGCATTATTGTTCATTGGTGAGGGTTTACAATTCATTTCTATATTTTTTGTTAAGCTTATTATTTGTTAGGATAAGACTTGATTTGAAATAAGATCTAATCATTGGTATCTTGTGGAGTGAAATTAAATTGAAATATTGAATATCCCTAGTTGGGCATTTTGTAGTGGTATCTTGATCTCGCCAACCTATGTATCAAGGCCTTACATGATTTGGGGGAAACAAGATGGCAGACGAAAGTAGGCGTGATTTGATAGAGGAAGAAAGGGCTTAGGCCATGTTTGTTGCAATGATGAATTTGGATGGAGGGTAGAGACAAATTGCCCAAGCACTCAAAGGCATGATGGCAATGTTGGTGCAATTTGTGCAATGTCAAAAAACTCCTAGAACTCCATAATCACATATTGAAGGAGAAGTGCAGCAAGGGTTAATCAAATGATTGGTTATTTGTTGAATCCCTTTCAACCCAAATTCTTGCAAATAAGAGAAGATTAGCCTAAAGAAGAGGCATTTGAGTTGATCAATGGTTTTTCAGCCTTTTGTTTTGAATACAAAGCCATAGAGTAAGAAATTCAAGATGATTTGTCATTTTTTCCATTCTGCAACATCAAATTTCAAAATGGTCCTTCAATCGAGAAGAAACCAATTTAGAATTAGTCTAACAAGGAATTGCAACAACATTTAGCAAGGTTCCTTTGTGTTTGATGGGACACAAAGTGTTTAGTTTTTGCTTGGATCTAGAAAATCAACGACTCCCTAATCTTAAACGTAATGTATGAAGAAGCCGTTAAGTTTACCTCCCTCCATTTGGAAGGGGTAGCCCATGAATGGTGCTACCATGGAATAGTGACACAAGGGCAGAGTCTCATCACTACCTTTGAAGAGTTTAGCCAAAGGTTGATTGAAAGATTTGATAGGGTTGATCTAGAAATTCACATTCAAGTATTGGCATAGCTAAAACACTATGAGTGAGTGGAACACTACCTAGGTGGGTTTTCAAATGATAACTGTCAAAGTTCTTGAAGTATCTAAGAAAAGAATCATGGTTCCATTTGTAGAAGTATTGGTAGAGCCATGAAGGGATTGGTCAAGGCATTGGGGCCTTTCACTCTTAAAGAGGCAATCAAAAGGGCCCTCGCTTTGGAGTCTTCCTTAACTCGAAGTAAATCTTATGATAATGCTCCACCTATTAACTAGAAGAAGCTCCAAAAGGGAGAATCAAGCACACAAAAGATTCTGCCACCATTAAAAATAAATGAAGACAGTAGAAATGAACTTAGGAGGAGGGAATTTTGTTTCCATTGCAAAGAACCCTTGGTATGAGGATATGCTTGGCAAAGGTCAAGTGCACTATATTGAAGTCAAGTTAAATGAGGAAACAAAAGAAGATGAAATTGAGAAGACAAATGAAGAATTTGATGAAGGAGAGGGCCTAGGTGAAGAAACACTTGCGACTCTCTCTAGACCTCATAGGTACAATCCATTTAGGATTCATAGAGTGCTAGCAAGCTAAAGGATCATCATCTTAATTAATGGAGCAACTCACAATTTTATAGATGAGGGTCTAGTGGTAAGAAGGGGCTTAGTAGTTGAGAATTTCAATGGATTCAATGTGATTGTGGTTGATGGGTTTACCATAATGTGTGCACAAATAATTTGGCAGCTAAAAACAACTCATGAAGATCATGTGATATGTGAGGATTTCTATGTGGTCGATTGGGAGATATCGAAATGGTGCTTGGACTACAATGGTTACAATCTTTGGGAGAATTCTCACAAAACTACCAATCGATAGAATTGAAATTCAAAAGTGAAGGAAATGAAATAGTTCTTAAGGGAGTCCAATATGGAGCATCCCAAGTAATTACTTCTTGAAGGATGGAAAGAGCTTTTAGTACAGGACAAGTAGCTTGGGTGGCTAGCTACTTGATCACACCAAAACAATCATCAAGGAATAAGGATGCTTATCATGTTGATGTGAAAGCTATTTTGGACAAGAATAGCAAGGTTTTTCAAGACATTACACTAGGATTGCCACCTCACTGAGGGTTCCAATACATTATTGAGCTTGAAATAGGTGCAAAGACGGTTATAACCAGTCCCTACTATCACCCAGGATCCACAAAAATGAGAGAGAAGACAATAAGGAGTTGCTGAATATGGGCACATTAGGTCAAGTTCTAGTCCATTTGCCTCAATAGTAGTATTGGTGAAGAAAAAGGATGGTATTGTGAGGATGTCTGTTGACTACTGAGTATTAAATAAGGAAACTATCAAGAATAGATAGCCTAACCTCAGGATTGACGAACTGATAAATCAATTGCATGGACTAAATACTTCTTGAAGATTGATTTGAACTTTGGATACTATCAAATCATAATGAGGAATGAAGATATTCAAAAGGCCGCTTTCAGGTGTCGTTGTGGACACTTTTAGTTTCTATGTAATGTCCCCGTTTTAGCTGACATTGTTTGTTGAGGAGTGGGCCTATCATTTTGACCCTCGTAGGCTGACATATGTGTTTAGAGGGTTGCTTTTGGCAGTTATCCTGAGTTTTGGGACATGACTCCATCAGTTGATTCAGGTTTGGGCCTTGGCAGAGACTCACAGAGTGTTATTCAGGCACTTACTATTTATAGTAAGTCAGACATACAGGGGTTACTATTTCTGGCAGGGCACCTGGTTCAGTTGGTCATCTCAGTTTCGACCCAGTTTGATGATTTGATGAGCAAACAGTGATTATTGGAGCATTTGATAATTATTAAAAGATTATTAATTTGACTTTATAATATAAAGTCACTTTAATGAAATATTAAAGTAATTATTAATGGCAAATTATAAAGTATTTAATACTTTATAATAAAGAAGTAAATTAATATTAAATGAGTATTTTATTACTCATTTAAAAGGGACGCCATTTATTAATTGATTTGCTTAAGTCAAGAGGGGTGATTTAATTATCTTTTAAATGCTCATTCACTTGCTTTTTGAGAAGGGTCGAACTTTTGAGAAAAGATATATATTTCACCAAAGACAAATCTAACTCATTATTGATGATTATTTGAATTTGTCTTTTCTCTCTGAGAACATTTTGGAGTTGGAGAAACAAGGGTTTCTGCAATCAGGTTTTGGAGAACGTCAACTCTTCAGAATCAGACATACTGCGGCTGTGAAATATCAGTTGAAGCTTGTCCATCAGCGTGGCTTTATTTAGAAGTCACAACCAAGCATATTTGTGAGATTTCAGATTGGGGTTTCAGTCTTTAGTGGGATTGATTTCTTCTAGAAAGAGATTCTGCTTTAGAGGCGATTGATAGTATCCATTTGGCATCATTCCCTAGGCCATACGAAATCTGTACTTGCTGGTTTTCTGGCCGTACCTCTTCCACAGCCAAAAACGCCTTGCCTTTTTGGTCAATCATTCTTCCAGCAGTGGTGCCTAGACCTTCTGGGGTTCCTGCATTGATTTCTGAGAGGGAGATCACCATCATTCATTGGCTGTACCATTTTCATCCTTCCTTTCGAGCGGCTGCAAGCTTTCACAGGTTCTTCAATAAATAGCTTGCCTTTTTATTTGCATGTTTGAATCTCGCAGTTGTAATCATTCTGAAAGAGCAATAAACCATCCGTCTTCAAATTATAAGCTGTATTCTTTCATATCTAGTCTTCTAGAATTTTATTTATATTTTTCAAGCATTTATTTCCAAAATCGCACCATTTCATTATACTGCAAAAATCACAAAAAACCCACAAAACATCAAAACAAACAAAAAACTGGCATTCTCTGTCAGAGGTTGGGGTTGAGAGACACTTGGTCTCTTACATTCTAGTCATGCCATTTGGCTTGATTAATGCCCCGACAACCTTTTGATCATGCAGGAACAAGGTATTTAGCACGTAGTTAAAAAAGTTTGCCCTAGTATTATTTTCCTATTAAAACTTGGGAGGAGCACTTGAAGCATTTGGATGAAATCTTGAGTATATTGGAGCAACAGTCATTCTTTGCCAACTAGTCAAAGTGTGAGTTTGGGTTTAGGGAGATTCTATATTTGGGACATGACATCAATAAACATGGTGTCCAAGTGGACCAACAAAAGATCCAAACCTTTTGGGATTGGCCCCTCCCCAAGAATGTATCATAATTAAGAGGATTCTTAGGATTATGTGGCTACTATAGAAGGCTTGATAAATGATTCTCTCAACTCATGGTATTGCTCACATATTTGACTAAGAAGGGTGTAATTAAGTGGATAGATGCTGCTGAACAAACTTTTAATAAATTGAAAAAGGTAATGTGTACATGTCCAAAGCTCGCTGTTCCAAATTTCTCATTGTTGTTTGTCTTGGAATGTGATGCTTTTGGTGAAGGCATTGGAGCTATTTTGATGCAACAACAACATTCCATTGCTTTTTGGAAGTAGGATATTGATAGAGATAGAAACTAAGTTTTCTATTTATGTTAAGGAGATGCTAGCAATCATGCATGCGTTAGTGAAGTTTAGACAATACTTGGTGCGTAGCAAGTTTGTGGTTAAGATTGACCACAATAGTCTTAAGTACTTTCTCATTCAGAAAGACTTGAATGAAAGACAATAGGAGTGTTTTAGCAAGTTGCATGCACATGATTTTGATATTGAATATGTGAAGGGTAGGCATATTGTAGTTGTTGATATATTATCTTAGAGACCCACTCTATGTCCCATTTTTGACATCTCTATTGATTGGGTCATTGTTATTATATTTGAATATGCCAAGAATGATTTTACTACTAAGCTTTTGGATGGAAGAGTACAAGATGATTGGTTCAAAGTGGAGGAGACATAATTTTGCATAAAGAGAGGATATATTTGATTCCTGAGCCAAAGATGAAGTAACATATTTTAAAGGCCATGCTCATGAACTAGTGGATTGGAGAGATATTTCGAGCAAAGGGTATTTTTATGTGGGGTTGGAGTCTCTTGAGAGGATGTTTCCAGCCTTGGACATGAGCAGATGCATTAATTTGGATGATGATTTTCATTGTTGCCGTAGCTATTCATTTTCTTGGATGCTGATTATCCTTAAATCAGATCTTAAGTCAATCATTTCAGTCACAGAGGGCAGTTGGTATGCTCATTTTCAGACTTCATAGTCTCCTATCGGGACTGATTTTTGGCCTCAAATGAGAGAAGTGATGATTCAAAGCAATCAGAATCCGTCTTTGGGAGGTGTTCAAGTTGTTACCAGTGGCTATTCCTAAAGATTTTCTTTTACATTTGTTTGGGGCAGTGAACCTTTCCTTGCTTTGGTTCATCATTCTGAGACTCTTGGAGTGGGTTCTATAAGAGTTTTCGGAAGTCTTCATGATTGTTTCAAGATAATTCAGCGGAGGCATAATAGATTCATGAGGTCGTATGAGGATGAGTTTGTTGAGTTCTTGCAAAGAGTTGCTTTCCTCTTTGCAAGAAGTTTTGGAGGAGTCACATATGCAGTCGTGACTCTGCTTGACGCTTTGAGAAGTTATGCTGAGGAGTATGATTTTGAGTTGAGTAGATTTTCTTTCCTCTTGCTTAGGATTGTGATAGTCATTGGCATTGTAGATATTGACTTCTCAGAGATATTTGGGCAAGAGATGTTGCAGAAAATTGATTTCAGTCCTCCCAAATTTTTCAGCTTGAATTTTATGGATGTTAACCTTTTGGGGTTACAGGGGAGGTTAGTGTAGATGTGGAACGATGGTTTCACTTGCGTGATCAGAGTGGTGCAGCATCGACATGGTGGGTCCTTTTGGAGGTGGACATGGGACCTTGGGATCCTACTTGTTTGGAAGTGGATCAATCTATTTTTTTGATTGTGGAGGCAATTGCTTGAGGACAAGCAATTTTGGGAAGGGTGGACTGTAATGTCCCTATTTTAGCCCTACGTTGTTCAGTGATTGTTAACCTATTTCTGGAGATCTGTAGGTTAGTCAGAAGTGGAAATTAGGGTTTCCTACTTTGTAGGAGGTTTCAGTTGAGCTTTTGAAGGTTTGCATGCAGGAGATTGGCAGTGTGCTTTTTAGATCTTTCTAGGTTTTTAGAAAGCTTTAGGGAGATGTGACATGCATTTAAATTAGGAGTTTGCATGCAGGAAAGGTTTCTAGGTTTTTTTGAGTTTTCAGAGAGCTTCAGAATGGTATAACATGTATCTGCATCTGACAACCTTTCCTGGACTTGCTATTTTTAGTAAGTCACGACGGCTGCCCGGATTGTGCTCAAAATGAGTTTGGAAACACTTACTATTTTTAGTAAGTGCCATTTGTGGTAGTGCTATTTTTAGCAGCAACCCAGCTATTCAATTCATCATCCTATTTCTAGCAGTAAGGCAGTTCTACTTTTGGGCGTTGGCTTCTACAATGTTCTTGGATTTCAAATAAGGAAAGTTCACTTAAGTCATTATGTTTTAATGTTGCTTTTGAACCCGTTGCCTAGGTGAATGACTTCAAAATTGTTTTTAAAAGTGGGACTTTAAAGTGGACGTCCAAGTTGAGATTATTAATATTTTAAAGATGTTTTAATTGCTACTTATTTTGGATGCCTAAGTTGGTAAATAAAGAGCTTTATTAATATTTCATTTCTTTCAAAAAGGTGGGCGTCTTTCTTGGAAAGTTGAAATGATTCAAATTCCTTCTTGGAAGTTAAAAAAGTGATTCATTTTCCAAGAGAGTGTTATTTATTGAAGCCTTGCTCCTTCATTTGTATCTTTGGAAAATTGTTGTGTCGAATTGTTGCTGAAATATTTTCAGAGCTTGCTTCGAGGAACGCATACCTCCTAGCTTCTTCTTCCAATCTTTGTGCTTGAAAGATAGTACCTAGCTGGACTTATTGAAGACTGTGCTTCACTCAGGAGTGTAGATAGAGCTTCAATTTTTGATTTATAATAGCAGATTGCTGATGTATAATCTGTTATTTCTACTGCTGGAAGTGCTTGGCTGAAGCACGTTTTTGTTTGTGGCTTCATCAACATATTTTATTTGGTTTTGGATATTGGTGCCAGCTGTGCAATTGTGGAAGGCACCCCTATTCTCCAGAGTTCAGATTTTATTGTTGAGTTTTTTATTTTTAAGGTGAAGTCAACCTCATCTGGAGGTCATACCATTCATCATTGCTCCATTGGGAATCGTGCCTATTCCCTAGAGCAGATTCGAGGGCATTTGACTACTGCAATTTGGACGCCCAACTCATAGCTATCTTTTGCCTTCAGTTTCACGTCATTCAGAGTCCGATTGACGAAGTTATGAGCATCTTGGTGAATTTCTATGTTGCTGATCTGATTTTCTGTACTTACTTTTTATGATTAGATCTGTTAATTTTCTGATTTACGCTATATTTTCTGTTCTATAGCATCTTGTATTAGTTAGGGATTATTCTCTAACATACTGCATATTTTGAGGACATATCTTTCTCTGTTGTGCAGCTGAAGCTAAAATTGTAACACTGATTTAGTAGTACTAATCAGCTATTTAATTTTTGAACTTTATTTTCTAAATCATTCACCTCTGTTGAATAAGTGGTTAAGTTGTTTCATGGTTGGCTTGTTACCTAGTTGTTTACTTTGTAATTTCGCTCTCGCTGAGTAAGTGGTTGAGCTCTTATGGTCAGTTTACTACCTGTGCTTTACATTTCGAGCATTTACTTTCGTTATGGCCAGCTAGTTGCCTACAGTATTGTACTTCATTTCCAGTATTCTTCTAACGATCCCCTCGCACCGTATGCTCTCACCTTGCCCACACTGGGATCTTGTTGATCAGAAAGTGAAGGGTTACCTTTCAGCTGGTTTATTTTATTGGACTAACGCTAATGGTGAAGTTCATGTGTTGAAAATTAAAAAAAAAAAACATAAGGGGATATTATAGTAAAGGCCCAACCACTACACCAAAAGACTGGCCTAGTAGTAAGGGTGGCAACCGAGGAGGAATCTTTCACCACCGAGGCCACCACCGGAGAATCTGGGGCCTTACACAAACCCAATGGACATGTGGCTGCCGAGGCACATCACCGCGCATAGGGACATTATAGCCCACCATGCTTCGCGGGTCTTGACCTCGAGACCTCGGCTTTGATACCATTGTAATATCCCCTTATGGTTTTTTTTTTGAAATTTTTAGCACATGAACTTCACCGTTAGCGTTAGTACAATAAAATAAACCAACTGAAAGGTAACCCTTCACTTTCTGATCACCAAGATCTCAGTGTGGGCAAGGTGAGAGCATACGGTGTGAGGGGATCGTTCGAAGAATACTGGAAATAAAGTACAATATTGTAGGCAGCTAGCCGGCCATAATGAAAGTAAATGCTAGAAATGTAAAGCACAGGCGGTGAACTGACCATAAGAGCTCAACCACTTATTCAACGGGAGTGAATGATAAAGAAAATAAAGTGCATAAATTAAATAGCTGATTAGTACTACTAAATCAACCTTACAATTTTATCTTTAGTTGCACAACAGAGAAAGATATGTCCTCAAAATATGTAGTATGTTAGAGAATAATCCCTAACTGATACAAGATGCTATAGAACAAAAAATATAGTGTAAATTAGAAAATTAACAGATCTGATCATAAACAGTAAGTACAGAAAATCAGATCAACAACATAGAAATTCACTAAGATGCTCATAACTTCGTCAATTGGACTCCGAATGACGTGAAACTGAAAGCAGAAGATAGCTATGAGTTGGGTATCCAAATTGTAGAAGTCAAATGCCCTCGAATCTGCTCCAAAGAATAGGCACAATTCCCAATGCAACAATGATGAATGGTATGGCCTCTAGATGAGGTCGACTTCAGCTTAAAAATCTGAAACTCATCAATAAATTCTGAATTCTGGAGAATAGGGGCGCCTTCCATAGTTGCACAGCTGGCACCAATACCCAAAACCAAATAAAATATGCTGATGAAGCCACTTCCAGTAGTAGAACTAACAGATTATACATCAGCAATCTGCTATTATAAATCATAAATTGAAGTTCTATCTGCACTCCTGAGTGAAGCATAGTCTTCAGTAAGTCCAGCTAGGTACTAGCTTTCAAGCACGAAGACTGGAAGAAGCTAGTGTTAAATTTAATGATTAGATTAAGATGCACAAAAATTTAATTCAAAACAACACAAAGACACAACAGATACCCTGGGAAAACCCTCCTCTTGAGGGAGAAAAACCCAGCAACAATATATCACTTATATATTGATATGTAAACACAAGAGTCTCCTTTACAAAGGCCGATATGAAGGCCAACGATAGGCACCACAAAGTGATGCAAATACATAAACAATATGCTGCAAGTCTTAGTGACAATGCACAGCCTTCTATCAATGAAATCGGTCTGCTCTTGAATACAAACTCCCACTTGAATATATATCGAACTTGTGAGAATAACTGAACTGAATGAATGCCTTACAAAGGAGTGAATCATCGAATATATATACAACATTTGAGAGAGGACGTGCCTCTTCAAATGTTCTCAAGTCGGCCTTCACCAAGAGTTGGCCACCAATAATAAAATGACGTCTTTTCATGTGAGATCGCGCCTAGTAAAAATCGCGTCTAATGAGCATGATGTTGGCCTCATTCAAGATGCAACTCTTCATTAATTAAAATATAAATCATGCCTCTTGGAGTCTTATAAATTAAATAGCTACTAGCTATCATTTAATTTATCCAATCAAGTAAAATATATATTGGCTGGAAGTGACAACCGAAGCTGTTATAAACATCAACACTCCCTCTCAGCTAGGGAGGATACTTCCAGCTGCACAAGTCAAATCACCTCATCGTGATGACTACCACAATGGCTACAACCAAAAGTGGAAGAGAAGAATATCACCTCATCGTGATATTAGATATCACCTCTATATGATATCAACCATACTGGCTACAACCATATATGGTATGTACAAGTGTTCATCACTTGCGTGATGTTGTCACCTCAACATGACTTTTCACCATGGGTCTCCCTCTTGGGTGAAACACAAGTAGAAAAGATCATCACAAATTCTCTCACGTGATGCTGTCATGGAGTCACACACATGACATCCACCATGACTCTCTCAGAGGGTGGAAACAAGGGATTTCACCTGAACTTCTCTTATTGAGAAGAACTCATTAATCAAGTGATTTCACCTCAAACTTCTCTTCACATAGAACTCATTAATCAAGGGATTTCACCTCGAACTTCTCTTCATAGAGAAGAACTCATTAATCAATGGATTTCACCTCGAACTTCTCTTTATAGAGAAGAACTCATTACAGGCTATCACTGATATTGAGTCTCTTTCTCAGTTAAGGCTGGATTCTCAGGCTGGATTCTCCACCATACCAAGCTTATCCTGAAAGTACACAAACTTTATTCTGGAGAGAGGCTTGGTGAGAATGTCTGCCGTTTGCTCATCAGTGCTAATATACCTCAACTGTATAGCCTTCCTCAATACCATATCTCTAATATAGTGGTATTTTATCTCAACATGCTTGGTTCTGTCATGAAACACAGGATTGATAGAAAGCTTCACACAACTCTGGTTATCACAATCAATGATAGTAGGCTCCATTGATTGTCCAAACAATCCTGCAAGGAGCTTATGAAGCCACACTGCTTCTCGAGCTGCCATACAAGCTGCAATATATTCTGCCTTTGCTGTACTCAATGCTAGAGATGACTGCTTCCTGCTGCACCAAGATATCATGGCTGATCCTAAACTGAAGCAACATCCAGAAGTGCTCTTCCGATCTGTGACACATCCTACCCAATCAGAATCAGTATAACCATGCAACTCCAAGTTAGCATCTGAAGAATATCTCAACCCATATCCAACTGTGCCACGCAAGTATCTCAGGATATGTTTAGCTGCAACAAGATGTATCTGTCTCGGTTCACACATGAACTGACTAAGTGCACTCACAACATAACATATATCTGGTCTAGTGTTAACTAGATACATCAAGGACCCAATTAGCTGTCTGTACATTGTAGGATCCACCAAGTTTGAACTAGCTGCAGCCTCCTTCAATTTATGTAGGTTGGTCTCCATAGGTGTAGACATGGATTTGCAATCCATCATACCAAACCTCTTAAGTACATCAATGGTGTACTTTCCTTGACTTAGAATCATCTCATTTGGTTTCTGCCAGACTTCTAAGCCAAGGAAGTAGTGCATAAGTCCAAGGTCTTTCATCTCAAACTCAGAGGCCAACTCTTTCTTACATTTGATGATCAAGTGCTCTTCTCTAGTAAGTATCAAATCATCAACATATAAAACCAAAATCAATGCTTCATCATCAATTACCTTAAAGTATAGATTAGAGTCAACATCATTCTTCAAGAAGCCCAAACTTGACAAGTAATGATCAATCCTTTCGTACCATGCACGAGGAGCCTGCTTAAGACCATACAAGGCCTTCTTCAGCTTGCAAACATGAGACTCCTTCCCTTGTACCTCAAACCCATCAGGTTGCTCGATGTAAACTTCTTCCTCGATCACACCATTTAGAAAAGTTGTCTTCACATCCATTTGATGAATCTTCCATCCTCTAGATGCAACAATGGCAATGATGATTTTGACAGAAGTGTAGCGAGCAACATGAGCAAATGTTTCTTCATAATCAACTCCCTCTATCTGTGAAAATCCACGAGCCACGAATCTTGCCTTGTACTTCTCTATGCTCCCATCAAATGCATGCTTGATCTTGAAGAGCCATTTCAAAGATACCACAGATTTGCCTTCGGGTCTAGGAACAATGTCCCAAACATCATTCTTTAGAATTGATTGGTACTCCTCTGACATAGCATCTTTCCAAACTTGTTGACTGAAAGCTTCCTCCACACTAGAAGGCTCAGACTCAATAATCTGACTCATCAAGGCAACATAATTGGAGAACTTATGTGGCTTTTTACTTTCTCTGAATGTACCTCTAGGAGTTGCAAACCTTTCAGCCTCTTGCATAGTTTGTCTAGCCCAAAGAGGTCTCTTTCTTCTAATCACAATATCGGTAGGCCCATCAGTAGGTTCCAAGGGCTCAACTGGGTCAACATCTTCCTTTGGTTCGGAAGTCTCCCTCTGAATCTCAGGAGTATGGTCAACTTCCATATCCTGAGGAGGCTCATCATAGTCAATCTCCACATGAGTTCCCTTGGATCTTCTAAATGCAACATCTTCCTCGAATGTGACATCTCTACTGATTTCAATCAACGTCTAACCTGGAACATATATCCTGTAGGCTTTTGATGTCTCACTGTAGCCCACGAATATTCCCTTCTTGCCAGAAGGCTCCAACTTAGTTCTCTTCTCTTTTGGAACATGAACATAGACAGGACATCCAAAGATCCTCAAATGACTAACCTCGGGCTTCTTCCTTGTAAAGGCTTCTTCCAAAGTCATATTCTCCAAGACCTTGTGAGGACTTCTATTCTGAACATATACCGTAGTCCTAGAAGCTTCTGCCCATAAGAAGGTTTGCAGATCTTGGTCATGAATCATGGCTTTTCCTGCTTCCACGATCGTCCTGTTCTTTCTCTCTGCAACACCATTCTGTTGAGGATTATAGGGAACACAAAACTCCCTCTTAATCCCAGCATCAACGCAAAAATTTCGAAAGCTACCAGAGGTGTATTCTCCTCCATTATTAGATCTGAGGATCTTGATTCTTTTATCGGAAAGATTCTCTACAAGAGCTTTGAACTTCTTGAACCTTTCTAACACTTCCTTAGACTCTTTAGTTTTCAAAAAATAAATCCAAGTCTTTCTAGAGTGATCATCAATAAAAAGAACATAATACAAGAAACCACTCGAAGAAGGAACAGACATAGGTCCACATAAATCATAATGAATAAGGTCTAAAATACACTTAGATCTACTTTCTCTACTATGGAAAGGAGCTTTTGAATTCTTACCCATACACATCCTTTGCAAGTTCCTTCATGCTCCTGATTGAACTTAGGAAGTCCCGTGACCATCTTCTCCATGATAGGTAAGGTTTGGAAGTGGAGGTGATCCAATCTTCGATGCCACAGATCACACAGGCTTGAAGAATCATGAACTAATGCTTGTAGAGGACGCGTACATAGCCTATAGAGGCTTTCATGTCTAACACCAATTACTTGAGCATCCTTGCAACTTGAATTCTCCATCCACACAAGAACTTTTCCTTTGGGGAAGGCAACTTGATATCCTTTATCTTCTAGAGCTGAAATAGAAATAAGATTGAGCTTTGATTCCTAGAACATAAAGAACATCTCTCAACTGAAGTGTAATGCCGGAGTCCAAATGAAGACTAGAGGTCCCAATCCCTTTCACGGAGTAACCAACATCATCTCCGATAATAACTTGTTCGGAAGAATGTTTCTCCACCAAACTTGATAAGTGCTCCTTAAATCTGGTAATGTGTCGAGAAGCATCACTGTCGATCAACCAAGTGTTGGTATCTGTAGGTAAATTGCTTGACAATGCTGAATAGAACATGTATTCACATGAATCCTTCTGTGGAGAAACATCATCAACATCTGCAACGGTGGCTTGTTGCTTAGGTCTAGTAGGACAATGCTTAGCAAAGTGGCCAAACTTATCACACCTAAAGCATTGAATCTTGGACATGTCTCTCTTCTTCTTGAAGGCGGGTGTATCATTATTTCCCTTATCTCGATTCCTCTTGAAGAACCCTTTCTTTCCATCTTTTCCTTTCTTCTTTGAAGCATGGGAGGCAAGAACATGAATATCTTCATTCTTTGAACTTTGACCAACGCCTCTAGCCACCAACCTTGATTCTTCTTGAATGCAATCTGCCCTTAGACGATCGAACTTAGGCAATTTTGATCTTGCACTGATTCCTTGAATGAAGGATTCCCAAGACAAAAGAAGACCATTGAGAGCAAGCATAGTTAAGTCTTTGTCGTCAACCATATGGCCAATTGTCGAGAGCTGATCTCTCAAATCTAAAATCCTCATGAAGTATGCAATCACTGATTCTCCTTTTGCCATCTTCACATGGTGTAGTTGTTGCTTCAGTGCAAGTGCCCGGCTAGTATTGTTGATTTTGTACATTTCTTCCAATGTTTTCAACATGTCTCTTGCCGTCTTCAACTTAGAGACAATAGGAACGATATGATTCTTAACGGAATCAACGAATATTTTCATTGCCTTGATATCTTTCTTCACCCACTGCAACTTCTCTTCTTCCTCCTCAGGTTCAGGAACACTGGACTCCACAAACTCACCCAAGTCATTTTCACGCAAGGTAAGCATGATCCCAAATCTCCATGATGTGAAGTTTGATGCTCCCTCGAGTCTATCCTCAATCTTCAAACTGTTCACCATCTTGACAAAGGTAGAGATAGACAAAGAAATATAAAGAAGAGAAAAGAGTATCGCTGTATGAACAAATCTGATCACGATCTCCTCAAACCCGCTCTGATACCAGGTTAAATTTAATGATCAGATTAAGATGCACAAAAATTTAATTCAAAACAACACAAAGACACAACAGATACCTTGGGAAAACCCTCCTCTTGAGGGAGAAAAATCCAACAACAATATATCACTTATATATTGATATGTAAACACAAGAGTCTCCTTTACAAAGGCCAATATGAAGGCCAACAATAGGCACCACAAAGTGATGCAAATACAAAAACAATATGCTGCAAGTCTCAGTGATAATGCACAACCTTCTATCAATGAAATCGGTCTGCTCTTGAATACAAACTCGCACTTGAATATATATTGAACTTGTGAGAATAACTGAACTGAATGAATGCCTTACAAAGGAGTGAATCATCGAATATATATACAACAATTGAGAGAGGACGTGCCTCTTCAAATGTTCTCAAGTCGGCCTTCACCAAGAGTCGGCCACCAATAATAAAATGACGTCTTTTCATGGGAGATCGCACCTAGTAAAAATCGCGTCTAATGAGCATGATGTCGGCCTCATTCAAGATGCAACTCTTCATTAATTAAAATATAAATTGTGCCTCTTGGAGTCTTATAAATTAAATAGCTACTAGCTATGATTTAATTTATCCAATCAAGTAAAATATATATTGGCTGGAAGTGACATCAACAGCTAGGAGGTATGTATTCCTCGAAGCAAGCTCTGAAAATATTTCAGCAATAATTCGACACAATAATTTTCCAAAGATACAAATGAAAGAGCAAGGCTTCAATAAATAACACTCTCTTGGAAAACGAATCACTTTTGTAACTTCCAAGAAGGAATTCAAATTATTTTAACTTCCCAAAAGAGATGCCCACCTTTTTGAAAGAAATGAAATATTAATAAAACTCTTTATTCACCAACTTAGGCGTCCAAAATAAGTAGCAATTAAAACATCTTTAAAATATTAATAATCTCAACTTGGACGTCCACTTTAAAGTCCCACTTTTAAAAAAACTTTGAAGTCATTCGCCTAGGCAAGGGGTCCAAAAGCAACATTAAAACATAATGATTTAAGTGAACTTTCCTTATTTGAAATCCAAGAACATTGGATAAGCCAATGCTCAAGAGTATAACTTCCTTATTACCAGAAATAGGATGATGAACTGAATAGCTGAGTTGCTACTAAAAATAGAACTATCACAAATGGCACTTACTAATAATAGTAAGTGTTTCCAAACTCATTTTGAGCACAATCCGGGCAGTCGTCGTGACTTACTAAAAATAGTAAGTCTTGTGTCAGATGCAGATGCATGTTATACCATTCTAAAGCTCTCTGAAAACCTAAAAAAACCCAAAAATCTTTCTTGCATGCAAGCTCTTGATTGAAATACATGTCACATTTCTTTGAAGCTTTCTGAAAACCCAAAAAGATCCAAAAAGCACACTACCAAACTCCTGCATGCAAACCTTCAAAAACTCAACTAAAACCTCCTACAAAGTAGGAAACCCTAATTTCCACTTCTGACTAGCCTACAGGTCTTCGAAAATAGGCTAACAATCACTGAAGAGCGTAGGGCTAAAATGGGGAGTTACAAGGATTCATTGATTATAAAGGTTAATTAATTCTTGAGAACAATTTAGGTTTATGATTGATCTCAAGTTCTTTATGTACTTTAATCATCCAATCAATGTGTCATCTAATTCCTTCTTTGGTCAAGAATAAATACTATGTTTCATCAGTCCATAACATTCTGTCAATATGGGTAAAGTTATATAAATGATTCAGTATAGGTCTAATTTTCCAAATTCTAACCCATCACAACTAGATGTTTATATACAATTATTTTATCATAATCACCAGGTGAGTTATTTGGATGAGTATCAAAGACAATATTTATACTTTGCCTTCATGCCACAGTCGAAACCATAAGCATAACCTTAATTCATGTAGCTAATCCTAGCTCAGTCAACCTTTAAGAACATAATGCTGCCAACTCTAATCATTGTTTAATATTCAGACTGCCTTATCTCTATAACAATTTCAATAGTACAAATACTACCATTAACCTTACATCACAAGGACTTCAAATATAATGTACATCAAGAAAATATAAAAATCAAAATGACCTTAGCCACAATTTGAATAATCCACCAAGTAGTACACCCCCTAGTTAGCAAGACTCAGATTGGAAAATAGAGGGAAACTAGACTAAAGTAATAGAAACTATAGAAAAGGAGTTCCACTCCCAAATTTCCAATAACTTAAGTTGAAAATGACTTTCTTGTTATAGACAGTAGGAAATCTGATTGTATCTATCAAATCTTTGGCATTAACTGCATTATCGAGTGAATGCTCCATTATTTAACAATCCGATTTTTCTCAGTCTTGATCTATATTAGAGTATTAGTGGTTTTACTGGGTTCACTGGCTGGCTGGACTGGTTAGGTGAGCAAGATGTGTTGTACGATTCCTCATCAAGGTTAACTATATGCATTTACAACTCCATCACCTCAGCATGATCTCTGGCATCCTTGAGAAAGTTTGATATTTCCCATTATCAATGTCCTCTAGCTTCCTACACACAACAATCAATTTAAATTAGTTGTCTTATTTGAAGAAAATAGATTAATCGATATGCATATACCTGATTAAAAAGGGGGTTCAACATTGGATTTAATTTTATTTTCTTCAATTCGATTTTTTTGTATTAGGTTTCTTGCCTAATAGCCTTACATAAAAGAAACATCAAATTCCTTTTGTGGGTAATGTTATGCATTGGGCAGCTAAATAGGATAAGATAATAAGCTAAACCAGGTTCCATGTGGTCTCTAGCTAAGTCAAGCCATGAAATTTCACATAGGTCAAAATCATGGTAACCATATGTTTTGCTTAGTGTCAAGAATTCATTGTGGTTACCCAAGGTTGAAATCTGGATCTGATATGATTATAAGTCAAATTGATTATGTTGTTGGATCCAGCAATCAAAGGTTCTCCAAAGTTCAAAGGCATTTTTGAAAGAATTTTGGATGCAAAATTGTGATGAATCAAGCTTTGGAATGCTTCATAGCCAACTTAAACTGTTTGGGATATGGGCAACTTAAGCGAGGATGAGTGTAAGTTGGTGAGGTACTCTAAGAAGGAAATGTAGTAAACTTTGGGTTCCTTTAGATGAAATTGGACTTGAAACATTTATCAAGGACACAATTAGAATTTCAATGACATCAAATCGGAGTTAAATTTTATTTTGCATCTCGAGAGGCTTGTTAGCTAAAAGTTTACGAATTGGAGCCTCAAAGCTGGTATGCTACAAGAATATTTAATTAGGCATCAAATCTAGATAAAAGGATTGCAAGGGGTGGTTCACTTCAAGGGTGACATACAAAGGTCTTAGGATAAGTTTGAGGTAGAGAGGTGGAAGAAATCAGAGAGCTTCGAGGACACGTGGCATCACCAAGATAAGTTCAAGGAATTTTCAAACTTGGAGTTTTAAGCAGGGAAGATCTAGATGTGAAAGGGAATCAAATTAGAGTTAAATTAATTTAGGGTCTATACGGCCTTTGGAGGAAAAGTTGATCAGTTTAAAGATCTGCTGTTCTGACAGCAAAATAGAAAACAAGTTTAAAATGGCATTAGGTCCAAGAAAGGCTTACAGAGCTAGGTTGATTCCTAATAAGGCCACATTGCAAAATCCTAGGATTTCTAGGAAATGGACGCATGGTGGAACTATGGCAAGTCTAAAGGAATTTGGAGCTAGAGGGTAACATTGGGGAATTAAGCTATGGAGGAAATGAATTCAATGAAAGCAATTATTTGATTAAGTTGGATTTTGGGATGGTTTAAACATAGTTACAAGACTTAGACTTGGTGTAAACTTGGCAAGTTGATTTTTGACCTGGACTTAGACTCAATGCTTGTACTCAAAAAATTGAAAAAACCATGAAATGTAGAAAATTTATGGATGTAGAACTTGTATCATGCACCCTTCAATAAATAAATTTTAAAGACAATAAACTACTCAAATAGAAGCTACTTTGATCACATACACAAGTACTACATCAATCACATGAGTATAAAAGATCTTAGTTGAAGAAAACAACAATTTTAGATATATAAATCATAGTTGGAAAACTCGGACTCGGCAAAAACTTGAGAAAAACTCAGCAAAAAACTCAACAACTTAAAAATTTGCTTAAATTTCTTTAGAAACACATTTTTTTTTGTAAAATTCAATGACAAGATGAATCCAAGAGTCTATAAATGAGTACAAAAGTGTTTTCTATTAAATTTGATTGATTTTAGTGCAAATTGATTACAAAATCGCATTCTCATGCAGAATCCTGATGGCTGAAAGCCTGATAGTCTAATACAAATTACAATAGATAACTGAAAATGAAAATAGTAAAATACTAAATACAACATTTTACACCTTCCTCTTCCCTATTATACTAAAAACTAAGGAAGAGGTAGATGCTCTAGTCCTGCGAGTAGGCTGTGGCTCCTCGATTGGCATGGAAGGCAATGGTTGAGGCTCGACCTCCATCTTGGAAGTAGCTAACAATGACTCCTCATCCTCATGAATGTCCTCCAACCCTACATCTCCTGCTACACCCACATCCTCCATTGCTTGTCTCTCGAAATCAAGAATCTTGCCTCAGTAAACAATGGAGGTTGCGCATCTTGCCTTGTCCAATCATTGTAAGGATCTATCTCATCAAAATGAATAGGATCCTGTGATTTGTCCTCTACCCTTCTTGTGCACAGCCGAAGGTTCTATTGCACAAAGACAAGGTCATTGAGGCGCTTTTGAGCTAATTTGTCCCTCTTCTTCGTGTGAATGGCCTCAAACAAGCTCCAATTGTGCTCATAGTTGGATGCACTACAAGGCTGACATAGTATTCAGAGGGAAATTCTTTGGAGATTTGGGGTATTTCTACCCCAACTTTTCCACCAAGCCTCTACAAAATAAAATATTGAAGAGTTAGAAAACAAAGTCAAAACACATTTTATCAAATTATAAGTTGCATGTGAAATAAAGACTCCAAATTTTATACCTGGTGTCTAAGTGCTTCTTCCTTGAATAGCTAGATCTGAAGAAAAGAGCCTACCCCTTCCTTCCCTATAATTTTCCAATTCTTGGACAATGAGGTCTTTCATCTCAACTTGGGGTGCCATCCTCTGAATGCATGTCATGAGCCTCTCCATAACCTCTCTATTAGGATCAGAGAAGGTGTTTGAGAAGAAAAAACTAGGGTTGAGGAAGTACCCTGCTATATGGATGGGTTGGTGGAGTTAATTGTTCCACCTATCAATAATCTCCCATATGGGATCAAATTTGAGGCTGTCCCCCATCTTATAATTTTTGATAGCCTCTTTGGTCCTATCCATGGCCTCATAAATAGTATCCCATTGGATTTTGATCCCCATCTACCAAGCGGAGAACTCTAACCAAGGGCTTCGACACTTACATTACAAATACAAAAAAAATAAAGTTACAAATTTATAATGAAAGACTTAAAGTAAAAAAAATTATTCAACTTGAATTTAAATTCAGTTTTGAAGTTACCTTCACGATCTTTTGTAGTTCTTTGTACAAATAGGTTGTCAAAGACTACACTTGCAACCCTTTCTCCTTTAGGCTTCCTTGCATTAGTTGAGTCTAGCCATGCTTGACTCACAAACATTTGTTTTAAAGTAGTAAAAGAATCCATAATGCTTTGCAACGTTAGGAAAATCGTTGCAAACCTTGTGGCACCCAATCTCACCAACTCTTTCCCTTGTGTATGATCTCTCATCAAACTAAGAACCCAAGGGTGATTGCAGATAAATTTTGTGATACTCCTTGCATCATCTACAACTGGTGTCACCCAATCAAGTTTGCCTATGTCCTCCAAAAGAAGGTCAAGGCAATGTGCTACACAAGGTGTCCAAAAAAGTGTAGGGTGTCTATACTCAAGCAATCTCCTAGCCGCCACATATGCTGCTACATTATTCGTGATGATTTGCACCACATTATCTATCTCCACCTCCATGACAATTTCCTCCAACAATATAGACAATGCTTTTGCATTTTTGATTTTGTTGGAGGCATCCACCAATTTCAAAAAAACCAAAAAAGTAAGGATGGTGTGGTTTTTTCCATCTGTCCACCCATTTGAAAGAGTGGTGCAACCATATTTCTTCCATTCTTTTTTTTGCTCTTCCACTACTTGCACCACCCTTTCAGTTGCATTTGTGAGCAACCTACAAGAACAAAGTAAAATAAGTACAAAATTTTAATTTTTAAACAAAAATAGCTTAAATTCAACATAAATTAATTTAAATTAAAGAACATAAAATTTAAATTGACTAACCTCCCACTCAAGTCTGTACGAGAAGGTGCCTTGTAGCCTTTTCCTGTAATTGTCAATGCGATAACCAAATTGTCCCAATAAGGACTACTCGCCACATTGAATGGAATGTTATTGAAATACCAAAAGTCAGCACATGTCATGTCGACATATTCATGCACCTCCCTATTCCACCTTGTAGCCTCCAATGATGGTTGTGCTCCTAGTGTGTTTCTTGGCACAAAAAGACTATGTGGCATGCATGAAGATGTAGGCAGTGGCACTCTACTTGAAGTAGAGGAAGTGGAGGGCTTGGAGGACTATGTGGCATGCATGAAGATGTAGGCAGTGGCACTCTATTTGAAGTAGAGGAAGTGGAGGGCCTGGAGGACTATGTGGCATGTGTGAAGATGTAGGCAGTGGCACTCTACTTGAAGTAGAGGAAGTGGAGGGCCTGGAGGATGATGTGCCTCGAATGCGTGGAGCTCAAAGAGAGCCCACAATGTCAGGACCTGTCTCCTCATCTGATTGAGACTCTACTTGCTGATGACCATGACCATTAGCTATGCTTGCTGCTATGGCTACACTTGTCCTCTCCCTTTGCAATTTTTTCTCTTCAGCGGCTGCAAGTAGGGCATTTATCTCTCTTCTTTGTGGCTGTAGGACAAGGCTTGACATCACAATGAGTAATGCCTACAAGATGGTATTTGAGACGATTTATGCCTCCATGATGTACCTTGTGACATTTAATGCAAATAACCGATCCAAGTGGTTGTCCCTACATGACATACTTCCATGTAGGGTCTCTAGCTCTTGTAGGACAAGAGCCTGAAACCGATGGTGGCACAGACATCGATGGGGCGGAACCTGAATTAGAAGCCTCTTCATTCGCCATTATATTGTGTATTTAACCTACACATACAAAAAGAAAGTACAACATATTAATTTTTTAATACAAAAAAAACCTATTTTATACATAAATCATTAAAAATCTGCCTAAATTTGATTTAAATTGATATAAATGTGTTTAAATCAGTAAAAAAATTATCTAATCTAAACAATCTAAACATTTTTTTCAAAAAAAACAAACAACCCAAGTATGCAAAAATAGTGAAAATAATGAAAAAAAATAGAAAACATTAACAAAAATTAGTGGTGAATCTTGTTTTTGGAATTTAAATGCAAATATCCTACTTCTTTTTACTATATGATGATTTTTTTTCAATTTAGATGCAAGATTTTGCTGCAAGAATGAAGCAAAATGATTTTGAAAAAAAAAAAAACCCAATACCTACCTGTGCTTCGAATTTTCCTTTGAAATTCGCAAAAAATCCCTTTCAATCTTCTCTCCTCGATGGCAAAATTCTGGAAATGGGGTGTTTGTTGCTGGGAAGGGTTTTTGTGCAGAGCAAAGTAAGTTTGGATTGTTTTTTTTTGTTAAAATCACTTTTTTGATGCAGCGGCCCCCGAAGTATCCATCCGCAGCAAGTTTTTTGTACGGACTCGCCGAGTTTTTGGCGAAAACTTGCCAAAAACTCGACAAGGTTTTGCCAGTAACTCGGCGAGTCAAGTCAGCGAGTTAACCGTGCGAAAACTTGCGAGCTGAAAAACTCGACGAGTTTTTCAAAACTTGGCTAGTATGCCAACTATGATATAAATATTGTTAAGTGTTTAAGGTGTACAAAACTCATGGATTATCATATCCATTGCATCAAAAACGAAAGTCACAATATGGAGTTGTGAGCTATGGTAGAAAGGAGCTTGTACCGCTTATTCCAGCATTACAAGCTCTATGTGGAGTCATGTGTTTGTATCCTTGACAAGTTTGCAAATGCTGCTACAACCTTAGGAGCAATAGCAAACTAGAAGTATAAATGAAATTTAATTACTGGGAATTTAATTGGGAAAAAGTTGAAAAAATAAAAAAAATGTTTGTTTTCCATTCAACATGGCCTAAAAAGATTTTCATTTCTTTATTTTTTTAGTAGGGATTTTGGAGGTTGTCTCCAGTGGGGTCAAGGGGCAGTGTCCCTTGTGGGGATTTTGGGGGCAATGCGTCTAGTAGGGTTTGGGGGCAACACCCAAATTAAAGTTGAGACCACAAAACCTACAATGGTGCATGCCATTTTTCATAACTTTTTTATTTTTAACCATTCTCCAAAGTCCTCTAAAGCCTTCGAAAAATGCTTAACTTTCATGCTTTTACATTTAAGCATTTTCAAATTTTATGCTTTTTTTTCTTGGTTTTCATAGACTTAGGCAAGACTACTCGTCGGGAGTTTTCAGGCACCTAGGTCATGAATCCCCAGGCCTTGTTTCGGCTTGCTTGCCTCAAGACTCACTGAGACTAGGCAAGCCTTGGCAAGTCTTGGAACTTTGGGTTTAAAGCATGAGGTGTTAGGTTTACTTTGAGAGTACAACATGGCATACACTGTATATTTGCTTCTTGCGTGTCATAAACTTGTCTTCTGGTTAGATACACAACTAAGCATGAAAGAACTACTTAAGCATCCACACATTGACTTCCTATGCATCATAAAGTTAACTTTTGGTCAGATATGCAAGGAAGTGGGAAAGTAGGTTACCCAAAAAGGGCTTAGGTAAAGGCAGACTCAAACTAAGTTTAAACTAGAAAAATAATGAGATTTCGGGATTGGAAGCATTGGAGTTGAGGAACATGAAAACATGAGATGAAAACTCTGAAGAGGACCCAACGAGATAATTAAAACTAGTTTAATAAGGCCCAATGTTTGGGAGAAAAGCTAACTTAGGAAACAAAGAGGTTGCTGATAAAACCAAAGAAATGACAATCAGAGGAATTTAAAACACATATAATAGGCAAGTGCCTTTGGGGATGCGGATTAAGAAATCAGGGAAAGCACACTTGAGAGAAGAATCAAGGAAGAATGAAAACATTACCAAGGGCACAACTATGTCAGGATTTACATACAATAAATTGTGTCCCTAGTTCAGAAAGAGTTAGGGCATGTTGTATAAGCAATTATAGAATCCATGGTCTTTCTTTTCCCCTTAGACTGCACTTGACTCTTCTCAAAATTTGAGAAAATCTAGAACTAGAAATATTCCTTGAAGACCTATAGGAAGAGGCACCAACATGTGTAATGGAGATAACTCTGTTAAATGGTCTAAAAAGGTCCATTCTTTCTTCATGTGAGCTCATTGCAAACCCCAATTCCTTTACTAGGTGTAGTATAAATTGTGCATTTATCTTAATAATTGTCAAGGGAGATAATATTACATTTCCAATGGTGACCCTGCTTGAATTATGTGCCTTGTTTACATCAATGATGGTGGCAAAGAGTTGCAAAGGATTTTTCTTGTTGGATAGTCCCTTGGTCTATTTGGCTAGCATCTTGGAAGGATAATCAAACTTCAAGGCACTCACAACTGAAATTTTAATATGTGTGATCTTTTTCCCATCTCCTTCAACCCTTCATTTGCACTACCTATTTCATTTGCTTCCTCAAAATCCTCGTCACTATTGCTTGGGAAACTCATGCTGGCACTGCCAAAAAAGGCAGCAATGTAAACAAAAAGCAAGTGAGATATGCTAAAACACAGCAGCAATTTTAACCCATGTATAATGTATTTTTAAGCCCAATTGATAAAATAAAAACCAACACTTTGGAGAAGTGCCAGAAACAAGAGAGCAACATTTTTAGCCCAATTCGAAGAAAAAAAGGCCTTAATAAGTGCCAGAAGGAAAGCAATATTTTTAACACAATGCAAAGACAGAAACAAGAAACAGTATTTTTTCAACCTATTGCAAGGACAAAATATTTTTGGAGATAGCACATTTCAATTTTATGCGAGTGCAAAAGAACCAAAAAGAAAACAGCAATTTCTTGATATCTTTCTCATTTAAAATTAAAACAAAAAATATGATTGTTCAACATATTGAACCATTGGGCAATAAAAATAATTATTGTCCAATGGTTCAATGTGTTGAATAAAAAAAACTACTTTGAAATTGAAAAAATATTAAAACTAGAACAAATGGCTTTGGCATTTGCAAAGGAAGAAAAAATAAATTTAAAGTTTATTGTCAATGCATATACCTAATTTTGTCTTTGATTGCAATGAAGACCTTCCTCTTCCTCTTCCTCTCCATTCCTTTTCCATTTCTCTTCCTTCCATCTCCTTTACTCTTCCTCTTCTTTCTCCCTTTGTCCTCTCGTCAGGTGAATGCAAAATGACAATGAGCATTAGGTTTAGGGTTTTAGGTGTATCTTAGGTTTGGGCACCTTGGTGGGCCCCTCTTTAATGCTTTAATTGATTTTATGAACATTCTTTTTGACTTTTTTTATAATTTCTTCTTATGTTTTGTTTGGCTGTACAGGATGCCTTGGCATCTTTAGGATGGTCAAAGGATGTCTTGATGGCCCCCACTCATATCTTGAGAATACTGGAGCATTCCCAAAAGAATAAAAAAGGGTATGTCCAAGGTGTCCCAAAAAATGTGAAATAAAAGGGGAGAGTGGAGGGAACAGCTTGTCCCTGAAATGTCCTGAATGTCTGGGATCTGATCTTGGCCTCTGATGACATGTCCCAGTGGACTACTCGTCATGATATCATGATGATACCTATATTCCCCTTCTCTGTTTGGCTGGAATAGTTAGTTACTTATATTTCCCAGTCAACAATGATACAAAATTGAAAATACGGTTGGCAATAGAGTGTGATACCTGCTTATTGTATTTGAAAGTTCTCTCATATGAAGTCTAATGGTCATATTTATTGATCTTTTGAGTGACAGATATGCAATGACAGGACAACTTAGTCAAAAGAGTGATGTTTACAGCTTTGGTGTTGTACTTCTAGAGCTGTTGACGGGGAGAAAGCCAGTTGATCATACATTGCCACGTGGTCAGCAGAGTCTTGTAACTTGGGTAAGACTGGCTATATTCCTTCTGATAAATGAAGATTCAAACCTTTAGGAGTGTTTATTTTCATCAATAAAATGGAATCCATACTTTGGTATCAAACAAGAAGCCTATTAAGAAGGAACAATATTTTTCGTTTTTATTTGGTTTGTATAAACTGGGTTGAGATATTAATCAGTCTTCTCTATGTGCAGCTTGTGTTTGCCAAGAATGAAGTATACAATAATAAGTTTTTGATTAAGTATAAGGGAAAACAAAGGTCGCTACCCTTAGAAGAGCCTAACGGCTGAGACAAAACTGGTCCCAACAAGGAGACCACACAAAGTATGGGACTTCCTGAAACCCTTTAGTTGTATTTTTGCAGGCAACTCCAAGACTTAGCGAGGACAAAGTGAAGCAATGTGTGGATCCAAGGTTGAAAGGAGACTATCCACCTAAAGCAGTTGCCAAGGTTAGAATTAGCACAGGGCTTTTGATTTCTTTTACTTTCTATGAAGCCTGACTATAGCTTGAGTCTTCTTAATGACATTTTTTGTAATCTGTTTCCTTGCATTGGTACTTTTTAAAATGTAGAGAGTTTTTAGTTGTTCTGTAGTTGTATTTCCACTTTATTTTATGGTTTATGTTTTTTCTCATTTTAAGACTCTGCAAAAGTTGTTTTCTCAAAAGCTGTTTATGTATACTTTTTAAAGGATATTTAGGTTGACTTTACTCTGTAATATCAAACTTCATTCCTATTTTATAATGTATAGTAAGAGTTGAAAATACTTAAATCAAAGCATTTATAGCAAGTTTTCACAGACTACACAAATTTTATTCCTGGCGTTGCAATTCTAAAGGAGTTGCATCTTTGGGTTTTTGCCACCGTCTATAGTCCTTAAGTTGTGTCAGGTAGATCTCGACCACAGCCGATGATTGTCATCAGCTAGGTAATCGCATGCATTGTGGCATTGGTTTCTTGTATTTTCAAATTTATATTTTAAGTTCCTCATATTAATGCACCTACCAATTCTGTTATAGTGCAACAACCAGTCAGATGTAGCTTAGCTGAGACTGCAGGTGCAACTTGCTATCATAATTATCATGATCCGTGGGATTTTGCATTTTACAATTCTTCTTTAGTTTTTTTCCCTTTGCAGTTATAAGTTTCTGTATTATGCTTCTAGATGAAGAGTTGATTTTGGAAGAAAAATTGATTGTCATTTCCTCTCCCCAGCTAATTGCTCATTTGTTCACAATGATCTACAGAATAAAATCTTGGTACTTCCTGTTTTCACACTTAAATGCTTGTTGACTGTTAATTTTATACACTATCATACCAAAGACCGATCCTTTATAAGTTGAAAACTAGAACATTTCCTCCACATGTCAAAAGCATGCTAGGATCTTAAATTGAATGGTTGTTTCTGGAGTTATGTAAACTTCTTTCTCTCATTCACTGTCTCTTCTGTGTAATGATTACAAATTTGAATAGGTATTTTATTGATTTTTCACCTCTCTGTTCTGAACAATTCAAACAGATGGCAGCAGTTGCTGCCTTGTGTGTACAGTACGAAGCTGATTTTCGCCCAAACATGAGTATTGTTGTCAAAGCTCTCCAACCTCTGTTAAATGCAAGACCTGCTCATGCTAATGATAGTCCATCTATCTAATCTGCAACATGTGTCAAATTATATCATTCCTTACACTGACCAGATATGTGAGACATTCATGTTTTGTTCTTGTACAATCAGGTGTATATTTTCTGAATTGTTTCTTCAGTTTATTTGGACTCAGAACATAAGTGATGAAATTAATTGGATTATGAATTATCTGAGAATGAAGGGAATCTCGAAAGATGGCATATGTGATATGAACATGTGTAGATAAAGGCCTTTCAATTGCAATGGCTTTCCTATTGTTTCCTTTTCATTACCATGTTTGTACATATATTTATGCTTAATTTATAATGTGTCATAATAAAGTTGATTCCATGACCTAAAAGTGCTTTGGGTTTGATTGGTAGACCCATACTTGGATCGCAGCATAATGGAACTTTAAATTGTGTCATTTGCAATATATTTTTGGTTGATATTTTTGAAGCTAAAAGTATATGATAACAGCTTGGTTTATATAAATGACTCAAAATATTGCATAATTTTGTACTTTAGATTCTTGTATCATTGATGTATACTCGTAAACCAGAAGTGCTAAAAAATGGGCTTTGTTGCCAATATGTTGGAATTAAAGCTAGCATGTAAACCTCAAGAACTTGATATTTGCCAGAACATTGACTGACATGTTGGACCCACTTATGGGATCCATTTTTTATTTCTTACACAGCTTGTATTCTTGTTTTCAGAGTTTTTCACAATGCAGTGCTTCATGTTATCATTTGAACACCAGAAATTAGTGGCTTAAGCTAGATATACTGGACGTAGTTAACCACAAACGGGATCCAACATTAATCATAAATATCACCTATATGAATAATTTGCATGGTTGTTATCCAAAGTTCAGGACACCCTTGTTAATTTGGACAAGGATCAAACATAATTCAAATTCTTGAGGTATTCTAAAATGCTTTAGATAACTATGAACGGCTAATTGGCATTAATACGTGCAAACTGATTTAGCATGAGGAATAACGTATTTGGTGTTTGTACAATCATATGATGAAAATGCATGTTTAATACATAAAGTAGGTAAACATTTGAGTGTTTGTTTGTATAGGTAGTTTATCAATCAAATCTTTTGATCGTTAAGCTTTTCATTCTAGCGACTTGAACTTTTTTCTTTTTTTTGTCCATCCTGTAATGTAAATTCATTACTTTTCCAATTTGACAAAATATTCAAGTATACTAGGGCTAACGAATTATTTCTAAGACGTCATAAAGTCATGAAAGTTTTTAATTTATTTATCGAGTTAGTAAACATTGTGATCTTGGACATAATTGAATTTGACAAAAAATAAATAAAAATATTTTAGTGGATTATACACCAATGTGAAGGCTTTGCTACCAAGGCCACAACATTGTAGGCTATGGCATGGAGCAACAACAATTGTCAAATATGTGGGCTCTTCAACCTCGTTTGAATCACTTACCATTTGCATCAAGTGGTATTAGAGTAGGAACCAAATCTTGTGAGATAGATCTATGTGAGCTCCATAACAATGCACATTTATGCATTTGTAGCTTTGTAGGTGGACAAGAGGAGCTATGGCCCATGAAGGAAGAATGATAGGAAACAATGTAGCTGTTACGAGATCATGTTCGGTACGCCTTGTTGATACGATGAGAGCCCTCTAGGCAAGCCTTAATGTAGTGGAAGTTGTGTAGATAAGAGCAACTATGACATCAAATATTAGTGAGGATGAGATAAGATGTCATGCAAGAAGCCAAAGATATCGACTTCAATGAGGAAGTCATTTGCAAAAGATATGTTTGCAAGAGCCATATTGGGAGCTAGTAACAAAACAAGGGTTGATCTACCAACCTACTCTAGAAGTTTGAACCTTGAGGAACTAATAGATTGTATTACAAAGTTGGAGCTATTTTTTTGAATTTGGAGCTATTGAGGACCACTAGAGACAAGTATGCAGGCACAACATTTAAGGGACATGTTGCCTTGTGGTGGCATTTTGTGCAAAGAGACCATGCTAGGAGAGACCAATAGAAGATCTCTAGTTGGGGTTGAATGGTAACAAAGTTCAAAGGAAAATTTATGTTGCAAAACAACAACCTAGACTTGTTAGAAAGTCCTCAAAATTTGTGTTGGGAGACATCCGTGAAAGAATACATAGATCCTTGAGTCCTTGTTCATGTGGGTGGTATGGAAGATGAGGGGAGACATTCTATAGGTATGTCAGTGGGTTTTGCAGCTTGATTCAAGATCAGAATTGTTTGCTGAAAGTAAATTTTGTTGAGGCCAACTAACTTGCAATCAAGTTAGAGAAATCCCATAGACAATAGGGCTCCATGGTTAAGGGTAGGGGTGATAAAGTAAAAAATGGTCTAGGGAGGCAAACATACATGCAAAAGTAGAAAAGAGATTGTGAAAACAAGTTTTGTGTATGCCGCAAAGGGAGAGGAGGCTACATTTGAGGTGGTTAAACATGGATTTTCTTTAGGTGTGGGCAAGTAGGTCATTGGGTATTTGAGTCTTTGAAAGTTGAGTAAGATTAGGATTGTTTGAGGAGAGTGAAGCAAATAACACTACTTTGGAGCATAGGGAGAATTTGATGATGTGCAAAGTGTTGCTCAATTCGACCAAAGAAAAAATGAACTATTCTTGAGGAGGATCTTTTGCACCAAATGAAAGCTGGATGATAAGTGTTGCAAATCAATAATTGATTGAGGCAACACATACAACTTGATGTCTAAAGAGATTGTTTAAAAATATGGATACAAGGTTTTTTGGTTGTAGAAGGAATAACTAACTCATTGTGACATAACAATACAAGGTTCATATCATATTACATGTTATGTGGATGGGGAATGGTGCAATGTAATATCAATGAATGCCTGCCATGTGATGTGCAAGCCATGGTAGTATGAAAAGATAATGTGTAATGGAAAGAACACCTTCATTATTAAGGATAGTAAAAAAATTGAGTTATTGTCAATGTACGAAGGGTAAGAGGGAACACCAAGCCAAATAATGTAGCTGAGCAACAAGGAGTTTGGTAGAGACATAAGGAACATAAATGAGTGCTACACAATAGTGCTCAATTTTGTGCAAGAGAAGTTGTTGCACAACTTAATGGAGCTAGAGATTGAAGCCATAGGGGATTACTAGTGTGAAGTATCTCGTATTGAATTGTTTTGATTTTATGATCCATTTTACCAAACAAGGTGTTGCCCAAAATGAGTATCAATGTGGGTGTAGGATTCAATAAACACGTAGAAGTGTTGCTAGGAAGAGGTTTAATCAATCAAAGTATGACCCCTTGCACCAAAGGAGGATTGTAGAATGAACACAATCTCCATAATAATTAACAAGATCACCATTAAGTATGGGTTTTTGTCACCATGGATGAATCGTCTATTAGATTATTTAAGTGGAATAAAATGTTTTTTGAAGATTGAACTCAAGAGTAGTTGTCCTCCTATCATAATCAAATAGATGAATGGAAGACCACATTTAGGACAAAGGATGACTTGTGTATGTGGAAGGTGATGCTATTTAGACTAAGGAACAACCTAAGTATTTTCATGAAGTTGATGAATGAGGTTTGAAGATATTTGTTAACAAGTTTGTTGTCGTTATTGTGATGAAATTTTGAAGTTCAACAAGATGGAGCATCTTGCATAGCTACAAAAAAAATTCACAAAATTGAAGTTGCATATTAACTCGAAGAAGTGAAGTTTCATTTAACAATAATTGTCATATTTGAGATTTGTGATATATCAAGATTGGTTGAGAAGGGACATAGATAAATTAAGAGCAAGAGTGGAATGGCTAGTACAATAGTGTCATAGAAGTAGAAAGTTTCCAAGGGTTGAATGAGCTTTTATGTGAAGGCCATTAGAAACTTTAGTGGTGTGTGTGCTAATAATTGTATTTGCAAAATGGTGGTTTGGTTGGATTGTTTCTACATACAAGAGTATAATAACTCCCTTTGATTTGGGGTTTTTACCAGGAAATACAAAAAATGTAGATATTTGCAAATAAACCAATTCCAAATAGTTGCATGAAATTAATAACTCAAATTTGATTATGGCTTAAGAAATTGCATTAAAATCATACCCAAATTACATAATAAGCAATAATGCAGATCTAAAAGTGTTTGATCAACAACTAAGAACATCAACACTCTCCAAAAACCATGTATGATTCCACTCTGAATGTCCATTCAAACTGATTATCAAACTAAACCTTGAAAACCCTATAAAACCCCTAAATGATGATCTCCAGGAAAATCAATGAAGCTCTGTAATAATCTTTGTATGAGACTATCTCCCAGAATGACCTTGGGTGATCTTTCACCCTTGTAGATATTGTTCTACCTAAGGGGTTTCATCCTCAAAAAGCTTGAATCTTCAAAACCAACAAACCCTTGCTCAGTTTCTCCAATTTGCACAAGTTTCAAGAAAATAATAATGATCAATGATAATGAAAAACAACTGCTTTTTGGCTTTTGTACTCCAAATCCCCACTTGGCCAAATAATTAAATAAAATAAATATTTGCTTTTGATGCATTTGGCTTTTAAAATAATAAATTAATAAAGCATGATTAAATATACTTTATTAATTTCCATCCAACCCCTTAAATCACCTTTTTAATAAAGCCATTGTTAAATATTAATATTATTAAAGTCAATTAACTTTAATAATATAATAAAACATTAATCCTCAATAATTACCCAACACCAACTCAAATAGTGATCCAATCATATTTTCCGGACGTAGGCATGATGACGATTGATCCAGATATGACTTACTATAAATAGTAAGTATAGGTGATATGACCAAGTGACTTACTATAAATAGTGTGGGAGAAATCGACCAGAATGACCTCCAAAAAGTCCACCACCAAAACACTGAGTCACTAAGCAAGAGAAAATTAAGATAAACCTCTGAAAGCCAATTGAGGAACCACTGAACACTGTCAAAAGGGTTCCCTGAACATCCCATTAGCCTACAGGGACTAGATAGTAGGCTAACCACTACAAGAATATTGAATGGCTGGTACAATAGAGTGTCATAGAAGTAGAAAGTTTCCAAGGGTTGAATGAGCTTCTATGTGAGGGCCATTAGAAACTTTAGTGGTGTGTGTGCTACCAATTGTATTTGCAAAATGGTGGTTTGGTTGGGTTGTTTCTACATACAAGAGTTTTGAACTCTTTAAGAAAGTGATAAAGGAGCTTGTGTTAGCACTCCTTGATTTCAATAAGGTTTTTCAAGTTGACATGTATCCCTATGGAAGCACAATGTGTAGATTTTAATCAAGAAGGAAGGTTGATTGCATTCTTTAGTGAGAACTGAATGATGAAGTACTTAGTGCATGATTAGGAATTTTGTGCCATCATTCAAGCATTGGAGAAATGTAGGAATTAATTGTCACATAGAGTTTGCATTGTATATGGATCATTAGGCTTGTAGTACATAAACAACCATGCAACATTGAATCCGAGACATGAGGTGGGTTGCGTAAAAGAAGGAAAAATTATGGTTTAACTAAAATGAATCTATTTTAATGAATAAATTCCTACTTAAGATAAAAAAAGGCTTTAAAATTTCATACAGAAATAAAAGATTCACTAAACATGAGCAAATAAAGTATTTAAATTGAAATTTTAATTGCTTTTGCAATGTAAACTTACAAAGAATCTCAAAAAATCTTAATTTATAGAATGTACAAAAAGTGTTTAGACTTTATCTCACTAGAAAATGAAAAACAAGGTTAAGAGGAACTTGGAGATAACAAATGAAACTCTCTATTTAGGATGTTAGTGTGTTGCGTAGATGTCCTTGTGTTGTGTTATTGTCCTTTACTAGTCACTCTAAAGTGTTCCAGAATATTTGGTTTGGATTCCAAAATCATTCTAACCTACAAATACAAGACGAGAAAAATGTTGGTGTTGTTTAGGGGCTTGTCTCAGTCAAGCCCCTATTTTGGTGCTTCAACCTCCGTGAATAACCAAAAGGAAATGATCAATAAGAGTGTGTTCTTTTAAATCATAAGTGCATTAAGGATCAAAAGAAAATGATGAAATGAAATATCTGAAATGGTGTCAACCCTAGACTATGGGGAGAAACACCATTGAATGCAAGTAAAAACAATAATAATATATTTGATTACTTCTATACCCAAGAGATTGTCTCACATTGAAGAGAAAATACAAGAATAAATGGAGAACATAACAATATTACCAACAATGAGAGCTATTCCTAATGAATGTGAGATATAATGATCAAGGCCTTTTTTCTTTAGAAGCTTGAATTGCTAAAAAAGACTAAACAAATGACACAATAACAAGGCACCAAATGAGATGGCTAAAAATGGTAAAGAGAGAGAGATAGTTGAGAGTATTTAGGAAAAGTCTCCCCAAGGGTATGCGATAGAGAGCTTGCGTTAAAAACTTTTGAAAGTCATTTGAAAATGGTAAGGCTTTGAATTTTGTTTGCTTGGACGAGAGAGAAAGAGATGTTATTTCTTGTTCAGGTGTTATGAAATGTGTTGTAAATGAGCCATGCAAAAAGTATGCTTTTGAATATGGAGAATTTTTGGGACGCCAATGCATCATGTAGACGTTTGTGCATTGCAATACCATCTAAAAGGATTTTGTTGAAATTTCTCATGTGTTTGAAATACTCTATACTCTTCAAATGTTGAAATTTCTATAAATCTTTTTTATAGAAATATTAAAATCTATTATTAAAGCATGGGCTAGGGCGAGTTCAACATATAATGTGAAGTGTGCAAGTACGCAATTGATGAACCTAAGTTTTCAAATGCTTCTTTATTTCTCATTCAACTTTTTACCCTCTATTTTGTTCTTTGTTTGGTGAATGAATGACATTCGAACATGTCAAATCTCTTTCTCCAAGCTTTCCATACATATTTGATATTCTTTTTTCTAAAGATGATTTTATTATGCTAGATGAAATTCTTAATGATTTTGAACAATTATCTTATGTTAAAAATGGTACTTTAACATCTTTATCTCTTTTTTGTTCTTTTTCTCCTTAAACATCTTCTTCAAGTTTTTCTACTTCTATTATGTGTTCTCATAATGACCCTAATAATGTAAATAATACAATTTTTGTTTTCAGTGTTTCACAAGCACTTGAGAAACCAAAAATCTATCTATCAAGCACATTAAATATACCCAATGTTGAACAACCCATAATAACCATTTGGGATGTTCTAAATACACCACGACCTTTAGGTTATTATGCTCACATTGCTAAATGTATCACTTATATGTGTGTGTGGCTAATGATTATATTTTAGTACAGCCCCCACATAACACTCATAAAAACAAACAAAATATTACTATTCCAACATCTCTTCCTTCTCCTACACCTATCCTTCCACCTGCTTCAAATCCTCTCTCTAAATCCCAAGGAGAATATGATCTTATTGAGCAAATTCAAGTTATTCCTGCTAAGATCTCGCTCTGGGACCTTACACAAGCTTCTCCCTTCTATCATCATATGCTTCAAGAGGTTCTACAAAAAATATTTGACTATTCACCTTGGATATCGATTATTGTTGTTACAAAACTTGATGGCCACATTCGTGTATGCATTGACGTTTGAGATCTCAATGAAGCTCCTTTGAATTTCCTCTTCCTAATATTGATATGATCATGGGATCAACATCAGGCCATGCATTACTCTCTTTTATCAATGGCTTCTTGAGTTACACTCAAATCCTTATTAATCTCGATGATCAATTCAAAACAGCTTTCAATACACCTTGGGGTACAATCTGCTATGTAGTCATGCCATTTGTTTTAAAGAATGTTGGTGCAACTTATCAAATGGCTACGACTCTTATCTTTTATGACTTTATTAAAAAAAAGCTTGAGGATTATGTCGATATATTGGCTATGTTTGTCACTTGTCATTACCACGTTCATAATCTTCATAGATTATCTTTGAAGATTTGGACTCTACAAAATGAGACTAAATCCTCTTAAGTGTGTCTGGTGTTAACAATGGCAAAATTTTAGGATTTATAGTCTCTCATCGTGGAATTGAAGTTGATGCAAATAAGATGGATGTTATCATGAACATGCCTCCTAAAATTATTTCTCAACTTCAAACTCTCTAAGGGAAAATCCAAGCCATACGGCAATTTATCTCTCAATTGGTTGATCGTACCTCACTTTTACACATCTTCTCATAAAGGATGTTCACTTTCACTGGGATGTGAATTGCCAAAAAGCTTTCAATAGCATTAAAGCTATTTGGCTAATCATTATTCTGATGCCAATTATACAAGTACAATATTTTTCTTCTCTATGTATCAACTTCTTCACATGCTTTAGTAGCCTTATTGGCTCAAGATGATAATGAAGGTAAAGAACTGTCTATATATTACATTAGCCATATTTTGCTTGATTATGCAACTAGGTATTATGTATTGGAGAAACTATGATTTTCTCTTGACTTTGCAATAAAAAAACTTAGACATTATCTTCTTCATGTATGAATCCATGTATCATGTTTGATCCTATTAAACATTTATTCTCAAAGAAAAATATGTTAGGTAGATTGTGGCTTAGTGGGTCATGTTGTTAATTGAATTTAACCTCAAGTTTGTCTCTCAAAAAGAAATAAAGGGGCAAGCTATAACTGATTAGTTAGCCAATGCCCCTTCATTGTATTTTTTTCCTAATCTAGATTCTTTCCCCAATGAACACATCCTTAAGTGATGATCAGCCATGGGAAATGTTTTTTGATGGACCAAGATGTTGAACTGGCTTTGGAGCAGGAGTGATATTAGTTCCCCCCTCCAGTAAGCCACTTCCCTTCTCATTCTTTCTAAACTATACTTGTACAAATAATACAGCTTGGTATGTTTCCCTTATTGCTTGGCTTACGTGTCACTTTGTCATTAAACATAAACACATTCAAATTTATGATGATTCTTAGTTAATTATAAACTAAATTACAAGTTCATATTGAGTCCAACATGACAAAATTTCTCAATATTGTGATTTAGCCTTATCTTTACTAAACAAGTTTTCTTCATTCATTGTTGACACTACACATTGTAAAGAGAATCATCATGCAGATGCAATGGCTAGTGTAGCTTTCCTTGCCCCATTTGACAATGTAGCAAATGACTCACTTTTTGATTCATTTTGTCTCTTTGCTACAAAATACCACAATTTGACACACTATGGAAAATACCTCCTACTTATCAATTGATGAGCTAAAGGGGCTCTATAATTAATGGTTCATAAGGCACAACACTTGTTGAAGGTTTTGCAAATGGGGTTGCAAGCTAAGTGGGCTTAATATTGGGGAAAACTCCATGGCTAAGTGCACTTGAGTTGGAGTAGTACTGAGATGGATGATCTCCTAAGAAGGCCCAGTGCTTCACCCCTGTGAGCATCACCTAGATGCAATGAGTGCTAAGTGTTCTATTCATTATCACGAGAGACGGGTTCTTGTGAACCACTACTCATGAAACATGGGTCGATGAGTTTGACTCGTAAAACTACACAGTTGAATCCTAATAGCAATATCACAATTTGATACGTTGTGGAAAATACCTCCTACTTATCAATTGATGAGCTAAATGGGATCTATAATTAATGGTTCATAAGGCGCAACACTTGTTGAAGGTTTTGCAAATGGGGTTGCAAGTTAAGTGGGCTTAAATCTTGGGGAAAACTCCATGGTTAAGCGCACTTGAGTGAGTTGGAGTAGTATTGAGATGGGTGACCTCCTATGAAGGCCTAGTGCTTCACCCCTGTGAGCATCACCTAGATGCAATGAGTGCTAATTGTACTGTTCATTATCACGAGGGATGGGTTCTTGTGAACCACTACTCATCAAGCATGGGTCAATGAGTTTGACTTGTAAAACTACATAGTTGAATCCTAATAGCAATATCACAATTTGAAACGCTGTGGAAAATACCTCCTACTTATCAATTGATGAGCTAAAGGGGCTCTATAATTAATGGTTCATAAGGCACAACACTTGCTAAAGGTTTTGCAAATGGGGTTGCAAGCTAAGAGGTCTTAACCTTGGGGAAAATTCCATGGTTAAATGTGATTGAGCTGGAGTAGTATTGGGATGGGTGACCTCCCGAGAAGGCCTAGTGCTTCACCCCTGTGAGCATCACCTAGATGCAATGAGTAATGTTAGATTTTTTTTTCATTCTTTATCACAAATTTAAATTCTAAAAATAATAAAATAAGACACTATAACAACTCATTGAAATATAACCACATCAAATAGAAAAGATAGACTCAATATTAATAACTCTCATCTTCCCCCTACCTTTCCCCTCGTTTATTTCTATTTTCAAAACAAATTTCTATTGTTTCTATACTAAAAAGTCATTTCAATCTTAAATTTTTTTATTATTATTATTTAAAATCCTTGCATAAAAATCTATTTGAAACTTTTTATTAAAGGAATATATTTGATAAAGATGCAATCTTCATCAATACAATTTTTTTTTTATATATTTATCCATTTAGACCAATCATTCTCAATCTAACTCTAATGCAATAATTTAAATCATTTTCAAAATACAAGTGTATAAAATCTAGATGAAACAATAATTGAACAAATCCTATTACTTGAAAACAACTCAAATTTAATTAAATAGACTAACTTCAAGCCTATCTAAACTATATTAGATTAGAAGCCTTGCACCAAAACAATCAATTCTATTCCTATTCCAATATTCAAAATACATGAACAGTGGTAGCTTACTAACCACTATTTTCCTAACCTCTTACAAATTGAGGTAAAACTGGTCTAATCCATCCCTAAACAATGTCCTCTTCGCACTTGTGTTTTGGTGTCATTCTGACAGTAACTGAACAGTTATAAACAGATTCATATCTAGTGTTTGCAGAGATTGATAATAAGGCCCATTTATATCATTACAAAACTGATAGATGGAGTGTTAAGCACTGAAGTAACCTTGTCGATACAATTGCTTGTCCTGTTAGACGTTGCAACTGCCTTCATCACCATGTGACTCATTCTGAGTTTGTTAATCATCACTTTCAGCTGCGGTGTTGAAAGCCCTTTGGAACTCGTTCAAGACTTGGAGAAAAATCTTTGCTTCTTCGTTGCTGAGATGACAAGCGTGCCCACATCTTACCTCCTCCTTGTGTACAACCATGCGACCTTCCTAGATGACCTTCCAAAACTTGGACATTGAGACCTCTATGTGCAAGGAGACTTGCAAGACAATTTTGAGGAATGTGAGTCGTGCACCCTTGAAACTTATCCTCATTACGTGCCCTCCAAATGTGCCATAATATTTCAATGGATAAACAATCCCATAAAATATGAAATTCTTTTTTAATTTTTTTATTGCAAAACAAAATATCCTTCTAGTTAACTTTATTATTTGGATTCCAAATTAGAAGATCATTGCAGAAAAGTTTCCAAATTTCTTTTGCATACAAACAATCAAAGAAGATATAATGGATTCAAGAACTCTACAAATGCTACATATATCAATATCAGAAGTCGTAGATTTATAGGGAACTTTTTGCAAGATTAAAAGCCACTTAAAGCAATCTTTTTTAGGCTCCTTTATATTATGCCAAACATAATTAAAGATTTTTTGCCATTTTTTATCCAGGTATGAGGTACCCCAACTCATATTCACATGATAAAAAATAGAAATGGAGCTATCCAGTTCCCGATAAATGGTCATAGCCTTGAGTTCCTTTAGCACCGTGTCATCCTTCCAGATGAGTATATCTGTATCAGAAGTCGTAGATTTATAGGGAACTTTTTGCAAGATTAAAAGCCACTTAAAGCAAGCCTTTTTAGGCTCCTTTATATTATGCCAAACATAATTAAAGATTTTTTGCCATTTTTTATCCAGGTATGAGGTACCCCAACTCATATTCACATGATCAAAAATAGAAATGGAGCTAACCAGTTCCCGATAAATGGTCTTAGCCTTGAGTTCCTTTAGCACCGTGTCATCCTTCCAAATGAGGTCGCACCCAAGGTCCAAGGCCTTATCAGTGACCTGAGAAAAGTTAGCATCCTTACAAGCTTCTACTAGCATCTTATAAGTTCTAGAATTGGACTCTGGGATTTGAAATTCAGACTTAAGAATTTCCCAACTTTTTATTCCCCCATTAGCTAGGAAATCCTAGAATGATTTGATACCCACTTGAGACCACCTTTTAGCAAAGCAACCTTGAACCAAGGTGAGGGGTTTGTTATTATGGTTCACATTCCACTAGACAGAACTACAATTTTGACTTTTCTATTTATTGTTAATTATTACATTACTTAGCTTATATTCCACATTGTGCTTTACAAACTCCCAAGCCTTCCATAGGCTTCTAAATTCCATAGATCCAGCTGGGGACATTGGGTACTTTCCCATGAGAATATCACTAATTGGCAATCCTTTCCAGGCCTTAGCCTATTTGGGGGCTGCAAGTTGGATGTTATTCCTTACCAAAACCTTTCAGGGCTCATTGCCCTCTATAGCTTTTGCAATCCGTTTGGCGGCTAGAGCTATACCATGGAGCCTGAGATCTTTTGGTCCAACCCCTCAGTGCATCTTATCAATGCAACACCATTCCCACTTTACGAGTGTTTTTTCCTCTTGCCCCTACCATCCGACCAAAGGAATCTCCTAATTCTTTTTTGAATCCCATTCACCTGGTAACCACTAAAGAACCATACCGAGGCAAAGTATATGTTGTAGGAAGACAAGATTTTCTGATAGACTTGTAGCCTACCAGCTAGGGAAAGGTACTGCCTATCTCAACCTTCCAGTTTTTTTCTCAATTTTGGCATTGATCCAGACCCGCATGTCTTTTAGATTTGGGTTGACTGCAAAAGGAATCCCCAAGTATCTTACCTACTTGCTTGGACCTCCCCATTGGAAGTCAAATTTTTGGATCCAATTTGGGGGAGCTTCCTCCCACCCCAGAATGTTGGATTTTGCACTAGAGATCCTTGCATCTAAGGCTTGACAAAACAGGCTAAGCTTTTTCATCAAAGAGTCCATGTTCCTTTCTTCAAGCTCTATGAATATGGTTGTATCATCCACAAATTGCGATGTTTTTTGATCTTTCAGATTTGGATTACTCAGGCAGTGGGAGTTCCTGTATGTGTCTTGTCTTCTTCGACTGGTTGGCACTTGGAGCTTGTATTTGTGGTTAATGAGTTGGTTATGGTTTGGCATAAGTTTACTAATGTTGATACCTATTAGGTATGTAAGATTGGATGGAATAGCACGAGCTGTGGGTGCTATTTTTCAGTCGTGTGGGTTTATCAGTTGGATGGAAGCAGTCAGTATGATTGTTGTTCTAGCTGGTGTTTTATATCTTGTTTTTGGAGAATGACTTCATGGTTGTGCTATGTTTGAGGCTTTGAAGTTGATGTTGCTTCTGTATAGCGTCTGAGCACAGTGAAGTGGTAGCAGTATATTGTTGATGATATCACTGGGATCTTTTGCTTATGTTCGTTGGAATGATGCTTATTCACCTTGGCTTGTATCTTTCTTCCTCAGGTGGCATGTTGGAAGATGACAGGATTGTTGCCTGAATGGTGGACATCTTAGATGTTGGAGTAGAATTCTTGATGGAGCATGAGAGCATGTTTGAGGTCTATGTGATTTCCTGGAAGGCTGTGATCGGTTGCATTTCGGTTGCTTTGTTGGATAGTGAGTTGCAGTTGGATGCCTGGTCTTTGTTGCAGATTGTCCAGTGGACTGTTTTTGTGGAATCTTGTTGATTGGGTGTCTTGAGTGTTGCGGGGTTTGAACTAGTGGAGCTAGTGTGATCTTAGTTCCTGGTTGCTTTGGAGGTGCTTGTGTGATCTTCGTCAAGTGGGAGATTCTTGGAATTGTGTGCCTCAATCCCACAGGCTGAAAATTCTTGTGAGCAATTTCGGTGAGACTAAAGAGATGTCTGGCCAATCTGCTAGTTGATCCTGGACTGTCGTTGTGACCTCCTGAATGTCTTGGCGATCGACATCTGAAACCTTCGGCGTAACCTGGACTGTCGGAATGATGTCTTGGCGACGATAGGAAGTCTTCCCGATATTGGCGTGACCTTCGGTCTATCTGGCCAATGTGGTAATCGGTATGACTTGCTCCTATAGGTATGAAGTCTTGGTGACAAGAAGATGTATTGTCGATAGTCATACATATGGAGTCATCGGGGTAACGAAAAGGTTTTGCTATGAAATCTTGGTGACGGGCGTTTTGTCTCACCGATGCTGTGGGATGTGTTCGGTATGACTCCTGGCGAAAGGTGATCTCAGAGTAACATGAAGGCATCAGTATGATCTCTTGGCGAAAGACAATAGTCTTGCCGATGGGAATACTCTTGTCTATGTGACTTGTGCACTTCGCTATGACCTCTCAGCGACAAATGAAGTCTTGCCGACGGGTGCATTGGACATCGATATGACTCTTGAGCTTGGTATGATGTTTCATCGACAACGGTAAGTCTGGCCGACAAAGCTACATGTGATCGGGTGTTTTCGGTGAGACTCCTAGCGAATGGAGTCATTGGAGAAACACAAGGACTTCGGTATGAAGTCTCAGCGAATGTGGAATGTCTGGCCGACGGTTGGACTCTTCAATATGACTTGAAGGCATCGGTATGATGTCTTGGCGAAGAGTGATTGTCTTGCCGATGGGAATCTTGATGTCGGTATGACCTTTGAACTTCGGTATGATCTCTCAGCGAAGGACGATAGGCTTGCCGACTGATGAACACTTCGGAATAACTTGTGGTCATCGGTATGATGTCTCATCAAATGGCGATTGTCTCGCCGATGAGAAGGAACTTCGGTAAGATGTCTTGGCGACAAGGGGAAGTATGAGTGATAGCTTTCTGGACTCGGTATAATGTTTTGCCAATAATGAAGACTCTTGGCGATAATGATGATATGGGCTCTATGGCATCAGGGAGACACGGTTAGTGTCTCACCGACATGCGACACAAGTTGACCGTTGTTGACCATTTGGATGACTGTCCTACGTGGCGTGACCTGGACGTATTATCTTCTATGCAAGGAAGTGGAAACATCTACGATGTTGAGCTGGATGATTCAATAGTTGTGATCCGACAGTTGGAAGCAAACCGATTCATAGAGGCCATTGAGAACGAATGCATATATGTATGCATTGGACGTTATGAAGAGTAGGTACAGAAAGAGCTGGTGAGAACAAGAGGAAAAAGAAGAACCAAGAGAGCTAACAGAGAGGGCCATGTGGCTGGCTGAAAGGCCAAGGCCATGAGGCCGAAGGAGAAGAAGAGAGAAGCAGGGTTCTGCTGGAATCTCTTCTGATCATGGATCATGATTGATCTCTCTCATATTGATCTGCACTGCTTTGTATCAGTGCAAAGGTTGTATGGTCTGATGGATTGATCAGTTGCTACCAGGTTGTATCCAGAATGAACAAGATGTAATCTCTGAAAAGGCTATGAGCCTGAATTGTATTTTAACCTTCAGTTATTGAATAATACAATGGCTCGATCTTTGGAGTGTGGGGTTTTTTACCCGAAAGGGTTTTCCCCACGTAAATCTTTGTGTTCTGTTTTCTGTCTTATCTTTCATATGTATTGGTTCTGCTTCTAGAATCTGTTATTGCATGATGTTGAATTTACATGTGCTTCTCTTAGAAGGATTAATGTGGGAAATGAATTGTGTCTGTTTCCGCTTTAGGACATAGTTGTACGTGTCTTTGAGGCAATCTAATCGAAATTAAAGATACCGAAGGCACTACTATTCTTGGAGGTTTCTCTGAGATGCCCTATATTTCCCTTACAAGTGGTATCAGAGCCATCTTCTGGTTGTTGGTTCTGGGTATTTCTCCAGTGAAGATTTCTCAGTTTGTTAGGCTGGAGGAAATCTGGAGGAATCGTCTGATTTATTGATCCTTTGGTGAGTGGAAGTCTTGTGATATTCAGAGACAACATGCAGCTTGAAGGATGGTTGAGATGGAAAAGGGAGTTGATCATGTTGTTTTGTTGTGATCTGTATCTCCTTGTTGGTAGCGGTATAACCTTGGTGTATGAGGTGGATTTTCTTGCTCCGTGGCTGTGTAGCAGTAAAGCTTTCATATTGGGTGTCTGTGTGAGAGGCTCCTTGATGATATGGAGAAGCCTAGTTTGTTTCTCAGTCATGGAAGAGAGTGCTTATGCTAGGTGGTGTTTCCTGGTGTTGGAAGGCACTGTTTCCTGTTAACCTCGAATACATAAAGGCTATGGAGTTAATCATTAGATGATTTGCAAGCTTCTGAAATAGCCTTTCTCTCTTTCTCGGATGCATGTACATGTTGGTGGTTTAGATTTGGCCTGAAAGGGGCCTGGATTTCTTGAACTGTTGTTTTCCTTTTAAGGATGTTTTGTACTTGCATGGCTCTATGGTTTTGCAGGTTTTTACACGGTTAAGCAAAACTTGTGGTTATGTGGAGTTGTTGTTAAGCTATTTTCTAGACACTGGCTTTTGGGGTGTTGCTGGATGAGATAGTTGCAATTCTGCATGCATGCTTTGTGCATGGTTTGAGGAGGTGTGATTTATTCTCTGCATGGGAGTGTTGGTACATGATTTGTCACTCAACATTCCTGTGGTGGTGCTTGTGGGTTCCTTGATTATGGTGCTCGTTGTGGACATGATTGGCAAATCAGGTTTGGCGTGATCTGGTGTTTGAGTCATGTTGTCTACATGGTTATTCTCTTTGAAATCTCAATGTTGCAGTTTCCAATGTGATGATAGGTTTGCATGTTTGATGTTTGTGATCTACGAGTTATGTGGTTGGTGGATTAGCTACCCATTGGTTGCAGTGAGATAACTTGGATGTGGACTATCTTTATCCACATGGTTGATTCATTGTTGATGTAGACTTGTTAGCTGGCCTTGTCTGTGGTCACTTGTGCATTGGTGTGATTGCTTTGAGATGAGAGGATGGATATTGTTGAGTACCTGAATAGTCGGTTATGGGAACCTGAAGGAGGTGGTCATGATGCTTGGAGAGCTCGGGTGTCACGTTTCAGTGGGAGCTTTAGCAGTGACTGTGGGTTCATCACATGGTGGTGAATGGTCTTCTTTAGTGTTGCAGATGTTTCAAGAGGGAGCTTTTAGATCCTGTTGCTTCAAAAGGGTTCTTTCGCATTTGCATGGACATTATTTAAAGATGTGCAACATCTTGGATCCATGGAGGACGCTTGGAGTCTTTGGCTAAGGTGTTGGTGGTGCTTGACAGGTGATGTTGGTTTTGAGTCTGTTTGCTTTATGTCATGGTATACTCTTGCTTGTGCACTGGAGTTTTGGAATTGTGCATTGTACTTGAGACCATGGTGAAGTCACTTGAAGTATAGTATCTCCTAAGGGGATATGTAGATCATGGTGTCATGATAAGTTCCTGATTCAAATGATTGGAGCTTTGACAGTGGTTTGGTAATTCTTTGTGTATTGGGTGCTTTGATTATTTGCTTGATACTTCATGATTGTGCAGTAATGCAGTTGAAGTTTAGCATGAGATGATCGGTTACTAGTACTCATGGATACATGGAGAATAAGGTGAGGCTGTTTTTCTCTTATGAGAGAAGTGTTGATTGGTATTCTTGATGAAGTTTTTCAGTAGAAAGTCTGAGAAGCCTACACCTTAGTTGAACATGAGTTCAATAAGAGACCTATGAGGAGATTGCTCTTGGATTAGTGATGATGGCTTGTATATCTTGAAGGAGTATTCTCATTCCCACTCTTGGTCTGCTCGACAGTTGATTTGAGAGGTATTTGGCCCATTATATTTTTCAAATGTGTTTTTTGTTCACTTTTATAATATGGATCTTGAATTGTTGTTTAATGGTTCTGGAGGATTCATGGTGGAAGATGTACAACTTGTTTTATCTCCTTGAGATTTTGTGTTGTGTTATTTACTAATGAGAATTGGTAGGAGATGATGTATGGGCTGATTTCCTGAAATGGGGAATGAAAGAGCTTGATTTTCTTTTGGGATGAGAAGGAGATCATTCTTGACACAGCTGGCAATTAGAAGTGTCTATAGGAGGATGTTCTACAAGAATAGGAGGTGCAAAGTTTCTCTTTAGTCTTGGTTTACTTCCTGGATGTTTGTTTTCACATTACATTGTTTGTTGCGTGTGGAGATCTTGGGAGAACTATGAAGACTTGTGGTGAGAGAAATGTTTCTTGTAGCGGTTTGTTGCAGGTTGTGCATATCATTGTGGATATTTCCTTGGTACTACATGGTTACATGGTCTATGTGCTGTTATTGGTAGAATTACGATGTTTTTTGATCTTTCAGATCTAGATTACTCAGGCAGTGGGAGTTCCTGTATGTGTCTTGTCTTCTTCGACTGGTTGGCACTTGGAGCTTGTATTTGCTGTTAATGAGTTGGTTATGGTTTGGCATAAGTTTACTAATGTTGATACCTGTTAGGTATGTAAGATTGGATGGAATAGCATGAGCTGTGGGTGCTATTTTTTAGTCGCGTGGGTTTATTAGTTGGATGGAAGCAGTCAGTCTGATTGTTGTTCTAGCTTGTGTTTTATATCTTTTTTCTGGAGAATGACTTCATGGTTGTGCTTTGTTTGAGGCTTTGAAGTTGATGTTGCTTTTGTATAGCGTCTGAGCACAGTGAAGTGGTAGCAGTATATTGTTGATGATATCATTGGGATCTTTTGCTTATGTTCGTTGGAATGATGCTTATTCACCTTGGCTTGTATCTTTCTTCCTCAGGTGGCATGTTGGAAGATGACAGGATTGTTGCCTGAATGGTGGACATCTTAGATGTTGGAGTAGAATTCTTGATGGAGCATGAGAGCATGTTTGAGGTCTATGTGATTTCCTGGAAGGTTGTGATCAGTTGCATTTTGGTTGCTTTGTTGGACAGTGAGTTGCAGTTGGATTCCTGGTCTTTGTTGCAGATTGTCCAGTGGACTGTTTCTGTGGAATCTTGTTGACTGGGTGTCTTGAGTGTTGCGGGGTTTGAACTAGTGGAGCTAGTGTGAGCTTAGTTCCTGGTTGCTTTGGAGGTGCTTGTGTGATCTTTGTCAAGTGGGAGATTTTTGGAATTGTGTGCCTCAATCCCACAGGCTGAAAATTCTTGTGAGCAATTTCAGTGAGACTGAGGAGATGTCTGGCCAATCTGCTAGTTGATCCTGGATTGTCGCTGTGACCTCCTGAATGTCTTGGCGATCGACATCTGAAACCTTCGTCGTAACCTGGACTGTCGCAATGATGTCTCAGTGATGATAGGAAGTCTTGCCGATATCGGCGTGACCTTTGGTCTATTTGGCCGATGTGGTAATCGGTATGACTTGCTCCTATCGGTATGAAGTCTTGGCGATAAGAAGATGTCTTGCCGATAGTCATACATATGGAGTCATCGGGGTAACAAAAAGGTTTCTCTATGAAATCTTAGCGACGAGTGTTTTGTCTCACCGATGCTGTGGGATGTGTTCGGTATGACTCTTGGCGAAAGGTGATCTTAGAGTAACATGAAGGCATCGGTATGATCTCTTGGCGAAAGACAATAGTCTTGTTGATGGGAATACTCTTGTCTATGTGACTTGTGCACTTCGCTATGACCTCTTAGCGACAAATGAAGTCTTGCCGACGGGTGCATTGGACATCAATATGACTCCTGAGCTCGGTATGATGTTTCATTGACAGCGGTAAGTCTGGCCGACAAAGCTACATGTGATTGGGTGTTTTCGGTGAGACTCCTAGCGAATGGAGTCATCGGAGAAACATAAGGACTTCAGTATGAAGTCTCAGCGAATGTGGAATGTCTGGCCGAGGGTTGGAATCTTCGATATGACTTGAAGGCATCAGTATGATGTCTTGGCGAAGAGTGATTGTCTTGCCGATGGGAATCCTAATGTCGGTATGACCTTTGAACTTCGGTATGATCTCTCAGCGAAGGACAATAGTCTTGCCGACTGATGAACACTTTGGAATAACTTGTGGTCATCAGTATGATGTCTCATCAAATGGCGATTGTCTCGCCGATGAGAAGGAACTTCGGTAAGATGTCTTCTCAGATTACATTTAATAGCTGCAAGCTGTTCAACTAGTTTTTCATCCATAGGATCCAATTGGACCCAGGACTCAGCCAAGACAAAGCACTCTTTGAGGTCGTTTTCTTCCTTCCTCCTGTTAATGGCTTTCTTTTTCCCAATGGTTTGGAATAGTTTTTTCTAGGTTTCCACGTTTTGGGTCCACCTTTCTATGGGATTTAAGTCTTTTAACAACCATTTGTTAATCTCTCTTAGAAAAGAGATAGTAGCCCTGCAGTCACTATCCTTCAACAAATGGGAGTTTAGAAAAAAACCTACCTTTTTAGGGTTTTCATTAAGTGAGCCATGATTTCCCACTAGAGTAGCTATGATGGGGTGATGGCCAGACAAAGTAAAGGGGTGGACACTAACCTTGAGTCCATCTTTGCTTGGCATAAAACTAAAAAAAATCCTTATTTGCATAGAACCGGTCCAATCTCCAATAGATCCTTCTCCCACCCTTGTGTGCATTACACCAGGTAAACCAGATTCCTTTGTGATCCTTCTTTGCATTTTCTAGGGGGTCTACTAAGTTAAGCTTATCCTTTAGATTTAACCAGAATTTTTTTTTGCTACCTTTCCATGTCATGTCAATTCTCCCAATTTTGTCCCCCATGTGCTCCATGTTGGCGTAACAACTAACACCTCTGGAATATAAGTTGGTATGGATAGCTATGCACACTACGCAATGAGTTCTCTTCAAATTAGGAGGGGAAGCTCCCTCGTTGTGCCAGACAAAAGTACCTAAAAAGTGAAATAAACTAAACTATATCCTGTCTTTTTTATCTCAGCTGTAAGAGGTACAAGGCTTTCAAGAAAATTATATACGTTGCAGCTAAGTATTTTCTGGTTTCCTGGATTACTAACTACAACTAGGCTAACTAATTTAAAACTATCCAGTTTCCTCAAGAAAACAGAGCATGAGGAAATGGAGTAGGAATGATTATTTGACAATAAACAAGTATAGATTCTCAACTTGAAGGCAAGGTGGCACATCTATCAGCTCAATCTAAACAAGTTTATTATTCACAAAACACCATACGATAAACAAGAACAAATTCTCAACTTGAAGTCAAGGTGGCACATCTATTAGCTCAATCTGAACAAGCTTATTGAACACAAAACATAATCAATCTAACTAAGGAAATAATTCACCATCATAATTGCATGAAACCCAAGTGGCATAACAATTCATCATAACAGTAAATACACATGAATAGATACAAAATGAGCAATATTGAAGGCAAGGTAGGCACAACATATATTTCTCTCTCGTGCAAAAGTTATGTACAAATGAGTAAAAGCTCTTATTTATAGACATCAAAAGGTGTAGGGAACCCTAAAATCACCTTGAGTCAACTACAGTCTTGCAATGCATGCAAGATTTATTGCTAAACCCTAACAAAACAAACTATACAATTAATTGGAAAGCTACCATCAGTTAACAAGTACATCTAATCTAAATGGACAATGTGCAAGCATGCACTTCCTTATTGAAAGAAAAGTTAACTGGAACACTACCCTCAATTAACTAAAAAACCCTAATCCTAACTCCTGCGAAGATATTTCCAAGGAAGAGATATGCATGTATGAAATCAGCAAGTGAACTCAAGACTGAAAGTCGAGTTAACTGCTGCTCTTGACTCTATCCTCGAAACTAATTGCAGATCCCAACTCGCAGATCACTCCAAGTCATCTCGGTCCAACACCTCGACCAAGAATTCATCAATCACTCTGTCCTCTGGCACTTTAATGTTGTCCAAAACAATAATCTGCTTCTTCAATTCCTTGTTACTCTCCTTGATCGTATGCATGCATTCTCTGACATCCTCAACCGCCTTCTTGAAACTAGCTGAAATCACTGAAATGTTCTCTAGTTTAGACGCCTCAGGATCTCCTTCAAGATTATCACGAATTAGCTTTTCAAACTTAGCTTACACTACATTTAGTCCAATATACGTGCCATCCTCAAGAAGGTAGTGACAAGAAATCACTTGGTAACTTTGGCGGCTTCGTAAATGGAGTGGTGGCCTCTGTTTCTTTTGCAGCTTGACACTTTTGATGCAATCATGAATTAAGACCGATTTGGTCTTGAATTCAATCTAGTTGAACTGCATTATGAAAAAATCGTCCATTGACTATGAACATGGCTATTTTTTGACAATTTTCTCTCGAAAGCTAAAAAGGCTCCTGGTGAGACTAAAAATAGCCTGTCGGAGGGCAATTTTCACAAAAAATTTTGAGATGTGGGTTTTGTCCGAAAAATGATTCTAAGACAACCCATAACGTCAGAATTGTGAAAAAATGCCGTTTAGCTTGAAATGCAAAGACTCTTCAGTCGAGAACTGTAGGGGTTTTTAGAGCTTCCCGGGGCAATTTTTCTTGAGAAAATCTGGAACATGGGTTTTGTGCACAACGAAATTCTGAACAAACCCATATGATGCAATTTTGAAAAAGATGTGTCCTTGGCCCACATGCAAAGAAATCTTCAGAAAAAAGCACAGAGCTTCAGAATGAAGGCTGCGGGGCAATTTTCTCGAAAAAATCTAAGACATGGGTTTTGCTGCTGATGTTAAAATATGCGAACCTAGATGATCAAACTCTGAAAATTTGCTGAATTTCTTTGACATGCGTAGAAAGTACCTAAGATGAGAAATAGAAGAAATAAGACAAAAGAAAGAAGGTTTTATTTGTTTTGCTTCTATAGAATTCGCCTATCTCTGATTTGAATTTGATGTAACCTACATGCAAATTGAAAACAAAGTCTGGAATATTCTTCTTTTGAACAAATTGAATCTGTTGCTATGAAGAACGCTGAAATCTGACACCAGAAGCACCTTCAAATCACTGTTTGCTCAAGAAAAATGTATTTCTCTAAGCTTGGGATGAAGAATAATGGATGCCTACGTCTTGAATAAATAGACTTTCATCACTAAAATTCGTGATAAATGTATGCACACCTAAAAATGGCGCTTGAATTGTAATTGGACCTAAAAAATCCACGCCTAGCCAATGATTGGCTCTCAAAGCAGCTAATTGATGATCAATATGCCCTAAATAAAGCGCCATGCTTTAAGACTAAAAGTCGCCATCTTTAAGACTTTAGTTGTAAAATCCATATTAAAGCGCCATGCATATCAAACTCCAGTTGAAAAATCCATATTGAAGTTGCCATATTTGAAACTCAAAATCCATGCTTTAGAAACTTTAGTTAGAAATCCTAACTAAGGTGTCACCTTTGAAGACTGAAGTTAAAAATCCATATTAAAGCGCCATCTTCAACAACTTCACAAAAATCAAATATGTGCCATGCATTAAGGCTTAAGTTGACTTTTGACATGCACTTCAGTTAAGTGGACATGCAAAGTCAGTTAACTGAACATGCAAAACAGTTAACTCAACATGCATAACTGAAAAAGCACTCAACATGCCAAGATGTTAACTGGAGATGACAACCCATAAATCGTTCTCTTCAACTGAAAGTCAAAGTCAAAATTCAAATATTTAAATAATATTCAAAATTCCTCTTTTAGGCGTACATGTGTTTTCAAGTTTGAAAAATCACTTTGTCTTTTGGCGTTTTTCTCCAGACTTAGCCATTTTTCATGAAAAATGAAATTTGAACCTCTTCCGGGACCTCTGTTCAATCCCTGACACCGGCTGACTAACCTCACCGATTGACTGGCTGACAGGTGCATTGCAGAGCAGGACAAAAACTGATCAAAAGACTCCTTGAGACTTCAGACCATAAAACTAAGATCTGAAGGCTCAAAATCCAAGCGCCCTTTTCAAAAGCTACTCTTTTTCTCAGACTTAGTCAAAGTTTCATCTTCATCTCGTACAAAGGGAAAAATGAATCTTTCATAACTTCTAACTGACAAAGTTTTAGGACTGGATAACTTGCTCACTGCGGAGCTAACTTCATTCCACACGATAATTGCAAAGGCACATTTCTTCAGAAAACATCATCTGAGGGATGAAAATCAAGGGCGCCTTTTTGAAAAGGTGCTCTTTTTCCTCGAGAGAGCGATTTCTGGAACTAACCAAAATAACACTAAAACTCCGACTGCAGGTTGACAAATAAACTTCTGACCTGACAGAGACAGGAAATGGATAGCTGGACATAACATGGACAAGCTGAATATCTGAGATCACCAAAAAGAAGGCATTAAATGCTTCAAAAGCTCATGCGCCTTTTTGAAAATGTGCTCTTTTTCTTTTTCCTTGATATTTTGACCAAGATTTAACCCCATGTTTGACCTCTGGCTTAGGCAATCCAACAACTCAGATTCACCCACTGACGGATGCATTGCGAAGCCTGAGCAAACATGAGACAAACATCTCATGTGGCATTTAGTTAAAAACCTTCATTTGACCCCTCAAAAAGATGGGCGCCTTTCTCAAAAGCTGCTCTTTTCCCTCTAGTGTTAGCCATTTTGTCGTTTCTCTCATTTTCCGCTATATCTCCCGTAACTCGAGCAAAACAGGTCCATTTGAAAGGCTTGATAGCTCGTTGTGAAATTGCAGTGATGCCAGACAAATGTTTGCTAGAGGTGACAAACCCTAAAAATAGGATCTGAGCCCCTAAAAGATAGGGTGCCTTTTTGAAAAGGTGCTCCCCTCTCTGGAGTTAGAAAAATTTGATGATTTTCCTTCAAATTTTCACTTTTCTCAAAACTCCTCAGTATCAGATTGACATGAAACTGACATAAGCTCCATATTCAAAAAGCCCAAAAAACACCTTTTGACATCACTTTGACTAGGTTAAGACTATATTAAGCAAAATGCCTTAGTGAAGCAAAAAAATTGGTTTGGGTACAACACTCCATGTTGAAACCACCCCCAACAATCTAGGATACATCTAGGAGGTTATAGAGCCATTTCCAAAGTTTGGTTTTGTCCCTATGATCGTTAGGGTCACAGATAGAGAAAATTCTTGCCTTGGATTCGTCCTTTTCCAAAACAACCCACACCGCCCTATTGTAGGGCGAGGTACCATGGCTAGACACGACTTGAGCCCATTTGTAGGAAATTAGAATGGTTGCACCACCACTCCCTCTCTCATGATGAGTGGTGAAGTAGGAAGACTCTTTCCACATGAATTTCATGTTTGTATCTAGAGTAAAGCCAGTGGCTTTGGTCTCTTACAATAAGACAATGTATTTTTGCTTTTCTAGATTTAGAAATCTTCTCAAGATGTATTTTCTATTAGGGGATTTGTGTCCCTTGACGTTCCAAGAGATACATTTAAAGTTCGTTTTCAACATTTGTAGCAAGGACATCTTGGTCACTCTTAAATTGTTCAAAACATTTAGGTAGCCTGCCCTCATTTTCTAGCCTTTTTGGTGTGGGGGATTGAATTACTATGCTTGTTTTCTTCCTTTTGTTTTTAGAGATTTGTATGTTTTTATCAATGGAGAGTGAGTTTCGATTTTTCCTCAGCTTGCTAGGTCCAAGTTGGGGCTTGGTAGGATGCCTCCATGATATTCTCAATACTGCTAGTACCCTTAGCCTCAAATTGACTCAATTTAGATTGTGGAATAGGAATTTCTTTGGCATTATTTTCCTTAGGAGTCTGCAAGTTATTATTAGCATCTTCCACATTTAGATTGCTATAACTAGTATCCATCTCAATCGTTTCTTCATAGCTTGGAGAGGCATAAGCGTATTTTTTTGAGGCTTCTAAAAGACCACCCAATTACTCTTCCTTCTCCTACACAAGAAATTTCATAAGCATGATAAAGAAAAACATTCTTTCTATGCATACCATCGAGTGCCTGGCCATTCCATTAGTGAATGCAAGGCCTTGAAGGATAAAATACAACAAATTCATGATTTAGGTGCCATCACTCATTTATTTGCTGATGCACGTGCCTATTCTTCAAATGACAAGTGATATTGAGGTCTACCAAAATGTAGAAAAGGGGGATTCGCTACTCATGAGTCTCTTTATTCTCAAGAGATTCCCAAGGGGCGAACTTCCTTAAACTACCTTAGGGAACAAAGCAAGAGTTTTAGAATTAGAATGAGTAGGTCACAATGAATTTTTGGATAGACTAACAGGCTCTTGGCCGAAGGACGTCACCGTGACACATGGACGATAGTGCAGCACGCTAGAGTCCCAAAGGTGCGCTGGCGTCTTGTACGAACATAAAACTGAGAATGTCGTAGAAAACAACAAAGTGTCTACTTCTACTCTAACTACTAAGAAATCTTGGAATGTGGGAAAGTAATGGAATATAATAGAACTGAGATAAAGTGAAGTAGATGATAAGACTAAAGGGGATAAGAGATAGAAGACGCTCACAAGAACCCAAGTAATGAAGCCTCCAACAAATGAATATCTTCAATACTTGCATGCATAAGATCTAGAGAAAATGTTGGGGCTGTATAGGGGTTTGCCTCAGTCAAACCCCCGTTTTGGTATTCCCACCTCCACGGACAACCAAATAGATAGAGAAAGTGAACAAGTAAGCAAATATGAAGTGATAAAAGCAATCCCCGCTCAAGGAGGAGAACCCATATCACAAAATAGAGATGCAATAGATAGAGGATGTAAGAAATCCCAAGATGCTCACAAGCACAAGATAAGGGAGATGTCAGTTGCAAGGCTTAGGGAAGCCAAAGAGAGAGATAGAGCTGCAAGAGCCACGAGAGCTGCAAAGAGCACTGTAAGAGCTTGAGAGTGTTGCTATAGCAAGCTGTAAAGAGCTAAAGAAGAGAGTAAAGAGGGAAAGGAGAGTGTATGCAAGAGAGAAGGCTCTAGAGAGCCCAATGAATTGAAAGAATGGATTGAAAAGAGAGAATAGGAGGGAAAAGAAGCTTCTCGAGCAGTTACATGGCATCCTGAGCTGTTACCACTGACAAAAGGAGTTGACAAGTGGAAAAAATGCATGGAAACAGTTGTTTGAACGTTGAAATGTCACGGGACACTAGCACGATGCGTAGACATCTGTGTGGCGCGCTAGTGTCCGGACACATCACACTACAAAACGATGAGAATGGGAAAATCACCAAGTTTGATGCAAAGCTGATGCACAAAGGTAGCTGTTGAAAAGGGGTTTTCGAGCATCTTGAGAGGGAAAAAGGTTGATGTAGGGGTTAAAATGAGCCTACACAAGTTCTAAGGGAGTGGATGCTAAAGTGGATACAAGAATGTATGTGAAATTGCAAGGGGTGTAATTTTACGACATTACAATCTAGAAGCTATTCTCCATTTTGGGTCCACCTAGGTTTGGTGAAACTTGTATGAGATTCACAATTGGGTGTCCTATTACCAATACTATAGTGAGACTTTGTTCAAAACTCATGCCATCCTTCCCTTCTACACATGCCATGGATCTTGAGTTTTCCAACTCTTTCACCCATAGTGTTGATACTAGTCAACCCACTATGGACCATAGCTTTGATACCTCATTTCCCATGACCACACTACTCGCAACCAATGTGATTGATGTTGACACAATGGTTGCTAATGTCCCTCAAGAAGAACTAAGACAAATGGATGAAGATTTAGAGAAATTGCAAAACTTTGTGAGTTCTGAATACATTGCTGGTACTGCAATTCCTATCATAGATAACATGAGGAAAATGATTGATAATGAACAAGGAATAAAAATTATGCATAGGCTAGTTGTGCTCAAACTTTTGGGTATACTCAAAGTCAAGGTGGAAATCCAATTCCTCCTTCCACGACTATGGTCTCTACTTCGACATACACTAATCCAACTGTTACAACAACTGAACAACCTACTAGCAATGTCAATACTACCTTAGGTATTTCCACTACGAATCCCTTTAGCTTTGTGCATTAAAATCTCATAGCTTCTAATCCATTTCCTCTCACCAACTTACAACTCACTCATCCTCTGAATACACATACACCTCCATCTTATTCACCTCCATCTCACAACACAAACAATGATCCTGTCCTTAACCAACTCTTGCAAAGTGTTTTATTCCCCCAACAACAAATTGCTACATTGAACCAAAGTCAAAATGGGAAACCTTCACAATATTTTAAAATAAACCCTTTATCCTTGGAGATATTGAGAGCACAAATGCCACAAGGCATTTAGATTCCTAGATTTGAGAAATATGGTGGAAAAGGAGACCCTAGAAACCATGTCTCGACATATACAACCTTTTGCAGTGACTTCATTTTTGAGGATAAACTCTTGGCCAAACTTTTCCCTAGATCCTACTTAGACATGGCCTTGGAGTGGTTTTGTTCCTTACCAAATAATTCAATTATTTCATTCAATGAACTTGTTGATGCCCTTCTTAACCATTTCCAAGTGCACGTGGGTCCCAAGATGACCCTAGCTGATTTAATGCATTGTAAACAAAACAAAGATGAAAAGGTCACTAATTTCATAGCACGATACCAATTTCTTTACTCACAAATAAACATTAAGATTCTTGATGTTGAACTTGAAATAATTTTTATAACCAATTTGCATACCAATATTCAAGCTAAACTTGAAATGTTGAAGTTTCCCTCCTTTACACACTTGTGCACAACCCTTTGTGATTATCAAAATTCAGTTAGTTATCGTGAAGCAAAAACTCCTAACAATTTTGAGAAATCCAAAGTTGTGCCTCAAAACAATTTCCAACCTTTCAAGAAAAAGAGCAAAGGATTTTTACAAATAAACACACCTCAAACAAATCAACATGTTAACTCCAAGTGGTTGCTATAAAAACCACTCTATATCCAATTAGGGAGAGGAGTAGAAAATTTACCCCTTTACCTGATACCCTTCACTCCATCATGTTGCAACTTTTGGGTAAAAACTTAGTTACCTTTCCTCCTGTTAGAGCCATTGATACAACTAACCCCTTACCTGCAAACTTTAACTCAAATGTCTTTTTCCACTATCACTGACAAAATGGACATGATACAAAACAATGTAAGCATCTTAAACATGTTGTGCAAGGCCTCATTGATTCTAATCACATCCAGATTGGCAGTGTTAATGATCAAGGAAATAAGTTTGTTGCTCCACCCAACCAAAATTTGAAAATCTTTACCAACCCAATACCAAATCATAATATCTCTTTTGTGAAAGATAATGATGCCAAGAATGATGTGATGAATTTTGACAAAATTAAAGATGAGAATAATGAGGATATAAATGAAAATGGGGTAGACTCACTACTGTATTTGGGTCCAATTTCCAACGAACGTTTGTTGAAATTTTGACAAATGTTTGTCGGATTACCGACAAATACATTGAACCAATTTTCATTGTAAAGTTTTTGTTGCTTTCCCGAAAAAATTGAAAACATCGAAATAGTGACCTAACTTTGTCGGTTGTTGCCTCAAAAAAGGAATCATGTGTTCGTCGCAATTTAAACGAAACGTTTGTCGGTCTAGCAACGAAAGTTTCACCAGAGGTATAGAGCTTTCGTCAGAATGTTTTGTTGTTTTGTCGGTTGCTCTCATTGAAATTTTGATGATTAGACAGTCTTGAATTTCATCAGAGGTATAGTAAGTGTGTTGGATGCTTTTGTATTTCGTCGGTGGAGTTCGTCAAAATTTTGACGAAACTGTGCAATTTTTTTTTTTTTAAAGTATTCGGGTAATTCATGGCCTCTTAGACATGTCACTCTCTTGAGTTATGCATCCAAGAGGCCTATTTGGTGGATGATTTTGTCTATTGATTGCCTCTATTTTGGAATTGCTTTTATTCGCGTATATTGCACCATTTGTTTTGTGGTTGCAACTATTGAAACTTTCCTTATTCACATATATCTAAGCTTACATGATTGGATTCCTATGAAATCTTACAAGGTGGAACTTTATGCCACATGTAATTTATAATATGACATCATTAATGATCATCTAATGTTATGTAAGATGTGTAAGAATTTTTTACACAATTGAGTGCATGTAAGAGGGAGTTATAAAGAGAACTAGAAAATTCATGGATGAGTTTTGATCAACCTACGATGCATAAGAGTTGCTACATCATAGATCATCATGTCGGGTGAGCTTTGGAACAGGGTATGGACATCCATCATAACATAATGGAAGGGGGAGTTTTGTCAAATATTATAGTTGGAAATGCTCTTGTAGATATGTATTCAAAATGTGGAAGTATAGATAAGGCACGTGAACTATTTGATGGAATGGCTCAAAGAGATGTCATCTCTTGGAATGCAATGATTGTAGGATATGCTAATGATGTTTCAATAAATTTGGGTGTTTATCTTCTCCCCATCAATTTGTATGCAATTGACATGTGGTTACTTTTGTTATCTCTTATGTGCATAAACAACTATTTTGCATGTGTGTACTTCAAAAGAAAATAACGATAAAAATACCAAGTTTCAAAGTTACTACACAAGGGTTCCAAATGATAATAATAATGGTGGTTGTATTTGAGAAGGCATTAGGGAAGAAATTTCCTCTAAAATTTGTTGATAAACCTAAAGATTTTGAAACTCTGTATGCATTTATAGAGAAGGTTGAGAAGGAATTGAAGTGGGAAAGCATTACATGGAAGATCTATTTATTTAGTGGCCATTGGAATGTTGACTTCCCTAATATATGACCTCAACATGTCATGGTCTATTATTACTACAATTATCACCCTTGTAGTCTTTGATTTCATAGATGCTCATCCCTCCCTTGAGAAGGTTTCTTATACTCCTTTAGCATTCTTCTCAAGTATGTTTATCATAGTAGATGGATTCAACAAGACCAACTTACTAGGTACACTGTAGGATGTTGAGCCTCATAAATGAATTGGTAACACACTTGGGTTAATGCCTATGTTGGTGACCATACAAGTCATTATTTTTTTGCAACTAAGGTTAGAAAATGGATTTGGTTTCCAAAAAGGGAGACAAAATTGAACCAAATAAAGTCTAATTTTACTTATTATTGTATTTTCAAGAATCAATTATAAATCAATAACAAATTGAAAAGCTATATATTCTCTTTTTTGTAAGAGGGTGGAATTTAGGGATATAAAACTTTTGGGTTCTTTCACATTGTACAACAACAAAAGAGTGAGTTTTCTCTCTTCATCATATAACAAAAGATATACTAGGAAAAATACATAACTGATATTGTGATCTAGCTAAAGATGCCTGAATGAGATATAAAGCTTCCTACTGGTTATAATTCAGGAGTCAATGCACAGTAACATGGAATTCAGACAAAGGAGAAAACAAAGTTTGTTGACCAAATCACTGCAACCAAATATTTGCAACTAAACAAAAATGGAGGATGACAAGAATTGGAGTTGATTGCTTCTATCCCAAAATTAATTTCTATGAAGCATATAAAGTAGATTACAAAAAATGCATAAAACACAAAAGAGTGTGTATTAAGCACTTGAGTTACCCCTTTGCTGCATATCCTATTATGAATTCCCTAAAGTACTTGGATCTTATACAATTTTATGTGCATCTTCAGTTATTATAAGTCACAAATAAATTCTTTATTAACTAATTAGAAAATTTTTCTACCTTTGTTTGTACTTTAGAAATGATAATTTTTTCAAAAAAAATAAATGATCTACATACCTGTAATCTCACAATGCTACTTATTTGTTCACGGTCCAAAGATTGGAAGACAATATACTCATCAATACGATTTATGAACTCAGGTCGGAAGGTGGCCTATGCTACTTCAATATAAAATAAGAATCCAAAAGCTTGATTACCCTTGTTGAACACTTAACTTTAGCACTTTCATCTGTACATTTTTTTTCTACCCCCATTGTAACTCTATATAACCTCTTGTTCTTTAGTATTAGTTGAACCTTAGTTTTCCATTGATGGCAGTTAAATGGAATTAGAAGAGGAACTAGAACATTTGAATCCATGCTTGTTGATTGTTGCAACGAATTTAGAAGTGCAAAAAATAAAAGATAGGAGGAAGAAGTACACACAACACAAGGCTATCCACAAGATAGTCAACTGTCCTGTTGTAGCCAACCAATTAGGCCTCTTGGAGCAGCATTGTTTTGGTCCATTGCTCTTTTTCTATTCACTATCATGAAGGAAGGTTTTGAGGCCTTGTAGGGGCATATAATACCTATCTAAGTTTAGTGGTTTGGGCCTGGTATAGGCTTGTATGTGGATTTTATTTTGATTGTCCTACCAGGCAGGGCTACAATGGTTAAAAGGGTAAAGAGGCCTAAAGGTTAGAGCGATGAGAAAATGGAGTTTCCTAAGTGAAAATTAGGGTGTTAAGTTTTGGTTTGGTCCTATTTGACATGATCTAAGTGGTTACAGACCCTCTTGGTTGTGAGAGTACAAGAACCCTAGGTGAGTTGGGTCTTTTCCTTGAAGGAATAGTGGATTAGAAAGGTCCACTTAAAGAGTATTTGAGAGAGTTGTGCTAAGTTGGTGGTTTGATCATCTAGTTGATCATCTAAAGAAGCTTCCCTTGCTCACTCTCAATCACTTATTCCTACATAGTTCACTAGCCTTGGTCTGTCGATCACTTAATGTATCATTTCCATGTCACAAAACAAGAATCTTCTATCATGAACAAGGTTGTAGTATGAAGGCCTCCAACATACTGATTTGGCATCTACTCATTTCCTATCAAATTTCCCCATAATAACCCTTGTTATTTTCATGATGGACATAAGCTAATGCATTAGTCTTCAATTGTGACAAAACCTTTATGGAGTTACCCTCTCAAATGACACATGAATGCATAAATTTGAGAGGAAGACAGTAAGTTGAATGAATGTAAGTAGAGAAATTTTTGCATACCTACAGATGGGACAAAATTTCATGGTTAAGTGGAAGCCTCCCATCAACAACAAGATCCAAATATCCGTGTATCTATCTCAATCAAGCCTCTAAACCCTTCAGAGCTGTCAATTTTTCCACTAACTTGTTATGCACAAAAAGTCAAATTTTAGAGTTATGTCACCACTAAAAACAAAAGAAACAGAGCTTTGAAACCAAATCCACACACAACACAATGTGGTATTCATACAAAGCCATACAAACAAACTAAACTCAAAACATTGGAATGGAAACAACTTGAAATTATGGTGTAGAGCATGGATTCAGTTTACTCAACTGGAGGCACATTTCACAATAATGGGTTCTTCATGTAAAACATCTGTACGAGGTTCAAATAGTAAAGAGATTGATGAAAGATAGAGGAATTAAAAAGATACTTGGATGTAGTTGGATTGAGCTTCTCTTTGCTTTGAGAATAGTTTAATATTCTCTACTTAACAGGGCCAACCACGTGATGGTGGAAGCTCATTTGGCCTCTCCCCCCTCACATCACTCTCAATTCCCCATACCCGATCATTTAACATTAATCATGCATTCATCCATTAATAACATATAACATTCATTCATTCATCCATTAATAACGTATAACATTCATTCATTAACATATTCGCATTCATTCATTCATCCATTAATAACATATAACATTCATTCATTCAATTTTTACATATTATCAAAAATATGGTTGTCATAATATGATTACAATCACTTTTTTTTTTGTTTCTTTTTTGAAGCTAAAAAAAGCTTAAGTGGAGTATCGTTTTCTAAATCATCTGTCCCCCCTTCAGTTGTTCTTCCCTCTGGTCATGATCTTAATGTACGCCTAGCTGTGTACTGATCATGACGTGGAGGCCACTGCAAGGTCAGGTCTGCTGCAATAACAAAAAAATGTTAAATTGATATGTTTTGTTATTATTGTTACAAGTATTTTATTAATTAAAAGAACATTAGAGTGGTGCTCTTTACCTGATGGGGCAACATCATGTTCCTGATCTTGTCTTATAGCCTCATGCTCAACATTCTGAACACCCTCTAAATCCTGATCTGGAGTTGAAACACAAAAGGTTACATTAATTAATACACCAATTGCAATTAAATATGTTTAAAAGAACATTAGAGTGGTCCTCTTTACTTGATGGGGCCACATCATGTTTATGATATTCTTTAGCCTGATCATGCTCAACATGTTGATCACACTCTACATGCTCTAAAGTTGAAACAAAAAGGTTACATTAATTAATACACCAATTGCAATTAAAGATGTTTAATTGTATTAATCCATACTGCGTTTTGTATAGCATATGAATACATCCAGTATCGGGATGCACACCATGACCTTCATCTGCAGGTTGTGCTCCACCCTCACCAGGCTGCATTCCAATGTCAAGTGCAATATTATCATTGTTTGTCTATTTAAAAAAAATAGGCACATAATTACTTTATGGTGGAAATTAATATTGAATAGATTGCACAAGTATTCAATTTTAAATAAACTTTATTGAGTTTATTTACCTGTGTGTCGGATGCAGTGGAAGATTGTGTTTGCCCAGTCAAGACTCTTAGGCATTCAACCACAACTTCATAGCCATGTTGGAAGACAATCTTCATTTCCTCTTATGTGGGTGCTTTGTTGAATTCAGAGCCCTGCATTTTTGCATAAGATCATGAATTTTTCTTCTATGGTGTGATAAAACCAAAATTGTTTGCAATTGATTATTTGGATGCAATATTTCATTTATTGATACTTACAATTCTTGCGGCTAATTTCATATAACCACCAGAGCCAAGTTTGTGCTGCCCGTGTTTTTCTAGTCTTGCCTTTGTTTCCTTCAATGTGTCGGGCAGCCTATGAAAAGTTTGAAATACATTAGATTATGTAAAAACAAAGAGTAATCAGTATATAATTACATTGTTGATAGTAATACATACCTTGTTTGGCCCGGTGGTGTCTTTCCTTTTTTCTTTTTAGCCTTCTCCTTTCCATCCGACACCAGGTCCTTCCACTCCCTCTCTGGAATCATGGGGGGAAACTCATACTTTTTGTTCTTCTCTAAATGTGACCTATATTGGTCCCTCACATACTTTAGATATGTACCAGCTTTCTTAAGGACCATGGTTCAGTTGAATGTTTTATGACCGAACAACACAACTAAACGGCTAATGAGCTCATCCTTTAAATCTTCATTTTGGGAATTCCACCATGTACATATACTGGGCCTGAAGAGATCCAATGTTATATCACCTAGATGTTTATTAAAAACATCATTTCTTGCAAAATGATCATGGGATCATTAGTCTAAAAAGAGTGATCAATAAGTAAATTTCAATTGGATTATATATAATAATAATTAAAACATTTTAAATTACCTAAGACCTCTATCTTTATGGGAACGAAATCCTCGATCACCACAAATGTGACCGACAATGTTCCCGTACTAGTAATACGGGAAGATCCAGGAAATGTTGTTAAAACATCACTAGTACTAGTGGCCTTTGCATCACTAGTACTACCCGATGTGTGCATGCTATGTGTTGTCGACATTTCAGTCGACAATATAGGCATGGATGATGGGGTCAAATGATCTGATGTATGTGTAGGAAGATCAGGATGGACACTTGTACCAACCCCTACTCCGCGGGCAACACCTACAGTACCCTGATCATGGGCAACAACATCATGAGGACACAAAAAATCCTGTAAAAACAACACATATTTAGTTCATGACATAAAAGAGTACAAATTATAAAACCATGAATGAACTTATGTTATAATTAAAGACCTCATGACAACTTACTTGCAAGTTTTGTACTCTCTTAGTCAATATTTTAACCCTCTCTCTTATCTCATCTATTTGAGGCACTATGAATAACAATTGAAGGATTTCTTCATTGCATTTTTTTTGTGTCTTCCTTATCATATTGAGAGGGTTTCTTGAATATGCGATGTCATCATCCAATAACAATGACTACACCTAGACCCTATGAATGCTCTCCTCTACTACTGGTGCCTTTCCTCGATTAGCTAACTGCAACAAGAATATTAAAAACATTATCGAAATTAACCCAATAAACTTATGAAAAAAACATAAAAAGAAAACATTTTACTCGTATCTAATTTGTACAATTACAATGAGGTAAACCTGTTGGGTAGAAGCGCCTGAAGATGCATCGCGATCTGTGGTCTGGGCCAAAGCCTTCCCCATACGATCAATGTCCCGCTGTGACAAAAATTAAATATAAAAAAACATTACTGAAATGAAACCAATAGACTTACGAAAAAAAATATAATAATAAAATGTTATATTGGAGTCATTAATTGGAGGTTGGGTAAAATGGTATATAGTACGTACCACCCCCATAGTAACTACATTTGTATCTAAGTGATTCAAATTGTAATCGATTAACAACTCTTTCCCTGCAGTTATTGATTTTATTGCACATACGAATACACAGTTTCCCTCGTGCGCCTCAAATATGCAATTGGGTTGCTTATTTGTTGATCTAGGTCATGTACTGTTTATAAACCTTGCAATGTTCCCTAATGCTTTTGGCCTTCCATCAATGTACACAACCACTCCTTTATTTTGATCCTTATCTTTTAGCTGTATATAATTTGCTGATAGTGTATACCTACGCATACTTCGTGTATATCGAATCAACTGCATCTAATCTTTGTAACTGTAACAGGGTCTGACATACTCCAACAATTCAGTAACTTTTTTGTAACAGACCTTTATGACGTCCATGCAAAATAGGCCCAAACCATGTAATGATGATGGTGCTATGCGATATATCTTCTTGTTGACACAAAAATTAGTGTTTATTGGAGGAAGTTCCCTGGGTACCCATTGTTTCCGTAGATGTTTGTACCTCAAGGGCACCTCAATGTCGCCTATGCTCTCATCATCATAAGAACATGACCCCCCTTCGGCAAGAAAAAATTCCATGCGTTTACGAAATTTTCTTCTAATCTTTTGACCTCTAGTTGATCTCCCTCTTTTAGACCTACTACATGTCTCACTTTCCTCTTCTCTTCCTGAATTTCTCTCGCTTGAGGAAGACAGATTTGAAAAATACCTATTTGGTGGTACCTGCACTCATAAGGATGTTGGATGAAGTTCTTTCATGGTGATGTGATCCCAAGGTGACATTATGATTAATATATCATTTCATCGCTAGAACACTAATAGACATAATTCAGGTGCACGCGTGAGGTGGTTCAACTATCCATTGATAAACTCCATATGTCTAAGTGGTTAACGGGGAGGGAGTGTGTACTAGGATTGGTTAAGTCATCAAAAGTTTATGCTTTGGCAATAATTAAAATTGTTTAAGTCATCTTAAATCTTCCTATGTCTAATTGCTAGGAGACTTTTGGTATGTTTTAAGGTAGGATGAGTGGTTGCATCAATGTTCTAGTTCTCTATGACAAGGTTTCAACATCTTCAAATAGTGAAAGTTAGTGTTCATAGTCATTTGAAACAACAACATTTTGAGTATGTATGATGGTAGGATTTGATAACTTAAAAGAATTGGCTACCCAACAAACTTAAAGTTAAAAGAAACTTTTTCAGTTTAAGGGGTTAGCACTTTCTTTCATCTTTGCATATTGGTTTGATGCTTCAAACCATAGAAGCATAAATCTACAAAAAATCCCGATTAATCACGATTTTTAAAAAATCTGTAGGCTGGACGATTTTTTCCTCGATTTTTTGAAAAAATATTTGACTTTCTGGTCAACATTTTTTTCCCATTTAAAACCTTCCAAATTGCTAAAAAATGTGTTTAAAACCTGAATAAAATCATGTTGATTTTCACGCGAAAAAAAACCCATGAGACCATAGCTTGTTGCTTACTATTATGCTTTGATACTATTATGCCTTTCCTCCTATGATAATGACTTGTTGCTCAGAAGAAAGGCTTACAATGTGCTATTTTTTAAGTTTCATCAACTCTTTTTAATATTGGCAAGGTGTTCATGGGGCTGGTGATGTTGCTTTAGGCTGTGAATATGAGGTTTTGGGCTGAAATGGAGGAATCAAAGTGATGATTTTGAGTTTTACTATGTCTAGAATCCAAGAGTAGGTTGATTGTGTGTGTGCATACCCTAATAAACTTTCTCAATGCTTTGGTTGGGCTTGGAAGGCTTTACAGGTTGAGAACTCAAAAACCCTAGGTATTTGGAAGGAAAATGAGGGTTTTGAAGAATGGAGGCTTAGAGGTAAAGTACCTAGATAAAACCTATGGAATTGGGATTTTTTTGGCATTTTTGATGACTTTCCAAGATTTTATGGTGTTTGGAGAAGTTTAAAGAGTAGTTTGTTTGTAAAATAGGGCTAATTTTTTAGCCTTTTTGCAGGGCAGTCTGAAGGATCTCCAAGAAATTGCAAAGAAACCTTGTATGTTTGGCTTGGGAAAGGTTTTTTTGGTTTGAAAGGATGTTATATTGGTGTTGATATGGTATTTTAGTGGCCTTCTCTAAAATATAATCCTACTTGATGAGGTTTGGAGTCTTTAACCTTGTTGAAGTTAATTGATCCAATGTGGCTGATTGTGATTTCAAGGTTGATGTTTTAATGAGGCTTGATTATTTGAATCTTCTCCACCTTGACTCTACATCAGGTCTCATGGTGATGGAAAATGCCTCAATGGTGATGGAATATCCATGAAAAACTCATATATGCCTCAAAGAAATGTGGTCTCATGTGATGCCATCACCATGAGACCACATTTTTTGAGGCATTTTTTCAAATAGTTCACTGCCTTCTATATGGCTTGTCATGGCATTCCATCACCATTGAGGCATTTTTTCAAATAGTTCATTTCCTTGTCTATGCTATTGCTTACTATTATGCTTTGAAATTTTTTTCCCAAGCATCCATAGCTTGTTCAAAAGCACCTGTTTTAGGATTTTAGCCATAGCATTAAGGCAGTGAATTGTTTGATAAAATGCTTTGGTAGTCATGTATGAAAAATGTCATAGCATAGCAAGGCAATGAACTGTTTGAAAAAATGCCTCAAAAAAATGTAGTCTCATGAAGATGGAATGCCATGATAATTCATAGCCATAGGCATTCGTCATAGCATTCCATCACCATGAGACCACAATTATTTGATTCATTTTTCTAAACAGTTCATTACCTTGTCTATGCTCTTGCTTACTATTATGCTTTGATAGATTTTTTCCAAGCATCCATAGCTTGTTCAAAAGCACCTGGTTTAAGCTTTTAGCCATAGTAGCAAGGCAGTAAACTGTTTGATAAAATCATTTAATGTGAAGATGATAGAGGAAGGAACTAGAATCTTGACATCAAAGAACTTGAAGGGGAAAAGAATAAGGCATCTTATCTTTCTAAAATACTTCACATAAAAGTAAACCTAGATATGGTTGAAGTTGTTAAGAAAGAAGTGGTTAAAAAGATTGATGCCTTCATTATTTGTATGGTCTTGATTTCCTCTCTTTGAGGAATTTTTTTGATGAGTGGATTGTCAATATGTGGGGGAAAATTGATGGGCATCTATGTTTCTTTCTATAGAATGATACATAAAGATTTATTCACTTTCTTCTTCAAAAATCATGGTATGCAATCAAGAGTTTTAAAAGAAAGAGTTTTAGAATATGGGCAATTTTGTTTTTAGGTCCATCTTTGAACCCTTGATTCTACCCTATGTAATGCTTTAGCCAATTATATGTTAAGGTGGTTAGAATTTTAAAATATCTCTACTTAGATGTGAACTTTTATCCCTCAAGTCCTCAAATATTTGGGTAATGTGTTGCAAGTGGAAGAAACAAGGTCTACTCTTCCCCATATTAACTCTAGGGTTTTTATATCTCTCAAATCTGATGAGTGTATTCTACATATTTTGTGCTTTCAATTGAGTGATAATCAAACTAAACATGATATTGAAGTTTTGAGAGGTTTGAATGCTTGTTTTCTATGTAAAATGGATGGTCATCAAAGAAGGCATGGCCCAAAAATTCTTAAGAATATTAATAGACTTGTAGCTAATAGAATTTCATCCTTGATTGTGTAGGAAATAATAAAATAGACAATAGAAAAACTTACGAGAATGAATTTGATACTTTAGATGAGATTCTTGACAAATTGGAGGACTCATTCTAGTGAGGCATATGTTGGTATCCTTGCATATATGCCTTTTGTCATCAATGAGCTTGCTCTTCTTGTTTTTTTTCAAGGATAATTCTAGGTAATAAAAAAATGCCCAAGAGCTTGCCTTAGAAAGATTGAAAGAGTTTAAGTTGTTTGTTAGTTTGGCTACACCTCCCATTGCTCCCCAAGCTCTACAAAACATTGAGTCTATGATTTCCAAAGACCTTTCCCATACACTTTTCATGAGTAAATCTAAGAGTAAAGATTCAATTTTATTAATTATCTATTCCAAGATGAAGCTACCGTCTAGGGAGATTTTTTCCCTAGGCCAAGTGTTGATGTGGATGGATGAAAAAAGAGAAAGCAAACCGACTCATGTGTTAATAATCACAAGAGTGGAAAAAATGGAGAGGAAAAATAACCCAAATATTTTGATAGGTTGTACTATAAATGAAAATAGGATGCACCAATTGGAATGTTAGAGTTTGGAATCTTTTGGAAATAATGCATTTTAAGATCCTCTTACAATAATAGGCTTAAAATGGATTGCTTTCTCTTTCAAGAAACTAAAGCTATGAGATTTGAGCTAGAATGTACTCTTAAATTTGTTTGGAGAGAGTTTAACTTTTTTCACTAATCATATGTGGGGAAAGGTGGTACAACTATTCTAGTTGGGCTAGTATGGGCTCCCATTATTAGTGATTCTATGTGTTCTCCTTGCAATAGGGTAGCTTGTGTGATTGTGAAAAAGGATGATGTCTAGTTTGGGTCCCAAATTTCGTAGCATAGACAAGGTGATGAACTGTGATTCTCACTTGCAAACAACAGACATGCATTCTAACTTGTGATTCTCACAAGCAAACAACAGAGTCACCAATAATGGAGTTCCAAAGTGATTGAAAGCACTGAGTTATGGTTTGTCCCACCGGAATTGAAGACAAATATACAAAATACAATCACAAAGAGTAATATTCACAAACCAAATCAAATAAAAAACCCTATAGCACTCTAATTCATAAATTTCAGATGAAATATACAAACCATTTTGACGACGGATGAGATGCAAAGGTCTTCACAGCAAAACAAATCACAAAAGTTCCAATTTTTGCAGCCAAGCAAGCTTGATCCTTGGGCTTCTTGCAACCTTTCCTCTGCTGGTGCGTGACTCACTTCTCCAATTTGATGAGCTAGGTTTTGATTATGTCAATTAAAATGAAAATTGTGGCGCCATGCTAAATTTTACATAATAAATTATATATAATTAATATAATTATTATAATATAATTAATATAATATTAGCTAAATTTATAATATTAATATAATATTATAATTATTATAATATATATTAATATAATATATAATATTATAATATTAATATAATATTATAATATTAATATAATATTATAATATAATATTATAATATAATATTATATTAATATTATAATTATTATAATATAATTAATATAATTATCTCTCTATATCTCCCACTATTTATGTCACTCCCTCTTCCCCTCTATCTATTGAGCTATCTCTCCCTCTCCCCCTTTCTCTCTCTTCCTCTTCAACCTATCTCTCCCTCTCTCCTCTTCTCTGTCTCTCCTCTTTACCCTGTCGATGTCCTTTCTCCTCCTCCTGTTATCTCCCCCTCTCTATCTCTCCTGTCTCTCCTCCCTCTCCTCCTATCCATCAGGATCTCTATCTCCACCTCTCTTCCTTTCTCTTCCATATATCTCATCTCTCTTTCTTTTCCTAATATCTCTCTCTCTCTCTCTCTCTTGCAAACATCCCTCTATCTCTCTATATCGCCTTTCTATGTCTCTCTCTCTCTCCCTCTATATATATTGAGGCTATCTCTCCCTCTCTCCTATCTTGTTCTCTCTCTCTCCCTTTACATATTGCTCCCTCTTCTTTCCTCTCCCTTTTCTGCCTATCTGTCTCCATCTTCTCTCTTCCTCTTCCAACCCTATCTCTCTCTCTCCCCTCTTCTCATCTCTCCTCCTCTACCTATCAATGTCCTTTCTCTCCCTCCCCTCATTATCTCATTCCTCTTTTATCTCTCCTGTCCTCTCCTCCTAACCTATCCATTCAGGCTCTCTATCTCCACCTCTCTTCCTTTCTCTTCCCATATATCTCTATCTCTCTTTCTCTTCCATATATCTCCATCTCTCTTTTCCTCTTCCCATGTATCTCTCTCTCTCTCTCTCTCTCCTTAATCCTCTCTATCTCCTCTGTCACCCCTCTTTCTATGTCTCTCCTCTCCCTCTCCCTCTCCTCTATATTGAGCTATCTCTCCCTCTCTCCCTATGCTTCTTCTCTCTTTCCTTTCCACATATTTCTCTCCTCCCCTCTTCTTTCTCCTTTTCTACCTATCTATCTCCATCTCTTCTCTCTCTTCCTCTTCAACCTATCTCTCCCTCTCTCCCCCTCTTCTCTATCTCTCCTCCTCTACCTATCAATATCCCTTTCTCTCCCTCCCCCTCTCAGCTATCTCTCGGCCCCCTCTCTATCTCTCACCATCTCTCCCTCTCTATTCCCCCTATCCATCGACTCTCTATCTCCACCTCTCTTCCTTTCTCTTGCCATATATCTACATCTCTCTTTCTCTTCCCATATATCTCCATCTCTCTTTCTCTTCACATATATATCTATATCTCTCTCTCTCACCATCCCCCTCTATCTCTCTATATCACCCCCTTTCTATGTCTCTCCCTCTCCCTCTCCCTCTCCCTCTATATTGAGTTATCTCTCCCTCTCTCCCCTATCTTATTCTCTCTCTCCCTTTCTACATATCGCTCTCCCTCTCCCCCTCTTCTTTCTCTCCCTTTTCTACCTATCTCCAATATCTCTTCTCTCTCTTCCTCTTCAACCTATCTCTCCCTCTCTCCCCCTCTTCTCTATCTCTCCTCTATATATCAATATCCCTTTCTCTCCCTCCCCCTCTCAGCTATCTCTCAGCCCCCTCTCTATCTCTCACCATCTCTCCCTCCCTATCCCCCCTATCCATTGACTCTCTATCTCCACCTCTCTTCCTTTCTCTTCCCATATATCTCCCATCTCTCTTTCTCTTCCCTTATATCCTCCTATCTCTCTCTCTCACCATCCCCTCTATCTCTCTATATCCACCCTCTTTCTATGTCTCTCCCTCTCCCCTCTATGTTAGACTATCTCTCCCTCTCCCCTATCTTCTTCTCTCCCTTTCTACATATGTCTCCTCTCCCTCTTCTTTCTCTCCCTTTTCTACCTATCTATCCTCAATATCCTTTTCTCTCTTCCTCTTCAACCTATCTCTCCCTCTTCTCATCTCTCCTCCTCTACCTATCAATATCCCTTTTCTCTCCCTCCCCTCTCATTATCTCCCTTCTCTCTATCTCTCCTCATCTCCTCCCTATCCCCTATCCGTTGATCTCTATCTCACCTCTCTTCCTTTCTCTTCCCATATATCTCCATCTCTCTTTCTCTTCCCATATCTCTCTCTCTCTCACTGTGCTTAATATTTTAAAAGATGTTAGTTAAATTGGAAAAGTTGTTTGAGTTAATTACTAAATTTGATCTAAAAATGTTCAACACTTTAGATATATTCAATTAGATATATATAGTTAAATTGGAGGTGTCATTTGAGTTAATAATTAAATAACATAATAATCAGTTAAAGCAAGGGACATAATTTTGGATGTGTTTGAATTTAATAAATTAAAAATTAAAATAGACATAAATTACTTGAAATAAGTGCTTCATAACCCATCTAATCAAATCATAACCTATCAAAAAGGCAATAGGAATTTTCTAAAGAAAAAAACACTTGACCCAATCGTAAGTGTATGGCCTTCATAGAAAGGAGTGATCCACCTTAACAATAGCAAGTACCCGTCAAAAAGGGTACTACCATTACACAAAGGTACAAGTTCATCCCAGATAGTAATCAGTCAACCTTATGTGTCCTAGTAATCAAATTGGAGATGATCCTAAAAATGCCATTGTGAAGGGTGATTGGTCTAAAAAATCTAAACAACTTTGCAATTATTTCACTACTACGATCAATGTGTCATCTTTCATGAAATTTCCCAAACCTTTCTTCATTATGATGTGTGGAATTTACAGAGCCTAATGGTTGTAACGTGTGAATTAAAATTAAAGCGTTAAAGAGTAAATCCCATGAATTAATTATGTAATGGCATAAGGATTAAAAGCTTGTCGTAGATTAATTATGTTTACCACATAAGTCAAATATAATTCTATCAAGAAATTAATATCAAATAGATAATACAATCACATAACTCATACATTTCAATGTATTGATCTTCTTCTTCATCCAAATTTTTGTCTGTATCATCCAATCCAGATTCAACATTGTAAGGATTGGTCATATCATCATCATCATCATTGATATCAGTTTCGATAATGTCACCATCCCTTATGGATATCATCTTCATGAACATTAACTCCTACGTCATCATGATCTAGTTCCTCCTCTTACGACATCTTACGTGGGACACATCGTCAAATAACTATTGATGCCGGTCGTAAGTCTACGTCATCTTACAGTTCTTTTGATGTCTTGCTTCCACCACATTATACTTTACCGATACCATGTGGATTAAGCCTTGTGACAAATGACCAACCCAGGTTTTACACGGAGCGTCTGGTAAATGCCTTCTCACATTAGCTTGGAAGGAGACATGGCTCATTCCATTTCTTGAGTGAATATGTATTAACCATGGTAAATCCATTATCATATTCAATAATAGTTCTCTTAGGATCATTTTCATTCAATTGTAGTCTGTACCATAGGACGACGAACATAACTAATTTGAAGGACTTAAAGTCACACTCAAGTATATCATCCAAAATCCCATAGTATCGATTTTCTGAGACTTCTGGATGTATGCCACTTCTAGATGAAACGTTAGTCACCTAAAAGAATGCAGTTATCCCAGAATCAGAAGTTTTCTTCGTGTTATCCAACTTTTTGATTCAAAATTTATGACCATTGCACCACATAGCCTTGTGGTGTTTCACCTGCAATGTGTCAAACATGAAAAGTTAGTACCAATGTCATTCGGTTGATAAACATATTTATTAACGTAGAGATGTATACAGAAAATATCAATATATATACATCAATATAATTGAAAATAATTAAATAATATGAATTGATTAATATATTTATATGTACCTGTTTATCTCTTAAACCATATGCTAAATCAATTTCCCTTTGTGTAACATTAGAATCTCCATTACGATGAGCTTCTTTAACCAATGAAGCCACACCTTCCCATGTTAATGCACGACCAGATTATTGACATCATTCACTCCATACCATCATCCAATCAAGATTGTTTGTGATGTACAAATGTAGTGCATCCCACTCTCGACCAATTGTATAAAAAAAAATTAAAATTCACAAATGACGTATAATTAGTGGTGCAGGGGCACCTATACTTCATTCTCAACTTGTGATTATTTGAAGGTGGATAGATGGTCAATAGGTAGAGTGAGTCTTTTGGATGTTTTTTTCTTGAGTAAGGTCAATTAAGACCATTAGACATGTTTGAGGTGAAGTTTTGAGTTATGAGTTTGAGTCTTGCACTAAAGAGTTTTGTAGCCTTTTTAAGGAAAATTGGAGAATTTACATGTAAAAGGGTGAAAGGTTAGTGTCATGTCAATAATAAGGCTATTATCAAGCCAATAGCATGGTCTTAGAGGTGTCCTAGGAGTTTCAATACATTTGAAATTTCAAAAAATTAAAACATTTCAATAGTGATGTTAACAACCTTGAAATTAGTGTGTTTTATGTTTCATGTGATCATAAAAGATTAAAAAGTTAGTTGTAGATGCATTTGTTTGGTAGTTGGGGTGTAAAGGCCTTTAAAAGGCATAAAGTGATCATTGTAAACCCTCATAGGATGAGAAATAAAGAAGGTATAACTAATGTCCTCAAGAGTTTTGTGAAGAAAAGCATGTGAAATGAGAGGTTCAAGCCTAGGTTTCAACAAAATATGTATGGGAGATCTAATTTTATGAAATTTTTTCCATGTAAAAGCCTAATGGGTTGTGTCTGAGTTGGTTTTGAGGTCTGGGAGGTCGTGGAAGTACAAGATTTAATAAACCATAATGATTTTGGCCTAAAACAAGGGTTTTTGGGTTTGGCAAGAATATGGCCATACAAGTGGAATCTTTTTGTGGATTTGGAGGTTTGGAGGCATAAAAATTGCTGCCTCAAGATTTCATGGGCATATGACAAGTTTAAAGACTAGTTGCTTTGTAAAATAGGCCTAATCAGCCTAATCAACACAACCTATAAAGGGTGATTTTGGTGATTTGTTCCAAAGGACTTGTACTTTCCCTTGAAGTATGTTTAATAATTCCAAAATGGGTGTCTAAAACCATCAAGGATTTGTCTAGTGTTTTGGGAAAGTTTTCAGTTATTGGGAAAAACTAGTAGGTTTGCACTGCTACAAGGATTCAAGGAGTTAAAGTGTGAAATCTGACTTTTGTTGTTTGTTAGGCTTTGAGAGTTGTTTGGATTGTTTAAAGTGGTCATTCTAAACTTTCTGGAAGCCTCTTAAAGGAAGGTTGATGGGTTGGTTGAGTTGATCCTCCTAGGTCTACATCAATTAGTTAATTACCACAGTATACGACCTTAATTTATAATTGATGTATATTGAAGATTAATAATTAAATAAGTACAATATACATAAAAACCAAATTAAAAATGTATTATAATTACCTCACTTTCCTCAATCTACCTTTCCCCATCAGGTACTCCCCTTCAAATTTGTTAATGGAGTTGGAATCCCAAATGCGATCTACATGGATCTTTGCTGCAAACTTAAGAAGATATTCAGAAATGTACACCATGGTCTAGTATACTATATATCCCTCCACCATAGAACCCTCAATATGTGCTCTTTTTCTAACCAAAGCCTTCAAAAATTTCAAGTGCCTCTCAACCATCCACATTGACCTTGTGTGTACATGTCCACACAATTCAATCTCCTCAACTTGGTGTATAAGGTAGTGTTCTTGTGCATTGAAAAATGTCAAAGGTAGACACTTTTGCATTTCACACATTAGACAAGAAATTTTTCTCTTCCAATAATTTATATGTTCTTTATGGATTTCTTTATATGACAACCATCTACAAGTGATTCAAGGCGCAAATATATTAATGAGATTTAACAAAAATATACAATATATCACATAACAAGTAAAACAAATGACAATTATAAGATCTATACAACGAATTGAACAAATATCGCTACTTACCTCATCTATTTTCCAAGATCATATATAACTTGCTTGACATTGTTGTTGAAGTTGTTTGAGAGAGATATAGGTAGAACGTACTGCAACAATTATAAAATGATCTTTTCATTATTTTTCCAAAAGTAGTAAACATAATACACTGAAAAGTACATGCAGTATACAAATATATATATAATATACCAGAATAATTACCTTAATGAAGGTATGCCAATCATGCTTTCATCCCTGACCCAAATTCACTTTTCTTTGTTATTGTTTATGTTGCAGCAAATCCGGGATTTTTCGTATGACTTCTTTTATAGCATTGCTTTGTCATTCATTAATAACCAAGGAAGGGAACTTATATTAATTTGGTCTCCATCACTATTTAATTGAATGACATTTTTTATTGCATGATTGGCTTCCTGAATGTCACTACAAATTTTGACAATTTTTTCTTTGTCATGCCTTCCATCCAATATTTTCCATAACGTTCTATTATATTTTTTCTAATATGCATTGTATCAAACAAATGCACAATTTGTAGCTACTCATAGTAGGGAAACCTACTAAATTGTCTAGGATAACTTTTCATTCCCTTGGAAGCGTCCATTAATGCCTTGACGACCTTCATGAAGCATATAAGTTTAAACAAATTAACATAATCATTTGCAATTACAAATGATGAAAAACAAAAACACTATAAAATATAATTTTCAAACATATCATATATGATAGATAAACAATTTGATCTGATTATAACCTCGACAAATTCATTATATTCCAACTCCATTGAGAGGTGTGTACTCTTCGGTTTTCATGTACTTCTTCCCATTGAAAAAATGTTTTTCAGATATGATACTTACGATTTATGTGGGGAAGTTTGTACTCTCAAACACTTGCTTTCCTAAACTTGTCAATGACGATATTTCATCTTTGGACCACAAATTGGACATGCAATTTTCCCTTTGTTTGAAGACCGCAAGATCATATATAATTGGATTAAATATGTCAATTTTATAATTATATATATCTAATAGATTATTTAAAAAAATATGTGATATCTACTTCATAAAATTAAATATCGTTAAAGTGCATTCAAACGTTATAGCATACCACAAAAATGTGTTAGCCCTGGGGCATCATGAATTGTCCATACAAGCATTGCATGGAATTGAAATTGTCTTTTTCCTATTGGTCTAAGACGTCATACATAGTGACGCCATTCCATAAATTTAGTAACTCGTCGATAAGAGGCTCGATATATACATTCATATCTTTAACTTGGTACTTACCTAGTTGAATGAACATAAACATTACATAATTATTATAACCATTTTACTGAATATATATAAATTAATGTACATGACTATTAAATGAGAAAAATATAAGTCATTATGCAACAAATAAGACAAATGAGATGCTACTACGTTAAAGAAAATTGATGTAAAAAAAACCTGGAACAATCATTGCCAACATTATGTGCTCCCTCTTTATTGACATCCATGAAGGAATGTTATTGTTGATAACAAAAACAGGCCACACCGAGTAAATAGATCTCAGCTCTCCAAATGGATTGACATCGTCCGCTCCCAATGAAAGCCTGGGATTATGAGGTTCTTCTTTAAAGTGAGGCCATTTTTCCTCCATGTCCTTAAATGCAGAACCATCTGCAGGACTCGAAGAATGTCATCTCCACTTCTATTCCATGCATGATAATCCATAAATTGCACTAAAATTTCGCACCTAAATAATCGCATATGTGAATAAGAATGTAACGAAGAACCCTATGCACACCTTTTTTGTTAGTTTATCTATTCAAATATCTACTGATATGACATTCTAGGCATTCTGTTAAATTCATGTTGTTTATGATATATATATGATCATTGGGACATGCATCTATTGCTTGATACCATTCCAATATATTTCATAATGGCAGATAAATCTTGGTATGAGCGAGGTAAAATATTTGATGGTGGTAACAAAAATTCACCAATCAATCTACAACAAAAAATAATTTGTTAATATAAAGAATATTAATGGTACATATTTCATCATTTATTTACTAATGATGAACTTACAACAATTAAAATAGATGAAAAAAGATGACATATATGACATACCTTAACATCTATGACATCGCTATGTTGGATAAACCATTCATAACTTTCAAGTTCACCAACAACAATACAACAGAGAGAAGAGTTGTTTCAGAGCCTTCATAAAGGGGCTCATGTGCCTTCTCAAGTACAGGTAAATCATGAACATCATCAAAGTCATCTCGATCATCATAATCAGTTGCGCCACTAAATGTGTCATGGATCAATGTATTTGTATCATCATCTTCAACTGTGTTTTCTGGTGCATTATCATCTTCTTCCATAGGATCATTAACTTCATCTTCGATATTCACAGCTCCATGTTCCTCCGCTTGCAAAACCACATTCTTTGGGGCATGATAATCCATATCTTGTGCCCTAGGGCGCCCCACCTTTATAATAATGATCGACACAAATAAACTATGATCATGATCAAGTGATTTTCTATATATATAGAAATGTTAAAATGATATAAACATTTACAAATTCAATCAATATAAAGACATATAATGAACAAATTACCAATGGACGATAATCATGCCCCCCTTCAACGTGACCATGCTGCCTATAGTGTTTCTCAGCTGTTGTGATTAAAAGTCTTCTTGTCTTTAAGCCCTTGCAATTATTGCAAGGACAATAACATTTCTCATCACCCTTTCTTTTCAATCTAGTCCACATTCTAGCAATTATCTGTTCATTTTGTTCTGCACTAATATTATCTGACATGATTTTTCTTTACCAAACTTAAATATTTAGATCTTAAAAAAATATCAAACTCAAACTCTAATAATTTTTAATCATAGATAGGTAACAAAATCTAATAATTCTGATATTTTGCACCAAAAAAATTCGGCATGCAACCACCCCTGCAAAAGAGAAGATAGTCTAAAGTTAATGAACCCAAAAAACACTTTAAAATGCTAATTCGAGAAGTTATTAAATTTTGATTTTACTATGATTTCCAATCGTTAGACTCTTAAAATTAGAATATTGAACTTGCACAACAAAATCTGGAAATGAAATTCTCAAAATGTACAAGTCTAAAAATGAAATCTGATGAGATGTTGCTTTAAAATATGATTTTCAAACCTAGAAGTACAAATCTGACTTCACTAATGAATTCTAGAAAAGACAATGACTACCCTCAACCTGGCGATTCTTTTTGAATTTTTTCTGATTTTTTTCAAGAAAATCGTCCTTAGTTCTCCACAAATTGTCGCAAGTAGAGAAAATTCCCAAGTATAGCAAAACACTGTAGCAATAAATAGGAGAAATCACTTTTATTTATATCGGCCATAATTTGATTTTTTTTCTTTTGATTTTCCATGTTTGTCAAAATTTCGACGAAACCCAGGTTCGTCGAAATTTTGACGAACGTCGGGGATAAAATTTAAAAAATTTAAAATTACACATCAAATATCACAAGCAGCCGACAATACATGAAATTATACATATTTCGTTAGAAATTTTCATTGGATTTTGCAGTCAAATGAGTTAGTGACTTAGAATGTATGGTTGGCTTCATTGATGTTCAACCTCGTAAGGGCATAACCAAAATGCCCCTTGACATTTCTTTATCGCAAAATGACATAATTAGTAATGCACTTAATGGTCCTCTTTACATAGCCAAAAGAATCAATGGAAAACCTACTAATGGGATATTAATTGATCTCATGTGTGTAGAGAATGTAAGCACTGAAGAATTCTTGTTTGTGCACGAACTTTATCAAGATTCTTATGAACAATTGAAAGCATGGATTAAAATGCATAATGGTTTTTCTTTCCCTACAATAGGTTCGATCACTCTTCCTTTACAAGTTGGACCGAAAAAATTAAATGTCTCATTCTCCATCATCCCATCATCAAACCAATTCTATGTGAAGCTTTTTTACCCATGGCTACACTCCATGGATGTCATCCCATTGGTAATGCATAAATGCTTAAATTTTCCATTTCACAATGAGATATTTACTGTGCACCATAGTGGCTTTAATCCTGTGGTTTCCTGTGGGAATTTCTCATTGGATATTTTTTGGCCTGAACCTATGGAACCTATTAGGCCTCATGAAGACTTCTTTTTCAAATCCTATCAAAATTTTAAGGAAAAACACATAATAGAATTATCACTTAGTAATATGCCTCAACCCACGATTGAGCCTCCTATCATTGATGAAACCATGATTGAACCAAAAGCCCTTCCAAGTAACCAAGACCAACAAATGAAAAATCCTTCGCCTATTTCCTATAAAAGACTAAGAGATAACTATATAAGTCCTATTGTGCCTCCTAAGATCAAACAAGTTTATAAGGTTAAAGAGAAAGTGGTTGAACAACCTCTCATGGTTCCTTTCGTTCCTCCCTTGAAGGAAGAAAAGAAACCTATGGTTGATAAACCTGCTCCTACACAATCACAACTTGAAAACTGTGGAAAGAGAAAAATAAATGCTAAAGAGCATAGGCATAGACGTCGTGCTATTTCTCGTAGATTAAAAGAAGAAACTAAAACAAAAAATCAAGACCAAACAACAATTGAAAAAAAGCATGATGATCCTCCACCCTCGCCACAACAAAAAAAACAACAAGAAACTTCTATGGACATTGTCATTAGGCCTTATGTTATGATTAACTTGGATGATGATGATGAGATTGCAAAGATTAATGAGGAAGTGCATAATGAGTTGAATTGATTGTTTTCCTCTTCCATGATCTTAGATGATAACAACTATGATGGTCCTCCTAACAAGAGTGAATCACCATGTGTTGAACCTGGTGATGCTCCTAGTACAACACTTGTCATTGTCCCTTTGGATAGTTATCTGCCTTTCACATACGATGAACAAGATTGGGATGTAGATGACCTGCTATAGGTTGACTCGCATGTGCCCTACTAGTCTTATTTTTGTGTTCTTTGTGATTGCATGTGTGTAATGTGATCCCCTAGTACTATGTTTCTTAGCGTGTCTTTATCTATTTGTGAGCCTACTTTGGATGACCCTTGTCACTTTGTTGATGCAAGGATACAAAGGAAGTGAATCCGATGTGACATTCTTCTATTTTTCATAACCATTTGTCTTATGTTTTCCTTTTGGGGATGATGCAAGGCATTGAGACATTTAGGTATCTTCCATGTTGACCCAAAAGCATCTATATGTTCTCTCTCTATGCATCATTCTTCCTTTGTGATCATTTTTCCATGAGTTATTTGGGGGATGATGATGGTTCCAAGCTCAATTATATCACTACAACAACGAAAAATGTTGACTCTAGATCTATGGATCCCTTATGTGTTATTTTAGGATTATATATGGTGGGAAACCCTCCTTTATATGACGTAGCTCTATCTCAGAATCATATGTTTACATAGGGCTTTCCAAATAAATCTCTCATGTATTGACATTTATTATGTTCTACTTTAAAGTAATTGCTCACAACATGGTGTTTTAGCAATTTTTTTAAGGTGGGGCATACACGTCCCCGCTCATTGTTCGCTTAAAAGTGTGGTCTTCTTACTTCACATGATGTGTCTTCCTAGTGGTGTCATTGGGTTTTATGTCCTTCAAATTGTGACCTTTCTGAGCATACAACATTCCTCTTAGTGGTGATGCTATGGATTGCATTCCCTAAGTTGTGAATCTTTTATCCTTGACTAGTCCTCTTTTGGAGACATTAGGCACGATGTTCCCTAAGGTGAGACCTTTCATGAAATAAGAAAAACCCCTTTGAATATCCTATTGCATGTATCAAGGCCACCAAGCATAACACAACTTGCTTTCCAGTGGTGCATCTATGTTTTTCAAGGCCACTAAGCCTAACACAACTTGCTTGCTAGTGGAGCCTTTTTCATGAGTACCTAGCATAACACAACTTGCTACACTTGTGACCATTTCTATGGTGCCTTATCAAATTTATCAGGAAGAATAACTTTGGTATGGCTAGTACAATGAGAGCCTAGATAGAGGCACAACCTTCCCATTAGACACATTTTGGGGTCTCACCTAGTGGACAATGGATATTTCACTAGCCCGTGTGAGTGCATTTGGGTTGCATAGTGGACAGTGGGTTTCCACTTGTAAATGTTTTTAGACAAATAACTAAGGCTTGATCCACCCCTCTCTCTCTTCTCTCTAATTTTGACTTTGTATGCTTGTGTACCTTGTCTTGTTGTTGCATATTTAACAAAGGCATGTGTCTCTTTGTGCCTTTGTTGGTTTGCTGGCAGATCTTAGACCTTGTGGGTTTGATCATCCCCCTTGACCTTTGTTGTCTTACCTTTCCAATAATTGTACAATTAGACCTCTCTTGACGCTTGTTTGACTACTTTAGTGTGAGATTGAGTGTAGGGCTCATCCTCTCACTAAAGTGGGGGCTAAATGTAGTGTCGAAAAATGTACTCCTTTACATTTCACATTATGTTTGGGTCCCCTAATTTAAATGGAATTAATTAAGCCTCCAATTTCTTAAATTTTCCATTTACACTTGCCTAATTAATTACAATTTTTGCAGGGAGAAGTGTGATTTAATTAATACATTTATCATTATTAGCACCTCGAAATTCAAAAATCCTAATTATATAGGTCAGGACCAATCCCCCCTTAGGCGAATGGGTCCCCTTTAAGTTGCAAATTCAAAATTTAAATATGTTTTTGGTGGTATTTTCATGATCCCAAATTCATATTCAACTGTCGGCTTATAATGTTTAATTTTCAAAAAATTAGAAAATCATTTATAAAAGCAAGGTTATTTTATCAATTCAAAACATCTAGCAAGAGGTGAACTTTACAAGAGCTAAGATTATTGTCAAAGGAGTTCAAGGTAAGATTTCTCTAGCATTTTTTGCAGCATTCAAGATCTCAAGCATCATATCAAAGTTATCAAGCATCATGCATGTTATTGGCGCTAGCATTGTGATGTAGGTTTCAAGTTTTAAATCAAGATTCAAGCTACCAAATCAAGATCACATCATCAATCAAGCCATTTCATAAAAGATCTACTAAGTTGTAGTCCTTCAAAGGTTTCAAATCAAGGGTTTGGTGAGTTGCAACATAGCAATTGTTCATTCATCATTCCTTTCATGTTTCATTGTTTCAATTCAAGGTTTAATTACCAAAACGGGGTTTGACCAAGGAAAACTCTTATTCACCAAAAACAAACAAATTTTCCCTCTTGTGTTTGTGTTGCAAATTGAAAAACTTGTCATTAATCCATAAAAACTCACCTACAAGATTTATTTACGAACTTTTGACTGTGAAATCCAGAGAATTTAAGAGTGTAGACATAGGACCAGAGGACTGAAAAAGCAATTTCGAAGAGCCCCCCTACAAAGACCCATTCACCCTTGGGAAAATGAGTCTCAGAGGACACTTAACAACAATATTTTGATGACATGTGCAAAAATATTAAACCTTCTTAGATCTTTCATGTGTTGCATTGCATTTTTGGGTAATTTACTATTTTTAGTCTTTCTCACAAAAGTGTTGTTTCAACATACTCGTCTTGTCCTAGATCATAAGGAAAAATACAATATTTCCTTCAAGGTTGACTCACTTAAGGGTTGAAAGCCAACCTTGGCTCAAGGGATCTCTTTTTTCTAATGAAATAGAGGAAAATAGGTGCATTATACCTCATTTTTCCCTTTCTATTTATAGCAAAATTGGTGAACCCCTCATTTCAATAGAAAAAACACCCATTTTTCTATGTTTCAACACCATCATTAGTAAGTCCAAAATGTATCTTCCTATATGCAAGGGTACTCTATTTGGTGGTGTGTGAGGGGGAAATAATCCATTAGAATGCAAAGCAAGATCAAGATTGAAAATTGAAATTAGAATCTATCTAATCCAAAAAATCTTAATCTATTCCTATTCCATCACTCATGAAATGAACTATCTAAGCTATTTGAACTTACGAAATGAAATCCTAAAATTAACACAATGAATTCAAAAGCAAAGGAGAGATTACCATCCCATGTTAGAGTGTATTTGCATGATTTTGGGTTGTTCGTATCACTACAAAGCCTCCATTGTTTGTGTGCAAAAAGCTTGATGAACAATGCTTGGTTGATCGAAAAAGGTTGAAGCTCTATTAATGGTGATTGTGACAGCACTTCGTTGCAAAAGTATGTTGATTCTCTGATTTATATTTGTGAGGAGAGAGGTTTGTTATACAGGAAATTAGTTTTTGAATCGACGATCAGGATCACGTTGGAGAATATCCAGATCAACAGTCAAAATGTGTTGAGAGGATTTAAACATGAGAAGATTGTGCAAAGTTGATTGCACAATTAGGGTGATTGAAGAATAGATTGGCTAGTTAGGGTTTAGATTGATCAATTAGCAATTGATTGATTTTAGTTAGGAAATAGATGGTTGAGTTAGCAAAATCAGATTACTTAGTTAGCAATCCATGATTTTCTCAATCAGAAAGTGGGAGAGGAATATTAATTAATTAATTCCTTTTTGTGTTTGATTTTTTGATAATTGATTTGAATAGTTTGAATTAATTATTCAAAATTTGGAGGGAAAGTGTAATAATTAAATTATTATGATTTAATAATTCAATTAATTTTGAGAAATAAGGTGAATTAGTGATGTAATCAAATAATTAGCATTGTTTGTCTAATTAGGATGAAATAGGATAAGATTAGGACATTATTAAATAAATGTAATTTATTTAATTAGTAGAAATAAATGAAACGTGAATTAATCAAATAACGTTGTATTATTCAATTAGTAGAGGAATTAGGGTTTTCAATACTTTATTAAATAAATGGTATTTATTTAATTTGTCGAGAATGACGAAAAAGTGAATTAATTAAATAACATTGTATTATTCAATTAATTTAGGGTTTCAGATGTCGTTCAATGTCATTTGATGATCATGGGATGATTTCGAGATGATTCGAGATGTTTCAAAGATGTTTCGAGATGTTTCAGAGAGCTTCTGAGTTGATTTTGAGATGTTCGAGACATTCTGAGTTGATTCGAAGTCGTTCTAAGTTGATTCAGAGATGTTCTGAGTTGATTTAGAGTCATTCCAAGTTGATTTGGAGTCGTTCTGAGACATGCCGAGTTGATTTAGAGTCGTTCCAAGTTTATTTAGAGTCATTCTGAGATGTTCTGAGTTGATTTGGAGTCGTTCTAAGATGTTCTGAGTTGATTCAGAGTCGTTCTGAGACGTTCCAAGTTGATTCGAAGTCATTCCGAGACGTTCCAAGTTGATTAGGAGTCGTTCCGAGTTGATTTCAAGTGTGATAGGTGTTTAAGTCAATTTTACATGTCTACATTTTGCCCCTCTTTGATATAAAGTACTGGTTGCTTTGTTTCAAAGATTTTATTTTTAAGATCAAGTTTTTGAAATTTTTTTGAGCCCCATTGTGCCCTAGTGTTTCATGGAATGATGGTAGGACTTTGTGCTATCCCCTCAAGAGGTTGGCCAAAATTTTTGAGTTTGAGGTCAGACTCACGACCCCAATGGAAAATTTAACTATAGAAAAACTGAAAACTACCTTCACCATTGCAAAGATCATGAAATTCTACCCCATTTAAAAAAAACACTGAAAAATACTTCTATATGACCAAAATATGGTCGTTTGAAGATAGGGTAAAAAAAGTCTTGATTACTAGTCAATAGTGAAGTTTTGATGATTTATGAGCATTTGCCTCAGTTTTCTCACATTTGCTAGTTGAAAACCCTCGCCTTTGACTGAAATCCACGCCTTTGTTTTAATCATTTGACCTAAAAGCTCGCCTTTGACCAAAAAGCTCTCTTTTGATTGCTTTACGTTCTGAATCCTTGCTTTTGATTGAAATCCACGCGTTTGACTAAAATCCACGCCCTTGTTTCCTCTCCTTTGATTGAAATCCACACCTTTGCATGAAAAGCTCGCTTTTGGTTGGTGATTTCTGAGCATTTTCCCAAAACCCTTGCATTTGACTTTAGCATTTGCTCAAAACCCTGACATGTGTTTGTTTGCCATCGTGTTTTGTGTCATTATGTGTCACTTACCCGTTTAGAGTGAAACCCTAATATCATGAGTTAAAATGATTGCAGGTGGTCATCCTGTTAGACAGCTAGATCTAAATGGTGGTCTGCATCCTGGTCTATAGAGTGTTTCCCTTTTTGCTAGGCAATGTACTTGATCTTTATCATGTTGTTGTTCAGAGACATATTGTAGACATGATTTCTTGTATATATATTCATTGGCCCAGTTGAGGCCTCGTATATATGTTATGATGTTGTATTATCCTATCACACTTGTTTCATTGATGATGATGATATATGTGAGATATGGATGGATGGATTCCCTATGATTTTTTAATTACTTTATTATCATCATGATATGTACTGACGACATTGTGGATGTAGGATTGATGTTAGTTAGAAGAAATATTCGATGATAGAAATTTGATGTTGTTAGTAGTTGATGAGTTTTCGTTTTACTTGGAGGCTTCGTAGTTTTGAACAATCCTGTTTGATGTAGCAAACAAATACGATGCACCAAGGTATTAATGACCAAGGTGACTTTGTATCCATTGCATGGAATTTGACTCTACAAACAAAGAGTATTTTTGCTCATACCAGACATACGAAAACTTTGTTTAAAGTATATAGTTGGGTTGTGTTAAAAACTTTTCAGACCAGTCACACAGAGAGGTATATGACACCTTAACATGAAAATGCTACATGAATTTCTAACCATTTACACATAGAGGTATGAAATACCTAACATGCAACTGCTACACGAATTTTGGACCATTTACACAAAGAGGTATGAAATAACTAACATGCAACTATTACACGAATTGTTTCAACACAACTTTCATACATTCAATAAAGAAAGTATTTGTCATGATAGTATTACAAAAATATCTTACAAACAACAAACTGAAATGACGCTCAATTTCCCCCATTCCTTCTTCTCTAAATCCTTATGGACATCCTCGAGAGATCCTGGGAATGAGTCAATAATGTAAATCACAAAAATAAGACTATAAAAAAAAGATAACAAACAAAGTTGTAGTATCACTTGCCATATCTATTTTTTGGGGTAGGGCTACTATCCGGTGTTGATCATGTCTATCGTAGGAATGGATCTGTTAAGGCATATCTCAGGATGTTGTTGGGACTTGTCAAAAAGATAGGTAGTTGATACTCTGGCTTTGTTTTTCTTTGTTTGTAATCAAATCTTTGTGATTGTTTGCTTGCAAGTTCTAGCTTTTGATGTTTGTTTTGTTTGTTTTTTTGTTTTGTGAAAGGGTGAATGTAATGATTTGTTTATTATGGGTGATGTTTTATTGCAGATTTTGATGGACGGGATTGGTTTTTTTATTTTTCTAAGTTTTATGATTTTTTTTTCTTCTAGGGACTAACCTAGGGCCTCGAGGGCTCATCAAAGATAAACCTTGCCTATGTTGTACACGCAGAGGCTCATAGTTCGCTTGGTTTGAGTGTTTTTTACCTTTTCTGTTTTGTGAATGTTTTTTTGGATTTTGTATTTTTTGACTATTTTTGGATTTTTTGTTTTTGACTAAGTTGAAATAAGGCATGTTGGAAACTTAAGGGGACTGAACTAGGGTCTCGGGGGCTAATAAGCCTTGCCTATGTTGTACACATAGATACCACGTAGTGTGACCATTTGACTCAAAGCATAATTTTTTTTTGGGTAAACAACATTGATAATCAAGATTTCTATTCCACTTTTGTGTCTTAGAGGATATGTTGCGGGAAATCTACTTGAACTAGTTGTGAGGTTCAAGCAAATGTTGATATCTTAGATTGTTTGAGTGAAGGAATAACCCCATGATGTTGTTTTGTTTTTGATGTTTTTCAAATGTTTTTGTTCTTTTGTTGTTTTCTAATTTTTTTGATCTTTTGTGCTATTTGTGATGTTTTTGATTTTTTGTTGTTTTGATGACCATGATAGAATGCTCAAAGATCTAATCCATGGCCAACTTTTTGAAACTACCCCTAGTTGTAGACAAGACGACTTTCCTTAATTAGTGACAAGCCATGGTTGATACCCTGTTTTATTATGAAATGAATTGGTGGATGTTGTGGATGGTACCAATAGATAATGATGCAATTTTTATTCAAACATAGCGCCTATTTTCCAGGTTTTCACTATGGTACCTTTTCTAAGAGTGCCACATAGTGGTTTTCACTCAGAGAACATTTTATTTCTTTTTACTATTTTTCTTTCTTTTTTTATTTTTTTGTATTTTTTTATCCTTTTTCTATTTTTTTGGATTTTTACCCTTTTTCCTGGGGTATTTTGGCGTGCTTCATGTGTAGAACTTCTTGAGGTGGCTATTGTTTAGTGGTTTAGCTAAAGGTTCTCCTTCAAGAGTAGCTAGCTAATATGCCCCAGAGCCGTAGCTTGTTGTGATGACAAACGAGCCTAACCCATTGGGTTCAAATTTTCCTTTGCCATCCTAATTTAGTTGTACTTTTTGGTTCTCTTTGAGGACTAATTCACCAACTTGAAATTTCTTTTCCTTGATCTTTTTTTCATAGTTTTGTTTGAGTTGATTCTGATAAACCTGCAAATGGTTTAACACGCTCAAATGTCTTTCATCTAGAAGTTCCAATTCATTCAGCCTAGATACCCTGCATTCTTTGTTGTTGACCATTCCTTTTAATGAAACTCACAATGAAGGGATTTCAAACTCAATAGGCAAGATGACTTCTAATCCGTAGACCAAGGAAAATGGTGTGGTGCCAGTAGGTGTGTGAATGCTGGTTCGGTAGGCCCATAAGGTTGGGTTAGCTGCAAATGTCGATCACGATCGGCTTCATTAACAGTCTTTTTGAGTATTTTGAGTATGGTTTTGTTAGATGCCTTAGCCTGACCATTTCCTTGGGGGTAATAGGGTGTGGAAAATTGATGGTGGATAGAAAATTGGGAACAAAGCTCTTGGACATCCTAATTTTTGAATGGGGTTCCATTGTCTGTTATTATTGTTTGGGGAATTCCATATCTGTAGATGAGATAATTCAAAAAGAATTTTGATATCTATTTGTCGGTGATATAGGTCAATGGAATTTCCTCTATCCATTTAGTGAAGTACTTTGTTGTTGTGATAATGAATTTGTACCCGTTGGATGAAGCAGGTAATATCTTGCCTACTAGGTCTAATCCCCATTGCGAGAAAGGCCATGGTGTGGTTATAGGTTCAATTCCTGTGCTGGTGCATGAACCAGGTCACTATGTTGCTAACATTGTCGAAACTTTCTAGAATATTGTATGCATTCATGTTCCATAGAGGGCCAAAAGTATCCTGTTCTGAGTAGTTTCTAGACTAGGTTAAGTTCGCCAGAATGGGATCTGCAAATACCTTCATGAAACTCTTGTAAGGATGTTTGTGCTTCTTTTGTGTCGAGGCACCAAAGTAACATACCATCTAGACTACGACGGTATAGGGTATCTCCTAGGATGGTAAAACAGGAAGTTCTATGGGTGAAGGTTTTATTTTGGGTGGTCATTAAGTCAATGGGTATGGTACCATGTTGGATATAGTCAAAGGTATCTTGGTACCATGGGGAGTTAGGATCAACAACAACACATACAAATTCTGATTTTAGGGTGTCGAATGTTGGTACCAACAATTGTTCCATGAGAAACTCATACTTAGGGACGTTCTGTGGAATATCAAGCAGTGATCCTATTGTTTCCATTGCATCGACAACTCTGTTATTGATTCGAGGAATTTGCTCAAAATTTATTCTGACAAAGTATTCCTTAAAGCTATTCACCATTCTTTTATATGGCAGCAATTTTCATCTTTTTTTGGTACTCATCGTTCACTTGTCTGATCACTAGGTAAGAGTCTTTGAAGACATGTAGCTTTTTTATTCTCCATTTAATAGCCTTTTTTAACCTTTTGATAAGAGCTTCATATTCTAAGATGTTCATGCATGGGAATGCAATCCTGTAGGCCTTGGGTATTCTATCTCCTTGTGGTGTGAGAAATAAAATACCGGCTCCAAATTCATGTTGTGTATGGGACCCATCAAAGTATAGAGTCCATTGGTCTATTTGTTTTGTCATCAAGATATTCTCATCTGGAAAGTCCACTATGAGAGGTTTATGATCATCTAAGGGTGCTTCGGCCAGCTGGTCTTCTATAATTTTTCCCTTGATAGCTCACCTATCCACATACTCTATATCAAACTCACTTAGGATTATTACCCATTGGCTATTTGGCCTGTTAGGGCTGCCTTTGCTAGTAAGTACTTGAGTGGGTCTACCTTAGAAATCAACTTGATCTTTTTGTTCAGAATGTAGTGTCTTAGCTTTTGTGTTGAAAACATGACTAAGAGACACTCTTTCAATGAGTGATTAGTTTAGTTCATAGCCCACCAGTGTTCTACTAATATAGTAGACTGCCCTTTCTTTATTGTTATCATCTAGCTAGGCCAAGAGAGCTCCTAGTGTTGCTTGTGTGGTGGACATATAAAGTATCATTTCCTTTTCAGGGATAGGCGGCATGAGTACAGGAGGAGTAAGTAGGTAATCCTTGACTTGTTGGAATTCTTGGTCACATCTCCCATCCCACTTGAAGGTGATGTCCTTGTGTAGGAGATGAGTGAAAGGGTGACATTTGTCCGCCAATTGTGCGATAAATCACCTAATGGATTGCAGCTTCCCTTGTAGGATCCTCAACTATTTTAGTGTCTTAGGTGGAGGCATCTCCATTATTGCTTTTACTTTGACCGGATCTACTTCAATCCCTCTTCTTGATACTATGTACCCCAATAGCTTTCCAAATGTTATCCCGAATACACATTTCTTAGGATTGAGTCTCAAATTGTACTATTCAAGACGATCAAATACCTTGGCCAGATTTGTGAAGTGGTTTTCCCTTTTGATTGATTTTGCTAGAATGTCATCCACATAGTCCTCCATGATTATGTGTAGCATATCATGAAATATGGTCATCATTGCTCTTTGATAGGTCGCTCCTGCATTCTTTAGACCAAAGGGCATTACATTCCAACAAAATGTTCCCCAAGCACAAGTAAATGATTTTTTGTGTTGTTCATCTAGAGAGATATTTATCTGGTTGTATCTGAAGAAACCATCCATGAAGGATAGCATCTCATGCCTTGTCGTTAGATCTAGAATCATGTTGATACTTGGCAATGGAAAGTTGTCCTTTGGACAAGAATTGTTCAAGTCTCTGAAGTCTGTGCATATCCTTATGCCCCCAGTAGGTTTGGACACTGGTACTAGATTTGATATCCATTGTGGATAGTCGACGGGTCTGATGAAACCCACATCTAGTAGTTTCTTTATCTCTACCTTTACCATTAATGCTATCTTTGGATGCATTTTTCTGAATTTTTGCTTTATAGGTTTTGCTCCAGGGATTATAGCTAGATGATGTACCACTAATGCTAGATCTAGTCTGGGCATGTCAGCATAGGTCCATGCAAATTTTTTCTTCTGGGCATTGATGAAAGTTGTGAAGTTGTCCTTTTCCTCGAGGTCCAATGATGTAGCATGGTAGGTTATCTTTGAGTCCTCTACTGTGCCAACATTTATGGGTTTTGCTTCCTCTACTAGCAGTGTTGATCTTTCCCGATATTCGGCTATGGGGAGATTGAATCTTCCATCCTCGGGTGCCTCTGAGAGGTTTTCGCCTTTGGATGCATCCTTTATTTTCCTCTTTTTTGGATCTAATAGAGCCACAAGGTGGTTTTCTCTAGGGGACCCTACTTTTATGTTCTTTCATTTTTGCGACTGGAAGATTCAATCTCTCCACCAAAGTATGCTTCTTGTTCAAGTTCCATGATGAATCCCACTTTGTGGTCTCCTGTTGGTATGTCTGTTTGAAGTCCCATGAACTCCATGATTGCTTCATAATTTTGGAATTGATCCAGAACATGTGTATGTTGTTGTTGATCCTAATCTATGAGTTGTGGGTATTGGAGTGGGAGGTTATCATCTTGATCTGCAAATCCTATGGAAGTGGATGAAAGAGTCAATATGGATTGGGTGTATTTTTCCCACTGAGTGTCTAGGTCATCATTTCCAGAAGTGGGAGAATCATATCCAGTGACGAAGGAAGGAGAATCCCATTTGTATTCATTAGAGTTTGTACCAGAATTGTAGTAGATGTTGGGAATGGTTTGAATATGTTGGAGAGGAAACCTATCAATGCCAAAGTTATCAAATAAGTCTTCAATGGATAAATTGTATTCTAAAGTATGATAGGTATCCAATTCTTTAACACTAGCAGAAGTTCTCGCTTCTTCCAAGAGGTTTATCCAGTTTTTGGAATAGCCACATCTTTTGGATTATAACCTAACCCCATATTATTTTTCCTTTGTTCTACTATAATAGGTTCTGACCAGCCTTGTTTGTGTAGCCTAAGGCCACCCTTTCCATTATATCCCATCTGTTTAACTAATTGATAACCTCTAGTAGTAGGGTCAAAAATGGGTTGTGGCTTTTCTGGTTCTTCTTGGTCCTCCTTGTAGATCATAGATGAAAAGTTCTCAAATATTTCTTCATCTTGCATGTCTCCCCACCTAGTGAAGATAGTGGGCTTGGAAATCATTTTCACTATCTTGATCTCTTTTGGAACTCCATATACTCTGGGTGTTGGTGGAAGCATGCCGATGCAGAATGCTTGGTTGAAATAGTAATTCCCATTACCCTTGTCAAGTACCTGAATCTTGGCTTCCATTTTTGGTTGGTCACTTGAGGTTTTCTTTGTTGAGGTGGATGGAAGTGTGGAAGGGTCAACATGAGAAAATGAGTGGAATGATATGTCGTTAGGAACACGTTGGATTTTATTGTATTTCTCCTCTAACTTGGTACATAAATGAAAATGTTTAGGATCGGCATATAGCGTTACCTCTTTTCCTTCATGGGGAAACTTTAGGCACTGGTGAAAAGTGGAAGGGATTGCTTGTAATGCATGGATCAAAGGGCATCCCAGGAGGAGGTTGTATGGAAACTCAAGGTCTAGTACTTGAAAAGTGGTTTCTGTTAGGGCCGACCCTATCTGCACTGGTAACCTGATTGTTCCTTCAAAGTTTCTTTCTAGGTCATCGTAGGCCCTTATCGTGATACTCTTTCCTTTATCAATCACATCATCAGAATACCCCAACTGTTTGACAAATTTTAAGGTACAAATGTATAAACCTGCACCATTATCTATCAGTACCCGTTTGACCATGGTTTTATGAACACCAAACTCTATGTAGAGGGCTTGGTTATGAAATGTTCTTTGGGGTAGATCTTTCTTAGAAAATATTAAGTGATTACTTTGTGTGATCTTACCAACCATAGCTTGGAACTGACTAGGATTGAGGTCATTAGGGATTTCTATTTCCAATGCCTTTTCAAAGTATTTCCCTATGGGTCAGTGATAGTTTTAACAACTCCAAGATTGAGATTAGGGCAGGTGTTTTCTTTAATTGTTCCACAATACTATAGTCATTTGGTGACTTGATTGCAGGTTTGGGTGGGACTCCTTGAATTGTAACTCTTCCTCGGTGGGTTGTTATGTTACAGTTATTGTCTCCACCTCGTAGAGTCACTACGTTTTCCCTATTATCATCAACTTGTGAGAGTGTTCCTAAAACTGTGTCCCCATATGTGTAATTAGCGTTATGGTACTCTTGTTTCTTTCCTTTTTCATTTCCTTTGGTATGGTTCAGGATTGGGTTTGAGTATATTTGCAGGTCCTTATTCCCAGGATGATGTTCGACATCTACCCCCCCTTTGTCTATTAAATCTTGGATAAGGTACTTGAGTCTCATGTAATTGTCTGTGGTGTGTCCTTTGATCATATGGAAGTTGCACAAGTCCTCAATATACCACGGTGTTTTGAAACTAGGTTCCTCATAGTTTGGATGATCATTAGTTTTGAGGAGGTTTTGTTGTAATAGTTTGCGCATGACTGTTTCCAGTGACTCACATAGTACTATGAATTTCCTTCTTGGTTGATTGTATGCCTTAGTTGCCCTCACTGATTTGTTTGTTGGTTCACAATCTGATTGTTCTTGGGATAGGTATTTTGGTTATTTTGCGTATTGTTTGGAACATAGCTTGTCTGTGCTACCTATGGTTTGTGTTGAGCTATGTTATGTGCCTGCCATAATGTTCTAGTATCAACCACTCCATTGTTTGTGACGCCTTTTTTTTTAGCCTAGACTTTAGGTTTCTCATTCGAACTAGACGAAATATCTTTTGAGCTGTTTGATTTAAGGGCACCTCTTGCAATGAGGGCTCTCTCAATATTCAATCCCTTCTCAATGGTTTCTTCAAAGTGTGCTGGACATAACATTGTGAGTTGGTAATTGATCTCAGGTAAGACGTTGGTAATGAATATGTCCACTAATTCCTTGTCGAGAATAAGATGTTGGTAATGAATATGTCCACTAATTCCTTGTTGAGAATGGGCCATTTACATCTACTAGCCTTGTGTCTCCATCATTGTAGGTATGAGATAAAAGATTCTCCTTGATTCTATTTGATTGTGGACAAGCTTGTGATGGTGACATCTTGCTCAATGTTGAAGGAGAAGTGACTTATGAATTTGTTAGACATTTCATCGAAGGTTTTGACTGTTGGTGTCAAACGGGTGAACCATTCCATAGCATGGCCCGTAAGGCTGCATGGAAATAGTCTCATGAGGTATGAGTCATTGTGTCGTACTTCCATGCATGATAAAAAAATCACGTATATTCTCTACTAGATCCCCTCTTCCTTTGTATTTGTTGTCAAACCTAGGTATTTCAAAATTCTTTGGAAAGGGTATTGTCATGACAAATTGATCGAATGAGAATGGGCATATCTCTTGGATAGTATAGGTTTTCTTTTGTTTTCTAGCTTGCATTCCTACTACCTGTTGGGTGATGGCCTCTAGCCTCATTTCCATGTTTGTCTTTTGGCACATTTGTTTGTGAGTTCTGTGTATAATAGCCTTGTTGTCTCACCATGTTTGGTTCATATATCAGATATTGTGAAGGTATGAGACCTTGGTAACTACTTTGTGTGTATAACAGGTTAGGTCCCTACTAGGTGTAAGGAGGGTTAGCTCCTTGTTGTTGAGATGAGGTGTATTGAAGGTTACCTATTGATGTGTTATCATGACACTTTGTTGGTAGGCTGACTAAAGGGCGCTCTATGGCACACCTTGCTGTTGGGCAGGACTAAATTGAAGGTTACCCTGTTGATGTGGTATTAAGACACCTTGTTGGTAGGACGATTGAAGAATGGCACTCTGTGGCACACCTTGCTGTTGGGAAGGACTAAACTAAAGGTTACCCTATTGATGCATTATTGAGACACCTTGTTGGTAGGACGAATTAAGAAGGGTGCTCTTTGGCACACCTTACTATTGGGTAGGACTAAACTGAAGGTTACCCTATTGATGTGTTATTGATACACCTTGTTGATGGGTCGACTGAAGAAGGGCGCTCTGTGGAACACCTTGTTGCTAGGTAGGACTAAATTGAAGGTTACCCTGTTGATGCGTTATTGGGATACCTTGTTGATGGGTCAACTGAAAAAGGGTGCTCTATGGCACACCTTGCTGCTGGTATTATTGGTTCAGAAGGGGACCATGTGGTCCACCTTGTTGGTGGTATTGATTGTTCGAAGGGCGACCCTGTGTTCCACCCTATTGAAGGTATTGACTGTTTGGAGGGAGACCCTGTGTTCCACCTTGTTGAAGGTATTGATTGTTCTGGGATGGGTCGATGTTTGAGGTATTTTGAGGCATATACTATCTGGGAGGAGGATTGTTGTTTGGTGGTTCATATTGTGATGGTCCTCCTTGATACAATTGTGCTACTGTTGCTTGTTCAAACTTGAGTTGGTCTTCTGAATAAAGGGTTCTCTTTGGGTTGACCATCATTTTGTGAGAACATAGGTGGCATGTTTGGCATCTCTAGAGGTTCGGTTATATATATTACAACTAAGTTTCCCCTAAGGGAATAAGGTTGGCATCCTTGAGAGCTTCTACATTGAATTCCATTGGTAATTTAGCACCACTTTGTGCTAACTTGAAGAAATAGGAGTTTAGATCCTTTCTCAACAACCTGTCCATTAGTTTAAGAACCTTGGGCTTATTGGAATGTTTGAACAATTCATCCTCGTTTATTTCTTCCTCTGTGTCTACCTCCTCTATAAATACTATGTTTGGGTCTTGGTTGTTTTGTTCAATTACCTCCTTCTATTTGCGATTTAGTTCCTCTTCGCTAAAGGTATTTCTATACATAGGCCTCTTTTATGGTGTTTCAAGATCAGTTGGCCTATAGCCCCAAGGGCCTTGGTTGGTGGGATGCTAGTGTTGGTTTTGTTTGCTTCCATTTTCTTTGTGCTGTGACCTTGTGGTTGTCATAAACAATTACCAAGCTTTTGTGATTGTTTTCTTGACTCCTATTCTCTGGAAAAGACGTGGCCTATTGGTGCAAAGCAATAATAGAAGTGATCTAGCCGGTTTTGATGGTTGCGATATCTCCTTGAGAAGAAACCTTTGGAATTTTTTTTTTAGGGTGATTCTTTGAGAGCCTAAGTATAGATTTTCATTTAAGGATCTTTCTCTTGCCAGACCTAAGGATCTTTTACTTGCCAAAAAGCATGAGGGATGTATATTTATTGCCACGTAGGTGGTGTTAATATAGGTCTTTTGGCCTCTAGGTCTTCCTTTTCTTCCTCTTCGTCTAAGATGATGGATGTAGTGAGAAATTGGTGCGGTGTTTCATTTTTCTCAAATATAAAGGTTCTCAAACTGCTTATGATGTTAGTTTGGGCACCTTCAATATGTGTGTTACCTAGTTGAAAGATTGGTGCTACACGGTTTGTTTGTTGAACCAGAGCAATAGGTCACCAAATGGTCATAAGGTGTGGTGTTGTGAGGTGATTGTGGTGTTCAGTACCCTATCATGAGGTCACTCGATTTATATTTCCAAGAGGATCATACCTATTTCCATGTGGGAGGTAGTAAAATGGGTCTTCCGACTGCTATGTTTTCTTTTCTTCCTCTTCATTTAAGATGATTGATGCAGTGAAAAATTGGTGGGTGTTTCATTTTTCTCAAATATAAAGGTTCTCAAATTGCTTATGATGTCGATTTGGGCACCTTCAATGTGCATGAGACTAGGTTGAATAATAGGTGCTACAAGGTCTGGTTGTTGAATTGGAGCTATGGGTCGCTAGATGGTCATAAGGTGTGATGGTATTTTGGATGGTTTGCTATGAAACTCAAAAACCCTAAGGCTTGAGTGTTGTTTTGGAATGTGGCTACTTTTTGGAAATCAAAATGTTGAAGAACTAGGTTCGATATTCCACTTCCTGGTCCAGAGGATATGTTTTGGGAAAGATACTTGAACTATCTTTGAGTTCCAAATAACTATTGATATCATAGAATTTTTGAGTGAAGGAATGATCCTAATGTTTTGTTGGATTTTGATTTCAAATAGGTAGTATGGGAATAATGGATGAGAGACTTTGTAACCAATCTGATTTTCTAAAGGATATGTTCGAACAATGACCTTATAAACAAATTTAGTTTGTTTTCCCCTAGGTGTTTAGCAAAAATACTGTAAGCAAGAACATCAATTTGTAACCCCTATGTGTTGGTTTTCTCTGTGTTCTTGAGTATGGAAAATTATATAATAGCACCAGACTGACTCAAAAGCATGGAATTTATGTGACCTGAATGTCTATAGCTCAAGTTATCACAACACCCAAACATAGTTTACCCAATGTTTACTTTGATTAAGGTAACCTAAAATAAAAGCCAAAATGTTCAGAAACCTTTAAGGATAAATCCTTTCTAGGAGTGCAAAACATAAAGCTTCTTTCACAAGAATACACTTAATAAAAGGGTTTTTGATTTGACCAACCTGTTCAATGTTTGTTTTGATGTATTATTTTTTTTTAAATCAAACAACAAAATTTTATGTCACCATTTTTTTTAATGTAATTGGGAAAGTTTAACATTAACCAGCAATGACAACCCTAGTGGAGAGAAACCATCCTCTTAGGTGGGCTTGCCTCATGCTCTGAAGAGATGATTTTACATGTGACTTATGGCATGGGCCTGTAGTCAGACATGGCAAGTAACTTCTCGAAAGTAAATTATGATGCACCACTTTCAAAGAATGCTTTGGATAATAGGGTGGCTTCTAAAACAATTGGCTCTTATTCATGTTTTGGGGATATTATTTTTTGACCACCTACACATGCGGCGTTTTGTTCAATTAAGAACCTTCCAGCCCTTGTGGGTTTTTACGCATCACAAGGATACTGAGGAAGAATAAGTCGGTATAGGACATCTGCACCCAACGAGTGATGAAATTTCCTCACACTCACAAGAGATTTATATTGTGGTCCAAAATGAAAGTACCGCTTGGGTCACCCATGAGTCCTCTAACACGGGAGATTCCTTAAGTAGGTAGGCTCTCTAAAAAGGTATGCTTGAAAAAAGTGCAAAGCTCAAAATGTCCTCGCTCACCCAAGATTGCCAAAAGGTGTGAGAGGAGAAGACAAAAAATTAGCTTTGCCAATCAATGAATACACGACATACAATTCATAGAAAATTGATTCATTTTAAACACCTCGAGCGGTGTTCTCCCCAAAAATATGTGAATAACATAAAAAAAATGCTCTTTTTATTTTTGCACCAATTGAAGTGTTCAGGACATCAAGCAGTTAAGATAGCAATGGTGTGAAAAAAATAAGAACAATTTGTTCATTTTAAGCCCCAAAATTGAAGTTTTTCTAAGAGAATTAGGCCTGGTATTAACTGGTCAACAAATGTAAATCGAACATGCGTCAAAAAAATGGAAATCATTTGCATTCTTTTTATGCACCAAAATTAACTGTTCCTAATTATGAAAACAAGAAATGTGTTCATTTTTAGAACCCAAAATTGAAGTGTTTTATGTTCTTTTTATGAGCACCAAATGAGAGTTTCTATTTTAGAAAGCTTAAAACTAGTTCATTTTAACAACACCAAATCAAAAGTGAGTTTTTTGTTGTTCATTTTAATTCACCAAAAGAAATTTCCTAACTTAGAAAAGCTTCAAATTTGTTCAATTTTATAAAAGAACCAAAATCAAATGTGAGAGTTGTTATACATTTTAGAGCACCAAAAGAAAGTTCATATCTTAGAAAGCTTAAAAATGGTTCATTTTAAAAACACCAAATCAAAAATGAGTTTTTGTTGTTCATTTTAATGAACCAAAAGAATTTTTTTCCTAAGTTAATAAAAAAAAAGATTGTGGCTCCAAAACTCTTGGACTGATCATCTTCCCTACACAAAACAAGTTAATATGTTTCAAATCCTGCATAAAAATCCATTAATTCCTGCAAAACAAGCAAAATGTTAGCAAGAAGGTTCATTACAATAGTGCAGGATCTGTGCACTTGTCTTCCAGAGAAAATGCTCAGAATTTTTTTGCAAATGCTCAGAAAACAGGCAAATGCTTAGTTCTAGAAACAAATGCTCAGATCTTCTATGCAAGTAAGAACTCAGAAAGTTGCAAAAGCGTGCTTTTTAGTGCAAAAGCATAATTCTTATGGAAAAGGTGCAATTCCCATAGCAAAGGCGAGCATTATGTGGAAAATGCTCAAAAATTTCATCAGTCAAAAGAGAGCTTTTGTTGGGTATTGCGTGAAACTTCTCCTAAATGCTCCAGGAGCCCTGTAACTTCAAATTTGCTCATAAAAAAATTAATAGGGAGGACCTAGGTCCCATCGAGCGTGCAAAAATGTGTGAGGGGGAAAGAATCCATTAGAATGCAAAGCAAGATCAAGATTGAAAATTGAGATTAGAATCTATCTAATCCAAAAACTCTTAATCTATTCTTATTCCATCACTCATGAAATGAACAATCTAAGCTATTTGAACTTACTTAATGAAATCCTAAGATTAACACAATGAATTCAAAAGAAAAAGAGAGATTACCATCCCATGTTGGAGTGTATTTGCATGATGTTGGGTTGTTTGTATCACTACAAAGCCTCCATTGTTCGTGTGCAAAAGCTTGATGAACGATGCTTGGTTGATCGAAAAAGGTTGAAGCTCTATTAATGTTGATTGCGAAAACACTTCGTTGCAAAAGTATGTTGATTCTCTGATTCATATTTGTGAGGAGAGAGGTTTGTTATATAGGAAATTAGTTATTGAATCGATGATCAGGATTGCGTTGGAGAATATTCAGATCAACGGTCAAAATGTGTTGAGAGGATTTAGACATGAGAAGATTGTGCAAAGTTTATTGCACAATTAGGGTGATTGAAGAATAGATTGGCTAGTTAGGGTTTAGATTGATCAGTCAGCAATTGATTGATCAATAAGCAATTGATTGATTTTAGTTAGGAAATAGATGGTTGAGTTAGAAAAATTAGATTGCTTAGTTAGCAATCCATGATTTTCTCAATCAGAAAGTGGGTGAGGAATATTAATTAATTAATTTATTTTATTAATTCCTTTTTGTGTTTGATTTTTTGATAATTGATTTGAATAGTTTGAATTAATTATTCAAATTTTGGAGGGAAAGTGTGATAATTAAATTATTATGATTTAATAATTCAATTAATTTTGAGAAATAAGGTGAATTAGTGACGTAATCAAATAATTAGTGTTGTTTGACTAATTAGGATGAAATAAGATAAGATTAGGAAATTATTAAATAAATGTAATTTATTTAATTGGTTGAAATAAATGAAACGTGAATTAATCAAATAACATTGTATTATTTAATTAATAGAGGAATTAGGGTTTTCAAGACTTTATTAAATAAATGGTATTTATTTAATTTGTCGAGAATGATGAAAAAATGAATTAATTAAATAACATTGTATTATTCAATTAATTTAGGGTTTCTAATGTCGTTCAATGTCATTTGATGAGCATGGGATGATTTTGAGATGTTTCAGATATGTTTTGAGATGCTTCAAAGAGCTTCTAAGTTGATTTTGAGATGTTTTGAGACGTTCTAAATTGATTCAAAGTCATTCTGAGTTGTTCTGAGTTGATTCAGAGTCGTTCTGAGACATTCTGAGTTGATTTAGAGTCATTCTGAGATGTTCTGAGTTGATTCAGAGTCGTTCTAAGACGTTCTGAGTTGATTCAAAGTCGTTCCAAGTTGATTTCAAGTGTGATAGGTGTTTAAGTCATTTTTACATGTCTACAGGTGGTAATGTAGTCTTATACTAGTCTAATTCTTGGACTAAAATCTAATTGTAACAATACCCATATAAGAAAAAATATTTTTGAACCACTTACCCTTTGCATAATTCATTCTGTGGAGGGGAAATGATAGTGATCTTTAAGAGAGGCTCTATTAAGGTGTCTAAATTCCACACAATTAAATATCCCCATTATTTTTTCTTATAGTAATTAGGTCTTCCACCTAAGAGAAATGCTTGATAAGGAAAATTTTCTTCACCTCTATGAGTTTGGATAAATTTTCTCTCATCATGGGTTCAATATTGGGGTCTATTGGAATTTTTTTTCCTAATCATATTTTCATTGGGGTCTAACTCAATGGTGTGTTGGGTTAAACAAGAGTCAAAATCTTTAATTTCTTCACAAATCCATGTAGACAAATCATCATAAGATTGACAAAGCTCAATGGAAGCTTGTCATTTTGACTTAGAGAATACCTTTCCCAATTTTAAAAACTTACCTTCTATCACAACCACATGAACTCATAGTCCTCTTATTTATTAGCCAAGTTCATATTCTTATCTCTATATTGGTCATTTGAGTTGAAAATACTTCCCAAAGTGGTGATTTTTGGTAATTTATTGGTATTTAGTTGTATGATTTGATCTCTATATTTTTCTTGTAGATTTGATTGGTTTTTAGCAAAAAAAAATCTTCTTATAAAACATGAGAAATTTGTTGATCATTATCAAATTATTTTCAATTTACCTAGTTATCTGGGATGATAATCCTTAAAAAAAGCTTCACATGTTGTTCTGAGGCCTCCATAATATCTAATGGTATTTCAAACTATGCCACGATTAGTGCAACTCTATCAACATCTTTTTTTATTCTCTAATAGAAACTTGGATTTCAAATGCCACAAATTATTTAGTCAAGTCCTATACCCTATATTTATAGGACAAAAATATCTTTCTTCATTGAGCTTTGAGCTCTAACTTGATTCACAACTAGCTCACTATCTCCAAACACCTACAACAATTTGACTCCTTTATTTTGTGCTAGATGAAGACCTTGAATTAAGAAATCATACTCAACTACATTGTTAGTGTAGGATGATTAAAATTTGAAGGAAAATTAACTTTTCATTATTGGGGGACACCAACATTATTCCTACTTCTTGAACCATCAAAATACTTTTTCCATCTACCTCCAACATATTCTTGAGGCTTCATGAGATTTCCCAACCCTATTTTATCTACCTCATTATATGGTTCAAACTAAAAGTTACTTCCGCATTCCTCAAGGAGACTATCTATCATATCATTATAGCCTTATGTATGGTATTTCCATCCTCTTGATCTTGTACGGTGTAATTCATGTTGATGGGGTTGGGATTATATGGCTCAATATGATATTTTGAGATGGTTTCAACCTTCATGATTACCTTTGTACCATACTTGGTCATAAACAATATATGAGACCAATCAAAGGATAAATATCTCCATATTTTTGTTATGAAATCTCTAGAAAGATATATAGAAAGGTAAGAAGGAAGGTCAATGATTGAATATATTGATGTATGAAGAGGCTTGGGCATGCATGGAGAGTAAGGTCTAGGTCTTTGATAACCCCTAATATTTTATCAATAGTCCCATCTAATTGGGAAACTCCCTTTTCAACTGGGGTATAAGATAGACCTAATAGGCATAATATAATTACTAGCTCTTAAATCAATCTATCATGCCCACATTTTTTTTTCTAGAATTTGACAAAACAATTGGAACCCTTTTATTTTTTTGTGTGTTTAATTTCAATCAAAAAAAATTATGCCACAAAAGAAATGTTGCATTGTAATTGAGTGTACATATTTTATGAAGTTGGAAGGTATATTGGTTAAGGCGACTCATAAGTATTTTATTTATACCACTTACATTTTCTATCAAAGATGGGGATCCTCAATAATACTAAAGAGTATTATTATGAAAACAATGCGATTCATTTAAATTCTAGAATGTTCAAGGTCATGACCACAAGGGACTCATGAAACACCTATCAAACTTACTAAGAAAAGATGTTGAATTCTTTGCTTACTATTAACTTATTAATTGTGCCTTAATTATCACATTAAATTAGATGTGTACATTGTTTAATCCATCAAATTGAAATATGGTTAATATGTTATACTCTACTTGATCAACATGAATTGGAGAATTACCATTGATTTGTATTATATGGTATCTTGAATAACAAAATGAATCAACGATAGGGTTGGTACTTTTCCAAAAAGAAAATTGAGCTAGAAGGAATAATTAACAAGAACGTGATCAACTTCACATTTAACTTACTGCACTTGATTCATTGTATCTATTAACCCACACCCTTGTGAATTTGTAAAAATCACTGAGTATGTCATGTAATTTGTGTAACATGCTAAGTCTTTAGAAATAGTGTGATCCAAGAAATTGGAAAAAGAAAATGTAGTACATTTACTAGAATTAAGATAATTAATTTTATTTAAGATACCCATCTCATTGGATTTGCCTAAACTATAACTAAGGGAAGTTTATTTTCCTTTTCGATATCTAATTTATTGAACGGCTAAGAATTTATTACTTATCAACTGTTAGACTCTTCTTGGAAAAAGAAAATGTAGTACATTTATTAGAATTAAGATAATTAATTTTATTTAATATACCCATCTTATTGGATTAGCCTAAACTATAACTAAGGAAGTTTATTTTCCTTTTCGATATCTAATTTATTGAACGGCTAAGAATTTATTACTTATCAATTGTTAAACTCTTCCTTCAATGTAGAAAATATTAAATGATCAATTATTTAAGTTCATTCAATTTATTCTTGATTTTTTTTTCCAAATTTGCTTATATCAAACCCAATGATAGCAATACCTCAAAACAAATGAATTTGTTCTATTGGGTGAATGATAAGAAGGATACTCACGCAAGAAAAGTACATGAACAAGTAACATCAAATACTATGATTTAATCTATGATCCCGCATGCCTACTGTAGCCTTTATGCATGCTCCATAAAATGTTCCACACATTTATCTCCTTCCATCCTTGCTAAACAACAGTTGAATATGCTTCCATACCTAATTTTTGGAATAATAAGATTATAATATTTAGGAAATAAAAATTAAAACATATAAATGACTCATTTAACAGTGATTTTTTTTCTAAATTATATAAACTAGCAATCACACCCTAGTGTACAATGGGTACACCAAGAAGTGTGGAAGGTCAATTAGGATAAATTTTGGTTTTTTTTTTTATACTATATAAAGCTACAATAATTATTAATTATAAATTTTCATTTTATGTATTTAATAGTTTTATTTAAAAATATAATATATAATAATAATAAGTATAGTTAAATTATTTATAATTTATTTTTTATTAAATTTAAATATATATTATATATTATATATTAATTATGCTAGTATATAATTTTCATTTTAATAAACATACTCTCAAACCCTTGTCAAAACCTTATTTTCATGCTGCAGTTCACCAAATTGGAGAAGTGAAAGGTCTATACCAATGAGGAAGAGATTGGAGGAGCCGTGGGAAAGCAGCTAAAAATAGATGGACCCTGTAAAAATTTTAAGCCCATGTATCATTACTTGTGGCCATATGGGGGAGTGGCAAGAATAGGCAACGACCTGCTAAACACACCTGTCTTGTGGTAGGTGTCTAGTAATACTAGGTAAGACAAACATCAATCTTCCAATTACATTTTTGATCTTTGTGTTCATTTCTATGCTCATATTCCTTCATTCTCTTTTCTTTGTTTAAGGGAGTGGAGCCGATCGTGGGTATAGATTTGGATAGCCTGGGGCCCACCGTTGGGAAATTTTTATGCCAATAAAAATTTCAAATATGCTTTTAAATATGATATGACAGATTCATATTAAATTCAAAATATGTCCTATCATAGGTAGACTTTTTTACTGTCACCTTCTCAATAGTAGGTGAATGCAAGTTGACATTTATTTTCCACCTTCACAATATTAAGTGAATGCATCATGATAAACTTATTTCCACAATATAAATAATATTTGTCACCTTCCCAATAAAAGGTTGTTGTAAAGGGATATTTTATTATCCAAAATACAACTCTTATTGAATTAAAAGTGAGTTGACATGCACTCAAAGTGAGTTGACATGTACATGAGACATTGCTAAATGGTTTAATTCCAAATATGTTTGAAAAAAAAAATTGCAACATGTTCCATTTCTCATCTTCTTTTTACAAACAACTGGTTCCCAAGTGTCCATAATAACCAATCTTTTTATAAATTTTCCTGCAAAATTGAAAAAAATGAACTCTCAGGATCACTATGCATTGCAATTATTCATTAAAACACATAATTATTAGACTATTATTTACAAATCCACATAAAAAACAATAATCATAAAAAAAAAATAAAACTGGTTAGAATTCAAACAAAATTTAATATCACTTCAAATCACCAACTAGAAATCCTATGTACCCATGAAGCTATCACTTCTACCATTAATCCATTGAATGTAGATCAAATTCTCTCCCATAATTCAAATTAACCCACTTGCTACCAATTCAAATTCCCCCAACCTATTTATGCAACCAATCCTCAGTTGTGCGATGCAAGTTACAACTGCATAAATTCAAATTTCTCACTTTCTACTACATACTCCTGAGTGACGATGCCCTCCTCAAAATCAATGCACTCTCCTCCTTTAGCTTCTATGGTAAGTCTCAATACTTGCATTTGCAATAATACAAACTGCATTCCATTTTATATTGTTTGAAATTTCCTTCTCAATTTACATTTAAATGAATCGACACATTGTTAATTTTCATAGCCATCCTTTATGTTGTCATCGACCAGTCTCCCTTTAAGCTTTGTTATGGTTGAAATATTTGCAACCCTTTGGAATACAAAATTATGATACATATATATATTGCAAAAAAGTTTTTCTATGTATGTTTCCTATAGCCCTGTCCATTTTCATGAAACTTACGCAGTTATCTATATCTGCAATATATATATATATATGTTTATATATAAAATGAAGAAACTTACATATTTATCTATATCTGCAAAATATATAGGTTTATCTATAAAATGAAGAAACTTACAAATTTATCTATATCTGCAATATATATATATAGCCTATGCTGCTACTTACATTTATTTTGTTGAACCCAGTTCAAGTGAAGAACCGGGTGCATTTCACTTGAACTAGGTTCTTCCTTTGAACTGGGTTCTTCATTGCATTGCGTTCAACAAAGAAATATATATATAGCCCTGTTCATTTCCATGAAACTTACACATTTATCTATCTATGTAATATATATATATATATATATACTGCATACTCAAATCAAATCTAAATCTGTACAGTTCATCAGCAGTATGGTTCAAATTTATCCAACCCTTTTTGATACAACATTGTGATACATATATATACAAAGATACAAATATACGCAAATTACTTATAGCCTTGTTCATTTACATTCAATTTATGTATCTATCTATCTCTACAAAATATATATATATATATTGCAAGGATAGATGGATATGTATGTCAGCCATATCCTTCTTCATGTACATTGAAACTAATTAGATGTATGCTTTGTTTGTTGTTCAATTAAAGTGACTATAAATATCGACCCCTACCCCTTATAGCCAATTGTCATAATGGCTAACTCCTACTTATGTTACAAAAAGAAATTAAAAGGCATGACACACACACACACATTTATATGTTGCATGAAGTTATATTTTAGTTTGTTGTTTGAGCAATAGTTATAACATAAGTAGGAGTCAACCATCATCATAGTTACTTGTAAGGGAGAGGGGTCGATATTTACAGTCACTTTAATTGAACAACAAACAAAGCATACATCTAATTAGGTTGAATGTACATATGCATATATGTATATGCACGTGTTGACGTATATGTCGCATCAAAACACTCTTGCCCTGCAGTGCATGCAGTTAGAACTGGTATAAAATCCATGGAAAATACCATGACTTATAAATTCTTGGCAAATGCCATGAATTTTAATTTCATGGAAAATGCCATGAACTTTATACCACTTCATTGCATTCTTTGTAGGGAAAAAAAGCTCCTTCGTTTCTTTGTTTGTTCTTCAATTAAATTGATAGTGTATACATGTTTCCTATAGCAGGCTATCACATACCATACCCACCATATGTAATATGTCCAAATCTATACCCACGATCAGCTCCTATGCCCACACATAGCTCCTCTCCCTTATGTGTATGTTTTCTTGTTTGTTCTTCAATTTAACTGACTGCAAATGATGACCCCTCTCCCTTATAGCCAATTGTGATAGCATATGACTCATACTTATGTTATAACCCATTTATGAAAGAGCATAAATAAATTGAAACAACAGTAAGATAGATAGATATACATATATACATAGATAGATATACATACATACATACATACATACATATATATATATATATTGTAGAGATAGATAAATACATAAGTTTACTATAGATAAAATAAAAGTTACATACTGCCAGCTTGATAGTCAAGGGGCATGGCATAAAAAAATAAGCCGACTCGGACGTTGATGACGTGGACCCCTTGCTCAAAGTTACCTTACCCTTCTTCATTTACATTCAACTTAATTAGATGTATGCTTTGTTTGTTCTTCAATTAAAGTGACTGTATGGTACCAATTTCTCAAACAACATTATGAAACATTTACACAACTTGAAACAACAATATGATAGAAATATTTGAAACCCTTTCCTGTATCCTAATTTTGTTTGAAGATATACATATTTGTATCATACTGTTGTTTCAAGTTCATATAAATTTCTATCATAATGATGTGTCATTTGTATCATACTGTTGTTTCAAGTTTATATATAATGGTATCATAATGGTATCATTTGTATAAGAGGTAGAGTTGTAGATATGATAGTATAACATGCATTGCTTGTTTCATTACACACATACCCTTCATCATTTGAAATCAACTCAATTAGATGCATGGTTATTTTGTTCTCCAATTATACTCAATATTACATGTATGAATTTGTTGTTTCAGTTGATATCATTATTTTCATTATACCAGTTATAAGTGTATGTTTTTTTACTAATCACTATGTTGTTTCAATGCAAAGGAAGAAAAAAGTGACAACAAATACTAGGTGACCTGTAACAAGGAGACTTGTACCAAAGTGGAGGTGGACAACTGTGGTTGCACACAAGAAAGGTGTGCATCTGCCACATAGCAATGAGGAGGACATTGTGATTCCTATTCACCAGCCAACTGAAGAACCAAGTAGTGAGGAGGATGTAGAAATTGTTGTGGAGCAGCCAACTGAATCTATACTCCAATCTAACCCAGCTATATCAACCAAAAAGGTTGCACCAAGCCGGGCATGGACCCAAGCTGACATGGACCATGCCCTTGAAGATGTCGAAGACAATGGGTGGTCAACTAGAGGTGCATCCAAAAAGTGGGGTATTCCTACCACCACATTGTCAAATTGGCTGGGTGGTGTGACCACTACTAGAAGGAAAGGGCCCCCAACAGTCCTGACTAAGGACGTAGAGTCATTGATTGTCAATTGATGCAAGGAGATGGTTGCTATTGGCCATGGTTTGGATATTGTCAATCTCAAAACAGAAGTGGCCCAAATATGCAAAACAAGGAATAATCCCTTCAAGAATGGGCTTCCCAGCAAGTCTTGGTGGACGGGATTCAAAAGAAGGCATGTTGATCTGAGCTTGAGAACAACCCAAGGACAAGATAGAGATTGTGCTATAAATCTTAGGCCTATAGTTGTAAGTTCTTTCTATGACACTTTGGAGAAATCCTATGCATGAGGGAATTATGGATCACAAAGGATTTGGAACTGCAATGAGACAGGGCTGCAAGCTGGTCGAAACGGTAACATGAAGGTGCTTGCCACCAAAGACACCAGAAGTGTTGCTTACATTATCCCAAAGAGTTAGGAGTGGATCACTATTCTAGCATGTGTAAAAGTTGTAGGTCAGAAAATTCTAGGGTTTTATTTGTTCAAGAGCAAAAATAATGTGAAAAAATACATAACCAACTATGAGGCAGGAGCATTGATGGTCGTTCAACCTCACGCATGGATGACAAAAGAGATTTTTATCAAATGGCTCAAGTTCTTTGCTATGCAAGTACCTGGGGGTTGCCCGCCCATCCATAGACACCTCTTGATATTTGATGGCCATAGAAGCCATGTAGCTTTCTCTACCATTATCAAAGCAAGGGCACTTGGTATTGACTTGCTCACCACACCAGCCCACACATCACACAAGATGCAGCCTCTTGATGTGAGTGTTTTCTCGTATTTCAAGTCTGACTTCAAAAAGGAAAGAAAAAATTGGAGTATTAGACATCTAAATCTGGAGATAAGAAGGGAATAATTGGCCACACTTGGCAGCCTAGATTTTCAAAAGTCATTAGTTGTTTCAAACATAATAGCTGGCTTCAAGAGGACAGGTATTTGGCCCTTTGATCAAAATGCTTTGGAGAAGGACATGAGGGTTAGCGAGACTTTCCAGTTTGTTTCCCCTGAGGAAGCATCAGCTGCTGCAAACATTCTAAGCCTATCCAACAATGGTTTGGTAGTGAATGAGGGTGAGTGTAATGATGGAAATGCAGAAGTTGGATATCAGCAAAATGGGATGCATGGTTAGTATATTATGCAATTACCCATCTTCATTTCCAATCAACTCAATTATATGCATGGTTGGTTTGTTCTTCAATTACTCTCAAACTTACATGTTTGAATTTATTGTTTCAGATTCCAATGAACCACTTGAAAAAATAGTATTGGGAGACCAAAATACTGAGGGAGACATATCTCTTTCTCTACCAACTCCACCCGAGCAGCCTTCCTGGCTGTTAGATGTTGTTGCTAATCTTGGTATAGATATGCATGTGGAGGAAGAACAAAGTCTTACAATGCCATCTCCACTACACAACATGGGTCCAAATACGTTAGTACATTTCTATGCTAATTGGGGAGACAGTGATGATGAACAGTTAGGAGATGGAGTGGATGCTACAGATAGTGAGGTGCCAGAAACTAGTAATGCTGATTTGATTGAGCCTTTGGGAGGCCAACCAACTTCACACATCTCACAATTCTTGAAGCTATTGGTTCATGTAGTGAAAGACAAGACTAATAAGGTAGCAGACCGTGGGATCAAATTGCAAAGAGGATCCCAACTACTAACTGCTGATGACTACATGGCCTTGCTAAGTGAGAAAGAGGAAAAGAAGAAGGAATTAGAAGAACTGAAATTGAGGAAGAAGCAATAGCTTGCAGAGCGCAAGATAGAACGAATTTCAGAATTGGAGGTGAAGGATCTGATGAGAATTGAAAAGTAAAAGAAACACCTAGCAGTAGAGGTTGAAAAGGAGCTACAAAAGAAGGTGAACGACAAAAAAAGGGAGGAGCAAAGGAGAGAAAAGGAAGCTACCAAAAGGGATAAAGATTTGGAGAAGGCACAAGCAAATGCTACAAACGAGAGGTGACTCAGCAACCCTCTAAATCCCTTGCCTAGCCGCCATAGGATCTTCATAGATTTTGTGTCTATTCAATGCCCCCAATATTTTCCATCACCTACCCAAGCTAGCAGCCAAACATTTTAGAGTTGGAGTCCTTCACTTTTGCAGTCCTATACACTCTCAAATAGCCCAAGCGTTTCCCAACCATTTCAGAGTTGGAGTCCTCGTTCACAATCATACCAACCCTCACCTACCCCAAGCATAATCCAACCAATTCAATCTTGGAGTCCTTCTCCATCACAGGCCACATCCAACTCACAAGATAGCATGGCATCAAATTTTAGTTTTCCTACCTTTTTCGATTGATTTTAATGTTTGGTTGCAACTATTTTGTTTCAAAGGTTTTGATGGACTCAAAATGATGTTTGAATTTTTTTTGTTTTGAATGTTTGTAACTTGGAACAACAGTATGAATTGAATACAAACAATATATTCCATCATGTTACTTTCACTAACTGTTTCATTTTTTGTAATTGACTAGCCAACAAGGCATACATCTAATTATGTTGAATGTAAATGAACAAGCCTATAGGAAACTTATGTATCTATCTATCTTTGCAATAGTTAGATGCATATATATGTATGTATCATAATGTTGTATCATACTAGTGTTTGAAGTTATTTAGTAGCTTCAGTATGTTATATCAGAAAGGGTTGGAAATATTTATATCATAGTGTTGTTTGAAGTTATATATAAATTTGATAATGTTGTATCAGAAAGTGTTATGCTGTATGAAGTAATATTTTAGTATGCTATATGAGAAATGATATTAACATAAGTAGGAGTAAGCATATATATACATATGCATATGCATATGCATATACGTATACATATATGCATGTGCATATGCATATGATGCATATACATATGCATATACATATATACATGTACATATATGCATATGATGCATATGCAATATGCATTATATACATCATATGCATCATATGCATATGTTGACTCCTACTTATGTTAATACCATTTCTCAAACAACATACTGAAATATAACTTCATACAACATATGCATATACATATATGCACATGCACATGCACATGCACATGCACATGCACATGCACATGCACATGCACATGCACATGCACATACATATGCACATATGCATATACATATACATATACATATATGCATATGCATATACATAAATGCATATGCATATACATATAGATATGAAACAATGATAGTAAGTGTAACAACAAATTCATACATCTAAGATTGAGTGTAATTGATGAACAAACTAACCATGCATGTAATTGAGGTGATTGCAAATGAACTATGGTATTTGTGCAATGAAACAAGAATTTCATGTTATACTATCACATCCCCAATTGTAATTGTAATTCAATATAATTCAATTAAGACTTGTAATTGTAATTGTAATTGCATTTAAGACAAGTGAATAGTAATTGTAATTGTAATTGACAGAAATCAAACAATGATACAATGATAGAATGTGTAACAAAAATCAAACAATATATAGTAATTCTATATATCTGCCATATGTAATTGTAATTGATAGAAATCAAACAATGATACAATGTGTAACAAAAAAATTTAGACATGTAAGATCGAGTGTAATTGATGAACAAACTAACCATGCATCTATTTGAGTTGATTGCATATGAACAAGGGTTTTTGTGCAAGGAAACAAAGAATGCATGTTATACTATCACATCCCCAATTATAATTCACACAAATTAAACAATGATACAATGTGTAACAACAAATTGAGACATGTAAGATTGACTACAATTGATGAACAAACTAACCATGCATGTAATTGAGTGTATGAGAAATGGTTATAACATAAACAGGAGTCAGCCATCATCATAGTTAGCTGTAAGGGAGAGGGGCCGATATTTATAGTCACTTTAATTGAAGAACAAACAAAGCATACATCTCATTAGGTTGAATGTACATATGGATATGCATATGTGTATGTAAATGTATCTATGCATATTCAATGCAATTTCGATGGAGAGTGTAACAAATGGAAGGTACGATGCATTATTTGATGGAGAGTGTAATGTTGTTGCTGCTTATGCTTATGCATTGTTCCACTCTCCACCTAAAATAACAACTTTTTTCTTTGCATATGCATATATACATATACATATACATATATGTATATGTATGCATATATGTATATGTATGCATATATGTATATACATATGCATATGCATATGTATATGTATATACATATATGCATACATATACGTATACATATGCATATATGCATAAGCATATGCATATACATATACATATGAAACAATGATAGAAAGTGTAACAACAAATTGATACATGTAAGATTGAGAGTAACCGATGAACAAAGTAACCATGCATCTAATTGAGCTGATTGCAAATGAACAAGGGTCTTATGTTATACATGTAAGATTGAGGTGTCTTAGGTTAATAGGAATGAGCCCTTATTTTGTAATAAGATTAAGAGGTATATACATTGTAAGAAGTCTTATTTGTACAAGATATACAAAGGAACCATTGATGCCATCATCAACACTAATTTGGTATATCTTGGATAGATCAGACTCCTCCAACGTATATGCACAATTGTAAGTCTTATATCTTTGAGGTGATGAAGGGTATGTTTGCAATGAATGAAAAAGTGCATGTTATAGTATAACATCCCCAATTCATACTCTTAGAAATAATTGAATGATACAAACTGAAACAACAAATTCATACATGTAAGAGTGAGTGTGATTGAAGAACAAACTAACCATGCATCTAATAGAGCTGATTGCAAAGGATCAAGGGTATGTGTGTAATGAAACAAGCAATGCATGTTATACTATCAACATTTCCCTACCCACCAGTGGCCTATTGCCCTTAAACAAACTATACATATGTACATACATATACATATACTATATATATATATGTATACACACACATATACATATGCAACATTATATGGTAATTGTAATTGCATGTAAGACTTGTGAATGTAATTCAATATAAATTAAATTATGCATGGAATTCATATAAATGTAAATGAACAAGGCTATATGAAATTCGGTTTCTATATATCTGCCATATGTAATTGTAAACCTGCAAGTTGCATATATATAATGGCAGTATTAGAACATTATCATACACTCCATAGTTGTAGGTGGCATGCACCTATCTTTTGGCCAAATTATGTATGTATGTGTGTATAGTATAGACACATACATCTATGTATGTGTATACACTATACACACATACATCTATATATGTGTGTATAGTATACACACATACATCTATGTATGTGTGTATAGTATACACACATACATACATACATAAATAATTATTATGTATGTATGTATACATACATACATAATATTTTAATGTTTATTATAATATAAAGATGTGCAATATTATATCAATTAAAAAAGTAAAATGATTACTAAATTGACTAGGAAAGTCCTATAAATGATTAGTCAATTAAAAAATAAAATGATTAGCAAATTGACTAGGAAAATCCTATAAATAGATATGATTGTATTCCCAAAAACTCCACAATTCAGGTAGAGATGACGAACAAGGAAGAGTGGATGATGGGGGTTGGGAATTTTTGAGCGAGGGGTTCATGGCAACGGTGGAAACAGTCGGCTAAAAAATAGGTGCATGAAACCCCTGAAAGTCGAGTTGTACAAACCCATGAATGGTATGTATATGTATACACACAGTTAGCAAAAAATATAGGTGCATGAAACCCTTAACAGACGTTATCTATATGTATACAAATAGTATGTGTATGTATATATAAATGACCGATTGTGTGTAGATATATACACACAAACACACAAACAGACTCACAAACACACACACACATATGTGTGTGTGTGTAATTTTTAGAATATATACACAGTTGACCATATTTTGCTTGCAAGAAACTCTTAATACTAAAGAGTATATTAACTTCCAATACTGCCACTATACATATGCAAATTATAGAGGTATAAAACGAAAACAAAGGTCTATATTATGGCGGACTATGTGTATATGTGTGTATACATAGATATATATGCATATACAAATTACAGAGGTATAAAATGAAAACAAAGGTCTATATTATGGTGGAGTGTGTGTATATGTGTGTATACAGAGATATATACACATATATACACACATATACACACAGTCAGTCGTATATATGCATAAATATAACTGTATACACACATATACTCACAATCGGCCACATATATGCATAAATATAACTGTATACTCACATATACACAGAGTCTGCCATAATATAGGTGCATTATTGTTGCAAAATTACATTTGCTCGTCGTTCCTGTGTGTATATGTGTGTATACATAGATATATATATGCATATATATACATATATATATATGTGTGTGTGTGTGTGTGTATACACACATTTAAACACAGTCGGCCATGTATATGCATATATATATGTATACTCACATATACACACACTCCACCATAATATAGGTGCATTATTGCTTGAAAATTAAATTTGCTCGCCATTCTTGTGTGTATATATCTGTATACATATATGTATATGTATAAATACATATATATATATATCGGTATAGAGATATATATACACAGAAGCGACCATGAATAAGCTACAACAAAGCTTCATTAGACGAGGAAATCATTACAACTTGACAAAAGCTATTTAAAAAAATATATATCGTAAGAAAAACCTAGAAAAATCTTGCAATGCATAGTTACTACCTAAGTGAGGTTGGAACACAATCTCACATGCGTAGCAAGAAGTTAAATAATTTTATTTTACTGAATATGGTGTTGATAAACACAAAAAACTCAAAAAATGCATCACCACGACTCGCCCATCGCCTCACCACCATTGGCTTCCATCCTAACCAGAGCTGGTTTTGACTGCAACCACTCAAAATGAATAAAGTTTCATGAATGGATGTTTCATGAACCGAAAGCAAGACCAAGCGAATGGTGTGCATGCCGAGGTGGTAGGCGTTAAGGCCGACGGTGGAGGAATGTGTAGCAGTCAATGCGCATTTACTAGGATTAATATTTGCAAGTACTGGCGTGGCGCCAAACAACCATCGGTCATTCAGATGTCCATGATCGATATACGCCAAATTTTTAGACATTTTTGGATGTTTTTGAAAATTGCCCCCAAAACTTTGGAAAATGTACTCGAAATTCCCCCCAAAAAAGTTACAAACTGCCAGCTTGACGGTCAAGGGACATGGCAAAAAAAATTTAGCTAACTCGGACGTTGATGTGGACCCCTCACTCAAAGTTACCCTACCCACCATCGGGCCCTCTCCCTTACCTGTGTGTGAGTTCTTTTTTTTTTTCTGTCTTATTTGTTTGGTGGAAAAGAGTTGTTAATGGCCGAGAGCCAAAAGAGCAGGAAGCGTAAAAGACGTGGGTAACTGCTGTGAAAGAAAATATATGTGCATTTCTCCAATCGACCCTTACAACTCTCTATCCTGCGAGCTTAAATATTAATAATAAGATGGTTATCTCATATATGTGTTATTATTGAAGATGTAAGTTTACATTCCATAAATCTATGAAGCAGAGACAGTTAATTATACCCAAGCATTCATGCAAGTGTTGAGAAAGTTATGTTTTACCCAACAGTTAATCTTAGTCACTGAGGAGGGGATTGGAAGATATATTTAGTAGTGGATAAATAGAAATGGAACTAAAGGAACCATTATCTACCTTGAGCTCAACTTGCTCAAAAGAACCCATGTACAGAAAGACAAAAAAATCCTACTGTTCTTCTTGAGTGCAATCATGGCCTAAATCTGCGAATGTACCAAAATAGTCGATGGGTTGTTATGGGTTTCGTTCTTACTACTTATGGAAAATCAAATGGGGTTTACATTGCAACCACTGCTATTTTGTGATAAAATTTTGACCTTTTGAATTTTAAATGGTGTAATCACTGAGCAATGAAACATTAAAAAAGTGGTTTTCACAGAATAATGGTGAGCAAATACAAAATATAGTGCATACATATGACTACTCCCTTATACACAAAATCTACCGAGTGGTTTTACTGAATATTCATATTTTTTTCCTTTCTTTTCTTTTTTGCTTTTGCTCTTTTTCTTTATCCTAGTTCGAAACTCTGCAATAGAGATTTGCAAATAGAGGAAGAAACCCAGGTGCAATCTTGAATACCTGTTCACCAAGCTAGCCAATAGGGAAAAATCTCTCTTTCCACCCATCCATATGGCATCTTCGAGCCATGATTGGCTCTATCCAACCCCGGGCAAGAAAATAAAATCATCAAGAATCCAACAACACAAACAAGACAAAAAAAATACAACCCATACCCAATAATGGAGACAGAATATCATTTTCCCGTGAAACCATTCAATATCACAAAGTTTCCAGCAACCAAGACACAATATACATCCACAAAATCTACAACTCACGATGGAACTACAACCCATTATGGAAAGAAAATTTTGTAATCAAGAACACTCAAAAATCATCTAAAAACAAATGGCAAGAAGAGCTATAACAACTTATCTTTCATATTTATTTTTTTGCAATTCCCAACTCGTCCTCCCTTAAAACCCTCCAACCTCCAAAGAAGAATCCTCCTACCTACAAAGAACTGGAACCCCCTTTTAAAAACACCTAGAAGAATTCAATCAGAAGTTTTTTAAAATTTTCCTCACAAATTATAAAAGATAATAAAATAAAGATGGGTCAAACTAGATTATGGGTTGAGATATGGATCCTAGGATGAGCCTTTACCCTCGCTACATACCTAAAATTTATCATATAAGTCAAGTAAAATGTGTTTCTCAACCTTAATAAAATTCAAAAGAACTCTCAGCCTTACAACACTTGGTCACAAAAAAAACTTCAATGAAGTGACTCAATAATGACCTTGATGATATTTTTCCCCCTTTTTTCCCATTGGAAAGTAACTTCCTACATATTAATCACCACAATAATACATGCAACATTATGACAATTTAGGTCAACAATAATTAATCACATCATTTACTAATCGAACAATGGTTATTTTCATAACTTAATTGGTGTGGTTCATATAGACAATTTTCTTTCATTTTTTTTTAATTTACATATTTAACTATACAAATTTTGAATCCACCTTTAAAGGAATGAAATCATGAAAGAAAAGAAATTGAATTCATCTATTGTCTATTCCTCCCTATCTATCCTCGAACAATTTATTTTTGCTACTAATAAAGGCATACCATTCATCTAAATATCAATGCATATAACTTACCTCTTTTGTACACTTGAGGTTCACCTTTAACTTGGAGTTACCTTCATTCACACTTGTGTATGATTGGCTATCAATGCTCCAAGGTCTTAGTATGGTTGGCTAGCAACTGTCTTGCTACTTGAAAACACTCCAAGGTCTCCGTCCATCTCATAGATGGTATCTTCATTAAGGGACATGAAATGCATTAGTACCTTCATCTTTTATTTTTATTTTACATGTAATGTAATCCAATCATAAGGAATCATACCTAGTCCTAAACTAAGTCAAACAATCACAAATTCCATAATGAAAAACTAAATAATTTACATCAAAATAATTATGTCAAATTTAGATAATCAATGGTTCCTAGACTCAAACTTTTAGATTCAATGCATTATTAGAATATACATCATGTAATAAGATGCAAGGGTTAATAGTCTCTTGAATAGAAAATTTGTAAGGGAATTATGCAAAAATTGCTTGACAGTTATAACCAACTTTCTTATAGAATTCTAAAGAGAGAAATAATAAATTGTATGATTTACCAATGCGACCAATGTATCAATTGATCTTAGTAGGGACATGTCATATATCCAAGAAGGAAGGAGCAGTACCAGTCAGATAGAGGTTGGTCTTACAAAATCATACAATCATGTGAAAGGTGTTTTCTAATGGTTAAAGAGAGATAAAAGAGAGGAAGTTACTAAATTTTTTATTCCATTAGCTAACATACATTGATAGGGATTTCTCTTCCACCCTTTGTTGAAGCATCACTAGGTTGATTTATTTTCTTCAATGTCTCTTGGAGTAAATCCATCTATTCCGAGATTGATAGTACCTCCCACATTCATATATAAGTTGGTTTTTTCGTTTGCTCCACAATATTAAAAGGGGAATGACTAACCTTTAGAGACTATTTTTTGTGACAATGACAACTTCCTTTGATTAGTGGTTGATTGTGAGTTGATACTTGGACTAATCCATGGAATAATTTTCTTTTCTAGTAGTCTAGCTTTCTTGCAACTCAAAATATTTGGAAATTGTACTCTCCCTTGTGACGGGTTCTGATGATTGTATTATTTTTTTCACATAACTATTTCTACATCCTTCTATTTTTATGGAGTTAGTACACTTAATACATTGTTAAATACCTCTAATTTCTTTGAGAATGAATGGATTATGTGTTTTAGTTCTTATTCTTTCATGGTTGAAATTTCTTGAACGATTGTATTATTTCATGATTCTATGCATACATGTTTGTGTTCTATGATAATGTTTTTTGCAAAATCCAAATGTTGAGCATTCTATATCTCCTCTAAGTTACTCAAAAGGGAAAGGAAATAAGATCTGAAGTGGGTCACAAAGCTTTGAAGTGGGTTGTAGAGCTTCAGAGTGGGCCATAGATCTCCATAATAATATTTCTAGTCATAAGCTATTCATTTCTCTATCAAGCTAGAGATAACTCTACCCATTCCATGCCAACTTAAGTCTTGGAATGGGCCACACAAATGGATAACCTTGGATGACTCTAGCTAAACAATTGGTATTCATAATTTTTTGACTAATTTTAGTCTCCATTCACCACACATTGTTCAGTTTAAAGTTGATTAATCTAAGATTACACTAAAGTAGATAATGATTGCATGAACTTGTACTTCTAATAATAGATAGCCCCTTATTGGGATCACTAGCATCTCTTGTTAGAACAAACTAATTGCTAGTCTTAGGAATACAATGAGGCTCAGTCTAATTTGAGCTCTCAATTTAGTTTAGCTAATCTTTAGTTCAATCCGGTTGATGGATAAGGCTTAAATGTAAATAAAGAAGCCATTAGATAGGAATAAGGACTCTAATATTTCCATTCCTATTTTTTTCTATTATATTTTTCTTTTCTACTCTTTGTAATTCAATTGTATGTGGTCTCATTAAATAAAAGTAAGAAGGGAATTCATATAACTCTATGTTAGTTTTAGAATGTCTATCCAAAAGGGGAGTTAGACCCACTCTACTAAAAGGAGGATAGATTTGGGTATTTTCAATTTGTTGATTTTCTTTATTATGTGATGTTATAATATGGTGTGATTAAATTTGTTATGTCCATCATTCATTTTTGTCAACCTGTAGGTGTTCATAAAATCATAAAAATCCAAAAACTAAATCAAGACATTTATCTTTCAACATTTCCTTTTCATGCATTAATTATGATCAATTTTATTTTAGTTTGTGTGTTTACTCTCCATGCATTGTTCTGGTATAGGTGAGATTTTTATTTTATTTCAAATTCAATATTTACTTTTGCATGAGTTGAATGGATAACAACATATGCAATTGTTTTCAACATAGGTTTTTATAGAGAAAGTAGTATCTTAGATCAATTTCCTTTGTCATCATCAAAACTTAGGAATAGAACCACTATCTTAAAATTCCCCAAAGCCTTATTATAGATAGCTACAAACACCACCCCAAATCGATAAAATTAAATGACATGAAAACTAGATGACTACATTGACCCTATCATTTTGGGCACCATTTCTAGGGAATAAATATTAAGTTAAAGTATTGGTAGGGTTTCTAACCAAAGTATTATAGTTTATGAGTAGGCTTAGAGACTCTTTAGGCTACTTTACAAAGAAACCCACATTTAGCACCAAAAAAAAACTAAATTTGAGATCCATCCTAGGGGAGTCATCAAAACCTTTATCAAGTCAAGAAGGACATATAACCCATAGACCTTGTATCACCATAAAAAATAAAATTGTGGGTGAGGATGGACTAGCTAATAAGACTTTCTCATATCTGATTTCCTTGAATCTTGATAGAAATGAGCTTGCTATGAAAATGAATCTCCCCTTTAGGGGTGCTAAAATTTAGAGTAATTTTTTTTTAATAGCCAAACTATTTTTATTTGAATTCAAAGTCTTATTTCAAACTTATGACTATGATATTGACAACCATAAATTGAAACTCTTCCCCTCCACCTTGAAGGAATCAACCTTGTGTTGGTTTTTGGGATTAACAATTGATTCCATATATACATGGGAGGAAGTGGAGACTATATTTCTTGAAAAATATCAAGATTATTATAGAGTTTTGGATAAAAAGGAAGAAATTTTTAGAATCAAAGAACTGGAGGACAAAAATTGGAAGATTACATTAATCACTTCTTGTTTTTCCATCAAAGGTGTGAAATTGGTTTGGATGAAGAACTTATAAACACCATTTTCTTGAGACTAATAGATGAGATGCCAAGGAAAATTTAAATCTTATGGATTTAATATACATAAATAAGTTATATTTCAGGGAGATTATAAAGGCTAGAGAAAATTACTCCTATATGTAATCCAATAATAGGATGATTAAAAGGGGAAAAAATTAGTAACAATATCACTGAAGTAATGAAAGAACCAGATACCATCAAAATAGGCATCCTCCTTTATTTGAAAACCACTTTGGATGGGGTACAAGCTAATCGAAATACTTAGCCTTTAGCTATCCACTTCCTATGATGTAGAGAGAAGTACCCATTTAGAGAATGCCCCTTGAATCATTCTAAGTTATGTAGAATTTGGGAAAAGAACCATTCTATCAAAAAATATAGCTTGCTTCCTAAAATCAATAATTGATTAAATAAAATACTATCAATTGATGAGGAACTCAATTTCATTAGGTAGATAAAACCCAATTTTAGTTTCAACCAATACCTTGGATAGTTCAAGTATTGAACTCCCTCAAATAATGGTTTGGTCCATGGAGAGGTCCACCTCTACAAATCCCACCATCATAAATTCCATCTTAGTGGGAACCACCATGGTCTAAGCTTGAGTGGATAAAATCATTGTGGACCACCTCTTAATGGAAAATTTTGAATTAGTACCAACAAGTTTGGGTCCCTCAACACAATCAAGGACCATGATGTTATAGAAAGAAACCAAAATATTTGTTGTGTTGACCATCTCAACCATCATCTCAAAATTATAATGAACTAATAAATCAACCACAACTATTTTCCCAACCTACATCTAACCCAAAGAATAATTTCCCACAATAACAAATCTATAATATAGATCAAAATACTTCAACATTGAGTGTAATAAAACTTAATGATATCCAACTACTCTTATAAAAAATTCTAACAATAACTAAATATTCCTTTGAAGATTCACCTATAGTTCTTGTAATGCCCCGCCATGCAAACCCCAAAGGACACTAAAACATCTATCAATTATGACACATTTTTTTTAAAGTAAACAAATATGAGATAGCAGTAGACATACACACTAGTAATGATACCATATATATAAATATATCATCTAACTAAGTCCCTTGGGGTTACATGACTGCATTACATTTCAAATATCTCTAACATAACACAAATCCCATAATACAAGGATCAACATACATTGCATAAAAGATAAGCATCCATCAATGATCATAAGATAATGCCAAAGATCACAACCATTACATTTATGATATGAAGTTACATCATTCAAGGATTACATCAATACAATAGTACTTCCCAACATGAATGGGAATAGTACAATAACATGGAATAATACAATTGAAATGAATGAGTACAAAGCACAAAGACTGGTTCCCACTCTGGTACAACTTTGGAGTCACAATACATGGTACATCTTTGCGCATCTCAATCTTCGGTTAGGGACCTAATGGGGTGCATAGCATGTTCCACCCGACCATGTGGACCCTAAGGCCCATCCCCCATACTAGGAGATGACAAGAAGGACCCTCAAGTAAAACAATCAAGTGAACAAGGTTTACAAGACACCACAACAAGAGCAACAACAACCACAAGAAACATCTACTTCCAGAGGAACAAGAATAACAAGAGGAGAACAACAAACATACAAGGTTACTAATGGGTGGAGTGTCATCACATAAGCTCGACATGGGTTACCCAATGTAGATCTTCATAGGTTACCGACCCCCTACCTGGTTGAACCCTGACAACCTCAACCGATCCCTGGACCCCATTCTCACTCATGCGGGATCAATATACCTTTCAAGAGGACAAGGTAGATGATCTTTGTCATTCCAAGCCTTCCCACTCATCTCAAGCCTACGCGACACTTGAGCCATGAGTGAGGCTAACTTATCTGGATTAATGTGAGAACCCTGACAACCTCAACCGATCCCTGGACCCCATTCTCACTCATGCGGGATCAATATACCTTTCAAGAGGACAAGGTAGATGATCTTTGTCATTCCAAGCCTTCCCACTCATCTCAAGCCTACGCGATCACTTGAGCCATGAGTGAGGCTAACTTATCTGGATTAATGTGAGATACTACCCAAACCCCCTAATTAATTATTAAGTTGTCACTGATTAAAGAAACTCTCAATGAGTTACTCATACGCCACTTTGTGCATCAACCCCCATTGAAAGCCACTCCCCCTACTAGCAACAAGAAACTCACAGTCACCAACTAGGTAAGCCAACTTGCACCAACTAGAAAAGCCATAAAAAGTCACATAAAATGAGGCATGCACCACCTCACACAAGATCTCCACAATAAAATAGTTTCCATAGTGAAAGGTTCAAACCCACATAATCACGATCCATGTAAAGAGATCAACCATTATCAAAATGAAAAAATCATGAAACCACCCACATTCAAGTGAAACAACATAAAAATCATGTAAACACTCCAGACTTGATATGGGTTACGCAATGCAGATCTTCCTAGGTTGTCAGCCCCCATCCTAGGTTACCTAGGTAACATCATCGGATCCTCGACCCCCCTACCAACTCTTGCAAGTAAAAACCATACTCCCCTCAAACCTCTGGAAGACTAAAAACTCATTAACACAAAGGTTCCCATCGATGTGGCAACAATAACATGATCTCAAAGTTGAAACCAATCAACTTAAATTCCAAAATCAACTCAAAATCAAAAGCAACCAACTGGGCATCCAAGGGAGACCTCAATTTTCTCCTCACACGATACCCAACTACTAATTACTCAACAAACTTACAATTTGACAATAAACAACTTAAACAAAATCAACGACCATGACAACAATAGCAATAAACCAATTTACCACTCAATTCAAGTGACAACCCAATAAATCAACACAAACAACTAATCAAAAATCTTCTCACTTTGGCTAATCAAATACTTATACAATGTGAGCAATTATTCAAGCATTACAACCAATTAATAAGGCACAAACAATCAATGAATCATGACCGTGAGCACATTCACGACTCATAAGATATTAAAAGTGTAGCACCCCTTCATTTTTTGCTCTTTTGATCGGACAATGTTCTTCTTTGTTATGCTTTGTTTCTGTTAATACTTTGACTATGGTACTTGGTTACTATTTGATCACAAACTGTAAAGCGATGTGAATGTTATATTTTGATGTGATGGTATTATATTCTTATGTTATCATTATGGCATGCTTTGGATTAGCTTAGCAGATATTTGAATTAATGATGCTTTATGCTTTTGATTATATTATTGATGTTAGATTCATTAGTTAGTAATATTGTATTGGTGAAGGGGACAGGATTGCACCACTCGCTAGTGAGCGCCCTGCGATTCCGCGATTTCCTCTTCACAGTGTGTTTTATTATGTTATATATATGCATGTTCGATATACTCTTTGTTTGCAGGTTGACAGGTACAGGACATCGACTCCACTTGGTTTCACAGGTTTGAGCGTGTCCATTGGCCAACGATATTCGATTGGGAGATAGTAACAAGGTTCCCTTCTCCAACCACAACCTTGTCATAGTGTGTCGTCAGTTTGTGTTTGGTATGTTGTTAAGTCATGTCGTCTTTGTTGTTTTCATCATTTATTATCAGTGGGAATTAATGTTTAAGTGGTGGGAATGATTATTTATGTATGTTAGATTAAAATGGTTAAAAGCTTTAAATTTAATTTAATTAATTAAATTAAATTTATGTGGTAAAGTAATTTAATTCTAGTGGTTAAATTTATTTTATGAGTAAATGAATTGATTAATTAAACTTATTTTGTGGAGTAAATAAATTAAATGGTTAATGTTGTTTTGAAAAGTGCACGGAATTAAAAGTGTTAAATTATTTTCATAAAGAAAATTTTAAAAGTTTTAAATTATTTTGAAAAGAAATTATTAAACGTTATTAAATTCTTGTTGAAAAGAAATTTTGGTTTTAAATTTAAAAAAAATAAAAAAAATCTCAAAAATGCATAGAGGGAAATAACTATGGTGGTTAAGAGATATTTTTGAAATATTGACTAAATTTGGGAAAAATTGATGAGAGAGGGAGATCTTTTTTTGGAGAATTTTTGCTGTGAAGAAGAGAGGAAGGTTTTTCTTGTTTTTGGATACATTTTGGTTTTGGAGTGAAGATTTTGGAAGGAGATCTGGAATTTTGGAATTGGCAAGGAAGCACAACTTCAAATTGTTTTCTTCAAACTTCAGATCACAGGTTCTTTCTTGTTTTATTGTTTTGAAATTTTGGATTTTCAATTTTGAAACCTTGTTTGTAAACAAATTTGAAAACCTCTGTTGGAATCATGGGAAAAAAATTAGATTCTTGTAGGGAACAAACTCATACAACAGAAGAATTGAAATAGGAACAAAAAGAGACTAGAAACCTCTCTGTTTGGATTTGAAAATTTCCAGAAATTGAAATCATGAAATTGTGTTTAAAAATAATTTATTTTATTGTAGTTTTTTTGTAGAAAATTTGTCCAATTTGGCTGTAAAAATAGAAATTTTTATGTATATATATATATAGATATACACATATAGGTTATTTTTATATGAATTTTTATGCTGGAAATTTTTTATTAAAAAAAAAAATTTACAAAAAAAAATTCTGTCAAAAAAATCTTTGTTTTGGAAATTACTAGAAATAGAGATGTTCTGAGTTTTTTTTTTTAAATTGAAAAAAAAAAAAAATTGTGTGGGCTAGGGGCGCCCCCCACAGTTTCGGAGGCGTTGCCTTCACACAGCCACAGCGCCCCTGGGAGGAGGGGTGTTGAAATTCTTTTAAAGTTTTTTTTTTTTTTATATAATATAAATTTTATATTTATATATATATTATATGATATATATTATATATATATATTATTTATAATATATATATGTATATATATTTATATATATATATTATGTTTTTTATTTAATATTATTTATTTAATATATCTAATATATATATTTTATATAATATTTATATATATATTATATATTTTAAATATGGGGGTTTTAATTAATTAATTGGAATATATTCATGAATGAAAATTTAAATAAGTTTAAAATATATATATATAATTATATATTCATTAAATATATAGTTATATATATATGATTAATTTTTATTTAAATATAGTTTTCTAAAATGATTATGCTGAGAAGAAGAAACAGTTATTTATTTTAAAACGATATGCCCTAGATCATAGAAGTAAATGTTTATTATTAATTAAGAGCAATTAGGGAATTACATATTTGGTTAAATTTTATCCTTTGTCTGAAAGAGACATAATTTAATTAGTTTTATTGCGGAAATAAACTATTGAATTTTATTAGAGGAAGTGGATTTAGGGAGTCCAAAGTAGATTTAGTTCTTGTTAAATTTCTCTTTTAAATGTGATTTCTTATGTTATCGCTTTGGGGGAAATTGATTAGAAGGGTTGTTAAGTCTTCCAGATGGGGTTTTCATTTAATTGTGTGGGTTGTCGTAATATGTTAGTCAACCTTTGGATTTCCTTGGGTAGTGCATCTTAATGTATCCAGTTAGATACCCGGTTATCACGAACGAGATGTGTTGAATTTATGTCATGGATAGGGATTTAATATCCTTAGGTCACACTTGTGTACCCTTGGGTTGTGGAGTTATTCCATGTGTTGTCTTAGAGGAGTGGTTTGCAATGAGGGCCGACACACAAAGTGGTGCCAGGGAAACTCATTGTAAGTTAGTTAATCCAGTGATAACGTAAATAAACTGATTAGAGGAATAGGTAGTATCAAACACTCAATAAGATTAATTTTGTCTCGCTCATGGACGCAAGGGCTTGTATAGACTTGGGATGGGATGAGAAGGCCTGGAATGGAAAGATCGTTGTATTATCTTTATGAGAGATAATTGATTCTGCATTGGTTTGCATGAGGGGACGAGAGTCGTTAGAGGTTTCCAGGATATCCCGAGATGGGGGTCGGGACCTAGGAAGACTTACCAGGATAACCCATATAACATTGTGATGACACTTCTCTTAAGTCAACAATATGTTTGTATCAGTGATGCAATGGATTATTTAACTCTAGAAGCATTGTAACCATTGTGTTAATTGATGTTGTATTTGTATTTGATTCAGTTCAGTTATGTATTAGCATGTGTCTAGAGGTAGATGGTCTTGTTTAGGAATCCATGTTACTATCTCCTAGCACAGGGGGTGAGCCTTCAGGCATCACTTGGTTAGGTGGAATGTGCACCTTACTCCGTTGGGTTTTCTTCTTGTTTGTGTGGACGAGATTTCCAGTTGGAGAGCTCGTAGGATCCAGTTACTGTTCAGGTCTCATTCATTTTAGTTGAATCTTGCAATTTATTACCCCTCATTTGTTATCGAGGTGGAGGATGTATTATGTAACCATGCTTATTGGATTTACCTCATTTGGGGAATGAGAGTTGTAATATTATTGTTAAATTATGTTATTTGAAATCATGAGGTACCTATTATTCTTTGATGTAATTTATCATGTATGGAATGTATGTGTTCTTAATTCCTTAAGTAATTAAATGTTATGGTTTCAATTCATGGTTTTTTGTTGTTTGGGTTTTTAAGTAATCTCAGTCTCGTAACCTTAGAGGTTGTTGGAAATGGGTAGTAAACTTGCATGTTAATTGTACTTAAACAAAAAAAAAAATTGTGTGTTTGAGTAGTTATTTGCAACTTCCTCTAGGGTTGTGTGGCAGGGCGTTACACATGGTATCAAAGCTCGGGTTTAAACACTGGGTACTCTGGGATTATGATGAACCCATTAAGCTTTTAGTTGTGTAGGTTTTAAGTTGTGTACCTTTCTTAATACCTTGATGTGTTTGTGCAGGATTATGCCTCCTAGACACGGAAGAGGTAGAGGGCGTGGACTTGGTCGTGTAGGCGGTCACAATGGGAGTCAACATGACTCTCCTCATGTTCCACTTATTCTAGATCTAGAATAACATAAGGCATCACAGAATGCCCCAGGGGGTAGTGATCAACAGCAGAATCCTCTAGGGATTGAGGTTGCTCGTAGAGCACTTGAGGAGGCTTTAGTGCTCCTTAGTCAGAGGCAAGCCAAGGTTCAGGGTAATCTTGGTGAGAGGGAAGTTCCACCTCAGTTAGAGATGCATATGAGAGATCTACTCAGGGCACATCCGTCACTGTATGATGGAGTAGGCACTAGGTTAGAGGCTGAGACTTGGCTTATAGACCTTGATAGGTGCTTTTCTATGCATCCTTATGGCAGCAATACCAAAGCGCGGTGCACTATCATGCATCTGCGAGGGTTCACATCCACATGGTGGAGGCTAGAGGAGCAGAAGCTCCACATTGATATTAACTCAGTATCTTGGGAGTTTTTTCTAGAGCGGTTCAGAGCTCATTTCCTATCTGAGCACTGGCATCAGCGTCGAGGCGATGAGTTTCACGCTTTGTGTCAGTTGGCCTTGTCAGTTGAGCAGTATGAGCGACGCTTCTACAAGCTCAAATAGTTTGCAGGGATAGGAGACAATGAGGGGATGTTGGTTCACCACTCTGTCAAGGGTTTAAACGCCCGTTTTAGCGGAGGTGTGAGGGTTTTCGAACCCAAAACCATGGAGACAGTGGTGGAGAAAGCACGTCTAGTAGAGGAGTATCTAGCCATGGCACTGGGAGGCCACATGGGTGTTTAGATAGGCAGCAGTTTAGCAGCAGGGTCTAGTGCTCGAGGAGGTCAGCCTCAAGGAGGTGCACCTCCCAAGGCTCAGCAGGGACCTTCGCAGAGTGGTCAGCAGAGCAGCAAGTTTCTCAGGGGAAATGTAAAGGTTTCCAGCAAAGGCTGGGGGACAGGAACTGGAGGCATATGAAACGCTTCAGCTTTGAGCAGTCGACACAGAGTTCTCAGTCCACTTTCAGGGGTAGTGCGCAACAGTCTAGTGTAACACCTAGAGGCAAGGGCTATGGTAGAGGTACTGGGTGTTTTGCATGTGGCCAGTAGGGTCATATAGCTAGAATGTGTCCCAATAGGGGAACATTTGGTTTTTCTCAGGGACCAGTTGCATCTGAGCCGACAGTTGGAGATTAGGTAGAGGGCATCATTTTTTTGCAGCAGTTGATAACTGCCAAGCAGAGCATCAGAGTACTGTCATTGAGACATATGGTATGTTGTTGGGTAACCCAGTTACCATTTTGTTTGATTCTAGAGTGTCAGACTCCTTCATTTCTTCTTCCGTTGTGATGCGATGTAGACTGGGTGCATTAAGGCAAGTCGACAGGTAGCAGGTTGAGTTATCCTTGGGTGCGAGAGTCGCATCCCATTCCCTTGTACCAGAGTGCAGATTGGAGGTTGGACCTCTCCATACTACAATGGACCTCCAATTTATTCCATTGGGTTCTTATGACATTGTCATAGGGATGGATTGGTTAGAGGCGCATAGTGTGGTCATAGATTGTCGACGTAATTCGATTCGATGCATCAAGGCATTTGGTAGAGAAGTAGAGATAGTGGGAGTTTAGAGGCCGATTTCCTTGAGGGTCATCTCATCTATGCAGTTGAGAAGGTGTGTGCGTCAAGGTTGCCAGTTATTTGCTGTTATAGTGGATGATTTGGATTTAGGAGGTGGAGAGAAAGTCTCTCGATAGTCACCCCATTCTTCAGGAGTATTCTAATGTCTTTCTAGATGAGATTCCAGGGATGCCACCTCAGAGGGACATAGACTTCAAGATAGACCTTGTACCTAGATCGAAACCCATTTCATGAGCTCCTTATCATATGACCACCTAGGAGCTGAAAGAGCTTTTCTCTTGCAACTTGAGGAGTTGTTAGAAAAGGGTTTCATTCGCCCTAGTGTTTCTCCATGGGGAGCACTAGTTATCTTCGTGAAGAAGAAGGATGGTTCACTTTGGTTATGTATTGATTATCGACAGTTGAACAAAGTGACCATCAGGAATTGATATCCACTTCCTAGGATTTATGATCTATTTGATCAAATCAAGGGTGCCACGATTTTTTCAAAAATAGATCTTAAGTCGGGATATCATCAGCTTCGTATCTTCGAATCGGACATCCATAAGACAACGTTTCAAATGTGGTATGGTCACTATGAGTTCACAATAGTATCGTTCGGGTTGATGAATGCACCCTCTGTGTTCATGAGTTTGATAAACGAGGTATTTCGTATGTACCTAGACAGATTTGTCCTTGTGTTCCTTGATGACATTTTGATATATTCTAGGATAGTGGAAGAGCATGAGGAACATTTGCGGCAGGTATTACAGTGCTTACGGGATAATCAACTTTATGCTAACTTGTCAAAGTGTGAATTATTCAAGACTGAGGTCTAGTACCTTGGTCATGTGATCTCAGGGGAAGGTATTTTAGTGGATCCTGCAAAGATCCAAGCGATCTCAGATTGGCCTGCGCCCACGAATGTGGTAGAGATACATAGCTTTATGGGGCTAGCGGGTTATTACAGGTGTTTTGTGCAGGGCTTTTCGAGAATAGGGCATCCTATCACCTCCCTTTAGAGGAAAGGGAAGAGGTTTGTGTGGTCAGAGAAGTGCGAGGCAGCATTTCAAAATCTTAAGGAGAAGCTGACTAGTGCACCAATACTTGTGATACTTGATCTAACTGGGGACTTTGTAGTTTGTACAGATGCGTCCTTGGAGGGATTAGGTGCAGTGTTGATGCAGGAGGGTCATATCATTGTATACGAGTCACGGAAACTCAAAGATCATAAGCTGAACTACCCCACACATGATCTTGAGTTGGCGGCAGTTGTTCATGCATTGACGAGATGGAGGCATTTCTTTCTTGTCCATAGGTTTGAGTTGCACAGTGATCACAGAAGCCTTAAGTATATTTTCACGCAGCCCAACTTTAATGCTAGGTAGAGGTGTTGGATGGAGTTTCTCTGCGAATATGACTTCAAAGTGAAGTATATCCAGGGAAAGGAGAATGTTGTAGCGGATGCACTTAGTAGGCAGAGACATGAGATATCTGAGTTGACTCTTGTTGTAGATTTGCGGAATCAGATTCTTTCTGCCCTTCCAGTGGATAGTTGGTATCAAGAGGTTAGGATAGAGATTGAGGCAGATAGACCCCTTGAGGGCAGGTATTTAGGATATTCTCTGGATTCATATGAGATATTGAGGCACATGGGATGCATATGCGTTCCTTCATTAGGTGATCTTCGCACCTTGGTCATGACTGAAGCACATCATGCACCTTATTCATCCCATCCAGGGGTGAAGAAGATGCATGCAAATCTGTGTCAGTTGTATTTCTAGCCAAGGATGAAGCACGATATTGCGGATTATGTGTTGCGATGTCTTGAGTGTCAATGGGTGAAAGCTGAACACCAACATCCAGCAGGGCTTTTGCAACTGTATTTAGTACCAGAGTGGAAGTGGGATATAATCTCATTGGATTTCATTGTTGGTTTACCCAACTCTTCGAGATGGCATGATGCGATTATGGTGATAGTTGATAGGTTGACGAAGGTAGCACACTTCTCACCTATTCGCTCTTCCTATACTACATCATCCATAGCCAGAGTGTTCATGGAGGACATAGTGAGGTTACATGGTATTCCGTGTCAGATTATTTCTGACAGGGATCCAGTGTTCACCTCAGCTCTTTGGACTTGATTACAACATGCGATGGGGACACAGTTCAACTTATCACCCAGAGACAGATAGACAGACCGAGAGGGTCAATCAGATCCTCGAGGATATGTTACGTATGTATGTGATGGACCAACATACACGATGGGAAGATTATCTCTATTTGGTAGAGTTTGCTTATAATAACGGTTTCTAGAGTTCTATCGGAATGCCTCCATTCGAGGCATTGTATGGGCGACCATGTCACACTCCCTTAAGTTGGGATCGATTGGAGGATAGAGTAACTTTGGGTCCTGATATGTTGTAGGATATGGAGCAGCAGGTGGATAGGATTAGAGAGCACTTAGTGGCAGTGCAGGATAGGCAGAAGAAGTATGCAGATGCGCATAGAGTGGATCGTCGGTTTTTTGTGGGCAATAGAGTCTTCTTGCGGGTGCGTCGGCGAAAGAGTCCAATCCGTTATGGGAAGGGCTCTAACTTGGTGCCTCTCTTTGTTGAACCCTTCGAGATACTCGAGAAGATTGGTCCAGTTGCTTACCATCTTGCTTTACCGCCCAGTCTCTCGCGTATTCATGATGTATTTCATGTTTTAGTTCTTTGGCCGTACCATCTAGACATTTCTCATGTCCTTGATTGGAATGCATTACAGGTAGAGGACGACTAGCTGGATTTGGAGCCTGTGGCCGTAATGGAGCACAAAACACTCACTCTTCAAGGGCGAGATATTGATTAGGTTAGGGTCCAGTGGGATCCTAGGGATGATACGTCATCCACTTAGCAAGATGCAGCTAGAATGATGGAGCTCTATCCCTATTTGTTCGCAGGCTTGCAGGAGTAAGCCTGACCCTAGGGGGGAGGATGTAGCACCCCTCCATTTTTTACTCTTTTGATTGGACAGTGATCTTCTTTGTTATGCTTTTTTTCTATTAATACTTTGACTATGGTACTTGGTTACTATTTGATCGCAAATTGTAAAGCAATGTGAATGCTATATTTTGATGTGATGGTATTATATTCTGATGTTATCATTATGGCATGCTTTGGATTAGCTTAGAAGATATTTGAATTAATGATGCTTTATGCTTTTGATTATATTATTGATGTTAGATTCGTTAGTTAGTAATACTGTATTGGTGAAGGGGACGGGATTGCACCACTCGCTAGCGAGCGCCCTGCGATTCTGCGATTTCCTCTTCACAGTGTGTTTTATTATGTTATATATATGCATGTTCGATATACTCTTTGTTCGCAGGTTGATAGGTACAGGACATCTACTCCACCTAGTTTCACAGGTTTGAGCATGTCCATTGGCCAACGGTATTCAATTGGGAGATTGTAACGGGGTTCCCTTGTCAAACCACAACCTTGTCATAGTGTGTCATTAGTTTGTGTCTGGTATGTTGTTAAGTCATGTCGTCTTTGTTGTTTTCATCATTTATTATCAATGGGAATTAATGTTTAAGTGGTGGAAATGATTATTTATGTATTTTAGATTAAAATGGTTAAAAGCTTTAAATTTAATTTAATTAATTAAATTTAATTTATGTGGTAAAGTAATTTAATTCTAGTGGTTAAATTTATTTTATGAGTAAATAAATTGATTAATTAAACTTATTTTGTGGAGTAAATAAATTAAATGGTTAATGTTGTTTTGAAAAGTGCATGGAATTAAAAGTGTTAAACTCTTTTTGAAAAGAAAATTTTAAAAGTTTTAAATTCTTTTGAAAATAAATTATTAAAAGTTTTAAAAAAGAAATTTTTAAAAGTATTAAATTCTTGTTGAAAAGAAATTTTGGTTTTAATTTTTTTTTAAAACAAAATATCTCAAAAATGCATAGAGGGAAATAACTATGGTGGTTGAAAGATATTTTTGAAATATTGACTAAATTTGGGAAAAATTGATGAGAGAGGGAGATCTTTTTTTTGGAGAATTTTTGCTGTGAAGAAGAGAGGAAGGTTTTTCTTGTTTTTGGATACATTTTGGTTTTGGAGTGAAGATTTTGGAAGGAGATCTGGAATTTTGGAATTGGAAAGGAAGCACAACATCAAATTGTTTTCTTCAAACTTCAGATCACAGGTTCTTTCTTGTTTTATTGTTTTGAAATTTTGGATTTTCAATTTTGAAAACTTGTTTGTAACAAATTTGAAAACCTCTATTGGAATCATGGGAAAAAAAATAGATTCTTGTAGGGAACAAACTCATACAACAAAAGAATTGAAATAGGAACAAAAAGAAATTAGAAACCTCTCTGTTTGGATTTGAAAATTTCCAGAAATTGAAATCATGAAATTGTGCTTAAAAATAATTTATTTTATTGTAGTTTTTCTATAGAAAATTTGTCCAATTTGGTTGTAAAAATGGAAATATATATATATATATATATATATATATATATATTCTGTTAATATATATATATAGATATACACATATAGGTTATTTTTATATGAATTTTTTTGCTGGAAATTTTTTATTAAAAAAAAAAATTACAAAAAAAAATTATGTCAAAAAAATCTTTGTTCTGGAAATTACCAGAAATAGAGGATGTTCTGAGTTTTTTTTTTTAAATTGAAAAAAAAAATTCATTGTGTGGGTTGGGGGCGCTACCCCCACAGCCGCCCCCATGGGAGGCTACTATGGAGGCAGCATCGATGCCTTCACAGGTAGTAGCACTGCCACCATAGCTGCCCCACAAGGGAGGCTATGTGGCAACCACCCCAGCAAGGGTTGCGTCCCCTGTATGGGAGCAGGGGGTGCATTGAAATTCTTTTAAAGTTTGTTTTTTTTTTTATATAATATAAATTTTATATTTATATATATTATATATTTTAAATATTGGGGTTTTAATTAATTAATTGGAATATAGTTGGTATGATTTTTCCATAGTCCATAGAGTAATAGAGCAAGCTTCTGGATTCAACTGTGTTTGTTTTGAGATCGGCGTTTCTACCTTAATTAATTAATTGGAATATAGTTGGTATGATTTTTCCATAGTCCATAGAGTAATAGAGCAAGCTTCTGGATTCAACTATGTTTGTTTTGAGATGGACTGTGGAAAAATCATACCAACTATTGCTACCCTTCATGGGAGGGAAATGGTTTTTAAAGCAAAGCTTCTTGTGAAGTTGAGGATTAAACTTTCAAAGTGGATTGCAGATTTGGCCTTCCTGAAACGGTGTAGAGACAGTCGTATCCTCCCTTCCTTTACACAAATTCAACACCATCTCTGGAACCAACATACTCGAGGTGTATTTGAACAGGCTGGTCTTGCTTTACTAAGGTCTATAATTCATGGCACCAAATCATTAATCAACTCGTTGTCTTCCATATTATTCTATCTTCATTTAGAGTTAGCTTGTTCCTTAAGGTCTGACTTATGGATCTTGCTAGATACCCAATCCCATGCCAGGGCGCTTGGTTTAAAGGCAGCTTGGGAATTGAAACAAAAGAGAAAATTCTTCAGATTATCAACCAAGCAGAATCTTGATCTATTTGGCGGCTATTCCCGCTCAAACTTTTAGCTTCTTAGACCTCCTTCCGCAATCTCTACCTGTTCTTCCCCCCGCTCATCTCACAGTCGCTCTTTCCCTCTTCTTGTCGACCCACCCACTATTCCAGCTCCATATGTTGCTCCTAATCTCCTTCATGCCCAACAGAATGTCTCAACTTTTGCAGCTCACTCCTCTCTTTCCAGCGCACCTTCCATAGTGAGAAGCTTGCTTGGTTCCTTCTCTCCTTCTGGCACGACTTACACCTTCAAAAGCTTGCTCATTGATGATGATTCTTTAGAAACTGGGACCCTCCAGCATCGTCCATGCTTCAATCTTTGGCGCCTCTCAACTCTCTTGCTCCTGTTGCTCCAGCTCACTCCTCCTCTCTTTCCAGTGCGCCTTCCACAACGAGAAGCATGCTTGGTTCCTCCTCTCCCTCTAGCGCGACTTGCACCTCCAGAAGTTTGCTTGATGATGATGTTTCTTTAGTAACTGGGACCCCTCCAGCATCGTCCATGCTTCAATCTTTGGCGCCTCTCAACTCTCGAGCTCCTATTGCTCCAAGTGAGTCAAATTTGACCATTTTTTCCAACATTTCTGTCATTAATGGTGTTGTTTCGTGTTCTAGCTCCCAAATCTCCTCACATGCGCCTCCTTCACATTCTCTTTCCTCGAGCCCCGAGTCATCCATCCTCAACCTTCCTCCCCTCATACGTCAACCCACCTCGTTCAGTGCTCCCAATAGATCATCAGCAGAAATCAGTTGCAATTACAACACTGATGAACCCACCTTGACCTCCTCACACACTCCAACCCAATGCTCTAAATCTCTCACCTCTTCCCACATGGAACCTTTCCCTTCCACCTCTCTCCATCCGATCATGCCTCTTCTCCCTTGCATGTTGTCTTCGTGCCCTCCTTCCCACGTCGAACCACCTCACGTTACCCCTCATCCAAATGTCAATTGTTCGGGTTTTGGCAAGATCGACACTAACCTTTCCCCTTCCAACTTCATTGCTGATTGGGAATCTAAACTTGTTTTCAATTTATCCAAATGTCCTATCGATCCCCTAGCCCTCAATTTTCTCAAGAGAGGTTTAGGGTTCACTTCCACCCCTCGTTCCATTCCCAAAATCAATTTCTTAATTGAAATAGAGCATGCCCTTCAATCTTTTCCCGATACAATTGTTGATGAAATTAGGCAAGATTGCGCCATCATCTTAAGACATGCTAAACCTCCCAAACGCAATGTTCCCAAGGATGAATTTTTAGCATTTAATTTACTTGCTAAAAATAGTGATGTTGTCATTATTAAAGCTGACAAAGGGAATGTCGTGGTCATTCTTGACAAGGATGATTATATCTCCAAAATGATTGACCACCTATCCAATAGTGGCAGCTATATGCCTCTCCCTTCCAACCCTATTTCTAAGATTACTAATAAAGTCAAGCGTGCCATTTCCCTTTCTTCTTTTGATGAATCCACTAAGAAACATCTCCTTCCTCATAATGAGATTACCCCCCGCATCTATGGCGCCCCCAAAATTCATAAACCTGGCATACCTCTTAGACCGATTGTTGACACTTCTCATTCCCCTACTTACAAATTGGCCGCTTTTCTTGCCAAGTTGATCTCACCCCTCATTGGTAAGACTGATTCCTTTATTAAGGACTCTAGCCATTTCATCAATTTCATTCAAGATAAAAAGGTTCAAGACAATGGCATCCTTGTTAGCTTTGATGTCGTATCTTTGTTCACTAAAGTCCCCTTGTATGACTCAATTGAGTTGGTCAAACACAAAACTAGCAATAAAATTGCTTCTCTTGTTGAACTTTGTCTTCGATCCACTTTCTTTACCTTCCAAAATATAGTCTATGAGCAAACAAAGGGAGTTGCTATGGGCTCTCCCTTGTCCCCTATCATTGCCAACCTCTATATGGAACATTTTGAGGAGCATCCCTTAACTCCTTCCCCCTCAAGCCTCGTTGGTGGAAACGCTATGTGGATGACACCAATGTATGTTGGCCTCATGGCCGTGATCAACTTGAGCTCTTTCACTCCCACTTAAATAAGTTGGTTACCTGCATTCAATTTACTAAGGAACTTGAGTCTAATAATCAACTTCCCTTTCTTGATATCCTCATCATTAAAAAAGAGGATGGCTCCCTAGGTTGTCATGTGTTTAGAAAATCTACCCACATTGACCTCTACCTGCTTGCCTCCTCGCATCACCATCCCGCCCAAAAATCCAGTGTCCTCCAAACCCTTGCAACTCGAGCCTTTCGCATTTGTGACAAGGATCACATCGATCAAGAACTCTCCCACCTTCACCATGTTTTCAAGCTTAATGGCTATCGCAACAAGCAAATCATGAGAGCTTTCAACCTTGCCAAAAGTAGAGTGTACCCCTCAACCATCCCCAAGACTATTAAACCTAAAGTCTCACGATTTTCCACCCTCCCTTATGTTGAAGGCCTCACTAATAAAATCTCCAAAATACTTACTAAAAAGGGTATTTTTTGTGCCTTCAAGCCCATCTCCACCACTAGAAACCTCATCTCTTCTACCAAAGACCCCTTACCTTCTCTTCTCCACCCTGGAGTTAACAAGATTGATTACTCATGTGGCATCCCTTATACCAGCGAAACGGGTCGATCGATTAGCACTAGACTCAAGGAACATAGTGTCGATATCCGACTTGACCGGGTATCCAAATTTTCCCTAGCTGAACACTCCAACCACACCAAACACCACATTTTCCTTGAGAACACCCAAGTGATGGTCAAAGAAGAAAACTACTTCAAAATAAAACTTCAAGAAGCCATCACCATCAAAAACCATACCACCAACCTCAATCGTGATGAAGGATGGAATATAAGCCCAACTTGGAACCCCCTTCTTAACTTGCTTCATTCAAACCCCCCTCCCTAGATCTCTTTATTTCCCCCTCTTTTCCTTCTCCCTCCCCCCCTTCCTTCTCCTTCCCCTCTTCCTCTCCTTTCTCAATCCCTTGCTTGCCCTCCCTTTCTTTTCCTTCGAGTTGTGTACTCTTTTCTCTCTTTATGTATTCTCGTGCTCGTTTTTAGTTGTAGACCTTTTGTGTGTGCTTTTTATCTTCTTGTGTATTCATTGCCTCCCCTTCTTTCTTGCTATTTTATTTTTTTCTTATATTCTCTCTCTTTATGAATTTATTATCTTCCTTTCCATTTTCAATTTTTATAATTTTTTGTCTATTTACTTTTGTGTCTTATGAATATATTTTCTTCTCTTCCAATTTTTTATAATTTTTCGCTATTTTCTTTTGTCTTATTGCTCATTTCATTATTTATATTTATATACATATTTATTTACTTTTTCAATTTTATTTTTTATTTTTATCTCTTTTTCCTTTTTTAAATTTCAATTTATATTTCTTCACTCCTCTCCTCCGTGATCCGAAACGTCGATCTCAAAACAAACACAGTTGAATCCAGAAGCTAGCTCTATTAATTGGAATATATTCATGAATGGAAATTTAAATAGTTTTTTTTATAATATATATATATATATATATATATATAAAAATATATATAATTATATATTCATTAAATATATAGTTATATATATATGATTAATTTTTATTTAAATATAGTTTTCTAAAATGATTATGCTGAGAAGAAGAAACAGTTATTTATTTTAAAACAATATGCCCTGGATCATATAAGTAAATGTTTATTATTAATTAAGAGCAATTAGGGAATTACATATTTGGTTAAATTTTATCCTTTGTCTGAAAGAGACATAATTTAATTAGTTTTATTGCGGAAATAAACTATTGAATTTTATTAAAGGAAGTAGATTTAGGGAATCCAAAGTAGATTTAGTTCCTGTTAAATTGCTCTTTTAAATGTGATTTCTTCTGTTATCGCTTTGGGGGAAATTGATTAGAAGGGTTGTTAAGTCTTCCAGATGGGGTTTTCATTTAATTGTGTGGGTTTTCGTAATATGTTAGTCAACCTTTGGATTGCCTTGGGTAGTGCGTCTTAATGTATCCAGTTAGATACCCAGTTATCATGAATGGGATGTGTTGACTTTATGTCGTGGATAGGGATTTAATATCCTTAGGTCGCACTTGTGTACCCTTGGGTTGTGGAGTTATTCCACGTGTTGTCTTAGAGGAGTGGCTTGCAATGAGGGCTGACACACAAAGTGGTGCCAGGGAAACTCATTGTAAGTTAGTTAATCCAGTGATAACGTAAATAAACTGAGTAGAGGAATAGGTAGTATCAAACACTCAATAAGATTAATTTTGCCTCGCTCATGGACGCAAGGGCTTGTATAGACTTGGGATGGGATGAGAAGGCTTGGAATAGAAAGATCGTTATCTTGTCTTTACAAGAGATAACTAATTCTGCATTGGTTTGCATGAGGGGTCGGGAGTCGTTAGAGGTTTCTAGGATATCCCGAGATGGGGGTCAAGACCAAGGAAGACTTACCAAGATAACCCATGTAACATTGTGATGACACTTCTCCTAAGTCAACAGTATGTTTGTATCAGTGATGCAATTGATTATTTAACTCTGGAAGCATTGTAACCATTGTTTTAAGTGATGTTGTTTTTGTATTTGATTCAGTTCAATTATGTATTAGTCTGTGTCCAGAGGTATATGGTCTTTTCTAGGAATCCATGTTACTATCTCCTAGCACAAGGGGTGAGCCTTCGGGTATCAATTGGTTGGTTGGAACGTGCACCTTACTCCATTTGGTTTTCTTCTTGTCCATGTGGACGAGATTTCCAGTTGGAGAGCTCGTAGGATCCAGTTACTTTTCAGGTCTCATTCATTTCAGTTGAATCTTGTAATTTATTACTCCTCATTTGTTATCGAGGTGGAGGATGTATTATGTAACCATGCTTATTGGATTTACCTCATTCGGGGAATGAGAGTTGTAATCTTATTGTTAAATTATGTTATTTGAAATCATGAGGTACATCTTATTCTTTGATGTAATTTATCATGTATGAAATGTATGTGTTCTTAATTCCTTAAGTAATTAAATGTTATGGTTTCAATTCATGGTTTTTTGTTGTTTGGGTTTTAAAGTAATCTCAATCTCGTAACCTTAGAGGTTGTTGGCAATGGGTAGTGAACTTGCATGTTAATTGTACTTAAACAAAAAAAAAATTGTGCATTTGAGTAGTTATTTGCAACTTCCTCTAGGGTTGTGTGGCGGGGCGTTACAAAAAGAAAACTACGTAATATTGGAATAAGAAATAATCCATGACATCCAAGGTTCAAATAAACCAAATAAAAACTATGATGAATACATGCTTAAGCTATTGATATTAGCTTTGTGTAACAACATTCTTCTAATTATTCCTTAATCCACTATATGGATATTATATAAATAAAATTAAGAACTAAACTATCATTTCCTTACTAATTTAGTTTTAATCGTCATAAGTTAATCTACTATTTAAAGCAAACTACCTCATCTAAATAACTTTTCCATTTACTAATCTACTTAATTTAAACAAATCTTTTCAAATATCTAACTACAAATAGATCAATTTGTTGGCAAAACAAGGACAGACAACTAAGAGGGGGGGGTGAATTAGTTGTCACACGATATTTAAACTTGTTCAAACTTAACTTAATCTTAGATTTGATGAATGAACAAAACAACACATCAAAAACACAGAGAACACCAAGATTTTTTTTATGTGGAAACCTTGTTAGGGGAAAAACCACGATGGATGTTAGTCCACAATATTATACCCTGTTAAAAGTATAATGAAAAATAATGGGAATGCACATGCATTCAGGCACACTGCCTAGAGTTAACTGCTCAATTACAAGAGGGATCACTGCCCAACAAATACACAAAAATATGGATTAGATCCACAAAGTATGAACTAAGAAAATAGCTTCTTCAAAAGATTGATTACAGTTCCAGTTAAGCACAAAAAAACCTTCTTCACACTTCACTCAAACTTATTTTCACTCTGCTCTGCAATCGAATGATTAGAACATTATTCGCACATCTGCACTTTCTCTGGCATAAATTCGCTCTTATGCACATACTAACTTCGATCAAACAATCGCTCTTATATATCTGCAACATGGGATTACATCAACAACCTAGTCAGCCAGAAATATGAAACATATTTTCAATGTCGGCTAAAATTTACAAATAAATTTTCAATGTGGATCAAACATCGTCGGCTAATATTATGATGAGACCCAAAACAATATCCTCGAGTGCACCAAACATTCAAATTTTAATCTCCAAGGATCTACAACACGTTACAACCATCATGTCGACCAAGAACATGAAAACCCGAACATACTAAGAAAAAATCTTTGACCATGAGCACACCAATCAACGTGGACATGCAACAAAGATAGAGCACAATCTAAAAACATCCACGAGTACCAAGAAATAATAAAGAAACATCCACAGCAAATAGAATTACCAGAAACACATAAACTTCAATCAAGAACACTGACAGAACCCACAGAAATACTGTTAGAACACAGATCTTCATAACATGAACAAATCTTCACGTGGACCTCTGAAACTTTTGGTGAATGGAATAGATACACTTAGCAATAAACCCTTTAGTCCACAATAGTTGATCTTCAACGTACAGAACAAGACACCTTCATGACCTTCACAATTCCACTAGGAACCTGCAATACTTTTACAATTTTCTCAATATCCTCGACATATACAACTTTCAATACGTCAAATGCTAATAGTGTTGACATCAATGACAACCACATATCAGCAACACAACCACAACATCCAACAATCTCCCCCTTTGGCATTGATTGCAACACATGATGTGAAAACACCATCAACCCAACTCTCAATTAGCACTTACTCCTCCTTAGATTCTAACTCTTCTTCCTTGACTTCTTCTGCATGATCTTCTCCCATAAGACTCTTTACTCTAGATAAGCAACAATTTTTCACATGACTCTTCTCCCCCTTTGACATCAATGGAAAATATAAGCATTATCTTCCCACATACAAGCTTTGAACCACATATCTGCACATCTGACTACTCCTGAGTAGCAGCCACATAAACATCAATCCAGATCAGGAATTATCTATGAAGCACACAGATTGATGCAAGTAAATGCATCTTTAGTTCAAATCAGGAGGGGTAATCACCCCTAGCATCCCTTTGAGATACTCAAAAGTATCCTTTGGAAATGGCTTGGTGAAAATGTCTGCAATTTGTTCTTTGGTAGGCACATACTCTAGTCTAACTTCTTTCTCACTCACTTTTTCTCTTAAGAAGTGAAACTTGATTGATATATGCTTGGTCTTAGAGTGTAGCATCAAATTATTTGATATGTTTATTGCACTTGAGTTGTCACAGTATATGGCAATAGGTTCATCATATACTAATATGATATCTTTCAGCATCTGATTCATCCACATCACCTGAGTATAGTTGTTTGCAACAACAATAAACTTCGCTTTAGTAGTAGATAGAGAAATGGAATTCTTCTTTTTGCTCAACCAAAACACCAGCTTCTTCCCTAGGAAGAAGGCACCACCACTAGTACTCTTCTTGTCATCTACATCTCCTTCCCAATCTGCATCAGTATATGCATTCAAAGTAAGATCACCATCCTTAGGATACCAAAGTCCAAAATCAACTGTTCCTTTCAGATACCTAAAGATTCTCTTAACAACAATCACATGAGACTCTTTTGGATCAGCCTAAAATCTAGCAACCATACATACAACATTCATAATGTCTGGTCGGGTCTGAGTTAAGTAGAGCAATTGATCCACCAATCATTGACATGTATCTTGTTTGATTTTCTTTAGGAGAATCATCATTCTATGTTAACTTACATCTAGTTACCATGGGAGTACCAACAGGTTTTGAGTCATCCATGTCAAACTTCTTCAACAGTTTTCTCACATATTTGGACTGAGATGTGAAGATCCCCTTGTCTAATTGAGTAACTTGCAATCCTAGAAAGAACTTCATCTCTCCAATCATACTCATATCAAATTCACTCTTCATTTCATCAACAAACCTCATACATAGATTTTCATCTCCTCCAAAAATAATGTCATCAACAAAGACCTCAATAATTAATTCTTTATCACGATCCAATTTGAAATATAAGTTGTTGTCAATAGTACCTTTATTGAATCCAAGCTTCAGTAGTTATTTGTCTAATCTAGCATATCAGGCTCTGGGGGCTTGCTTGAGTCCATATAGAGCTTTCTTCAATCAGAAAACCATGTCTTCCTTATTAGTCAGTTGAAATCCATCCGGTTGTTCAATGTATACTTCTTCTTCTAGCTCACCATTCAGAAAATATGACTTCACATCCATTTGATAGACTTTATAGTTCTTGTATGCAACATAAGCAAGAAATAACCTTACAACTTCAATTCTAGCAATAGGGGCAAAGGTTTCTTTAAAATCAATACCTTCCATTTGTGAATACCCTTTACATACCAGTCTTGCTTTATTCTAGACCATTTCACCTTGTTCATTCAGCTTATTCTGAAAGACCCATTTAGTACCAATCACATTCTTGTCTTTAGGTCTGGGAACAAGTACCCATGTATCATTCTTTTCAATCTGCATCAGTTCTTCCTTCATAGCTTCCATCTAGTGTTCATCATTGCAGGATTCTTTGACATCTTTAGGTTCAATCTTGGAAATCAAGCAATAATCTTCTACAATCTTTCTTCTAGTTTGCACTCCTTTATTCTTGTCTCCTATAATTTCATTTTCAGAATGATTTAGCTTTACATACCTTAGAGTTTTAAGATTCTCTCAAACTTTTGATTATTTTGTTCTTTCTTTTGTACTCGCACTTATCTTTGCTTCCTGACTATTTTGATTTACCAAAACAAATTAAAGTTGTCTTATCGGAACATATGGCACAATTTGAAGTTGATTTTGTGTCTGAACATTCTTCCCTTTGTTTGTATTGTCTTCATTTGAATCATATCCATAATATCTGGATGATCTAGCAGAATCCTCATCAACTCTGACATTTGCACTCTCAACCATTTTTCTTAATCTTCTGTTATAGCACTAGTAGGCCTTGCTTCTAGTAGAGTAACCTAGAAATATTCCTTCATCTCTTCTTGCATCAAACTTTCCTATATCTTCATCTCTCTTGATGTAACACTTGCTTCCAAAGATCTTGAAGTATTTAACAGTAGGCTTATAACCAAACCAAAGTTCAAAAGGAGTCTTACCAGAATTACCATTTACATTTACCCGGTTCAAAGTGTACACAATAGTGCCTACTGCTTCACTCCAATAGATGTGAGGCACATTTCCTTCAATCATCATTGTTCTAGCAACATCTAGAATTGTTTTGTTCTTCCTTTCTGCAACACCATTCTATTGAGGGGTTTGGGGAGCAGATAACTGTCTTCTGATTCCATGCTCTTCATAGAAAGAATTAAACTCCCTGGAGGTGAACTCACCACCTCTGTCTAACCTTAAGCATTTGATTTTCAGACCTTTCTCATTCTCTACCATAGCTTTCAAAACTTTTAAAATTTTCTAGTGCTTCACATTTTTCTCTTAAGAAAGCAACCCATATCATTCTAGAATAATAATCAATAAGCAGCATAAAGTACCTTTCACCATGGAGACTTCTGACTCTGGAAGGACCACATAAATCAATATGCACCAGCTCCAGTAATCCAATTGAATGATGTTGTTTGCTCCGAAAAGAAACTCTAGTCTATTTTCCCATCTAACAATCTTTGCAAATTGTGCTAGTAGGATTCATTAGCTTAAGTAAATCTCTTACTGCTTGAGTGGAGCTTATTTTGACAATGTTATCAAAATTCACATGACAAACCTTCTATGCCATAACTAGCTTTCTTCTACTTGAGCAATTAAACAAATTTCACTGGCAGCATTCAAGTGAAAAATATTACCTTTTGTCTTTTTACCTAAAGCAATTACATTTCCAAAACTTCCATATATCTTGCATCTTTCATCTTTGAACTGAAGATCATATCCCTTATCCACCATCTGTCCAACACTCAACAGGTTGTGCTTCAAGCCTTCAACATAAAGAACATCATCAGTGTTAGGTTTACCACCAAGACAAATAGATCCTCTGCCACGAATCACACAAGCATTGTTATCTACAAATCTTACAACCCCATTGGCATACTTCTCTAGACTTACAAATTTTCTTTTGTCGCCAGTCATATGATGTGAGCATCCACCGTCAATGACCCACTCATCCTTTTCTTCAATTCGGGCTGCAAGAGCTTTCTCAATTTTAGCAGATTCAGTAGCCACATGACTATTTTCCTTGATAGCAATGAAAACCCAATCATCTTCATTTCCATTATCTTTATCAAACTCATCATCAGTCACACCTTCTTCAGTAAAGTAACATTTCTTTTGGAATCTAGATTTGTAAGGCTTAGATCTAGGAACTCTTTCAGGACAACTTGATGCAAAATGACCTATTTTACTACAAGAAAAACATTTGATAGGCAACTTTCCTTTATACTTACCTTGTCCTCTACCTTATTTCTTCACAATTAGTGCTTCCAACTCTTCTACCTCTCTTTCTTCATCTTCAAGTTGTTTCATTTCTTCCTCATACTTGAATGTCTTTCTACAACTTTATCCCGGATCATATCTTTGTTTGTTTCTGGATATAGTAGCCTTAAATGCAGTTTCAGCCGTAGGAGCAGATTCACCAAATTTGCTCGACTTAAAGGCAACAAGTTTACCAATTAGTGTATCCCTTGTCACATTCGTCAATGATCTGGTTTCTTCAATAGCATAAGCCTTCACTTTGTAGGAAGGAGGCAATGATCTGAGCACTTTAGCCACGATTTCTGCCTCATCCAGGGTACCGCTGACACATCTAATGCCCATTACTAGTTCATTTACTCTTTGCATAAAAGAAGACATATTTTCATCTTCAGCCATCTTCAAATTTTCATACTTGTCTTTCAAACTCTATAGCTTATCCATCTTCACATGTACATCTCCTTCATACAAAGTTTCCAGCTTCATCCACATCCATGAGTTGTCTTCAGACCTAACACATTGTCATTTTTGAATCCGTTAGAGCACTCAACAAAGCTTTCATAGCTCAGACATTATTTTTAGCCTCTTTAATCTCATCAACAGTGGAAGGACCATTTTGAGGAATAACATATTGATTCTTTGTAATTTTCCAGAAGGGTTCACCAATACACTTCAAATGACACTCCATCCTAGCTTTCCATAATGAGTAATTTGTTCCATCAAATCTAGGACCGTTTTTCTTTTATGATGCCATCTCAGATCACCTCAAGCTTTTAAACTTCTTCAGAGGAACCTGCTTTGATACCAATTGTTAGAAAAATAAGGACAGACAACTAAGAGGGGGGGTGAATGAGTTGTCACAAGATATTTAATCTTTTTCAAACTTAACTTAATTTTAGATCTAATGAATGAACAGTAATTCATGAACAAACAACACATCAGAAACACAAAGAACACCAAGATTTTTTTTATGTGGAAACCCTGTTAGGGGAAAAACCATGGTGGATGTCAGTCCACAATATTATACCCTATTAAAAGTATAATGAAAAATAATGGGAATGCACATGCATTCAGACACACTTCCTAGAGCTCACTGCTTAATTACAAGAGGGATCACTGCCCAACAATACACAACAATATGGATTAGATCCACAGAGTATGAACTGAGAAAATAGCTTCTTCAAAAGCCTGATTACAATTCCAGTTAAGCACAGAAAAACCTTCTTCACACTTCACTCAAACTTCTCACTTTTCTCTACAATCAAATGATTAGAACATTATTCGCACATCTACACTTTCTCTGGCATACATTCACTCTTATGCACACACTAACTTCGCTCAAAAAATTGCTCTTATATATCCGCAACATGAGATTACATCAACAACCTAGTCGACCAAAAATATGAAACATATTTTCAATGTCAGCTCAAATTTACAAATAAATTTTCAATGTGGATCAAACACCATCGGCTAATATTATGATGAGACCCAAAACAATATCCTCGAGCGTGCTAAACATTCAAATTTTAATCTCCAAGGATCCACAACACGTACAACCATCATGTCGGCCAAGAACATGAAAAATCAAACATACCGAGAAAAAATCTTCGACCATGAGCACACCGATCAACACAGACATGCAACAAAGATAGAGCACGATCTAGAAACATCCATGAGCACCAAGAAACAACAAAGAAACAACCACAACAAATAGAATTACCAGAAACACATAAACTTCAATCAGGAACACTGACATAACCCACATAAATACTGTCAGAACACAAATCTTCATAACACAAACAAATCTTCACACGGACCTCTGAAACTTTCGGTAGATGGACTAGATACACTCAGCAATAAACCCTTTAGTCCACAGCAGTTGATCTTCAACGTACAAAACAAGACACCTTCATGACCCTCACAGTTCCACTGGGAACCTGCAATACTTTCTTTTACAATTTTCTCAATATCCTCGACATATACAACCTTCAATACGTCAAATGCTAATAGTGTTGACATCAATGACAACCACATATCAGCAACACAACCATAGCATCCAACACAATTTTAACTTTTATAACCAATAACATTTCCCAATTTCAACATAAGCCTATTTACATTATTAACTTTTAAATATTGAAATAATAACATACAACTATAGGTATCTATATATATAAGAAATTTCATTTATTTACTCTTTCTAAAATACTCATTTAACTCAAAATAAATAAATAGAGCTATTTTCTTTTTCTCACATATATCTAACTACATCATTAACAAAACAATCCTCTTTATCAAGAAAATATGAAACCCTAATATTAAAATCTTAACTTAAGCATAATGCTATAATGCGTGTATCTTAATTAAATATTTCATATAACAAGTTTTGTTAAATGAATATAAATTTACTAATACCTACTTTCTAAATTTGTTCATAGAGGAAAGAAAATCTAAGTTCTTTAACATTTGATCTAAATCATTTAACTCATTAAATACTTATCTTGATCTATCTTTGGTTCATAATGAATAGATAATGCATTAGTTAATACCTAATTCACAAATAAATATTCACTCCACTACCTTAGTATTTTTCCTAAACCATTAATTTGTATTCAAGACTTAAATTGAAACTTAATAAAATAGTAATAAAAGTCATTTTCCCAAAATTCATATCATTAACTATGCCTCATCAAATATATCTACTAACCATGTTTCCTCCCTTTCTATAAACATTTTCTTATTATTACTACTTCTAAATACCCCAGACTTAGAGGCCGATTTAATTGGAAGAGAATAAAACTAGGGAGATTTTCCCTATCACTCTAATACAAGGCAATAGCCAATACAAGGCATTAAGTTCACCAAAAGGCAACAGAGATGCCTTTTGTAAAGTTGAATGGCTAATTTGACAGTAAGAAATATTTTAAAAGAAATGAAATTGCAGCCTCAAAATGGGAAGATGCCAAAAAATAATGCATACTAACAAAGCAAGAAAATAAAATCATGTCCCCAGCCACAGGCGAGGTGCAAGGAGTTGGCATGGTGAATGAAGGCAGGAGGGTATTTCTAGATTCAAGACTTCTACTTAACGTTGTGAAATAGAAGGAGAATAAAAGATTAAATAAATATTTTTGAAGGAATAAATACTCATTTAAATTCAAGATAATAGAAATGAATGGAACTATTCTTTTTCTATAGCCATAATATAATATATAAATGTTGCAGCCATGGGGAAAAATAACTTGACAACATCCCCTTTTTTGACCATATCTCAAAAACCAAAATCTGGGTTCTTGAGATGTTTGGATAGCGATTAGAAGACAACAAGGCAAATAAACCCTTTAAATTTCTCACCAACCCAGTTTGTAAAAGAAAAGTTATGGATGATGCAATTAGGCTGATTTATTAGCAGGGAATAAATCAATAACATAGTATGCAACACAATAAGCTAAAGTTTAACAACTAGATGCCAAAAGAAAAAGGTGAAGCAAATGTATTTGACAAACTTTCAAGCAAATGCATTTAATGGAGAAGGAAAATTTATCATATCGAATACAATGGTTGCAAGATATATACAAATTTAGCTATCAATATTTAGGAAAACAAACGAATTGAAGAAGTAAAAATGGAGTAAACGAATTAAACAAAAATTCCCATAAGAAAGGTGGCTTCAAGGGCTGCAATAATTTTACAGAACACTCACAAAATGATTTCCGAAAGAGACGGGTAAACTTCAGACAATACAATTTTCTAATTGATTTAACAAGGTAATATTTTGATAACATTCGAGCTTTGCTTCAAAACCACACAAAGATGGAAATTCAAAAAAAGAGAAAGGAACCTGGTTTAAATGATTGGCACCGATATAGATTTGATGTTGAGTTTAAGCTTCTCAACTTGCAACTCCAACTTTTTTAAAACCCCCAAATAATTCTTTTTACAAAAATCCAATTTCAAATCCTCAAAACAAAACAAAGTCTCCAAAACTAGAAGCTATTTATGAAAACCAAAAACTAGACTTTTTTTCCTCGGAAGCTCTCAATTAATCATAATGAAAATATCCATAAGATAATTATTTTCAAAAATGAAAAGTTGTTTTATTTTCGAGCACAAAATCTAATAATATCTCCAAAATATCTAAAAATACATCAAATTCCTTTTTAGCAACCAGTTTGAGGTTGTTCATAATCTTGCATGCAAAAAACCTTCTATCTTTTTGCTAGTTGTATCTCTTTATCGATTATCTTTATCCGATTTAACCTTTTATTTCATATTAATATCTTTTCCCATTTTAATATTTTATTTTATATTAATATTTCCTCACAATTTAATTTATTAATTAAAACTCAACATAAAGCAATAATTGTCTTTATAATATAAAATCACTTTATAAATTAATATTTTAATACTTAATCTAATAATATATTATCCAAGAGTAACATATATATTTATTTAATAATTTATTTAATTCATCACTAACCAACAACATTATAAGACAAATTTAATTAAAACAACCCAAACAAAATTTATCGAGAAAGGTCAATCACGAAGGGGCACTATAGTTCCACTTGTTGATACTCAATAAGGGCTATTAGAACCAAAAATTCTAAATGGTATTCCTAGTTCAATATCAATTCCCTTTCTTGAGTGGCTATGAAAATTCATCATTGCTCCGAAGGACTCTAGAAAAATATAAAGATATTTGTAGGATTCTTAGTTGATTAGAGAACTTTGAAATATTAACATTGAAGCCCCTTGCTATAAGACATCAATAATACTCCTAAAATCAACCAAAAAAATCAAGATCTTGTGCTTAAAAACCCTTCGAAGGAAGAAGAAATTACCTAACATCATCCAAATGGGGGAAAACCTTTAGAGTCTTGTTAGGTAAATTAATTCTACTAAAGTATGCAGACTGAGGTAGCCTTATCATTTTAGTGGCTATAAAGGGGATTCTAGCATCAAATGTATTTTTTTACTTACATGCTTTCATCAATACGATGACTTCCAGTACTTTAGATTAATTGTTTATGATTTAAAATTTACAACATACATCCATCATCATATAACTGGTTGATCAATCCATAACTAGACCTTAGGGGGTGCTAGAGGACATCATTTTCACAATAGATATTTGGACGTATCCTATAGACTTCTTAATTCTCTGGCCCAAAAATAAGAAATTTGATACCCAATTATATTGGGCCATCCTTGGTAAGCTACAAGAGTAACTCTAAATGGTTGTTGATTAGGGAGCATGATTGTTTCCAATGGAATTAAGCCAAAAAAAACTCTATATACCTTCCTATTAAACCTTTCATGCAATACAACAAAAATTTATGGATAGATGATGTTATATATTTGGATAAGGAAGATACATCTGCATTGGCCATGGTCATAATAATAGTGTAGATATGTAAAATTGACCTAAAACCTATCACACACCCTAAACAACATCAAACAACATCGAACAACATCCTGCAATGTCTCAGAACATCTTGAAATCATCCCAAAACATCTTGAAACATCTCATAATCATCTTGAAACATCTTGCAACATCTTGAAACATCTCTGAAACGTCTCAGAACATCTCATAATCATCCCACAACATCTCAAAATCATCCTACACATCCCGAAACATCTCAAAAACATCACACAATATCAAATAACATCCAAAACCTTAAATTCCTCTATTAATTGAATAATACAACATTATTTAATTAATTCACCTTTTCATCATTTCTGACGGATTAAATAAATTCCATTTATTTAATAAAGTCCTGAGAACCCTAATTCTGCTATTAATTAAATAAAACGACATTATTTACTTAATTCATGTTTCTATCATTTTGACTAATTAAATAAATTACATTTATTTAAAGAAGTCCTAATCCCACTTTATTTCATCTTGATTGATTATATAACGCTAATTATTTAATTGTGTCACTAAATCACCTTATTCCTCTAAGTTAATTGAATTATTAAATCATAATAATTTAATTACGACACTTTCCCTCCAAAATTTGAATAATTAAATCAAACTATTCAAATCATTTATCAAAAATCAAATCAAACTAATGCAACTTTGTTTGCAAAATTCAAACTTGATTTGCATGTTCAACTCCAAAAAGGAATTAATTAATTAAATCAATTAATTCATATTCCTCACCCACTTTCTAATTGAGCAAATTACGATTGTTGACTGAGCAATCTAATATTTTGACTAATCAATCTAATTTGTTGACTAATCAATCTAATTTGCTAACTAAGCCATCAATTTCCTAACTAAGCTACCAATTTCCTTACTAATCAATCTAAATCCTGACTGATCAATCTAATCCCTGACTAGCCAATCTATTCCTCAATCACACAAATTGTGCAATCAACTTTGCACAATCTACTCATGTCTAATTAATCATGTCAACACCTTTTGACTGTCGATCTTGAATCAACATTGTTTAATCCTGATCGTTCATTCAAAATCTCATTTTCTATATAACAAACCTCTTTCCTTACAAAAAATGATCATAGAATCAACATACCTTATGCAACAAAGTACTGTCAAGATCACCATTGATAGAGCTTCAACCTTTATTCGATCAACCAACACGCATCATTCATCAAAATCAAACAAACCACTGGGATCATTCCTTCACTCAAACGTCTTTGATATCAACAGTTACTTGGGACTCGTAGATAGTTCAAGTAAGTTTTTCCACAACATATCCTCTAGACAAGAAAGTGAAATATCACCCCTATTCCTTCAACATTTTGATTTCCAAAAAGTAGCACCATTCCAAAACAACACTCAAACCTTAGGGTCTTGAGCTTCATAGCAACCATCTCAAAACCATCACACATTATTACCATTTTCCGACTGACTACTCTAGTTGAACAACTGAACCTTGTAGCACCAATCCTATAACCTAGTCTCACACACATTAAAGGTGAATAAATTGATATCATTAGCAGTTTAAGAACCTTCATATTTGAGAAGAATGAAACACCCAACCAGTGGAGAAACATGGCATAAATCTTAGACGAAGAGGAAGAGAAAGTAGATATAGCAGCCGAAAGAACCGTGTTACCACCACCTACATGGTAATAAATATACATCCCTCATGGCTTTTCAAAAAGAAAAAAATCCTTAGGTCTGAAAAAGAAAAATCCTTAAGTGGAAATCCATATTGCAACTTCCAAAGAACCACCCTACAAAAAATTTTAGACCATATTGCGACTTCCAAAGAACTACCCTATAAATATTTTGTGGGTGTGAGGAAAGTTCATCATCCCGTTGGGTGCTACTGGCCTATATCGATGTATTCTCCCTTAGTATCCTTGTGATGCATAAAAACCCATAAGGTCTGGGAGGTTCTTAATTGAACAAAATGTCACATGTATAGGGCCCGAAAATAATATCCCTAGAACATTACTAAGAGCCAAATTGTTTTAGAATCCATCCTATTATCCAAAAACATTCTTTGAAAGTGGTGCATTGGAATTTACTTCTGAGAAGTTACTTTCCATGTCTAACTACAAGCCCGCGCCATAAGTTGCATGTAAAATCATCCCTTCAGGGCATGAGGCAGGCCTACCTAAAATAATGGTTTCTATCCACTAGGGTTGTAAATGCTTGTTCATGTTAAGCTTTCCAATTACATTCAAAACAATCTTGACATCAAAATTTTGTGCTTGATTTAAAGAGAAAGAACACATCCAAACAAACACTAAACATGACGGTTGAATCACAAACCCTTTGACTTAGTGTATACTTGTGAAAGAATCCCTATGTTTGCATTCCTTGAAAGGATTTTTCCTTAAAGATTTATGAATATTCTACCTTTTATTTCAGGTTGCATTGATCAAAGTAAACATTTGGGAACTATGGCTTGGGTGTCGTGATTTCACAACTTGAGCTATAGACATGAAGGTCACACAAGTCCATGCTTTTTGAGTCATTCCAAGTATTTTTTTATCACTTGCCATACTCCAAACACATAGAAGTTGAGAGAAGAACCAAATTTAAACTTGCAAAAATCTAAGAAAAAATGTTCAAAATTGGAAACAAAACACACAAAAACCACATTGGCACAAAATTTCAATGCAACTTATCATAGTTTCTAAGCAGTTGCCAAAATTTCATTGCATTTGCACAAAATTTCATTGCAATTTCCATAGTTTCTAAGCAGTAGCCAAAATTTCATTGCATTTGCTCTCTGTCCTGAAAAAGCTACTGATGAAAATCAGTTGCATTTGACAGAAACTGAGAACTTACTACGAGAACCACACACTTGCTTGTATTCCCTTGCATTTGCTTCTGAGAAACTGGTGCACTGTTACTAAGATCCTTGCATTTTCCAAAAGATGCTCACTTTTTCTTGAGAAAACATTGCATTTGACAGAAACACACAAACAGTTGCACTTGCCATTCCAGCTCAAGCTTGCTTTTCCGAAAGCTAAGCACTTCACACATTTTTTTCCACACTTGATAATTTAGGCACTTTTTGCTAATAGTCTTGTGCATTTTTCTCGGAAACCAGCACTATTCCTTCATCTTGCTAAAAACTGGGGAAAACAAACCAAAGTTGTTTATAGGATTATTGTTAGAATGAAATAATTGGAAAACCAAATAAGTCACATAGCCCCTCATCCATTATTTCCATCCTACTTGCTAGAAATCAAAATCAAAAAAACCACTGGGATCATTCCTTCACTCAGACGTCTTTGATATCAACAGTTACTTGGGACTCACAGATAGTTCAAGTAAGTTTTTTCACAACATATCCTCTAGACAAGAAAGTGAAATATCACCCCTATTCCTTCAACATTTTGATTTCCAAAAAGTAGCACCATTCCAAAACAACACTCAAACCTTAGGGTCTTTAGCTTCATAGCAACCATCTCAAAACCATCACACATTATTACCATTTTCTGACTAACTGCTCCAGTTGAACAACGAACCTTGTAGCACCAATCCTATAACCTAGTCTCACACACATTGAAGGTGAATAAATTGATATCATTAGCAGTTTAAGAACCTTCATATTTGAGAAGAATGAAACACCCAACCAGTGGAGAAACATGGCATAAATCTTAGACGAAGAGGAAGAGAAAGTAGATATAGCAGCCGAAAGAACCGTGTTACCATCACCTACATGGTAATAAATATACATCCCTCATGGCTTTTCAAAAAGAAAAAAATCCTTAGGTCTGATAAAGAAAAATCCTTAAGTGGAAATCCATATTGTGACTTCCAAAGAACCGCCCTACAAAAAAGTTCAGACCATATTGCGACTTCCAATGAACTTCCCTATAAATCTTTTGTGGGTGTGAGGAAAGTTCATCATCCCATTGGGTGCTACTGGCCTATACCGATGTTTTCTCCCTCAGTATCCTTGTGATGCATAAAAACCCATAAGGGATGGGAGGTTCTTAATTGACCAAAATGTCACATGTATAGGGGCCCAAAAATAATATCCCTAGAACATTACTAAGAGCCAAATTGTTTTAGAATCCATCCTATTATCCAAAAACATTATTTGAAAGTGGTGCATTGGAATTTACTTCTGAGAAGTTACTTTCCATGTTTGACTACAAGCCCGCGCCATAAGTTGCATGTAAAATCATCCCTTCAGGACATGAGGCAGGCCTACCTAAAATAATGGTTTCTATCCACTAGGGTTGTAAATGCTTGTTCATGTTAAGCTTTCCAATTACATTCAAAACAATCTTGACATCAAAATTTTGTGCTTGATTTAAAGAGAAAGAACACATCCAAACAATCACTAAACATGACGGTTGAATCACAAACCCTTTGACTTAGTGTATACTTGTGAAAGAATCCCTATGTTTGCATTCCTTGAAAGGATTTTTCCTTAAAGGTTTCTGAATATTCTGCCTTTTATTTCAAGTTGCATTGATGAAAGTAAACATTTGGGAACTATGGCTTGGGTGCCGTGATTTCACAACTTGAGCTATAGACATGAAGGTCACACAAGTCCATGCTTTTTGAGTCATCCCAAGTATTGTTTTATCACTTGCCATACTCCAAACATAGAGAAGTTGAGAGAAGAACCAAATTTAAACTTGCAAAAATCTAAGAAAAAATGTTCAAAATTGGAAACAAAACACACAAAAACCACATTGGCACAAAATTTTAGTGCAAGTTATCATAGTTTTTGAGCAGTTTCCAAAATTTCATTTCATTTGCACAAAATTTCATTGCAATTTCTATAGTTTCTAAGTAGTAGCCAAAATTTCATTGCATTTGTTCTTTGTCCTGAAAAAGCTACTGATGAAAATTAGTTGCATCTGACAGAAACTGAGAACTTACTACGGGAACCACACACTTGCTTGTATTCCCTTGCATTTTCTTCTAAGAAATTGGCACACTGCTGCTAAGATCCTTGCATTTTCCAAAAGATGCTCACTTTTGCCTAAGAAAACATTGCATTTGACAGAAACACACAAATAGTTGCACTTGCCATTCCAGCTCAAGCTTTCTTTTCCGAAACCTAAGCACTTGACACATTTTTTGCCACACTTGATAATTTGGGCATTTTTTGCTAACAATCTTGTGCATTTTTCTGAAAACCAGCACTATTGCTTCATCCTGCTAAAAACTGGGGAAAACAAACCAAAGTTGTTTATAGGATTATTGTTAGAATGAAATAATTGGAAAACCAAATAAGTCACATAGCCCCTCATCCATTATTTCCATCCTACTTGCTAGAAATCAAAATCAAAAAAACCACTGGGATCATTCCTTCACTCAGACGTCTTTGATATCAACAGTTACTTGGGACTCACAGATAGTTCAAGTAAGTTTTTTCACAACATATCCTCTAGACAAGAAAGTGAAATATCACCCCTATTCCTTCAACATTTTGATTTCCAAAAAGTAGCACCATTCCAAAACAACACTCAAACCTTAGGGTCTTTAGCTTCATAGCAACCATCTCAAAACCATCACACATTATTACCATTTCCAACTGACTGCTCCAGTTGAACAACTGGACCTTGTAGCACCAATCCTATAACTAGTCTCACACACATTGAAGGTGAATAAATTGATATCATTAGCAGTTTAAGAACCTTCATATTTGAGAAGAATGAAACACCCAACCAGTGGAGAAACATGGCATAAATCTTAGACGAAGAGGAAGAGAAAGTAGATATAGCAGCCGAAAGAACCGGGTTACCACCACCTACATGGTAATAAATATACATCCCTCATGGCTTTTTGAAAAGCAAAAAATCCTTAGGTCTAAAAAAGAAAAATCCTTAAGTGGAAATCCATATTACAACTTCCAAAGAACCGCCCTACAAAAATGTTCAGACCATATTGTGACTTCCAAACAACTTCCCTATAAATATTTTGTGGGTGTGAGGAAAGTTCATCATCCCATTGGGTGCTACTGGCCATTACTGATGTATTCTCCCTCAGTATCCTTGTGATGCATAAAAACCCATAAGGGCTGGGAGGTTCTTAATTGAACAAAATGTCGCATGTATAGGGGCTCAAAAATAATATCCCCAGAACATTACTAAGAGCCAAATTATTTTAGAATCCATCCTATTATCCAAAAACATTCTTTGAAAGTGGTGCATTGGAATTTACTTCTGAGAAGTTACTTGCCATGTCTTACTACAAGCCGTGCCATAAGTTGCATGTAAAATCATCCCTTTGGGGCATGAGGCGAGCCTACCTAAAAGAATGGTTTCTATCCACTAGGGTTGTAAATGCGTGTTCATGTTAAGCTTGCCAATTACATTCAAAACAATCTTGACATCAAAATTTTGTGCTTGATTTAAAGAGAAATAACACATCCAAACAAACACTGAACATGACGGTTGAATCACAAACCCTTTGACTTAGTGTATACTTGTGAAAGAATCCCTGTTTTCTTTCCTTGAAAGGATTTTTCCTTAAAGGTTTCTAAATATTCTACCTTTTATTTTAGGTTGCATTGATCAAAGTAAACATTTGGGAACTATGGCTTGGGTGTCGTAATTTCACAACTTGAGCTATAGACATGAAGGTCACACAAGTCCATGCTTTTTGAGTCATTCCAAGTATTGTTTTATCACTTGCCATACTCCAAACACAGAGAAGTTGAGAGAAGAACCAAATTTAAACTTGCAAAAATCTAAGAAAAAATGTTCAAAATTGGAAACAAAACACACAAAAACCACATTAGCACAAAATTTCAGTGCAAGTTATCATAGTTTCTGAGTAGTTGCCAAAATTTCATTGCAATTGCCATAGTTTCTAAGCAATAGCCAAAATTTCATTGCATTTTCTCTCTGTCCTAAAAAAGCTATTGATGAAAATCAGTTGCATTTGACAGAAACTAAGAACTTACTATGGGAACCACGCACTTGCTTGTATTCCCTTGCATTTTCTTCTGAGAAACTGGCACACTACTGCTAAGATCCTTGCATTTTCCAAAAGATGCTCACTTTTTCCTGAGAAAACATTGCATTTGACAGAAACACACAAACAGTTTCACTTGCCATTCCAGCTCAAGCTTTCTTTTCCGAAACCTAAGCACTTGACACATTTTTGGCCACACTTGATAATTTGGGCACTTTTTGCTGACAGTCTTGTGCATTTTTCTCAGAAACCAGCACTATTGCTTCATCCTGCTAAAAACTGGGGAAAACAAACCAAAGTTGTTTATAGGATTATTGTTAGAATGAAATAATTGGAAAACCAAATAAGTCACATAGCCCCTCATCCATTATTTCCATCCTACTTGCTAGAAATCAAAATCAAACAAACCACTGGGATCATTCCTTCACTCAGACGTCTTTGATATCAACAGTTACTTGGGACTCGCAGATAGTTCAAGTAAGCTTTTCCACAACATATCCTCTAGACAAGAAAGTGAAATATCACCCCTATTCCTTCAACATTTTGATTTCCAAAAAGTAGCACCATTCCAAAACAACACTCAAACCTTAGGGTCTTGAGATTCATAGCAACCATCTCAAAACCTCCACACATTATTACCATTTTCCGACTGACTGCTCCAGTTGAACAACCAAACCTTGTAGCACCAATCCTATAACCTAGTCTCACACACATTAAAGGTGAATAAATTGATATCATTAGTAGTTTAAGAACCTTCATATTTGAGAAGAATTAAACACCCAACTAGTGGAGAAACATATCATAAATCTTAGATGAAGAGGAAGAGAAAGTAGATATAGCAACTGAAAGAATTGTGTTACCACCACCTACATGGTAATAAATATACATCCCTCATGGATTTTCAAAAATCAAAAAATCCTTAGGTCTGAAAAAGAAAAATCCTTAAGTGGAAATCCATATTGTGACTTCCAAAGAACCGCCCTACATAAAAGTTCACCAAAGGGTACATCCAGAGAAGGTATCACATCTGTCAAAATATACTAGACTTTTTCTATCTCCACTTTGCACCAATAGGCCAAATCCATTACCCTGACTAGGAGTTATGAAAATAGTCACAAGAGCTTGCCAACTTGTTTATGACAACTACAAGATCACAATACAAGAGGAACATGGAAGAAAGCAAGAACAACACCAGCATCCCACCAACAAAAACCATAAATGACGGAAGGGACCCATGAGGATATAAACCAAGTAATCTTATGATAGGGTATTGAGTATCAAAACATCCCCAAAACATGTTGATCTTGTTGGATATTGCTGAAATGTGATTGTCATTGATGTCAACACTATTGGCATTAATGTCTTTAAGGTTGTATATGTTGAGGATATTGAGAAAATTGTAATAAAATAAGTTGCAGGTTGTCGGTGGTGCAGTGAAGTTCAACATGGTGGTTAGGTCAATATATTGATGATAAGAGGTTGTGGATTAAAGTGTTTGTTGACAAGTATATCTATTTTATTCACATGAAGTTTCAGAGGTCGCATGAAGATTTTATTGAGTTATGAGTATATGTATTCTGACAGTTGTTATGTTGCTTTAGTTGGTGAAGATGATATGATTCTAGTAATTTGATTTGTTGCAGGTGCTTCTATGGTGATTCATGATGCTTGTGGATGTTTCTAGATCATGCTTTATCTGTGTTGTTGGTCTGCATTGATCATTGTGTTCGTGATTGGTGATTTTCTTTTGTGAGTTCATGTTTTTCATAATAATGGCCGACAGGGTGATTTTAGCGTGTTGTAGATCTTTGAGGCATAATTGTTTAAGGTGTTTCATGTTCAAGACATGTTGTTTTGGGTCATTACTATGTTTTGGCCAGCATTTTTTGGTGTGCATTGATAATTGTTTATTGATTTGGGCCGACAGTTTGTACACATTTTATATTTTGTTGGGCTGACATGTAGTTGATGTCATCCTTAGTTGTGGATATATATGATCAATTGTTTATACCATTTGAAGGCATGGTGTGTGATGTATGCTGAGTGTTGTGTGTGAATAATGTTCTAATCTTTCGAAGGAAAAAGTTAAGTGTGAAGAAGAGTGAGCAGAAGAAAGTGTTTATGTGCTTAACTGGAACTGTAATCAGGCATTAGAAGATGCATTCTCAGTTCAAAATCTTTTGGATGTAATCTGAATGTGACTGTAAGATAGTGAGTCTTCCTTTGGCAGTAATCCTTTTGTATTTGAGCAGTGAGCTCTAAGCAGTGTGCCTGAATGCATGTGCATTCCCCATTTATAATACTTTTATACTTTTAACAGAGTATAATCTTGTGGACTAACCTCCATCGTGGTTTTTCCCCTAATAGGGTTTCCACATAAAAAAGCTTGGTGTTATGTGTGTTTTTGATGTGGTGATTGTTTATTCTTTCATTTTTATATATAAAATCTAAGAATAAGTTTAATTTGTATAAGTTTTGTGACAATTGATTCACTCCCCCTCTCAGTTTCCTGCCCTTGTGTTGCCAACAATTGGTATCAGAGCAGGTTCCTCAGAAGAAGTTTAATAGCTTGAGGTGATCCGGGATGGAAACATATGAGAAGGATAGTATGAGATTTGATGGAACTAATTATTCTCTGTGGAAGACTCGAATGGAGTATCATCTGAGATGCATTAGTGAACCTTATTGGACAATTACAAAGAATAGGTATATCATCCCACAAAATGGTCCTTCTACTGCAGGTCAGATTAAGGAAGCCAAGTACAATATCAAGACTAAGGAAGCATTTTTGAGTGCTCTGACTGATTCTGAGATGAAAAATGTAATGGAGTTGAAGACTGCTTATGAGATCTAGAAAAATTTGGAAACTTTGTATGAAGGTGATACCCATGTGAAGATTGCTAAGTTGCAAAGCCTAAAAGGGAAATATGAAATGTTGAGAATGGGTGAAGATGAGAACATCATTTCTTTTATGCAGAGAGTGAATGAACTTGTGTGTAGTATCAAATGTGCTAGTGGAACATTGGAAGAATCAAAGATTGTTGCTAAAGTGCTCAGATCCTTGCCTGCTGCATACAAACACAAAGCTACTGCTATTGAGGAGATCTGGATTATGACAAATGTAACCAGAGACATGTTGATTGGTAAGCTTACTACTTTTGAGCTAAGTGAGTTTGGTGAATCTCTTCCTAAGATAGAATCTGCATTCAAAGATACTATCTCCAGAAAAGATAAGCAGAGAGATGATTCGAGAGAAATTTCTTCTAGAAAAATGTCCAAGTATGAGCAGGAAATGAGAGAGGTTGAAGAAGAAGAGAGAAAACTAGATGAGCTTGAAGCACTTATTGTCAAGAGGGTAGCCAAAGGAGAAGGTAAGTATAAAGGGAAATTTCCTCTTAAATTTTTTTCTTGTAATAAGATAGGTCATTTTGCCTCAAGGTGTCCGGAAAGATCTCCTAAGCCAAGACCTAAAAAGCCTAGATTCCAAAGAAAGTGTTATTATGTTGTTGATGAAGGTATGATAGATGATAAATCTAATAAAGGGAATTTAAGTGAGGACGAATAGGTGTTTATTGCTATCAAGGAAAATGATCCAGTACCTACTGAATCTGCTAGTTGCACAAATTTGGAGAAATCTCTAGTTTCCAAAGTTGAAGAAAAAGATGAATGGGTGATTGACAACAGATGTTGTCATCACATGATAGGTGATAAAAGTAAATTTGTGAGCTTGGAAAAGTATGATGGTGGTGTTGTAAGATTTGGTGATGACAAAGCTGGTGTAATCAGAGGCAGAGGATCCATTTCTCTTGATGGTAAGCATAATAATGATGATGTTCTATATGTGGAAGGTTTGAATCATAATCTCTTAAGTGCTGGAAATATGGTTGACAAGGGATACAATCTTCAATTCAAGAATGGAAAGTGTAGAATATTGGGGAGTTCCAAAAATGTGATTACATCAGGTAAAAAAATGAAAGGCAATATCTTTCACCTAAGTGCTATTGGTAAAAGTTGTTTGATTGCTCAAGTTGATGAAAGTTGGTTGTGGCATAGGAGAATGTGTCATGTAAACTTTGATAATATTATGAAGATAAGTTCTACTCAGGCAGTGAGAGATCTTCCTAAGTTGATAAAACCTACTAATACTATATGCAAGGAATGTCAGTTAGGGAAGCAAACTAGAGTTTCATTCCAGAGCAAAAAACATTGTTCAAATGAAGTGTTGGATCTTGTGCATACTAACTTGTGTGGTCCTTCTAGAGTCAAAAGTTTACAAGGAGACAGGTATTTCATGTTACTTATTGATGATTATTCTAGATTGATGTGGGTTACTTTCTTAAGAGAAAAATTTGAAGCTCTAGAGAAATTCAAGATTTTTAAGCCTATGGTTGAGACAGAGATAGGTTTGAAGATTAAATGTATGAGATCAGATAGAGGTGGTGAATTCACTTCTGGTGATTTTAATTCTTTTTGTGAAGAACATGGGATAAAGAGAAAATTATCTACCCTGCGGACCCCTCAGCAAAATGGAGTTGTGGAAAGGAAGAATAGGACAATTCAAGAAGTTGCTAGGACCATGATGTTGGAAGGAAATGTTCTACATATCTACTAGAGAGAAGTTGTGAGTACTTTCATTTACACTCTCAGTCGGGTACATGCCAAAGGTGATACCAATAAGACTCCTTATGAGCTATGGTATGGTCATAAGCCTATTGTTAGATACTTCAAAATCTTTGGGAGTAAATGCTATATCAAAAGAGATGAAGATATAGGAAATTTTGATGCTATAAGTGATGAAGGAATCTTTCTTGGTTATTCTACTAAAAGTAAAGCCTATCAGTGCTACAATAAGAGATTGAGGAAAGTAATTGAAAGTGCTAATGTCAAGGTTGATGAAGACACAAACCATCCAAAACCTGTGAATATGATTTAGATGATCAAAATGATAGTTCATATAAAGGAAACAAAGTTTAGACTCTAAATCAAGTTCAGATCATTCCGGGGAATCAGGAAAATCAAGAGGAAGGAACTAGTGAAAGTGTAGAAGTGAGATCACAAGAGCCTAGAGTTCAAGAACACCCTAAGACTCCAAGGTATGTAAGACTAAATCATTCAGAAGATTAGATTATTGGTGATAAGAACAAAGGTGTTCAAACTAGGAGAAGAATTGCAGAATAATATTGTTTGATCTCAAAGACTAAGCCTAATAGTGTCAATGAAGCATGCAAAGATGAACATTGGGTGGAAGCAATGAAAGAAGAACTACTGCAAATTGAGAAGAATGATACATGGATTCTTGTTCCTATACCTAAGGAGAAAAATGTAATTGGAACTAAATGGGTCTTTCAAAACAAACTGAATGAGCAAGGTGAAGTTGTTAGAAACAAAGAAAAACTTGTGTGTAAAGGATATGAACTTAGATGGAAGAAATTGAATTTGAAGAAAAAATTTCTCCTGTTACTAGGATTGAAGTTGTGAGACTATTTCTTGCTTATGTTGCTTACAAAAACTTCAAGGTTTATCAGATGGATGTCAAGTAAATGGTGAACTAGAAGAAGAAGTGTATATTGAGTAACCTGATGGATTTCAATTTACTGATTAGGGAGATATGGTTTATCAGTTGAAGAAAGCATTGTATGGACTTAAGAAAGCCCCAAGAGCATGGTATTCCAGATTGGACAAGTATTTGTTGAAGCTTGGATTTAATAAAGGTACTGCTAATAGTAATTTGTATTTCAAGACTGATCATGATAAAGATTTGATTGTTGAAGTCTTTGTTGATGATATCATTTTTGGAGATGATAGTTTGTGCATGAAGTTTGTCGATGACATGCAAAGTGAGTTTGAGATGTTTATGATTGGAGAAATGAAATTCTTTTTGGGATTGCAAATTACTCGGCTAGATAGGGGGATCTTTATATATCAGTCCAAGTATGTGAAAGAATTGCTAAAGAAGTTTGGTATGGAAGATTCAAAGCCAGTTGGTACACCTATGGTGACCAAATGTAAGTTAACACAAGATGATGATTCTCCTAAAGAAAATCAGACTAGATATAGATCCATGATTGGTGGATTGCTCTATTTGACTCAAACTAGACCTGATATCATGAATGTCATATGCATTGTTGCAAGATTTCAAGTTGATCCTAAGGAATCTCATGTGATAGTCATGAAGAGGATTTTCAGGTACTTAAAGGGGACAGTTGATTTTGGCCTATGGTATCCTAGAGAAGATGACCTTACTTTGAGTGCTTTTATTGATGCTAATTGGGAAGGAGATGTGAATGAAATAATGAGTACTAGTGGTGGTGCATTTTTCTTGGGAAAGAAGTTGATTTCATGGTTAAGTAAGAAGCAGAATGCCATTTCTTTATCTACTACAAAGACATAATACAGTGCCGTTGCTAACAATTATACTCAAGTATTGTGGATGAAGTAGATGTTGAAAGATATTAGATTTGTGTATGATGAACCTATTGCTATATTCTATAATAATTCAAGTGAAATTAACATTTCTAAGAATCTGGTGCTGCATTCAAAAAACCAAGCATATATCTATCAAGTTTCACTTTTTGAGAGAGAAGGTGAGTGAAAAGGAAGTCGGATTGGAGTATGTGCCCACTAAGGAATAGATTGCAGATATCTTTACCAAGCCCTTTCCTAAGGATAATTTTGAGTATCTCATAGGGAAGCTAGGGGTGATTACTCCTCCTAATTAGAATTAAGATGCATTGACTTGCATTAGTTTGTGCATTTCATAGTCATATCTTGTGATCTAGATTGATGTTGTGGTGGTTGCTACCCAGGGGGAGTAATAGATGTTCAAAAATGTGATTCATAGCTTGTGTGGAGAAAGATAATGTGTATCTTTGTCATTGATTTCAAAGGGGGAGAAGAGTCATGTGAAAAATTGTGAAAGAGTTAAGGAGAAAAGAGTCAAAATCTAAGGGGGAGAAAGTGCTAAGAGAAAGTTACGTTGATGGTGTTTTTCACATCATGTGTTTCCATCAATTCCAAAGGGAGAGATTGTTGGATATTGCTGATATGTGGTTGTCATTGATGTCAACACTATTGGCATTAATGTATTTAAGGTTGTATATGTCGAGGATATTGAGAAAATTGTAATAAAATAAGTTGCAGGTTGTCAGTGGTGCAGTGAAGTTCAGCATGGTGGCTAGCTCAGTATGTTGATGATAAGAGTTTGTGGATTAAAGGGTTTGTTGACAAGTATATCTAGTTTATCCACATGAAGTTTCAAAGGTTCGCATCAAGATTTGATTGAGTTATGATTATTTGTGTTCTGACAGTTGTTTTGTTGCTTTAGTTGGTGAAGATGATGTGATTCTAGTAATTTGATTTGTTGTAGATGCTTATGTGGTGATTCATGATACTTGTGGATGTTTCTAAATCATGCTCTATCTGTGTTGTTGGTCCACATTGATCTTTGTGTTCGCAATTGGTGATTTTCTTTTGTGAGTCCATGTTTTTCATGATCATGGTCGACAAGGTGATTGTAGCATGTTGTGGATCTTTGAGGCATAATTTTTTAAGGTGTTTCATGTTCGAGACATTTTTTTGGGTCCTTAATATGTTTTGGCTGACATTGTTTGGTGTGCATTGATAATAGTTTATTGATTTGGGCCGACAGTTTGTACACATTTTATATTTTGTTGGTTCGACATGTAGTTGATGTTATCCTTAGTTACGGATATATATGATCGATTGTTTATACCATTTGAAGGCATTGTGTGCGATGTATGTTGAGTGTTGTGTGTGAATAATGTTCTAATATTTCCAAGGAAAAAGTAAAGTGTGAAGAAGAGTGAGCAGAAGAAAGTGTTTATGTGCTTAACTAGAACTTTAATCAGGCATTAGAAGATGCTATTTTCTCAGTTCAAAATATTTTGGATGTAATCCGAATGTGACTATAAGACAACAAGTCTTCCTTTGGGCAGTAAGCCTTTTGTATTTGAGTAGTGAGCTCTAGCCAGTGTGTCTAAATGCATGTGCATTCCCCATTTATAATACTTTTATACTTTTAACAGAGTATAATCTTGTGGACTAACCTCTATTACCCAAATTACTCTTATCAAGGGTCGCAACATCAAATAGGGCAACAACATCAAGGGTTTCAAAGTCACCATCAAGGAATAAGTCCAGAACATCAAATCACCCTAAATAAAATTGAGAGAGATTTTGAGGAACTTAAATGAAATCGAAATCTGACGTATCGCCAATTCCATGTGCAATTTCAGAACATTACATATCCACAACAAACAAACATTAATCCATAAACACCTCAATATCCACATCAACAACACTTCCAATATCTATAGTATCAAGGAGTTCCACAACACCAAGGTGTACCTCAAACTCAAGATCAAAGAATTCCTCAAGTTCAATATTGAGGTGCACCCCACCCTCAAGGTACCTACAACACACAAAAAGGACTTAACCCTCCTTATACACAACATGGTTATCAAGGGTCCATGCCTTCACAAAAATCCACCTATGATCAAGAAAACCTCATCTAACAACAAGGTTATAACATCCTTCCAAACTAAACAAGCACACCTATTGACGATATAACCCTACAATTACAAAATAACAATCAACTCGGTTACCAAAACAATCAATTGAACAACCAACAACAAAATCAAGAGCAAAAAAATCAGGGAGGGAAATAGAGGCAACATGATCAACCAATAAGGAAATTCACCCCTTGGGAGAGACTTCAGAGGTAATCATGTACAAACTAGTACAACAGGACCTTATCAAAATCAATGACAGTCCAACTTATGGTGAACCAAACTTTAAACCCCCTGGGTATAGATTGTATGAACGATGTGAGTTCCACAAAATCAAAGGTCATGATACATCAAAATGTGTTACACTCAAAAATCTCATCCAAGAACTTATTGAGCAAGGAGAAATAGCTATGGAAGATGATGTTCAAGGCTCAAACACTAATGACAACAATGACAATGTCTCAACCTCAATATTTGAAAACAACGATCAAGAGCTATCTATCACTGATCATATTGGCAATGTCTCTACATCATCTAGTGAGCAAGAGGACATACATCAAGAATTTAATCCCAAGCACAATCAAAATCAATCATCCAAGTCTAGAAATGATCCAATCCAAAACATATTGACATCATACAATCTCATGGCAGTACATATTGATGGTCAAGAGACTCTTAATCCAACACTTATGCCAAATGCAGAAAATCTAAGCCAAGAGTTATCACCCATATGCCCGCATTTTGAGGAAATCCAAGGATCCTTTACAAGCAATCCTTTCTTTGAAATTGATCCATTTCAAGAGCACGAACCAAATCATATCGAAGATAATACCACACAAAGTTGAGATCAAGAATCCCTATCATCAAAATACTACAATGACTTGGCAAAGATTTTCCAAGACATCCAACATTTTCCAAAAGAACAAATCCATATACCAAGCACACATACATCTACCCATGAGATGCTTAATCCTAATGGACATGTAGATGATCTTCATCCAAAACAAGAGTCTCATACTCTTGATATCATTATCAAGGAACAAGAGTCGCCTACTCTTCACATTTGTACACATGATCAAGATATAGAAGAATCTATATACCTATTTGAAATTGATCAAGAAGAAGCATTAAAAATAGAAACATCCTCCAAGCAGGTTGAAGACAATGAGCATGAAAATATGGAGCACAGTATCTTAAAATCAACAAAAGTAATGGGAAATCTTGAGCAACAAAGCACTGGGTATACAATAGTCAAAGAAGCACTGATATATCCTGAAGAACCATCAAAATCTGAAATTTTACAAGATCAAGTTAAAAATTTCAATCAGGAAGTTATCCCACATATGAAGGGTCCTATCAGTGAAGAAGCTATCACAATTGAAGATCAACAATAGAGCGGAGAAGGATTAGCACCTTGTCTCCAAGGTAAGACATATCATATTGCAAATAAAAATTTTCAACAGATTCATTATCAAGACAAAGGATTAGGCCTAAATGAACAAAGTATCCTAGAACCAATACAAATTATTGGCAATCCCAAGCATCAAGGTCCTGGTTATTCAACAATTAAGTGATCTAAACATGTCAGGGATACCTCTATAATACAGGGGTCAACTTTATCTAATTCAAGCATTAACATAGAGAGAACGAAGAGTCCTTATGATGAAATTGCTACCAATGCTACAACTAGCCCTATCATGAATCGTCATCCATGCATATCTCAACCCTCTGATTGGGACCAACAACAAGAGAAAAAGCTATATCAAATAAAGGAGCAAGCCATTGAAGCAAAAGAATCAACAAAACAAAATGGACAAGAAAAATTCAAATGGATACAAAAGAAAAAGCAAGAAAATCATCCCTATCAAACTCCATTAGTCAAAGAAACTATGGGGAAAAATCAAAAAGGCAAGTTCATCCATCAAAAATGTCCAACAATGTAAAAGAAAGCTTCAAGAGTGACCTACAAGGTATATCAACACGTTGGTCCCAATCGAATCTCCATATCCACCCATCATTGCTCATCATCCCAAGTGTGGAAAATAAAAGGTTCTAAACTATCAACCAATCCATCTGAATATCATATCCCTCAATGCATTTCGCCATCCAATATATCCAAATCTTGCATTGACTATGCATTGGTAGCAACTCTTTATCATAAGGATTCTAAGGGCACTCTATCACGATGTACACATCAAGTTAAGGTTAACTCCGGTATCGACGAGGAAGATAAGAATTATCAAGGGTTATATTCAAGCGCCCGTGTCTTAGGAAAACAACTCCTCCAAGTAGGATATCATTGGCACGTCGTGATAGCAACAAGAACCATATCAACACTAGCAGTGTCTACATCAAACACCACCAAGTGGTTCAATATGAGTAGAAAAATTTTCACCATGATGAAAACCTGGTAAACAAGCGTCTTGTGTGACATCAAAAATCAATAAAAAAACAAAAAAATCAATAAAATAGTCAAGAGAAAAATCATCCTCCAGTGAAAACCACTATGGTGGTGCTTTGGACAAGTACCATGATGAAAACCTAGAAAATAGGCGTCATGTGTAGAATCAAGCATCTACGTGTGCCATTTCAGGTGGAAGCATCTCAACCTATCTAGAATAAACCCAATCCATTTTATCCCAATCCAACTTATCTTGATCTTGACAAATGTTTGGTATACACTTTACACTTGCTTATGGAAAACATCTTGACATGGGTCAAATATCATTGATCCTATCCTATCCAACATTATTTGAGTCCTGAGGAATCATCTAAAAGGGGCATACTCTATCCAAACATGTTATCTTATCACAAGATAATCTATCATTGCTAGACACTAGGGGGCAAGTATTTACATCTTGTTTCAGAATAAATCTTGATCTATGTCTTCTAGCTCACATTGTGATCTAGGTATTGTCCAAACAACAAGGTGTGCCACATGATACCATTCCCAATTCATCCCATCAACAAGGTATACCACCAGACACACTATCAGAGTAACCTTCAAAACAGTTTGCTCCAAAAACAAGGTGTACCACATGGTACCCTTCCTAATTCGTCCCAAAAACAAGGTATACCTCCAATGCACTACCAAGGTAGCCTTCAAAGATATTGACAACATGGATTATTCCTTCACTCGAAAATTCTAAGATATCAATAGTTAGTTGAACCCTACAGCTAGTTCAAGTAAGCTTTTTCACAACGTATCCTCTAGAAAAAAAAAAAGTGAAATATCAATCCAAGTTTTCAGTATCTTAGACCCCAAGAAAGAGGGTAAAAATCCAAAAAAATAGAAAAAAGATAAAATACAAAAAAATAAAAAAAGCAAGAAAAACAATAAAGAGAAGTAAAACATTCTTTGAGTGAAAAACCACTTTGTGGCACTCCTAGAATAGGTACTATAGTGAAAACTTGGCAAGCAAGCACTGTGATTGAATAAAGCTTGCATCATTATCTCTCGGTACTATCCACAACATCCACCCAACCATTTCATAATAAACATGTATCCAACCATGGCTTGCCACTGATTAAGGAAAGTTGTTTTTTCTCCAACTGGGGGAAACTTCCCCCAAGCTAGTCATGGGTTGGATCTTTTAACGTCTTATCATGTTCATAAAACAACAAAATCAAAAACATTAGAAAACAACAAAAGATCAAAAAAATGCAGAAACATAAAAAAAAACATCGTTGGGCTATTCCTTCACTCAAACAGTCTAAGATATCAACATTTGCTTGAACCTCATAGCTAGTTCAAGTAGATTTCCCACATGTCCTCTAGACATAGAAGTGGAATATTGATCCAAATTATCAATGTTGTTTATCCAAAAACAATTTATGTTTTTTGAGTCAAACGGTCGAATTGTGTGGTCTTTGTGTGTACAACGTGGGCAAGGCTTATTAGCCCCCAAGACCCTAGGCCAGTCCCCTCAAGTTTCCAACATGCTTTATTTTCAACTTAGTCAAAAATTAAAAATACAAAAAAAAAATCTACAAAATACAAAATCCAAAAGCATTCACAAAATAGAAAAGGTCAAAAGCATTCAAAAACCAAGAAAACTACGAGCCTCTGCGTGTACAATGTAGGAAAGACTTATCTTTGATGAGCCCCTGAGGCCCTAGGTTAGTCCCCTAAAAGCAACAAAAATAGCATCATAAAAGTAAAATAAAAATAAAAAATAAGACCCATCCCATCATCAAAATCCGCAATAAAACATCATCCATAATAAATAAATTGTCACAATCATCCTTTGACAAAAAAAAAACAAACAAACAAAGCAAACATCAACAACTAGAACTTTCAAGCAAAAAATCACAAAAGCTTTGACTATAAATAGAAGGAAATAATGCCAAAGTATCAACTACCTATCTTTTGACAAGTCCCAACAACATCCTGAGATATGCCTTAACAGATCCATTCCTATGATAGACATGATCAACACCGGATAATAGCCCCACCCAAATGGATATGGCAAGTGATACTGCAATTTTTTTTTTAATCTTTTTACAGTCTTATCTTTTATGATTCATTTTATTGACTCATTCCTAGGATCTCTTGAGGATGTCCATAAGGATTTAGAGAAGAAGGAATGGAGGAAATTGAGTGTCATTTCAGTTTGTTGTTTGTAAGATTTTTTTGTGATACTATCATGGTGAATACTTGCTTTATTGAGTGTATGGAAGTTATGTTGAAACAATTCGTGTAGTAGTTGCATCTTAGGTATTTCATACCTCTCTGTGTAAATGGTCTGAAATTCATGTAGTAGCATGTTAGGTATTTCATACCTCTCTGTGTAAATGGTTTGAAATTCGTGTAGCACTTGCATGTTAGGTGTTCCATACCTCTCTGTATAAATGGTCCAAAACATTTTAACACAACCCACCCATATATTTTAAACAAATTTTTTGTATGTCTAGTATGAACAAAAATACTCTTTATTTGTAGATTCAAGTCCACGCAATAGATACAAATTCACCTTGGTCATTAATACCCTAGTGCATTGTATCTATTTGCTACATCAAACAGGATTTTTCAAAAACTATGAATTCTCCAAGCAAAGCGAAAGCAACTCATCACTACTAACAAACATCACAATTCCTATCCATCATCATAATCTTTCTTCTAACTAACATTCATCTTGCATCATAAATGCATTAGTACCATATCCATCCTGTATCCTCAATGTCATCGGTACATAGCATGATGGTAATGATAAAGAAATAAAAACATCATGTATCATGTATGGGGAATACATCCATCATATATGAACATCACATAAACATCATATATCACAATGATATATTGATCATCCATAATAAAACATCATATGATACAAAGTATTATCCATCCATCCATATCATATACATACATCATCATACATCGTCATCCATGAACATATAAAATGAGATGAATTGAAGAAGGTATATCATAAATATATCATCATCAAAAAGGGAGAATGTCATAGTACATCATCATCAATGAAACAAAGTGTGATAAGATAATACAAAATGATACATATATATGAGGCCTTGACTGGGCCGATGAATATATATACAAAAACATGTCTACAATATGTCTCTGAGCAATAAACATAATAAAGATCAAGTACACTACCTAGCAAAAATGGAAACACCCTATAGACCAAGCTGCAGACCACCATCTGGATTTGGTTGTCTAATAGAATGACCACCTACAATCATTTACTCACGATGTTATGGTTTCACTCTGAATGCACAAAATGACACAAAAATGATGAAAAACGAGACTTAGGGTTGCAAACAGGAAAAATTAAGCAAGTGCATAGGTTCAGAGCAAATGCAAGGGTTTAGAGCAAGTGCGGGGGTTTAAAGTAGATGCTCAGAAAATTAAAAAATCAAATGCAAGGTTTTAAAGCAAGTGCACATGTTTAGAGAAAATGCTAAAAACAAATGCAAGAATTTAAGTCAAGTGCAAGGTTTTAGAACAAGTGCATGAATCAAATGCAAGAGCTTAAATCAAAGGTGAGGTTCCTTAGCAAGTGTGAGGAAATAGTGAAAACATCTAACAAATGCAAAGGTTTAGAGAAAAAGTGAGGTTTTAGTGCAAGTGCATGAAACAAATGCAAGGTTTTAAGTCAAAGGTGAGGTTTTATAGCAAGGGCGAGGGTTTTAAGGTCAAGTTCTCTGAAATCATCAAAACTTCGCTATTGACTGGTAATCGGGACTTATTTTACCCTATCTTCAAAAGACCATATCTTGGTCATACAAAAATATTTTTCAGTGCTTTAAAAAAAAAATGGGGAAGAATTTCATGATCTTTGCCATGGTGTAGGTGGTTTTCAGTTTTTATACAGTTAAATTTCCATTGGTGTCATGAGCTTGATCTAAAACCTAAATTGATAGGCCAACCTCCCGAGGGGGAAGCACAAATTCCTACCATCATTCCACTAAACACAGGGGCACATTGAGGCATAATTTTTTTTCAAAAACTTGATCTTAAAAATAGAATCTTTGAAACAAAGCAACCATTACTTTGTATCAAAGAGGGACAAAATGTAAACATGTAAAATTGACCTAACACCTATCACACACCCTAAACAACATCAAACAACATTGAACAACATCTTGCAATATCTCGGAACATCTTAGAATCATCCCAAAATGTCTCAGAACATCTCAGAATCATCCCAAAACATCTCGCAACATCTTAGAATCATCCCAAAAAATCTCACATCTCGAAACATCTCTTAAACATCTCAGAACATCTTGGAATCATCCCACAACATCTGAGAATCATCTCGTAACGCCCTGAAACATTTTGAAAACATCACACAATATCAAATAGCATCCAAAACCCTAAATTCCTCTATTAACTGAGTAATACAACATTATTTAATTAATTCACATTTTCATCATTTCTGATGGATTAAATAAATTCCATTTATTTAATAAAGTCCTGAGAACCCTAATTCTACTATTATTTAATTAATTCATGTTTCTATCATTTCGACCAATTAAATAAATTACATTTATTTAAAGAAGTCCAATCCCACTTTATTTCGTCCTGGTTGATTAAATAACGCCAATTATTTAATTACGTCACTAAATCACCTTATTCCTCTAAATTAATTGAATTATTAAATCATAAAATTTAATTACAACACTTTCCCTCCAAAATTTTAATAATTAAATCAAACTATTCAAATCATTTATCAAAAATCAAATCAAACGAATGCAACTTTGTTTGCAAAAGTCAAACTTGATTTGCACGTTCAACTCCAAAAAGGAATTAATTAATTAAATCAATTAATTCATATTCCTCACCCACTTTCTGATTGAGAAAACTATGATTGTTGACTGAGCAATCTAATTTGTTGACTAATCAATCTAATTTGCTAACTAAGCCATCAATTTCATGACTGATCAATCTAATCCCTGACTAGCCAATCTATTCCTCAATCACACAAATTGTACAATCAACTTTGCACAATCTACTCATGTCTAAATCCTCTCAACACCTTTTGACCGTCGATCTTGAATCAACATTTTTTAATCCTATTTGTTCATTCAAAATCTCATTTTCTATATAACAAACATTTTTCCTCACAAAAAAAGTATCGGAGAATCAACATACCTTATGCAACAAAGTATTGTCAAGATCACCATTGATAGAGCTTCAACCTTTCTTCAATCAACCAACATGCATCATTCATCAAAGCTTTGCACACGAACTATGGAGGCTTCACAGTGATTCGAACAATCCAACATCAGGCGAACACACTTTGATACAAGATGGGTAACAATTTCATATTCAAATTCATTTTCTTATATATGTCATTTTCATGTGTTTGAATTCAGTTTTATAAATTATTCATTTCGTAAGTGTAGGATTAAATCTAGATTTAGACTAGATTCTGATTTCAATAGTATTTAATCTTGTTTGCATCTAATGGTTTTCCCCCTCACACAAATAGTGTATTTGAAAAGTATCAAGGATAGGAAGGAAAGGATGAATTTCCTTTATCAAATTAGATACAACGCAAATGTATAGATGACTATAAAGATGTCCAAGAGTCTCTTTGAAAAATTTTAACTACCTATTTATAGAGGAAATTTTGACTTAACTAGGCTACCAACATATAAGAACAATGTATCAACTCCTTTCTCATTCTTTCCCCTTAAACAAAATAATCATTCCTCAAAATAGGAGTCATTCTGTTCACACACTAACAAAATAAGTTACTATTTAGTTCAACAAGAAAATATCTATTATTAGCTTGTTGAAAAACAAAGAAGAGGCATAACTAACAAAGTTGTTGCAAAATCACACAAAATCCTTTGCTTGGGAGTACAAAGATATGAAATAAATTCATCCAAGTATCTGTATACACCACATTTTTACTGAATTTGTCTAAATTGTGAGAAAACCTTAGAGAAGAATCAACCTTTCTCTATGGGAAATATTGAAGGAAGAGATAGATAAAATATTATAGGTGGGATCCATCTATCCTATTCACGATAGATGATGAGTTTCACCATTGGTAATTGTACCAAAAAAATGGGAAATAACATGTTTGTATAAAATGTAGGGAGTTGAATAAAACAACCAAAAATGATTATTTTTCTCTCCCTTTCATTGACTAGGTCTTAGATAAACTAGCTAGAAGTTGTTATTTCTTCTTCTTGGATGGTTTTAGTGATTATAACTAGATCTAGGTAGCCCTAAAGGACCAAGAAAAATATATTTCACTTACCTAGGGGAAAATAATCCTATAGTCTTACCCTTTGGATTATGTAATGTCCCTACCACCTTCCAACAAGTTGTCCCAGCAATATTTTTAGAGTTGACTAATACCTACATTAAAGTGTACATGAATAATTTCATAGTCCATGATAAAACATTTGAAGAAGCTTTATTTTTTTGAACCAAGTAGTAAAACTCTGTAAAAGAGTATTGGCTATCCTTAAACCATGACAAATATCTCATTATGTCACTAAAGGAATCATTTTGGGATATCATGTTTTGTACAAAGATATTAAAGTAGACCCTAAGAAAATTGAAATCATCATGAAAATCCCTACACCCCAAAATAAAATAAAAGTGATGTTTTCTAGGGAATTTTGGCTACTATAGATGGTTCATTGAAGGCGTTAACATGGCAATAGATTCATTATTTACCCTTTAGAAAGAATCCAAACTTAACCAAACTAGTGAATGTTGAAAACCTTTTGATTCCATTAATAAGTTCTTAATTACAACACCTATAATCAAAGTTTCATATTTGAGAGAACCTTTCCATATTCACACAAATGTATCTATGGTGCAAGGGCATCCATAGGGTTACATGCCTCCAAGGGTCAAGAAGTGGCATTTTTTTTTGTTTTGTGTTGTTTGCATGTAATAAGGTCTTCTTAGACCATTTCATGTGTGTTGGAGTCTAGGTTGAGTCATTAGGTGAATGGTAGTGTCTAAATGCAAAAATTGTCAAAGTTGCACAATGTTGTCAAGCAACTTTTTGCATTTTTGTAAAAAATGAACATAATGATGTTTGTGTTAGTTCATAATTTGAAAAGTGGTTGAGAATTGTTGGGAAATAATTTTTAATTTTTAAAAAACCTTATGTGGTCGAAGAAAAGGTTAGATGTTGAAGTTTGTGAAGTTGAAGCAATAAAAATTCTTTTTTTTCTACAAATTCTAATGTTTCTTTGTTGCTCTTCTATGTTGTACAGATCTGTACGATCTTGTAATGATCTAAAACTGATTGTGGATTATTTTTCCTTGAATCTACTTTCTATTTCCACCGGTTGCATGTAATTTCATTGAGTTTCAAGGGAGTTGTGTTAATTTTTCTTTAGAATGGTCTAAACCCTAGGTAGGGTAAACAGTGAGTGAATAAAATGTAGAAAAATTCATTCCACTAGTAGAAATATTTGAAGCTTGGTGGAATGGATTTTTTTGACGTGAATTTTTATGTTTCAAAGTTGTAGAGGCAGGAGATGGAGTTCAGCACGTGTGGAGAGGCTTGAAGGTCTGATATCTTTATGTATCAGACCTAGGAACCCTAGAGACTTATGGAATTTGTTGTAAATCCATTAGAGAATGATCTATGGAGTAAGAGAAGGTTATTGAGGCCTCATGTGGTATGTTGAAGGTGTTGGAACAGGAGTTGTGAGATTCGTTGAAGCCCTAAACCCAACTGTAGCATGCATATTTGCCCAATTAGGCCTAGTCAAAAGGGGGACATTCAATTTTTGAGGCCTTTTGAACAAAGGAACCCTATCTTATTTTGGGATATGTGTGTGAAGAGCCAAATGGGTATCTGAAATGGGTCACCTTTTTGGTAGATCGGGTCCTTGTCAAAAGTTATGTCCGAAAATTCCTTTTTGAAAGGCTACAAGCAATTATGCTGATTTGTGAAGGAAGGCCCATTGTTTGATGTTAAAAGACAATTGAGTTTGGTTGTTTGAGTTTGTTGGAAAATTATAAGCCCCTACTATGCATCAAATTGGTATCAAAGTGTAGGTTGGTCTGAAGAGGGAAAGTTGAAGTGAAGAAGAAACAAAGATATCTCCAAAAGGGAATCTAATCGCCAAAGAGATTAATGAAATGAAGGAGAGACATGCAAGAGAGATAAGACAAATGAGGGAGTTTCAAGAAGCCCTTTAAGATAAGCTTACTACAGTTGAAACAAGTTAGAAAAGAGTAATGGTCATAGGAGACTTGAGTGACCGAGAAGAAGAAGAAGAAGGGGGAGAGGAAAGTTCCTAAGGAGGGTTCGAAGAAGAGATGGATCCTAATGACTTGAGAATGGAAAATCTATCGAAGTCAGTTAAGGGAGAGGGTCCCAAGATAAAGATGGATTTACCAATGTATGGAGGAAAATTGGATAGTGAAGAACTCATATATTGGATAGGAGCACTAAACAACTACTTTAAATATGAAGATGTGCCAGAAAAACAAAGGGTGAAGTTGGCTAAGACAAAGTTGAAGGGCCATGCCTTACTTTGGTGGGACTATGTACAAGATGAGAGGAGAAAGAAGGGAAAGTCTAAAATCACCTCTTGGGATAGGATGGTTGCTAAGCTCAAAGGAAAATTCCTACCTGGTGACTATGTCATTCAATTATTCAGAAGGCTTCAAAACCTTAAGCAAAAAGATATGGATGTGAAGGCCTATACTGAGGATTTCTACAAATTGAGTATAAGGGTGGGTCATGTAGAAGATGATATGGAAAAAGTGGCAAGATATATCAATGGGTTGAGATATAACCTTCAGGATGAACTAAGCCCCACAAACCCAAGAACAGTGGAAGAGTTATCAATTGTCCATTCAGGCTGAAGATGAGTTGAGGAGAAGGCAAGAAAAGAAAAGCAGGGGTAGAGGAAGGAATTATAGAGGAAGAGGGATATTTGTTGGTAGGGGCAGTCCCAAAGATCACAAGGTGAAACAAGAAACAATCAAGAGAAAAAATTAGACTCAAAGGGAAACTTTAGAGGTAGAAGACCTAACAATAGGGGTAGATTTGGAGGCCAAAGAGGAGGATCAAGTGGATTAACCAAAAAATGTTATAAGTGTAATAAATTTGTAGGCCATCAAGCATGGAAATGTAATGAAAATAAATCTACCACTTCATTTGGGGGAGAAAGAAGAAATTAGTTTGTACAAGGAGAGGATAATGAAATTTTGAATTCTCCATCACATACTGTTGATCTAGAAGTTGGTGAGTCTCTCATGGTGAGAAATTTGATGAAGGTACCAATGGATAAAGAACCACCACAAAGGAAGTCACTTTTCATAACTACATGTAAGTGCCTAGGTAAATGTTGCAAAGTAGTGATTGATTTTGGTAGTATAGACAATTTGGTTTCAGTTGAAATGGTAGAAAAGCTTAAGTTGAAAAGAATCCCTCATACCACTCCATACATAGTCTCTTAGATTAAAAAAGGGTAGCAAGTAGTTGTGAATGAACAAATTTGGGTAGATTTTCACATAGGAGGACATAAGGATAAGGTCTTGTGTGACATAATACCAATGGATGTTTTCCATTTGATTTTGGGTAGGCCTTGGCAGTATGATAGAAAGGAAATCCATGATGGGAGGAAAAACACATATGCCATAGAAAAGGATGGGGTTTCTTACACCCTCACACCATTGAAAGATGGAAGCCAAGATTTCCAAGTAGGGTCTAGTGTGATGTTGGTCAATGAGAAGGAGTTCCTAAAGACCTTCAAAGAGGAGAATGTGGGATTTTCTATCATAGTAAAGCTTAGATATGTCATGGCAGCAGAAAAGAAAGAGGAGTTTCCTTTAGAGGTCAAAACATTGTTGAAGAAATATGATGAAATTGTGGTTGATGAGATTCCCAATACCTTGCCACCTATGAGGGACATTAGCCACCACATTGATTTTATTCCAGGGGCCATTTTTCCCAACAAAGCTTCTTATAAGATGACTCCATAGAAAAATGAGGAGATTAAGAGTCAAGTGCAAGAATTACTTGATAAGGGGCTGATTAGGGAGAGTTTGAGTCCTTGTACAGTTCCCATAGTTCTAGCACCAAACAAAGGTGGTGAGTGGAGGATGTGCACTGATTCCAGGGCCATCAACAAGATTACAATAAGGTATAGGTTTCCCATTCCAAGAATTGAAGATCTAATGGATTGTTTGAGTGGTGCATGTTACTTTTCCAAGATTGATCTCAAGAGTGGTTACCATCAAATCAGAATCAGACCTGGTGATGAATAGAAAACAACCTTCAAGACAAATGAAGGATTGTATGAATGGCTTGTAATGCCCTTTGGTTTTTCAAATGCACCTAGTACTTTCATGTGGTTGATGAATGAAGTGCTCAAACCTTTCATTGGTAAGTTTGTTGTGGTATACCTTGATGATATTCTTGTTTTTAGCAAAACTAAAGAAGAGCATTTGCAGCATTTGGATTTGGTTTTGAGAAGATTGCATGAGGAAAAACTAATGATAAACTTGAAGAAATGCAAGTTCTTGAAAATAGAGTTGGTTTACCTTGGTTTTGTGGTCACCAATGGCACCTTGAAGATGGATCCAAGTAAGGTTGATGCTATCCTAAGTTGGGCTACACCCAAATCAGTGGATGAGGTAAGGAGTTTCCACGGTTTGGCTAGTTTTTATAGAAAATTTATAAAAGGTTTCAATCATGTTTGTGCTCATATGATTGATACTATTAAGGGTGATAGAAGGAAGAAGTTTGTTTGGTTTAGTGAGGCTGATAGGAGTTTTGAATATTTGAAAAAGAAGGTAGTTGAGCATCCCATATTGACTTTCCCTAGTTTTGATAAGGTCTTTACCATTGAGTGTGATGCAAGTGGCCATGCTATAGGTGTTGTGCTAAGTCAAGAAAATAGGCCTATTGCCTTTTTTAGTGAAAAATTGAATGAAGCTAAGAAAAGGTATTCTTCATATGATCTTGAAATGTATGCAATGGTACAAGCATTAAAGAAATGGAGACATTATCTACTTCCTAAGGAGTTTATAGTGTATAATGACAATCATGCACTCTAATTTCTTGAATATTCAAGATAAACTCAGTAATAGGCATGTGAAATGGGTTGAATTTTTACAAGGCTTTACTTTCACCATTAAGCATAAAAAGGGGAAATCTAACAAAGTGGCAAATGCATTGAGTAGAAGGGATTTGATGGTGTAGGAGATTCAGTTACAAAGCATAGGAGTTGAATCTCTAAAAGGTATGTATCTTGAAGATGCATATTTCAAAGAAATGTATACAAGTTGTAGGCGACCTTGTAGCAACAATAATGAGAAATGGATTGATTTTCCAATCTAAGATGATTTTTTATTCAAGGGGGCACACTTATGTATTCCTAAATGTTCATGAGGGATAACTTAATCAAAGAAAAGCATAGTGGCAGCCTTGCAATTCATTTTGGGTTGGATAAGACCTTGGAGCAATTGAAGAGGCACTACTATTGGCCAAAAATGCAAACTAATGTGAGGAACTTTGTTGAAAAGTGCACTATTTTTCAAAGGGATAAAGGATCTAGAACTAATGCAAGGTTATATCAAACTCTTTCCATTCCCAATAGGTCTCGGGAATCAGTTAGTATGGATTTTGTGATGGGGTTGCCTAGAACACAAAGAGGTTTTGACTCGATGTATGTTGTTGTGGACAGGTTTTCTAAGATGGCTCACTTTATACCTTGTAAGAGCACTAATGATGCTTCATACATAGCAGGTCTCTTCTTCAAAGAGGTGGTAAAAATCCATGGTTTACCTCTTAGCATTGTATCAAATAGGGATAGCAAGTTTGTTCGTCATTTTTGGAGAACATTATGGAAGAAACTTGGCACTAATTTGAGTTTCAGTTCTTCCTATCACCCTTATACTGATGGGAAGATTGAAGTGGTGAATAGGAGCCTTGGAAAGCTCCTAAGATGTATAACAAAGGAGCATTCAACACAATGGGATCTAGTTTTTCCTCAAGCTGAGTTTGCATACAATGACTCAGTGAATAGAAGTGTTGTCAAGAGTCATTTTGAGATTGTTTATGGTTTGTAGCCTAGGGGTGTGTTTGAGTTGAGGGATGTTAGTGGGATGGAAAAGAGGAGTGCTAAAGGTGAACAATTTGCAATGGCTATGCAAGAGATCCACCAATAGGTCAAGGACAACCTCCAAAAGAATGTAGAAAAGTATAAGCACAATGCTGATCTAAAGAGGAGAGAGGTTCACTACAAGGTTGGAGACTTGGTTTTGGCTCATTTGAGGAAGAAAAGGTTTCTTGAGGGGCAGTACTCTAAACTAAAAATGAAGAAGATAGGTCCATGTAAAGTGGTGCACAAGTTTGGAGAGAATGCATATGAAATAGAACTTCCTTCTGGTGTTTCCATTTCTCCTATTTTTAATGTTTTTGATCTTTACCCTTATAAAGGGGATGTTGTAGGTGACAATGCAAGTTCATCAATTCTCTCAGATGAGGATTAGGTCAGATATTTTCCACCAAGCCAGCCTTTAGAGTTGGAATACATCTTGGATAAGAAGGAACTCAAGAAGACAAGGAGGAAGGTCTACTACCAATATTTGGTCAAATGGTGAGGTATTCCTATGGAAGATGATTCTTGGATGACTAAGGATGACATTGTGAAGCATGGTTATACAATTGCAGGTTTTGTCCTCAAGTGGAACTTGAGCTTTCTTTCCCTTGGGAGTATGGTGCAGGGGCACCCATAGGGTTACATGCCTCCAAGTGTCAAGAAGTGGAATTTTGTTTTGTTTTGTGTTTTTTGCATGTAATAAGGCCTTCTTAGACAATTTCATGTGTGTTGGAATCTAGGTTGAGTCATTAGGTGAATGACAGTGTGTAAATGCAAAAATTGTCAAAGTTGCACAATGTTGTCAAGCAACTTTTTGCATTTTTGTCAAAAAGGAACATAATGATGTTTGTGTTAGTTCATAATTTGAAAAGTGGTTGAGGATCATTGGGAAATGATTGAAATTTTTTAAAAATCCTTGTGTGGTCGAAGAAAAGGTTGGATGTTGAAGTTTGTGAAGTTGAAGCAATAAAAAATATGTTTTTCTACAAATTCTAACATTTCTATGTTGCTCTTAGTGTTGTACGGATCTGTACGGTCCTCTAATGATCTAAAACTGATTGTGGATGATTTTTCCTTAAATATATTTTCTATTTCCACTAGTTTCATGTAATTTCATTGAGTTTTAATGGATTTGTGTTAATTTTCCTTCAGACTGGTCTAAACCCTAGGTAGGGTAACCAGTGAGTGAATAAAATGTAGAAAACGCCATTCCATTGGTAGAAATCTTTGAAACTTGGTGGAATGGATTATTTTGATGTGCATTTTGATGTTTCAAATTTTTACAGGCAAGAGATGGAGTTTGGCATGTGTGGAGAGGCTTGAAGGTCTGATATCTCTATGTATCAAACCTAGGAACCCTAGAGACTTAGGGAATTTATTGTAAAGCCATTAGAGAATGATCTATGGAGTAGGCGAAGGTTATTGAGGCCTCATGTGATATGTTAAAGGTTTTGGAATAGTAGTTGAGACTCATTGAATCCATGAACCCAACTGTAGCATGCATATTTGCCCAATTAGGCCTAGTCAAAAGGAGGACAATCAATTTTTGAGGCCTTTCAAACAAAGGAACCCTATCTTATTTTGGGTTATGTGTGTGAAGAGCCAAATGGGTATCTGAAATGGGTCACCTTTTTTGTAGATCAGGTATGTGTCAAAATTTATGTCCAAAAATGCCTTTTTGAAAGGCTACAAGCAATTATGGTGATTTGTGAAGGAAGGCCCATTGTTTGATGTTAAAAGAAACTTGAGTTTGGTTGTTTGAGTTTGTTCAAATATTATAATCCCCTACTCTACATCAATCTAACCAAGTTATAAGAGTTACTTAAGGATAAAAAGTTAATATAAAGGTATGCATGTCATCTAGTACATTAGTAAGTACATAAATTAAGGAGGATAAAACTACATTACCACAAAAAATTACTGGAAGATTGTGGCAACATGAGCATGAAAATGTGTGGATGACATATGGTGTTTTCATTAATGTCAACTCATTGTACAAATGTAGAAGTGTTGGTCTAGAGAAGACCAAATGTTTTGATGTTTGGCTAAGTCCCAATATGCATACTATGTGTTTAGTGAACCTATTTTAAGGTCCACATTGCTTCGCTATGCAATATATTGTCATGAAATTTTCAGGTGTCAATATTGTGTATTGAAGGTGTTCAGATCCAAAGTTTTAATTTTTTATTTCTTCCGCAGTTGAAGATATTATTGATAGAGTATCAGCTAAGTTGTGACAGAGTTACAAGTGCAGAGTGCATGTTAGAATTCTCTGCTATACGGCTTTGAGGAAGTGTTTATAGATTTCAAAGGTGTGTGCACTCCAAGTGGTAAGTGTTTTGGTGGTTTGTGTGTCGAGTTGTGGACGATCAATTGGTTCTTTAATTTGTTACTTCACCAGTTTTGCTATGCAATATTGAACTAAAAGATTTGGGGTCATGCAGAGTTAAGTTATGTAAGGAGCGGACTTATGGGAGTAATTATAGGTCATTCCAACTTATTTTGATGTGTTACACATTTTTATTTATTTCACGAGGCGTTTATGTTGAATTTTTGAGCTGAAAAGTTATGTGGTGCACGTTTCATCTAATTAGGTCGACCTAATTGATGTTGTGAGTGTTTGCAAATGTTGTGCATATATGTAAGGTCATTTAAGTGTTGAAATGATTTCTTTTTTGAGATTGTGGAAGTCTTGGATATAAATTTGATGTGAAGAAGGTCAAAGTGAATGTACAGTGGTGAATTATGAAGTGTGTTAAGTCAATTTTTAGAGCTTAATTGGAACTTTCTTCAACATGTTGTAGATGCATTGTAAATAGTTCAATATTTGGCAATGAGCCACCCTTTTCTCTATTCTAGCAATGAGCCATTTCTTCTATTCTCTAGACAATGAGTCCACCTAGTAGTGATCCATCATGTAATATCTTGTAATCAGTTATAATATAGTTTGACCTAATCCTCATCATGGTTTTTCCCTTATTGGGTTTTCAACGTAAATCTGGTGTTCTTGTGTTATGTGTTGTGATGGATTCTTTCATTGTTCATTTCTATTTCTGCAAGTTGAATGAGATGTTTTTATTTACATGTTTAAGTTAAAGAAGTTAATGAATTTCAGGGAATACTAATTCACCCCCCTCTCAGTTTTTTGGGTGTTCAAAAATTGGTATCATACCTTGGTTCCTTCAATCATTTTAATAGTTGAGGTAGATCTTGGAGGTTGAAAAAATAGCTACTAGGAGATATCCTATTCCTCCAGAAGAGATCGTGATTAAAGGGTTTATAGAAGAGGACTGTGAAGTTGACATGGAAGGAGAACTTAGATATGCCCTTGATGACTTGGATAAAGCAGAATGTGAGAGTAAAGATTTGAAAGAAAATATAAGGAAGCTGATGAATGCATCAAGAAGTTGAGGGATCAACTCAAGAAGTTTAAGGAAAGGTATAAGGAGGTAAATGAGTAGCTGAAATAATCAAATGAAAAAATCACCAGTTTGAAAGTGCAAGTTTAAGAAGGAAAAAGAGTTGAAGAATACTTGAATGCCAAACTGAAAGAAAATTTTGTAAAGTGTTTGAGACTTGAACAAGAGGTTGTAACTTTGAGGTCATATCTGGAGAAAGCAAATATTCAAGAAGAAAATTTCAAGAAGAGCTCCACCTTGCTTGATAATATGTTTGCAAATAAAAAGGGTTCTAAGGATAAAGAAGGATTAGGGTTTGAAAAAGAAGAAACTCAAAGGAGAATCAGATTCCAAACAATGTTGAAATGATGAACAATAACAAAAGAATACTGGAGATGAGAAGATCAATGTAAAATAGGTCTAGAACCAAAAGAAAGAATTCAAGAGACCTCCTATTAGACAACCAAATACACAAAGGTACTTATCTTTTAATGGTTACTACTATTCTTGCAATAGATTTGGACATAGAGCAGTAGAGTGTAGAAGCAGAATGAATCAGAATGTTCAATCATTTCTCGATCAGTGCTTTATATGCAATAGATTTGGTCATAAGTCTAGTGAATGCAAAAATTAGATGAAGAATGGTTACAATAATGGTATGATGCTTCAATATTTCAATGGTTACTATTATACATACAATGGATTTGGGCATAATACTTTTGAGTGTGGATCTAAAATGGTAGGAAGTAAGTTTGTTTAGCGAAACTGTGTCACATGTCACTAATGAAATAAGCCAGGACACATAGCTAAGTTTTGCAGAAGTAAGAATATGAAACCATTTGTTTCACATAAGAAGGTTGATCTGACAAAGAAGAGTGATCTGGTAAAGAAGGTTGATCCAGTTAGATGAAGAAGGAGATGAACAAGATTTGGAAGAAGGAATGAAGTGAAGAATGAGTTTGTGCCAACTCCTAGTGCAAATATTTCCTTTGAAAACTAGATAAAGAGCTTTGGCTCAGGGAGAGTTTTACTAGAAAATATTTAAGCCCCCACCAAAGATGTGGTGTTGACGCCTTTCGCACACTGGTATAGATGTTGGATGATATGCTTGGTCTATTGATGTGATCTTCAATGTGAGATACTTTGTTGTAGAGATTTCTAGAGTGATTGAAAGTGCCTATGATAACATAGTTAGGGTTTACCAGCTTTTTGACCTAACCTCATCTATTGCATTCAATATAAATTAGGTCATTGAAAAAAGGTTTATATTTTATTTTGCATAATCAAAAGTCATTTGTAATCAAGCAATTTAAGTGGAGAGCAAAGAAAAGGTGATTTGAAGCATTTGGAGCATTGATTGAAACCCTAACTGGTAAAGAATTTCAAAGGTATTTATAATTTTCTTGCATAACCTAGTTCAATGAAGATTCAAGATGTTTACTCCTCAAGTGGTTGATGTTTTAGAATGGCCAAGACCTAAATTTAAGAAGCACCTTCTTAAATCCATGGAAATGGATCCGAAAGGCACATTTTTCTAGGATTCCATACAAAATAATGCATACAAAGGATGTGAGAATGTGCATACATGTGAATATGGAGGAGTATGATAAAATTAAATTGAGGGAATTTAGGAATAAGCATCTAACTAGAGAATATTTCGAGCTAAAACCTGAGAACACTAGCTTTGCAAAGAAGAATTTGGAGGTGTGGAATGATTTTCCTAACTTTTTCTATAAGTATGAGTGTGTATGACATGTTCTTAGTAGAATTTCATCATAAGCTCGTGTGGATGGACAAACCACACATGATCAATAAGGAAGCTATTAGGGCTATGACAGGTTTGTGCTCCATCAGACCAGTTTTGACACTGAATATGTATATAATGATGTCATAATGAAACTCACCAGTGCAAAATTTGACAAATGTGCCCTAACAGTGAATGATATTAAAGATCCAACATTATGGTATGCGTCCATGATGATTGGTTATAATATTTTCAATGCAAACATAGAACACTTTGTATTAGCCACCGTAATACATAAAACTTATCAAATGGTGAAGGAAGGTGAAGATATAGATTTATGCAAACTCCTGAGACAAAGATTGATGGATAACTTACAGAGGTCAAAAGAGTCTAAATATCCATTCCAGTATGGTTCTCTTATCATTTTTTTGATGTTTTACTTTCTTATATAATTGCTCAAATTAAAGAACAGTATGTGGTTAGATAATATACCTATGGATAGAAAAATAAGGGATCATTTAAGAAGGTTTCCAAACTTTGAATCTTGGAAAAAAACATTATGGGAATTTTTCAAGTCATTCCAAGAGAATATGCAAGAGAGATAATTCCCAAGAGTTTTGTCGACAAATATAAGAATGGTGTAACTTTTATGGTTAGCAGATATTTTTTCTATATGGAAGTAGTAGAACCAAGAATAGTTTGGATTTAAAATTTTGGGTATGAGATAATAGAAGAAGAGGTTACCAGTCTTGCAGATTATATGCTAAGTAAACCTAGAGATCCTACAGTGGACAGGTATGGTACCTATGAAGATAAATCTAGTGAAATACACATGGAATAAAAAAAAGGAAATTAAGAAAAATGTTGAAAAGATGAAGGAACAAGTGGAAGAAATGATGAGTACACCAAAGAGCCCTACAGAGAAATCCAAAGGTAAATCTACCCATTCGGAAGCTACTCCAAGCACAAGAAGGTTAGCTAGGACCTCTATCCTCTCTCCTACTGTTCCTAAGTCCTCTAGAACTAAGCCTATAGTAAGTTCCAAGAAGAAAGAATCATTTAGCACCTCAGTGCAGACACAGAGCACTCTAAAGAGGAGAAAGAAAGAGAAGGCTAGAAGATAACAATGTGTTAGCTATAATGATGAAGAGGAAAAAGGACTTCAGTTGGTCTAGAAAAGGAAGTCTTGTGTCTCTCAAGAAGAGACAAATGCAAAAAGAGAAAAAGTTGATGTGACATACATTGATAGTGAAGAAGAAGTGGAAAATTAGAAGCAAGATTTTAAGATCCAAGTGAGGGAGAAAAATTCAAGGTTCAAAAAATAAGAAAAGTCTCCTAAAGGTAAGGGAAAGCAGAGAGAAAAGATCCCTTCGGCTAAGAAGTGTAGCCCCATGAAGATAGATGCCCACTATTTAATGGTATTGCAAAATAAGGGATTTTGAAGGATACTATTTTGATGTATCTAGAATCAGATGATATAGATAAGGCAACCATAGAAGAGGCTATAGTCAAGTACATGGTAACATTTAGTACTAGCCTAGGAGAAATTGAAGACCAATTGCCAAATGTTCTAAAGAATGTGCTAAGTGCTAGGAGACAAGAGGCTATTGATGAAGAAGTAAATTTGAAGGCATTTTCCTTGGAGAATATTGGTTCTTCTCTTACACAAGAATACAAACTCAAATTGTCCAAACTGTATAGCAAGAAGTTCAAAACAAAGTAGAGATAGCACACTATGACTAAAGAATGAGACTATGAAGAATGTTGTAGAACTTACAAAAGAGTTGGGAATTTCTCTTGTTGTAGAAGTAAAGGAAGATACACCTACAAATGAGGAAACCATTCCTCTTGAGACATAAGAGACCAATGTAGATGATTAGATGCAACAAGATGCTTCCATCCCAGAAAGCAATGAACCTGATATTAGACAACATGAGAATGTATTGAAGCATGAGAATGAACAACAAGATGAGACAATGATAGATAACACCTCTTCAACTGCGGAGAATATTCATAAAGAGAAGGGAGATGATGTGAAGGAAGATATGGTAATAGATAATACCCCTCCCAATACAGAGAACACTAATGAAGAGAAGAAAGAAGAGAAACAACACATCCTAGAGAATGAGGAAACTCAAGTTAAACAAAATTTTCCCCCTCTAGATGTGGAGAAAGATGATGAGAAGAGAAAATAAGATAAGGAAGATTTCCTAGAGAAAACTAAGGCACAAAAGGAAGAAACTTTTCCTCCTCCAAATGGTGAGAAGTCTACATAAGATGAATTTTTTTTTGAAGAATGTTCTGATAGTGGATATTGTGTAGAAGGAGGATTCGCTACTCATGATTCTCCTTATTCTCAAGAGAATCCCAAGGTGCGAACTACCCTAAACTATCTCAAGGAATAGAGTGATATTTCTAGAATCTAAAGGAGTAAGATCACAAAGGTTTTCTGGATAGACTAACAGGCTCTTGACCAAAGGACAACAATGTAGAACAAGGATGACAATGTGGCGCATTGGAGTCCCAAAGGCACGTTGGAGTCTCGTACGGACTAGAAAGCAAGAATATCATAAAAATAGCAAAGTGACTTCTAACAATTAAATTACCTGAGAATTTCTAGAACACGGGAAAGTCACAACATGTAGCAAAACTGAAATAAAGTGAAGGGTAAATGATAAAGTAAGAGAATAAGAAATAGAAACTTCTCACAACAACCCAAGCAATGAAGCCTCCAGCACATGAATATCTTCAATACTTGCATGTAATATCGAGAGAAAATGTTGGGGCTGTATGGGGGTTTTCCTCAGTCAAACCCCCATTTTGGTGTTCCCACCTCCATGGACAGCCAGATTGATGGAGGAAATAAAAAAAGTAAGAAAATATGGAGTGGTAAAAGAAATCTCCACTCAAGGAGGAGAACCTGTATCACAAAATAGAGATGCAATAGATAGGGGATTTGTGAAATCCCAGGATGCTCACAAGCACAAGATAAGGGAGATATCAGTTGCAAGGCTTAAGGAAGCCAAAGAGAGAGATAATTGTAAAAGCTAATAGAGTTGCCAAGGGTGTTGTAAGAATGTGAGAGCTTGAGTGTTGCTGTAACAAGCAAGAGAGTTGTGCAAGAAGGATAGCAAGACAAAGAGAAGAGGAAAATGCCAAATCCAAGGATAGAGAGAAGCTAGAAGCACACATGAATTGGAAAGATAACATTTAAAGGGAGAAGAGGAAGGAAAAGAATATTCTTGAGTGGTTACAAGGTGTCCCATGACGTTACCACCGACAAAGGTAAGTGACAAGTGGAAAAAATTCTCAGAAACAGTCGTTTGAATGTCAAAATGTCACAAGACACTAGCATGGTGCATGGACATTCGCACAACATGTTATTGTCCAAACACATCACACTACAAAATGAATAGAACAGTAAAAGCACCAGGTTTGACGCAAAGTTGACGTGCAAATATAGCTACTGAAAAGGGGTCATGAGCATCCTGAGAGGGGAAAAAGGCTGATGTAGGGGCTAGAATGAGCCTACACAAGTACTAAGGGAGTGGAGACTAAATCAGATACAAGAATGTATGTGAAATTGTAGGGGGGTGCAATTTTACGACATTACATTTTTCCCCCACTTTAGTGGGCATATGAATCTACACTAATATGCATACTACAGGAAATCTACTAAACATAAACAACATCATGATGCCAAAAGGATACTGTAGAGGAAGTATAACTCTTTGAACCAAGGAAGCATGCCTTGAGGATGAAGACCTACAAAACAAACACATTAGACAAGAAAGACCTACACAAGACAACAAGGTTAGAAAATAAAAAGCCATTACATCACAAGGTTAGAATATAAAAACACACACACAGGCACAAAAGAAACTAAATGATTTGAGTTGGTAAAGTGAAAGAGGCCTCGATGTAAAAGGTTATCTTAGTACTATGTGTCATCCCCAAATTAAGAAATAGCACCCAAAAAAATTCTTAAACGAAGAGAAGAAGGTAAGGATTGATTACTTCAAGAGAAGAATGTACCCAAAAGTTAGGGAAGCAACCAATATCGAAGAGAGAAAGAGAAAATACTCAAGATGAAGAAGATGCAGATCTTTGATCTAGTATACACAATTGAGAAGAAAGATAATTTAAGAGGGGAATGAAAATTCCAAAAGAGATGGCTCCACAGGTCCTCAAACCCAAAGAGAGTTGAACAAATGCATCGCAGATCCATAGACCTACGAAAGGTGAACAAAAGGCTTTGTAGGTACTCTCTCCTACAAAATTGAACAAACTACGACATAGGCCCGTAGACCAATGGTGAACAGATCTCGTAGGATGAAAGAACTTTAAAAGTCCCCAGACTTGAAAATAAGGCACCCCAAGTACTCTCTCTTGAGGGAAGCCCAATGTGGGGGACTCCGCAGAGTCTAATTGGCCCTTATAGGTGCTTGATCCTGCAAGGAAAGATTGTTGCAAAGAAACTCTATAGGTTCTCAGTCTTGCAAAGAAAGACTAATAAGAGAATCCTATGGCTCCTGTAAGTTGTGTTGTAGGACAGTCATAGAAAATATAGGTCTAGTTGGGCTGCCACCACGCTAGACGTCATATAATTCATTTGAGATAAAAAAATTCAAAGGGGTTCCCTTGGGAACCCTTCAAGACAACAAGGGGCCCACTCAAGGGGATGCTCCAATTGAAAGATAGAGAGAAAAAAGGGGGTTCCTTCTAAGGACGTACATCTCCATAACAAGTTATCACTACCCCCAACATATGGGGGAGGAGAACCAAGCAAGATACTTAGAACATACAGGATAGAGGTAGACCTCGATATCACTTGTCATTTGAAGAAGAGGCAGGTGCATCAGCGAATAAATGAGTGATGGAACTTGAATCAAGAAGTTGTATTTTATCCTTCAAAGCCTTACATTCACTAGTGGAATGCCCAAGCACTTGACTGTATGCATATAAAGAATGTTTTTCTTTATCATGCATATGAAATTTCTTATGTGTAGGAGAAGGAAGAGTAATCAAGTGGGATTTTAGAAGCCTCGACAAAATATGCTCTTGATCAAATAAAGAATGAGGAGCAAGAAGAAACCCTTTCTTTTTTCGAGAAAAAATTGACTGCTCACAAGAAGAAGGCACAAAGACAACGTGTAATGGCGGATGAATCAATCCAAGAGAACAAGGTTGAGTGGAAATCATGTCACCATTCAACCGTGGTTTCCATTTAGATTTTTCATTCAAGCAACCAAGCCCCAAACTACGCTTACAAGGTGCACATTCTATAGGGACCTAAATGCCTTGTTTATTACACCCACAACCTTTATGGTCATAGCCATATTTAGAGACAAGCTTAAAAAAAGGGCTATAATGTGTTTGTAAATCTTGAGGAGGATCTTCATAGAGACCATTATTCCAGCAATGGGGATTATACTCCTCTACAGGATCACCATCAACCTTCTTGACTGGACTTCCAACATTAACCTCTTTAATAGAAATGTGATCATCTTCCTTAGAAGGAGGATCGACATTAAGGACATTACAACTTTTTCTCACATCATCCCGCTATACAAAATAATAATCATCTTTGATAGTGGGTGTGGATGATGTTATCAGAAGGACTAAGTGGATTGGGTCGACTTTATATTTTCTACTGAAGGATTTTGTAAAGTCTAGAGAACCCCAATCATCACCAAGACATGCATTCTCTTGAGAAGTAGTAGAAGGAGAAAACTTAATATTTCTTTCTTCAAAAGGACCTTCTTTAGGGACATCTGTCTCAAGAGTATCCTGTGTAATAGGTACTGCAGGAGTAGACATCAACACAATGGAAGACATTGAAGGGATAAGAGTAGGCACAACTAAAACATATCTGATAGCTACCATCTCACATAAGTGCATAGACTTAGGGTCAGCCCTGTTTGTGACTACTCGATTATTACAAATGAACTTAATATATTTATGCAAGGTAGACGAGACTACACCCATAGCGTGAATCCATGGTCTACCAAGAAGAAGGTTATATGGTAACTTTTCTGACATAACATATACAAGGGTGGGTTCAGTAATGGGTCCCAACCTCAAAGGAAAGACTATCGTGCCTAGGGCTTGTCGACCAACATTATCGAACCCACAAATAACAATAGAAGAAGCATTAAGAGAAGATGAATCAATATTAATCTTAGGCAATAGATTGATGCTACATACATTGAGCGTCGGATCGTCGTCAACAAAAGTACGTCTAATGTCGATATTATTAATGTTAACTATAATCATTAAGGATCTACTTGTTTTTTTACTTCTAGAGGCAAGAGTTCTTGTGGATAGAATGTGATATTTGGAAAATCCACACGAATATGAGCTATCAATGCATCAACATCCATTAGATTAGTAGAAGAAGGAAAGAGGATCTTTTGCAAGGCTTCTTGAAGCACACCTTGATAAACCGATGTAGACTGAAGTAAGTCCCACAATGAGTTGCTCGACAAGATCATAATCACCAGGTGCTTTAGTCATGGGTTTAGGTGTTGAAGGAAGACTTGGTTGAGAAGGTGGTAAAGAAGTAGGTTGATTAACATTTTTTTAATTCCTTCTAGTCTTCTTAGGGGAATCACTATCAAATAGAACATCGTTAACAGAAAAAATCCTTTTGAAATAAGGACTAGTTGGAGTCAGATAAATAACCAGTCTCTTAGGCATTTTAGGGGTGGTAGAGATATAGATGATAATTATGTATTCCTTACAACTAATAGAGGAACCATTTGAAGAAATATGCTCAACATCTATCCTTGGAGGATCTGATGTGAGAAGAGATTCATCATTCACTAAGGTGTTGTCTCTAGAAGAGAGTGCATTGGAATAAGGAAGAGACTCGTCATTCACTAATGCATCATCTCTAGAAGAGAGTGCATTGGAATGAAGAGAAGGAAGAGTAATGTTAAGAAAGGTATCAATGATTTCATCTTCTTGCAAAAAGATATCCTTCAAAGAAAGAGGAATCTCATGAGAAAGATCAAAGATATAAAGTGACATGGGCAAAGCCAAGTCACTATCACATGCATGAAATGGAACATCATTAACATTTTGAATATAATTAGATATTGAACTCATAAAAGAGGATATTAAATTCATTTTGGATATAGGAAATTAAACATGATAAATAATGAATAAACAAGTCAGCTGATCCAGAGCAGTCTAGGGGTGATAGAACTGAGAAAAACCAAAAATCCAGATTTTAGATTTTTTTTTGTATTTTCTAGGTTCTAGTTTGCATTTTCGGAGGTCTTCAGAGCAAAATTTGGGGTTGAAACTTGTGTCAGTCCCTAAAATTTGACTATCAAAGGAACTATATTTTACGAACTGAATTAGTTCTCTTGGATACCTTTCCAACGGTGTAAACGGTTGTGAATTCAGAGCACCAAGTCAAAACTTATGACCCCACCAAGTTGGGTTAAATAAATTCTTTGTTTTTTGAAAAAAAATGTTATTCACGTCGGGTTCACCAAAATGTAGAGAAGGGGGATTCACTACTCATGAGTATATTTTCTCAAGAGAATCCCAAGGGGTGAACTTCCCTAAACTACCTCAAGGAACGAAGCGATATTTCTAGAATATGGAGTAAGATCACAGGTTTTTTGGACAAACTAACGAGCTCTCGGCTAAAGGATGACAGTGTAGAACAAGGACGACAGTGCAGCGTGCTGGAGTCCCAGAGGCCCATTGGAGTCTCTTACGGACCAGAAAGTGATAATATCACATAAACCAGTAGAGCAACTTCTAACAATCAGATTACTGAGAATTTTTGGAATACGGGAAAGTCACAGAATGTAACAAAACTGAAATAAAGTGAAGGATAAATGATAAAGTAAGAGAATAAGACATAGAAACTTCTCACATCAACCCAAGTAATGAAGCCTCCAACAAATGAATATATTCAATACCTAAATGCGTAAGATCGAGAGAAAATATTGGGGTTGTATAGGGGTTTTCCTCAATCAAATCCTTGTTTTGGTGTTCCCACCTCCATGGACAACCAGATAGATGGAGGAAATGAAAAAAGTAAGCAAATATGGAGTGATAAAATCAATCTCCACTCAAGGAGTAGAAACCATATTATGAAATAAAGATGCAATAGATAGGGGATGATGGGGTCATTGTAATCCTCATCATTTAATTTATCAATCCAAGGTGATGTCCATGGCTATCTACAAGAGAGAAAGTAGAAAACTTGCTTGACAGTTTATTCTACTTGCAGAAATAAATCCTATTTGCATGAAAGGGAACTAATCTAAGGAACACTTGCAAGAATTGAAAAGGATAAACTAATTGACACTTGCTGGAAATGAAAAGCTTTCTTGGATTCAAATTTAATCTAGAAATCTAGAATTACATTGCTGGAAAATGAAACTAGATCTATCCTATTTCCTCGGGCTGAAACAAACCTTTCTAATCCCCCCCTTTTGATAAAATGAGTACATTGTATTTATAGAATTCATATTCTATATCTATCCAACCAATCCACTAAGAATGTGGATCCAAGATCCTATTTTTGAGGGATCATTTACAAAATTTAAGAAAATTGAAGTTGTTGTCCTCCATCACACCACTTTTGTCTCATTCATTTTCTGACACGTACTAATCCTTCCCTGATACAAATCACACCAAATTCTCAAAAGGGTTTTTATCCCTTCAAATCTAGTTTCCAGATCATTTTTAATTTTTGAATTTCATTGAGAAATGAGGGATATATCATTGTTTTACTGAGACTATGTTTTTCACAATTTTTGGGCGCCTGATTTGTAGGAAGTCTTCAAGTGTTGAACGTGAATGAAGGAATTGTTCTTCAGTTCAATCAACCAAATCATTTATCCTTACCATTAATATCATTCTATAATCATGCAACAACATTTGAGTGATGTGGTAACTTGAGTTATCTTTGGTGGAAGAAGGAAGCATGAAATTTAATAACTGTGAGAGATATTTGAACTCAACATGAAACAAATACTCATCCCATTAAGTTAGGAATGATTGATGCTCCATGATTTTGCATGAATGTAGGAGTGTGCTTGGATTCTTCTCTATCTTATCATTACTTCTTCAAATCCTTCTAAATCTTTTAGGAGTTAACTGCTTCAAGTGTCTAGAGCTCTCTGCTGCAAGTGTCTATGAAGCTCCTTCTTACCATGAGTTATTTAATAACTCATTTATCTGCATTATATCATTTTAAACACTTCATGGAGACATATTAGAGGCAATTTGGATCACATAGATTACCAAAAATAAACCAAACATTTACTATATATTTTACTTTAAACAAGCTAAATAAATTTCAATCATTACTCAAATCCACTTTAACACTAATGTATTAGGAAGAAATATATGATTTTCTTTGATAAAATATGAGACAATTTATGGTCCCATTAGGGGATGTGTGAAATCCAAGGATGCTCGCAAGCACAAGATAAGGGATATATCAGCTACAAGGATTAAGTAAGCCAAAGAGAGAGATAGTTGCAAAAGCTAAAAAAGTTTCAAAGGGTGTTGTAAGAATTTGAGAGCTTGAGTGCTGCTATAACAAGCAAGAGAGCTATACAAGGAGGATAGCAAGACAAAGAGAAGAGGAAAAGGCCAGAGCCAAGGCTAGAGAGAAGCTAGAAGCACAAATGAATTGGGAAGATAACATTTAAAGAGAGAAAAGGAAGGAAAAGAAGATTTCCGAGTGGTTACAAGGCGTCCCGGGTTTTTATCACTGACAAAGGTAAGTGAAAAGTGGAAAACATGCTTGGAAATGATAGTTTGAATGTCAAATTATCACAGGACACTTGCATGACACACATACATCCATGTCGCGCGCTAGTTTCCAAACACATCACGCTACAAAATGAGGAGAATGTGAAAAGCAGCAGGTTTGACACAAAGCTGGTGCATGAAGGTAGCTGCTAAAAAGGGGTCATGAGCATCCTGAGAGGGGAAAAAGTCTAATGCAGGGGCTAGAATGAGCCTACACAAGCACTAAGGAAGTGGACACTAAAGCGGATATAAGAATGTGAAATTGCAAGGGGGTACAATTTTATGACATTACACATATAAGAAGAAGAGTGAGAAGAAGGAAGGAGAAAGTGCTAAAATTGTTGGTGAATCCTCTAGAGCTTCTAGAGATTCACTAAAATACTTGATGGATATGCAGTTGCAGTTTGAACCAATGATATTTGCACAATTCCTACAAATACGCATACAATAAGAACAAGTAGGTATGGATAAGATTTCTCCCTTGTGCAAGATACAACTTGGTGATGCTTTTCATGCCTTCGTAAGGAAGGAAATACTCCAAACACACCAAACGAGTGCAAAAATGATAGAAGAAGCAGTAGAAGTGTTACAAGATAACATTCCTAGTGCAAATATTGATAATTCCTTGTCTAGTGTGTAATAGTTAAGGTTATTACTTGATTCCTTTGAGGAATATTCTATCGCTTTGGAAGAGAAATTAAAAAATGAAATGGAAAAGAAGGTCAATGATAGGAGATTGATTGAGATTATTGATAAGTGTGTTGCTTCATATGGCAAGTTACAAGGTAACTTGAAAGATGTTCACAAGTGTTTAGAAGAAGCAAGATTTTTATTTCAATTTTGTTTGAAATTGTCTAATTCTACAAGGAGCATAAAATATGAAATGGACTCTATTGAGTCACAAATTTCTTAGGCCTCTAGTGCATATGATCTAGTAAATGATGTAGATGGTGCTACAAGGGCAGCTATTAAAAATATACATGGTGAATTATTCCTACTACAAGAACAAAAAGAGAAGATCATAATGCAGTACAATCAACTCTAGGATCTAGTGAGTGCAAGACTTACATCTTTAACTAGAGTTTTAGCTAGTGCAAAGAAGGTAGCATAGAAGGATCCAGTGCCTAGTTCTCCAAATAAAGGAGAAGACCTCCACACTTAGTTTGAGATTCAATGTTGCATGCTTGCCTTCACCAAGAAGGATTGGGAAGTAGCAAGGAAATAATGGGAGGCACACCTTGCAAAATTGAAGATGTCTTATACGGGTATTTTACCCTCTACTAGTTGAAGGTGTACATTTTTTTGTTTTGAATATGTATTTTTCTATTTTCAATATACATAAACAAAAGTGTTTGATGGTGCTATAGTACAAGTTTTTTCATTTTTGGAGATGGATAATATTGTTAGGGGAGCCAACTTGATGTAAATATTTCCTAAGAGCTTATTGGAGAAGTATGTTGAGTATAAGAGAGAAGAAGAAAGGGGGAGTTACTCTAATGTAAATTTATCAATTAGGGGGAGTGATAAAGTGAGCCCTTTTCCCTTAATGTCAAAGGGGGAGTAGTTTGAGTAGTTTTGGCTATGTGTGTTGCCATCAATGATAAAGGGGGAGATTATTGGAATATTGTGGAAACATGAGCATGAAAGTGTGTGGATGGCATATCGTGTTGTCATTGATGTCAACTCATTGTACAAATGTAGAAGTGTTGGTCTAGAGAAGACCAAATTTTTTGATATTTGGCTAAAGTCCCAATATGCATACTCTATATCCAATGAACCAGTTTTGAGGTCCACATTGCTTCGCTATGCAATATATTTTCATGCTATTTTAAGGTGTTGATGATGTGTATTGAAGGTGTTTAGATCCAAATTTTCAAGTTTGTATGTCTTTCATAGCTGAAGATATTATTGACATAGTATTGGCTAAGTTGTGATAGAGTTACAGGTGCAGAGTGCATGTTGGAATTCTCTACATTCCATCGCGGATGAATAATATGCTATGTGGTTTTGAGGAAGTGTTTATAGATGTCAGAGGTGTGTGCACTCCAAGTGGAAAGTGTTTTGGCGGTTTGCGTGTCAAGTTGTCAATGAACAATTGGTTCATTCACTTGTTACTTCACTAGTTTTGCTATGCGATGCCAACCTAAAGGATTTGGGGTCGTGTGGAGTTATGTAAGGATCAAACTTTTGGGAGTAATTATAGGTCATGTCGACCTATTTTTATGTGTTGCAAATTTTATTTTATTCTGCAAGGCGTGTATGTTGAAGTTTTGAGCCAACAAGTTATCTAGTGCATGCTCCATCTAATTAGGTTGACCTAATTGATGTTGTGAGTGTTTGCAGATGTTGTGCATATATATGTAAGGTCATTTCAGTGTTGAAATGATGTCTTTCTTGAGATTGTAGAAGTCTTGGATGTGAATGTGATGCAAAGAAGGTTAAAGTGAATGCATAGTGGTGAAGTATGAAGTGTGTTAAGTCAATTTTCACAGCTTAATTAGAACTATCTTTAAAATGTTGTGGATCCATTGTAATCAATTCAATATTTGGTAGTGAGCTACGCTTTTCTCTATTCTAGCAGTGAGCTATTTCTTTTATTCTTTGGATAGTGAGTCCACCTAGCAATGAGCCATTCTATAATATATTGTAACCAATTATAATATATTGTGAGCTAATCCTCACCGTGGTTTTTCCCTTATTGGGTTTTCCACGTAAATCTAGCGTTATTGTATTATGTGTTTTGATGGATGCTTTCATTTTTCTATTCCATTTTTGCAAGTTGAATGAGATGTTTTAATTTACATTTTTAAGTTAAAGAAGTTAATGAATTTTAGGGACTACTGATTCACCCCTTGTCTCAGTACTATGGGTGTTCAAAAAAATAAATTCTTAGAAATGGTCTATGCCATTAACCAATTCTACACTACAGTATAGGGTAAAAATTCTTAATTCATACTGATCATGCAACCATCAGATACCTCATAAATAAGGATGTATTTGGAGGAAAAATCATTTGTTGGTTACTGCTATTATAAGAATTTGATATAACCATCATTAAGAAACTAAGGAAAGACAATATGGGTACTAACTTCTTGTTAAATTTGTCTATATAGGGAACGATGAACCAATGGATGATTCCTTTCCAAATGAACACATATTTTCAATATCAGTTCAATCAAGAATAGTTCTAGGTTTACATGGTTAAATGGTATATTATTATTTATTTTTTAATAATGTGATGCAAATATGTGTAGGAAAATAAATTGTATGATAGCATACATGCATATCATGATGAACCCTCAGGGGGAATTTTTAAGCTCTAGAAACTAGACACAAGGTCCTTGGAGTTGGATATTATTGGCCTACCATGAGTAGGAAAATCCATCAAAATGTTAAGAAATGTGACTAGTGCCAAAAATATGGGATGACCCACACTCTCTAGTGAAATTCCTCGTCACCCTCAAGTGGTTGTTGATTATTTGAGAAGTGGGGAATACATTTTGTTGGAATAATTGAGTCACCCTCTAAAGGTAATCACTACACAATGGCTTACAATGATTATGCCACTAAATGGGTGAAATCAAAGGCCTTTTCTATAACATGAGAAGAAATGTGGTAGATTTCATATGCAAACACATTCTACAAAGGTTTGGAGCTCTAAGAATTTTGGTCTCAAATCAAGGCCCACAATTTAAATGTTAGCAATGATTAAATCCTATATAAGAATATTACCAAATCATCCATAGAAATAGTTCTCCTTATCATCCCCATATGGATGGATAGGTTAAATTGAATAATAAGGAATTGATAAATATTTTGAAAAACACTATTTCAGCCGAAATGATCAATTGGGCTAGTATATTGACAAAAGTTGTCTTGGCTTACAATACCAACTAGAGGAATACAACCAATTTCATCCCCTATGAGCTGGTATATGGGAATTAACCAATAACCCATATTAAGTGTCTCCCTCAAATAGATCAAATGGAGAATGAATAGACTATAGAGTCTCCCTCACTTGTTGCTCTAGATCTCAACCACCTTACAACTTCATCTTTATTGGATGACTAGGTGTTTCTCAATTTATCTTGGCCATGTGACTTACTAGGTCTTACTGTTCAAGTCATGAAAGGGATAATAATTAGGTTCATTTTTTTATAAAAAAGTGAGTTTAATTTTTTCTCACTCCATTTAAATTGGATTCATTTAGTACATTCTTCTAGTACTTAGGTTCAATCTATGATCCTATTTATAGTGGTTGGTGTCATTGATAGGGAACACAACCACTTGAATTATTTATTAAAACTATCTAATCCACACTAAACATGCACTTCTTAACAATGAACACACATTGAACTTAGAGACTAAAAACACACCAACATAATACAAGGTGTATCTTTTCCTATTTTAACTTAAAATATAAGAGGTTAAACTATTTTCTCACCTTGAGTCACTAAATATGGAGGATTCAACCAAATATCTAGTGTAAAGAGTTTATACACACATACACCTGCATATGTATACACATATGTATGTTCATATCTGTGTATATATATACTCATGTGTTAACATGGATATATGCATACACATAAACATTTATACAAATAGATTACATAATAAAATAATCAACTTGTAGATGTGTGTAGAGGTGCTAAACATAGAAGAGATTGAATGCATATGTAAAATTTCAATGGAAAACACTACGTAAGGTCCCTCTTAGAATAAAGAATCCTAAGCTATTAAACTACTAAATTCCCACTCAAGTATTAGAGTGTGAATGAATCATATTATGATTTAGGATCATGATTAATGATTCCCAATAGATATGTGATGTCTAAATTGACTTGAATTAGCATGTATAAAGATAGAATCATTAAAAGGTTGAGAAAGAACATGATCACAATGTAACCACCCTCAAAACACCTATAATAGTAGATGAAACTCATTATGATTTATCATAAATACAAGCTAAATATCCATAATATTATCATGAAGATTATAAATTAAGTATTTTAAAAATAAAAATGTATGTTAAATAAGTAGAAATCTTAATGATCGAGAAGAAACATGTAATTTTTTTGAAGGGAATCACTAGAATCCCTTGGTGATGCAATAATAGATTTTATAGTTTTAATAGGAGGAGGTGAATTCAAAAAAAAAAATCATGTGACTACACTACTCATTCAATAATGTGTTCACACTAGATACATAAGTATATACAACTAGAAAATAAAGTGGTGTTCAAGGTAAATGAGGAGGCGAATCAAGAGAAATATTTTTCTCATCACAACATTCAAAATCATTTTAATAATAAAGCTTCTATTTTGTATCATTGTCATACCTTAGAGAAGTGAAGGTGAAGAGTGGGTTACCCTCTCCTCTCGGTTGTTTGTAAATATTCCCTTTCATCTACAAATTAGGCCTCACATACCCTTGTGGTATATTGAGGATACCCCTAGTTGAGACATTTGGACATATCCCACTTGAGTTAAGCTTTTTAATGTGTCTTATGTGCTTGAATGTTTAGACCACCTTACCCACTTGAAACCAAAAGAAGAATCTTATCCAAATTGAGCCATAGGATTTGTATTTTTTCATTATTTATTTTTCATTGGAATTCTTAATCATAAAATCCAAAATAATTAAAAATCAAAAACCCAAAAAAATTAAAGACACTTCAAAACAAAAAAAAATCCAGGTGTCCTCCAAGTCAAGCTATCCACATAAGATCCAAGTCAAACTTCCCATCCTAATCATCCTATCCTAGTCATCCAAGTCAAACCAATCATCCCATCCTAGTCATCATAATCATTCCTCCTCATCCTAGTAATCCTTTTTCATCCTAATCACCCCATCCTAGTCATCTTAATCATTCTAATCATCCCCCATAAATTGTCTAGTTATCCCTTCTAATCCTTTCATCCTTCATCATCTCTAAATCATCCCATTCCATCCCAATCATTTCACCCTAACCATCTCTCATCTCATCCTAATCATCTTAATCACCTCATCCTCACCACTCCTTTCTATCTTTCCTCATACTATTCATTCCCAATCAGCTTAATCATTCCATCCTAATCACCCCCTTCTATCATTATCATCCATTTTCATCCTAACCTTCCCCCTTCATCCTAATCATCCCCTAATCTATATCTAATACATTCTTAATCCATCATTTAGGACCCTAAGCTTAATTAATTGGTTTAATCCAATTGAGGTGCTAATCATTATCCTAATCACCATCCATAATCCATATCATAAATTCCCTATTCCCAATCCAATTACATCATTGATTTTGGTCCTAATATCATCTATCCATCATTATCCTTAATCCACATCTTTCACTATCATCCTTAATCTTCATCCTTCATCATCTTAATCCAATTCCCTTATCAACCTATTCCCATTCCAACCAACTCCTAATCTAATCCATCTATCCTCATCCAAAATCTAATCCATTATCTATCTATCTATTTCAATCATACAGTCAATCCCTAATACTGAATAAAAAATCATTTCTTGAACATCAAAATATGGTTAAGGACTTAATCTCCTTCATACCTCATATTCTTTCATCATCATAAAAATCCTTCACCTAAGGATCATATCCTTAATCCATTATCATCAATTTCAAATCCAATCTCCCAATCAAAAATCAAGATCTTAAGTTGGTTTCATCCTTAATCTAAACTTGTTTAAGACCGCTAGACCAACTTAAGTATAGTAATAAAATCTAATCAACTCTTGCTTAAGAACATTAGTCTACCTTATGTATAGAGAATCATCTTTAATCAAATCAAATCATTTTAAGGTCTTAACATTTGATCCCCAAATCTAATCTCATCCTCCATCTTTATCCTCATATCTTTGACGAGGGTGCTAACCCAAGACACAGAAAATCACACACAACTAGAGAATATTATTATTATTCAGAATATGAAAAGCTTACATGTAGAGGATCTCAAATCCTCGATTTCTGCAATACATGCAAGTTACATAAACTACAGAAATTCCCCTTTTCGTAGTATGCGATCTTTTCCCCAAAAAAGCTCCCAAAAATTAGAAAACCATGCCCATAAATAGCTCATTTTCAGTCTTGGAGCCAAAACGACATTCAAATTATGAGTTTTGGCAGTTTGGCGCTGAAAATTACAATTTGAAATTTTAATTTTAAAACTACATTCGAAAATTAGCACATTTTTGAAAATGCACCAACTTGCAGTTGCCATAACTTTTGATCCAAGACTCCGTTTGACAAATCATTTGAACCGTTGGAAAGGTCTCAGAGTGAAGAACGAGCTAAGTGCCCGCTCTGCCGGTTCTGGCAATTTTTGGGCCCGTACGGGACCGTTTAGTGCCTCAAACTGGACTTGGAAGATTTTTCAGGGCAAAAAGTAGAAACTAAAACTTGAATAACTTTCAAACCGGGAATGATCTTGACCTGATTCTTTCGCCAAAGTGCTTATTTTTCTATCTTGAAGCTTCCCATAAATTTTTGCCTCCTCACGCCTTCAAATTCAAAATTGATAAAAATAGAAATTGAGTAGAAAAAGTAGAAATACAATTTTGAAAGTTGGGAACTCTTATTCGACAAAAAGGGTATCTAGAAATGAAAAAACATCTACAAAAAGCTAACAAAAGGAAACATAAAGGAAAAAATATTTTTGGGTGATGCAGAATTGCCCTTAGACCACTGGATGCTCCTACATCAATCTTACTCTTCTAATCCCCAATCCATTTCTTTCCTATCATCCTAATTTCCACCCTAATCCAAAATCAATCCCTAACTTTTCTCTTCCAATCAATCCTCCACCATTTCTAACCATCTAACCTATCCTCCATCCAACCTAATCTATTCTAGTTCACCTTCATCTATTCCAACCCAATCCAATGTCATGAACCTATATCATAACCCAACAAGTCCAAAAATCACAACCAAAGTATACACCAATCATATTGATGATGATAAGGATAGCCTTGTTGACCAACCCAAATATAATCCCTATGATGATAGTGAGATTATTGTAGATCACATCGAATCCATTATAAATAGCCAAAATTCTCCAATCTTCCACCAATCCCCCATTCAATGCTCCCCTCAAGGCCCATCAATATCATCCCCATCCACCACCACCAATTTTATCCTCTCACATCACTTCAATAAGGATAAAGATGCCATGCTTAGATATATCCTTGGCATTGGTGCTAAATTTCCATCCTCCCCACCTTCATCCAATTCCAATACATCTCCTCTTACTTATTCTTGGACCCCTTCCTTTGACAATGGAAACCAAGCCTCTAGCCAAAATTCCCCTCCAATCCCATCCACATCCCAAACCCCCATCTCCAAATTATTTTCAAGGTCCTCATTCTCATCCTCAATTTACCAATCCTTGGAAGCTTCCACCTCTTTTTCCACTTGTCCATCTCCCACATCCTTACAATCCACATCACCCCAATATTACCAATCAAATTCATCTCATGTCTCTCATAATTTCCTCCAAGGGATATTAAAAAAGGTGGCTAGTTCCCCATGCAAAAAGAAAGTGGTGCAATTTTCCCATGTCATGCATCCACCTTCATCACCCTTACATCAAGATAAACCCCAATCCCCTAAATCTCATAAATCTCCTATCACTCCATCTAGCCAAGTTGAAGAGTCTATCCAACCTTCTTCACCCATCACACCATCCACACCAAATGAACTATTTCCATCTACTAATCCAAAGCATGCTAACATAGATTCCCCTCCATTTAGAGATCAAGGAATCCCTTCTATTACATCCTACCCTAGTTCACAAAAACTTATTTTTACTTGAGTAAATTGTGCAATGAAATTTATGATCTTGAAAATTAAGTTATGCTTTAATGAAATCATGCAATGTTTGGATTTAAGTTTTCTAATTGAACTATGAATGTTTGATGCCATGAATCAGATGAAATGTTATGCAAGGAATTTCTTTCTTTAAAAGCAAAAATGCATATGAATGCAATATGATGAAGATATTGTAATGTTTGTTAGGCTAACTACCTTTATCTTTCCTGTGTGATTATGTAGGATGAACCAAACACCTTCAAGGTGAAAGAGGGGGAGTATCATCTAGGAGAGAGGTTATGTTGAGAAGTCTTCATATTTCCATATGAGATTGAGTCAGTTGTGTGTGACTTGAAGTCGACCTAATAGGTCTAGGGCATGTTCTTGCATGTATTGAGGTAATCCGTTTTAGGTTGGTTTGTTCTATTATTGTTTTACGGTGAAAGGAGGTCTAGGGTTTTGTAATCATTCTTGTTTATTCTTTTGTATAAGTAATTGATCGAACGAATATAAATATATGTTTGTACTTGGTGAGGAAGCCACATATGCATACACGAGTTCCTATATGCGTAAACAAACGCATATGCACATGTGTAGATGGAACTATCACGTCTATAAACGTCCATGTAAATTCACGAGCATATAAACAAACACGTGCATGCATGTGTGTGTGTGTATATATATATATTCCCACACTATCTTGATAACGTATTGGCATGATATTTTACTATCAACAATGGTGCCAAGTTGACATGATCAGTAATGTCACAATTATTTTGTCATCATGATTAAAGGTTATTTTAAAATATTTTCTTAGCATTAAGAATCGGCTTATAAAGTCGATAGTGGGATGATTGGGGTTCAAATTCCTTCAACAAGGATGAGTTTGTATTAAAGTAAGTTGATGCTTTTAAATCAAACTTATATTTTGTTTTAATTAAAGATAGATCGATAATGTTTATCGAAGCCTTATGTAATTGTATATCTCTTAAAACGAATTTAATCTTGGCATGTCTGTGTGGAGGTGGGTTCATATTATTGTTGCAAAAGTTTTTGGGCCTTTATCATCTAACATACCACGGTAATACCTAGCGGGTGCATTTAAATCATTTGCTATCAAACCTTCTCTCCCTTTGGCTAATGTAATTGATTAGTATTTAACCGATTCTTGAAGCTTTTTCTTGGTGATATCTTTGATTGAAAAGGAGACTATCAGGGTTGAATAGCCAATTCAGAATTTCATTATCGAACTGATTCTTGCCTTTTACCTGAGAGTAAATCCTTTAGCGATATGCAGGAAGGATTGGAACCAATTATTAACTCTTTCTGGAACCGAATCATCTGGGGTAATATTTATACTCCTTTTGAAGTCGACACGGGGGTTGGAAAACTTTTGGTTGTGGTGTTATTTTTGTATAGAGCCGTTCTTTAAGAACAGAAGTGAAAAACACTAAAGGAAGTGTACATAAAAGAGTAGAGGAAATATCTTTGAGTGACAATTGTTAGGGAGAAAGCGCAAAGTGGTGACGATCGAAGCTCTCGAAGGTTTTTCATTCACAAGTTCTTTATCCGTCAGGTAACTAATATCGAGTCTGCCACTTCAGCTCTTGAAGTTCTAAAAGATTATCCTTGCTATTTGAGATCAATGTTTGCATGTGTTCAAACGTATCTTTAAATAAGAAGTGATAGAAATGTAGAGAGCATGACTTAGATGAAACAGTCATGGAGAAACCTTTGGTTGGTTTGAATCAGTAAAATAAGATTTCTTTGTGTTTATGAAAGATTTGAAACCTTTGGTTTATTTATGTTGAGAAGTTGTTCTCATGTTGCTTATAATTTTTTCTTGGTTTGAGGAGTTCCTCCTGACCATGAACCATGCTTTTGAATAACCGTTACGTTTGTAGTAGCTCGAGAAATCTTGTTCATCCTAAATCCTTGAGTTTGAGTGTTGGATATTATTGTGAGTTCTAAATGGTTCTTGAGTTACTGCTTAAAACATTTATGTGTCAAGGAAAGGCATCAAAATTCGATTTAGTGCAATATGGCATGAATGCATGTGTAAAAATATCTCTATTGTGATTGGGAAGACTACGCAAAATATGAATTGTTAATTAAACTATTGCTCAAGATAGTGAAGAGTTTAATATGAGTTTTTTAAGTGTAGATTAGAATAAAAAGACAAGTTTTCCACTTCATAGTAGTGTTTCCTTGTTTGTTCGAAGTATCTTTTGAGTTTGAGAGTTGTCTTACTTGAAAATGAAGTTGTAGAAGTTAAATATCAAATCCTACAAGGTTTACGTTCTGAGTCTTAAATATTTCAATAGTGTTTCTTGAGAAATAAGTTATCTTTAAAGTCATGACCTTTTAGGTCAAACTATAGAGGAATGAACCCTAGAGTATTAGAGTTAGCTTGAACTGGTGGCTTAAGCCAAGACCTGAGGGTTATGCCTCATAATGTAGGGGTCCAAGAAAGGGTTTTGCATTAATCAAATTAGAAGAGTTTGTAGGTTTTCCAAACCTTGTGGATTGTTATCTTGAGAAGGTTTGTTGGGTGAGACATGTAGTTCCAATATGCCCTAGGTTAGAAGCATTTTCCAAGTCGAGCAGGTTGGGTGGACCATGACTTCGCTCTTGTAGCAATTATACTTTTATACAAAAACTATGGCCATAGTGAGTGTATTTGCCACTGCATGCACTCATCAGTTCATCATGTCCCAGACACTTAGCTAGCCAGAGTTGTATACTTAGTAGGAGGATATCCTTAGTAGTGTGATAGAGTTAGTTAAGTAGGGGCACACACTAGAGCTCAGATGGAAAATTGAGAGGATTCCCAACTTAACCTTTTGTTGAAGGGTAGGGTTGCTTCTAGTCAGGAAGTGTGTAGGGGACCGCTTAAGTCCAAGGTTGGAGGTAAAGCAACCGGATGATGCTTCCCATCTATTAAGTGGCATATTGAGTCTTGGAAGATAGTAAGAACCAGATATGGAATTTTGACCCTTCTCTTGTATTTACATTATCAACTTATTCTAATGATATTTGAAATGAATGAAATTTATACATGATGATTAACCTTTTCAGTTAGAAAAGTGAAAGATGATGCTTCTCATTGTATCTTAAGTGAAATGAAATGTAGATACATGTTAGTTATTTAATTGATTATTTAAAAAAAAAAAATTAAATATAACTATTTCCCTTACTTGCTTAATGTTAATTTTTTTGGGTAAACCTGTGTAAAAAGAAGTTGGTTCTAACTCCTTCTCCTCCATCACATGATCCTCTTCCATCTTATGATCCCATTTCCAGTCAAGAACACCATATACCTTCCATCTCAAGAGAAATATATCCCTTCATCCCCCTCATGGTACCCTCTCTCCCACTTTATCTATTGACATGATCCTTCCATGTCAAGATCAAAATACCTCTTCCACTCCATTGCATGATCCCTCTCTAAATCAAGATCAAAGTACACCTTCCACCCCATCTAATAATCCTTCCCCCTCTCATGATCAAAAATACCCCTCCCACTTCATGTCATGATCCCCCTCATCTCATAATCAAGAGCACACTATACCATCCACCCCATCCCATGATCCTACCCCAAGTCAAGATCAACGAATCCCTTCATATCCATGTCATGCTCCTAATCCTCTACAAGATCCCATTAGCCCTATCCAAGTTACCCATGAACCCCATACTTATCAAATGGGTTCCTCCACTTTCATCCAAGCTAGTTTACTCCAAGAGCCTACATTCCTTCCATGTTATACCCCCATCAAAATGGACTCACATCTTGCTTCCAAGACAATAAGTATCCCATTGGAAAAATGATTTTCCAAACTATGCATTATCAAGGCAAAGGGTTAGGCCTTCATGAGAAAGGCATATTAGAACTCCTTAATATTAAAGAAAATCTAAAATATCATGGCCTTAGATACCAAGCTCAAGCCATTGGCATTCCTTCCACCCATCCTAAATCCAAAATCCCTCCTTCTAAACCTGAACATCCACATTTCCCATCCTCCCAATCTATCTTGGGCCATTATGTTTCAAATCCCAATCCCTCATCCCTTCCATCTATTTTGGTCCCTATGTCCCAAAAAAAAGTCCTTCATCTCCCATCCATCTTGAGTCCTTACATTCCACCACCTATCACTCCTATTCCAAAACCTCTTCATCCTATCTCCCCATCACCTCATATCCCTAATCAAGATCAACAAAGGTACACACCCTTGAATCATTTCCAACAAACTTACACCAAACCATCCATAATACATTGACATCATTCATATCCATCCACCAATCCCATTTCTCTTGGAAGACATTTGGATGCCAAAACTCAAATGCATAAAGCCAAAAATCCAAGGATCAACATGTCCCATTAAAAAGACATGAAAAAGCAAAGAAAAATATGATCCAAAATAATAAAAAATTAATTCCCAAAGGCCAAAAAGGCCCATGAAGCAAAAATAAAAAACCATGTGGATTCCCAAAATACTCATAGAATAAATGCATGCCAAAGAAAAATCAAAATTGGCATCCAAACTTTCTTATCCAAAAGCTCTATCCAATTATAAGTCCTTCACTCCATCTAATAATCCTTCATCACCTCCATCCATTTTGGGTCCTTATATCCCAAAATATATACCCACTTCTCTTCCACAACTCCACCACCCTTCAAGGTGTGTGCCAATGTTGATCTTGCCAACATTTCCATCCACTCATCCACAAGTCTTCCACCAATCCATTTATTATCCAAAATCCATTTTCCATCCTTTCATCCCTCTCATCCAAGACTTTGCATAAATCCATATCCCTCTCCATCTTCCCAACCATTGTATCCCCCTTACAATCATCCTACCAACATCTATGCACATACATTGAATTACCATGGTCCATTATAACACATAATCAAGGGATACCATCTATGGAACTAGATGGTTGAGTCCTTCCTCCATCATCCATCCACTCATGTGTAATCTCCCCATCCTCTTGCACTCTGCACTTGGGGGAAAGCTTCATCCATACCACATCTTATCCACATCATCCACTATCCTTCAATTTCTATCCATCATCCTATCTAAATACATCCTCCCCTTTCCCTCCTTTGTTCTAGACAAGGCTAATTATATACATGAGCATCACATATCATTCGTCACATGTCCCTCATCCTATCCAATCCATCTTCCCTTGATCTGAAATTAGAAAGTTGCAAATTTATTGCACTTAACTCCTAATTATAGATTTTTCCCAATCGCCACAGAATTGCGTGTTTTTGAATCTTAACCGTTGAGGGAGTAAATTAGGTACACTTACTTTATCCAAAAAAAATTAATGAACATAAACTGGAAACTCAAAGAATTAAATTACTGAAGAAAATTAGGAGATAGAAGAGAAAAAGAGAGATCACGCTTGATAACGGAGTTCGTCTAATTAGGATTACGTCTTCAAGTCCGCTTCTCAACATTGGACCACTTTATTAAGATTGCCAAGCACCTGAAAATTCCTTCTTACAATTCTCCAAGCTTACAATAGTCTCCTCTAAATCTCACTCTCATTTTTTTTACAATTCTTGGTGTAATATCACCTTATAAATTTCTCCTCCAAAAATTCCTCAAAAGAGCATAAAATTTTCTCTCAAAAACACCCGAATGAAAAACTCACACTCCTAACCCCCTTTTATACATAATTTTGCATATGGGGTTAAAAACCACCATAATAAATAAAACAACTCCTCTCAAACAAATTAACCCCTTTTAAATATTTTGTTCAACCCCTTTTTGCCTTTATTTAGGCTTCATAACAATTTAAGGGGTTAAAATAACCATAAAAGGTTATTTTGTTAATAAATCGGGCTAGAATATGCTTTAAATATGACACAGCCCGTTAAAAAACAATAACTTCCCTATAAAAAAAATAATAATTTGCTTAAGCCCTTAGCACCTATTCACGACTCATTTTGTTTTTGAATCGTTAAGTTGTTTTTCTTTAAAATGGAGGGTTGTTTTTTTATGAGTTAATCTTTTTTATTTTTAGGAGATTTGGATCCCACCAAATCCGGTTGGGATTCCACAAAATCCGATCCCACCAAATGGATTTTGTGGAATAAACTTCCACCACTTTATTTTTTTCAAAAATAAAGCATGGTGTACGTGAATTTTGTGATATTTTTCCACATCACCTGCAATTTCCATGTCACCATCCAATCAACTACCACGTCACATGCTAACATCATCATTTTGACTAAAACTTTGACTTGGTGTAACTTTGGCATACGGTCTCCGTTTTTGATGAAACGAACACCATTGGAAAGGTCTTGACAAGATCTTCGCGATGATGTTGATTTTGACCACTTTTGTGACAATCAATTTTATGCCTTTTTTTCTCTCTGGCCCCCTGGTTCGCCAGTTTGACCAATCTTTGACCGAGCATAACTCTTTCCTATGACCTCCTTTTGACATGATTCCAGTTGTGTCAGGATTGTGTCAGTGAGCTCTACACAATGATGTTGGTTCTGAGAGATTCTGACACTGTGATATTTTTTGAGGTTTTTTGGATCCACCTAGATCATTCCTCCCCACTGAGAAGCTTTTGGACCTCCAAAAGTCTTGTTTTATATACACTTTGAGCTAGGGAAATGTCGCCCCACTTGCCCAGTATCATCTGTCATTCCTTCTTGGAACCTGTACATCTGACTCATCATAACAACAATCAAAACTGCACTGATATTGTTATGTACATTAGCCATATACACATCCACATTTAGTGTTGCCGCTACCAACCATACACTGCTAAAAAGTAGAAGGATGAATAAGAAAACTAAATTTGTGGACGAGAAAAAGAATGTACCAACATCATGCTTGTCTTTCATAACTGGAACAACCTTAGAATTAGATATGCTTTTATGCAATGACACTTCTTGTGGTACAGACATAAGTGCCAAATTATTATTTGCATTAACTACCCTTTTCAATTGTCCCGTTGTCACAAAAGATCTATCAGTATTAATTGGATGAGAATGCACAATGTATTCAATTCCTTCCTTAAAAAAGTAGATTATGTTCCCTATAGAATATTTCTTTTCTATCATACAAGTACGGGCTACCCAACACAATCCCACAAATACCAAGTGGAACCACATCAAATTCAACCTCATCTATAAACTTGATGTTATTGCAAATCTTAAATTGCATTGCTTAGTTACTCGCAATCTGGTATCATTGCACACCCAACCTAATGGATAAGGTTTCTTATGTAGCTTTATTTTCAATTCCAAATTTTTAACAACTTATTCTAAAATTAGATTAACTTGGGACCCACTATCTATCAGTGTATCAATCTTAGTGTTCATAGAAATCACCCTTATATGAAACAATTCACATCTTTTGCTATGTTTAGGAACAACATGACTTTTAGAAGAAGCACATGAAACATCAGTGGCAGAATCATTACCAACAAAAGCTTTACCTTTCAAACCCACAACTGTTATCTTTGTTTCATCATCAAAATTTGATCCAAGATCCTGAATGATAGCTACAGCCTTTTGCGTCCCTTTATGATCCTTAAACCACTTTGGTTTTAATTCCGGATGCAATTTCCAACACTTTGCATCTTCGTGCCCTTTCTTCTAACAATGTGAACAAGTAGGCTTTTCACCTTCCTCTTTCTTCATAGTAGCTGCTTTCCTCTCCTTACCCTTCTTATTGCCGTCAGTTGGAGAAACAAATTCCTTCTTTGAACTGAAACTTATGTTCCTTTCACCTGCTTCAATATGGGTTGCTTGTACACACACTTCATCAAAGTTAGATGGATTAAACATCAGGATTGTATGTTTCAAATGTGAATGCAAACCACCTATATACTTCAATAAAGTTTCTTGTGTATAAAGAGGAATGCCAAGAGTAAGTGCTTTCTTCCTAAACACCTATGTATACTCTTGCACTGTTTGTCCTTTACCCTGTCTTAGATTTTTCCAGTCCATAACATCTTGTTGCATATAACCCGAAGGATAAAACTATTTCTTTAAAGAAGAAGTAAATTCATACCAAGATGAAATGATTTTACCATGCATAGCAAGATCATCTTGAATCTTACTCTCCCACCAAACCAATGCAGTGCCTCCCATTATAAGAGTAGCTAGCTAGATTTTGGAAGAATCATCCAAGATCTATTGAACCCTGCAATATACTTCGATCTGCTTAAGCTAGTTATCCATTTTTTCTGCATCCAATTCACCATTATATATAGGCAACTTGAATTTAACATCCAGTTTTAACAAAGGTGTTTGCACAGGTTGTTTCTTTTTAGAAGAGATAGACGAAGAAGAAGATGAAGAGGATGGAGATGGAGGTTCAGGAGGGTCACCACCACCTCCTACTCCTTTACCTTTGTCTTCTTTCAATGAGGATTCAACTTCCTTCTTTTTGTCCTTGTCTTCCTTTCTCTCCTGTCGTTCTTGCCTCTCTTGGAAAAGAACTTCCACCATAGCCTTCATTTCAAGAAATTCTTTCTGTAAAGCTATATCATCAAGCTCTGGAGGAATTTGTTCAGCTGCCATTTCTGATCGTGGAAATGTCCTTCATTTTTTGATCTCTAGGTTGAATTCGGTAAGTGCAGCTTCTCCTTGCTTTAATTTCAACCTGGTTAACATTCACCACTTGCAATTTTCCTGTTAAATTGCTCTAATACCACTTGATTTGAAATTAGAAAGTTACAAATTTATTGCACTTAACTCCTAATTACAAATTTTTCCCAATCACCACAAAATTGTGTGTTTTTGAATCTTAACCATTGAGGGAGTAAATTAGGTACACTTAATGCTTTATCCAAAAAAAATTAATGAACATAAATTGGAAACTCAAAGAATTAAAATACTGAAGAAAATTAGGAGATAGAAGAGAAAAAGAGAGATCATGCTTGATAACGGAGTTTGTCCGATTAGGACTACGTCTTTGGGTCTGCTTCTCAATGTTGGACCACTTTATTAAGATTGCCAAGCACCTAAAAATGCCTTCTTACAATCCCCCAAGCTTACAATAGTCTCCTCGCAATCTCAATCTCAATTTTTTTATAATTCTTGGTGTAATATCACCTTGTAAATTTCTCCTCCAAAAAATCCTCAAAAGAGCATAAAATTTTCTCTCAAAAACACCCGAATGAAAAACTCACACTCCTAACCCCCTTTTATACATAATTTTGCATATGGGGTTAAAAACCACCATAACAAATAAAATAACTCCCCTCAAACAAATTAACCCCTTTTAAATATTTTGTTCAACCCCTTTTGGCCTTTAATTAGGCTTCATAACAATTTAAGGGGTTAAAATAACCATAAAAGGTTATTTTGTTAATAAATCGGGCTAGAATATGCTTTAAATATGACACAGCCCGTTAAAAAACAATAACTTCCCCATTAAAAAACAATTTAATTTGCTTAAGCCCTTAACACCTATTCATGGCTCATTTTGTTTTTGAATCGTTAAGTTGTTTTTCTTTAAAATGGAGGGTTGTTTTTTTATGAGTTAATCTTTTTGATTTTTAGGAGATTTGGATCCCACCAAGTTTGGCTGGGATCCCACAAAATCCGACCCCACCAAATGGATTTTGTGGAATAAACTTCCACCACTTTTTTTTTCAAAAATAAAGCATGGTGTACGTGAATTTTGTGAGATTTTTGCCACATCAACTGCAATTTCCATGTCACCATCCATTCAACTACCACATCACATGTTGACATCATCATTTTGACTAAAACTTTGACTTGGTGTAACTTTGGCATATGGTCTCCGTTTTTGACAAAACGAACACCGTTGGAAAGGTCTTGACAAGCTCTTCGTGATGATGTTAATTTTGACCACTTTTGTGATAATCAATTTTTTGCCCTTTTTTTCTCTCTGGTTCCTTGGTTCGCCAATTTGACCAATCTTTGACTGAGCATAACTCTTGCCTACAACCTCCTTTTGATGCGATTCCAGTTGTGTCGGGATTGTATTGGCAAGCTCTACACAATGATGTCGATTCTAAGAGATTCTGAGACTGTGATATTTTTTGAGGTTTTTTAGATCCACCTGGATCATCCCTTCCCACCTTTGATCTTTATAAGAGCCTAGGGATCAAATATCCAAGCATCCATATCTTATCTACTTGATGTTGATCATCCTACAATATTCTCCATCCCATATCCCCTATCCTATCTCCATCCCCCCATCTGATCCAAGTCACCCTCTCTTTTCACCCTTGATCTTGATAAGGCTAGGGGAAATACACAGGCATGCTTTGGACAGTAAAATCTTACCCTTATTTCCATCCATTCCCTTTATGCACTATCATTCCATCTCATGCCACTATTCTTCCAACCATGATTGCACTACCTCTAGTGTGGGAAATCTTAGTCCTCTGCAATTAGTTCTTGGAGCTCCTTTCCTCTTATCTTCCATCACCTTTCATCCATCCACTTAATTACCCTATACTAAATCCATGGAATTTCTCCATCCTTCCATCCTTTTCCATGCCTTGGTTCTCCCTTGTCATTGTATCCCCCCCATTCCTCTTCATCATATCCTCCATCCAATCTTATCTTATCCAATCCATCTATCCTTCCAATCCAGATGTTGTTCTTATCATTAGCAACACCACCCTTGGGGTATGCATCATTCTTATCATTAACCTTGATGTCCTTATCATCATCATCACTAATCCATCAACCAATTTTCAACTTGTCTTGGAGCATAGTCCTTGTTTGCTTTTGGTTTGTGTGCATGCCTGCTTGTTGCTTGTTGCTTGTGTGTGTTATAATTGTTTGCATTTATCATGGTATTTTGTAATCTATTACCATAGGTGCATCATGGTCTTCTATATCATGGTGTTATAAGGCATATGCTTGCATTTGACCTTTCTATTGATCACGTACTAGCACATTGTCATCCTGGTTCCTTATACCTTGCTACATAATGTCAAGTACAATATCAAATATAGGTTTCTCATATCATTGCAACATGATGATCATCCATCCTCCCTCTCCATCCACATCTTCATCATCCTTATCTTCTCCCATCCATCCTTAAGTAGTTCATCTTTTCATCCTTTCATCCTTCTATTCTTCTCATCTATTTTGAGAGCACACCTATGTTCTTTGAACTTGCATGTCCTCTCGAGGGGGCATACAAATACCTCCTCGTTATCCTGCCTCATCCTCATTCATGACTAGAGCATTATGCCACTAGTCCTTATCCCTTGCCTACCCACTATGTTTTATTCTTCTTTGAAATGTTGTTACTCCTTTTAGTCGCAACATCATCTCAAAGAGGGGAAAAATGTAGACACCTAAAATAATATTTAATTAAATAATATTTGTTATTTATTTAATTAATTTAACCATTTCTTTTATCATAATAATTAATTAAATAAATATTTATTATTTATTTAATTAATTTTCTCATTACCTTTATCCACCACCTTTAATTAAATAAATATACATTTATTTAATTAAATCTAGCTTTAGCCTCCAAACCCTTCCAACTAAATGAATTAATTAAGGAAAAACCCTAAAAAATAGGATCTTTCTAGAATTGACTGAAAATATTTTTGATTGGCTTATTCTCATATTTATGTTGTAATGTCTTAGAATATGTAATATCCTTAATGATCATATTCTTATTGTACATTGAATTCCTAGTGTGAGGCCCCATCCATAGTTAGCATTACAAACCTATAGATGGGCATTAAAACTATAATTAATTAATCATCAATTTAATGTTTAAGAATAGTAATATTATTGTTCTATGAAAAGATAACTCTTAGGGATTAAAATATTGTGGTTTAATCCTCCATTTAAACTTTGGTAGCATCTTTGTTTTGATTATAAGGGGAAAATAGGTTTTTAAGGGACCTGAAACCCTTTACAAAAAAAAAAAGAAGCTAATCATATATAAAAACATTGAATCATTAGCAGCAACCAACAAAAAAATAATAGACAAAAAATAGAGAACCAGTAGCAAAAAAACAAAAACAGAAAACAACACAAAAAGAGACACTATTTCTTATTCTTTAAGGTGTTAGCCACCTCAATCTCCTAGTTACGATGCAGCTCGACCATGTCCATCAATTATTTCTTCTCCTCCTCAAACGTTTTCCTTAAGTTACCCCTACCTCTTGTACAAGGGCCTTTTGCCTCATCTTTTCCAACCTTCTTCCCCTTCCCCTTTGAAGACTAGTCCTTCTCCATCAACTCTACAAAGTAAAGTTGGTCTTCCCTTAGTTGACTTACCTTGCAAAAAAGGACCTCTAGAGACTCAACACTGTTCTTGACCGAACTACGGCTAACTTGCAGTAGCTTCTTGATGTCCGCATTAGTTTCATTAGTCTTAACCTCCATTTCAGCGAGGTGTTGCTCACACAGGGATTTAAAATCCATAAAGGAGCACTCTAATTCCACTAGTTTTTCAATCAAAATATATGAGGATGAAACCTTTGGTATGTTTTGCACATTCTCTTTCAAACCCCTAATTTTGATATTCACCCTATTAAATTCTTGCAATGTCCACATAGCTAGCTTAAACGTGCATGTAGCCCTCGAATGAGCCATATCCAAAAGCTCAAACATTGAAGTATTATTGTTATTTAGGTACAAGAAATCCTTAGAGAGAGGACTCACCTTTAGTGGGTATGGCTTTCTAGGACTCGGATTAACCCCCTCATCCTCATGCATAGACTTCCCACCTAAAAGCTCCACACTGGGTGACTATCGAACAAGGGAGTCATTGATTTCAACAACAATATCCATAACACCATTCTCCTTACCTTGGCCCTTGGTACCCTTCAAATCACCTTTCACAACCTATTTTTTCAACTTTTCAATTTGCTTGGATGTCCTTTGTGGCATTTCCTTGGCTCCCTTATCCCCAAAATTATCAGACATGCCCTCCTCCTTATGGTCGTCCACAACAGGATCTTGACCATTAAGCTCATTATTTCCCTTAGATTGGGAACCACCAGAAATGACATTAGTATCATTGCCAGCAGAATGGGAGTCTGAATCCTAAAAAAAATCTTCTTAGGAGCACATTTCCCCTTGATATTCCCCTTCTTTCTCTTCTTAGAATGGTCCACTATAGGGGAGGAATACCCATTCTCATCCTCTTCATTCCATTCCTCCTCACTAGCAACACCGGTATCTAAACCAGTCGAGAGGGAATCTTCACTGATAGCCTTCTCCTTACCTTTAATCATCTTAGTAGGGATAAGGGCTCTCACATGCTCCATTATGAGTAGTATGAGGCCCTCATGGAGAACAAGAGCCCTCCTATTTTTTAGATGAGTATACACCGACACTTCCAAGGAAGACAAAAGAAAGAAAGGGGACAAGATATATAACCCATGTCTGAAACGATTCAAAAAAGTGAAATGGTGACCTAAAATTGCAGTAAACTGACCATCTAGAGTAACATACCACATGATGACCTCTGCTACATTAGAATAAATTTTCTTCAGAGACATCCATTTGTAGCCCCATGAAGACAACTTAATCAGCTTCTTTTGTTCATCATCTTTGAAGAATTGGTCCATGTCATCCTCATTACTCTTCCTCTCCTTGAATTTACAAGCCACCAACAACAAACTAGTAATGGAAGCAATAAACTCCTCATTAATCACAAACTCCATTCCCCTGACCTATAATTTTCTTATCATGCTAATAGCTTGTTGGAGCTAAAAAATCCACCTTGATTTTTTACATGCCTTCATTATCATTTCTCATTTCATTTCCAACATAGTCCCAATTGCCCTTGATATTTCACTACATTTGGAATAAAACATAAAAATTTCCTAATGTATTTAGCTCTTAGACCTACCATTGTGAATAAAATAAAGTCTCCAATTATTACTCTAAGCAATTCCCCCTTCCTAAAAGTATTACCTTGGCAATATAAGACATATCAGCATGATAATACCACATCTTGGGGACTCTTATCATGGTCTCTTTGATGAACCGATGGAGGAAAACCACAAAGCATACACCATCAGCAAGAAAACTTTATGTAGGGTGGACTTCTAACATGGTCTCCCCAATAGATCGACAGAGCTAACTATGTTGAATTCATCGGAGTGAGTAGTACATATCGGAAGGACATACCTTATTGTTCCCCCAATAGCCTGAGCAAAACGTATCAGAGACACTAAAGCATATCGAGGAGAGATGAAATGGTATCCCACTGATGGACCGATACATGGCATAATGAAGACATTTATTAAATCACAAATATGCAATGGTAATTAATGTCGGGGAAACATAAGGCTATCGGGCTAACAAAAAACTCGGTCCCCCCGATACAATGATAAAAAAACAAAACCAAAGAGTATCAGAATGAATGATGGCTATCAGCAGGATTTGAACAAGGGTCCCCCCGATGAGCCAATATGCGCAAAGAGAAGGGTCATATCATAAACAATGAAATATAATCTAAGGAAAGGTTGGGAAGGGTTGTGTGTAAATGCCTAGTTGTTCATTAGGAGAGTTATGGATTTGACCTTCGGCATTTATCTCTCCTCTATCAATGAGATCTTGTATATGGTTTTTCAGTTTCTGCATTTAGATGTGAGATGGCCTTTAACCCTATGGTATTCATAATATTCATTATCTTTGTACCATGTGGGTTTAGGTTGACTTTCATCAAATGGTTTATTCATAGGAAACTTTATGAGGTTTTCTTATGCAATTTTATGGAATATGACTTCAATTGGGTCACCCAAGGGGTATACTTGCATTTAGGTTGATTATTCTATCGAGGTTTATCTTAGGGGATGGTAACATATTGGAGACACTTTTTTGTTGTGGTGTTTGTTGATTGTTGGATGATGTGGGTTGAATGTTTTGCATATGTTTATTATCAATCACACCATCATTCATAATATTCTTTATTTTTGGACCAAAATCTAGATTTATCATTGGATTGGTTATTATTATATTTTTGGTCCTTATAAATTTTAACTACCCCTGTTCTATTCAAGGATTTTTCAATGGCTAACCCATTTTCAATCATTTCATCAAAAGTATTAACACATTATAATTGTAGGTGAAGACCTATGCCTGTGTTTAAGTTATCAACAATGATGTTAACCATTTGTTTTTGGGCACATGTAAGGGGAATTGACTTGCTATTTGTCTTCATCATTGAAGAAAGGTAGCAAAATCTTCCCCAATTTTTTATTTGGCATTGCATAGTTTAGCCAATGTGACTTCTTGTTCAATGTTATATCAAAAATGAGCCACAAACCTTTCAGCTAAGCTTGAAAATGTTGTGATTAAATAATTGGGAAGGTGTGTGGACCATTCTAAGGCTTGTCCCCCAAGGCTTCTCTGAAATAATCTCATAAGATAGACCTAGTTGTAGGCCACTTCTTGGCATGCTACATAAAACTCTTTAATATGTTTGATTGGATCACCCTTTCCCTTATATTTGTCAAATTTGGGGACTTCATAGTTCTTAGGGAAGGGTATGGATAATATGGATTGATCAAAAGGATAAGAAAATATGTCCTCAAATCTATAATTCCTCTTTGGCTAACCCATTTGAAGTCCTTGGATCATATGAACTTTTTATTTTGAATTTATTGGGCCAAGTCGATGTTGGTGGATGATTGGGTGTTTTTATGTTAATTATTTTGGGGTCGACAAAGGGGTGATGAGGGGTGGTTTATGTTAGAAGTATTTTGAGGTTGAGAAGTGTTTAGAGGTTGGGAGGTGTTTAGGGTATGTTGATTAGCACATGAAGGTATGTGTTTGGAGATTGGGAAGTGTTTAAAGTATGTTGATTAGTGTGCAAGTATGTGGATACTTGGGATACTCAAGGTTGGATAAAATTAGCATTGATTGATTTAGTGAGGGGCTGGGTAGGTATGGTAGGGTGGGTAGATGTGTATGTTGTATTGGAGGGGATATTAACTCTTAATTGCGAAGAGGATGAAAGAAGTTGGTTAATGGTGGCTTGATATGTGGATGTGTAAAGGAGATGGTTGGGATTAGGCTGTGACCCCAAAATATTATTAAAAAGGTTCTTGGATGATGATGGGTCATTAAAAAGTTCTAGTCTCCTAATTTTTGAGATGTCAAATTTGGCTAGAAGCCTAGCTCCTTTGGAAAAAAGATCTAATAAGATGGTATCCTCATCTAGCTTATATATCATTTGCATCTTTTCTTGATTATGAGGGTCTTGAGCAAAGGCCTGTAATTTAGGAGAGTGTTTGAGTTGATCTACATAGGATTCTTGATCATGGGGAGGTGTAGGTTGGTTAGTGACGTCTTCAATGTTTACATTATCTTGAGAATCCATTTTCCTCTTAGCTTGTACTCTAGTGATTGACATTCAAAAGGAAGATTCTTTTGGAGAGTTGTTCTTAGGGTATTTGATGGATGGGTTTGGGGAGGGGATGATTAGGATAGCTTGGACTTAGCAACATGATATGATGATGTTATGGATAATTTTTATGGAGGATATTTTAGGGGATACAAAATCAAACTTTGTATCAAAGATAAAGATCTAGACCATTGGGGATAAAAGGATTTTTGGGATATATCCTTGCTTACTTAGGATAGGAAAGTTCATAAGCAATATTGGATAGGTATTTTTGAAAAACTTATCTCAAGAGGGCCAAATACTTAAACTAAATAATTCAAAATGATGAGCTAACCAATAATGCTACTTAAGATAGGCAAGTTCATAAGAAACACCTAAGTTAGAGAATGATAATATAAGGATTTAGATCTAGATTTTGATAAAAAAAATTGATTTGTAAGGATGCAGATGAGGATGATAAGGAATTTGGATGGTTGAGATGCTTAGGATTTGAATGGTTAGGATGCTTAGAATTTGAATGGTTGGGGTGCTTAGGATAAAAGTTTGGAATGGGGGAAATTGGTTAGGATGATGTGATGGCAATGAAGTGAGAATTGAAGGGTAAGTCCAAGTGATATGATAGGTGAAAGGTAAAAATTGGATGGGATGGTGACGTTAATGAAGGAAGTAGGCCTATGATCAGACTATAGAATTGTAAAATATGAGTTTTTGATCAAGGGTATTCATTGGGAACTTGTGGAAGTTATCTAGTTTTAGGATAAAGTGCAAGTGCAACTTAATAAAACATAGGCGCAATTTGACAGTGTGAACAAGTGTAGCTTTACAAAGTGCAAGCGTAGTTTGGTAGAGGCATAGTTTTAGGTAGAAGCGCAGTCTGTCAAAATAGAAGTGTGGTCTGTTAGAACAAAAGCATGGCTTTGGCACAAGCGTATATTTAAAGAGCACAGGCATAGTTAGGTGTGACAGAAGCACAAATTTATAATAATAGTTTGGAAAGAGATATGCAAACACAAAAACACATTGGCTAACTATTTTTGACTTATTTCAGGGTAAAATGCTATTTTTTATTAAATCATGTTGAGTGTCTTATCATTGGTTTTGGACATGAAGACATGACAAGAACATTAGCACATTCCTAAAATTAGTCAAGTGGGATTATAGACTTAATGTGGGCCCACCAGTCATGAGCCTAATACTTCCAATTAAATGGGTGACCTCGAGTATGCAAAGGTCATGTACCACCTTTACACCTCTTGCCTTAGAAGGACAAGGCCCAACCAAGGATTATGCGTCACCTCAAAAAAAGGTCATACATGGTGAGTAACTTCGGGCATGATCAGTTGTACCTTGCACCACACTAATCTACAATCAAATGGTCTTAAGCTAGGCTTTACAAGTTCTTTATGGGAGTCCTCCAAATACCACAAGGGTACGTGAGGCACAATCATGAACACTAGTTTATCAAAAGTGTGGATCGAGAAATTTTGATGGGAAAACTCACACCAACCCTTCACCTCTTATACTGGAATCACCCAAACATCAAGGCTTCACCAATTACAATGCAACTAGATTGGGGTACAAATTTTGTTCTTCCCCCTTTATATACCTCATCGATACATGTGGTTGAGGTCATCCATTAGGGTTATGAAATCCCCAAGCAGACCTCCTAAAGGGAAGGGAAATGCTAGGTGTTTTTTATTCCAAGATCACACTAGGTGCAAGGGGAGAGCATACACACAAAACTAGAAAATCCCTAGGATCTAATCTAAAACAAAAATGAGAGAATGTAAGATTTCTTATCGCCAAGATTTCTTTAAATGCAAGGGGAGAGAGCATGCATCTATGCAACCCTCCAAACACAACAAATAAAGTTCTTTAACCCTTACTTTAACCTTAGTGCATAATTTAGTGGAAAAACAAGTCTTTGACAAATGAATCTATAAAATCACAAGTTAGTAGTTTCATATTTTTAGTCTTGTACAGGCTTAAACCAACTGTACCACTTGTTAGTTCCAAAAGTTAGCCAAAAACCTTAGAAAAATATCAAAACTTGTTGACTAAAATAGAAGCGCAACTATATGAAACAAAAGTGCAACAAGTTGGTACAAAAGCATAGAAGTCAACAACAAAAGCAAAAAAATACAAGAAACTCAAAATTTTATACCTTACACAAGTATTGTTTTGTAGACAAAAGCATCGAGAGTTGATGCAAAAGTGAAAAATGTCTCTACACATGCATCGAGAGTTGATGCAGAAGTGTCGAAAGATAGTCTAAAAGTGTAACAGGTCAACATGAAGGTGTAACAAGTCTCTAAAAAAGCACAACTCTACAATGGCACTATTTTGCAAGGAAAATTTAGCAAAGAGCAAGCAAAAACCTAATAAAATAAAGTCCTAATGTTAAGTTGGTTATCAAAAACACTTGTTGACAGAAAACAAAAACCCTTGAGATCAGTTTTAAAATAAAAAATATTGAGATCAATTTTTCTTAAGCTCCTATGTTTTTCAAACAACCTTTTGGACTAATATAAGCTTAATATGATTAGAAAAAGATTGCATAAACCTTTAACTTTAATTATTTCACAAACAAAATTGTATTAACTGTTAAAAATTATTTGTTAACCCTAACATTGGAAACTTTCTATTTAGAAATATAAGCATCGATATTCACACTTTAAGCATGGTGAGTTGCAATGCAGGCATCGATAGACGTGACACAAGCATCAATAGATAGAGTGGATGTGCCGCTTGTCAGCACACAAGCACACCAACGGATTGCGAAAGTGCAACTTTACAGAAACAAAAAATTTGTGAAAAAAAAAAATTGTAAGTGTATTTTAACCTTAGGGTATATTTGAAAATCTCAAAGAATTTTGTTATTGTGATCAAAAACTAAACTTGGATTGTTTTTATTATATATATATATATTAAACCCTTTTAAATCATATGATTAAACCCTATTCTTAAATATGAAAAGAAAAACTTTGTTTGTTCCCTTTAAACTTAATGAAAAGCCAAAATTTATAGATTGTTGTACTTTTTAGACTTAGTGAAAAGGAAAAGTTTGTAGATTATTAGTGTTCTTTACTTAAAGCCTTATGATAAAACCTAACCTCCATATATGAAAATGAAGATTACAATTAATCCTTATGCTATTAAGACTTTGAGAAGTAGTTAAATAGTTGTGAAATAACCTACAAAAACCTTAAACTAAAAATCTACAAAGAAAAGCAAGGGTAGGTCTTAAAATATAGCACTTCTACGTAAACATAGAAGTGTTGCTCTATGCAACAAAGGCATTGAAATTTTTTATAGAAGTTCCACAAGTCGGCATGTGAGTGTATCAAAAACATGACAGAAGCGTAGAAGATCATGACAAAAGCATCAAAAGTCATTGGGGAAGCATAGTTCTGCAGAGTCGAGTGTAAAGGCGGAACTTGCAACTCAAAAACTCAACAAAACTCAATCAAAAGGTTAGAAAAGAGATGTGGGTCCCACTGGGCATGCCAAAATGAAGATATTAAAAAAGGATCAAAGCATAAAATGAGTCACAAACACAAAGAAAAGCATAAACAAGTTATACCTAATACCCTTCAACCTCCATGATTGAGCCACTCAAGCTTTGCACCTGAATAAACTTGTCGATTTTCTCTTTCTTACTAATGTGGATTGCTTAATGGAATTTCCAACATTTAATCTAGATAGCACTCAAGACTTGATCTAAGAAATGGAGGGTGAGGGCTTATATTTATAGAACTAGACCTAAGTGGATGGAGGGCTAAGATCTTACCACAAGATCACGGGACCATGTTGAGAGGTTCTCTCAAGCAAGAGAAAGAGTACAAGGGTCATGTGAGGGATTGAGGAGAATGTGAGGTTGGATGGAAATGATTGGATGTGGTGGATGTTTAATTTAAAATTGAATTTTATGGAGAGGAGAGAGATAGCCCCATACAAAGTCAACTCAAAAAGTGGCATTTATCTTTAGTGGATTTGATGAGATGGAGGCAAGCATTTATTGGAGAGATAAGAAAGCAACCATGTGAAGGGGAATGAAATGTGGCATTAGAGGAATTTTAATTTTGACGAAAAGGCTAAGTGGATATTAATGAAGGGAGATTTAATAATTTGGGATTATTTAATTAGTGGGTTTTATGGAAGGAGATCTAAGGTAATATTTTAAATAAATAATTCAATCTTAGTTAGAAGAATAAGATAGGAGCGAAATTTAATTAAATTAAATATTTAATTAATTTAGAAGAAATAATGGAAAATTAATTAAATAATACAATATTTAATTAAAGAAGAGTTACTATTGTTAGAAAACAACCAATCTAAGCAAATAGATCTCTATCCTAACCAATCCGATTTTTTAGAGTTTATGAACTTCAAGGGTTTAGCAGAAAAGGGAAAATTTGAAGAATTGGCAAACAACATAGTGAAATTGGTGGGTTCTCAGTTAATTAATGAAATATCAAAATAGGTGCTCAAGGAAGAAAGAGAGTTTGATTTCTCTCGAAACTTCTCCATATCTCACTCCTAGTTTAAAACCTGTTATTAAGAAAACCCAAGGAAGAGGGGAAGGAAACCACTTTTAGTTAAGACATGGGAGGAAATTATAGTAGGGATTTAAACAACATTGGATAAAAATATCACTATATCATCAGATAAGCAAACTAGGTCGAGGAGAGCATGTTTCTCTCCTTGAAATCAATGAAAATTCTATCATGGAACGTTAGAGGCATTAATTCTCCTAACAAATGAGCTCAAATCAAGTGTCAATTGGATGCTTGTGGGGAAAACATAGTGCTACTTCAAGAAACCAAGCTTTCAAAAGATATGATTGTCTCAACTCTTAATTAGTCATTCTACTACTCAAGGGGCCTCGAGAGGGCTTCTTATATTGTGGAACCCAAATAAAGTTAGCATAGAGGCTATTTCAAACCAAACAAATTGGCAATTGGTGAAAGGGATATTTTAAAGGAAGTTTTGCATCGGGGGATAAAAAAGCAATCCTAGCAAGGGATTTTAATGCAATAACTTCACTTCAAGAAAAGAAAGGTGGTGTTCTCCCTCGTCAAAAAACAATGGAAGATTTTACCTCTTTCATTCATGATAATGCACTAATTGATGTTCAACCAAGCATTGGGAAGTATACTTGGACCAACTAAAGGAAATATTTCTTGCAAATAGCAAAACATTTGGACAGATTCTTGTCTACTCCAAATTGGTTCCTAGGAGATCATATTATCTCTTTAGATATTTTTCCATTTTCACATTCATATCATTATGCAATTTCCATGGTTAAATCAACAAAGTTATCTACTCCAAAAAATAGATCTTCATTCAAATTTGAATCAATTTGGTTTCATCGTCTAGATTTCCTTCCATTGCTCAAACATTGGTGGTCAAATGCTCCCTTTTTTAGAGGTCCCAGAATGTATCAACTTTGCAAAAAGTTGCAGATCATTAAATGGACAATTAGAATATGGAACCTCCAAGTATTTAAGAACATATTCGCTCAAAAAGAAAGAGTATACAAACAACTATCTAACATCAATAGTCATATTATTTCTCATGGGCTAGATGATGCAACATATGAGCAACATAAAAAATTACAAGAAGAATGGGTTGAGTTGTTGGAAAGGGAAGAAGGTTTTTAGAAGCAAAAGTCAAGAGAATTATGGCTGAAAGAAGGTGACTGAAAAATTAAAAAAATCCATATATCAACTCAATTGAAAAAAGTGAAAAATGTTATATTTTCAATTAAAGATAACACAACAAGAGTTATTCTTATAAAAGAAGAAGATATTAAAAATGAGGGTGTTAAATATTTTCAAATTTACTATCCGCTCCAATGAACCAGTCACCATAGTTAGCAAAAGATAGGGAAGAATTATTGGATGCCATTCCAACTTTGAGCAATCAGGAAGACAACACACATCTATTAAATTCATTCACTTTAGAGGAAATTAAAGTTGTAGTTTTTTCTTTACCATCTAACAAGGCTTCTTCTAGTCTAGATGGATTTACAACCATTTTCTTTCAAAAATGTTGGGATTTAATTTGTGCACAGATCTTCTTCGAGCTATGGAAGAGTTAAGAAAAATAGGAACTATGTTGAAGCAACTCAATATTACTCGGTTGGCAATAATACCAAAGGTGAATGCTCCAAAATTATTTTAAGATTTCAAGCCTATTTCTTTATGCAATATAGTTTATAAAATCTTTACAAAGGAAATATACCTTAAGCTTCATCCCTTCATTTCAAAAATAATTTTAGAGGAACATGGAGGGTTTTTTCTAGGTAGAGAGATGATAGAAGGTGCCTTGGTGTCTCATGAAGTATTACACTCAATAAAATCTAATAAGCTATCAACCTTCATTATCAAATTAGATATGATGAAGGCCTATGCTATAGAAGACTAGTCCTTTCTTCTTCAAGTTTTAAATAAATTTGGCTTTGAACATAAATGGTGTAAATGGATTCATTTGTGCTATCAAGAGTTAATTTTTTTGTATTAATTAATGGCACACTAGTTGGCTTCTTTAGTTCTACTCAAGGTGTTTGTCAAGGGGATCCTCTCTCGCCATTCTTATTCATAATCATAGCAGAGGCTCTTAGTAGATCTATTCAAAAGGCTCATCACTAGGGCTTTTGGAAGGGTATATGAATCCTAGGTACAAATATAACATCAACCCACTCTCTCTTTGCAGATGATACAATTCTATTTGGGTAGTCTTCTCTTTCAGAAGCTAAACAAGTTAAAAGCATATTAGCCAAGTATTCTTCAACATCAAGCCCAAAAGTAAATGCCAATAAATCTAAGGTATACATCTTAAACACAAAAAATTATTAAAGGAAAAATAGTGCAATTATTGGGCTTTCATTGTCAGAGCTACCATGTAAATATCTTGGAATTCCCTTTTCATTGGTGGAAACAAAAATACGTATTGGGGTAAAGTCATTCTTAGCATTTTAGAACAAAATTTCTTCATGGAAGGGTAGATGGTTATCACTTGTAGGTAGAATTTTGATGATAAAAATAGTTTTATCAACAATTCCAAATTACTCTATGGCTGTTTTATAAGCTCTAAAATCCTTTATATCAAAAATGAAAAAATTAATAAGGCAATTTCTATGGAAAGGTAACATAGATAAGAAAAGAAAGGTTCATGTCACATCCCTAGAAAAAGTTTGTTCAAAAAAATTTAAAGGTGGTCTAGGGGTCCATAACTTATCAGCCCAAAATTTGTATTTAGGGGAAAAATTAGTATGGCGCATCTATTCAAAACCTGATACAAAATGGTGCAAAATTATGTGGGCTAAGTATCTAGATGTTGCATCTCCTTAAAGGATCTTCACTCTATCAAATCTACCTTCAGGGTCAGCTATGTGGAATTTCTTGGTAACATGTAGAGAAGTTATTACCCCATAATTCTTGGCAAATTCATAATGGTAGAAATTCATTATTTTGGCTAGATTCACGGAATGGTTACCCATCATTATCTAATATTCAAGATCTCCAATATGCAAAACAAACTCTGACTTCAATACGGGGTTCAAAGGTAAAAGACAATTTTCATTCTACAAATGATACCTCTTGCACAATGATCTGGAAAGACTTCACACATGTGCCAATACCAAATGATCAAAGATATATGTTGTAGAACATTCTGAAATGAAGGATCATTTTCAAGTCAAGTGAACTTGATAGGTTAATCTCGGCCCCATCTGAATCAGGTGTATACTTAGTTAAGCAAGGTTACAAATCTATAATCAACAATGGTGCCCATATAGAAAGCCAAAGAGCATACTCATTTTGTTGGAATGATATGATTCTTCCTAAGGCTTATCATGGTTGGCTCTAAAAAATAAAATTCTTATATGATTCTTCCTAAGGCTTATCATGGTTGGCTCTAAAAAATAAAATTCTTACAAGTGACAAGCTCTCAAAGTTGAGGATATCATACCCATTTAAATGTGTTATATGTGGTGAATTCTTAGAAGATCTAGACCATCTTTTTGTACAATGTTTGTTTGCTCAATGTTGTTTATTCACCAAAAGCAAGCTAAATTGGTATCAACCCTTTACCAAAAACATTATGGGATTTATTTTCAAGCTGGCCCATTCTCCACAAATCAACATTATTTGCAAGCATATGGAATATTGTTCCTCCAATTATCATATGAAACATTTGGTGGGAAAGGAATAAGAGGACTTTTAGAAAAGAAGTGGCACAACAAGAGAAAATTATTATCAATATAGAGAAAGCAATTTCAGAAGTAACCAATGCACATGTTCAAAAATTAAAAAAATGTCTCTTCGGTGTTTACATATTGGGATTCAAGTATTATAAAGTTTTGGGTTCATCTTGCCCTACCATTTCAAGGAAGTATGTTTAAAAATACAAAACCAAAATTAGATAGGAGAAAAGTCTCTTGGACTCTTCCCCCATTAGGCTCTCATAAGCTAAATTTTGATGGAGCAGCAAAGGGGAATCCAAGAAAATCAGGGGCCGGTTGTGTAATTCAAGATTGTTATGGGATGGTAGTTGGCACAAAGTCAATTAGCCTTCCAAATGACACTAATAATGTTTTAGAAGTTCAAGCACTCTTTCATGATTTAACTTCGGGTAGAAGTTTCAAGTTAACCAACATTCAAATTGAAGGGGATTCTCTAATGTTAGTAAACTCTTGCAAACAAAGACATGCTCATAATTGGAAAATAAATTACATATTGCAACAAGTTTGACTCTTAATGGACTAGTTCAAATCAATCATTACTATAGGGAAGGCAATCAGTTAGCTAAAGTAGGTTGTGATCATAATACAATTAATTCACTCCATAAAGCAACAAATATCGGGCCTAGCGAGGGTCGATTAACTGCTACTAAAAGGATGGGGATAATTTCTCTCGCCTAGTGCTAATGATGGTTTATTACTCACATGTGTTATGATTTTGCAGGTACTATTAAATATATCAAAGGTATAAATGTCATTTGTGGCAGGTTTACCTCATAATCATTACATGATTTTATTGCTCACCGAGCTATATCTCTAAAACTCGTGCCATTTTAGATTGCATTTGCTTCAAAATGACAAAAGCAATCACTTGGAAGGTGGTTCCTCTTAGCATTTAGTTTCTATTCTCTTCAGCGTCTATCTGTAGAGTAATCAAATGGAGTATTCCTTGTTCGCAATTGGGAACTTGTATTTTATGGCATAGGTCTTCAACCTTGGTTGTTTTAGTGTTTCAAAGAAATTTTGCACTCGCAAGCTCAAAGGTTAATCTTTCCCTCGTGGCTTCTCTCAATTTTCATTTCGAATATAGTGGATTTTTTGCAATCTTTTGCAACATATTGCAAATGAATTTGTTAACGAGGCTTTCCTAGAAAATAATGCTCTGTTAAAAAGCATCCAAGAATATGATTTCTGCAAAGGGAAGGGTGAAATGTTTCCCAAGCAATTTCGTAAGCATAGGAGGGCTTTTGTTTCAGTATCTTTTGAAATGAACAATGAAAGATTCTTGTACAAAAATTAAGAGGAGAAATATCATGCAATAGTTTTCCTATTGTCTCGTGTGAGGCACCCTACAATCCTTAAATTCCATAGCTCGTTCAAGTTACTTCTTCACCCCACGAATAACAAGGTGAAAATTCATTTGAAATATGCCATATGGAGGTGTAGGTTGACAACTCTTCAGCAATGTGACTTTTGATAATATTATGTAATGCAGATTTTGTTAAACTGGCTTAATTATGTAAATTTCTCTTTTAATATAATATAATATATATGCTTATTTCTTTTGCTCAAAATAAATAAATTATAATTTATAATTTTAATTAATTTAGAATGTAATGTCAGAATTGGGATGTCTACACAAAGTCTTATGGAAAATGCTTTGCTATGGACTCTAGAAAGGTGAATGTAATTAAGGTGGTGACTAATGTAGAAGTGTAGTTAGCTACTTGCCCAAACATGTCCTTGATAGATATTATAATAGTAGACTACCCTCCAAAATGGGGTATATTGTTATCCAAAAATAGGAAGCATCTATTGGTGAGAGAATACAAATGAATATTTTATATGCAACAATTCCTTTACATGGTGAAAATATCAAGTTGCAAAGGGAACAAAGAGTCTTAGATAACATTGAGGATCAATCAAAATTACCTGACATGTTAAACCTATTTGATACAGGCATTAATCATATGATAGGTTATTGTGATGAACATAATATTAAATAGGATGATCCTACTCCATCAAGTGATGATAAGAATCTGATTGATGGTCTTTAAACCATGTTCTTTGATGGAGCTCACTCAAAGGAAGGTAATGATGTTAATATTATTTTGATATCTATTGACAAAGAATTGTGCAAGTTTTCATTCATGTTGACTTTCCAATGTACCAATAATATTGCATATCATGAAGCCCTAGATTTCTAGGGTTGAATATCACACATAAACATGGAATTAGGTGCTTAAAAATTCATGAATATTTAGAGCAAATAGTACAATAGGTGAAAGGTGTGTATGCAACCAAGGAATGATCACACATAAATGTTGTTTAGGACATATAGATTTGTTTGATGCTATTGGCATTAGATGGTTTGATAGGAAAAAGAATAATGAGATATTTGCTCTAGTGGTTGTAGCATCAAGGTGTGATCTAGATTCAGATATGCTCTTGTATCAACAAAGCATTGAAGTCCTCGTAAGACCTACCATGACAAATAATAAATGCAACTAGAAAGTATTTGATGACAACCAACAAATATACAAGTTCATGAATGTTATGTATGAATTGGATAACCAATTTTTTGACTAGAAATTGATGATTGAGATGGAATATGGTAAGGAAACCTTTGTTTGGGAATGAGGTGGTGCAATTGAAAACAAATACTATTCCCAAGGGATTAGTTTCCTTAAAGAAAATGTTCAATAGTGGAGATTGTTACAAGAACAAAAGGAAATCAACTCATGAAGAAGAAATTGAGTGTGTGCACCTAGGGACAAATGAGAATTTGAAGATGCTCTATATTGGTAAAAGGCTAAAGTCAAATGAGGAATAAATTTGATTGACTAGTTGAAAAAGTTAGAGAAATATATCACTTGGCCATATGAGCATCTCCAAACTTGTAGAGAAGATTTATTTCAACATATTATTCCTCTCTAGCCAGATGTCGAACCATTCTAGAAAAAGTAAAGGCATATCAACCCCACCATAGCTCCCTAAATGTAAAATGAGTTGATGAATTTAAAGGAAGTGGGTATTATCAATGCTATTAGACACTCTAATTAGGTGTTTGATCTTTTCCTAATAAGAAAAAGAATGAAGAGATAAGGTTGTGTGTTAATTCAAAGAATGTCAACCTTAAATCACTTAAGGATAACTAACTTCTCCCAAGCATGGATCATTTTCTACAAAAAGTAACTAGGTAAAAATTAAGATTTTTGATGACTAGCTTCTCAAGATACAACAAGGTGGTGGTCCAAGAGTCAAAGCAACACAAAAAGACATTCACTACTCCATGGAGTATGTATGCATATGGAAGGATGTCATTTGGATTGAAGAATACAAGTTCAAAATTTCAAAGAGCAATGAATGTAGCTTTTGTTGGTCTCAATGATGATATTGTGGTGGAATTTTAAAAGAAAGAGATGAGCACTACAAAAATCTTGAAATGATTTTTAAGAGATGTTTAGAGTACAAGTTTTCTTTAAATTGCTAGAAATGTAAATTTGGTGTTGAGGAGGGCAAGCTCTTGGTTCACATTGTGTCAAAATATGGGGTGAGAATATAACCAAAATGAGTCAAAATTGACCCCATCCCTCAAACCAAATTAGTTAAGGGGTTTCAATCCTTTTTTGGGAAAATAAACTTTGATATGAGGTTTTTTGTTAACTTTATTGAGAAGACCAAGGTCATATTAAAGATTCTTAAGAAAGGACAATCAATTGAGTGTGGTGCAAATTCAACTAAAGCATTCAAGGATATCAAATAAGATATCTCGGAGACACCTATTTTAGTAAGTCTTAATTATTCTAAGCCCCTCCAATTATTCTCATTTTCATCCTTTTATACTATTGTTTTTTGTTGCTGCAAAATAATGAAAAGGATATGAGAAGCCAATATCATTTTCAGCATCATTGCAAGTAGATGAGCTAAATATTCCACAATGGAAAAAATGAATACACATTAGTTAAGGTTGTGAAGAACTATAAATATTACCTTGTAGACACAAAAATCATTGCATATGTGCCACACCTAGTTGTGAAGGACATATTCATGTAGTATATTGGTCGATAAACAAAGTCCAAGAGTATGGCATGGAGCTAAAAATAATAAAACTTTTTAGGATCTAGGGCTTGGCCAAGTTGACGGCTAACTCCAACTTGGAAGCAATATAAGTGAATGATAAAAATACAAATAATGGTGTTGAACTCCTTTCCAAATAAGTGACAATACTTGGTATAAGGATTTGATTTTCTATCTCAAAAATATGAATTGTCCACCATCTATGGATAAGAATCAAAGAAGGATCCTTAAGCTTTTGTAATCTTAGAGACATGCGTTTATCCAAATTGAGATAATATGGAGGAACCATGAAGGGGTATTTCTTGAATGTTTAGATGGTGAGAAAGTTAATACAATGATGAAGGAATGTCACTATGGTGTATGTTATGAGAACTTCAAGGTTGACACCATATCACATAAGATACTTAGGGATACATATTGGTGGCATACATTGTTCAAGGATGTAGCAAAAATGATGTAAAGATGTTATGCCTACAAAATATCTTAGGTAAGCTAAAAATTTCTAATGTACTTCTCTCGTTGCCTCTCTCTATTGATTCTTGGTGGAGTTTTTTCCCGAAAGTGTTTCTCCACGATATATGTTGTGTAACTTCTTTCTTCTGGTCTAATTCTTCTACAATCTTAGAATAAGATTACAATAATTCCAATCCTTGCTTGAGATGCTTCTTTTTCCTTCAACAATTCTTCTTCACAACCTGCAATAAAATATGATAAACTCTCTTCAACTTGTTGCAATAAATAGACAATAATGAGCCTTGTAAACTCCAAAAAGTTTACAATTACAAAGCACAATGCTTATCTCACAAAACCCACACCTATTCTTTGAAGTAGAGTTCTACCATGAAAAACAATGTCAAAACAAGTCCTTCATCCATTTGGGCGTCCCAAACTAAAGTAATAACTCAACGTTGATTCTGAAGATATCTTTTAAGCTTATCCTCAAATTTGGCACCCAAGAATGGGCCCACTTAACTCAGCCTTATAAAATATCTTATCATGCAAAAGTGTTAACTCCAAGATGCCAACTTGGGTGCCCAAGGTGCATCCAAGTCAATCTCTGTTAACTAAAACATATCTCTCCACCATTCATGCAAATATCATGCATGATTGATCATCCCCTCTTAACTGAATGTATCACATGTTATCTGTCATGCAACTAAAGTCATTAGTCATGCATTCCAAGTCAATTGAAGTCAACTAGCATTCAACTGAAACTAACTACATGCAACTGAAGATAATTGAACTATAACTGAACTGAATTGAATTGAACTAAACTAAACTAAACTAAACTAAACTAAACTAAACTAAACTGATCTGAACTAAACTGAACTGATCTGAACTGAATTGAACTAAACTTCATGCATGTAAACATCAATCCCTAACTTCTAGGATCTTTACACGCATTACTGAAGTGTTATCTTTTACTCTAAACAGTTAACTTAACTCAAGGTGAGTTCCACGTTCCATGTGGGTGCCCCATGTGCTCCTATTTTGTAGGAGCTCTTCATGGGCGTCCCCACATGTTCCTATCATTTAGAATTAATTACAAATGTCAATTTACATGTTCATTTGAATCTAATCTCTTTCTAATCCTAGTGTTGGGGAACGCTTTCCAAGGACTTAGGAGATACATGAAATGTGTTTAGGATTGCAATTAAATGGCATCCTATTCCCAACATTCTCCCACTTGACATTATACATTGCAATTATTCTAAACAAGGAATCATTATTATAAATCAAGTACATGACTCAAGGCCAATGGCCTTCCTGAACCGACTAATCAATCCATGCCAACTTCAAATGCAACCAGCATAATCATGAAGCTCCAAGCAAATGATTAAAACCAAGAGAACTTGTCTGTAGGAACTAGTTTCATAAGATAATTTGCAACATTAATTAAAGTGTCAACTTTCTCAATTAATACCTTCCCACTCTCAACCATTTCTCTCACAAAGTGATACTAAACATCAACATGCTTAGTACGAGCATGATACATAGGATTTTTGGCTAAATACATAAAACTGCCTCTTTGGAGGCATGTGAAACCACCGAGTGTGTTGAACTCATGTCCAACCAAGGTGTAGGCTTCTCGGTCTTTACTGTTGAAAAAATATTTTCTTACAAGTAACCATTCCAACATATATCTCTTACCATAAGAGAACTCAAGCCTCGCCTATTTCTCCAAGTATCCACGAGGACCTGTAACCAACCAATCCATGCCAAACTCCAAATGCAACATAGCACTATCACGAAGTAATCAAGCAAATGATTAATGTACCCAATACTTAAGAGAACTACACAAGATCAATGTCAAAGCTCCAATCATGAATCAGGAACATAAACATGACAACATGATCTAACCATCTCCTACTAGTAGATCACATGCACCATAACATATATACATCCTAGTCTCAAGAGAACAAGTACCATGCCAAACTCTAAATGCATATCAAGAGTAAACCATGACATAATAGCAACCACTCTAAACCAAGAAAAAACTATATCCCCAATCACATGAAGATAACCTTACCAATGATGCATCCACGTCACTGCCAACAACTCCCATTGAACCATGGTATGAGCTACACATGGAATCATGACTACCATCATCTTCATGAAGATCACTCTTTAACATCAAGCAAAGAGTCATCATTAACATTTTTACATGAAATGATCAATGCATGATTACCGTCATCCGAGGATTCCTTTGTAGAAGAATTAGAACTATTTTTCTTGTTCTTCAATCCTTCTTCACATGTCTCGGTTTACCACAGTTCCAACACTTTACCTTACTCTGTCCTTTTGACTTACCCTTCCCTTCCTTGTCTCCCTTAGGTTCCTTTTTCTCAGGCCTACCTTTTACAGACAAGGCATCTTGGATTTCCGTTTTAGACTTCCTCCCCATCTCCTCTGATAGGAGAGTAGGAATTATATTGTCCATCTTCGGATTTGCACCATTACCACTGATAGCAACAGTTAGATTTTCCCAAGATTCTGGTAAAGAACAAAGTAACAATATGCATTTATCTTCATCTTCTAGCTTTACATCTACAGATGTTAACTGACTTAGAATCAAATTAAAAGAATTCAAATGATTTGCAACAAAATCACCATCTTTCATCTTTAAAGAATACAATTGTCTTTTTAGATACAACTTATTAGTAAGACTTTTCGTTTGATAAATATCACCTATTCTCTTCCACAATTTATATGCAGAAGTTTATTCTGAAACATTCAAGAGAACAACATCAGCAAGACATAATCTTATGGTCCCTCTTGCCTTCTTATCAAGCTTAGCCCAATCCTCATCTAACATCATTGTAGGTGACTTTGTCTCATTATCAATAGCTAACCACTTATCTCTCTCTTCAAGGAGATTCTCCATTTTTAGTTTCCATATCTCATAATTAGATCCATTGAATCTTTCAATATCTAAATGAGAATTAAAACTCATTGTAACAAACTTATTTTCCAAAATCAGCAATAACACAATAGTAAAAGCTCTCACTACAGCCAAAAAAACCTTCAAACTTTTAAGAGAAAGGCAACCCAAACTCTACCCAACCTCAGCTTTGATACCAAATATTGAAAATGGAGGTAATTATGTAGCTTTAAAACTTGTAAAACTATTATATTGTAGATCTAAATAAGTGTTCTTTGTTACAATTTATTTGTGGATGATTATCTATTTAGATTCATTTTATCATTTGTAGAAGTAGACAAAAGATTGTAGAAGAATGAGACCAGAAGAAAGAAGTTATGCAACATATACCGTGGAGAAACCCTTTCGGGAAAAAACTCCACCAAGAATGAATGTATTATTTAATCTCAGAATAAGATTACAATAATTCCAATCCTTGCTTGAGATTCTTCTTTTGCCTTCAACAATTCTTCTTCACAACCTACAATAAAATTTGCTAAACTCTCTTCAACTTGCTGCAATAAATAGACAATAATGAGCCTTGTAAACTCCAAAAAATTTGCAATTACAAAGCATAATGCCCATCTCACAAAACCCACACCTATTCTTTGCAAGTAGAGTTCTACCATGAAGAACAATGTCAAAACAAGTCCTTCATCCATTTGGGCATCCCAAACTAAAGTCATAACTCAACGTTGATTTGAAGATATTTTCTAAGCGTATCCTCAAAGTTGTTGCCTAAGAATGGGCCCACTTAACTCAGCCTTATAAAATATATTATCATGCAAAAGTGTTAACTCCAAGATGCCAACTTGGGCACCCAAGGTGGGTCCAAGTCAATCTTTGTTAACTGAAACATATCTCTCCACCATTCATGCAAATATCATGCATGATTGATCATCCCCTCTTAACTAAATGTATCACCTATTATCTTTCATGCAACTCAAGTCATTAGTCATGCATTCCAAGTCAACTGAAGTCAACTAGCATTCAACTAAAACTAACTACATGCAACTGAGGATAATTGAACCATAACTGAATTGAACTGAACTGAACTGATACTGAACTGAACTATAGTGATACTGAACTGAACTGAATTGAATTGAATTGATCTGAATTGAACTAAACTGATTTGAACTTAATTGAACTAAACTCCATACATGTAAACATCAATCCCTAACTTCTAGGATCTTTGCATGCATTACTGAAGTGTTATCTTTTACTCCAAACAATTAACTTAACTCAAGGTGAGTTCCACCTTCCATGTGGGTGCCCCATGTGCTCCTATTTTTTAGGAGCTCTTCATGGGCGTCCCCACATGTTCCTTTCATTTAGAATTAATTACAAATGTCAATTTACATGTTCATTTCATTCAAATTTAATCTCTTTCTAATCCTAGCGTTGGGGAACACTTTCCAAGGACTTAGGAGATACATGAAATATGTTTAGGATTGCAATTAAATGGCATCCTATTCCCAACAATAATGACTAGGCTTGGAGTGCCTATTAAAATCTTGGTTGATAATACAATGTGCTTAAGATCTCATAATATGTGAAAAATATACTCCAATTTTGGTATAAACTTGGTGCATTCATATTCACACCACCCAAAAAGAAATGATAGGTTGAGTCAAGCAACAAATCCTTTATGAATATTATAAAGAGGACACTAAATCAAAATAAGAAAAGATGGGACAAGATAGAGTATGCTCTCTACGCTAACATAGTTACTTTCAAGTAGGCCATTGGAAGATGTTGAATTGGTATTCAAAGTAGAGGCTATAATTCTTATCAATATGGAATTCTTGTGTATCAATTGTTGCGAGATATTGATGATGATCAATGTGGTGTAGTGTCTCTAAGGGTCATGAAAATAATTGAGTTGAATAAGAAAAAAAGATCACAAAAGAAAAATTTGTAGGATAAACAGATAATGAAGCACATACATGATAATAAGACATCACCAAGAGTGTTCTAGGTTGGTGATATGGTTCTTTTATGGAATACAAAGTTTGAGCAAAATGGAAAGCATGGGAAATTTGACCCTTTATGGCTTGGTCCTTATGGAGTAGTTGAGATCTTTTAACTCAATGTGTACAATCTCATAGATTTGGATGGAGAACTAATGTAGCTTCCTATGTATGCTCAACATTTAAAACATCACTTCTCATAAGTGATGAAGTTTCATATTTTTATTGGTGAGTTCAAGGCTCTATCTTCCACCTTTTTCTCATTGATTTTTTGAGTAGTCTTGACCCTTGTTTTTTATTCAAGTAAAAACAGGTTTTGAAGGTACCTGAAACCCTTTACAATAAAAAACAAGGTTGCAGAAAGGACAACCTATAGCCAGCCAAAAACTAGCTCCCAAACAAGACCCATCAAGATTTACATTTAGAACCACTTTTGTGGGAACAGACAGTTATGTCAAAAGAAGGCCTAGAGGATTTAGCTTTCTTTCCCTTAACAGTGATCCAACCTTCTTCCACTTGCATAGTCTTACCATGCCACGCCAGCTCACAATTTTCTTGAAGATGAATGCCTGCAGCCAAATTCTTAGGGGTTTCATCTTTATTCCTTTGCACAGACAAACACTTATCTGAAAAGCCGCCAGATATGGAAGCCGAAGCGCTATCACCAAAAATGGAAGCCTGAGACCTAGTCACTTGCTCATTAGGGGTATCCTTAGCAACCCTTCTCATCCTCATACCCTAAACTTCCCATTTAGCTAAGGTAAGTTAGGGCAGCCTCTCGCATCTTGGCCCTCCATAACCTGGGGTCTTGCACATGGTGGTCCCCCTCTCTTACAACTATGCCATATGTCTACTAGAAAGCAATCATTATCAGATGATGAGCCCAAATCTCTAGCATATAGGTTACCTCATACAAGTTGATGACCTCTAGAAACTCTCAATCCATGTTGGTCAATAGTGGTTGCAGTCTCATCATAGGAGGTTGTCTCTCTTGTGATTGTAAAGGTGATAATTTCTCGTGCATTGACCCAAACCAAGTCATTAAATCTTTTCAAAACCAAGTCCTAGTTTTTCCTACCCTATAACAACTTAGGTGATAAGCCACATAAGTGTTAATTCATGAAAGCACCATTATGCCGACACAAGGCACTACACAACATATATGCTACCTGAGATGCATAAGCACTAAAAAACACAAGCACCATTTCTTCATTTTTATTTGTTTTTCCCCATTTTTCTCCCATTCATCCTTATTTTTCATTCTCTATCCATTTTCACTCCCATTTCTTCATTTTGAAAGATCACCCAACACAAATTTTTCTAAGCTACCTCTCGAGGGGGCATCAATCTCCACCTATCTTTAACTATTTTTTTTAATGGATTGGGTCGTATTTTTTATTTTCTTTGTGTAATGTCATAAAATTGCACCCTTTTCAATTTCACATACATTCTTGTATCCACTTTAGTGTCCACTCCCTTAGCGTCATGTGTAGGCTCATGTTAGCCCCTACATCATCCTTTTCCCTCTCAAGATGCTCAAGGACCCCTTTTTAGCAACTACCTTCATGCATTAGCTTCGCGTCAAACTTTGTGCCTTTCCTGTTCTCATCATTTTGTAGCGTAATGTGTCTAGACACTAGCGTGTTGTACTAGCATCCTACGATGTTTCAATGTTCAAACAACTGCTTCCGAGCATGTTTTCCACTTGTCAGCAAATTTTATTGGTGGTAATGGCCTAGAACGCCCTGTAACGGCTTAAGAAGCTTCTTCTCCTCCTTGGTTTCTATCTTGGACATTCTCCCATCTTTCTCTTGCTCTCTTGCTTGCACAAATCTCTCACTTGTTACAACAGCTTCAAGCACTCTCAAGCTCTTGCAACATGCTTGGCTCTTGCAGCTATCTTGCTCTACCTCTTTGGCTTCCTTAGCCTTGCAATTGATATCTCCCTTGTCTTGTGCTTGTGAGCATCCTAGGATTTCACACATCCCCTCTCTATTGCATCTCTACTTTGTGATACGGGTTCTCCTCCTTGAGCGGGGATTGTTTTTATCACTTCGCATTTGCTTACTTTGTTTGCTCTCCCTATCTATCTGGCTGTCTGTGGAGGTGAGAACACCAAAATGAGGGTTTGACTAAGGCAAACCCCTATACAGCCCCAACATTTTCTCCAGATCTTACGTATGCAAGTATTAAAGATATCTACTAGCTGGAGGCTTCATTACTTGGGTTACTATGAGCATTTTCCTTCTCCATTCTCTTTAGTTCTATCATTTACTTCTTTATTTAAGTTTTGTTATACTCTGCTACTTTCTCACATTCTAAGGTTTTTAGCAATCAGAGTAGAAGTAGTCGCTTTGTGTTCTCTATGATAAACTCAGTTTTTGGTCAGTACGAGACACTAGTGTGCCTTTAGGACTCCAGCACGCCTCATTTTTGTCCTCATTCCACGTTGTCATCCTTTGGCCGAGACCTCGTCAATTTGTCTAGAAAACCTCTATGGCTTGCTCTTTTTTATTCTAAAACTCCCGCTTTGTTCCCTGAGGTAGTTTAGGGTAGTTCACCCCTTAGGAATCTCTTGAGAATAAAGAGACTCATGAGTAGTGAATCCCCCTTCTCTACATTTTGGTGAACCTGATGTGAACCACAACTTTTTTCAAAAAACTAAGAATTTATTTACCCCAACTTGATGGGGTCATAACTTTTGACTCGGTGCTCAGAATTTAGAACCGTTTATACCGTTGGAAAACTCTCAAAGATCAAATAGGACTAATTCAGTCCCTAAAATACAGTGCCTTCGATAGTCAAATTTTAGGGACTGATGCAAGTTTCGATCCCAAATTCTGCTCGGAAGACCTCCGAAAATACAAATTACTAGAACCTAGAAAATACCAAAAAAATCTAAAAATCTGAATCTTCAGTTTTTCTCAGTTTTGTAACCCCTAGACTACTATGGATCAGCCGACTTGTTTATTCATTATTTATCATATTTAACTCACTCTATCCAAAATGAATTTAATATCCTCTTTTATGAGTTTAGTATCTAATTATATTCAAAATGTTAATGATGTTCCATTCCATACATGTGATAGTGACTTGGCTTTGCCCATGTCACTTTGTATCTTTGATCCTTCTCATGAGATTCCTCTTGCTTTCAAGGATATCTTGTTGCAAGAAGATGAAATCATTGATACCTTTCTTAACATTACTCAACCTTCTCTTCACTCCAATGCACTCTCTTCTAGAGATGATGCATTAGTGAATGATGAATCCCTTCTCTATTCCAATGCACTCTCCTCTAAAGATGATGCGTTAGCGAATGATGGACCTCTTTCCACATTTGATCCTCCCTGGATCGATGTCGAGAATACATCTTCAAATAATTATTCCACTAGTTGTGATTAGTCTGTAAATATAATTTGTCTCTGCTACCCCTCAAAGGCCTAAGAGACCTATTATTTATCTAACCCTAGCTAGTCCTTCTCCTAAAAGGATTTTTTCTATTAATGGTGTTTCATTTGATGATGATTCTCCAGATCTTTACACGAAGGCTCCCTCTTATAGAGCAGTAGCTCATGCTTATAATACTAGAAGGAATAAAAAAAATATTGATCAACCTACTTCTTTACCACCTTCTCAACCAAGCCTTCCTCAAGCACCTAAGCCTACAGCTAAAGCACCCAGTGATTATGATCTTGTTGAGCAACTTTGAGTTACTCTGGCAAAGATCTCATTGTGGGACTTGATTCAGTCAGCTTCAGTTTATCAAGGAATGCTTTATGAAGTCTTGCAAAAGATCCTCTTGTGTACCTTTGTTAGGCCAACAGATGTTAATGCATTAAAGGCTCATATTCATGTGGATTCACTGAATATCATGTTCTATCCGCAAGAACTTTCACCCCTGGATGTGCGGAAACAAGCGAACCCTCTAATGATCATAGTTAACATTAATAAAATTGGCATTCGACATACTCTTGTTGACACCGATTCGACACTCAGTGTGTGTAGCATTGATCTATTGCCTAAGATTAATATCGATTCATCTTCTCTTAATGCTTCTTCAGTTGTCATTTGTGGGTTCGATAATGTTGGTAGACAAGCCCTAGGCACGATAGTCTTTCCTTTGAGATTGGGACCCATTATCGTACCCACCCTTGTATATGTTATGTCAAAAAAATTACCATATAACCTTCTTCTTGTTAGACCATGGATTCAAGCTATGGGTGCAATCCCGCCTACCTTGCATAAATCTATTAAGTTCATTTGCAATAACCGAGTAGTCACAGTCAGGGCTGACCCTGAGGCTATGTGCTCATGTGAGATGACAGTTGTCATTCAGGTTTCGATTGTGCCTACTTTTATCCCTTCAGTATCTTCCAATGTGTTGACATCTACTCCAGTAGTACCTGTTACAAAGGATACTCTTGAGGCAGATGCCCCTAAAGAAGATCCTTTTGAAGCAAGAGATCTTATGTCTACTCCTTCCACATCTTCTCAAAAGAATGCATGTCTTGGTGATGATTGGGGTTCTCTATACTTTACATAATCCTTCATTGGAGAATATAAAGTTGACCCGATCCACTCAAGCCTTCCAATAACATCATCCAAACCCGCTATCAAAGATGGTTATTCTTCTATATCACGGGATAATTTGAACATAAATTGTAATGTTCTTAGTGTTGATCCTCCTTTTGAGGAAGATGATCACACTTTTGTTAAAGAGGCTAATGTTGGTAGTCCTATCAAGGAGGTTGGTGGTGATCCCGTAGAAGAGTATAATCCCCATTGCTGGAATAATGCTCTCTATGAAGATCCTCCTCCTTCTTGAGATTTGCAAACACGTTATGGCCTTGGCTTTAAACTTATTTCTAAATATGGCTATGGGCGTAAAGGTTGTGGGCGTAATGGACAACGCATTCAAGTCCCTATAGAATGTGTACCTCGTAAATGAAATTTGGGACTTGGTTGCTTGAATAAAAAATTTAAACGGAAGCCATGGTTGAATGACATGAATTCTACTCAACCTCGTTCTCTTGAGGTGATTCATCCTCCATTATCCACTATCTTTGTGCCTTCTTCTTGTAAGCAATCAAGATTTTCTCCACAAGAGAAAGGGTTGCTTCTTGCTCCTCATTCTTTGTCTAAGAAACATCGTATTTTTTCGAGGCTTCTTAAAACCCACTTAATTACTCTTCCTCCTCCTACACATAAGAAATTTCAGAAGCATGATAAAGTAAAACATTCTTTTTGTGCATACCATCAAGTGCTTGGCCATTCCACTAGTGAATGTAAGGCCTTGAAGGATAAAATACAACAACTTCTTGGTTCAGGTGCCATCACTCATTTATTTTTTGATGCACCCGCCTCTTCTTCAAATGACAAGTGATATCGAGGTCTATCTCTATCATGTATGTTAAGTATCTTGCATGGTTCTCCTCCCCTGTATGTTGGGGGTAGTGATAACTTGTTTTGGAGATGTGCGTCCTTCTAAGGACCCCCTCTCTTCTCTCTGTCTTTCAAATGAAGCATCCCTTGAATGGACCCCTTTTCTTTTGAAGAATTCCTGAGGGACCACCTTTGAAAGCCTTTATCTTAAATGAATTATATGGCATCTAGCTTGGGGGCAGCCTAACTAGACCTCGATTTTCAAATAGTGTCTCCCTTGAGTGGACCCCTTTTCTTTTGAAGGGTTCTTGAGGGACCTCTTTGAAAGCTTTCAAATTGTGGATTGTCTATGTGACTAGACCTACTTTACTGCGTGGCTTTTTGTCTTCTAACATGTTTTATCTGTGGATTAATATGTTGCTTTGTAGGTACGTTTGTGAAGCCGCTTTCCAATCCGACTCTGCGGGGTCCCCTCACATTGGGCTTCCTTTAGGAGAGAGTACCTGGGGTGCCTTCTTTGCAATTCTAAGGACCTATAAAGCACTTTCATCCTGCGGGATATGTTCACCGTTGGTCTGCAGGCCTTCGATGTAGTTTGTTCAACTTTGTAGGAGAGAGTACCTGCAAAGCCTTTTTTTCACCTTCCGTAGGTTTGCGGATCTGTTGCACATTTGTTTAACTTTTTGTGGGTCTGAGGACCTATGGAGAGCCATCTCTCTTGAAATTTTCATTCCTTTCTAGCTTCTCCATCTTTCTCTTAAATTCCCTTTCTTCTCAATTGTGTATATCGGATCGAAGATCTGCATCTTCTTCATCTTGAGTATATGCTCTTTCTCTCTTCGATATTGATTGCTTCCCTGACTTTTGGGTGCATTCTTCGGTTGAATTAATCGATCCTTAAATTCTTCTCTTCATTTAAGAATTCTTCTATGTGTTATTTCTTAATTTGGGGATGACACATAGTATTGAGACAACCTTTTACATTGAGGTCTCTTTCACTTTGCTGACTCAAATCTTGTTAGTTTGGTGTGTGCTTGTGTGTGTGTTTTATATGTTCTAACCCTGTGATGTAATGACTTTTTATGTTCTAACATTGTTGTCTTGTGCAGATCTTTCTTGTCTAATGTGTTTGTTTTGTAGGTCTTCAGCCTAAGGGCATGATTCCTCGGTTCGAAGAGTTGTCTACTTCCTCTATAGTATCCTTCTGGCATCGTGATGTTATTTATGTTTAGTAGATTTTCTTTAACATGCATATTAGTGTAGATTCATATGCCCGCTAAAGTGGGGGAAAAATGTAATGTCGTAACATTGCACCCCTTGCAATTTCACATACATTCTTGTATCCACTTTAGTGTCCACTCCCTTAGCATCTTGTGTAGGCTCATGTTAGCCCCTGCATCAGCCTTTTCCCTCTTAGGATGCTCAAGGACCCCTTTTCAACAACTACCTTCACGTGTTAGCTTTGCATCAAACTTTGTGCCTTTCTCGTTCTCGTCGGTTTATAATGTGATGTGTCTAGATATTAGCACGCCACGCAGACGTCCATGCACCATGCTAGCATCCTGCAACATTTCAATGTTCAAACAACTGCTTCTGAGCATGTTTGTCACTTGTTAGCAAGTTTTGTCGATGGTAACGGCCCGGGACACCCTATAACGGCTCAAGAAGCTTCTTCTCCTCCTTGGCTTCTATCTTGGACATTATCCCATCTTTCCCTTGCTCTCTTGCTTGCACAAATCTCTCACTTGTTACAACAACTTCAAGCACTCTCAAGCTCTTGCAACACCCTCTACAACACGCTTGGCTCTTGCAGCTATCTTGCTCTCCCTCTTTGGCTTCCTTAAGCCTTACAGCTGATATCTCCCTTGTCTTGTGCTTGCAAGCATCTTAGGATTTCACACATCCCCTATCTATTGCATCTCTACTTTGTGATACAGGTTCTCCTCCTTGAGTGGAGATTTCTTTTATCATTTCGCATTTTCTTACTTTGTTTCTCCCTATCTATATGATTCTTCGTGGAGGTGGGAACACCAAAACAGGGGTTTGACTGAGGCAAACCCCTATACAGCCCCAACATTTTCTCCAGATCTTATGCATGTAGGTATTGAATATATCTACTAGTTGGAGGCTTCATTACTTGGGTTATTGTGAGAATTTTCCTTCTCCATTCTCTTTAGTTCTATCATTTACTTTTTTTATTTCAGTTTTGTTATACTCTGCTACTTTCCCGCATTCTAAGCTTTTTAGCAATCAGAGTAGAAGTAGTCACTTTGTGTTCTCTATGATAAACTCAGTTTTTGGTCGGTATGAGACGCTAGCTCGCCTTTAAGACTCCAGCGTGCCTCATTGTCGTCCTCATTCCGTGTTGTTGTCCTTTGGCTGAGACCTCGGCAGTTTGTCTAGAAAACCTATGTGGCTTGCTCTTTCTGATTTTGAAACTCCCGCTTTGTTTCCTGAGGTAGTTTAGGGCAGTTCGCCCCTTGGGAATCTCTTGAGAATAAAGAGACTCATGAGTAGCAAATTTCTCTACACTTTGACATGATGCTACTTTTTTCCAATTGTGGCACCATATCAAAAAGGGAAAAATGTAGACACCCCAAAATCGACTACTCATTTCTAACATATATAATTAGCTAAAAAAATATTTAACTAATTATTTCCCATAATTTATCACCATTTTCATATTTTTGTAGTTAATTAAATAATTTATTATTTAATTATTATACATCCACGTAATTAATTAAATTACATACCATTTAATTAATTATATTCCCACTTCTTCTATAGTTAATTAGTTTGATTAATTTAACCATAAACCTTGTTCAACAATTCTTCTAATCTTAATATATTAATAGATCCTTGATTAATAATTAGTTAACCTTCATTAATCTTTTGTAATACTTTCTCCAATTCTAAGCTCCTCAATCTTTTCATCATTTGATAAGTGTCCACCCCCTCATCAATGCATCTCGACCTCATCTTTTGTCCTATTTGGTATAGGTTTCTCACACATATGTGAGCATATCTCTCACACGTGTAACCACCCTACTCTTACACCTATCTTAATTAGATACCCTACTCTTCCCACTTGTCTCTTCACAAGCCACCCTATATGGTGTGCTCACACATGCTAACATTTATACCTTTGACATATGTCACTCTCATTCCACCCCCTTGTGACACCTGTCATAAGGCTAATACTTAAATCCTTGCACTCATTCTCATTCAATTGCAAACCCCCATTAACCAATGCATTCATTTGATCACAAAAATTCATTGCCACACTTCTATTATGATGGTTTATTGAGCAATCCATACTTATTATTTTGTAAAAATATCATCTTGAGGAGAAAATTAAGTGGAGAAGGGGTGTAGTCTACTTTAGCTCAATCAAAGGAGCATGGTAAACAAAGGTAAAAGGTTTGAAAAATACTTTAAATCTTTATCTTATTTCCCTTGTTTATTTTGCTATCTTCAATCCACATGTGAATATTTTAGAAAAGGGATGGAAACAAATTGATTTGATGTTACATTGCACAATGTGTTGGAGAATCCTTATGTTTGTCAAAGATGTCTCCATATTGTTGTAGTACTTGTCAAGCTATTACTACTGCAATGATGTTGGCATGGTCATGCACATTGTTGACACTCCCATACTTGGAAGGTGTAGGTACTTTTCCAAATATCACAAGAAGCACAAAATTCCATGTATGGGTAATATCTTGTGACACTATTTTGTGGAGAAAAAAGTAAATTTAGTGTGTGAAGTTGGATTTAAAAGGTTTAAATACTAATTCTCAACATGTACTAGTCATCGTGGTGGCTTTGGATGATAAATACCATCTATATTGTACACATATGGCCTTCCAAGTAGGATGCCATTTAATTTTGCAAGTGCAACATCACAAGTGTAGTATATTGTATAGGTTTAATTGCATACTTGAAAGTACAATGTTGACTCACCTAAATGTCCTTGTCTTGTTGCAATCATCCTAGAGAGTAAGGGTTTGGATGCACATTGGTGGAAAAATATCAAGGCACTTGGCTATATCATGCATGATGATGTTTTTGATAAAAGGAAAAACAGATTTTGAAGGGATCCGGAACCCAAATACAAAAAGAGCAAGGCAGCAGAAAAAGACAGCAAGTAGCCAGCAAAAAAGATCAGCTCCACACCAAGACCAATCAAGATTTACAATTTACACTTTTCTTGTGGGAGCGGAGAACCATGTCGAAAGAAGGCTTAGAGGATTTAACTTTTTTTCCTTTAACTGTGATCCAACCTTCTTCCACTTGTGTCGCTTTACCATGCCAATCCAGCTTGCGATTTTCAAGAGAATGAAAGCTAGCAGCAAGTGAAATAGGAGATGCTCTTGTTCCTCCCAAGCATTAGCTATCATGGTTGGAGCTAAGACATTATACCTCTTGATCAATATCATTAACTTACTTAGGATTTGATGTGGCTTGTGCAATGACTTATTGTTGCATGTGACATTCAATGCCATTCTGAGAGCTAGTACAATAGTGATGGCACCATGCATCACCCTATTTTGACTACTTACCCTTATCTCCATTGGTGTAGATGATACAAATGTTTTAAGGATTTACATAATTATTTTGGATTGTTATGGTTGTTTTTGCATAGGGAAGTCTTGCTTCTACATGAGATACTTGTAGCTAAGTTTTTGCTTAGGCTTGCTCTTGTATGAGGATAATGTTCTCTTAAGCTTTGTCTTGGTTTTGATCTTAGATGCATTGCATAATGACCAACCCAATGTATCTAAAGTCATGAACTATATTTTACTATGAATATAATATGATAATCCACTTATGTATTTTAACACTTTGTGTTGATCCAAAACACTCTCCTATAGGCATGTAGAGTAGACATGGTACTTGTTAATGGTGTTCTATCAATTGCTTGTGCAATTACTAGAACTTCATATATTTATCCTCACAATGTCTAAGGTGGTAGAATTCCTCTTTAGAGCATTGCTATATGTGTCTTAGACTTGAATAGGCTAGTTATCTTTGTTGCACTATGCATTGAATGCAATTAGTGGGACACTGAAATTAACATTTTAGTATTGGAAAGCAAATCTTCTTAGTATTACTAAAGTTGTTGATAGAGAAAGTACACCTCAAGTTATCAAATTCAAATATCAGACATTACAATATCACTATCATTTTCAAACTTAGTTATGTTTAGATTTTTTTTGAACTTAAAATATTTTGATGATGCATGAGAACATACTATTTGAGGTGTTGTGTTTATCCAAGTTGACACGTGAATTCACAAAACTATTCAATTTTTTTGGTATTGTGTTTCCAATGCAACATGATCATTCTTTAAACATCTATTAAAACCTTTTGTGCATGCTCATCAACCATTTTACTCTTCTTCTTTTTTGAATTATGAGAAGTTGAATTAAGTGCACAACCCTCCTTTTGTTGTTGTGCACACATTTGAACAATTACAAAGAAAATAATTAGCTTTGATACCAATGACATGGTTCCTAGGTCATTTGGGGGATGATCTTCTCTATTGATTAGTAATTGAAACATGAGAAAAATTAGGTGATGGAAAAATGGGTTGAATATATGATGCACCTACCTTTCTTGTTTCATTAGGAAAAAGAGATCCCAAAAGGTAGGATTGACTTTCATCCCTTAGGTGATTCAACCCTATTGGAGATCTTGGTTGTTTTCCTTATGACAAGATGGGGTAAATATGTCTGAAATGCAACTTTGGGGAGAAAAACTAAAAAATACTAAATGATCTCAATTATGCAATGTGAAACTTGAATCATCAATTTAAAGTATAACACAATAAACAACAAACTTCCAACAAATTTGAGAAGGGTAAGTTGATGCATACCAGTCACCAGAAGTTGTTGCTAAGTGTCCTCCTGGGATAGATTCGCCTTAGGGCGAATGGGTCCTAGTACAAGGATCCAAAATCTAATTTCACAGTCCTCTGCTCTTGGATCTACACTCTTGATTCCTCTAACTCTCACTGTTGGAAGGTCAGAAATAAATTCTACAAGTAAGATTACATGGCTTGACAACTTTGATGACAAATTTAACAACTTTGCAAAATTGCAGTTTTGTTCAATCTTCAATCCTTCTTCACTTGCAAATCTACACACAAAAAGAGGGGGATTTTTTTTTTTGGTGAATAGGGGTTTGCCTTGGTCAAACCCCAATTTGGTTATTAAACCTTGAAATGAAGTAATAATGAAAGGAAGGAATGATGAATGAACACTAGCTTGTTACAACTCACCAAACCCTTTAATGGCTACCCTTGGAGGGCTGAAGTCTAACACATCACTCCAAAGATTAGATCTTACATGAATGACATGATTGGATGCTTGATTTGACACTTTAATCTTGACTTGAAACTTGAAACCTACATCACAATGGTAGCTCCAAAAACATGCATAGATGCAAATAACTTTGACATGATGCTTGAGATTATGAATGCTTATGTAAAAGATTGGAATGCTCTTGACAATAATATTTTCTATAGGAATTCTCTCATAAAAATTCTAGGATTGCTTCGAGGTTTGAATTGATAAAAAAACCTTGTATTAATAGGTAATTTTCTAATTTCTCACCAATTAAACATCAAAGGATGATAATTGCAAATTGAATTTGAATCAGAAAAATATTGCCAAAATCATATTAAAAAATGGGGTCCTAAACTTAAAGAGGACCCATTCACCCTTGGGCGAATGGGTCCTAGGCCCTAAACTTATGACACGTTTTCCAAGATATGTAATTTGATGTTTGCAAATGTTTAATGTAGGTTCCCCTTTCGAAAACCGAAATTAATTAGGCTTTTAAATGCATAATTGGGTCAATTAGAGGCTTAATTAAGTATAATTAATTAAGGGGAGGCAAACAAAGAGAAAATGTAGAGTACATTTTCCATCACTACATTTAGCCCCTACTTTAGTGAGAGAATGAACTTGCACTCAGACTCACACTAAAGTAGACAAATAAGCATTAAGAGGGGTCAAAGTGTACAAATGTTAGTGAGATAGGATGACAAAGATCAAGGAGGTAGCCTAGCCCCTAGGGTCAAGATCCCATGGCAAACCAACATAAACACAAAGGAACACACATATATGTATGATATACATCAACAAGACAAGATACATCAGCATACAATGCCAAAATTGATGCAAAAAGAAAAGAGAAAAAAGGGTGGATCAAGCCTTGACTATTTGTCCAATAGGTATGGATCAAACCTTAGCTATTTGTCCAAAAAAATGTTCACAAGTGGAAACCCATTGTCCACTATGCAAACAAAATATACTCACATGGGCTAGTGAAATCCGTTGTCCACTAGTTGAGCCCCAAGAAGGTGGTTGATGGGAAAGTCACGCCAGGTCTTCAGGTTTCCATACGTCAACCATACCAAAAGTTATACCTCCTGATAAATTTGATAAGGTGCCACAAAAGAAGGTTCTACAAGGTTAGCAAGTTGCATTGTGCTATGAAAAACAAAAAAGCCCCACTGGCAAGCAATTTGTGTTATGCTTGGTGGTCATGACAAAGTTTTAAATGCAATAGGATAGGATAGTCAAAGGGGTTTTGCTTAGTTCATGAAAGGTCTCATCTTAGGGAACACCATGCTTAATGTCACCAAGAGAGGACTAGTCGAGGATAAAAGATTCACAACTTAGGGAATGCAAGTCGTAGTATTACCACTAAGAGGAATGTCATATGCCAAGAAAGGCCTCGCTCTTGAAGGACATCAAACCCAATGTCACTACCAAGAAGACACATCACATGAAGTAAGAAGACAACACTTTGAAGCAAACAATGAGCGGGGACGTGTATGCCCCCACTTGACAGAAATTGCTAAACACCATGTTGTGAGCAATTACTTTAAAGTAGAACTTAATAAATACCAATATATGAGAGCTTTATTCGGAAAGCTCTATGCCAAACATATATTTCCATAATAGAGCTACGTCATGGAAAGGATGGTTGCCCCCCATATGCAGTCCTAAGATAACACATAAGGGATCCACAGATTTAGGGTTAGCATATGTCTTTGCTATAGTGATATAATTGAGCTCGGAATCGTCATCATCCCCCAAATAACTCATTGAACAATGATCACAAAGGAAGAATGATACATAAAGAGCGAAAACAAAGAAAAGCTTTTAAATCAACATGGAAGAGACCTAATTGTCCCAATGCCTTGTGTCATCCCCAAAAGGAAAACACAAGACAAGAGAAAAAATAAAGGTGCACGATATATAGAAGAATGTCAGGGCAAGTTCGCTTCTTTTGAATACTTGCACCGATGGAGTGACAAGGGTCATCCAAAGTAGGCTCACAAACATATAAAGACACGCCAAGCAACATTGTACGGGGGATCATATTACACATGCAATCAAAAAGAACATGAAAAGAAAATAAAGGAAATACTAGTATGGCACATGCGAGTCAACCTATAGCAAGTCATCCACATCCCAATCTTGTTCATCATATGCAGAAGGTGGACAACTAGCCAAATGGATAACGACAAGTGTTGTACTAGGAGCATCACTAGGTTCAAAATGTGGCGAGTCACTCTTTATAGGAGGATCATCACGTTTGTTATCATCTAAGCTCCCGGAAGAGGAAAACAATAAATTTAGCTCATTATACACTTCCTCATCAATCTTAGCAATCTTGTCATCATCATCCAAGTTAATCATAACAGGAGGCCTGATGATGATGTCCATTGAAGTTTCATATTGTTGTTGTTGTGGAGGTGGAGAATCATCATGCTTTGTCTCAATTGGTGTTTGGATCTTGATTTTCTATTTTGTTTGTTTCTTCTAACTGACGAGCAATAGCACGATGTCTACGCCTATGCTCTTTAGCATTTTTGTTTCTTCTTGCATAATTTTCAAGTTTTGATTATGTAAGAGTGGGTTTATCAACCATTGGTTTCTTTTCTTCCCACAAGGGAGGAACAAAAAGAACCATGGAAGGTTGTTCAACCACTTTCTCTTTAGCTTTATAAACTTGTTTGATCTTAAGAGGCACAACAAGACTTATATGGTTATCTCTTGGTCTTTTATAGGAAATAGGTGGAGGATTTGTCATGGATTGGTCTCAGTTACTTGGAAGGGCTTTTGGTTCAATCATGGTTTCATCAATGATAAGAGGCTCAATCATGGGTTGAGGCATGTTACTAATGGATAATTTTGCTATACACTTTGCCTTGAAATTTTGATAATCTTTGAAAAAGAAGTCCTCACGAGGCTTAATAGGTTCGATAGGTTCGGGCCAAAAGAAACCCAATAAAAAATTCTCACAGGAAGACACAGGATTAAATCCACTATGATGCACAATAAAGATGTCATTGCCAAATGGAAATATTAAGCATTTATGCACTATCAACGGGACAACATCCATGGAGTGTAACCATGGATAACCAAACTTCACACAAAATTGGTTCGACGATAGGATGATTGAGAATGAGACATTCAATTGTATCAGTCCAACTTTTAAAAGAAGAGTGATCGAACTAATCATAGGGCAAGCAAAACCATTATGTGTTTTGATCCATGCTTTCAGTTGTTCATAATAATATTGATAAAATTCATGCACAAATAAAAATTCCTTGGTGATAACATTCTCTACACACATGGGATCAATTAATATCCGATTAGCAGGCTTGTTATTGATTCCTTCGGCAATGTAAAAAGGATTGTCAGGTGCATGTCTAATTATATCATTTTGTGATAAAGCAATGTTCATAGACAATTTGGTTTGGCCCTTAACGCCAATGAAGTTGACCATATCTTGTAAGTCTTCTTCATTATCACTCATATTGTCATTATTTATATCTCTTGAAGTTTGTTAACATTCATCACATCATTCTTGGTATCACTAGTTTTCCCAAAAGAGATATTTTGATTTGGAATGGGGTTGGTAAAGATTTATAAATTTTGGTTGGGTGGGGCAACAAACTTATTTCCTTGATCATTAACAACACCAATCTAGATAGCATTAGAATTAATGAGACCCTGCACAATATGTTTAAGACACTTGCATTGCTTCGTATCGTGTCCATTTTGTTGGTAATAATGGCAAAAGGCATTGGCATTATAGTTCAAAGGTAAAGGCTTAGTGGTATCAAGGGCTTTAATGGGAGGTAAGATAATTAAGTTCTTATTCATAAGTTGCAACATGATGGAATGGAGGGTATCGGGTAACGGTGTAAATTGTCTACTACACTCTTTGAATTGATATGGATTTGTTGTTTTTATGGCAGCTACTTGAGTCAACATGTGGAGTTGTTTGGGGTGGATTTACCTGTAAAAAGCTCTTATTTTGTTTCTTGAATGGTTGAAAATTGTTATGGGGCACGAATTCAAATTTCTCAAGGTGGTCAGGAGTTTTTGCTTCACAATGACTAGCCGAATTTTGATAGTCATGAAGAGTCGTGCATAAATGTGTAAAGGAGGGAAATTTCATCATCTCGAGCTTGCCTTGAATTTTTTTGCAAATTTTCAATGAACATTCTTTGAAGATCGGCATTGGGAATCTTAATGTTGATTTGTGAGTAAAATAATTGGTATCATGCTATAAAATCAATGATCTTTTCATCATCCTTTTGTTTACACTTCATTAATCAGCTAAGGTCATCTTGGGACCAATGTGCACTTGGAAGTGGTTGAGAAATACATAAACAAGCTCATTGAATGAACTAATTGAGTTATTTAGTAAAAAGCAAAACCATTCCAAGGCGGTATTTTTTAAAGACCCAGGAAAAGTTTAGCCAAGAGCATATCTTCAAAAATGAAGTCACTACATAGGGTTGTGTATGTCGAAACATGGTTGCTAGCATATCCTTTTCCACCATATTTCTCAAATCTAGTAATCTCTATGCCTTGTGGCATTTGTGCTCTCAATATCTCCAAGGATAATGGGTTTTTTTTGACATATTGTGAAGGTTGGCCATTTTGATTTTGGTTCAATGTGACAATTTGTTGTTGGAGTGATGAAACATTTTACAAGAGTTGGTTAAGGACGAAATCATTGGTTGTGTTGTGAGATGGAGGTGAATTGAGTTAGCTGTTGTGTTGATAGTTCATAAGTGTTGTATTTAATTACTGCAAATATATCTGATTTTTCTGGTAATCTAATCCTGACTTGTGACAAAAGGAATCCAATCACTAAGTATTGAAATCTGTGAGGCAAGCAATTTAATCAGAGATTACTCAATATTTCAATTGGGAATATTACAGCAAAAACTGGAACAGCATAGTTATCACAAGAATGAAGAATGAAAATGCAGGGAAAATATATTAGCAGATACTCTGCTGCTTGCTGCTTGAATTCCACATTTGTTTCTGGTTTGAAAATTCAGCTGCCATTTTTCTAAAACCTTTTCTTGTTCAGGATCATTTAGGCTTTTGTGTTTTTCTTTAAATCAAGTTTTTAAGAATTTTGGTTTTATTGAATTAAGTTATTCAAAAAAATGAAAAAAAATGCAGGCTATTCAAGAACACATTTTTTCTCACATTTCATTCAAAAAACCATGGGTTATTGACCAAAACACAGTCAATGGACAAAAGAAGTGTGACAGTTTGACCCAGCACACATCAACCGCTAGGCACCATTAATCAAGATTAGCCACAAGCAATTCCCATTTTCTGCTTCTCTGGTTTGGAGGTTAATTTTGTGGCTGATTCAAAGACAAACAAGTGCTTGATGTTTGCATTGGTAATAGGCTTTGCAACTGCACAGGATGTTCTCATAATTCACTGGTTTTACCAATCCACTGCCACCAATTCTATGACTAGATATTCGAGTAGTGGCTTTTTGAAATCCACATTAAAACATATTCTTGCTCAGTTGAGAATACCCGATCAGAGAGTACGTTCTCAAGATGCCAAATACTCTCCAATGAAATTCCCAATAGGTTTGAGACATTTTTCTGCCCAAAATTCAATAGGGAACAGGGGAAGACATATACCCATAGCAGAGCTGTATTAGGTAGATTAGAGTTGAAACTTTGGAAACCAAAACTTCAAGAATAAAACCACCTTTGCTCATGAAGCAAGGTCCTGACTCTTCACTACAAGATGTCCTTTTCTTTTGTGATTGCAAATATAGCCATCAATAATCCTTTGGCATCATACAAACGTCCAACAAGCCCCCAGACTTCCTTGATACTAGATCCAGGTTTTGAAGGTCTTTGGACCTAGGTATGCTTCCATATATCAATTAATTAGGGTTTCCTCTTTTAGATACCAAATCCTATTTGCAATATCCTCATCTGGAAAGTGAATTCTTTGGGAAATGGAAGATGAATCCAATTTTAAGGTAACACCCATTCTCCTTGCAAGCTAAGAAGCTGGTTTCACCATCTTTTGAGAACAAACATGCAAAAATATCAGCAATCCATATTGGTGGGAATCAGTTTCTCTCAGAAAGGGCAATTTTGAAATTGCAAACCTCGTGAGAGAAGCAGACCACAGTCCTCCCACAGGCATCAGTTTACTAAGAGAACAGGAAGCCTGATTTCTGTTAAAAACAGTGGGGTAGAAGGGGTGGATTGGAAAGAGTAAGTCCAGGAAAATGGAGGAAGAGATTTACAGTAGAGAAATGGTCATTTACCAAGAAATTTTTAAAAGCAATGTAGGATCAGCAATCACATTTGGGATACACATCTTATAATACATACAAGCCAAACTAGCACTGACAGACTAAAATCTTATAATATCCTCATCTGGAAAGTGAATTCTTTGGGAAATGGAAGATGAATCCAATTTTAAGGTAACACCCATTCTCCTTGCAAGCTAAGAAGCTGGTTTCACCATCTTTTGAGAACAAACATGCAAAAATATCAGCAATCCATATTGGTGGGAATCAGTTTCTCTCAGAAAGGGCAATTTTGAAATTGCAAACCTCGTGAGAGAAGCAGACCACAGTCCTCCCACAGGCATCAGTTTACTAAGAGAACAGGAAGCCTGATTTCTGTTAAAAACAGTGGGGTAGAAGGGGTGGATTGGAAAGAGTAAGTCCAGGAAAATGGAGGAAGAGATTTACAGTAGAGAAATGGTCATTTACCAAGAAATTTTTAAAAGCAATGTAGGATCAGCAATCACATTTGGGATACACATCTTATAATACATACAAGCCAAACTAGCACTGACAGACTAAAATCTTCTGTTACTGCATAATTATTGAATAGGGCTTCTTTCTGTAACAAAATCTTGTATAATATTGAACATTGGAAGAATGCTTGTGCCAAACTATTCTAGCATATATAAACTTTCATTGCACAATACACCCATCACTGCTGCCAACAGGGCAGGCTAGATAACTACACAGTTGTTTCAACCAGAAGTACTTTTCTCGAATTCAAGTTTTGTTCATGAACTGCAAAGTATTTCATTAGCAATCACTGCATTATTTGAATAATATATCAGAAGAAGATTAAGTACAAAGAGATTAGAGTGTAGAATAATATTGCATAAAATAATACACAGCACTTGAGCTTCTATGAAAAAAACCCTAACAAGAACAGCATCATGTAGATAAGAATCACAAAGTCAACTTCAAATATCTCTCACACAAATATACTGTATGCATCAAAGGAATGTTCTGGCATGGAAATACCATTAAGAAATATTTTAGAGAACTGAGGGAAGGTTTCAAAGCCATCTATTGCATTCAGCACCTTGCATTTGATTTGTACATGAAATCAGTTTTATTGCTTCCACACTACAGTCCACTAAATGGCAACCCTAGAACCTTCAAACTCCTTCTGTCTCATTGCCAAATAGAACATTCAAATTTTTCAACAATGAACTACCTTTTCCAAAATTTCCCAAACATTACAAAGGAGTCTGTCAATCTTATACAAGAGAAAACAATACAAGATTGAAGAGACTTACAAAAATAAGATTATAGAATGTAAATTGAAGAAGATACAAAATGAAGCTTCATGGAACATGGAAAAGCAGCAGATAATCTAACCTGCCAATTAAAGACAGAAGAATAGTGGAAACCCTTGGAAACAAATCCATTCTAACTAATGTGTTTCGAAACAAATCCAGTCTAATTAATGTGTTCCGTGCAATGTCCTTCCCTTAATGGACTGTATGATACACAGAACCCATAGACTGAAAGATTATAGTATTGTACACAGCAATCTTACCTTGACCTGAAACATATAAGCCATAGGTAAATAATTCTGATAGCATCAAGTCAATCAAAATTGTATAAACACAAATTAATTTCAACAGACTCACTCCCCGTGCTGAAGTTGGAGAGGCCAAGCCATTTAACAGGATAAATCACTTCAACCTCCATATGTTGATAAGAATAAATCCTTCTTGCAGTCAAGCAGCAACGAAATCCATCAAGAGCATCTAATTTCACAAATGCATCCTCGTGAGAGAACTATAATGGGACAGCATGGATATGAAAAGAAAACTTCTTTCTATTACAATTTACACAAAAAAAAAACAATTCAACAAAGCCATGGGCCTAGACTCTCTGAATTACTCTGAGAATATTACAATCTGACAGTTATTGCAATTATCTGGATCAAGTTATTTAATTCTCAGGATGACGTATGTCTATGAGTTTAGTAAGAACACAATTGACAAACATGAGAAGGCTGTCTAAAGTGCGCCAAAGGCAAGAATCAGAGGATTAACTTGAGAAAAAGTGAAAACTTACTACAATAACTGCAGTATCAAAAAAACCAGTTCTAGTTGACAATCCTGATTATAATCACCTTTGCTACAGAACTTCAGTCGGAATGTCCATTTGAGCAAAACTATTGGCATTGCTGCTGCCACCATTCAATTTGGATGCTCCAGTATTTTCTTTTGACTGGGGAAATGAACACTTTGTGGGGTTAGATTGATTATCTTCATCATTCAGATGTTGGTCTTGACATCCAGACCTTTCCATCAAGACCTCAGCTGTTTTGTCTGAATTTCTAGCTCCATTTGCCTTAACCTCTTTTCCATAGGAGGTTTCTTTTTCACCCTGAACTGCTTCACTAGAGAGTTCGTCATCAAACTCAGGTGCTATAACATGTGCTTCCTTCTCAGTAGCAGTGGCTCCATTATTAAAGCCCTTTGAAATCTGGCAAGCATCATTCTCAACATTGCTGTGGCTAAGAGTGCTATTGGAAGGCATTAACCAGGCAAACTGCAAGTTTTGTCCTTGCAAAGATTTACCATGACCAAAAGCTCTTTCAGCTGCACGTCGGGTAGTGTAAGTAATACGCACACTGCAGTTCTCTGCCTTAGTCACTTCATCTGCATGACCTTCTACATCATCAAATTCCACAGAGGAGAGATCACCAAATACTAAAAAGTGTTCTTTCAAAACAGCAATCTGCAAAGAAGTTCCGTGAATCAAGAAGAGTTAAATAAAATCATTAAATTCCTGGGACTCTTTGTGTCAATTCTTCAATTTATAATATAAAATTCAAGATCACTACACTCACATCCATGAGACATGCAGGTAAAGGTGGAAGAATCTTAAATGCAGTGGGTCGATTGTCCAACTTAAAACGGTTTGGACTAAACACTGGTGATGCTGCTAATCTTGGGAAACGTGGGAAAGGTGGTTTGAAAACCTTTGGTGATGTGTGGGAAAATACTGCAGGTGATAGCAAGCTTGAGCCAGCCATCTGATTTGGGGCATCTCCACAATTTGCCTTAACTAAATTCTCAACCCCTAGGCCAGAATCTGAGCCAGAAGTTGACTGAAGGCTAGTACTGAAAGATTTGTTTAAGTGTGCACATTCAGCAGTTGGATCTGATTTCTGTCGTCCATCTTGATCTGTATCCTGTACATCAAGTTTACAAAATGTTCCCTGCAAAGAAATTCAAAACATCACCAACAATAGTGCATTAAAAAGAATACCATCAAAGCTACTACATACAACACTCTTTTCTAACTGGCAAAACTAAGGGCCTCACCTGTTTCTCGAGTTTATCCAATTGACGTCGAAAACTCTCACGCTTCTGGGCCAATATTTCCTGCTTCAAACGAAGTGCCTCCAAAAGCTCTAGTTTTTCTTGCTTCTTTTGCACGTTAGGCATAGAAGGGATGGAAAACTCATCTGTCCCAACGGATTTTGAAGCACCTGTTTCTGTGGGAGGAACTTCAAGGGTTGAAATTCCAGGAACAGCTGGACTGACATCACAAACTTTTTCCTTTCCTTTTTCAGCTTCTATTTTCTGAGGTTGAGAGTTAGATGTCCCTCCACTTGCAATTCTCCCAGGAGGAACTGTTGTTACACTACTTTCACCACCTGCCAACATGCTATCCCGATTGGCCCATGACAATCTAATAAAACGGTTTCCCATGACAGCATCTGGAGAAGCAAGAGCAGCTTCAGCACTGTCCCTATGACGAAATTGTACAAAAGATCTTTCAGAATTTTTTGGGATGTGAATGTCAAGGATCTCTCCAAACTTCTGAAAATGAGAAAGGAGTAGCTCCTTTCTATTACTTTGGGGCGGTATACAATTGACAAAGAGTGTTCGTACAGCTTTCTCAGTTCCCTTTCCACGACTTCCACGAGAACCATTACCACTAGCAAGGAAACCAGAGCTCAAACGAGAACCTGACTCCCCATGCAATCCAGGGATAACAGAGCCATTAACTTTTCCTTGTTGCAGAGGGACTTTGGCAGCTTTAGCCCCTGTATCTTCATATCCTTCCATCTCAATACCACACTTTCCTGGGCATACACTTCCACATCTGTGAGAATGCTTTTCATCATACGCTTTCTTTCGGGATTTCTTTCCACACTGCACAGCTTTACTTGATGTATCTCCCCTCTTATTCTCTCCTGAATTATTGCCAATGGGATCTATGGGTCCCATCCGGCCCCATACGGAGGGGACCACCACATTATGGGAGCCAATGGCTGTGCCTGTGATTTTACCAGGCCTTTCATTTCCACCATCAGACAACCGACAGCTATGTCTATCAGATGAATTATCATCCCATAAATGCTCCTCAACTTTCCCAGGCGACGAAAGTTCAATCAGTGCACATGAAGAGTCTGGGCGGTCCTTGTTCCAGAGAGGTTGATCTGGATCATAGAAGTCCGGTTCATTTTCTACAGATGCAATTGGCATTCCATTCAAATGAGCAGTATCATCATTTGCACGGTATTTCTTATTGTACAAACTCTTGCTGCTTGGTGCTAGGGTGGAAACAACAGCACTCGAGATCCCACCAACTGCCCCACTTTTCATCCCTAGCAAGTGTCCACTTGGAAGTGAAACCGGAAGATTGAACTGAGAAAGACTCTGAAATTAAAGCAACATTGTTAACAAAAGGTATCAAAATGTCATGACGCCATTAGTAGCAACAATGCACAAATATATAAGTCCATTATTTACAGTACTAAAGTCTATAAATAAATTTTCAAGTAATTCATATTTAACATGAAATTTGCAGCTATATTATCACTAGTATTGTGATCTCAAAATCATTATTGCACCTGAACATCTTCTACAACAATCCTATTGAGGCCATGTTCCATTGGGCACATGTCTCCTCTAAGGCAAAAACCACGTTCCTCAAAGTCCCTGCACCTTGGATGCCCCACGCCTATGCCTAATCCAAAGGTAGCATTCAAGGGAGCCCCTCGTCCTCCTTGCATTCCAGCATGCATAGGATGCAACTGCTCCAGATTACAACTTGGTAATCCAGGAATCATCCCAAAACCATTCCATGCTGAATTTGTTGCCTTTGTACTGTTAGTAATGGCCCTTCCAGTTCCAGGATATAGATTTGTTGATGTGGTTCCTTGAGGAAGCACTGCCGATGCAAAATCAACTGTCTCAACAGAGGTGAACCTTGAATCATGTGGAGCCCATGCAACTGTACTTCTTCCCCTTCCTCTTCCTGAGCCAGCAAGAGAGAATGTGTTTTGACCATCAAATCGAGACTCAGATTCATTGCGAAATATCTGACTTACTCTAGCAACTCTATGACCTCCATCCACATTCAAACGAGAAGATGGTGAAGAAACATGCCGCTTTCTATCATATTTTACAGAACTTTCTTTGTCTAAGTGTGCTGCAGTATATTCTCTGCAACGATCTGAAAACTGTGACTCACTTTCTTGCAATGATTGGCCATTCTCTGAATGCCTGCCCCGCTTCTTTTTTGATCTCCTCTCTTCATCATCTTGGCCATCCAGATCAAAAGATTGGGACCGTGTGACTCTCCTATGTTTATGGTTACGATCATCATCATCATCATCACTTATAGCCTTTTCCTCGAGCTCATTAAATGCACCTACTGCAGCAATGGGAAGTCTCTCAGGCTGTGGAGAAGAGTTTCTCAATTCTGTTGGACCTCCACTAACAATGGCTGTAGGAGTTTCATTTGGCCGGGTGCCTTCTATTTCCTCATTAGAAGTTACAATTGAACCATCTTCAATAGCGTGAAACAGTTTTATGACAAAGGACTTTGTTTCTGCACATGAGAAGTAATTTCAAATTGACAAACCTGGAGCATCCACTTCTATTGTTCTTCAAAAAATATAACTTTATGTTCTCAGATGACTGTTAAATGCCATACTAGCTAGGTTAAAAACATCATTCTTCTATTGCTACTTCCATGCCATGGTTTCTTAACTGCTCGCAATGCACTATATTTACCAATCAAATTCCTATTTTCTTAAGTTCTTAATGAAGACTCCTGTTTTGCTTCTGAAAAAGAAATACACTACAAAACAAGACAAATCTTTACAGTTTGGACTAGCATGTGTAGCAGGGAAATACTTGTTTTAAGTGATGATTACAAAGTATGGATAAGCCAGGAAAATACAGCACTCTCTTGTTTCCATTAGACTAGAAGCCATAGTGTACCATGGAGAGGGAAAAAAACTATGGAACCAGCACACCACAGTATTAAAGACTACTGAAATAATCTCCCAAGCACGAATGGCAAGGTGTTTAGAAAAATGAAGCCTATGCCTGCTAAACCTGAATGCAACAATGTCTTAGTGATCCAACAACAATGAAGCTCACAGTTACAATTCCAGGAAGTTCCAAAAGTGGAAGGGACGTGCATTCCACATTATGGACACAAAACCAAGGATTGTGGTTACTTGTTGGCTTTTCCATAAGAACATAACAGCATCCTTCAAAAGCTAAGACATCTATGTTTCAGATTATGAATACTCCTCAAATTTTGTAGAAAGTAAAGCATGTCATATGTAAATTAATGCCGCCTTCTCTATTATCCAACTATATGTTGTGAGAAGCAGCAGCTCCCAAGCTCCATGCACATAAGGAGAATATAAAGCAACTGTAATTGTCTTCCTTTAAGAAACAAGAGGAGATACCTGCAGTATTGAACTGCACAAGGCCAACACAGCTGTCAAAGCTCAAGTTTGGGGACAATACCACAATAGTTGCAGACATAGAACAAATACCCACAAAGAAAGTTTGTCTTGATTTTTTCCAATAAGCAATTACCAAGGGAAATGCAAAAGTTAACAGAAGAAAAAGACCTTAACACGTTAAAGTATACCAAAAAGTTGTTCAGGAAAAACCTTCTTAGAGTTAAATCAATGATCTAACACGTAAACTGTAAACAAGCAAAGGATGTAACCCTCAGACAGATCCAAGCTTCTAGCCCATCACTTTGTTTTACATCATTATACTGCCAAAACTTTCCAAATTAAAATTCATAAATTTTACTAAGCTAAAATGCATTCCAGATATTCCCATTACAACCTCTGAAAACTTGTGTGTATGTGTGTATTTATGGAAGAAAACTTCATCCCAAAGATCAAAAGGAACATAAAACTGGTAAAGAAGAAAGAAATCCATGATTTAACCCAAGAAAAACATCAAGACCATTGAAAAATTATTGTACGTAGAAACCAACCTTATCACAAATAATTTATGAACATGGAAGGACAATGGACAATGTGCAATAACTTCCCTGAAGAAGCCACTTTAAGAAGAGCAAACAAAGCCAAGCTTCAACTGTTAACTGATCCACAAATTATACATCAAGAAAAACAATTCAATAGTAGCCACAAAAAATTTCTGCCACTGGATTAAAACTTATTCGCAATATGTAAACTATTCAAGATTCCCCATTTATTGCCGGTGCTTCCCAGCTTGAAGGATGCCAAACTCTCTCCCCCATTATCCCATGAAAATAGTCTACAGATAAGGTATGCCATAAGCATACATTCACTGATGACATGGCCGAAACTTGGTTGTTCTATTTATGAATGGATATGAAGTTGAAATTATTATCATTAAAGATATATGGTTTACATTATTTTAGATCTTGTGCAAAGAGATATCAAGTCATGAAAAGTCATAATCTACATCATAGTTTGTAATTTGTCGATGTTAATCAATACCACTAATACACTCCTGTTATTTTATTGAAATGCCCCCGGTCTAGCTGTCTCTTGAAGATTACACAAGGATTCATTGCTACCTCTGGTCTAAGAGGATCTGTTGTGCAACCCATGGAGAGATCCTAAATTCCCTCTTATTTAAGAGGGTCCATTGAATATCCTTGGGAAGGATTACTTACTGCCTACAGTCAAGCAGTCTCAAAGAACATGCAGATAAGTTATAAATCTAAGATCCCTTTTGAGCTGAAAGCAAACAGCTAAAATGTTGTTCTCTAAGTGGAGTTCTCTCCCCACCTTAACACTTACAACATGCTGGCTGTTTAAACTCTTCCTTCCTTGTGCATCCCCAATCCTATTTATTTTAATGGGACTTATCATTGAGATTAGGTGAATGGCTATGGTGAGTTGATTGGAAGTTGAAACCATGGCTCAGCAAGCCCAATTCCAAACAGTAAACCAATAGTTAAAGTAAAATGGTGTCTATCTATGAAAAGTTTGGTGAAGTCAAATGATATTTAACCTAAAGATTTTGTAGGAATTTTTAAATATAGACTGCATAAGGATACTATAATTAATGTATATGAACACCTTTTTAATTCCAGCAAAAAGCTGGGCCCAGCTCTACACCAGGCTGAATTGGGCTGGGGCTCTCCCTCGGATGCTGCTTCAACTATTTCAGAGCTGGCCTTTGCCTTCCCAAAGGCAACCTTTGAAAATTTAAGTCTCATCTCCCCCTCCCTGCTGATTTGGCACATATGGCAGGAAAGGAACAAGAGAATCTTCAAGCAAAAACAATCTACTTGGGAACAAGTGATCTTTAAGTTAGAAATGGCCATCACAGAAAAAACTACAAGGGTAAAAAATCAATACCAATGGAAAAGGAGTTTTTCCTCTTGGGATGACAGGATGCTACAAAACTGCAAGATGTTATAGATGCCCCCTGTGCATGGGGTCATCAAAGTTCATTCTTCTCCTATAGACAGCTCAAAAGTAAAATGGGAGACTTCTCCAAATCCATATCTGAAGCTCAACTTGAATGGAGCCTCTAGGGGGAACCCAGGCCCTTCAGGCACTGGTATTCTAATCAGAGATAAGAAGGGTTGTGTTGTCTTCATGGCTTCCAGGAAACTCAAGGATGTTACCAACAACAAAGCAGAGGCCCAGGCCTCTCACTGGCCGTAAATTGTCCCTCAACAAATCTCATCATTGAGGGGAACTCAATGATCATTATAAATGCAATTACGAAGAAGAATACTGCTAATTGGAGGTTATGTAATATTAAATAGGAAGCTTGGAACTTACTGGATGGCATCCCCAACAATGAGATCTGACATTGCTTCAGGGAAGCAAACAATGCAGCAGACAGACTAGCTGATTTCACTATCAATGGCAACCAAGAGATCATGATATCAAATAATTCAAATGACTGGCCCATTGATGAGGAGAATTGGAGCATGTAATATAGGTTTGATAATAAATTATGAGGGAGATTGTCCCATGACTACTCATAATTATATCACAGCACTCAAACTAACTCATCCACACATGCAAGCCATTATATGTAGATGACTTGGTGGATTCTGCCGCTTGTTCTTGACTTCAATGGCTTCTTTAGACTGCTCGCAAATAGCCTTCAAAGGCAAGGTTACAGGACATCAGCTTGGTCGGAATTTTGAGTAAAATTTTGGCATGAATCATCCAGCAATAACCATTATCTTTAGCAATGATTTCATGTGAGGAGAGGGTACAGCTTGTGTCAATACAAATATAGCCACAAAATTCATTTTGAGGCTTCAATCTTACCTCTATGACAAGGCTACAGTTCAAGCATTGCCTGAGATCTACATAAAACCAAATTTCAGAGAGAATTCAGTTCCGGCCATTGTTTGTGTATATGGTAGCGAATAGCTAGAACTCAAAGGTTTCCATCCCAAAATGAGGTTTTCTGAGGAGCTCGTGGGAAGAAGTTTCTCGTTAATATAAGCTGGAATGGTGGCTCTTCATCTTGCCATATGCCAAGGCCCTCCCCTGCCTATGGCAAACTCCATCACCATGTGAGCACCCCTACAAACAGTGGTGAAAGTGGCAAGGCCAAATAACATGTCAACTGTCAAAGCGGCAATAAAAACTTTCATTTGGGGGCCCAATCTAGAGCCATTGGTTGTGGTGGATGCAAGAAGCGCATATCCAAAAACTACTCTGAAGGTCGAACCAATATAGCTAGGTTTAGAGGGTGGTAAGGGTTTTGTGTTTTGTTTAGCTATGTATTCTAAATGATAATTGGTGTATGGGTTTGTATATAAAACATCTATAATGGATTCACTAGCATGATTTTGGGTATACATACCAATGTGTCTGGTCTTGCTTCATATAAAATTTTGGGATATGGATGTTTGGTCTCCAGGCTGGTTGAGTGATGGTTATGGCTGGTAGCCTCTTTGTAAATCTCCTCATATGTAGAGCCAAGCTCTGATTTTTGTAATTGATATTCTATGTTAATATAATAGGAATGGGACCTACCCACAATTCACAGATTAAAAATAATAATTAATGTATATGAACTTGCAATTGCACTTATATGGCATTTTCCCCTAGTTGAAGGAAAGGGAGAATAATGTGTAAGAACATTAAAGATACAAAAGCCAATAACGATAGAAAAGTCAAAAACATTAAAAGTATTAGATAGCAAGAACAATGTGAACAGATTAAATCATGTGCTCAACTCATATGTATCACCGCTTATAATTAAAAATCCAAACAAAACTTGGAAATCAGTTGGGGCTTTGGCAATAGGCCACAAAAACAGTTTATATGCAAAACTATTTCAATTCAAAACATAATTTGAGGTGAATCAGTTTCAATTCATAATTGCCATAAAGTCTGATTAAAAAGAAATTTAACTTTACAAAGAAATCACACGTAGAATCTACATGGAATGATCTCGCTTTTTCCTGCTTTGATGAAACAAAGTTCAATTTTTCCTTAAGAGCCCATCATGCTTCCTTTTTCTTCAACAATGCATTCTCATTTAGATAGTTTCGTACAGTCAGGATCTCATCAAGCAGCTTGAGAGAAAGCTATGTCACTAAAAGTGTCTACCATGTGATACATAAACATAAAGCCTGCATAATGAAACAACATAATCTTGGCAGGAAAATGGATGCAGGAGAGTTTTATAGCAGAAGATCCTGGAAAGCTCATATGTCCCATCCTTTGAGATGTCTAATGTGACAACAGCCTAGAAATATATTTTCAGTGTGGCTTTTTTTGCACAGATAAATTACACTTCAAAGGAGTTTTTGAGTGACACATTCAATGAAGGGCACATCTTTGAAAAAAATATACTGTATTGTGTGTTTCCTGAATCTGAAGATATGATGACAATAGATGCACATTTCATACATACAAGATATAGGGAACTTGAGCATGAGACAAATGAATAAAATATAAAGCACAAAATACATGGTACTTATGTAAACTAAGAAAAATATTGACAATATATCTGAAAATCCTTGTCCCCTCTCATGAACCTTAGATCGCCATTCTAGCACTGATATTTCAAGCGATGACCATTTATTACAATAGAAAGAGCTCAGGCTGAAATATATAGAAACACATTATGAGGCATTGAGAACCTACCTAAGGGAAATGAAAGAAAAGGAAGCAACAGCAAAATGTGGAAAGACAATGAGATGATCAAAAAGAGAATTAGAACCACAGATATGAGCAATATGAATAGATTGCTTAAAGTAGTATGATGGTATGTGTGTGTGTGTGTGTAACAAGGATTGAGGTTACACTTTATTCAAAAAATGAAACCCAAATTTAAAATTTAAAAGTTAATATTCATCCACAGAGGTTAATGGAAAGAAAACCATTGTGCTTGGGATAGCACCTAATACTGGCCTTGAACATTGCAACTCAAACATAAATCTATGAAATAACTACATGACATCATAGATGTTAGCATTTTAATTTATCTTTCAAGACAACTCAAACCAAAACAGTATGTGAGGTAAAACCTCCCTTCAAATTATAACCGGAAGCTCCTTGAGATCTAAACTAACCCTAAACACTAAGCTATAGACAAAATATAGAATGATTCACACTCTACAATATTTCTCCTGCGGGAGTTTGCATGAATGAAATAACTAACTAGTAACTACCTATCTTTTTTCCTTGGTTACGAGCACAAGACGGGTAACAGCTCGTCTCACAAGCTAGATTTTACAATTTTATGAATAAAAGCATCTAACTTTTAGCATGGGAATAACACCTTCCTACTAGCTAAAGCAAAGACTGAAAAATCAGTGCACAATATTTGAAAAGAAATTAACTAATTGGATAATAACAACACATGATCCGAGAATTGAATAGTTGTGTTGCATGCAAAGCTACGACCTAGGTAGGCAAATATCATCAATACAACCTAACACTATAATCTACTTTTGCTTCAATTAATGAAATTACAAACATAATAATGTAAACACAAGGATAACAAATTGAAGAATATTTTAATAGCACAAGTGTCGTGTCAACTATTAATAAGAATTTTTGTGCTCAAAGCATTTATTTATAAGGTTACAAAATACCCATTTTTTAGGATTTAGGATAATAGTTAATTTATCCTAAAAATAATTGTTTTAAAACACAAGTGCTTTAACCTTCTAAAAAGCAAGAAAGAAATAACTATAAAGCAAAAATGATTCTAAACAACAGACAAATGAATGCTAACTAAGGTAACCTAAAAATAGGCCCTGAACCCTCTATCAGAAAAAGGGACCACTGAAAAGAAATTGCCAAAATAATCATAGCTAAAAATAGCAGTTTGATGTCTAATAGCCCTCTATGATTCTAATGTAGTTCTTTCTCTGAAACATGGCTGAATCTCTAAAGAGTTATGAAATATTAACCATTAATCCGTTGATCCATGATGATTTCAACAGTCTTGGTGACTCAAATCTAAAGCCATCCACAAAAACAAAGCAAATTAAACCCTAGATCCTAGTGTGGATGATTCCACAAATCCTGACTGTTTGTTCCAATCAGAAAAAATGAAAAACCATTGCCTAGGTTTTGTCAAGACTAAAAACTATGGTTGAATCCCTTGAATGAAGGTATGAAAAAACCCTAGGACAAGAACTTGGTGAAATTGGCAATAGACACATGGACATTGTCATAAAGAATTTCCCATGAATAATGCTGAAGAACTGCCGTAAGCTGCACCAAAATCCCAGGTATTAACCACAAATTTGCAGTATACATACAACCCTTGGTGGTTGGTTCAACATGTCAGTTTTCCTCCTCCAAAAGACTTAAACTCAGACCACTTAAGTATTGCTCAAACTCTCCTAGGCACTCATGTTGCTCACTCATGACACTTAAACATTTGTATCACCTGCAGGTGTTTTTTTTTGTCATCTATGTCACTTAAAGACTCATTGTACGCTCCATAGTTACAAGACTCAGACTCAACTCAAGCACTAATTTTTGACTTAAAATCGGACTTGGAACTCAGACTCAACAAATTGAAAAAAAAAAAAAAAAAAATTTAAAAATGATTTTTAAGGATTTTTAAGGATTCGAAAATTTTAGTTTCTCTCTCTTATAGTGTCACTCTCTGCCATTCCTAAGACCTGAATTGTGCAAGAAACACAAGTAGTGTTAGATTAGTTTCTTATTACATCATTATAATAATAAATAACTACCTACGTAGTTATTAATCGGTTATGCCCAATCAAGGTTGGTAAATAACCAACTGTTCTTTCTATATATGCATACCTTCCCTCTAAATTAATTGCTCGATTGCTCTCTCTCATTCTTCATGGTATCAAAGCAAATAATTTTCTGAGCCTGTGTGGAGCAATTCAAAATTTATTTTGAAGGAATAGCCGGCATTTGTTGAAGTTTGATTGCTAAGAAAACCATTCGGCATTGTCTTTTTTGAAGATCATGTGCAGAGGAGAAAATTGTGATCCTTTTTTTGCTTTGGAAGAGACGTCTCAAGGCGTTTAACGAGATACGGAAGAGCATTGTAGGATTTCGTCGAAGAAATCAAATATAATTTTTTGTTCGCCGCCTGTGAGAAGTGATCGCACAAGAGACAATAAATAAAACATCAAAGCGTTCAGAAGGCATATCGTTGTGTTTGTTGTCTGTAATTGAGCACAAAAGATGGGGAGACAAACAATAACTCTAAACGCGTGAACGAATGAAATGACTGTTGTTCGTGGTGTCAAAAAGAGATTGAGTTGTGTGTGAAGAAGAGACGGAGGGACGAACGGACAAAAACCTGAACATGGTCTCCTGTGACGGATTTGCTTTGTGAGAAAAGTCTTGCTCCAGAAAAACGACGACTAGGCAAGTGTTGATATTGTCTGTGCTGAAGAAACGAATAATTAGAAAGAAGTGTGGATGCATAAAAAACAAATATAAATCCAACAACATTTGAACGTGTGTCGCGTCAAGAGAACTCTGAATGTGTAGTCGCCTGGAGAGGAGAAAGCATCGCCTAGAGAAAGCATTGCCGTGACGGGCTTCAATCATAGAGTCCAGCTTCATTTGAAAGGTGCAAATGTTCTTCGCATTGTTTTTTTAACAGAAAGGTGTAGTAGTATTCTGCTACATTTTTGAAAGCATTTGTTGCTTAAGTTTTCTGAAAGACAATAAAAAAAATAGTTCTATGCATGTAAAAAAAATACCAGAGCATCTACATTTCTTTGTATACAGAATATAGAGAATTTATGTTTTTTGCAAAACATTTGTATTTTCTGGAAGACAATTTTAGAATTTTGAGTTCAATAGGAGTCATAAGGGTAATTTAGATTAGAACTAGAATGGCTTCTAGTGCACCTAAGTTCCTCCTGCCTAATTCCCAACTCTTTAAGGGTGAAAACTATGCTGCCTGGAAAACCAAAGTCCAAATGCAATTAGAGTTTGAAGACCTTTGGGAAATTGTCTCGGGAAATAAAACCAGACCACCAACAGCCGGTGATGAGCAAAATAAGTTTGATAAGGCCAACCAAAAAGCCAAGTTAATCATCCTTTTTAGTGTGTCAGATGAGGTTCAACCTCACATTTGCATTGTAGCCTCTGCAAAAGATGCCTGGGACCGCCTCAAAACTATCTATGAGGCTAAAAACAAAAACCAAATCCTTCATCTGCAGCGTTAGTTACATTGTCTCCAAATGCAAAATGGTGAAAAAGTAGAAAATTTCTTTAGAAGAGTTGTTGAATTGACAACTGCACTTCAAGCGTTAGGGGAAGAAGTCACAGATGACTCTCTTGTACCAATTGTCCTAAGAGCATTGCCCCCTTCATTTAAAGTGTTTGTTACATGTTTAAATGTGGCACATAAAACACCCTCATTTGAAGAACTGGTCAACTTGCTTCAACAGGAAGAAGCAATGTTTGGTGAGACTAATACTCAAGACAATCAAGCCCTTGCAGCCAAACAAAAGGGAAAACAACCTAATCGTCGAAGTGGTCCATCGGGACAATCAAATCAAAATCAAGACAACTCTTCCAAAAAGAAAAAGAAATGCCTCGTTTGTGGTAAAAAGAGTCATGAACTCAAAGAATGTTGGTATAATTCCTATGCCAATAGTGAATCTAGTAGCAAAAATCCACATAAGTTTTTCCAAGGGGATAAGAAGAAAAATCCACAATGGCAGAAAAAGCCCAACAAACAACAAGGGGATGTTGCATCCACTTGACATTCAAATGAACAATATTTTATGTATGTTGCAGAAACAAAGGCTGCCACATCTAACAATTCAATCTGGTATGTTGATTCTGGTGCATCCAGGCATATGACAGGGGAACAAAAATGGTTTTGTGCCTTAACTCCATCCACCTCCTATGGGCATGTTTCATTGGGTGATGACACCTCATATAAAGTTTAGGGAATAGGTGATATTTCACTTCCATTGAGAACTCATACATGTCGACTTACAAAGGTTTTGTATGTTCCAGGACTCACTAAGAACCTACTTTCAATAAGTCAATTGCTTGAGCACAATCTGCAAGTTGAATTTGATCAACCCAATGGTGAGAAACTTTGTTTTATCAAAAACAAGACTCGCAATGGGGTAGTTGTTGCCTGTGCTTCAGGGGTAGGCAAGATGTTTCAGTTGGTTGATGTTTCAAATGAAGATCAAGCCCTTGTAGTCAAAACCAATTCATCCACTGCTCTCTAGCATAGAAGATTTGGCCATCTCAGCATTGGTTATCTTCTTGCATTGAGTAAGAGAAATATGGTATGAGGACTTCCTCCCATTCAAAAATCAGAAGTTATCTGCTCACATTGTCTTGCAGGGAAACAACATAGGGCTTCTTTTCCTGCTACAGAAAACCGAGCTTCTAGTCCCTTAGAATTGGTTCACACCAATCTCTGCGGACCTATGCCTTGCAGTCATCAGAATGCTCGGTATTTTCTTCTCTTTGTGGATGACTATACAAGAAAAATGTGGGTATGTTGTTTGGCTCACAAGCATGAATCTTTGGAGAAATGCAAGGAGTTTAGAGCTCTTGCAGAACGGTCATTTGGTCAATCTCTCAGAGCCCTTCGCTTAGATTGAGGGGGAGTTCACAAGTAAAGAATTTGGAGCTGACTTGCAAAAGCATGGCATACAAGGACAGTTGACGATTGCACATATGCCGCAACAAAATGGTGTTGCTGAGAGGCATAATCGTACTATTGTTGAAATGGTGTGATGCATGTTGAAGGATGCAGATCTTGCTCCTGCATTCTGGGCTGAAGCAATTCACACAGCAGTGTATTTGTTGAATCGAGCACCCACCAAAGTGCTTGATAATATCACACTAGAAGAAGCTTGGACTGGAAAAAATCCCTCTATTTCACATTTCAGAGTGTTTGGATGTACTACCTTCATGCATGTCCCCAAGGTTCAAAGAGCAAAATTGGATGATAAGTCTATCAAGTGTATCTTTCTTGGATACAGTTCAGAATCCAAGGGATATCGGCTTATGGATGCAATCAAAAAGAAGGTGTACATTAGCAGGGATGTAGTCTTTGATAAGGAATTTGGCAACAACACCTCTTCCTCTCCATCACTTGTATGTTCCCACGCACTACAGTTACTTAAACCTGCTAATGAGGAAATTGCAGAAGAACGGGAGGTTGCTGAAGAGAAGGAAGTTGATGAAGGCAGTCCTGATGACATTTTGTATTCATTGGATGAGTTTCCTCTCACTCCTCTGTCCTCGTCTTCTATACACAAGAAGATTCCTAAGTGGCATTATACTACCATCAAGGATGCAAAAGATGATGTTGTTGATACATCTTTTCATGCGCCTAAAACACGCAGCAAGTCTTGTGAAGAAGTGAATATGGCCTTTATGTGTACAATTCTCCAGAGTTCCGAACCTGAAACAATGCACCAAGCTCTTGAGTCACCACCTTGGAAAGATGCTATGGATGTTGAATATCAGGCCCTTCTGAGGAACAATACATGGGAACTTGTTGATCTTCCACCAAGGAAGAAGGCTATCGGCTGCAAATGGGTTTTCTGGATTAAATACAAGGCAGACAATAGCATTAACAAGTATAAGGCACGACTTGTGGCTAAGGCCTATGCACTGAAGGAAGGCATCGATTATGATGAAAATTTTGCCCCTACAGCAAAGATCAAGACTATCTGTATGGTGTTGGCTATGGCAACGCAGTTTGGGCGGATAGTTCACCAAATGGATGTTAAGAGAGCCTTCCTTAATGGAGATCTCATGGAGGAAGTCTATATGACTCAACCAGAGGGATACACTGCACCTGGGCAGCAACAATGCAGACACATCAAATCCCTCTATGGTCTTAAATAGGCTCCTTGAGCCTGATATCAAGATCGATTAGCATCTCCTTAACCATAGATTCATCAGGAATCCATATGATCCCAATCTCTACCTCAAAGAGCAAGGGGGGGAGATTGTCATTTTGGTTGTTTATGTCGACGATCTAGTCATCACAAGGAGTTCTCCGCAGATGATTGATGCAACAAAGAATAATCTCAAACAGTCAGATATATGTTTCTCAAATGAAATATGCCAAGACACTGCTCGAGAGATTCCGCATGGAAGATTGCAAACCTATGTCGACCCCCATAGAGACAAGTTTGCAACTTTCCCGCCACGATCCATCTGCTCAAGTGAATGCTACTCTTTATCGCCAATTGATTGGGAGTCTCATCTACCTAACCTATACCAAGCCGGATATCAGTTTTGCTGTCAGTTATATTTCTAGGTTTATGCAGGAACCTAAGGTTGTACATTGGAAGGCAGCAAAGAGGTTTTGAGATAAATCCGTGGTATCGTGGCATATGGCTTGGAATATAAGCATAATGCAGATTTTTCATTATATGGATACGCGGATGTGGACTATGCAGGTTCAGTGGATGATAGGAAGTCTACTTCAGGCTTCATTTTCTTTTAGCGATCTGGTCTGATTTCTTGGGGGGAGCAAGAAGCAAACCACTGTTGCTCACTCTTCCACAGAGGTAGAATATCGCGCTGCAGGGGGGGTTGTCTGCAAGGCGATATGGTTACGTCGCATTTTGACAGGCATGGGTGTTCCTAATACAAGTCCTACCACTTTGTTTTGCGACAATCAAAGTGTGTTGAAGCTTGTTCGCAATCCAATTTTTCATGAGCGTACCAAGCATATTGAGGTTTAGTGCCATTACATTCGTGAGCATGTTCAGCAACAGAATATACAGCTCCAATTTTGTCCAACTCAAGAGCAACGTGCAAACATGTTTACCAAATCACTTGCAGCTATGAAGTTTGAGGCTTTCCAAACTTTCATGCTTTGATCTCTTGGGCATATGATGTAATAAGGGGGGGTGTTAGATTAGTTTATTATTACATCATTATAATAATAAATAACTACCTACGTAGTTATTGATCGAGTATGCCCGATCAAGGTTGGTAAATAACCAACTGTTCTTTGTATATATGCATGCCTTCCCTCTTAAATTAATTGCTCGATTGCTCTCTCATTCTTCAAGTAGGCCATGAGTTTGAAGGAAACACACGAAAAGGCATGTGCAATTTGTACTAAAATATCATAGATAGGGGCCAGGGCACATGAAATACCAGTTGTGTTTGATTTTTTCCTAGTCACATATGGTCATGTTTGTATGTCGACACGGGAAGAGCATAATTTCTAGTCATGGGCAAAAGGAATGGCATTTTGTAGAGTTTTTGGGTTTTCTACTATTGCAAGTGACCAATCATGAAGGGAGATAACGACACAGAAATTGCAGATAGGAGACATTTTCGCTTTAGGAGGTCACATTTTGCTTAAGGAGGTCCCATTTGCGAAAGGATATTTTTTGCTGAACAACTAAAGCACACAGTCTAAAGGCCATGTCTTTATTGAATACGGGTCTCTAGGACTAACCAAGTCTTGCAAGTTTTGGTTGAGTCCTATAACTATGGTACTATGCACATAGGCACAAGTTTTTGATATCCTTGTTACTTGAAACACCTTTCTGCATACTTAGGCACACCATTCCCTCTCTCTTGCCACTAAAAGGTTATCATGTCTAGCCCAAAGCATACAATTATTATGTCTTTGTCACTTAAAACTTTATTTTTATCATGTTTGGTGTGCCATTCCTATGATCTTGCCATTAGGAACTTGTCATTGAAAACCTAGGCACTCATATGGAGAGTGTTTGTCACTTAAAGATGAATGGATGCTGCCAAGCATGTGCTTTACTTGTATCTACCACTAAAGTGGTGAGAAACCTATCCAACGCATATTCTCTCTTCATCTTTGTCACTTGAAGGATAAATTCACCTTGACATCTTTATGTGGTAGGCACTCCAACATGATCTATCCACTTCCACAAGCACCTAGTCAAGCTAGCTACCTCTTGAACTGTCTTTCATTATTTCTTATTCTTATAAATGGCCTCACTGATGGAGAAGACAACCTTATGGCAGCCATACTTCGGACAAGGACAAACCTCAAAGAGATAACTATTACACTTAGTTCTTATCTGCAACCTTTTTGACAAGCAAAGACAAAGAAACACAAGAAAACAGCCCCACAAAGATGAGTTTTATAGGGCTGTAACAATAATGCAACTACTTCAATCGCTTGAAATTTAAAGATTAAGAGTATTAATTCTAAGCTACTTGGAGTCATTAACTGCTTATAATAATACTTATAATATTAATTTAGCCAAAGCTGTATTAATATACATTTGCCTTTTGAAAATTAAAAATTATGTTAGTTGCTACTAATTTATTAGATGTTAATGAATAACATTTAAAAAGATTAACCTGAGTTAGTTTAAACACCTCTATTGATAATTAAACTATGGTTATTCAGATAACTGGTTTTCATTTCCAAAGTTTCCATATAACATGACAATGTCTATGAGCCTCTCCATTGCTTCACATGCACAACTCAAAGACCATAAAATATGAAATGAATTGACAATTGGAATGCAATATGAATGCATAAAAGAAACTCAAATGTGGAGAAACAATGATTTGTATGATTAAGACTTCTATTAAATCATCAAAGGAACTACTTTCATATGAAAAGAATTCTGACAAATGAAATTTCAGTATGGAACACAAGTCCTGTGACAACAATCCCTGCCTTTTTTCTGTTTTTGTATTTACACATATCCAATTCACATGATTAAATGAACAATGGAACTGGTATACACATTGCTAAGACGAAATTACCTAAAACCATTTAACTTACAGATGTATGAAATTCAATGCCAAAAGATACTAAAAAATGTTGATATAGTATAATGGTGGTACTGGTAACAGTAAGTCATATATACATAATTATAGAAGTACTTTGTGAAATAAATGTGCAATTAAAACATAGCATTGTGCTTTATAAAAGCTAGCGTGGATGCATTTATTAATCTTGTAATTGAAGGTTAGTTTACAAACGGTTGATCATCTCTATCAATTTATGTTTTCACCATTTTACTTTCTGATCTAATCACAGCACAGCAAGCCTTTCTCTTGCCATTTATTGAGTTTGTCTCCAATACTTGCTTGCTTTTCTCTCAAAACATCTTTTTGATAAATTCTTCAAGGTTGTTAAGGCTTCTCTAGACTTAAGTTGTGCATCTATAAAGCACACTTCAGCAAAGCAATCCATGATTTGTATGGTATTATGTAATGCCCCAGTCTGACAACTCTAGGAAATGGACAATTTATCAAACATGTGCAAGCTGGAAGAATGAACAAAACCAAACGTAGGTGTCAACCCCTGCTGAAAAATAATATTGATAAACAAAATGTCAAAATTGCAAACCCTTATCAATCAAAATGCATACCATGAACTGCAAATCCGACCACCCTCAATATTGTTATGAATTATGAAACCCTCAGACTCAAAATTAATCAATTTACTTCATGTATGACAGCTGGAAATGTATGAAGCCCTTGTGTATTACTCCAATATGGATTATATAAAATAACTATGAGGGAAGATCTGAACTATTTAAGGACTGTTACGAAGTTGAAACCCTCATACAAACTTTATAATTCATACATAGTAGATCTGACTTCTATGATAAATGACAACTCAAAATTATTGGAAACAATTCACTTTCAGCAGTTACAAACCCTAGTTCAGCACTTGTAAAGACCTGCAAACAATTAAAGAACATACTTATTTGATACCAGCTTATGAATAATCAGCAAATACACTTACAATAGACCGTACAACTATACTGCAAGCAGAAACCCTCCAAAACATGTGCAAATGCAAGCTAGAAATGATGTTTTGGCCAGTGGTAAATGATGGTGGTTGGGTCAAACATGCTATATGGTGGCCTTATCCAATGTGGCAGCGGCTGGATAGTCTGGAATATGTGGAAAACAGATTTGAAAACCATTCTTCAATGGCAGCAATTGACTGAAAACCTCTATAAATCAGCAGTAAATTGTAAATTGCCCTGAAAATTTTATCAAATCAGTAGCAAACAAATGTATGGTGGCACTAGGAGTGAAATTGGAGGATGGAAATCACCAAAAAAAAGCAGGTCCAATGACTGAAATTACTCACAACCCTAGGCGTAGCATTGAATGTGGCTGGAAACAATGCTCAAATGCTGGGAGCAGCCATTATGATGGTTGCAAACATCAAATAACAGCCAATAATAAAATAATAAACACATATGGACTATAGTGGCACTATAGTGACATTGTAACAAACTGAAAATGACTTCTGATGCAGGAGCATCTAGGGGTACGAGCGATCTTGCATCACCAAAAATATTGCTAATTTATTTTTGTCGTTTTCAATAAGGGCTAAGATATGTGGAAAATAAATATTTTAATTTGCAATAATGTGATTTTCCCTTGTGGTAATATGTAAATGTAATTTTTGGAGGAAATATGTTGAGGTAAATGTTTTTAAGGCATAATTGGGAAAATACTATTTTTGGGCGTCCCATTCTTGGTGGGGACCACTTGGGGTGTATGTGCTTGCATGTTAAATTGTATGCCTTGCATGCAATTGCATGTTTGTGCCACAAGCTTTGCATGTTTGTTGCATGTCCGTATTTGGAGCCATCAGAGCCGCCAAGAATCAAAGGTGTCATAATTGACCAAATTTGATTGGCCATGGTTTAGGTGCCCATGTGAAGGCCATGTAAGCATTGATTAATTTTATTATTTTATGATTATTTCTCCAAATGGAACGTGGGTTTTCCAAGGAGGTGTTTTTCTTGCGGTTTTGGAAAACCATAGAGGTTTTTCTCGTTCGCAAATCTATATATTCAAGCTTTGTCATTAGGGAAGGGGGCTTTGGGAGTTTTTGTCGGTGAAATGGGGAGATGCTGCCAGATTGAAGAGAGGATTTGAAGACTCCATTGCTGCAGATTTCTATTTGCATAGAAGCCCATGTTTTAGGGAGCTAGTGAGCTCCATGTTTTGGGAGATAGTGAGCTAGTGAAGTTTGTGTGAAGGGAGCTTGAGAGCTTCAGCTGAAAGAAGGTTGAAAGAGACCAAGAAAACATTTTTGTTGCAGGTTTGGAGGTGTGCTGCAGCAGCAAGAAGATTGATGATTTCATGGTTTGTTTGCAGCAGTGATTTTTAATGATGAATGCAGGTTGAAGGAGCTAGAATCGAGTGAAAGAAGAGAGATTGAGTGAAACCATTTTGTATTTGTTTTTTGCTGTCATATTTTAGTCTCATATCAGATTCGTAATGTTTTTCATCAGCCCATATGGCTGTGAAAATGTATTTTCAGAAATGCTTTCTTGTAATGTAATTGAAGTAGATTTTGAATGAACAAAGAAGAATACTTCTTGCAGATTTTTGTGTTGTTTCAAACCATTTCTAAGTTGAATTGTCAAATTGTTGTGAGTATGTGAATGGGGGTTGGTTTCTACCCTCGTCAACTTCAAATAATCTCCAACAATTCAGCAAAGTTGTGATTCCCAGATGGAACAACCTCTAATGGATAAGAAGGTTTTCGTCCTCAAATCAAAATATGAACACCAAGGGGGTTTTTGTCCTCCTGATCTGCACACCAAGAGTTTTCATCCTTGAATACATCAAACTCCAAATTGGAAGGAATAGTGAAATGATAAAAATCAGATGCTTTGATGTAAGTCGTGACTTCTCTTTTATAAGTGCTTTACTTCGGGTCCTCTATTTTATTTTTTTCTTATTTACTTTGCTTTTGCCCTCCAAGTATTTAAAATATACTTATAAATTACATCCAAATGCCCTTTTTTGAATTACATTTTGAATAAAGAGTAAGTAGCACCTTTTAAATATTATATAAGACCTAAAATAACAAAGTGATCAGGCCCACTTAAACTAAGAGTATTTTTGTTTCTTTTGCTCCATCCTTTAGCCTATGGGAAAAAGGGGTAGGCTAGAGATCTTTTCCATGGATCTAATCCTAAAAAGGGGACATAATAGTCTATCCTTTCAAGAATTGCTTGCCCTCAAACAAATGCAAACTAGGATGCTCAAGAATCACAATGCCAACACAATGAATCATGTTGCAATGTTCATAGAGTTTAGATTATGTTCCTATCAAGTGAAACAACTCTTGCCAAAAAGCAATATGGGATCTATGCAAACTCGGATGCTCAAGTGTTATCGTGCCAACATTATGAATCATGTTGTAATCCCCATAGAGTTTGGGTCCTATACCCATCAAGTGGAACAACTCCCGTTGAAAAGCACTATGGTGTCCACTATCTCTATTATCCATAACATTGTTAAGCAATCCATGTATGCCATGTCCCCATTTCCGAAGTGATCACCAATTAGGAGGTTGATTAGCCTATTAGCCATTCCCATAGGCTAATTCAGTTGGATAGGGAATGTTTTGCTGCAGCTAGTTATATTTTTATATTATTGGCCAATGGAGATAAAGGGGAAATAATTAATTTTATTATTTGGCCAAGGGGAAAAATAAATATTTTATTTTGAGCCTTTATGTTATAATATTATTTTAAGTCGCATTAAAAAAATTAATAAAAAAATTATAAAAGTGACTTTAGTGGGGAAAAAGCAAAAAAGCAACTTAAAAATAAATTATTTCTCCTCTAAGTGGGACGCCTAGGGTTGGAGAGGAGATTTTATTAAAAACCATTAAAAGTGAGTTTGAAGTCCACCTCCTTTGGAAAAGGTTTATAAAAGGGACTTCTATCATTCTTGAGGCGCATATTGTGCATTTGACAAACTTGATTTCTCTCTATCTTCAGCTGAGTATTCAATTGCAGCCAACTCTGACAAAAACCCTTGGAGATTTCTAGGTTGGACGAAAACCCAATCCTACTTGTGAGGTGGATTCATCCAGGATTCACTATTGGGCATATTTGCAGGTTATTCAACTGTTTGAGGTCATTTCCAGCTAGGGTTTGAGCCTATTTTTAGAGCTAAGTTACAGATTTGAAGTGTCACACATGCATTTTCTATCTTGGGCGGCCAAATCTAGGGTCTTATTGTCATCATTTAAAAGTGGTTTCAGAATTTTTCGAGCTGTTCTAGATTTATATCAATTTTCCTCCATTTTGGGCGACTAGGGTTTTGAGGAAATTGCAGATTTAGGTTCTAGATTTCAGTACTTCTATTGCAGATTGCTGGAGCTAGGGTTTGGAGGCTACATTTGGCATCATTTGGACATATTTCAACCAGGGTTTCTAGGGTTTCACATTTACCCTAGCCGATTTGCATTGGAGAGGTTTTGGTCATTGCCAGGGCATCATTTTGGAGCTTCATTTCCAGATTTGCATTGAGGAGTTGCTGGTCTGAAAATACTCAGAAAATCAGTCCATATCCAGCCATTGTCTTCTTCACAACATTGCTCCTAATGTCCAATATTTCTTCTTTGTAACCGGTATGTTTGCCTCGTCAATAAACTCTCTTTTGGTGTGAAAATCAGACATGTATGGCTTGCTATTGTACTCAGATCAGAACTTTGTTAAGTCTGATATACTTTGCTTTTAAGGAGTATTAAGGAGTTTTTTATGTTCTCTCTTGTTGTATTTCAATATATGTTTGAATGGTGTTATTTTATGTCATTGCTAATCAAAACATAAAGCATAAATTGCAAATAGACATCCAAAACCCTCAACATATTCAGAAAATCAAATTGCATGCAAAGTGTTTGAAAAAATGTCAAACAACACAAACTGAAAAATTCAGGGCAGAATAAACAAGGGTTCTTACAATGTAACTTAATAACTTTCTTGAAAAACAAAGTGGCCACTTGAAGAGAAATAACATAAAAGTGTGCATGATTAGTTAGCTTATTCAAACCAACATGAAAGCAAACCTTAGGTGGGGGCATGATGAGTTCCATGATTGAACCTTCCACTCTTGACTAGGATTAGGCAAGGAATGCAACCAATTCACAATATGCTCCTCTTTGATGTGATAACGAATTATGCCTTCTCCCAAATGCTTGAGGACACCCTCAAACTCCCACAAGGCCAAGGGTATGCAACAAATGAGCTCACCACCAAGCTTTTGCTGCAATACTCGAGTATTATTATGAACACCTTAAATCATGTTCATGATGCCAATTACTTCTTCAATAAGAAGGATATCTCCAACATGTTTCTTCCATATCTCTTAATGAAATCCTTTACTTCGTGGCAATCCTAGGGGTATAACATCAAACACCATACTATGCTAATCAAAAATAGACCAAAACCAACATGATCAAGTGTCTCACCTATAGATGAAGTAGTGGTTGTCACCAATTAGTGTTCCATCCACTTAGCCATGACAACTCTTTAAACTCCATCTTCAATGCCTCAAAGTACTACCTCTTTTTCCTTGGATATCAAATCCACAGTGAACTCTCCAATAGAATGTAACCATTGCATACCCAATACTATGTCAATCTCTCCTAGACCCATGACAAAGATGTCATCACATACCTTATTCACCTAATGTGGTCAAATGTTGCGCCTTCATGATGCAGGGAATGGTGAATCCATTTTGGAGTATCTCATCTATTGTGAAATCTCTAAGGGGGGCAAAACTATTTGAAGCTTGATTTCAAAAACACCACACCATGCTTAGACAAAAATTATTGAATATCAAAAACGACATCTATTTTTCTTATCACCTTCTAACATCAAGCATCTCATTGTCCTAACAACTATGACTATATCTATTAGGTGATAATCTATAACCTTGTCTTTGAGTGTAGAACTTGGCTTCAAGGCGTGACCTATGAACCATGAGCACTGATCCTTCACAACTTTGTTAGAGTTCACAACATATCTTATATGTTTTTCATGAGCCTTCCATATATCCAAATGCATGAGATGAAAAATTCACTAGAAATAGTGACATTGATCTCATCAAACCCTATATCATTTTTGCACCTCAAAAGATCACCTAGATCCCATATGGAAAACAATTTTTCTTTTCTTTTGGAGGGTTTTATATCAAACCCATAGAATCATTTAGCTACTCGATATGGGAGCACGAGCATTTGCAATTTTGCTCTTGGATCAAAAAAATTCATATGCACTATACTACAAGTTGTATCCTTCACCCTTTTCACCCCTTTTAGAATGCTTTCCATGATGACAAGAATCTTGTAATGACATAGTATGGAGCAAAAAATCTAAAATATGGCCATCCTTTTCATATCTTGGACTATAAACAAAGTGCTCACCTTCTTTTTCCATGATAGAAATTGTTGAGTTATCCTCAACACTTCCATCCTTGTGACTTGAAAATCCCAAGTTAGGATTTCCACGATATTCTCATCAATTGCATGCACATCCTCATAGCTACTCAAAAAACCAATCACATACAACAATGACTCACCCTTTGGAAGATCAAAGGATAGTTCATACTTCAATGCATCTTCTTCTATCTTGGACTATTTGCATCCAACAAGTGATGTATTTTCCTCAACCTCATCAATATTTTGTTGATATATGCAATCGTTTGAAGTTTATAAAGCATCTTCTTCTAACAAAAGATCTTTACCTTCCTCTTGTATGTTTAATCCCTTCTATTCCTAAACAATGGTCTGTTCCTTCACAATTTCTTGTAGCTCTAGTTTTGACTATTCTCCTTTCTTTGGGAACATTTTCTTTGGCTCTTGTTGATGTATTCTTCCTCTCTTAGACCCATTCTTCATCCTTAAATCAAAGAATAAACAAAAAGACAAATCATTATGGACCGAATGACTAAGAGCATTATGTTCCGCATGATATTTGTCCATATCATTCATTATGTGAGCATGAGATTGTTGTTCCTCTTCCACTTGATCCTCTTCCCTTTGTAGGAATTTGGCCCAAAAGGTTTTAGAAGGGGGGTTGATTGAAACCCTATCATTGGTTGAATTACTTCCTTCTCTTATAATGTTTTGGACTAGTCCGAAGGCACTTTGATTTTGATTTAACTGCTATAAAGCCCATGTTATCTCTAACTGATGCAAGAGCATCCACGGTCATCGACAATCTTGCATCAACCAAAAATATTTCCTTGCTTTATTTTGTATTTTCAATAAGGGCTAATGTGTGGGGAATTAATTATTTTAATTTCCAAATATTGTAATTTTCCCCTATGGTAATTTGTAATCGTAATTTTGGAGGTGAATTTACTTTGGTAAATATTTCAAGGGCATCCCGGAGGAATATTCTAGCCTAGGCGTCCATTTCAAGGTGGGGACCACACATCGATGCATGTCCTTGCATGTTTATTTGTATGATTTGCATGCTCTTGCATGTTGGGGTGCCCAAGTTTGCATGTCGGTGCATGTTCTTTCTTAGAGTTGTCGAAGAATAATGAAGCACACCAGATTGACCAAATTTGATTGGCCATGAGTTAGGCACCCATGTGAGGGTTATGTGAGCAATAAATAATTTTCACTATTTTCATGAATTATTCACAAAAGGGGTGTGGGTTTTCCAAGGAGGTATATGTATGTTGTTTTGGAATACCATAGTGATATTCTCTTCCTCAAAATTCTATATATTGATGCCTTGTCACTATGAGAAGTTGGCTTTTTGGAGTTGAAGTTTAGCATAAGAGGATGCTGCCAAACTTCCTAGAGGATTGTAACTCCAAGTTATTGCATATGATGTAATCAACAAGCCCATATGATGAGGAATGCGATGTTGTAATTTCATTTTATTTCAGAGATAATAGAAATCCTATGATTCCTTATTGCATTTGTTTTGTGCAATTTGTGGTTTGGTTGTTTCTTTCAGATTTGGAAGGAGGTGTGTCTTTTCTTGGAGAGAGGAAGAAGACATTTTGTTGCAGGTTTGAAAAGTTTTTCCAGCAGCAAGAGAATTGGCGATACAGATGTTTATTGCAGCAAAAGTTTCCTATGAAAGTTTGCAGGTTGAAGGAGCTAGAAGCTTGGGAAAGAAGCTAGATTGAGGGAGACATTTGTATTTTGATTGTTGCTGTTATATTTCAGTCTCATCAGATTTGTAATGATTTACATCAGCCCATATGGCTGCACACAATTTAATTCTAGATATGTTTTGTAATCCATAAATTTTCAGGAGATTTGAATGAACAAAGAAGGGATACTTGTTGCAGATTTCTGTTGTTGTTGCAAACAATTTCTGAATGCATCTTATGTAGTTGGGAATTTGTGTATGAGGGTTGGCTTTCTTCTACATCACTAACATAGACTCTCTAATGGAATTTTCAAATTCCCTAGCTAAATCCCTCTGACTTCAACGAATAGTTTCCTACAAAATTCATTTCTTCTCTTGTCTCAATCACCCATGAATTTTCCTTCCTTTCTTATTTCTCTTTGATAATATTTGTATTCACTACCATCCATCAAGACAAGATCTGAATACAAAAATTAGCTTTTTCCACACAAGCTGGCAAAATAAAAACTCTAATACCACAATAATGTCCCCAATCAGACAACTCTAGGAAATAGATGATTTACCAAACATGTGCAAGCTAGAATAATGAACAAAACCAAATGTAGGTGCCAAACCCTACAAAAAATTAATGTTAATTATTATGTCAAAGTTGCAAACCCTTATCAATCAAAATGCACACTAGTTCTGCAAATGCAACTGTCCTCGCTGCTGTTATGAAATATGAAACCTCAAAGACTGAAAACTAATCAACTTACTGATGTATGACAGCTGGAAATGTATGAAACCCTTGTGTATTACTCCAACATGGATTATAAATTAACTGAGGGAAGATCTGAGTTATTTAGAGACTATTATGAAGTTGAAACCCTCATTTAGACTTTATAATTCATTTGTACATAGTAGATCTGACTTCAAGTTTAAAATTATTGGAAACAATTCACTTTCAATAGTTCCAAACCCTAGTTCAACTCTTGTAAAGGCCGGCAATCAATTAATGAAGGTCTTTATTGGATTCCAGCTTATACAATCAGCAAATACACTTACAACAGAATGTACAACTATACGGCAGGTAGAAACCCTCAAAAAATGTGCAAATGTAAGCTGGAAATGATATTTCAGCTGGTCTAAACCCTGGTAAATGATAGTGGCTGGCTCAAATAGGTTGTATGGCAACCTTTTCAATGTAGTGTGGCTGGATAGTCTACAATATATGGAAAACAGATCTGAAAACCCTTCTTGAAAGGCAGAAATTGACTGAAAACCTCTGTCAATCAGCAGCAAATGATAAACTACCCTTAAACCCTTGTCAAATCAAAGTAGCAAACAGTTTTATGGCGGCACAAGGAGTGAAATTGAAGGCTAAAAACCACCAAAACGGCACATCCAATGACTGAAATTAATCATAACAGCAGCAAAATAATCCAAACCCTCGACACAACGTTAAATATAGCTGAAAACAATGATCAAATGCTGGGTGCAGCAATTATGAGGGCTGTAAACATGAACTAAATAGCTAGAAACAATCAATTAACAGCAAATAATTAAATAATCAACACATACGTACTGTAGTGACATTATAGCAAACTGAAAATGACTTAAAATCCTCATATAATCTTCAGAAATTCAGCACAATTGTGATTCCCAAGTGTAACCACCTCTAATGGATAAGAGAATTTTCATCGTCAAATCCAGATATGGACACTAAGAGGGTTTTCGTTCTCTGGATCTCCTAAACCAAGGGTTTTCATCCTTGAATGCTTCAAACTCCAAACTGGAAGACAGTGAAATGACAAAATCAAATGCTTTACTGTGACCCTTGACTTCTCTTTTAAAGGCACTTTACTTTGGGTACGCTATTTTCTTTTTCCCTCCAGCTATTTAAAATATACTTTTAAATTACATCAAAAGGCCCCTTTTTGAATTACATTTTAAGTGTAAAAAGCACTTTTTCGGCATTACATAGGACCTAAAATAATATAAAGTGATTGGGCCCACTTAATCATTTTTATTTCACTTGCTCTATTGGATCAAGCTAGAGATCTTCTTCTCCATAGATTTAGCCTGAAAAGGGGACATTACACATTAATTAACCCTCGTAATCGTAAGGTATCCAAGGTGATGTGATATATTATATATTGTTTAGCAAATCACACTATTTATTAAAGAAAGTTTGAATTTAAGGAGTGCTGCCATCTTTGGATTTTTATAATTTCCTAAGAGACACCTGATATTTATAACAGAAAAACATATCCTTTACCTCATGTTCCTTGTCATTGTATACTTCTTTTTAATTTGAGGTGTTGTATTTTCTTAAGTATCTCCACAGAAAATAAAAGTTTTGAATAAATAAAGTTTGCACTCAGAGCTGTCAAACAGTAAGACACTGTCACTAGGACATCTAAGGGGGGTTATAAACCAATAGATGTAGGGCATGCCCCTCCACTTGTGCACGAATAGTCAGACAAACCTTCTTATGGATCTTGAGATGTATTTTCCCTATACATGATCAGAATTAGCTCCATGTCTTTGACAAGCCCTTAAACACATAACGTTTCCACTCTGACCCTTCAAACAATAAAACAATGCCACCAGGACACCTAAGAGTTTTTATGCACAGAGTGTGTTTTTCCATCGGCATTATAAAGTCAGGTAAATTCCCCTACGACTCTTTAGATGTAATAGCCCCATGCATGACTGAAAAATCATAATAAAAATAACATGCAATAATGTGAAGCATTTACAGTTCTAAATTTTCTGGAACATCCATGCTTACTCATGGGTAGTGAAATAAGTAATAACTACAAAAACAAATGCAACTAGGCCAACATGCATCATGCAACCAGTATGTTTGAAGGTAATAAATGTGTTAATAAATAAACTAGGGTACTACCAACTAGACAACACTTAATTGTGACTAGAAAAAATGTACTGTTCTCTAACGCTATATTCTCTTTAAGAATCTTAGTATTACTCTTCCTGGTATTTTTTGTACTAGGGACAATTATATTGAACCTACCATGGCTCGTGAAGAGGCCCTATGGAAAAAATACTAAATGACAACCATAAACAAATGGTAAGAATAGGGAAACAAAACCAGAAATTAATTCATTTCCCAAATATAAACTAGATGTAAGGCCTGCTGATATGATACAAAATTCTTCCCCTTATTATGTTGATAAGAGCAGTAACTTAAGTATAATATTAGTTGACACCAATGTATGGATGCCATGTCACAGCTGAGCTTTTGGAAAAGTTTTACTTGGAATGGGGTGTAAAAAAGATGGCTTTCAGCTAATTCACAATCTGATTTGCTCTTTTGCTGAAACAGAAATTGTCTGCATTCAACTCCCGGGAAATCACATTATTGCACGTCATGTTTAAAATGCCTTTTGAGCCTTTGGGAGGATTTGAGTTGCTTCCCTGTGACCTTGTCCTTTAAACACTCCTATTGATTTTTTAAACATATCATTAGGTGGCTTTTTAAACATATCATTAGGTGGCCACCTGCCCCTCATATTTTGACACTTCTCATCTTTGTTGCTCAAATGCAAACTGGCTCTTTTTTTAGGTCAAAAGTCTGATTTGAGCTTAAAAAAAATTGTATTACATGCTATGTTCCCTGGGAACACGTCCCCTGCCCTTTTGGATGTATACCTGTACCAGGGATGTTCCGGGAATTCCTCAGAAATGTGCCCCTGCCATCACCTACCCCTCAAAAACACCAACTGCTGTCCCAGAAACGTTCCAGAAACAAGAGTTATTTTCAGGAACAGCCTGCCATCCCAGGGACAGCCTGCTGCCCGCCTATCAAACACTCAGAAAAAATAAAAAATTAATTAAATAATGCACCAGTTGGCTTAAAAAATTATCTGTCTATTTTCAGAGGGTCCCCACACTCTAATGTCAGCCCTTCTAAACAACCTTTCATTATATCATTTCAACCATTTTGTCATCACCACAAATTGGAGAAAGAAAAAAAAAAGGTATATGGTGAACAAAAATGTGCCTTTTCCTATCATACCAAGAATTCAATGAGATATATTTCTGTTGCAAGATTTGACACATTCAAAGCAACAGACTAAAAAACATAATCTGACAGAACAAAAAACAATCACAGGCAGCATCATCACACACTAGATCAGCCCTGACAATGCTGTACTGTGTGCAGCATAGAGACGTAAATTTGAGAAGTGTCTACAGTGTAAGAAAAAGTATATCTGTACAGAAATCATTTTATAAATATAGTTTCAACATCATAAAAAAAAGGAATCATTCCCACTAAATCTGCAGACAATTACAACTATCAATTCCCAAGCCTGTATTAAGTAACCACTAAAAGTCCTGACATAAGCAGTAAAGTCTCTATGCTGTAATAAAATTAAATATCAGTCACTACTTGGTCCTTGGAAGCTTGAACACATGGATAGACTTTACTGAATGAGCTTGAATCAATACATAACCTTCTTACTATTATTCATTAGCATATGGCATCTCATGAAATGAACTATTGACACAACAATTTGCCCAATTGTAACCTGCAGATGGGTTCTATAACAAAATAAAATAGTCTGAGACACAAATGGCACATGTATTAGCTTTCTACTTAATGAACTTCACATTTATCAGGGCAGCCTACTAAAGGGCTCATTTTAATAACAAGCACGCTTTATTGGTGGAAAATAGAGATGTTTTAAGAGATAAAGCCAATGGCCATTGTTGGACTCGTGCAACATTTAAACTTATAGAATATATAATGTATATGATGAATACCTTATATATGAATAATTGATAGTTCCTAAAAAAAATTATTTTCCCTAATTTTAATTTGTCATCCCCTAAAAAAGGCCTCCCATCTCATTCTGTTCCAGACTGTCATCTCAGTCCAGAAACTTGCTGTAACATAGATTAAAACAAATTCCACACAGTTGAATACAAGTTGAAACCGAAAAATGATATTTACTTTATGTCTAGAGACTAGCAATGAAATTTTTATGAGATCATAATTAGTTACAAAACAAACAATAGTGGAATACTCAATGTGAATCCAATAAAAAACTAGAGAACTTAAAGAAAGAAAAACGAAACTAAATGAGCCACAAATTCTTTAACTCTCTAAATCAACAAAGAACAAAATTTAGAAACTTAAAAGTTGAAAGTGGAATACAGCCTAAAAAGCAGTGGTGTCTAGTGCACCATCATTGTCCACTCCCAAAATCTAGGGCCAAAAAGAACTAGGTAGTATGGGTACTCTTCATCCTTGTATAATCCATCATGAAGCTTATCAGCTACATGAAAGGCCATCATTGGGTTTTTACAACTGAAACATCAAAACTTAAGGTGTTGGAAGACAAAATTTAATGGGGTAGAGAAATACTTCTAACCATAAGTTTGTACAAACTAAATGAAGATGTTAAGGTCAATGACCCACATTAATTGTGGGTTCCAAAAAAATCAAAGGCCCTAGATCGTTAAGGAGAAAGAAGGGAGGAGGAAACCGTAAAAGTATAGTGTTTATCAGGTTCTCTTTGCTTAGATATGAAAAGTTTATTAAAGCCTTAGTCTTGAGTTTATTAAATTTGAGGTTGTGAGAGTATTTTGAGCAGCATTTTACCTAATTTTCTGAAAGAGCGTAAAAAGATACAAGAAGTGGGTTTTTACCTATGTCTTGAAGCATTTCCTCAATGTAATCCATGTTTCTCATGAGGTATAATCTGTAGTGTTTTCGATTCTGCTTGTGTTTTGTAATATTATTGTTGATATTAAATGCTTTTCTTTTCTTTTAATTACACAATGAGGATTTATAACAGCATCTGTGACCACTAAAAAGCACCATTCCATTAAAGACGGGAAAATTATAATATGATTATCATTTTTTACAGTTTGTGACACATCCAGCAAACTAGGTATGCTACCACAATCAAAGAGAAAAATATTATGTTCCTATTGAAACTACACTAAGTTACCAAGTTCTTGTGAAATGGCCTGTATATCCGCTCCGGGAGCGTTTAGATACTGGAGCGGGCTGGGGCACGTCTGGGAGCGGACCCACACAGAACCCGGGGGTGCCCAGGCGCTCCTTGGGAGCTCCCAGACGTGCCTAGGAGAATCCAAACGCTCCCGCAGACTTTGGCCGCCAAAAAGTGGCAAAAAAACATTTTTTAAAACAACTAAAGTGCTCTAAAAACCCTAAAACGCCTCCGTAATATGCATTCATCACTCCATTCAACATTTCATTGCTCTAACAAACATATTTGCCCTCCATTTTTCTCATTTTGAAGGTTGCTAGTTTTTTAAAGGAGATTGATCAAGTGCAAAAGGAATGCACAAAGGAGATCCAATCACCTAAGGTATGCATTTTAACTCATTCTTTCAAGTTTTTGAAGTTTTTTTTTTTTTAGAAAAGAAGAAAATAAGTTTTGCTATTTGTTTCAATGTGTTTTGATGTTCATTTTGTAATTTGTTTCAATATTTTATATTTCTTATAACAACAAAATCAAATTGCAAACTACTTCAAATGGTTACAAGTTCAAGTTCAATGGGTGTTGATAAAAACCAAAAATTTAAAATTGATCAAGCATCTCCTTTATGGAATCATGTTACGATGCTTGAACAACTTCCAGGAGGTGGGGCATTTGTTTGGAATTGTGATGTGTGGAGTCCAATTTAAGAGCTCATATAGTCAAGTGAAAGCTCACTTATGTGCACAAGGTGGGAAAGGGTTGGGAAAGGGTGGGAAAGGGATTAGAGTATGTGCAAGGCCAACTAAGAAGGGGTTGCCAAAGGAAAAAATTATGGCATACATTGAGAACAAGAAGAAGCTAATGCTATGTGTGAAAGAGCAAAATTAAAAAAGCATCCTTTAGCAAAGAGAACAACCATGACTTTACCTACAGATTCGATATTGGCCTCTCAACATCCTTTCTTGGAGACACCCTCTATCCAAGTAGAAGACCCCATTCCTTCCCACAAAAGAGGCCCATTGGATAGGGCAATTCAAAATGAAGCAAGAGGAAAAAATTGCACGTTGCATTTATGCCAATGGTCTTCCTTTCAACTTGGTGAGATCACCATATTGGCGTGATATGGTGGAGGCAATCAATACTGCACCTTCTGGTTTCAAAGGTCTTGGGTATGAAAAGGTGTGCACCACCTTATTAGGAAAAGAAAAAAATCATGTAGAGACATCACTCAAACCAATTAGGGATTCTTGGATTGAAACAGGAATGTCTATTGTTTTCGATGGATGGAAAGATTGCAAAAACCGACCTTTGACAAATGTTATTGCAGTGTCCCCCAAAGGGGCTATGTTTTTGAAGACAATTGATTGTGAGGAGCAAATCAAGGATACAAAATTCATTTCAAACATCTTCATTAAGTCCATACAGATGGTGGGTCCTGAAAATGTTGTTCAAGTCATTACAGACAATGCAAAAAATTGCAGCACTGCAAGTATTTTGGTTGAGCAAAGGTTTGAACACATTTTTTAGACACCATGCACTGTACACTCCCTTAACTTGGTGATGCAAACAATTGGCACTCAAATAAAGTGGGTGAAAGATATACACCAAGAGGCTAAGGAGATCCAAATGTTTGTGACAAACCACCATATGTCACAAAACATCTTTGGGACTTTCTTGAGATTGGAATTGTTGAAGGTAAATTTAATTTGATTATCAATTATGTAATTTACTTTTTAATTTTATGGATTTATATTTTAATATGTTATTAACTTATGTTTTACATGATCCTAGGTTGCTAAGACCCGATTTGCATCACACAATCGTTTTGAGATGACTTGTGAAGGTGCAAGAGGCATTGGGTGCCATGGTTATTAGCAACCAATGGAGAATTTGGAGGACATCAAGTTCAAAGAGGGCCTAGAAGGTCAAGTCATTGATCCTAGATGACGATTGGTGGGCTCATGTGGACTATGTCTTGAGATTCATCAAGCCTATCATGAGTATGATCAGGTTTGCTGATACAGATCGACCATGTTTGGGGGAAATCTATGATGACATTGACTTCATGGCAGAAAAAGAGAATGACCCCCAAGAAACAATTTTTCATAGAGTTGAAAAGATCATTCATCGCCATCGGGACAAGATGAACACACCATTGCATCTCCTTGCATATGCATTGTCTCCCAAATACCATAGTGCATAGATACTTGCTTTGCCGGGGAGAACTCCATCATATGGAGATAGTGAAGTTGCTAATGGGTACAAGCAAGCATTCAAAAGACTCTTCTTAGATCCAAAAGCGGTGGAAAGTGTTAGGAAAGAGTTTGGCTTGCTCATCTCAGGACGGAATCATAGTCTTTGTGCTCTTCAAGATCAATACAATGTAGATGCTCGTACATGGTGGTGCCTCCATGGGCAAGATTTTATGTCCCTCCAACCTCTTGCAATCAAGATTCTATCGCAAGTAATTTTTATTTTTTATTATTTAACATTTGTATTGTAGACTTTAAGTTTAGTACTTACCATTCTTTAATTTATTTTGCATTTTTTGTTTTTAAGTTATTTTGGTTTTCTCTCCAATTTCAAGAGGTTGCAAGTTCTTCTTCAACTAAACGGAATTGAAGTACATACTCCTATATCCACTCAATGAAGCATAACCGGTTGGCTGCAAAAAAAGCAGAAGACTTGGTTTATGTCCATTCCAACTTGTGTCTTCTATCACATAAGCAAGATGAGTACAAGGATGGTTCAATGAAGAATTGGGACATAGCCCCTAAATGTGCCAACTTGGATGCATCTATTGCAGAGCTTGCTAGAGTCACTATAGATAATGATGATGATGATGATGAGACTCTTTCACATGATGCACCTACTACAAGTGGCAATGCATTTACTTGTGGTTCAAATGATGTTGAACCAAACGATGATCTAGATCCTTTTGATGATTGATGAATAATTATAACGATCTTCATTTGAATCATGACTAGAGAGACATATATGATATATGAGTATGACATATGCATTGGAATTTTGAACTATCAATTGGCATTTATCTTTATCACTATCATTGATCAATGATAGTGATTTAATGATGATTGATGATTGATGAAGTAACATAGTTCATACTATCAAATGTATTTACAATTTTGTATATTTTTTATTTTTTTGCTTATATATATACATATACATATATATATATAATTCATAGTTACGAGACTCGGACTCGGCTCGGACTCGGCTAGGGTGACTCGACTCGGCGACTCGGCGACTCGGACTCGGACTCGGCGCAGACTCGGCAAAATGAAAAAAGTTGAAAAAACCTTAGAAAATTAGAGATTTTTAAAGATTTAAAACTTGTTTCAAGCACCCTTTATTGAATACAACACAAATAAAAGCAAATTTGATCACATACACAAATATACAATGATCACATAAGTATAAAGTACACAAATTGTAGTTGCGCTGCTGAAGGACTAGCTTCTAAGTCCACGGCTAGTCCTCACCATTTATTATCCAATAATAGTACAAGCATTTCCTAGTTAAATCATTTTAGAAGGATATAGATCCTAAGGGAATCAAGCCTCAAATCAATAAGTGGTTCTCCTTGAGTCAAGAAAAGCACAAGGTTTCCCAAATTCCAACAGCTACAAGTTACCCTATCACAATTTGGCACTCAAAGATTCCTATACCTCTATCATGCTCAACAATCACTATCAATGACATATACAATATTTTCCAGACAAAAGTGACTTCCATAATCCTAACCCTTCATATCAATGATATGATTGGAAGCTTGAGCACTTACCACTATTATACTAGATAATTATGGTCAACAGGTTTATTCATAACCCAAAATTCATAAACATTAATACACACAATATATGGATGCTACAATCTACCCAGATAACTAACTGTGTTCTCATTTAACTAATAACCATACCATTCACTATTTTACCAACCCAAAACACAATTATCCAACACCATGGAAAGTTGAATATAAGGTTACTTGTATGTCCTCAATCTAGCCATTATATCCCACATCTTATCACAACATAGCATATAGGTATTTTTCCTTTCACTATTCAAAGTAATTTATCAAGTCATTATGCCAAGAGTGGGGAAAACAAAATGTAGCTAAGTAACAATGTGAACATTGACATTATAGTAATAGCCGCTAAAGTAAATTTCTAGGTTCATCACATTGTCCTAGCTGATATCATTAACTCCAGCTAAGCAAAATAAATAAAAAACCATTTAATATAGACAAGTAAACATCTAATATCTCTCTTGGATCACATTTACCTTCACCAGCAAAATACTTAACAGTTTATTCAACCATCTTGCTTGGAGTATCATGCAATAGCTTACACAATGTTATCCTTCCCATTGCTAACTGTTTTCACTTAGCCCTATGCCAAGGTAAGCTTACATGAACCATCATGTTAGTGAACTAAAGAGAGATGATATCAAGATTTGGTCCTCTAAATTTTATTTTATACATGCAATGGCTTGAGGAAAAAATAGAATATTGGCTCAACACCTATCATTTAGCTATGTCTTTAAACATTGCGTAAGTGAGTTTATGATTCATCATGGTTTCACATAACTAATGGTAGTGTCCCAGCTTTTGCATCTTACGTAGACTATATGCAATTTGTAAAAATGGTAAAACATTTAACACATGCTACCAAATCAGTTATCTATGGTGCACTTGTATATAAAGGTGTTTGGTGTTTGAGGTAATGTCAAGGTTACCCCAAGTTTCCGGGACGGGGACGGCAGGGGACGGCGGGACGAGTCCCCAAGTTTCCGATTTTTGAGGCCAAAATTAGGGACGGCAGGGGACGGCTATATAAAAATATAGGGAAATTTTAAATATTTAACAGATAACATGAATAAGGCATGCATGATACACATTATAGAACATTAACATATAACATTTGTGTTCAACATTATGCCAATACTCAAAGTCAATAGTCAATACGCATTCAAAATTAACATACAGTTACACAAATCATAAAACAACCTCCTAGTTATAATTTATAAACTTATATCAAAATGCCCAAAGGCTACATTGCTGCCATATAGTTTAAAAGTTTGTTATGAAAATCAAAATACAATATCGTATGTCTAATGTATGGAACAAGATAATCCTTGATTATGGCTTTGACTACAAAAGATGCAAAGATTTGCAACGGGGATATGTATTTTGTAGGTTTAATGATCATGATTCATCATTGGCCTATAACATGCTTAGACCTATAGTTTTAATGAGGTTTTGGGGGAAACACCCCAACAAGATTGAGGGGTATCACTATCATTGATCAATGATTTAGATTTAATGATGAAGACCTTCATGATGATTAAAGATTGAATGTTTTGGCTTTATCATAGTTCATACTATCAAATGTATTTACAACTTTGGTATATTATATATATATATATATATATATATATATATATATATATATATATATATACAGTCGTACCCAAACGTACTGTACCCAAGGAAAAAATTGCTGTACCGGCGTACCCGTATTCTGTACCCGTATCGAAACCAGCAACTTAGAAACTACAGTAACAAAATGGATATCGCCCAAACTGAACTGTTTAGGGAGCACAGTAAGAGCCTTCATGTGTTGGAGGATTTGTCCATGCAGCACTAGACTAAATTTTGTGGAATAATTCAGAGAGCTATACAAATTGGATTTTAACCTATAAATTGCAATGTTTAAAACTAATATAAAAATTATCATGTCTCATGTGGTATGGTCTTTAGTATTTTGCTTGTGGTTTTTACTATTATTGCAGATGTAAATGGTTTCTTTGAGCTGATGAGCTTTTACACACTGTCCCCTACCCACTAAAAAGACAGGTCTATATATACTGAAACAGAACTAATACAAATGTGATTTTCCATAGTTTGTGATAATACACCAAACTAGTTATGCTGTCACAATCAAAAAACATGATAACAATCTCAAATTGAAATTATTTTGATGCCATGGATATCCATCAGTAATTCAATACACCAAAACTACACTTAAAGAGTTTAATCAATAACACCATATTTACAATGGTAAACCAGTACAAAAAAATTAAAATAAGTTTGGGCAACCATTAACACCATGAAAATGGTCTTATAAAGCTTAAAACATGAAACCTACATCTATGGACCATATCAAACCAACCTTCAAGCCTTCAAGATACATTCTCCAGTGCCTGAATTCACCATATATTATTTACATAATAATTCTTCCAGGCTGCCATCGTTGTCCAGTATTGGGACAAAGTGGGAAGTTTGGACACTGACTTGTCCAGTAAGTGACTTTTAGAATCTCTCTTCACATCTGTCCTAGATTGTCTCACATCATTATCTGATGAAACGAAAATCTTCTTAGTCTATAGTTGTGGGGGATGAAGAACAAAAAAATATTTTAAAAGAGGGATCATATACCTTTACCTTTATAAATTCATGGTTATAGGGGCTGAAGATTAAAGATTATCCTTATAGATGCTTCATATACCATACCTCTATAAATACAAAGTTGTGGGGGATAAATAATCAAAGATTATCCTGAGAGAAGCATTACACACCTTACCATTATCAAGCGCTAGCTGAGCTTCTCCTCTTTGCTCTACTAAACAAGCACACCCACCTCTTTTTTATTCATTCTCACCTCAACTGTACTTCATCTCAGTATCTTCACTTTTTTATTCATATGCTTGACTAAAGAAGATAGAGTTTACCTTCTCATTTATCCCATGCATCACAATGGATAAAATAGGCATCATATCTCTTAATTGTGGACGGTGAAGTCAAATCATCCACACGAGTAAAATTATTTGTTATAAACATTAAATCTGATGAAATTATTGCGAAGGAACATGGGACACCAAATCTAGTAAGTGAAATTAAAATCTCTCTTCACATCATTCCTAGATTGTCTTATATTATTATTTCATAAAATTATGATCTCTTCTCTTAAACTCCATTTGATATAATCCATAGTTGTGGGGGATAAAGGATCAAAGATTATCCTAAGAGAGGCATCACATGCCTTACTTTTATAAATCTCTGGTTGAGCTTCTCCTCCCTTCTCTACTAAAACAAGCACCTACCTCCTTAGAACTATGGTACCATCCTAACAAGTAAACCTACAAATACCAACACAATGCATAATGCAAAGTAGCCTTGAGAGAATTAAACCTTGATGAAGAAGATAATTAAGATTCTGTGTCTCCAATACCTTGCATAATCCATCCTCACAAACGATTCATCCTCCATCATTATCATTGAGCTAATGCCTAACAAGACATTTGAGCTGAAGGAAATCTTTAAATTCATCAATTTCCCCTCAATTCAAAACAATTGAAGATGTGATGTATTAAGTCAATTTCTTCTCTAGCACCACCTTCCCATCCTTCCTTAGCACTACCTTTAACTCTTCCTAACTATTCACTTCCTCACCCATCATTGGTTCTACTCCAATAGTATTCAAGCTGACCCTTCAGTTAGCTGGACAATCAAAAAGGCTACAAGCTAATGGTCAAACATGATACCTAAGAACTTATTAGTCACTAGAAGAGCTTCTCCTAGCATAATCCAAATGTGCCAATTCAGTAGACTATTTTTTTCTCATAGCCCCAAGAACCAGCAGCAAATCTTCATCAACTTCAAGATTATTCAAGTTTCTCTTCAAGACAAGATTTAGTCTCATTAATAGATCTCTCACCTTCAGATCATTGTTCAAAGCTCTGGGGATATTCAACACAAAGACTTCCAACAAATAACCTCTTCCATGTTGAATAATTATTGCCCCTAATTTTTCAAGTTCAACTTGAAGGCTGCATGAAAATCTTATACTATATTGTGGGAAATTCCATCTTGCTTCTTTCCTTGAAGTCTTTTTATAGTCATCTCCTTTATCAAGGGGAGACTACTTAACAAGCCCAAACCTACTCTTCACAAAGCCTTAATTTCCTATGATTTCATTTACCTCCTTCATGCTTGTTGGGTGAATTTGCTTCCCCAATCACATCTTGTTCCTGTTTGTTTGTGGGCAAATTCATCTAGCTTATTTCCTTATAGTCTTTTTATAGTCATCCCCGATATCAAGGGGAGACTACTTAACAAGCCCAAATCTACTCTTCATAGAGCATTAACTTCCTTTGATTTCATTTCCCTACTCTGTGCTTGTTGGGGGAATTTGATTCCCCAATCACATATTCGTCCTATTAAAACCATGACAACCCAACAAGAAAGAGTTACCACACAAAAATATCACTTAGAATTCACCCAAGGCATGATGGCTCCAAAAGAACCTCCTGTAATTGTGTTAGTGGATAGAGATGTTAAGATACTAGGGAAAGAAACTAGTACAAAAGTTCAAGGTCCACACCCATTGTTTGCTTAATTAAATCTACACATTCACCCATTCATAAACAAACTCAACAACGGTTGTGTGAAAGCCATTTTATTGATATTAAGAGAGTATAGACATGGATCATATTACAAACACCTCGTGGAGGTACACATTATTCAACCCAATGTATAACATCATTCTACATTCATATCATTGGTCATTAGCCTTTATTACATCATGTGCATTAGTGTCTTCTTTACATACATCTATCTCTATCTCTCCTTATGTCTCGATGTGACTCGATGTCTAGGCTTTGACAACCTTCTTATCTGTATCTATATCCAATGCTTGGTTCCGCCCCATCTTATGGACCTTCGGCACCAAAATCATGTGATAGAGATTGAACCTAAAATACTTGGCCTCGATTTGTCCTCTAAACACTTGGTTGTAATTGCTTCTCCACAACTTGTGATGTGATTGGTCCTCAAGATCCTTGATTGCAATTCCTCCTCAAGTTGCATCCTAGGTTGTAAAACCATATCATCCACATGCAAGTAACTCAAGGTTACATGGGTATATATTTATGTTTGGCTATTTGGGGAAAAAAATCTTCTTCAATAGTTTTGATTTATCTTTGAAGTGTCATGTGTGCAACTCCCACCCTTGGTCTCCCATCTTTAGATCTATTGTTTATTCTTTCCCTCTGTGCGCATCTCCTTCACACATCCTCCAATATCTTTGCATTATTCAATTCTCCAGTAATGTTGACCAATATCAACATCACCCTAGACTAATTATCCTATCTACCCTCAAACAAGTTATTGTTTTTGTTGCATCAATAACATAAAGAGTCGTCATTATTCCTAGCACCTACATCTACACACACTACAAAGCCTTCTAATTTCTTGTTGGCCTCAATGACTAAAAGCATTTACTTAGTAGCTTGTACAAACATCTCATATTCCTTCATGTTGTCAAGGAGTACCTACACCTTTCCCACAATGTTGGACTAAATTGCTTGGCATGAGCCAAATTCATCAACTAGTTCTTTGTCAATTACTTCCAATTGGAGCGCACAAAACAAGTCCCCTTTTTTCTGACATTATTTACGTAAGTTAGCATTGTATTCGGCCTCCTTAATTACAAATGTTTTGTCACTCAACTCTTTCAATTGGTGTTCCATTCCTTAGGCATGCTAATTTATAGAATCTTCCTTCTAAGTGAAGCACAATACCTTCACAGCTAGTTGTTTATTGTGTTGTAACTACAATGATAGTTCCATCCAAATTTGGCTTTGTGCATTCTGCATTTTTTGTTGTTTCTAAAGTCTACACAGAAATTTTCTCCGCTATAATATCTAAGCTTCCTTGGCTTCAAATATGACATAAATAGCTAACTGCAGGAAGTGGATGGATTTCTCGAAGTTCATGCCATAATCTTCCCATAGCTCTAGCCTTATTTGCTAATGACATTGGTGATGATAATAAGCTCCTCTAGTTATGTGACTAAATCCACTACTCAAAGCCTCTCATCCTCATGTTGTACCAATATTCCCTTCCACAACTTGACTTGTGCCTTTAGGACACTTATTTCTTCTTCCTTCAAAACATTTTTCCTTCAATGCACTTAGTTGTTCTATCATTGTCATTGTTGTACACAAAAGTTATGTTTATCGTCTCCTTTGGTTGGACCAATGATTTCATGGTATCTCAAATTCAAGGTACATTAGATGTCAATGTTTCCACTTAGTATATACAATTCGTCGCAAGTCAATTTTTCCACTTGATCCTCCCCCAAGACTCTCATTCGTCCAAAATTCTTGCCTCCTCAAAGTGGAAATGAGTTGATTCAACTTTTCCCTCTTGTTTCAACTCATTTTCTTCTTCCCTCTAACCCTCTACTCCAAGTTCAAGTCATTTCTCTTTTGGAGCTTGTGGGCTATCATCTCATGCAAGCAATCCTTGTACTTCCAGCTAACTAACAATCCTTGCACACACACGTCTTCTTCAATCTCTTATGGCACAAAGGTCCCCACTTTTGGTCCACCAAAATTCCTTGGCCCCATAAGGTTTAGTTCCCTCTATTTCTTCAACCCTGTCTCTCCTCACACCACTATCATCTATTCAACTAGTTCCCATTCTCCTCTTCCCACATAGGAGCCAACCCTTCAACCAATTCCACATTCTTTCATTTTGCATAGAGATCCAACCCTTCATTGGTGCCCTCACTTTCATTTTTGTTCAAGCCTCCAAGCCTCTCCCTTGGTACTACAAGTGTATTCATCAAAGTTTGGCTTGGTCAGCTTAGGTACTCTTGGGCTTCTACTCTGGGCTCTTCTTCCTTCTTATTCCACCTTTACAATTGGTTCCTACTTTCATGGTGGGGCCAATATCAAAGGGGCTCATTGTGTTGCAAGTGGTTTATATTTCCCCACCACCTCCATCTCTCTTTTCTTTCTTGCAATCTCCAAGCACAAGTCATACTCTTCAACTACCTCCTCTACCACTTCCATTCTTCAACCATCTTCCATATTCCCTTGTTCTAAGTTGCAACCTTAACCTCCTTTAGTGTCTTCATTTCCTCATCCATCATTCTCCTACAGCACCCTTTATTAATAGTCACCGATTTTTCTTACAATTCATTCCTACTTTGATAATGGGTTTGGTATCAATGGGGCTCATTGTGGTGCAAGTGGTTGATCTTGCCCTAGTACCTCCATCTCTCTTTTCTTTCTTTTCTTCTTCAAGTATGTCACACTCTTCAGCAACCCCCTATACCTCTTCCACTATTCAACCATCTTCCATTTTCCCTTCTAAGTTGTGACCTTAACCTCCTTTTGTGTCTTTATTTCCTCATCCATCATTCTCTTAGAGCACCCTTTATCAATAGTCACTGACTTTTCCTTCTCTATCAACACCTTCTATTAGCATTAATATAGTGCACTCCCCATTGCTTTTTCTCTCCTTTGCAACCTAGTCTTGTAATTCACTTTCGCTTGTTCACTATACATTCATTATTATAAAGATGTCAATCTTTTTGATAACCATCTAGTTCATTTTCGGTCCAAATCTCTATGTTTCCTATCCAATTCAATTGATGGTGAACAATAGTTGAATCTAATTTGGCCACATTGATCTATGCATGCTCTATATTGGCAACCAATCTAAGGACTCAATGTATGGTGCAGTAACCACATAGTTTATCATCAAAACCGAACGATTGCCATCTTTAAACGTGACATTCATCAAATTGAAGTATGCCATAACTTTAAATTCCCTATCTCCAAACTAATACCTTGCAGTAGATGCCATTTATTTCCAAATTTGCAAACCACATATCAGCACTACACTTCCACTTGATTCTTATACTAGAGGGTCATTTGTGCAATACAAATCTATGATTGCCACTTGTCTATGCATGATTGCCACCAAAGTACAATGATACCCTTGGGACCCAAAATCCTAACCTCTTCCAATAAAATCGATATTAGCATGGACCCATATCTGAAAGTGTCACCTTTTTTATTTGTGCTATCTAAAACTGACACAATCTTTTTGGCCATTTACTATGCAATATTAATTTTCTTTTATTTACCATGATCTCATGTCCAAGAAACAAGATTCCTTTAGAAGTTGTAATCCATCTCAGTGTAGGGGGAATTTGGCACTTTACACTCGCATTATGAGCCTTGTAGCTACATCCTTTATTGTTTTGACGTCGAAGGCATATCCACCCATTGAAACACCAACAATTTCCTTAATTTTGCTCACTTAGTCACTTTTCTAGGTTGTTCATACATCCTTGCCCTCATTCTTCACCTCACCTATCATTTCCATATATGCAACATCTATTTGGATCCTTCACCTTGCAATATAAAAATAGCCATCCCTAACCCCTAAATCTAGATATCAAAATTTTCACTAAAATTCTATATGTTGTGGCTTCCCAAAGTATGGGAGCTCCCAACTGTTCCAAATGTTTCCTTCTTCAAACCTATCCATTCTCATTTTACCTCCTTCCACCAACTTTTTGCACTCTCTCATTTTGGTGGTTAAATTCTTAAATATTACATTACTCTAAACATGTGTCTAACATCTCACTGGCTAGCATCTCCATTGGAAAATCATCCATGGAAGATTACATGGAAAGTTCAATGTTTTTCCATACTTATGGCCACTTGCTTCAACTTTTGCACTTTCCTCCATTGATATCTCAGTATCTTCTTCAACCTCCTACACAATATTTTTACTTTTCCATCTTTAGTTTTCCTCTTCCTGTTGCTCACTTATTTTGCACACACCTAATTGGTGCCCTAGCTTGTGCCCTAACTTGTTGGATGCTCTTCTCTCTTTTCCTCCACTTCAAATTCAACCCATGTTACCACAATATCCCACCCTTTTTTGCTCTTGTTATAACTTTTTCAAATCTCAATTTTTGTACCTCACATTAAATGCATATCATTCCTCTTTTGCCTACACATGTCTTGTCTCTTCGCACAATTCTTAACCTTGCACAAACTCCACTTCCACATTCTACATTCTTCAATTTATAAGGGTGCTCCACTTCTATGTTGCTACATTCTTCAATTCCTACACGTACTCCACTTCCACACTACCTCATTCAATTTCTATGCATACCCCACTTCTACACAATTCCTTGCCTTGTAAAAAATTCACATTCCCAAGCTCTACATTCCCTATATTCCTAAGTCATACCTACTCCACTTATCTCTCTTCATTTTGCATCTTCAACACCTTCTTGAACAATACTTTTCTAGATCCTACTCAATCTTTAATTAACTCAACTTCTCATTTTTTGGTATACATCCATACTACAAATTTCAACTTCTTTCAAATTCCACATTTTCCTAAAATAATTCCCACCATTTCAGCACACCATCATTTGCTTTTCTTTCTTTCACTTGCCAAATAGGCACTAAGTCCCTTTTGTGTGTATAGTAAAATTATTGATATAACTGTAGCACAAACTAATAAACTAATATTAGCATTATGGCCTTATTGATATAACCTTACTTGCCTACAAACCTAGCATCTAATATAGCCATCAATCCTTATGGTATATCCTACTAGGATCCCATCACTCAAAATAGGGCTACAATCTACTTCATTGAAGTGCTCTAGCAAAACTTCACCTAAAAAATTTTAAGTTTACATATTCTATTTTCCTAAATGTCATACATTATATATGGGCCAATCCACCTAATCTTCAGTTTGCATGTGTGCTTAGCAAAATTGCAATCATATAATAGTACCTTATTGCCTTGTAGAAAGTGCTTCCTCTCAATACACTTCTCATGTCAAGCTTTTTGTCTACTCTTTTCAATATCTTGGCTCCATTTAGCAAGCCCCTTGTTGAAAATGCTTCCTCTTGAAATGCTTGCCATGCCAAGCTTTTCACCTACTATTTTCAATATCTTGGCTTTATTTAGCAAGGAGGCTTTTCTCATCCATCTTCATTAATTGATTTAATCTAACTTTGATAGAGTCTTGATCCTCCATTGTACTCGACAACTCAAAGAAATCAGACCAAGCACTCAATTAGTAGCACAAGATCCATAACATAGATGAGCTGAAATAGCATATACTTGTTTTTCAATCTTTTGTATGATGTTCTATATGCCCATAAAATTGCAAAAACACTATCATCCCAATTCTACTCACAAATTTTGGTCATGGCATTGCCTAAGATCTTATTCCATATTCCTATGGATGATACGTAGCCATCTTATGATACACAAACATAAGCTAATCCAACAAGATGTCTACCATGTCGGCCAAAAAGTGTGTTACTCAATTGTTTCTTGATCTTTGAGGGCATTATGCTTTCACATTGGTTGATTATGTTCTCCTAGATAAATCTTGTAGTTGTAGTTGCAATCCAATTCTTAGTAGGCACAACTTCTGCCCATCTTGTAAGATAATTTGCACTATAATAATCTAGCATGCACCTCCTCCACAGCAAGTGGAATGATTGGGCCCACAAAACCTATGGCCCTCTTAGTCAGTGGTTACTATGAAAGAATAGGAACTAAAGGTCTCATCTCTTTACACCCATTGGTATATGTCACGCTTCCAAACAAATTTGACAACATCCTTGAATAAAAATGACCACCATATGCCAGCTAACAATATTTTGTGTCTTAACTTCTCTTGCAAAGTGTCCTCCTGCACTCCCCTCGTGGCATTCATATAATATCTCACTTCTTTCATGTTCCAATATACACCAGTTCAATATTTCATCACCCATATTCTCTCCTAAATCTTGGAAGGGGCGTAAACCCCAACTGTCATAGGAAGAGCCATAAATCATACCCATCATAGATAATACTCAGTCTGAAGTTGTCATAGTAAGTCTATGAAACCCCATCCACCATTTGATTGTTGTAAGGAGCTAATGGGGGAAATGGGCACACATGAGTGTGTGTAATTGTGCATGATTATGTATTAATGAGAGAGAAAGTTGCATATGTTACATTGTGCAAATTAGTCAATTACATTATTAGACATCATTGACTTATATTCCTAATAAAATAAAACATTAACATCCCCCTGTATCTAGACATTACATCTAATCCCTAAGTGACTAGACCAGAGCCAACCCCAAGTTTGTCACAAAATTTTACAAATTTATCAGCACCAAGTGATTAAATCATTTTTCTGCAGCATGACACAGTAATGAAGACAAATGTACTCCCTCACAACTAGCTGCCAAATTTAGTGATGATAAACCCCAATGTGTTTGATCTTGGCATCATATGCCAGGTTTTTCATCAACTTCAAAACACTGATTACTACAGTACAGTGAATTTGATGTGACTGGATACAACTGCAAGTCATAGAGTAGTTGTTGCAACCATATTGCTTCACAACCTGCACTCTGGCTAACTTGTGTTAATGATATAACAGCTTCAGTCGTTCCTTCCAGCTCAGCTCTTTTGTGAAAACATAAATTAAATGATAACCGTTGGCTATTTAATTTATTGTTTTGTATTATCCTCATTTCATATTATGGCCGACATGAAAAGATTCGAATTCATCGTGATCATTTATTAGAAGACATTTAATATTTATCAAGGCCGACTTTCATTTAAGAAGACACGCGATTTCTTAAGAGGCCAACATGAAGGATTTGAAGAGATGTGTCTCTCCCATTCATTTGTATATATACAGATTGTTTCGTCCATTGTACTTATCTAGCTCAGTTTTGTTATTCACATAAGTTCTTCATCATCAAGATCGCTTCAGTCAAGTGCGAACTAGGAGATTGCGGATCATTGTGATCTCTGTTAAATCAGATCTCTGTCAAAGCGAATTCTGTCAAAGCACGCATTGTCATCAAGGGCGAAGTTCAGTGCAAGTGCGAATACAAGATTCAGTGTGAACATATGCAGCGCTAATGCATTACTCAGTGCGGACTTAATACAGTGTGGAGATCTTACAGATCGAAGTCTATCCAGTGCAAAGTATCATGCCAGAGCGAACTTCTTACAGCAGGTTGTGAACCATTAGTTATTGCGAATATTGTCAGATCTGTGTTCAGTCAATTCGGATATTGCCAGGTGCTGTATATTGGTCTTGTGTTAGACCTTATTGTAAAGTGAAATGTTGTCACAGATATTATAAAAGAGAGATCTTTGTTGCTGGGTTTTTTCTCCCTCAAGAGGAGGGTTTTCCCAGGGTATCTGCTGTGTTATTTTGTCTGATTTTGAATTATTTTTTGTGCATTTAATCTGTTCACATAAATTTAACAACTTGTACTCTACTTCAATGGAAAAGACAAGGCAGCTGTAAGCTAGAATTTGTTTTGCCATGAAAATACTACAAAATTCATAGAAAAAACATAGCCTGTGGCAGATGTCTGAGTGTCATAAAAACTGGCCCAATCAGAGTTTCTGTTGCTTGACAACCTGAACTTCATAGAATGATGGTACAAAATACCCAATTGAAGAAGGGGTGGCTTGTCAAGAAACCTAAGGTGAGATGGCAACGAAGTTATCATTTTATTTGGAAAGAAAGAGCATCCTTTAAGCAGAAGGTGCTAGGATGGTTAGTACTGCTTCAAGGTTTAATGTCAAAGCATCAGTTACTAGAGTACAAATTGTGGAAGCTTTAAATATTGTGTGCAGCTAAGAAGAAACGACTCAATGATTTTAAAAATGGTTCCAAGCTCAATTCAACTTTGGCTAAACTTTGACTCTCTTGGAAAGGGCTTCTTGTAGAGGATTCATGGATGATATAGGGAATTTTGCAACAGTCTATGGCATACAATTCAGTTGACACCAATCAGTCTCCTTTAGAACACAAGAAGCAAATCTACTTTTCAGGAAGATAGCTATGCAAAAGTTGTGACTTTTTAGTTAAGGTTCCGCTTTGCATGTCCAACCTAAGATACTGTGGCATCAGAGAATGTGATTCTTTTCCCATTTGGGAAAAGGCCAGATGCTTTCATTCCCTCCCTGTGAGAAAAATAAATCCCTTGTAATCATGATGTCCGTATGATGTAAATCATTGTTCCTAAGAGTAAATTAGTTAAAGGCCTCAAACCTCATAAAAACCCAAGAAAAACTTAAAAGTAAGGATCCAAATGGTATAATTTGTGCAACTGGCTAAAGAAAAAGCTCCTTCCTCCAGTAGTTACTTTACCTGCTTCTTTGCTCACCAACTCTCCATTACTTTTCCCCCCTTTCAAGTTGAATAATATTAGGTTTTATTTTTCTGCATGCATGACTTTTTATTATTTTTGCATTTTAGGTTTTATTGTTCTTTATACACAGCATTCTATTACTTTTGCATTTTAGATATACTACAATTATATTTTTCCTGTAATAGTAAATAATGTGGTAAATAGTCCTCCTTATAGAGGTGTTATCATGGCCAACATATCTGTAGTGGAAAAATCTATATATATTCTTCATATATTTCCAATTGAAAGATGTTCAATTTTCTAGTCATTTTCTATGGTATTTTAATGTTTTTTACATGCTATATTAACCAAGTGTTGAAGCTAACATATTTTCTAAAGTGGTGTTATATGCATTAGGACAGTTATTCAATTAGAAAGGTGATAGTGTATGAACAAAGCTAATAAAAGGAACACAAACACTATCTAATGATGTAAATGTTTTGTGATATTTATTTACAAACTAAAGGGAATTTTATCATTTTGCTATCGATGCCTAGGGTCAAAGAACCCTCAATGTTGGCAAGATGCAACATCCAATCACATTTTATTTCAACAACCCAAGTCAATTAAGAATAAGAATAAAATTATAAAACCAATCAGATGTTAGGAATTTACTGATAATCTTAGGAGAAATATGCTAATTAGGTTGGTTCCAGAATCGAAAATTAATACCATAGAATGCAAAACAAAGCATAAAATGCACATAGCAAGACTGGATTTATAATAGGAAACCCTTTCAAGAGAGAACCCATTAACAGCAACACCACTTTGATATATTATCTAAAGAACAATATAACAATATACAAGAGATTTAATTTGTTCTAAGATAGATCTTCACCCTCTGTTAAATCTGATAGCATGCACCTTTAGAGATCATGTCCTCAATGCAACATACACTATAGAACCTCTTTCTCAATATGCTCTATGAGTTTCTCTTTTTGTGAACAATCCAACATCGAAAAACCTATTACAACACAATGTAACAATACATCCATTGGCATGCTTTTTATGTATCCTATCACAACAATGTGCAACCTGCTTGTGTGTTTTTATAATGTTATATATGTGTATTTATAGGCAGAAAACTCATAAGCACCAAGTAGTTTTACATTATAATGGGTACAAAACCATGGGTCATGACCCTTCATGTTCGATGCATCTCCTGTGTATTGCACAAGACCCCTCACAGCCCAAACATGACCCTTCATGTTCCACAAGTAAAACCAAATACCCATGTGTGACTCTTGACATCCACCAAGATTCTCTCCACATTCCAAGGCATCCAATATGACCTTTCACCTTTTGATGCTTTGTCTCTTTGCTTGTCCTTTTATTACCCCCAATTATGTTTGCAATTTAAATGTCTCATCAACATTTACACTAGGAGAAATCAACCTAACAACTAAGTGTGGCATCTCATTCCATGAGGACCACAACTTACAACATTTAAATTTCTAATAACAACATTACAATGTCATTATGCAAGGTGTACGATACGCTTTTCCAAAGTTTTCTCACTTGTATGCATTGCATAAAGGACCAAACATAAACAAAACAACAAAAAAACTTCTTGTTAGGAGCAGAAATGCTCATAGCTCTCCTACACAAAGAAACACTCTTAGTGCTCCTTGGCACCAATTCTAAGGCACCAAACTTTTCATCTTCAACAACTTGAGTACATCTATCTAAAAAACAACAGATTTCCTTTCACCAAACTTCACATTTCCCTGTGCAAAAAAAAATAGATTCACCTCAGAAAAATCACACTCAACAAAGATTATTTTAGGGCCAACATGCCCTCCTCCAAAAGAACAAGCAACCAAACTCTAAGACCAAATGTTTGGAAATTACTGATAATTTTAAGAGAAAAAATATACTAAATAGGTTACAAAATCCAAAACTAGTGCCAAAAAATCACAACAATGCATACACACATAGAAACACCAAATTCACCCTGGAAATCCTCTCAAGAAAAAACTTGACACCATCCTAATATATTATCTAAATTACAAGATTACAATATAGAAGAAATTTAGCTTGTGCTAAGATAGATCTTCACCCTCTGTTAAATCCACTAGCATGAACCTTCAAAGAGCCTATCCTCAATACACTCAATGAGTTGCTCTCCTTGTGATCAATCCAATAGAATCTAAAAATCTACTACAACACCATGAAACTATTACCTTTTCTAGATCCTACATCAACAATATGCAACAAGTTTGTGTGTTTTTAAAATGCCATGAGCTTGTATTTATAAGTACAAAGCTCATAAGAAACCACAAAGTGGTTTTACAATACAATGGATACAAAACCATGGGCCATGACCCTTATATTTCCTATTGTGTCAAGTTGTAAGCCAAAATCTAACCATCTCTCATTTGTAAGTCAAATTTTTGAGTCTTTGTTCTCAATGGTTGCCATTGTGGTCTTCATCGTTTTGGGCTAACATCTTTGCAGCACCAAAGAAAAGAGTTATTAAACCATCAAACAAGGTGAACACAAAAACTCAAATAATTAAGGAATGGCAAAGGCATTATGAGGTAGAGGAATGATCATCAAGGCTTCTAGAACAAGTCTTGACAATGGAAATGTATTCTCATTTCAAGTTGGCAAAGGGTGCACTAGTGGTTTTGAGCATGTTGAAGAGAAGGAATGTTGTACTTGAAGGTCAAAAACACTCAAAAATGACATCCAGGTGCTTAGGTGTGTGCCAAGGAGGGGAAATGTCATATTTTAGTGATTTTAAAGTTAAAAGGACATTTAAATTGGAAAAGTGCAATGTAAATGACATTAAAATGTGAAAATACACTTTTTCACTTAAGCGGGAAAACAAAAGTTAAATTAGAAGAAAAAGCACATCATACCCCATTGGGGCACCCTCAACCTAAAAGATCACAAGTACAAATGAAGAGCAGCCTCACCTTCAATGTGAAAATGGATTTGATGCCTCAACCTAAAGATCACAAGTACAAAGCTCTGTTGATAGATTCTAGATTGGCACAAGATACAATGGATGCTGTAGTGCAATTGTTGTTACCTCAAGATGATCAATTGGGGTCCCAGCCTACCTATTTTAGCTCTCTATTTTTGGATCACCACTATTCTTGATTGAACTTACTTTTGGGTCAGTGATTTTTGAGATGTCCTTCAAGAAGATCAACTCAGAGATGTCCTAGTTTTTTAGGACATTCTATAATACCTATTCTGAGATACTTATAATTTCGAAAGAGATCTATTCCAATATTTTTGTTTGTTTGCAGTTGATATATTTGAATACAAATTTGTATTTTCAAACCTTGCTTTGTGTGTTAAAAAAATATTTTTAGTTCATAAACTATAGCGTGCTTTTTATTTGTCGTGAATAACTCGCATGCAAAAATCCTGTAAACTCTTATAAATAAGTGCTATTGGCACTTAAATTTTCAATATAATTTGGTATGCCTACTTGCTGCCAAAATTGTTGTTCAAAGCATTTTGTGAGATCTTATGGATGTGTGTTTAGCATAATAGAATTGCTTTGCTGTATCTGCAGCCTGTATTGCAGGTCTCACTAAAGTTGGTAATTGTGGTTTTGTATGCACTCTCTTAGATTCAATTTACCAAATTCTAAGGATCACTTTGGTGTCAATCAGCGAACTCTATCAAAATCAGGCATAGATTAAAATTCAAAGAATATTTGCAAGCTTCCTAAAGATGTTGTGCCTTATGCCTTTAAAATAAAGAGGAGCAGACTCTTGCTAAAATAACCCCCTTACAGAAATTTGATAGAGGACTTGCTTTGACACACTTCTAAAGTTCAGCCAACCATTGATCATAATCCAATTGAATGGTTCAAAAAAATAACATTTCAAAGGGTTTTTCTTAGTATAATGATAATATGGGGCCTGTGGCACCCCTGTAGAAAATTAGGAGATCCAGAGGTGCAACAACTCCCCAAGATAGTGCCCACTAATGATTCCCCTCATGACAGCTTGACTCAACGGCCAGAGCACTTCGACAAGGATTCCAAACACTACATTTAACACATATAATTTCGTGCTGCATGGTCTCTCCTTTGTGGTCCCAAGGTACTCCAGAGATCTTTTAGATCCCATTTTAAGCAATATGATTCCCTTCAGCGTCTTGTCTTCCATTCTTTTCAAATCAGGACATGACCTACCATCTGATCAAGATAAAGCACCAACTCCCAGAACCATTAAAGTTTATGAAGGTTGGATTGGAGTACACTTTGTTAAATAATTCTTAATGGAGGAAAATCAATCATTGATCAAGCATCTTCAATAGACCATATGACAATAAAAATGCCCAGACTGATGTGTGCCCTTTATGCCTATATTGTACGCCCCAGATCAATGTGTATTGCACAATTTTCCACTCATCTTCTTGTGTGTGTGTGTATGTATCTATTTCTTAGAAGTTCTCTAACTACCCAAAACCCAATTAAAATTTTCATCCTAGCATTAACCTCTGTGCATCTCTGCATATCTTCTGATCTACAAGGCTCTGTAATTGTGTGTTTTGAAACAAGTAATGAAATATATTGTCACACATATGTGTTTTCTACTCCTATTCTAGACACTTGTGGATGATTGATATGTTATTTGTACAGTTAGTTCTCACCTTTTACACATAGATAAGTTGTGCTTTCAGTAGATGAATCGCTAAGTAGGGTAAATTCTATGAAATATGTTCTACCAGAAAGATTAAAGGTTGACTATCTTGGTGCATTGCCCCTTTCTTTTCTGTTCTAGGATAGCTTCTAACACTTTTCTCCAATAATAGTGAATTATGATAGTGGAGCCAGCCCACTCCAAAGGTCACTAAAGCTTAAGAAAACTGTCTTGGACTTTTAGTCTGTGGTTGAATAGATGATCACAACATCAAAAGTCCAGTTAACTAACTCGATACTACCATTATCATCCATTATCTAATCCACAAAATCAGAAGCACTATCTTCATCTTCACAAGAATCCTCCATATAAAAACAGAAAGCATGAAAGGGGATGCTATGCGCCTTAGCCATGATATTAAACAATAAAACAAAATGCCAACATTATGGTGGAAAACCAATCAAGAAGATTGTATCACGCTATAGACTTTAACCATATGAGAACAGTAGCCATGACCTAATCCACATCTTTATGGTTCACAGAAACAGAACCACACTCTTCATATTCGCAAGAATGCCTCCTAAAAACAGGGGTAGCAGGCACGGAGATGTAAGTACTTTTGCAATGATATTCACACATCTATTTGTAAATGCTTCAGCCTTCAAATACCCTCCTTCAGTTTGTGCCCAGTCTTTACATGGTTCAGGCCACTATTCCTGGTCTTTGGAATACCACCTAGCAATAAGACTCCTCTGATGATGGAATTCAAATATGGAAAAGAGAAGTTATGCTTCTTTGTATAGTAGACAGCTTTAGTTTCTTCTCCTGGCATTCTAAAGAAAATAAAAATCTCTGTTTTGTGTTGTAGGTATTGATTTTAAAACATTACACAGTGACAAATAAGGTTTACTGTGATGATAAATGGCTGCTGTAAACGATTTTGGTCACAAACTTTATCACTCTGATACTATTTGATATTCTCCTATGAAACATTATCCTGTATCCATATGAACAAAATGATAGTACTTATTATTTAATAATGAAGAGATGAATTCCTCTAGACTATCCACTATATGGATATGAGTACAAATCAAAAGTTATAGAAAGAGCTAATAGCTACAGACATATCCTTTTATTTTATCAATCAATAATAACTAATGATTAAGGGTACATAACACCTAAAGTCTTACACCATGGTATACAAGTATAATCATTAATAAAAAAGATATTAACATTTAAAGAAGACCGCCACAAAAAATCTGGTAAAACAAAACAAGAAGATACTGTAGGAATATACCATCACCAAGGAAATCATAAAGTTTATCAACACAAAGCTTTTGAAGCTCCTTCTTGGGTTTGTTGTTCTTCAACAATGCTACTATATAATTTGCCAATAATGCAGGATCTGCTTCTGTCCTGCCAAATAAAGAAAAAGAGCAGAAAATCAGAATTTATACTTCACATATGCATTTCCAACAATACAAAACTAGGGCAATACAATAATGTCTCTACTATTGTTTTGTCATGCTTAGCATCCCAATAAAGTTGGTTCTATACAATCCAGTTTCTTCAGCAGTTCTACTTGTGGCATTCAATTATGAGTTCCCCCTGTTCTAACACTTATGAAATAGTGTGTAGGAAAGTTCATGCTCGAGTTCCTATCCATGTGTTTTCACAAGTGTTTCATATGCACTCAAATGCTTAACTTTAAGTTACCATTTATGATTGTTGTACTGGGGAGTTAAATATCGGTTGCTTCAAAAGTTAAAGAGTTTGTTAAGAGAAAATGTTAAAATTTTACACTGAAAATCAAATTATTGTTTTCTCATGCCAAGAAAAAAACTAATGTTTATCCATTTGAGAAAAACAATTAAGCACTAATGTTTATCCAAATCCCTTTTATTATTTACTTATAATCTGGATATTCACATTTTCCACTTTATGTATTGCTTATAAACAAATATCCTTGTTTCAAAACCGTAAGTCTTGCAAAGGGAAACATTCATGGGGAAACATGAATTTGTAGAAGCCTGAGCTCTGACAACTTTCTAACAAATGAGAATGTCAATAGGGCTTGTTTTTCAATATATTTTGACTCATCTAAATTTTTAACTTGTTCAATGGAATTATAAATTGTTTTTTACTATGGAAAACACTTTTGACTGCAGCTATGAACCGGAAGGGCTTAACCCATACAAAGAAGTGAGAAAAAAACCCTACAACAGCCAAGAACAACATGAAACACCAAGAGTCAAAACACTAAGACAAGCCACAACGCCCCACACAAGGAGACAACAAAGCAACAGGGAAAATACCATCAAAGAATAGGACGACCTCCCAAGGTGTTTTAAATCCAAAAAGCTTTAGAGAGCTTTGTTTTGACTTAGCTTTACATTGCTTTTCAGAATCAGACCCCTTCTAGATGGGATTAAAGAGGTCACCTGAACACAAAGAGGAGGATAAATATTTCCCTTACAAGAGGGCAAGGAGCCAAGAAGAGGAACATGAATCACGGCCTCAACTGAACCATTCAAATTCTCTTTCAAAGAGGAGTAACTCTTTAGATAAAAAAATTCCAGAACAGGACAGTCCACATATTCCAACCCCAACGAGGGGACTCGGGGGGTAGAAGGAACTTGCTGGTTCTTAGAAATTTTGTGGTCAACCAAGAAAAAACCACACTCAACAACAACATGTCCCATCTTGTGACAATTATGGCACATCACAAGGGACCCCTCATAATCAATTTGTTGTACCCAATCTCCAAGCTTTAAAGAAAGAGTGATTAAGGAAGGGAGTTGTTTGTCAACCGAATTGTTGACACAAAATCTAGCATATAGGAAATGCTTTCTAGATCTAGTCACCTCATCAAACATAATGAGATCACCCGAAGAGAAGGTTATGGCAGTCCACACTTCATCCTTCCAAAACTCCAATAGTAGGCCAAGAAGTTTGACCCACACTAGGGCTTTTTTAATTCCAACATTGTTGAGATCCAAACCTAGTATCCATTGCATGAAGAAAAGGCATGATTTGCCAAAAAACCAAAGACCACCCTTGAAGGTTTGAAGATAGTCATCAAGAAGAGTGAAAAAGATGAAGAAGAAGACATTGGAAAGAAGAGCAATCTCTAGCGCATCTTTGGTTTTCCACTTTCTCCTCGCCCAAGATCTAAAACTATTCATGTTTGACCTAGCACCCAAAAACTTCCCAATGAGAGCATTCACCCCTCATGGAGGTCGTTCTGTCAATAATCTTATCTGGAATTTTAAAACATCCTTACAAATTAAAAACCAAAGGGGGAACATTGTTGGGAGGAGACACAGTCCCCTAAGACAGGGGGGGCAAAGGTCCAACTGCTACAGACGCCATAAGGAGATGGGACACATCTGAAAGAAAAGTCTTCTAGAGCTCCCGTCTGGTTGAGGATCTATACTTTGCAATACAAACTCTGCTAATACTATGTATTCCAATCTATTGGAATATTTTTTGGAAGTTTTTGTGTTTCAAAAGATACTACAAGGAGATAAGTGGCTAACCATGTACAACTATGTAGAGATAGAGTTCAATTATCCATTGACAAAAATTATAATGCTGAAATTGGCAGGATTGGAATGGATTCAACCAATGAACTCTTAGTGCATTTTGTCAAGATGCCAACCTTGCCATGAGTATGGACACTTTCTGAGGGAATGGCCTCTAATAGAGAAACAAAAAATTCCAAGCCAACCAAAGGAATGATATAGGGATAGACAATGAAGGTTTCCAAACACTAAAGAAAAATCACATAGCCAAGGGCACGTGGAGGAAAGAGGAGGAATTAAACAGAAGGTCAGTCAAAGGAACAGAAGGTGTAGAGAAAAAGCCAAACCATGCTGAATCAAATACCAAGCAACACTCAACAGTTACAAAAGGATCTAAAAGAAGATTATACTTTAAAGAAAATATTAAGCCATCTTGAAAGAATTGTGAGGGCAAGTCATCACCAATGGCTATTATGGAGGAAGATCAAGACAAGACCAGACATTCAGTCTTTGATGATATGGACTTAAGGACCGAGCTAGGAGAGAAGGAAGAAGGAAGGAATATGAACAAGGAAACAGGGCATTGTCCATCATAGAGACAACGAAATAAGAACATCTGATACTAGTCAGTGCAAGATAGGAAGAACTAATAGCAATAATAAGATTCAAAAGGAAACAGTGATAGAGAAGGCTAAAAGATCACAAACTCTAGTGGTGGAAATGCTTGAAAAGAGCAACAAACAAAAATCAAATTGATGAAGATCATCTCTTGGAATATCATAAGAATGCATATCATTAATCAAGAGAACCCAAACATTCTTTTGTTGCAAGAAACTAGGTTGACAGTAAGTCAATTAGGAAAATATGGCAAAATCTTGTGGAGTAAGGCCATGAGAAAGGGAATGGAAGCTAAGGGTCAAGCTAGACGGCTAGCAGTCTGAGAATCTTGATTTTGTCTCTCACAAGCTGTTTAAGACCTTTGAAGAGTCAAAAGTGCTTAACTTCCAAAATCTCGACTTCAGTCTCATCTTTGTTCTAGCAAAATTTCTACAGCCCCAAGAACATGATTTGTGGGAATAGTGCTTGGATCATTTATGTTGCATTAGAAATGTTTTGTGGATCATTTCTGTGGGAATAGTGCTTGGATCATTTATGTTGCATTAGAAATGTTTTGTGGATCATTTCTGTGGGAATAGTGCTTGGATCATTTCTGTTAGATCATTTGTGGGAATAGTGGAGAAATGTTTTGTTGAGGGCAAGATAATTAGTATATTACTAGAAGGGAAAAGCATTTGATAAACATGAAGTTGGTTGATTCAATAGCAAGATCTAGGGATTCATCATATTTTGTGTCTGATTTACAGTTTTGGGATATCAAACTTGATTATGAGCATTTCATGTATAGTAAAAGGCAAAATGGAAACAACTTCATCGAAAAAACAATTTAACATGTTCCTAGTCCAGAAAGGTGGCTAGATCAAAATCTAATTTTAAAATATGATCTTGGCAAGGATCATCTGATCCTTGCCTCATATGCTTAGAGATCAAAACAAATTCCCCACCAACAGTGTCTCCCTTTAGATTACGGAAGATATTTCTAGAACACCAAGAGTTTGAAGATACAATAGCCAGGTCATTATCAAAGCACCTAATGTAAAAGGATAAAAAATGATTATACTTGGTGAACAGTTGAGGGTTCTTACAAAGACACTGATGATGTGGAACAAAATTGTCTTCAAAAACATCTTTACAGAGCAAGAATCAAATTGAGGACAGAACCAGGCAAGTTCACAAAGCCATTCAATGTTTTGGAATTAAGAAGACACAAATGTGTAAGAGGAACAGAGCAGATCATGAAATTGTCACAACATTTTTCACAAAGAAGAATTTTTTTGAAGACAGAGATCGAGGATTCAATCATTAAACAAGGGGCCTAATCATGTTTTTTCCTCAAGCTACAGTGAAGCAAAGGGAAGTCAATAAGATCTCAAACTAGAAAAGTTGGATGGCAAAACCTTAGAGACACAACATGAAATCAAAAAGGAGTTGTGTTCAGTTTCTTCGAGGACTTGCTTGCAAGGTAATTGATAGGGAGGAAGCCCAACCACTGTCGCTCTCCAACATTCCAAGGCTAATCACCGAGAGCCAGAACTAAGTATTGTCTAGTACGTTCAAGGGAGGATTTTAGGAAGGCTATGTTTGAAATGTGGAAAGATAAGGCCTTTAGTCCTAATGGACTCTCAACACCCTTATTTCAAAGGTTTTGGGGGGTGATTTGTAATGACTGCCCTATTAAAAAAAATTCTGATTTCAACTTGCTGTTTGAGGGTTTCTGTGTTTGTTTGACTGAGTTTTCTCATGTACCAATCATGGAATTAAACAAGCCAAAGGTATATAACATATATGCAGAATTAAACACTAGGAAACTTACTTTACAATGAGTGTTTTCAGTCTTGAAATGCACAGAATATATAACAGAAATATTCAGTCACTTTCATTACAGTTTCAGATTCAGAAATACAAATCTCAGATCTGGTAATGGTGAAATAACAGCAGATATGAGCTTGCAACTGTGCCACGTCCTTCTCCACAGAAGAATCCTCGAACCATACCAATGCCAATGCCTAACTGTCCTCCAAACAAACCATTCAATAACAGGAAACTGTATCTGACTGAGTCACCATAAAATCTGGAAATGAGTCCCAAACTGGGCACTAGCAGCCAAGGGCAATTTGGCTCTGTAAACTCAGTGCATGCTCCAAAAATTCACTCCAATATATGCTTGGAATCACCTTGGACAGGAGTATCAAATGAAACAACGCCCACAAAATTATCTCTGATCATTGGTGAGTTATGTGCAAATCATTATATTTAGACCCAGTCACCTAAGTGCCCAGAAATAGGTGAAACCACTCCAAAACTCCTAGAAATCCACACCAAAATGAGAGGAAACAATTGCAATCCAAAACCCAATTGAAACACATCAAAAATGTTGAAAGATCTTCATCCTAAATGACTGAAATCTGCAACTTGAAGCTCCAAATGTGATTTCAAGATGAAACCACCCTTCCACCGGCTAGGGTAGGTCTTTTACTACCAAAACCAATCCAAGATGTCAAGGGTTTTTGTCCTCGACACTCATTTTTAGACCTCCTGGTGAAAAACCAGTAGCATCTCCTTATGCAACCAAAATCATCCATAACCAAATGAGAGCCAAAACTCAAATTTATAAAGTGAGGGAAGGATTAGGGTAACTTGCATTTGAGTTTGAATACATTTCCCTCTCATTTGACTTTATGAAATGTCATGAAATTACCCCAAGAGGGGCGTCCAACTTTTTTCCTCCAAAATTCCACTTTTGATTTTTAATTTAAAATTGACTTTTAGGCCAAACTAGGCATCCCACCTTATGAGGCATAACATTAGCCTTTAAAAATTATAAATAACCTCTTTTCTAGGCATCCATTCGAAATACATGGCCCCTCTTTTAAAACAACATTGTGCAACTAGGCCAAGGGGTCTACTCATAAGGAAACTATTTGCACTTTTGTAGCCTTCTAAAATGACTTAAAGTTTATCACTTAGGCACCAAGATACTTTTAATGTCCCCTCTGACCCTCAACTTTAAATTATAAAGTAACTTTATTTTAATTCATTTTCCAAGAGGAAAGCAAATATTTAAATATTCCAACCTTAGCAACCAAGAGCCTCAACTAAAATAATGCTACTGAAAAGTAGCCTGATTGGGTCCAGCTTCTAAAAATAGACTTACTATTTTTAATAAGTATTAAAAATAGACTTACTAAAATAGTAAAAACATCAAAGACACAAGTTGGAAAGATAACTGATGCGCCAATGAACTCACTATAGACAGTAAGCCATTGGACTGGTCCCCTACTAAAAATAGAAAGCTACGCCTGAAACACCAAAAAACCCCACAGTAAGGACTGGCACAAGGCATTAAAGCTCATTGGGCAACTTCCACACATTGCCCAAACAGGGAACCCTACATTGCTCTACCTGTTGGACCAATTACTAAAAATAGCACTTACTAAAAATAGTAAGTGTGCCAAAACCAGACTAATCCGAAAGAGGACATTGAAAATGGGGACATTACATGATTGCAGACGAGGTAATTAAGGCTATGGAAGAATCTAAGTTCTCTCATAAGACCATAAAGTCTCTTAATGCTATGTTCACAGCTCTCATTCCTAGAAATTGGGGCAAAATCCTTAGATAGTAGTAAGCTCGTTTCTCTTTGTAACACCATGTTAAGAATAAGATTAGAACTTAATTCATTGCCAATAGGTTAAATCTTATTCTCCAATACATAATTTCTCAAGAGTGGGTAAGTACACAAATTTTGAACAAAGTTTTTATACTTCATAAAGTCATACACTCCACTCCTTAAAGAAGAAGCAAAAGGAAGGGAATTTGCGAAGTTAGAAATTTGTAAAGTCTATAGTGGTGTCTCTGATAGTACTAACAAGATCCAAGTTCTCTAAGCAATGGGAGAATGATTTAAGGAAATATTTTTCTACCCCAAAAATTTTCATGTCAATCAACAGTTATCCCATGGGATATTATCATATTTTAGATCTACAAGAGAGTTGAGGCAGGGAGAACCACTCTCTCCCCACTCTACTTGTATATTATCTTAGTTGAAAACCTATGTAGAATATTCAAAGAAGCAAGGACGAGACATGACTTGACGAGCAAAATTTCTACCAAGAGTGACAATGTTACCCACTTTCAATCAAAACTTGAGGGGTATCAGAGTTTTTACCAAAGGAGACAATGTTACCCACCTTCAATTTTTATTATTTAAATGACATTATGTTGACAACTAAGCCTTCCTTGAATGAAAGCAAGTGCATCAAGAAGATTCTTCAAAGGTATGAAGTGACTATTAAATTAATATTTAGATTATTTGTTAATGGTCAATAGTGTAATTTATTAGTTTAGTTTATTTTCTTTCTTTAGTTCTGCTTTGTTTCTTTTTAGAAACTTTCGACCCTTTGTAATTTTAGAAACTCTTTTGTAAATTATCTATAAAGAGATTTCATCTCTTTCATTTTAATACACATCAAATTTACCATTTACATGGTATCAAAGCGAGTTAACGGATTTTTTGAAAAAAAAATTAGCGCGGATTTTCTCTGCTTATTTTTCACGACTTCTTGCAAAAGAAAGTCACGCCTTTCCTCTACTTTTTCCTAGCATGCATTCTGAGAAATTGTGGAGTTTTTTTGTCTAAAATTCGCAAGCTTTAGTCTCCCTCTGTAAATCGCAGATTTATAAGACTCCTTTTTCATGCAAAATCACAACCTTTTGAAGACATGCTTTTTGTGAAGAAAATCATGTGGGAATTTATGAAGGGTTTCAGACACGTCTTTGCATAGTTTCCTACGTGTGAATCTTTTGAAGTTCATGCCTAGGGTTTTTTCTGGGCATCTTCCTTCTCCCAGGCAACCAAGGGCGTCGTTTCTAAGCTTTGCGTTGTTAGTTTTTATGATCAGATGTAAATAAGCAGATTTTAATTCAAATTCAAACACAAAGACACGGCATATACCCTGGGAAAACCCTCCACTTGAGGGAGAAAAAACCAAGCAACAATATATCACTTATTTATTGAATATCAACAATTGTCTCCTTTACAAAGAGGTCGATAATAAGGCCAAATAATAGCACCTCAACTTGATGCAAATCCAGAATGAATTATTTCTTCTTGCTGATGATAAACTCAGCCTTCTACAATGCTTCGATCTGCACTTGAAGTATTCGCACTTAACTAAACTTGAACTATGATGAATATAAATGATGATAATACATTGAAGAAGCATCGAATATATATACCATAGTTACAGGACTCGCCCAGACTCGGCGAGTCGCGCTCCGCGCACCCCTGGCCGCGTCCTGGGAGCGCTGGCGCAGACGCGGCCGTGTCCAGACGCGTCCAGGCCGGACTCGCCAAACGCGCTAGACACGCGGCATCCAGGAGAGTCCCGAGCCCTGGACACAATCGGCGCAGCCAAGGCCAAAAAGGCCAAAAAAAAACATAAGTTAAATTTTTTTATATTTTTTTTTTAACTTATATTATCTCCTTAGCCCTAAACGCAACCTCATTTCATTCATTTGGCAAAATAGGAGGAGAAGAGAGGGCAACCAGCAAGCTGTTGAAGACAAATCCAGGGTCATATATCATTTGGGGAGCTTCATACCAGCAAGGAGGTGCATTGAGAGCTCATTACCAGTGATTGGGAGGAGTTTGCATTGCATTCCAAGCCAAATCTAAGAGGTAAGTTTGATTTTAATTGATTTTTTTGTGTTTTTTTAACAAATAATTCATTGTAATTTGTAAAATCATTGTTTTTTTGAGTTTGCATTTTTTTTTACAAACCCTACATGCAACTTAAATAATTTTAGAAACCCTACTTTTGCAACCACATTCATTTGCAAATCAAACCATATTATTATTTTCACAATGTCTCAAACCCCAGTCAGAAAAGACCCTACTTGGAAACATGCTGAAATCTTTCCCGGAATGAAAAGAGGAGACGCAAAATGTAACTACTGCAAAACAATATATCATGGAGGCATAAATAGATTAAAATACCATCTTGCACGCATACCCACCCATGATGCAGTGGGTTGCACTAAAGCACCTCCTGAGGTTGTTCATGAAGTGCAGGTGCAATTAGAAACTTTTGAAATGCAAAAGGAAATGAAAAAGAAACAGAAGCAGGAGTTGGTGAGTGTTGGAGTTGGACAAGGACTTGGTGTTGTTGGAGATGCTTCTTCCATGCCTCCATACCGTCCTAGTGATAGTGCTTGTGCTAGTGCTTCTATTTCTGCATCAGCTATGCCTATGCGTACTCCTAGTGCTGGTGGCGCTGCTACTGCTAGTGGTAGTGGCAGTATTAGCATTGGCCCTAGAGTTTGTAAATCTAGGGTGGATTCATATTTTGTACCACGCACTACTCCTGGTTCCCAACTGTCACTTGAGAGCATGGGTTGGAACAAGGACGCACATGATGCAACAAAAAAGACAATTGCAGACTTTTGGTACCACTGCACCATTCCCTTCCATGTAGCCAGGTAATTCTTTTTCGTTTAATTGTTTTAAAATTTATATTTAAATTTTACAATCTAGATGTATCTCATTATCAAATTCAAATTTAAAGTTAAAAACTTAGAACTTTTCATTTTACAATACTTATGTAACTTATTAATTTATTTATGACATGTTTTAGGTCACCTTTTTGGCAAAACATGGTTGATGCCATAACCATATGTGGTGCGGGGTTCAAAGCCCCTAGTGAAGATGAATTAAAGGGCCCACTTTTGACTCAAAAGGTGGCAGATGTGAAAGCACAATTAGAGGAGCAGCGCAAGCAGTGGAGGATGATTGGTTGCACCATCATGATTGATGGTTGGACCGATAGGAGAAATAGGACGCTGCTTAATTTCCTAGTTTCCTCCGGAGGTAATTGTACTTCCCTCAATGCATTGAAATTTGAATTTGATTTAGTGATTAATAATTTAATATGGCTGATTTATGTTTTTTAATTTATTGAATAATTGGTTTTGCTTATTTTTTTAGGTGACACCGTCTTCATGAAGTCCATTGATGCTTCTGCCCAATTCAAAAATGCCACATACCTGTGTGAGGCTATAGAGGAGGTGATAGCTGATGTGGGGGAAGAGAATGTAGTGCAAGTGGTGACAGATAATGCAGCAAATTATGTTGCTGCTGGTAGATTATTGATGGAGAGGCACCCTACTATATTTTGGACTCCATGTGCCGCCCATTGCATTGACCTCATGTTGGAGGATCTTGGCAAGCTCCCATGGATCAAAACATGTGTGAATGCAGCAAAAAACATATGCAAATTTGTATACAATCACACATGGGTGCTTAACCTTATGAGGCAATACAAGGGGTTGAGGGAGTTGTCTCATCCTGGCATCACTAGGATTGCAACAAATTTTATCACGATGCAATCCTTGATTCGGTCAAAGGCAGCTTTAAGGCACATGTTTACTAGTGAGGAGTGGTCTTCCTCATCCTTTTCTACAAGCACTGCAGGGATTGTTGTGGCTGATTGCATTTTTGATGAGCAAGGGTTTTGGACACCAATGGACGAGATTGCGAAGGTAAAATTTAATTCTTTATTATGTTTTAATTTTTAATCATATCTTACTTTTATTTGTTTATTTTCGTTCACACTTATTTGTGAAACATGTTTGCACTTTGCAGTTTATTGAGCCCTTGCTAGTTCTCCTACGAGTTGCAGATGGGGAGAAGCCCGCAATGGGCTACATATATGAGGGCATGGATAGGGCCAAAGAGGCCATTAGATCAATCTATGGTGGAGTTGAGGAGAAGTATTGTCCCATTTGGGATATCATTGATAGGAGATGGCAAAACCAACTTCATAGGCCCATCCATGCAGCCGCATGTTTCCTAAATCCGGCCTTCCAATTCCGTCGTGATTTCCGTGCAGATAGAGAAATTCTTAGTGGGCTCTACACAACGATAGAGCGGATGTTGCCTTGTTACTACACAGATGGTGCAGGAGATAGATGCCTTCACTAAGGCACAAGGAGACTTCTTTGCACGTCAAATGTGCAAAGATAATAGGACAACATTACTGCCAAGTAAAAATATATTTAAGGGCATAATTTTCATCTTTTTATATTATAATTTATTATTAAATGTTGAACTTGAACTTGAAACTTGAAATGAGATTGATTTTGTTTCTTTTTCTCATCTGAGATAGATGGTGGCATATGTTTGGTTCTGATACACCGATCCTGCAAAATATTGCCATTAGTATATTGAGCCAGCCATGCAGTTCATCTGGTTGTGAGCGCAATTGGAGTATGTTTGAGCACATACACTCCAAGAAGCGCAATAGATTGACAGTGGAGAGGATGAATGACTTGGTATATGTTCATTACAACCTTCGGCTCAGATACAGGAAGCTTTTTGACCACGACAAAACCCCGATCAGTCTAGAGGAGGTTGATCCATAGTCTGAGTGGATCACTGAGGCTACAGATGCAGTCTTTAGTGACGAGGACCTTGATTGGGTAGACCAGCAAAGAGAGAAGCCGAGGTTGTAGCCATGGCTGAGGAGGAGGCTAGAGCACGAGGAGACATAGCTGCTGTCGGTGAGAGTGGCATGGAGAGTTAGACATAGGCAAAGACTATGGCTGCAGCTGCAACATCATCCAGGACCCTTAGACGCCTTTGTAGGAAGGATGTTGGCTCCACTATGCCATAGGGCATAGAGTCATAGACTTACAGCTATTGTTTTACTTTTGATATTTCATATTTGTATGGAACATTTGATGTCATGGATTTCATATTCCATGAGTTTTGTATACATTTGACTAATTTTATATATCTAAGTATGCTATTTCCTTCAGCAGCGCAACTACAATTTGTGTACTTTATACTTATGTGATTGTTGTATACTTGTGCATGTGATCAAATTTGCTTTTATTTGTGTTGTATTCAATAAAGGGTGCCTGAAACAAGTTTTAAATCCTTAAAAATCTCTAAATTTCTAGGGTTTTTTCAACTTTTTTTCATTTTGCCGAGTCTGTGCCGAGTCTGAGTCTCGAGTCGCCGAGTCGCCCTCGCCGAGTCCGAGTCTCGTTCCTATGATATATACACATGCTAATGAAAGGACGCATCTACTTAATCTTCATGTCAGCCTTCTTTAATAATCGCGTCTCCTTGACATATGAAGTCGACCTCCAAAGATCATATCCCTTCAAGAAATCGCGGCTCCAAGATGTCGGTCTTATTAACAATAATTAAATATTAATTGAAGTGTGATGATGAAGCGCCTCTTCATCAACCATTGCCTTACAAATTAAATAGCCGTTAGGATATCATTTAATTTGTTCTTCATAGAACGATCTGGGCTGGAAGTAGAAGCCCGACGCTGCCATGTAACATCAACATGCGTGACCTACTTCTAAGCATATATTTTGCCAAATTTGTAACGGGTTCTTCAAATTTTTTGGACAATTATTCTCAAAAGTTCGTAGGCCTTTTTTTTTGGAATTTTTCTCTTATCTATGACGAAGTTTTGATCACTTCATGGTGTTTGTCATCTAATGGATTTTTTCACTTCATGGATCTATAAAATCACAAATTTATGTTGGGTTTTTGTAACATTGCACCAACCTATGGTTTTTGCATTCTGCTTCTGAAGAATTTTGACTAGGGTTTCTGAAGTTTGTGAAATTTGTCTGCAATTTCGTGGTCTTCTTTTGAATTTGTGAAAGTTGGCATCTTTTTGTCATCTGCTAGTGTTCTCTTTCTGTCGGCTATTCTCTCCTCATATTGGTGTGACCTCGGGCTTTGTGCCTTTCTTTTCTGACAGATTTTTGCTCATGGGATTTTGTGCCTCTTATCTGTCGGATTTTGTTTAAAAGATACTTGGTACAAGCCTGTAACAAATGGCTTCTTTGTCGCACATTATGTTGGAGGGCAGTCAGAAATTTAATGGCCACAACTACAACACCTAGAAGCAGCGTATGATGACAATTGTTGAATATTTTACCTTGACCAGATTATTCTGGGCAACAAGAAACGATCGACAACGGCAGATAAAGATCAAGAAAGTTTGATGAGCAAAATCGGGAAGTCGTGATGCTTATTAAACTGTTTGTCACTGATGACCAACTACCTTAGGTACCGTTTGGCAAATCAACTAAAGAAATTTGGGATCTTCTGAAAGTTCTTCATGAAACATCCGACAAGAGCCATGCGTTCTTTCTGAAAAACATGTTTTCCATCATGATGGATGAGAAGACAACTCTACAAGCGCACTTGACAAAAATCAAGGACATTTGTGATTAGCTAGAGGCTATTGGTCAGAAAATGGGGGAAGATATGGTAGTCATCACTCTGAAGAGTCTGCCAAAATCTTATGAGCACTTTATTGAGACACTCAACATTACCTTAGCTAATGTTGACTTGAAGTTTTCAGATCTTTACACCATACTTCTACAACAAGATCGTTGGAAACAACAGTTCGATAGCGGTGCTAGTACATCCTCCACAAAGCAGGCATTTCTTGCCAAGACATTTCAGAAGAATAAGGGCAAGAATCAACCCTCTCATCAGACTAGTCAAGCTCAACCTCAAGATTCTTCCAAAAAGAAGAATGTTCAGTGCAACTATTGTCATAAGTATGGTCACATGAAGAAAGATTGCCAGAAACGCTTGGCTTCTAAACAGAAGAAGCAAGGAGAGTCAAAACCTAGAGCCCATGTTGCAGAGCACACTAAGCAGAAGGAGTATGTGTTTTATGCCTTTATGGCCAAGAGTTCAACAGATCCTGTTAAATCCTCTACCTAGTATAATGATTCAGGTGGATCACGACACTTCACTCATCGTCGGGATTAGTTCATTGAGTACACGCCATTCAGAGATTTTGTTATCTTTGGAGGAGGTGAGGAGTATACTGTTGTCGGAAAGGGCAACATGCAGATTCATTCTGGAGGGAGAAATTTTTTTTTTCTCAATGTATACTTTGTACCTGGCATGGAGCTAAATTTACTTTCAATTAGTCAGATCATGACTCACTCTCCTCAGCTAGATATTGTTTTCAGCATGCATACTTGCAACATTGTTGATAGAGAGACTTGCACTACAATTGTTTAGGGACTTGAGGATCATGGTCTATATAGACTTGTTGATTCTGGTGATTCTCAAGAACACGCTATGGCAGCTAGGAGTACTTCCATCAATAGCCTTTGGCATCAGCGTTATGGGCACCTGAATATGCAATATCTCTCTAAGCTATCTCGAGATGATCTGGTTGGTGGTCTACCTGAGATTCAAACTCAGAATCATGGAGTATGCAAGGCTTCTCAAGCTGGAAAGCAACATCGGAGTTCATTCTCAAATGGTAACTCATGGCAGGCTTCAAAGGTATTACAGTTGGTTCACGATGATTTATGTGGCCCAATGAACACTCCTTCAGTTACTAGTTGCAAGTATTTTTTGTTAATTGTTGATGATTTAGTAGAAGAATGTGGGTGTACTTTCTTAAAAACAAATCAAAAGTGTTTGGTATATTTCAGTAGTTTAAGGCCTTAGTTGAAAAAGAGTCAGGCTCTCCAATAGTCACTCTTAGGTCTGATAATTGGGGGGAGTTTTGTTCTAATAACTTCTCCAGTTTCTGTGTTGCACATGGCATTAAGCGCCAACTTACCACACCATACACCCCTCAGTAGAATGGTGTCGTTGAACGTCGCAATCGCACCATTATTGAGATGGCTCGTTCTATGCTGGAGCATAGAAATGTTCCTAGGAAATACTAGGTTGAAGCAATTTATACAGTTGTTTATCTTCTGAACCAATCACCTACTCATGTGGTTAAGAAGACGACTCCTGAAGAAGCCTGGTCTGGACGCAAGCCTAAAATCAGCCACCTGAAAGTTTTTGGCTCTACTGCTCATGTGTGGATTCCAGATGCCAAGCGCACTCGGCTGGATTCCAAAAGCCAGAAACTCATGTTCACTGGTTACAGTGAGAATCATAAGGCATACAAACTGATTGATGTAGAGACAGATCGTCTCATCTTCAATCGTGATGTTGTGGTTGATGAAACTACTGGGCCCTTCTATCAGTCTTCTCCTTCTTTGAGTCCTAAGGATCAATCTATGCAGGCTTCTGATGTGGGTGTTTGTCTTCCCCTAGCTCCACCTGATGGGAGGGATTCTGCAGTTGTGCAAGCACTACAGCAAAATGTTCCACCACCTGCCCCTCCTCCAGACAATCTAGATCCTAATCCAATTGATTCTAATCCAGCCACCCCTGGTGATGTTGTTCCTCCTGTTTCAAATGTTGGTACTTCTACTCTCCGGCCGAAATGGTATGCTAAAACCATAAGTGATCTTCATGATGACGAAATGATTGAGGGTAGATCTGCTTGGAAGAAGAGCAAACAGCATAATACTGTTATTTTTGCTCTTATGGCCAACCTTCACAGCATCTTTGAGCCTCAAACCTATTCAAAAGCTAAAGGCATACTGAGTGGGAACAGACTATGAAAGTTGAACATCATAGCCTTCTAAAGAATAACACTCGGGTCCTCTCTGATCTTCCACCTAGGAAGAAGCCCATTGGCTGCAAATGGGTGTATAAAGTTAAGTACAAGGCTGATGGAACCCTTGACAAGTATAAGGCTCAATTAGTAGCAAAAGGGTTCTCACAGACAAAGGGCACTGATTATGAGGAGACTTTTGCTCTTACAGCCAAAATGAGTACTATTCGGCTTGTCCTCGCTACTACAGCCCAGTTTGGATGGAAAGTCCATTAAATGAACATCAAGAGTGTGTTTCTCAATGGTGATCTATAGGATGAAGTCTATATGGCGCAACCTCCTGGTTTCAAGGTTGCCGGTAAAGAACACCAAGTATGCAAACTCATGAAAACATTGTATGGCCTTAAACAGGCTCTACGGGCATGGTACATGAAAATAAATAAGTACATTGTTGATCACGGTTTTCAAAGAAGCCCTTCTGATTCAATTTGTATGTCAAACAGTCTGGTGATGATATTCTTGTGCTAGTTGTCTATGTTGATGACTTAATCATTACTGGCAGCTCAAAACATCTGATTGAGGAGATCAAACACAATCTCAGTCAATCCTTTGACATGACAGATTTGGGACTTCTTCATTATTGTCTCGATGTTGAGGTTTGGCAAACAGCTGATAGCATCTTTATTTCTCGGTCCAAGTATGCTTGCAGTCTACTTGATAAGTTCAGAATGAATGATTGAAAACCTGCATCTACACCTATGGAGAAAGGGCTCAAACTATCAGCAAAATCATATTCGCCTGTGCAAAATGAATCCACATTCAAGCAACTAGTAGGCAGCCTCATTTATCTCACTGCTACTAAACCTGATCTCAGTTTTGCAGTGAGCTACATCTCTCACTTCATGATAGCCCCTAAAGCTGAGCATTGGGTTGCAACGAAGCATGTGCTGCAATATGTGAAAGGCACTTCCAACTTTGGCATTTTGGCATTCTGTATGGAAGGTGCAAAGATCCTAAGTTGATGAGCTATACAGACTCAGATTGGGCAGGTTCTGTTAATGACAGAAAGTCTACTTCAGGGTATGTATTCAGTTTAGGTACAGGTGTAGTTACATCGACCAGCAAGAAGCAGTAGGCAGTGGCTCTTTCCTCGACTAAAGTTGAATATCGGGGAACTGTTAAAGCAGCTTGTGAGGCAGTTTAGCTTCGAAGGGTGCTTTCTGACATGGAAATGTCTCAAGCAAGGCCTTCCCCCTTGTATTGTGACAATCAAGGAGTGTTGAAACTCGCCAAAAATCCAATCTTCCATGAACGGACAAAGCATGTTGAACTTCATTGTCATTTCATCCGCCAGCTTGTTGAAGATGGATCACTGGTATTGCAATATGTTCCAACTGAGGATCAGACTATTGATATTCTCACCAAGTTCTAAATCCAGATAAGTTTGTAAAATTCAGGGGGCATCTTGGTGTAGTTGATAGATTGACCATTAAGGGAGGGTATTAAATTAATATTTAGATTATTTGTTAATGGTCAATAGTGTAATTTATTAGTTTAGTTTATTTCCTTTCATTAGTTCTGCTTTGTTTCTTTTTAGAAACTTTCGACACTCTGTAATTTTAGAAACTCTTTTGTAAATTATCTATGAAGGGATTTCATCTCTTTCATTTTAATACACATCAAATTTACCATTTACAGTGACATTAAGCCAACTTATCAATAAAAGGAAATCTACAACCTTTTTCATGAATATGAGAAGTAGTGAGCAAAATTACTTTTCTAGAATTTAGGGATGTGAAGTGGGGTTCCTCCCAAATTCATGTTTTGGAGAACCTCACTTGAAGGGAAAGCAAAGTCAATTCTTTGGGTCAACATGGAGCATGGACTCAAGAAAAAACTAGGTAGCTGCAAAGGAAAGTGGTTGTCTTTAGAAAGGCAAGTGACCATCATAAAAGTGGTACTTAAGCATGTCCTACAAGCTCCTAAAAAGGGTTCATAGAGAGAATGATAAGGTTATGTATCATCATCTGTGAAAAGAAGCAGAAAAACAAAGATTCTATTGGTAGCATGGAAAGGCGTCTATCTTCAAGAGGTGTTGTGGGGCACTAGAATTAGGAATATGCAAATGGTTAAACTAACCCTAATTGTAAGGATGGTCTACAAAATCTATTGAAACTGGGATGAGATGGAGTACCATGATTTGTAGAAAGTACCTAGAAAATGAGAACCTAGAAAGGATCTTCGCCATGGCTATGCTCCCAAAAAGATTAGCTATATGGAATAATGTGGTACAAGCTAGATCTATTGTCCAAAGAGCTCTATTTTAGAAGATTGGCAATAGAGCAAAGGCAAACTTACGTAGGATGCATGGTTTAAAGAATATCACTCATGATGCATCCAAAGTTAAAGTAAGTCCAAAATGTGGCCTCCCAAGTTTGGGGGATGAAAGTCAAGGATTGTTGGCCTATGAGGGATGGTGACCAGAAATCTAAGACATGGAAATATGTGTGGTGTTTCTCAAGCAGACCCAACCCTCTTTGATTGAAGTGAAGCAATCTTTTCAAAGCTTTAGAGTGCCTTGGAGCAACTCCACTAACAAACTTCACTAGATTTGCCTTGGCCAAGAGGAAACTCAAAAGCTTTAGGTTATGCTTTGCTTATAGAAATAGTTCAGCTTGCTTGCAAATCAAACATCTAGAGGAACGTTTCTGATTCACAAGCCTAGTTGAAGGCTAAAGTTTTCCTATAGGTGGCTGTTTAAAGTAAGATCATAATAGAGAACTGCCTTAGGAAGAGAGTTTTAATTGGTTCCACTAGGTGCAAACTTTGACCTCGATGAGGAAGAAGGCATAGATCACCTTCTCCTCAACACCCTATCACAAATATGGTGTGGCCTGGCCCTATCAACAGCTTCAATATGAACAAGATCCTCAATTGCAAGCTTAGGGATCAATTCTCTAGCTAGGGTATAAGGTCAAAATTTGGATCATTAAGAGCTCTATGTGACTCAAGCTTGGGATAATTGTTGGAAAGATATGGTTAGAAAGATAGAGACAAATTCTAGAATGAACAAAGAACCTCATAGGAGATTCAAATAGACATAAAAAAGATCTCTAAAAGAAATAACACATTTCTACAAGCATAAGAAGAAAGGTCATTTGAATCTTAAGGAATTGCAAGGCTCTAAGCTCTTGGAGTGAAATTATTGAGGTTATCTATCGTATACTATAACCAAATCCACAAAGAGAGAGAAGATTAAGCGGCTCTCTAGAAGTCAACTAGTGAAAGTTGAACTTTAATGGAGCATCTAAAGGTAATGTGTGACCCTTTAAAGCCAATTGTTTTAACAGAAACTGTGAGAGTGTGCTAATTGGGTTTAAGGCAATTTTTATAGGTTTTATTCTGTACAATATGGCTAAGCTAGAAGGACTGGTTTTGAGGCTCAAATTAGCTTGTGAATAGAAGATTCAAGGAATTATTGTTGAAGGTAATTCTAAAATAATTATCAAAGCTATAAAAGGAGGTTAGTGAGATCATACGAGTTGATGAGCTCTCGAACTTAGAAAGTTCTTTGCTGATGTTTGCTTCATCCATTGCTAATGGAAAGGGAATAAAGTTGCAGATTTGTTAGCACATCGAGGGGTTATGTTTAGAGGAATGGGATACAAAAAATCAAAAAAAGGAAATTGTCTCTTTAGGGATCTTGAAAAGTTTGTCAATGAAGAAAACAAATCTAAGAGCCCACAAATCGTTAAAGAGCCTTAAAGAAATCTTGATTTAAAGATACAAGGAAGTTGTTGAGGATAAAATAAAAAGGGTTTCCTTTTGCCTAAAGCTCTTATAGGGGGGTGAAGGATGAGGAAGATTTAAGGTTTCAATTGCCAAGGGAGAAGCATGAACTTTATACTCAATTTGGTAAGAAAATGGGAAGCCCTTGGATATGAGGAATATAGCCAGAAAAAGAGGAGAGTTAGCATAAGTTGAAGGATAAGGTGGAGCATAAGCATCTACCATCATGCCTATTAAAATGTGACTTGAGGATTTAGAAGTAGGAACTCAAGCTTTGGGAGATTTTTACCACTTATGAGACTTAGACACCCACCTCTCCTCTCTAAACCTTGATGCTAACATACCAAAAAGGAGGGTTCCATTGATAGTATGAAGTAGAGGATAGGATTTGTACGCAAGAGACCACTCTTACTAAATTGGAAGAGGAACAATCTATAAACAAAGGAAATAAGAGAATTGTTGTAAAGGTAGAGGCTGGCCACAAAGGAAAGAAAACTAAAATTTAGGATAGGCATGTGAAGCTTATCGATAGCGCCAAGGCTCTTGAAAGGGAAGTTTGTGAGATAAGTGTGTTGAATGCTAAAACTCATAGGATATGGAAAGGGAAATTTATCAAGTGGACAACACTAAGGACAAAGTACAAGAAGATTGCAATGCCTTGAGGTTGCTCACCATCATCTTGAAAGACCTCTATGGGCTGTCAATGCAACAATCTTTATGGAAATGAGGTAAAGAAGAAGTAATCTCACTAATAGGAAGGAGATCAACTTTGAATTTTAGACATGGTACTTCTTGATCAGTGTCAATTTGTAATAAACTATAAAGTGGCCAGAGATTGGGACTTGACCCTTTGTGTGTTTTTTTTTCATTACTCGTCCCTTGTGGTTAATTACTATTGGGGGGTTCTTTGTTTGAGTTTACCCTTTTTCTATTTCAACAAATTTACCTTTAATCAAAAAAAGTGTGCTTTACCAAATTACCATAACCTCACATTATTCTAGTACATTTTTTATTTAAAAGTCCTTGGCATTATTTAAATATCTCATTTAAATAATTTTTGGGGTCTTAGGTCTTTAATCCAAGAAGGACTTTAATGTTTTCATTGTTAAAGGGCTTGGTAAGATTTTTATTTAAAAAATGTTACAAACAATATGAAGTTCCATGCCAAAGGCAAGAAGAAGACTTTCCCACGCCAAACTTAGAAAATCATAAAAAAGGCAAAAAGAAAACTCACGTTGAAAAGTAAAGTAAAAGTTAAACTCTTTGTTTTGGGCGACAATAATAGAGAAACTAAGAAGCTGGAAAAAGACTTCACGTGGAGGATGCTTTAGGGTTTTTCTGCTGCTGGAAGTAGAGTTTGAAAGAGTTTGCATGAAGATTTTGAAGGGATTCCAGATATTCTGCCATGAAGAAAAGAGGAATGAAGAGCAGCAGCTGGATATTGGGCTTTTTAACCACACCCAACCATGCAAACTTGAAGATATGGGGCTCATTTTGACAGGTACACTAAATAAACCTTGATTTCTTGCATTTAAGCTTCCATTCAGCACTCTTGAATGCACAAACAGCAAGTTTTTGTAGTTATCTTTATTTAGTTTTCATGAGCAAAAGCAAAAATATTGAAAGCAAGAGACAATAGGTATAAAAAAGCCAAAAAATGTATCAAAACCCTAGCCTACGCCCTTAGTCTTTTGCAAACCATAGAACAATCTAAAAAACCCTGCTCAGAATTGGTTGTGTGGAGGAAAATGTGGCTCCCTCAAGGGTTGAGCCCAGCATACAACATATTGCTTTCTTGTAGCTCATCTAGGGTTTAAAGACAAGATAGCACTGTCACCATTAGAGGAGACTATCAAGATCAGTTTCAAGATAGTCCTTGCATAAAAGGATGACTACAGTCCGAATGAAGATAACAATTTAAAGGGACAAAACTAAGGATGGACAATAGAAAGAAGATCTTACCAAGATCACTTGATGAAGATCCTATATTAGAGCAACATCTTGTTTTAAGCAGCTTTACATGTCTTCATACCACATTTATTATCAAGCAATGACCACCTTCAAGTATAGACTTCTTAATGACTGTACTGTGGTCCAAAGGTAGTCTTAATGACTGTGTGAAGAGTAAAGATAGTCCTTGCGCCAATCACTAAGGGAAGAGTAGGACTGTCATGTCCATAACAGTCAAGGGATAGTGTCATGAAAACCTTGTATCAACAGTCCATGACAGTCCTTCAACTTCTATATTACAGTGACCTTTTAATGTGCCTTAAACCTTGACAGTGACCTTCAAGCTAGAGTGGACAGAGTTGTGAATGGAAGGCAGGCCACGAATTTTGTAGAGGATGGACCATGCTTGGCACAAAAGGCAGTGGATCATGAGAAATAGAAGATAAGACAGTCACTTTGTAAATACACAGTCAAATCAAAATGCAAGGTGACAGTCCTTAGAGTGCTTTAACATTGAAGGGGCAGTGGTTCTAACTTCTAAGGCATAAGAACCAGAGTCATGAAAACACAGAGGTAGTTCTCAACAAGTTGCAATCATAAATAAGAAGCCCATATGGTTACAACTGGAATTGACAGCAGTTTGAGGCTAAAATCATGCAATTTGGGGCAGTTTGGAGTCCTAAAATAGAGGTTTTTTGCCTTGTATGCCCAACAAGTTGAAGACTTCATGCAAATTGATAATCAATTTCATGCTTTTTTAGAAGATCAGTTCAAGTTCAATTGGGGGAACAATTTAAGGAACATGCAAGGAATGTGAAGTCAAAGAGGTCAAGTCAACTCTCATCACCAAAGTTTGCATGATTCTACTTCCAGTTCACATCCAGTTCAACTCATCATGCAAGCTTGACATCTTCCACAAGGTTCAGCTTCAATTAGCTGAAGATGTCTTCTATAAGACCAAGCATTCAGCATTTTTTAGAGCAGTTCTTTCATTCCTCTTTCTGCTTTATGCAAAAGAAAAGGATTGTAACTCATTTTGAGAATTATAGAGCAGCAAATTTTATGTGTTTTCAGTATATTTTCAAAGACTTGTACAAGCAAACTCCTTTTTATCAATAAAAAGCAGCATTTTGCCTTCTCAAAATTCGTGTATTGAGTGATATTGTGAATGATTTGAGGTAATTTTTGTGATTTTCAATACTGAATCCTTGAATTATGTCTCATTTGAAATCATTTTATGCATGAATATGAAAAACTTATGCAGGTCATAGGCTGTGTTAACAATTTTTTGAGTTTATAGTTGGGAAAACACATAGTTTTCCTTTAACAAAACTTGAAACATAACCTTCCTTTGAAACATTTTTGTATAAGTTTGTCAAAAATTGGGTTGTGCATAGAATAGAGCAGTGTTTTGAGAAGAATTGTGAGTTAAAACAGCAAGCACGAAGTCTTTTCATCATTGGTGCATCACCTCCTAGGTCCAATTTATCTCAATTTCAGTTTTCTATCATTTTTCCTATCGAACCAGCAAGCTTTTAGGAGGTCCATCAAGGCAACCAGCCCTCTTTGGAGGTTCATCTTCACCATAAGCAACCCACAGCTTGAAGATGATCCCATGTTTCACAGGATAGCTGAGTTTTACACTCGTTTAGGGTGCAATTCTCGTGACAACAATTATCCAGTGTTACCCCAAGTTTCCAAGACAGGGACGGTGGGACGAGTCCCTAAGTTTCCGGATTTTGAGGCCAAATTTGGGGACGGCGGGGGGCCGGCTATATAAAATATAGGGAAAATTTTAAATATATAGGGAAATTTTAAATATTCATATGAAAACATGGATAAAGCATGCATAATATACATTATAGAACCTTAAGTTATAATACCTCAAAAGCATTGGAGGAAACCCTCTAGTATTGTCATACTTTTCTCCTTACTGTCAATTGTTTGCCATATTTTTAAGCTTTATCAATCATCAACTCATACCTCTGATAAAGAAGATATTATAATCTAATGATTTTCTCAAGAATAACTCTATCTTCTATCTCAAAATATTGACATCAAACACACCCTTGTTCCTTCATGACTATCAAAAGTTCCTCTCTAATATTCTGTCACTGTATTTTATCATTGTGTTTGCCTTCATCTTCAAAATTGTCCTTCATTAGACTATGTCCCTTTAGTCCAAAGTGACTGCCCTTTCATGGTTGACTACTCACTTGTCCAAAGTGACTGCCTTTTTTAATAGACAAACCACGGTCATATTTAGCCCACTGTCAAATACTTTAATGACAGTACTTTGAAAACTTTGTGCATTGTTCAAAACCACAATCATCTTGTGGCGAGGTCACTTTGCAAACCTTTTCATCACTGGACTATCCTAAGACTGTCCTTTTGATCTCTCCCCTGTCATCTTCACAACTAGTATAGGGCTTTTGAAACTTCTAGATTTGCATTTTAAAACAATCCACTTTTAGTCCACGGTCTGTCCTCTTGATGAGTTTGGATACTTTCTAAGTTATCTAACCACCTTCTTTAAAGAGCTTGCCATGTATGCCTTTGGAATTGCTTTAGGATTCTAATGGTTTTAGATAGTTTTTGACCTCTTCATTGCTCAAATAAACATCATATTGAATTTTCGCAGGGTTCAATAAGGGTCTTTTACTTGTGTTTTCAACATAACCAATGCTAATGTTGCTAGCTATGCATAGATACGGGGGATGGTCGAGGGACGTCTAGGCATCCCTTGGCCGCCCCTAGGATGGTCAGTCGTCCCCCTTTTTCATGTTGACCGGTCCCCCATTTCCGGGACATTTCCTCAATTTTGGGCAAAAAAGGGGACACCAAGGGACGTCCACTAGCCGTCCCCCTGTTCCTGGGACATCTCGGGGACAAGGACGGGTCATTTTAGGCAGGGGATGCGTCCCCGGGTTTCCCTGCAATTATCCCTTTACTAGTGTAAGAATCCACCCTATAAACCACTCAAACTGAAAACCTTATGCTCTCTACATAGCATATATGCCTTCAAAAGAGTTGGAATTTTGTTGTTTTGACCTTCTACTTAGGCTCAAAGCATCTGAGTAAACACCCATACTTTTGTTTCCTGTTCAAAGCCTTCGAGAACTTAATGGCATCTGTCATCTTCATTGAAAGAAACTAGTTTAGACTTCATCATTTTAAAATCTTAATGAAAGAATTCTACGTCCTCAAAAACATTTTTGCTAAGACAGAGTTCTTCATAGGCTATTTTCAAAGAAGAATACCATCCAAGAAGGATTTTAATTATTACCACATGCTAAAGGAAAATGCACAACTAATCCTAGATTTGGTAAGGGCAACCCTAATTTATTTGTCCTTTAACTATAGTTACCAGGAAAGTCAAGTAACAGGAGAACTTTATACCCACACCCATATCTACCAGCAACCAGACATACATACATACATAAATGTATCTATAGATATATTTATATACCCCTGTACCCTGATCTGAAACAGCAACACTGAACCCATCCCCACATTCCTAGCAACCTTAAGAGGTATGTCAAATTTTAAGAAAGTTTTCAACTACCACCTAGAACTCTATTTTGAATGGCTGCAAGTTAGCAAGAATAGCAATCAGTGATCACATATTTATGATCACCAAAACAATTTCCCTGCTCTTAACAGTTCTTTAGGATGATCTTATACTTCTATCGCATGTATTCTTATCATATCATGTAAATTGATGAACACAGAGAAGCTTTCTTCTCTTGATATATATTGTAAATCAAATCAATTGTGTTCTTCAATTACTTTCAACTAACCTACAAACTCCTAACTTGCACCAATACTTGTTATCATCAGATATAACCTCACCAAAATCAGCAATTAAAATGCTCAGACTTCTCTCATCAAAAGTAACAAAATTAGCTGTGTATCCACCAAGATAGTTTTTATCACTCTTTAATCATTTCAATCTATCTTGTAGACATCATGAAGCTTTTCCTCAACAACAAAGACAGGTCTGCAAGCAGAATATTGAGTCACTTATTTGTTTCAGCCAGGAACACTATCTCAATCTCTTTTTTCAAGTCAGGCTTAATTTCAACAGTCAAGTTTTCCTAAACATTTTTGTGCCTTGCCACTAACATTAATAATAATTGTGGAAATTTTCATCTTTCAAGTAGAACCATTATAATGCATTTTGAGCATGTAATGTGGCTTGGTTTGAATAAAAGTGGATATAAAAAGAGAAAGAGGAGCAAGAGACTGTGAAATTAACGACGATGATAGATTTTTCATCTTTGTGGGATTCATCCCATGTATTTTGAAGTCATCCCAAGATGACCTCAATGAATAATCATTACACTGACAGCATTTTTCCTCATTTATGTTGCTAATAATTACAAGGCTAGAGGATGGAAATACAAAAGCAGCAGATTGCATTCACTGTTCCTTCCCCCTATTAACAAATGCTTAAAGGTACTTGTGTGCTGAGCGGGTTCCCTTTCCTTGAAGTTATTAGTAAAATTTCATTAGCACAATGACTATTTGTGGAGGTCATCTTGAGATGATTAAAAAAAACACAGGTCAAATCCCAAAAAAATTATAAATCTAATTAAAAATGCCTGTGAAGGCTTCACTTAACATAAATGATGATGGTCTTTTGATTGCTACCAATGACACGTAGATTTCTCTGTTATACCTCCTCATTTCCAACACTCTATAAAGTGTAGTTCAAGATAAATCTGACATAGTGACAACCTTCACTGCAAGCTCCATTCTACGCTAGAGGAGGCCAAACTTGCTGTACATGAAAATCCAATATCCTTTGCTTCATGCACATAATGCTTTGGATCCGTAAAATGTGCAACATCTTCATTAACATTGATGTTTTCCTCCTCAAAAGTCTAAGTAATTTACATCTCTAAACTCAGATAATTAGAATCCTGAATCACATCAACTCAACATCTTTTATTACTATTCCAATATTCACAATTTGCAGCCTGCAAGAACTCTGCTTCTGTGAGTCTTCAGACAGGAGTACAATCTCAGTTATTACAAAACCTGTCACAGTAATTCTTCACTACATTTCCTACTATTTACTTTGCACCGGTACATTCCTAGTTACATTTTGAATCTTTTGTTACTCCTCTTTTTCAACAGGAATCAATTTCCAAAACCTCAAAATATGAGTTTGTCTCATCCAGTCATGATCAGGATTAACACTGCAACGTAAACTTCAGAAACAACCTGAAACCAACATCAAGATTTCTCATATTTGTTATCATGACTAATAATCTTTTGTTGCCCTGAACTCCACAGTTAGTTTTAAGTGTTTCCTCCACAATTGTATTGGTACAATATTCCAAAATTTTACACTTTTTGGGAATTTCCTTTGTTATATATCATGCATTTGTTCAGATTTGTTACAAACACATCACACTTGCTCTTTCACCATCTCATCTGCATTCTCTAGCCTAATTTCTTTAAGTCCCTCTTTTGGGGAGCACAAAAGATCCCAAAGTTTCTTTCACTAATGACAGAGAATGGCTCAAAATGGATAACACACCAATAACAGGCAAATGATCCTTTTAGAGGTTATTGTTCGCTGTTTCTTCATTCTCATTAAGGACTGGGGGTCCAGCGTGTAGCAAAGGAATTTTTGTGTGATAGAAGAAGACAAAGAAGTAGCAGCACTCAATGCACAATACCAGAAAGAAAATTGTCAGAGTCAAAGGAGCCAACAGCACCAGAGCACTCAATGATACCAATAACCCAAATATCATTTCTTACATCCTAAGTTCTAATGAGTTAGAGGATAACTTCGATGGTCTTGGTGAAAAGAAATTTGATGATTTGTTCAAGTACTTTTTGACAATGATAGTATGATCTTTAATGTATTTTTAATTTACATTATATATCATAATTTATAAACTACAGATATTATCAATTGTGTATCTTTTGTTTATTTTTGTTTACTTTTAGGCAGATCATGCACAAAACATGCATATCATGTTTATTTTTGTTTATATTTTAGTTTCTTATGTGTGCACATTGAAAGCCTTACAATATCCAGGGTTCCTTAAAAATTAGCATTCCTAAAAACCACCCCCATACCTTGGTAACTTTGCTTACATCCTTTGCATGAATAGCTAATTGTTTTACTGATTTCTTTCTGATTCTGGGCCATTTTTTCTCATTGCTTCTGGCTTTCGTCGGCTGCATTTCTCACACTGATCCTTGATTCTTAACCAGCAATGATATGAGTGATTTTCCAAATAACTAACACTACCCTGCATCTCTACCAAACCATCATGGTTGCTAAAATGTGATCCATATAGATGATCGAAAAAAAAGATAAAGATAAAGTGCTCCAAGAGAACAACTCCAGATGACAGCCTTTCGGTCTTCATTTTTCTCTCTTTTAGGCATGTCAGTCTGAGAGCATCTTAGAAACGCTGAGCTCACCAATATAGAACTAAATTTTTTTCGAAAAAGATTATGATACCTTAAAACTAAACCCTTGGTCATAACTCAAGGGGTGATGCACCTTACAAATACAAAATTTAAATTTTAGAAATAGTAAATTGTTCTTTCAAATATTAACTGGATAAATTTGACTTATTTAAATGTATCCATGTTCAGGTAAAAGAACTAAAAACCCGATTCGAAAGATGATACCATAGACAATGACAAAATATTGGCAACATAAGTCTTTAAAATTGTTCAAAGAATCAAAACTCTCAAGCATAATGCAAGAAATTCTTGAAGTTATTTAAAGAAAAATTCTTGTTCTTATCTGATGAACTGATGCTCACTTGCTTACTGTTTAGGCATTACTATTAAGTTTTTACTAACAAAATGCAAACCAACAGTAACCTTTTTATCCTCGATTTTCACATCAAAGAACATAAGGATTATGTTTAGATGGCTATAAAATTTGTTTCCTCGGGACCAAAGTTGTCTCTTATTGGTTTGTGTGCATCTTTGGCATGGTTAGATGATTTTGTGAATGTAGGCAAAAGCAGTGTACAATAAGCTGACACAAAGACGAAAAAAACTAATTGCATAACGGAGCTCAAAATTCCAAACATGAGTAAATAATGTATGTACAATTGTATGCTCATACAGATACTTTGTGAGCTCCTCGAAGTTTGAAGAAAAAGAAAATAGAAAGTTTGCAGAACATTTAAATATGGTAATAATTAGTGTATCCAACATCCGATGAGTTGTTTGCTGACTTTCAGAGAAAATTAAATTCAAAGATAAGTATATAATTTGGATGCAAATGCATGCCCATAAAGATACAGGCAAGAAAGATAAAGCAATTTGTGAGCTACGCAGAGTTTAAAGAAAAGGAAAACGTAAAGTTAGCAGAAAAATTGAACACAGTAATAGTAAATATATCTAATATCTGATTAGTCAAAAAAGTCGGACTATTCGTGCACAGTGCACCAAAGCAACGGATTGCTTACCGACTTCTAAAAAGAATGCATCTAACATCACCTCACGCACCTCTTAAATAATGAATATGAATAAGAAGAAAGATGTTGGATAAATGAAGGACGGTAATCCCAATCACTTACAGGGGCTGCAGACTTCGGAGCAGGTACCCACGTATAGGGCTCTCCTCAATTTTCATCTTCATCTTCATCTCTCCATAAACTCATTTGCCCTGCCCAATGCCCACTCAATTATTCAAAAGAATGGAGCCCTACCATATGCTATGCAAATTTCCACCTCCACTCCCATACTTTGATGTTAAGCAAGAAACCCCACCATCCTCCCTCCCTCTTGTTTTGCTGCTGTTGCTGCTCCTCTCGAGACAAACAGGATTATACCCAGGAAAGAATAATATAATTTCGAGAGAGGGAGGGGTAATCACAGCTCATAACTATGTTCACCTCACAAATCTCGTCGATTATATTGCGCTACCTGAAATTAGATTTAAAAACACACAATGGGAAGATGATATTCGGCTTAAGCTACAAAACATTTATCCGATATGACCTAAGGATATTAGGTCTTTCACTCTTCAAACTTTTTTGTAATGGTGAAAATTGACTAGTCGTGCACTTTTCCCTTATGTTTTGGGCCTTCTTTGATAGGGTGTTCTAATTCTAATAATCATTTACAATTAGCATATTTGTTTGTAAATTGATTTTATGTTTTTATTAGTATGGAATTTTTAGATTTTTATTTTTTATTTTCAAATTTATTAGGTATAATTTTGGATAAAATGTGTAAATGTCTAAGTTTTAAATTTTATTTTGTTAATTATTTTATTAATCATTAAGTTGGCACAATACATGTATGTTGATTTGTGTGTTTCATTGTTGTATTTAAGAACATTCATTCATTCATTTGAAATCATATTGGAGTGTTGGAGATTGGCAATAAGAGAAGAATATTTAGATCTAAGGGCTTAAAAGAAAATATATTTTACATTTGTCTTCTTGTGATATCATCATAGGTATGTTACACACTTGCTTGTTATCTTCAAATCTTCACTCAAAGCTATAAATTTAATTCATCAAGGGGTCTAACCAAGGAGAATATGAACCTTGTGATCTAATTGATTCTCTACATGTGTTTGAAAACACTGCTAATCCTTATGAAGCATCAAACATTATAAATCAAGGCAAGAAATATTTAGCAATATGCATTTTACTAGATCAAATTCATGCACCCCAAATTTAGATCTATGTTTGTCATATGTATGTTGTCCTATGATCTCACCTTACCCATATAAGCAAGGTCTCTCATGTACTTTATGGATCCTTGATCATTGTATCATTGATCTATTTGATCATAATAATATTTTGCATTCATTATAAAGTAACTCACCATCTTGTCTATCTCTTGTAGAAGGTTAGTCTCTACTTTGCAAGTAATCCTGAGAGCTTGAGTCCATTGTTAACTCAAGTACATGGTATTAGAGCTTGAAATTTGCAAGCCTCTTCTCAAATATGGGAGCGATCAAGGCAAGAGTTTTTGTTGGGTGCATTTTATTGCCAAAAAAAAAACTAACTGTTAAGTCTAGAATACCCAAAAACCCATGTTTTCATATAAGGGAATTTATATTTTGGAGTCAAAAAATTCAACCATTTTTTTATAAGGTATGTAAAAATTCTACAAAAATTTCATATGATCTATACAAAATCTATATAGATCCATATGAATTTCATGTCATGTAGAATCGTGAAATCATACCATGTTATTAGTCATAGGTTAGCAAAATATTCCTTAAAGGTATACTCGTTAGTGTATGATATAATTAGTAGACCTATACAGCTATTGCACCAAAATTGTATAGTTGTCTGCCCTACATCACATCTTTGTCAATGAAGGTATGATCATTTTAAATAAAATATATATTTGTGTTGTGTTTTTGGGGGCTCTAGGTCATATTGAGCACCTTTAGTGGATTTCAACCTAGCCTAAGGGACTTAAGCCTTGGGTGACATGACCATCGCTACCCCAAATCACCATTAAATGGCCTACCCCCACATCTTCACCCAACAACCCAATCTCCACCCAAGCAATCGTTATTTATCCATCCACTATAAGTGACAACCTAAACAAATGCCTCACATTACATAAATCTAAGGTACTCATTATGTAATGTGAGGTATTTAAACCCTTATAATTTTTTGTGAGCTTGTCTTATCATACATCCCCTAAGGTTCTACCTTGGGATTTGACCTTCTAAATTAGGGTTTCTTGGATCTATTTTTCTATGTTGCATGTCTTATTTTCACATTTGTCTAGAGTTTGAAATATTTTTTTATATATGTTCCATACCCAATAGTCACCACTCCTACCACTCATGTTGTTTCTCCAAATGTGACCCCTACCTCTACTATTCTTGCTCCCTTGATGGCCCTATCTTCCTCTACACAACCTCTTGATTTTGTTCCTCGACATGATCTACCTCTTGGTTGTATTATGCTACCCTATCTCCCTCATCCACCACTACTCCACCTACCACATCCATTACTCCTATAACTTATATTGCTTGTGTCATCACTACTTCTATAGCCACTACTCATTCCTCCCATCGTAGACATCTCATAGTATTCATCCCTCCTACCCCATGTTCAATCTACTTTATAATGTGTTCATCCATCCATAATTATGAGCCACCTTTCATTAGTCTTCTTCCATTATCTAAAACACTCCTAATATTATTATCATCCCTACTTCTATCTCAAATACACTATTGTAAAACATAGCTAACCTTAAGATGCTACATACTTGTTGGCTCATGGTATTGTTGCACCACAATTTAAGATGCAATGATAAAGGTGGTCCTAGTGCTCATTTGTAATATTTTGATGTTGCATGTTTATGTTTTGCATACATGAATAAGATCTTAATAAAGTTATTTCCAACAACCCTAAAAGATTGTGGCATTCAAATGTTTTATTCTTTACCTCATGGTCTTGTACAATTAATTGTTGAATTATTTGTCACATTATTAAATAATTTTCACATTAACATGGGCTTTAAAATAATTGTGAATTGTTTAATTGAATGTGCCCAAAGAAGTATTGGACCTATCAATGATTATTTTATTCTATTATAATATTTATGTTGCAAACATAAGTATCAATTTAACGATGATGAGCTCTAAATTATGTTTGTTGAAGGACTCCTTTCCATTATTAAGAGTAATGTACACTTGATTAGTGTTTCTTCTTTTAGAGACACTTGCACTCACTTAAAGTATCTTGAGGTCAAATTTATTATATTTATCACACTTAAGTATGGATCATTGTCTTATTCTACATCTTTTCAAAAGTCTAATATGTGTTCCAAGGGTAATGATTCTAAAGAGAAAAAATATATTGTGCATCATGTGGCTAATACTTCAAACCTACTATCATTCAAGATTGATACTCGAAGGAACTATACTGCTATAAAATCCCTTGGACACTATACTTTAAAGTTTGTTGAGATCCAATATGATCACTCTTCACCTATTTTTCCATTAGATCTAGCTAGAGGAATACTTAATAATTTCAATGAGAATACATTTTGCAACTTCTATAAAATTAATGGATATTCACAAGGTTGCATGGTTTTGAAACAAAAAGTATAAATTTTCATTGATAACAATATGGTTCATTTTATTGATTCTTGTATCCAAGCACATATGGATACTGTTGAGGATATGATATACTCTAGAGCTACATATTCATCTTCTCCTCCTACTTCATTGATCGCATTTTTCAAATGAGGAGAACCCATGAAATAATGATTATGATCCATTGTATGTCATTGTTTTGATACAAGATAATATAATTGGTGGCATCCTTATAGAAACCATTTAAATTAATACAATATATACACTAAGAATTTCCTAGTTTCCATACATTTGAAGCCAAGTTATAATGCTAATTTGGGAGTATCCTTAAAGATGACAAATGGAATATTAATTCACACTTTAGGTTCCATTATTTCATATCTTAAGTTTGGACCTAAGGAAGCACAAATATTATTCAAATATTCTTACTTTAATAGATTTTTTACACTACTTGGTAGACCTTAGTTAGAACACATCAAAGTTGTACCTTTAGTTTGCATAGATTTGTAAAACTTATTTATGAAGGTATATTTGTAAAGATCAATGTATTCATGCAATCCTCTTGTGAAATCGAAACATATTTCTTTGGATGCTTACGTTCCTACTCCAATGAACCTCCATATGAAAGTGAAAAGGATCTACATGAAGTATATCGAGTATAATCAAAAGCACAAAAGGAACAAAGGTCTTCAAATATTTATAATTCAAACTTCTATCTTGCTTCCCTATCATTAGATGGAGTCCTTACAAACCACCTATGAGTGGAGAGAGAATTACATAGTAATTTTTTTTAAATATGTGTTCTTCTTGCTTCTAACCTTGTAATTGAGGGGTAAAATAGGTTTTAGGGAAAATGAACATTGAAAATATAATAAAAATTAGGGTATGAATGAGTGGATAAAGTCAATTTTTCAAATTTGAATAAGGACACTAACACCCACCATGCGCAAGAATCCTAAAAGTCAAAAGTTTATATTTTCAAGGTTGACAACAAGGGTGTTAGGTTGTCTCCATTCAGTATCCTTATATGACTAGGAAAAATACCAAAAATAGGTTGAATGGTCCTAAAACACAACCACGCCAAAATGAATGTAGAAATGTAAGGTGAAGATTGCAAAGTAGGTAGTTTTTGACCTTATATTTTTTACCAAATTTCGTGGGTTGATAATACCAAGTAAAGAAGCCCTTGCCATTTATGGGTTTTAGAAGGTTGATCTTAACATAGACCCAAGGTTGTATGTAAAATGGCATCCACTAGATGAAGGGTGGATCAAAGTGAACTTTGATAGGGCTACAAAAGGAAACTTGGGCCCTTCAAGTGCCAGGTATATCATCCGCAATCACAAAAGAGAGATATTGGCAGAATGGGTGAAAAGGTTAGTTGATGGGACAAATAATGAAGCAAAGTTCCAAGTTGCATGCTTGGGGTTGTAGTTGGGGAAGTGTTTGGGGGCAAGTAAAATATACCTTGAAGGTGATTATATGATCACCATTAATGCAATTAGAAGAAGGGCCACCCCAAATTGGAAACTTAGCACATGGTTATTTCAAATTATGGAGATCATATATGGCCTGGAGGATTATAAGGTATATCATGTCTATCAAAAATAGAATTATGAGGTAGATCATTTGTCAAAGATCTCCATTGATGTAAAGGAGCAGCACAGTGGTACGCTAGTACTTAAGTATATTGCTTCACACGAGCGGTAGGTGTAGGGATAAGCAGGATCAAGGACGGTTTTAATGCTTAGATAGTTGAAGCACTTACTCAGGCGTCATTTGGTGGTTGCTTTAGCTTTAAGATGAGTGTGGGAAATCAAATTCTCACACAATCGTAATGGAGTCTACCATATGTTTGGGTGCTAAGGAGAGGAAAATGGCGTTCAAGGGTTCAGTTTCGATCACCAGGTTGAAAAGGATTTTCAAAGCCAACAATGAGGAGGTGTTGTGACCGATTAAAGATATATTGGGTGCTCATTTCTTACTATCAGTTTACCATTTCCGTGTCGATGCAGAAATATCCTTGATGTTTATGGTCTGGTTGTTCCAGGCACATGAGGACATAAACATGGCGCATTTCTTAATGTGAAAGTTTGTAAATGCTCATTGGTGGGAGGCAATGGATCATTTTATGGGAATGACAGTTCCAGGGCTGGGTCTACAACCAATGAGTAGGGTTTTTCTGCTACTTACCTAACTATTTAATGACCCCTGGGTTCCTTTCATTCTATGGAGCATTCGTGAGGACCAAGAGTTGAGGATGGCAGAGGTGGCAGGCAATATTTCCCTATTGAAGCAAATCGTTGGGGTAAGCAACCTGTTGGGGAGGATGGTTGTGTTGGTGCTTCCTATGACATAGGAGGATGGTGAGGGGGTGGACATGTTGACTACAAAGGACGTCGAGATGGAGCTAGAGGTGGATGTTTAGTAGGAGGTCAAAGCCCAAGTTCTAATAAAAGTTTGTAATGATGTTTTTTAACATTTTGTCATGTTGATGGGCTATGCCATGTTACTGATGTATTCAGAGTTGAGCCCCCTTGTGCCCAATACACCTATCAAATAAATTATACCAAGTAAAGAAGCGTGATAAATTAAAGTAAGGTACATTGCATATTTTTTTAAAAATCAAAAGATATGTAAGAAAGGACATATATGGGAGAGCACATATTTTAGATCTTATTTTTGGTTTCCTCCACTTTTTTGCATAAACTCCTATCCTACAATACATTGAAGCAAAATAAAATGCATTTACTATACAATAAACAAAGCCATGCTAAGGAAAAAAAAAAAAAAACTAAACACAAAATAAAATTCTAAATGTAAACACACACAAAACTCCAAGCAAACCATATGTATACTATAATATGTTGGAAGGTTGAAGAGAATAATATCCATGAAGGATGACATAATTATAGAGGAGGTTATGGATGAGTTGCTAGTAAAAAGATACCTTGGTAAAGGTTTGGTTATGAATTAACCAATAAGATGTGGTGGAGAGAGATTGATGATGTTGTTGTCACTAAAATTTTTGGTCATGCATGTCTAATATTAAACTAAAAAATAGTAAAAATGATGATGGTTGCATGGTCACCACCTAATTATATGAGGTTGTCACTCAACAATTTAGCCCATATCCTAAAATAATAATGTGATAATGAGTGCATCATGCCTAACAATTAATTGTAACCACCCAATAGTCAAGAGGCTAGACCAAGATAAGTAACAATGCTACAAAAAACATCTTGTAAATAATATATAGTATCCCCCTTAAATTGACTAGCAAAGATCAAAGGTGCCAATCAGCTTAAGAAAAAGTATGATAGGAGAGAAAGGAAAATTTTCCAATGGATTGCAATGGGATAAGATAAAATAGGGAACATGTAAGGGGTTTCCCCTAGTATTGAGAAATTTTTCCCCTACTTGGTGGGAAAATGCTTAATGTGTTGAATACATTTTGAGAACAAAAAATGAGTAATAAAATGGCAATATAAAAAAAAGACCAAAGAAAAAGGAGAGAATATAACTAAGATGTCTTCCCCAAGAGAAGCACAAACGTGATAAAGTAGGAGAAAGGAAAATGTTTAGAACAATGTAAAAGTGTGTATATCTTATTGGCAAGGAGATGATAACATGTGAGACAATGAAGTAAAGTAAGAGGAACCATATAATTGCAAGCTTATGTACGAATCTTGAGATGAGAGTATTGCACATGTATTTGAATAATGAAAAGAGGTGTGTGTCTACCTAAGATTCCAAAAGATAGATCAATGATGAGATAACTGTCAAGCAAACATGACTGCGTGCAAATCACTAAGAAACATACTCCTATAAATAGTAGAAACATATATGATGAAAATTGAAGACAAAAAGAAGAAAATGGTGAAAATATTGGAAGTAGATATGAGAGGTAACAAACATAAAACACATAGACATGGGAAGGTACAAAGAGTTTTATGAGGATGAAGATAGTCCTAATATGAAAATATATAATTATTTATAATTAAGGATCATCGTGTTACACCCCATTGTGTATTTACCTATTTACTATTACTATGGTTGGTTAAAATATTGAATAAATGGATGTGCTTGTATTTCTGATTGGAAAACATGTATTTGCACTTTGATTATATATTGTTTGAAAATGATGAAAGTTAAATTTATTTGATGTTATGATTAAAAGTTAAGAAAGAATGATTTAATTTGATATTCTCATTATGAGATGATTATATGCAAATGATCATTTTGATGAACAACTAACTACCATTGCAATGTTCTAAGTTGAATGCAGATACATGGATCAAACCTCTAGAAGGAGGGGAAGTATCACTCAAGAGAAGTGATTGGTCGAATAACCCCTAAACAAAGCCTAACTGAACTTTTTCACACACACATATGTATATATACATCATATGCATATATATATATATATAATCGATGAGTTTGTAAATATGTACCATTGTTTAAATAAGTGAATGTATATATATGGATATATGTGTGTATATATATATACATGTGTGTATATACATATATATACATGTGTATATATACATATATATACACATATTGTGTATATCAATATATGTATGTATATATGTATATAAATATATACATATGACTTTATATATAATAAAAGATAACATGTATGTATGCTATCAATATATCTGTGAATGGTGATACTAGACCTGAACAAACACAAACAAACAACACATTGTTAGTCTATTATGCAAGTTAAATCATCATTCCCCATAAGATTCATTTGAAATATCAAGAACAAGAAATAACATGAAGAACACAAATAAAAGCTATCTAATCTTGCTCAAAACAAACAAACTCTCAATCCCATGGGGAAATTGGTGCTATTTTGATGTGGAAAATAGCCCTTTCCCAATTCCTTGCAAGCTTGGTGATGATCAATGGTGAAGATTTGATGCTCCTTGATGAAATTTCTCCATAGCCTAGCTATGAAATGATGAAAAACTATGAAAATGGATGACAATGGATGAAGTTGCTCAAAACATGAAGATAATGACTTTGCATAAGTTGTGGATCCAAAATCAATATGAGAGCCTTCTATTCATAGAAGAGTGTATAAGAGTGAATTGTCACCCCATGTGCAAATCCCCTTTTTTCCTTTATCCACCTTAGAAAACCAAGTTCAGAGGCTTAATTCCACCTAATCCTATTGCTTGCATCCCACTTGGCGCCTATTTTGAGTGTCGGTGGAGGCGTTTATGTCGGGGATGCCTGCGCAACACGCAGGCGTCCATGCAGTGCACTTATGTCCATGGCAGATTCCTGCAGCTGAACCTGTAGAGGCGTTACTCTTCTCATTGAAAGTGAAGTTGTAACGCCCCCTTCGGCCGATCGATCCAAATATGGTCATTTTTCTCCATTCCTCCTTCAAATTCATCCCTTCAACATGCATTATAACTTCTACAACTTCTTCACTTCATTCACAAACTTCTTAACAATCTCAAGCACTCATTTTATCACTCCACAAGCTCACTCTCTGTCTCACTCCAAGCATTCAAGCATTCCATTACAGCCAAAGCAACACTCCATCACTTCAGTAGAGCAAGTTTGGGACCACACCATTGCAGTAGAGGCTCGAGTACTCTCATTTTCTCCCCCAAGCAGCCTTGAGTGCTCTTGGTGGAGGTGGTAAGCTTCCCTCTTCTCTCCTCTATCACTTGGTTGAGTAGCATAACACTGTTTTATAGTGCTTCTTTTCTCTTTACTACGTTATTTTCTTTATCTAGTTTCCTTGGTTGTCCGTGGAGGTGGAAACACCTAAACAGGGGTCTGACTGAGGCAGACCCCTATACAGCCACCCAACATTCTCCTCTCTTTTTATGTGTATTAGCACGTGCTTCTCAAGGGATCAGCTGGTGAACGAATTCCTTGGTGAGATTCTCCTTATTCTCTTCACTCTTGTGTATTCACTTTATAATATTAGAGAGTATTTCATTTACTTAATCACATCATTATGACCCTTTAGTTAATCAGCTGAGTTGTTAGCTAGTTTTATTGGTTTGACCTCATCTTCACTGTTGTCTGGTCGTACGGACGCCAACGCACTTTTGAGATGCCAGTGTGTCATGCTGACATCTAGAGACCGCACTTTTATCCTTAGACAAAGAGATTCTTGAGGCGTAGTGTTAGACCTAAAAACTGGCTCACCTAGCCCCTTCCTGTGTTTCGGGTTTGCAGAGTAACTAAGAGGCCTCACAGTCCTCATTACTCTCGCCTCACATTTCCTTACATTACACTTAGCTGAGGTAAGTTAGGGCAGCCTCTCACATCTTGACCCTCTATGACCTAGAGGGTCTTGCATGCAGTGGTCCCCCTCTCTTACATTTTTGGTGAACCTGACGTGAACCAATGTCCATTCATCCACTAGTGCTGAGATCTCTCTTGTGTACTTTGTGACTATTGTGTTCCTAAGTGTTGTGAAGGTTTATGAGCATCACGACCTAGTCCAAATTTTTTGGGTATATCATTAGGAGAAGTATACGAAACCTCCCGATGGAAAGGATGAAGGTCTCGATTGGTCTCTCTACGGGCCTTTTCTCTGCTCCCTCCATTAGTTTGGTTGCACAGGAGCAGTTGTCAAGGAACGAGATGGGATTCGCTGACGAAACCGATCACGTTCCCACTCCCCCTACATCTCCTACGCCATCATCGGTGGATGAGAATGAGGCCATTCAAATTCCTGCATAATACATTGCCACCCTTACTAAGAAACCCACTTGGAAAGAAACTCGAAGATGGCTAGAGCCACTCGGGTTGTCAGTGAATTGAAACATATGATGAGTAAAGATCGAATGGGCATTGAACTTCTAACTAGCCTCCTTGGTCTCACCGAAGCATGTGCTCCTTCGAATAACCCTAGCTTCGCACAAGGAGTCACTTTCGAAGAATGTGAAGGATAGTTAGGAGTATCAATGCCTCCCAAATCTATCTATATGGCCAACGTGGTCCCTTCTATCAGTATCTCTTCTGCTTTTGAACAACCTGAAACTATCAAGGTTAACAGGGTCCCCTTGGGATTTAGCTTCACCCCTCCTGTCACCTCTAATGGTGGAAGCTTCACCAAGATGAGTGGTGGGGGCTTTGGTAGTGGTGGTGGATTCGGTAGCAGAGGCGGTGTTGGTGGAGGCAGCTCCAATGGAGGTCACGGTGGTGGTTCTGGCAGAGGCCCTACTGGTGGCAATGGCTCTGGTGGTGGTTATGGCGGAGGTCACACCAGTGGTGGCTTTGGAGGAGGCCTTGGCAGTGGTTTTGGAGTAGGTACCTCTGGCCCTCTATCTTCTAATGACCCTATTTTGAACACTCTTCTTTAGAATATGGGTAAGATGCAGAGTCAGTTGGTGAGTCTTTCCCAAGCCTCTGCCCAGCCTATCTTCCAACCCTTCTTCTGACATAGCCCTTTGTCAGTGGCCATCTTGAACACTTCTTTCTCGCAAGGAATGGATATCCCTAAATTTGAGAAGTATGGTGGTAAGAGAGATCCGCAGACACATGTGTTTGCCATTAACGCCCTTTTCATCGACTTCTTCCATCACGATGCGTTGATGGTTAAACTGTTTCCCCAATCCCTCAAGGACACAACACTCGAGTGGTACTGTTCCTTGCCCGACAACTCTATTTTCTCATTCGATCAACTCGTAAACCAATTCCTTAGACAGTTCCAAGCAAACATCGGGCCGAAGATGACCTTTTCGAATCTCGTCTGATGTAAACAAGGAGATAATGAAAAAATCACTAATTTCATAACACACTATCAAGTGCTACTTTCATAAATCTCGTATCAACTGCCTGATTTTGACATGCAAAAGGTATTCATAGGGAAATTACAAAGGCCTTGGAAAGAGAATTTCACCCTTATGAAATACCCCTCTTTCGTGCACTTGTGTGTAGCCTTACGAGAATACCAACAGACGGTTGTCCAATTGGGGGATTCTCCTCGTGCTCCTATTCTAAGGGAAAGTCCATTGTATCAATCTCTAGGAAAGGTAAGGCCATTATGAATGTAGTAGCTGTTGTTGATGACAACGACCTCAAATGCAACCAAAAGTTCACAAAGTTATCAAAATCTTATACTTTCGTCTTACAAAAGTTCTTGAAAGATAAGATTGTAACTTTTCCAGCCCCTAAGCATGTTAAAGAACCCTACCCTAATTGGTATGATGAGAGCACTTATTGCCAGTACCATCGTGTTAATGGACATGATACCGAACATTGTATGTGGTTGCGTCATGAGATACAAGATTGTATTGAGGACGATACCATTCATCTCGATGGGAATAAAAAAATGCTAATAAATTAGTGGTGAAAGCTAATAGTGAGCTACAGATATACACGGATCCGTTTCTGTCACACTCTACTAACATGATTATTTATCCCACTGGTTCTGTTACCCAACCCGAGGCCTATGTCAATATGGTCACGTAACTTCCACTGTTCCACTTGCACCCGGTTCACCGGACATTACATTTACATCATAGGATTTACCCTTAAACAACAAACCTTTGCCTCTCTACATTCCTGCTCGTGTCAATGGTAACATTGTGACAGGAGTCTTGATAGACCCCGCAAGCCGCATGAATGTTATCACTGAGGAAACATTAGTATTAAATTCATTACAAAAGGAAAAATATGAAGAAACAAAATCCACCATCCATACACACGATGGTATGTGCCTTAAACCTTACAACTCAATCACTTTGTCTGTCTTGGTTGGACCTAGGGCCGTCGACATAGTCTTCGATGTTATCTCAAAGTCGGATATGTTCAGGCTGAAGCTAGGCATACCTTGGCTCACCTCCATGAATAGAATCGCCTCCGTTATTCACAAGTGTTTAAAGTTCTCCCATGAGGGTGTCGTGCACATAGTGCATGACACTAGATACCAATCCTTGGTGTCCCGTGGTGGATACTTGTTGGATCACTTTTGGCCCTCCCTAGTCGGTTTGCTTCCTCCAAGTACCTACTTTACAAGAACTATGTGAAGTATAAAACTGGGGGCAAAGGGGAGCCAAAGCTGACCCTTCCCATGACAGAACAATCAGTCACCTCCTCTTCTCGAGAAGAGAAGAAGAAGCCTGCATCGACTAATCTCCCTTCCTCGAAAGGGAAGGAGAAGTCCATGCCGAGTCCCTCTCATTCCTGTAAAGGAAAAGAGAAGGCTACCTTCTCCTAGTTTGCCTCATCCTCTCCCCCTTCTTGGGAAGAGTATTGGATGAGTCAGCTTGGTGACTACCCACTAAGTCTGATGATTCATCCTTGGTGTAGGCCCAAGCTCAGGATCGCGGAACTCCCTAATGAATACCCTAGCTCGTGGTATTATTTATACGACATAAAGAAAGGTTATCGTAGAGAATTTGATCCATGCCTCCTATTGCCCCTACTCCTAAGGCAGTGAGCAAAAAGAGGCCTGCTGCCGAGGCTCTCAAGTCGACTCCTCATGTCGCTCCTCAACCCATTCCTCATGCTCCCATGCAGGAACCTATCCCTCCACCGAAAACAACCGAGGTGGATGTTCCCATGGTTAAGCATGAACCTTCTATCCCTTCGCAAATCCTGGCCTCTAACTCCAAGAGCCATATAAACCACCTTGTGCATGAACACAAGCGCCGACGAAAGGCTCTCTTAGCTGAGTAGTCCACCTCGCAAAGAAAGGAGGAAAAAATGATCGCCCTTACTTTAGGGCCTCCTGCAACATCTTCTTCCTCCCTTCCTTCTGCTTCTCTCTAGTCTAGCCCTATACTGCTCTCGGCTTCCGTTGTGAGTATGAATGCGCCTAACCCTAAACAGGTACAGGTGTTCATCGCTCCTTCAGTGGAGCTGCCTTTGCTGATGTCTGTTCTGGATATCCAACCTTTTCCGAAGCCTGTGGATATGATTAATACTTTGGTTGTATCTGTTGCGGTTCTTTCTTCCTCTTCCTCTACACCTTTGGCCTTATTTGTGGGAGTTCATCTCCTCCGATGAAACAGGAGGCGGAGGATGGTCCCTCCGGCAACGAAGGATGTAGGAGGACCCCACCTTCTCCACACAGTGGCCCCGCTTTGACTTGTTATGTCTTAGTGACATAACCGGTCCCAGCTTCCCCTGAGTTTGCCACTGCTCCCTAGTCATTTGGCGAGCTTAGCGGTGAACCTCAAGCACAGCCTATCCCATCCACTAAATTAGGCATGGTGCCCCTGTCGGGTGCATGTTTAATTTTGTGGATGAAGTCCCAGCCCTGTCAGTGATCTTCGCAAAATCGCTGACCTTAGCTCCACAAGAGCTCAGTGAAGAAGACCTTGCGAGGGCTTCTTCCTTAGCCCTTGTTGCGGGAGGGTCGAATGCTCCTCCTCTTAACATCCCACCATTGCAGGCTCGTCCTCCTTCCCCTCATGAGGATTTAGATTGGGAAGCAGATGACCTCTTGACTGATCAATGTTAGGAGGAGGCACCTTTTCTTGAACTTGTGTGTGTGTGTGTGTGTTTTCTAATGTGTTCCCCCGTGCTCGTGCTATGTGTGCCTGGATGACCCTCGTCACCCTTGTTGGTGCTTAGATACAAGCACGGTTTTTGTGTGATAAACCTTCTTCTATTTGTATCATCATTCTTCCATGTTTGTGTTTAATTTTCGATAAATTGGGGATGATGCAAAGCGTTGGGAGCATTTAGGCTTCCCTTCCATATTGACCCAATTTTTTTAATTTTTACTGTCTTCTCGTGTATTCTTCACATGGCCTGATATAGTAGGGGGTTGATGAAATTTCATTTATATACTATTAATACACATACTTATATATATTTATGAGTAGTTATGACCCCAAAATATCAAGCTACCCCTGTGTCCTTTATTTGCGTTTTCTCTCTTTTGCTTTATCTTTCTCTCTTCTTTGCTTGAGTTGTCCCTTTCATGTGTGACAATGCCTTCTCTTTAACATTTCAATTTTCAGAAAATGCATTCATTGTCAATGAATCTTTTCTCAAAAATCCATAGAAACTTTTCTTTGGAATCACATTCTCAACTTGGAACCCTAACGAAATGTGTTTCCTTCATCACGAGTTCATAAAGAAAGGACTTGAAGACCTTCCTCTGAAGCGGGACCAACTTTGACCTTCCCTGTTCATGGGGGCATATCCTTCCTTTTCAAATTCCTTGATGAATTGAAAATCTTTCAAAAGGATTCCTTGATGATGGATCGCTCTAAAAAGAGAAGAACATCTGCTTTCAAGTTGTGTGTCCCTTGAGTGGACCCCTTTTTCTTCACGGCGGGTTCCCAAGGGACCCTTCTTTGAAAGTCTTTACCTTGAATGAATTCATTCACGTCTAGCCTGGGGGTAGCCCGACTAGACTTATTCCATTCCCCTTTTCATGTCTAGCTCGGGGGCAGCCCGACTAGACCTGTTTCACATCTTCACGTCTAGCTCGGGGGTAGCCTGACTAGACCCATTTCATATCTTCGCGTCTAGCTTGGGGGCAGCCTGACTAGACCTTACCTTTCAAACAATGCGTCCCTTGAGTGGACCCCTCTCTTTTTTAAGGGTTCCTGAGAGACCCCTTTGAAATTCTTCTGAATCATCGACAGTCTACGTGACTATCCACCTACTTTCCTATTTGGCCACTTCTTGACTTTGCAGAGTCCGCTTCCTTGGGGTTTCCTTCCTACTAGAGTTTTTGGGGAATACATTCCTTGCAGGTCTGCGAGCCTGTAAGGTGCTTACTTCACAGGGCTTCCTTCATGTGAGAGATCTTGGGGGTTTCCTCCTTGCAGGTTCGCGGGCCTGTAAGACACTTTGTTTTTCCAACTTCATAGTTCTGAGTAGCTATGGAGTCCTTTTCTTTCCTTGCACCTTCAAGTTCACTAGATCGCAGTCTACTTCCTCGACGATTTAGGTATACGTTTCTAACCCTACTCTTTCTTGATCTACTTTACTGAGCACTCATTAATATTCATCCTCGCTAAAGTGGGGGAAAAATGTATAAGAGTGAATTTGCACCCCATGTGCAAATCCCCTTTCTGCCTTTATCCACCTTAGAAAAAAAAGGTTCAAAGGCTTAATTCCACCTAAGCCCACTGCTTGCATCCCACTTGACACCTATTTTGAGTGTCAGTGGAGGCATTTCTGTAGGGGACGCCCGTGCGGGGCATAGACATCCGTGCGGCGTGCTTACGTCCCTAGAAGATTACTGCGGTCGAACCTGCAGAGGCGTTACTCTTCTCATTGGAGGTGAAGTTGTAAAGCCCCCTTCGACTGACCGACCCAAATATGGTCATTTTTCTCTATTCCTCCTTCAAATTCATCCCTTCAACATGCATTCTAACTTCTACAACTTATTCACTTCATTCACAAGCTTCTTGAAAATCTCAAGCACTCATTCTATCACTCCACAAGCTCACTCTCTCTCTCTCTCACTCCAAGCATTCAAGCATTCCATTGCAGCCAAAGAAACACTCCATCACTTCGGTAGAGCAAGTTTGGAACCACACCATTGCAACAGAAGCCCGAGTACTCTTATTTTCTCCCCCAAATAGCCTTGAGTGCTCTTGGTGGAGGTGGTAAGCTTCCCTCTCCTCTCCTCTATCACTTGGTTGAGTAGCATAACACTGTTTTGTAGTGCTTCTTTTCTCTTTACTACATTATTTACTTTATTTAGTTTCCTTGGTTTTCCATGGAGGTGGAAACACCTAAACGGGGGTTTGATTGAGGCAAACCCCTATACAGCCACCCAACATTCTCCTCTCTTTCTATGTGTAGGAGCACATGCTTCTCGAGGGATCAACTAGCGAACGAATTCCTTGGTGAGATTCTCCTTATTCTCTTCACTCTTGTGTATTCACTTCATAATATTAGAGAGTATTTCATTTACTTAATCACATCATTATGTCCCTTTAGTTAATCAGTTCTTAGCTAGTTTTATTGGTTTGACCTAATCTTCACTGTTGTTTGGCCGTACAGACGCCATCACACTTTTGAGACGCCAACTTGCCACGTTGACATCTAAAGACCACACTTTTGTCCTCAAATAGAGAGCTTCCTGAGGCCTAGTGTTAGACCTAAAAATTGGCTCGCCTAGCCCCTTCCTGTGTTTCGAGTCTACAGAGTATCTAAGAGGCCTCACAGTCCTCGTTACTCTCGCCTCGCATTTCCTCACATTACACTTAGCTGAGGTAAGTTAGGGTAGCCTCTCGCGTCTTGACCCTCCGTGACCTGGGGTCTTGCATGCGGTGGTCCCCCTCTATTACAAAGAGAATGATGGAAGAATAGGAAAAATGGATGAATGTGAGACAAAAGACCAACCAATAGCACAATGCCACTTGTCAACATGTGAGTGGACAAAGGTGGATCACATTTTGATGAATGTGCACATTAATGCCATTAGGTGGAAATTCAAAATTGGAGAAGTGACATGTTGGAGGGAGATGAAAGATGAATTAAATGCCACTTGACTCAAGAAAAGGACATGTAAGAGGCCTTTAATGCCTTGTTGGATGGACAAGTCCTTTTGGGGGGAGATTTTCAAATTTGAGGAATATTCCAACTTTGATGCCTTTTTGAATGAAAATGGATGATTTATAAATTAATTAAATTGATTTTCATGAGCAAGTTGCAAAATCTAGAGGATTTGAGGGATTAGAGTTAGGATTAATCATGATTTGATTAACTTAGATGATAATTAGCTAATTTGACATTTTGATTTAGATTTTAGGATTTAAATAAATCAAAATAAGAGGAATAATGATTTTAGACTTAATTAAATAAAGTTTTATTTATTTAATTAAAGAGGATGGTGTTGGACGTAAATCAAATAAAGATTAATTTATTTAATTTAAAGGAGATGACTTTAGAGCTTAATTAGATAAAATGAATTATTTAATTAAAAGAGGGAGTATAGGATTAACTAAACAAAATGATTTATTTAATTAATAGGAGATGATGACTTAATTAGATAAAATTGATTTATTTAATTAAGAGATGAAATATGATGAATTTAATTAAATAAAGATTATTTAATTAAATGATTAGTAAAGGAGACGATTTAGGACGGACTGGTGTTAGTAAAAATCAGTATATTTTACGTGTCTACAATATCGAATGATATATGTGTTCCATGCAAGGTTGATGAGTATACACAACTACATATATATAAATATACATATATATATGGATATATATACATGTATATAAATGTATATATGATGATAATATAAGAGTTGTTTAATATTTGCAAAGCGTTGAAGTTATAATGAATAAAGTGTAGATTTAATGATGTGTAATGTGCACAATGAATAAAAGATGTCATAGTATATAGCAAGCGCTATATACAATGCAATGATCAATAAATGTGAGTTGACCGATTTGCTATCAAAACGCATAATGCTTGTAGACTCAGTCAACATATTTAAAGAGGTTTTGGAATGATATTTAGTTGTTGACTTAGTCTTTAAACAACAACACCAAAAATGCACAGTGGAAAGAATTACGTGGTGCCAAAATATGAACCCGCATTATGATTAGTAGCCCAAGAACTGAGAATTATCCAACGATGGAAGACTAGGTAAAAGGTAGAATAAGACTTGGTTTTGCTGGAAAATTTAGGAGTCGACCTATTGGTTTTTACCTTGCATTGTTGAGATAAACTCTCGTTGTCTCTATTCTAGTTGATTTGTTGTTTCAAATAGATGAGTATTGCTTTATAATTCTACCACCAACTGAAGTTAATTTGTTGAGTTGACCATATAGCTAAGAAGTGTCAAATTGCAAATCTTGATAATAGGATAAGAAGTCTCTTAATTCTATATAGATAGGGGTGTGGGATAATTCATTTGGATGCTTTTTTTTATCTACATTATGTTGTTTTCATTCTGAGTTTTTATTGAGTGAGTTGAGAGTTGTTGTGAGGATAGTTTAGTAAGTTTTGTGAAGTATTTCTGAGTGTAGATTGAAGAATCTTGGATTCAATTGTGTTTGGAAGTCAGTTTTTTTCTTTTTGGAATTAGCGTATATCAGGCATGTTATTTTGCCCTCTTATATGCTTTATGTTTTTGAAAAATATTGAATGTTGATGATGTTTTGATTGGAAAGGAAACTGAGTTGCTAGAATAGGAAAAAAGATTGTGTTATTGAAAGAAGCTTATTATATTTTTACTCTTTATGTACTTTACGTAGTGTTTATACATACTCCATAAATAAGGAGTGAATGTGATCTTAGTATTATATACTATCGAAAGACAAAGCTAGGATAGCTTATATTGTTTTAATTGAAGTTGTTGTGTAATCGAACTAATGAGAGTTCATTGATTACCATAAAATTAGATTACCATTAAGGGTTATAACTAGGTAATGTGTTTACTAGGAATGTTATTAACATAGGTTGTTCCTGGGGTTAATGATTATCCAATGGAGGGAATTGCATATGCGTAGTTAATGTTATAAAAGGGATAGGTTGTTCCCAAGGTTAATGATTATCCAATGGAGGGAATTGCCTAAGCATAGTACATGAATGGTCATTTAACAAATTGAGCTAGTATAGTGGGTGAATGGAAGACTCTTTTATATGAAACTTTTGCCAAAAAAGTGTAGGTAGCCACTATTTGCACTATCAGTTCACTGTGTCTAGGTTTAGACAATTTCTAGTTCAATATTTTTATATTTGTAGTTGTAGCTACCATATGACTAGGTTCTAGAATTGTAGGGAACAACACAAGCTCAGAAAAGCTATTTGTTATGGGGTTTTACCAACCAATCTCTTTGTTGAAGGGAAGGGCCATCTTGCCATATGTGGTAGATGTGTGGGGGACCGCATTTGAGTCTGTGGTTGGAAGAAAAGCCCTTGAGTGATGCTTCTCCTCATCAATTGGTGGCCGAGATTTGCAGGGGATTTCCTAGACCATTTGTTACTAAGTGCTAGTGAAGCTCAAGGGTTATGTATGTTTTCTTATATACATGTTTATGGAAGTTGTAATGCAAGAAATGTTATCTTGAGATTTTAAATGTATTGGAATAAATGTACATTCAATTATAATGCAAATGGAAAGTTTGGAATATATGTTATTTCAGATGTGCATATTGTCTTTGAAATAGAAGAATTTTTTTATTGCTATAAGTTTTGAACATATTTATTTACTTGAGATTAAACTTGGTGAATTTACTTTCGTTGAACAATTTGCATGTTACACATCGTTATTGATTTTTGTAGAGAATCACACATGTGTAAGGAGAAAAAGATAGGAAATGGGAAATAAGAAAAACTAAGATGAAAAACATGTTTGGTTTAAGTCAACAAAAAAAGGGGTTTTATGCCTTCATACTTTGCATCATCCTCAAAAAACATAAGGAGGAATGACACAAAGAATATAAACAAAAAGTGGTAGAGATTACATGTGAGGATACAACATACAAAGGAAAATATAATATATAAAAATTCCTAATATTTATGTTGGCATAAAAACATAGATTGAGGACTAGATTTATATTATGTTGTGTTGTACCTTAATATGATAAAACAAGAAAGAATACTAATGAATTCATGGAAAGATACAAACTAAATCAAAATAATTATACATGCATATACTCATAGGCATCATAATAAAGAATCATATACATACCTATATGGTTCTTTCTTATGATGTCTATGATTATGTTTATATATTATATATTTGATCTTATATATAATATATATCTTACAATTACCACTCTTACATTTATATGTCTCTTTCATACATATATCACCTATATTTGTCTATTACATTCATATCATATATCTATTTATTCTCTTCTACAACCTTTATTACATCATTGTATCTTCTCATATATATCTATCTCATTTTATAGGTGGTACTTGTTATTTCATATTTAGCTTCTTATGATGTAGGGTTGTGATCATAGAGCACCATTTAAATATAGTTGTAACCTTATATTGGTACCATAAGGAATTTCTACTTGCCATACTATTGAAACTTAGGGTCTATAGTATCTCCCACGTGTTCTTGTTGCCTACTACTAGGTGTAAACACTTTTGATAGACTTATCTTATGTTTCCATTTCAATTTATCACCATAATTCTCTATTATGTCACCATTTAGAATTTTCAACCTAATATAATATGAGATCAAGCTATGTAAAGGGTTTTTAACTTGATTGATCAAAGTTTGCATTTTTATTTTAATCTTGTCTATATTATACTTGGGATTTAAAATATTTCTCATCCTTGAGACATGTAGGTTATAATCCTCTAATAAAGTGTAAAAAATCTTCCCCAAAATCCAAAATCTAAAAAATTGCTAAAATAATGTGTTGGTTATCTAAATTCAAAAAATTTAAGCTATAATAGGTCATTACATAGTTGTAGCTCATACAAATAAAGCTCCACTTTTTTATATTAGATATTGAGGATAAATAGTTAAAAAAAGAGTTACAATATAAGGTACTCACACCAACCACCAAATAGTTCCAATCTAAGAACAAGCATCACTAACCAATCTGCAGAAACATCAAACTAGCTAGCTTGCAAACTAACACAATCTAGACTCACAAATACCAAAAGATAATGTTAGATATTATATAACTGCTCCTAGAAATATTTTTGGTTACATTCACATAGTAGCTGACATCATAAGTTCTAATAGGTTCATAACTCACTAATCTTTTAGTATTTCTCCTCATTTCCACTTCTTTCTCTTTTTCAGGCTTGAAAACATTATTCTTCTCCATGTAGCATCTAAGCAATTGCAACTTGTTCTCATCCAAATTATCTATGTATTGTGGATAGAAATGCGCAATAAAAATCTCTTTCTTGTAAACTAAGGCGAGGCCCTCTTTCAACAAGATCATAAAGCTTTCCTTCAAAATCTCCATGATCATTGAAACATGCATCATGATATTAAATAATATGAGCTCATAGTAAGAGTTAGTAAGTTGTCTTCACTTACCTTAAAAAGTATCATCATTTCTTGCTTTGCACATGTAGCATAGAAAATTGTACTCCCTTGTAGGTGATAGTACAATTTCACGCTTAGTTTGGACCTATTTTAGTGACCTTAAATTTATGCATTTTAACCCTTTCTAAGTAGGCCTTAATTCCCTTTATTATGCATCCCAAGGCCTATTTATATCATTTTTTGACGTTGAAAAAGGCATTGAACAAATGCAACCTATCATTAAATTGCCCTGAAACAAATGTGTCCTAGAAGTTTGGGCTAGGACCCATTCGCCCATGGGAAAATGGGTCCCCTTACTTAGCTAGGACCCAAATTTTAATAGCTTCTTGGTGGCATTTTAACATTCAAAATTCAAATTATAATTATCTGATTGGGATCTAATCTTTAGGAAATTAGAGAAATTCCTATAAAAGTCTAGTCTTTCATCAATTCAAAAACTAAGAAGAAGAGAGAGCAAGAAAACCTAGGAGTATTTAAGCACGAAAAAATTTAGAATCTTGGAGCAACATTACTTGAAATTGTAGGTATTCAAGTCCATTTGTAGATTTGATCAAGCACTTTCACATGATTGAAGGTTGATGCCTATAGAAGAACATGATGGATTGTAGGATTGGGAGATGTATTTGGCCACTTCCCTCTACCTAATGACTTGTTTTTTATTGTTCTCATCTTCAAGCTTCGTTCTCCTATCAACCTAGAGTAAGGTATCATTATGTTTTAGATTTATTTGGGGTGTTTTGACTTCTCCCTAAGTGGACAAATTGTCATTATCATATAGGAATTATACTCTAATGCACTTGAGTAGGGTTTCTTTGCATCTTAGCTTATAACAACCTTATCCACACATAATTTTGGATCTCATACACTATATTTTATTAGATCCTTGTCATTTTATCAAGGTTTAATTACCAAATTTGGGGCTTTATTGAGGCAAACCCCCATACAAACAAACAAACAATTTATTTTATAGATTTATTCCAGGTCCAGATCCAAAGATGAAGATTTACAGGTATAAGAATAGAGCACAAATAGAGGCTTATAACATCATATTTTGAAGTTTTGGAAGCCCTAACAAGGAACCATTTGCCTAGGGGCGAATAGTCCCTTTGTACACATCATAATTAATTTTTGGTGACAAGTACATACCCTCTGATATTGCCCAGATCTACCTATAAAGTGTTGCTACAGTCTTCATATCTTCAGGAATCTACAATTTACATATTAGATCATATAGTTTCATTAGTTTAATCATTCTAAATCATTTCCAATTCATTCATAAGAATCAAAAGGATTAGATCCAAATCTGATTGACTCGCCTTGGAGGTTAAAAGTCAATCTATGTACCTTGTTGTTTTACATCCTAATGAAATCCTAGAAATGTTGGAATTAACCTTAGATTTTGGAAACTAAACTTAGGGCCTCCCCTCCACACATTTTTTCTTCATTTCATTTTGGTGAACTTGACATTCTTACTGATAATTCTGATTTGGCATTCTTTTAAACCCTAGATCTAGATTTTGCGTCTTTGTGTTTTTCATTCTTCATTTAGGGTTACATATTACATGTTGGATCATTTAAATCTCATAAAAATCCAAAAATAGTGCATACATTTTGCATCATAGTTTGCATTAGTGTGTGTTTCAATCATTTAGCTAAAAAATTAATTCAAAATTGCACTCAAAATTATCTTTTTTGTTTACACATTATCATATACTTGCACTTGCATTTCATCAAAAAATTCTAGAAAAAATAGTCATTGTAGAATCATTTTGTAACCAAAAACAATAATCATAAGTAGTAACTTAGACACCTAGTCTTTAATTTTTTAGAACCCTATACAAGAACTCATTCGCCCTTGGGCGACCCTATCCTTGTACAAGTGTCCAAATAGATTTTTGCATATATTTTTGTCTCTGTATTTGCATTGTATTTTTGTTGGAAAATCTTTGTTTTGGAATTTTGAGACAATGTATGTGCATGTTAAAGAAAGTGGTTCTTTTGTTTAGATTGAAAGCATTTTCCTTCTTAGCATCTCAAATTTTCAAATTTGTAGAATCATTGTTTAATTTTTTTGAATCATTGCATAGCTTGGGTAGATTAATATTCATTTTGCAAACATTCAAAACCTTAAAGTAACCCAACAAATTTCATAGACAAAACTTTAAAGAGTACATTAAAACTTAATGATTAACCTTGGAGAAAGCATAGTCATCTGATCATGTCAAATCTCTTTCTACAAGTTCATATATCTCTCAATCCCTTTAGTAGTGATGACTTTGACATGCTAGATGAAGCCCTTAAGGACTTCATCTCAATAAAATCATCCATTAAGACTTGTGATAACACAACACAACAACAAACAGTCAATGCAATTACACCTCAACTAATTATTTACCCACCTTCACAACAATCCCAAGTCCAAACCAAACCTGTGCTTATCATACGACCACCTCAAAATAAACCAAAACCTCAAGAATATATCTTAAGTTTCACAAAATAACTCACTAGTAGCCATGTGTCACAAAAACTAAGTTATAATACCATTGCTCATACATATAACATGAGAAACAATAATAAACCAAGACAAACTCAAGCCATCCCTGCATCAATACTGCTTCCACGACCAATCTTTCCTAGTGCCCCTCGCTTACTTTCACATAGTGGAAAGGAGTATGATCTTGTAGAACAACTTCGTAATATTCTTGCTAAGATTTATTTATGGGATCTCATTAATCCACTTATCATGGCATGCTTCAAAATTCTTTGCAAAAAGTTGTGGTTCCCCCTAGTGTACAACCAAATGATGTAGCAGCCCTAATTTAAAGTATGAACTCAGTCAATGTGGATATTATTTTCCATCAAAGTGAGCTACCTCCATTGGAAACACAAAAATAAAATGATGCTTTGATGACGATGGTAGTCATTAACAAGTGTTGGACTAAGTGTACTCTTGTGGATAATGGTTCAGTGCTCAATGTTTGTAGTGTCAATCTTTTGGATAAAGTGCGAGTGGACAAGACTAAGATTCAATCATATTCTTTGTCTATCTATGGTTTTGATAATATGGAAAAAAATTTTCTTGGTGTGATAACAATACTTGTTAAAGTTAGCAAGGTTACTTTACAAAGCACTATCCATTTCATGCCCCATGATCTTTCATATAATCTCCTTTTGGGTAGAACATGGATTCATGAAATGAATGCAATACCCTCAACATTACATCATATGCTAAAATACGTTTATAACAATAAGGTTTACATAATAAAATCTAATATAAAATCAAAAAAATATTTACAAACTGATAAAGGAATGGGAAGTCCTTTAAAGGCATTAATACCAACTTCAAAAGTGGAACCTTTGCAACAAGAAGACAAGGATGATTGTCTTTCTTCAGTATCAAAATTGTTAAAAGATGATTAGGGTTCATTGAATTTCACACCTACCTTTATGGGTGAATACAAAAGCACAACAACAACATCCGAAAAAGGAAAAGAAATGGTCAAGATATCAACACAATCTATAGCAGAGTCATCAAAAACATTTGAACCCACAACCTCTAGTAAAGAAGAAGATACAACTTATGAATACACCTATGATGAGATAGATCATGAGAAACCTCCATCTTCAAAATAAATGGAAGCTATTTATGGAAAAGGATATCAACTATTGATATAATTTGGTTATAATGGAAAAGGATGTGGAGTGAAAGAGCAAGGCATTATAGTTCCCATAAAGCCTAACATACAAGAGACAACAAGAGGTCATGGATATTTCCCTTCAAATATATCAAAAGCATCAAAAAAACCTTCACTTAATATCAATGTTATCATGCAAGATTCTTCTAAGACAACCCTCAAATTGATGCATCTTGAATTAATAGATACCACAAGTAATAACATGTCAATGGATAACTTTCAACATGATGAGTCTTTGCTTGAATTTTTGGGAGTTTATGATGTTTTACCAAGTTACCATCACAATAAAAGATTCACCTATTGTTTAAATACTAAGGGATACTTTGGAGAAGAATTCAAATCAAGTGATGTTGAACAAGATGAAAATCAACAAATCCCTAAGGTTCCAAGTCAAAGTGCATTACTTGTGGGCAATACTATAAACATACCAATGGATACATCAAATGAAGAAAAATTGATTCAAATAGGAAAGTTCCTTGATGATTATGAACAAGAATATCATGCAATGCTATTACATGACTTTCTGAAGATTTTTGCTTGGAATTATTCACATATGTTGGGTATTGATCCTAAGATAGTTACACACAACATTATCCTTGAAAATGATGCTAAACTAGTAAGAAAAAAGATACACAATATGAATCCTAAGATAGATTTATTGGTTAAGGATGGAATTGAAAAGCTCTTAGATGTGGGCATCATCCACCCTATTGATTATGGGTAAAAGCAAGAATTTGGGTCCACGAAGAGGGGAAGTTTCGGCCAAAACAAAAAATCGCAGGAAACGCGTATGCATTTTTAAAAAATGCATACGCGCTTTGGATCAGGTACCCAAGCATAAATTTGAACATGTATGCGTCTAGATTCAGGTACACACCTAGAAACACGTACGCATTTTATAACGCGTACATGTTATTGAAAGTTATTTTTTTTTAATAAATGACTACCATATTCATTTGTTCACTACAATTTGTCTGATGACCTGAGCAAGAGAGAATTTTGCGTACGCATTTCTGAGGGTTGATTTCAACCTAATTTTCACTAGCACCTCCTCCTGTCGACACAATTGACCTCAACGACCTCCAGGTTGGCTGAATTCTTCTCTTTTTTGGCTTTATATATTGCATTTTTGTTTTGGAATTGTTATTTAGTTTTTGTTTATTTTGTTTGTATTAGGTTGAATATTTTATAGTTTTTAAATTGTATTTGTAACGAAAAACATCAGCCAAACCAAAAATGTTAAATTATAAATTGAAAACCATAAAATCTATACCTAAATTAACTAGAATTTAACCTAAGTTGGACACAAAACTTAGAAATCAAAACCCTAAACCCTAGGTTCCAAAAAACATATAACTAAAAACTAAAACCCTTAACCCTAGGACCTAAACCCTAGGACCTAAACCTAAAATCGTAAACCCTAAAACCTAAACCTAAATTAGATTTATAATGTCTAGATTTTTTGTCTTTTTACTAGCCCTCGAATCACATAATCCCTACAATAATAACTTCTTAAGAAAATCTCATATCTTTATAACAATTCTTTAGTGAAGCCTTAATTTATATAAGATCACATTCAACCTTTGGTAATGCTTGTATATTTTCCATACACGGAGCATATCTAGTACCAATTTCTACATTTTCAAGGAAATAATATAACTTGTTTCAAATATGGTCTTAATAATGTTTATTACTGAGCCCAAGATTGCATTAGTAACACCTTTTATAACTCCTAATCCTTATTCTCCACCTCTAAAAACTCTTCAAATATGTATAGGCGTAAAATTGAACCCCTTGCAATTTCACATACATTCTTGCTCCTGCTTTAGTGTCCACTCCCTTAGCATCTTGAGTAGGTTCATTTTAGCCCTTGCATTGGCCTTTTTCCCTTCTCAGGATGCTCCAACACCCCTTTCTAGCAGCTACCCTCGTGTGTCCTCTTTGCATCAGACTTAGGGCTTTTCCTGTCCTCGTTATTTTGTAGCATGACGTGTCTGGAAATTAGCGCACCGCACGGACGTCCATGCGCCGCGCTAGCATCCTGCAACGTTTCAAAGCTCAAACAACTGTCTTCGTGCATGTTTGCCACTTTTCACCTCCTTCGGTCGGTGGTAACGGCCCGAGACGCCTTGTAATAGCTGAAGAAGCTTCTTTTCCTTCCTTAAATGCTCTCTTTTCACTTCATTTGCAACTCTTCATCTTCTAAGATCTTCTTACTTCTTCTAGCTCCATTCTTCCAAGTTCTTCCATCTCACTCTTGCTTGCACAAATACCTTATTTGTCACAACATTTTCACAAGCCCTTACAACACTCTCAAGCTCTCATTGCACCTATTTGCCACACACTCTTGGCTTCTACAACTCTCTTTGTCTCCTTCTTTGCAGCTCCTTTGGCTCTTGCAACTCCATCTCCCCTATCTCATGCTTGTGAGCATCTTGGGATTCCATATTCCCTTTCTATTGCATTTTATCTTTGTGATACAGGTTCTCCTCCTTGAGTAGGGATTACTTTTATCACCTTCTTTGTGATACGGGTTCTCCTCCTCGAGTGGGGATTGCTTTTATCACTCCTACTTGGTGGTGCGGGTTCTACTCCTGAGCAGGTTTTGCTTTCACCACATGATTTTTCCATTCTAGTTATACTCTCTCTTTCTATCTTGGTTTTCCATGGAGGTGGGAACACCAAAATGGGGGTTTGACTAAGGCAAACCCCTATACAGCCCCAACATTTTCTCCAAATAGCACGCATGCAGGTTTTGAAGACATCAACTAGCTAAAAGCTTCATCACTTGCATGGTTGTAAGTATCTTCTTTCCTTTCTCCTCCTTTATCTTTATCTCGTCTACTTTACTTTATTTCAGTTCTATTACACTTTATTATTATTTTGCATTTTAGAAGTTCTTAGAAATCGGAATAGAAGTAGCCACTTATGTATTTTCTATGACATTCTCGCTTTCTGGTTCGTACGAGATGGTAGCGCGCCTTTGGGACGCCAGCGCGTCACATTGTTGCCCGAATTCCGCGTTGTTGTCCTTTGATTGAGAGCTTGTTAGTTTGTCCAGAAAATCTCTGTGACCTGCTCCTTTGGATTCTGAAAACTCTTGCCGCTGTTCCTTGAGGTAGATTAGGGCAGTTTTCCCCGTGAGGCTCTTTGAGTGAAGAGAACTCTTGAGTAGTGAATCCCCCTCTTCTACATTTTGGTGAATCCAACGTGAAGAGAAAACCTTCCGAAAAAACTAGGAATTTATTTACTCCTACTTGGTGGGGTCATAACTTTTGACTCGGTGCTCAAAATTCAGAACTGTTTGCATCGTTAGAAAGGTCTCCTAGAGAACTAGTTCAATCCCTAAAATACAAGTGCCTTTGGTAGATGAATTTTAGGGACCAACGCAAGTTACGACCTCAAATTCCACTTTGAAGACCTCCAAAAATGCAATTTACTATAACATAGAAAATACCGAAAAAATCGTAATGAATTTAATATCTTCTTTTATTAGTTCAATAACTGATTTTGTTCAATATGTTAATGATATTCCATTTCATGCATGTGATGGTTACTTGGCTTTACCCATGTCACTTGGTATCTTTGATCCTTCTCACGAAAGTCCTCTTACTTCAGAGGATATTTTGTTGCAAGAAGATGAAATCATTGATACTTTTCTTAACATTACTCTACCTTCTATTCATTCCAATGCACTCTCTTGTAGAGATGATGCATTAGTGAATGATGAATCTACCCTTCATTCCAATGCATCCTCTTCTAGAGATGTTGCATTTGTGAATGATGAATCTTATCTTTGTTCTGATGCACTCTCCTCTAGAGATGATGCATTAGCACATGATGAACATCCTTCCACATCTAATTCTCCCTAGATCAATGTTGAGAATGCTCCTTCGAATAATTATTCCACATTTGATCCTGTTTGGATTGATGTTGAGAATATGTATTCAAATAATTGTTCGACTAGTTGTGATGATTTTGTAAATGCAGTTTATGTCTCTGCTGCCCCTCAAAGGCCTAAGAGACTAGTCATTTACGTGACTCCAACTAGTCCTTCTCCTAAAAGGGTTTTGTTCTATCAATGGTGATTCTCCTGATCTTTCTACGACTCCCCCTTATAGAGTGATAGCCCATACTTATGAGAATAGAATGAATAAACAACCAATCCTTATGAAAGCACCTAAACCTATGACTAAAGTACCAAATGATTGCGATCTTGTCGAGTAACCTTGGGTTCCTCTAGAGAAAATCTCACTATGGGACTTGCTTCAGTCTACTCCGGTTTACCAAGGTATGCTCTAAGAGGCCTTGTAAAATATCCTCTTGCCTTCTTCCACTAGGCTAATGAATGTTAATGCGTTGATGGCATTTATTTGTGCAGATTCGCCGAATATTACGTTCTACCCACAGGATCTCCCACCTTCGAAAGTACAGAAGCAAGTGGATCGTTTAATGATCATAGTCAACATTAATAAAATCGGCATTAGATGTACTCTCGTTGACGCTGGTTTGATGCTCAATGTATGTAGCATCGATCTATTACCTAAGATTAATATTGACTCATCTTCTCTTAATATTTCTTTTGTTGTTATTCGTGGGTTCAATAATGTTGAGCGACAAGCTCTAGGTACAATAGTATTGCCTTTGTAGCTTGGACCCATTACCATACCTACCCTCGTATATGTTATGTTAGAAAAAAAAACTACCATATAACCTTCTTCTTGGTAGACCGTGGATTCACACTATGGGTGTAGTCTCGTCTACCTTGCATAAATCTATTAAGTTCATTGCTAACAATAAAGTAGTCACAGTCAAGGTTGACCCTGAGGCTATGTACTTATGTGAGATGGCAGCTATTGGTCGAGCTTCAGTTGTGCCTACTCTTATTCCTTTAGTGTCTTCCAGTGTGTCGATGTTTACTCCAGTGGTACCTACTACAAAGGATACTCTTGAGATAAATGTCCCTGAGGAAGATCCTTCCGAAGCAAGAAATCTTAAGACTGCTCCTCCTATCTCTTCTCAAAGGAATGCATATCTTGGTGATGATTGGGGTTCCTTATACTTTTTAGACTCCTTTAGTGGGGGACATAAAGTTGACCCAATCCACTTAGACCTTCCGACAACATCATCCACACCCGCTATCAAAGATGTTCATTCTTCTGTATTGCGAGATAAGGTGGACGCAAATTGTAATGTTCTCAGTGTTGATCCTTCTTCTAAGGAAGTTGATCACACTTTTATTAAAGAGGTTAGTGTTGGTAATCCTATTAGGAAAGATGATGGCGATCTCGTAGAGGAGTGTGATCCCCGTTGTTGGGACAATGCTCTCCATGAGGATTCTCCTTCTTTTCAATATTTGCAAACACGCAATGGCCCCGAATTTAAGCTTGTTTCTAAATATGGCTATGAGCGTAAAGGTTGTGGGAATAACAAACAAGGAATTTAGGTCCCTATAGAATTCACACCCCATAAGCATAATTTGAGACTTGGTTACTAGAAGGAACAATCTAAACGGAAGCCATGGCTAAGTGACAAGAATTCTTCTCAACCTCGTTCTATTGAAAAGATTCTTCCTCCATAATCTTCTATCTTCACGCCTTCTTCTTCTTCTTGTGAGAATTCAAACCTTTGTCCTCAAGAGAAAGGCTTGCTTCTCGCTCCTCACCCTTTATTTGAACAAGAGCGTATTTTTTTGCGGCTTCTAAAAGCCTACTTAATCACTCTTCCTTCCCCTACATGCAAGAAATATCATGAACATGATAAACATTCTTTCTGCGCATACCATCAAGTGCTTGGCCATTTCACTAGTGAATGCAAGGCCTTGAAGGACAAGATACAAAAAAATCATGATTCAGGTGCCATCAAACTCCCGTTTGATTGATGCACCAGCCTCTTCTTCGAATGACAAGTGATATCGAGGTCTACTTCTAGCCTATATGTTCTAAGTATCTTATACGGTTCTCCTCCCTTGTATGTTGGGGGCAATGATAAATTGTTCTGGAGATGTGTGTCCTTCTTAAGGACCCCCTCTCTTCTCTATGCCTTTCAAAAGAAGCGTCCCTTGAGTGGACCCCCCTCTTCCTTTTCAAGGGTTCCCGAGGGACCCCCTTTGAAAGTATTTATCTCAAATGGATTATTTCATGTCTAGCTTGGGGGTAGCCTGACTAGACCTATTTCATACAGTTGCATCTAGCTTGGGGGTAGCCTGACTAAACCTTTTTCATACAGTTGCATCTAGCTTGGGGACAACCTGACTAGACCTATCTTTTTTGTGACTGTCTTGCAACACAACTTGTAGAAGCCATAGGATTCTCTGATTTGTCTTGCTCTGCAAGATCAAGAACCTATAGAGCCCCTTTACATCCTTATTTGGTGATATGGGTTTTCCTCCTCGAGCGTGGATTGCTTTTGTCACCTATCTTTGGTGATACAGGTTTTCCTCCTCGAGCGGGAATTGCTTTTATCACCTATCTTTGGTGATATGAGTTTTCCTCATCAAGCGGAGATTGCTTTTATCACTTATCTTTGGTGATACAGGTTTTCCTCCTTGAGCGGGGATTGCTTTTATCACCTATCTTTGGTGATGCAGGTTTTCCTCCTCGAGTGGGGATTGCTTTTATCACCTATCTTTGGTGATACGGGTTTTCCTCCTTGAGCGGGGATTGCTTTTATCACCTACATTTCATGATACGAGTTTTCCTCCTTGAGCAAGGATTGCTTTTATCACTCTTACAGTCATTTCAATTTTATCTTTCTCTTCTTAACTTGTATATATCGGATCAAAGATCTGCATCTTCTTCATCTTGTGTATATTCCCTTCCTCTCTTCATTTTAGAATTCTTCTATTTTTCAATTTGGGGATGACACATAGTATTGAGACAACCTTCTACATTGAGGTTTGTTTACTTTGCTGACTCAAATCCTTTAGCTTTTTATGTTCTAATGTTATTATCTAGTGCAGGTTTTCCTTGTCTAATGTATTGGTTTTGCAAATCTTCAGACTAGGGACATGCTTCTATGGTTCGAAGAGTTATCTGCTTCCTCTATAGTATCCTTTTGGCATATGGTGTTATTTATGTTTAGTAGATTTCCTTTAACGTGAATATTAATGTAGATTCATATTCCTGCTAAAGTGGGGGAAAAATGTATAGGCGTAAAATTGAACCCCTTGCAATTTCACATACATTCTTGCTCCTGCTTTACTGTCAACTCCCTTAGCATCTTGAGTAGGCTCATTTTAGCTGTTGCATTGGCCTTTTTCCCTTCTCAGGATGCTTTGGCACCCCTTTTTAGCAGCTACCCTCATGTGTCCGCTTTGCATAAGACTTAGGGCTTTTCCCGTTCTTGTTATTTTGTAGCATGACGTGTCTGAACATTAGCGTGTCGCACGGACGTCCACACGCTGTGCTAGTGTCCTACGATGTTTCAAAGCTCAAACAGTTGTCTCTGTGCATGTTTGCCACTTGTCACCTCCTTTGGTCAGTGGTAATGGCCTGGGACGCCTTGTAACAACTAAAGAAGCTTCTTTTCCTTCCTTAAATGCTCTCTTTTCACTTCATTTGCAACTCTTCATCTTCTAAGATCTTACTTCTTCTAGCTCCATTCTTCCAAGTTCTTCCATCTCACTCTTGCTTGCACAAATCCCTTATTTGTCACAACATTTTCACAAGCCCTTACAACACTCTCAAGCTCTCATTGCACCTCTTTGCAACACACTCTTAGCTTCTATAGCTCTCTTTGTCTCCTTTGCAGCTCCTTTGGCTCTTTCAACTCCATCTCCCCTATCTCATGCTTGTGAGCATCTTATGATTCCATATCCCCTTTCTATTGCATTTTAGCTTTGTGATACGGGTTCTCCTCCTTGAGTAGGGATTGCTTTTATCACCTCTTTTGTGATACATGTTCTCCTCCTCAAGCGGGGATTGCTTTTATCACTCCTACTTGGTGGTGCGGGTTCTACTCTTGAGCGGGTTTTTCTTTCACCACACACTTTTTCCATTCCAGTTATACTCTCTCTTTCTATCTTGGTTGTCCGTGGAGGTGGGAACACCAAAATAGGGGGTTTGACTGAGGCAAACCCCTATACAGCCCCAACATTTTCTCCAGATATCACACATGCAGGTTTTGAAGACATCAACTAGTTGGAAGCTTCATCACTTGTGTGGTTGTAAGTATCTTCTTTCCTTTCTCCTCCTTTATCTTTATCTTGTCTACTTTACTTTATTTTAGTTCTATTACACTCCGTTACTTTTATGCATTCTAGAAGTTCTTATAAATCAGAATAGAAGTAGCCACTTAAGTATTTTCTATGACATTCTTGCTTTTTGGTTCGTATGAGATCCTAGCGCGCCTCTGGGACGCCAGCGCGCCACACTGTCGCCCGAATTCTGTGCTATCGTCCTTTGGCCAAGAGCTTGTTAGTTTGTCCAGAAAATCTTTGTGACCTGCTCTTTCGGATTTTGAATCTCTCACTGTTGTTCCTTGAGGTAGATTAGGGCAGTTCACCCCATTAGGCTATCTGAGTGAAGATAACTCGTGAGTAGTGAATCCCCCTCTTCTACAAAATACTTGGTGTGCTAACTTTTCCAAGTCCTTATTCAATTTCTTTAGCAATATTCACCTATGTTCATAATCTTCATGCTTAGGTGCACAACAAGTCCCTAAAATTTGTATCTATGTCCCTATACATACCTCTAAACCTCTAAGGAACTCAAAACCAAGTATCAAATTTCATCAAAATAGGCTTGGCAAGTACAATTTACCACTTAATTTTAACCTTGCAAGGAAAATGAAACCATATGGTTACTAAGTCAACACAAAACCAATTGAATATACATGATTTAATAAAATTAAATTCTTTATCATAAAATAAATTTTATATGAATATGCTTGTTGGCTCTAATTGTCAAAATCAATTTTATTTCAATAAAAATTCAAGGTTCATGGTCTATAATAAACAATGAAAAGGAATGGACAATTAATAATTTTATATATTCCTCTTCATGGACCTAATACTTAAAACTTTCAAAAGTGACAACATTTAAGACTTATAAATATGTCTATCAAATATATAATAACAAAACCTGATAAACTTTTGAAATAGTCATGATTATCTTCTCAAACTAGTTAGGAAATATAAGCTAGTTAAGAAAAACAACTAGAAATTTGGTTAGAAATTAAAGTAAAATATCACCTTCCCAAAATCACATAATCATGAAATGCCAACAATAAATTATGACCAAGTAGCTCATTAAATTATACTTAATACATTTATAATTTTTCCACTTGTCAAATCAATGTTAGTAGGACCTTGATATTATTATTTAAAGATTTTAAATTAGGCCATTGTGTTGAAATCAAAATTTAAGATAGAGTGAGAATTTAATCAAGGGTACATGTGACTTTAATTATATAATTTAATGTACATGTTGTAGGGGAGGCTGTAATTGTTTGTATAAATTCTACAACATAAATTAGTATAAATTTTCATGCTATGGATTTTTTAAAGTTTTAAATTGAATGTGTCTTCAAATGACATGTATTTTGAATTTTTGCATGTTCAATGTGTTTTTTAGTTCAAATTGTGTACATTATTTAATTAGTTTATTGATATATATATTTTAGTTGTTTAACATGCAATTGCCATTTCATCACATGGAGCCTGAATTTATTATAGAGGATTTCATACCTAATGACCAACCTAAAAATCCCATACAACCATAATCTCTACCACGACAAAACCCAACACCTCCACCCTCTCCACCTCCTAACCCCGCACACCCTACATTAGATCAAAATAAATTAAGAGAGAGCATAAGAGCAAACCTAAATGTGATTCAAGAAAATATAGATTTGATAAAAAATGAGCCTAACATTCCCCCCATCTCGCACGATTTGCATCTTCGATGCAAACTGTTGTCGATTATGTTTGATCCATTGATGTAGACCTATATAGGTTCCATCAATGGAGAGAAGAGAGGAGACAATTCTATGTAGATGGATTGTCTTATAAAGAAATCTATGACCTTAAAATTACCAAACAAGCCATTTGCCAATATTTCTTTAGCCCCCAAACAAACGAACCAATTCCACCCACTAAAAAATGAATTTTAATTAAATGGTGTAGGTACCCACAAATAGCTGCAAAATTTTGGGATAGATGGTGGATGGTGTTTGATACTCCACCACATGGAAATTGTGAGGTGCTCCTTTACTTTTTAAGAAAGTTATGGGTTGAGTTTGAGTTGGGTTTAAAACCCAACTATTTTGATATGAGGTCATTTCAGGGAGCTAAGCGTGGCATGCCCCAATATAGTTTAGGAGAACATGTTGATCCTTAGTGATGTGCTCTGATTGTTGCTCCTCCATCTCCTAGTTCTCTCACGACATTTTAGCAATAGATAATGTTGTCAACATTAGTAACATTGAGTTCTCTTTTAGGACATCTCACTCATCAGACTACACACGCAGCGACTGAAGTGGGCAATAGTGAGCATGGAGGCTCAAGCTATGGGCATACTCAAGCATCCACTTCGGGTGACCCACATGCATCTAAGATGGAGTCATTTATGGATTTACTATATTTTGGGGATCATCCTACACATGTATGTACATCTTTTGAACTTATGCACATTTTAATTTGTTTGAAATGTGCAAAATTCATGTAAATAATAACATTAAATTATATATATAATATAATATTAATTCAATAAGTGTTTGGTGTAGATGCATGATCACACGATGCCTAAATCTCAATATGTTTGTGTCTGTTTTTTGAGTGTTGTAGAATTGGGATCACCTTTTGGTCAGGTAAACCAAAATATATTTTAATTTATGTGGACATATCTAATTTAATTTGAATTTGTACACATGTGTGAAATGATATATTGTATCTAGATGTAGGGAGGTCATGTGATACCAAGTACTGACCAACCACAAGTTGTGGTGAGCACTCCCGAGTCATCATCAGCTATTATGCACGGGTCATCTCAAGTGCGTGCTTTCAAAATTTTGCTAAGTTTAAAATAAATACACATCATATCTAATTTAATTTGAATTTGTACACATGTGTGAATGATCTATAAATTATTGTATCTATATGCAGAGAGTTCATGCAATACCCAGGGCGAGTGCACTTGAGACATCGCCAAATTTTATGTATGGGAAATCTCAGGTGCATGATCATGAGGTCATATCATTCGAGGTTGTAAACTTTACTAAATATCTTATACAATTTTTAGTTATTTTAATTATATATATTCAAGGTTCTAACATACTGTTTGCTTTATTTGAATATGCAGGAATTAGTAGATCAAGAATTTGGACCTCCTCAATTGACAGTTATACTACTCGTTGAATAAAATGTGCTAGTAGATTCACATGATCAGATGGTAATTTATGCATACTAAAAATCATTTTTACTGTATTTACTAGATATTTAATTAAATTTATTTTTATCAAGTTTATATTTTCAAGTTTATATGTTAAATTAAATCAAAAAATTTAAATAACTTTAAATCTAATTTCAAGTTTCTTCTACTCTTCTACAACATGATACAGGTACATCTAATCCATGTGGAGTAAAGAGGAGACTTGATTTGATTGATTGCCCTGATAGTTAGATGGTTTAAAATTTTATGTACTATAGATCTAGTTTCATTTAAATATATGTTTTGGACTTGACATATACATTTTGAACATGTTTTTTCATGGACCATTTCACATACATTATATTGATTAATATGATCATGTTTGTGTTTATTTATATCATCCGACTTTAGTATGATGATTATATATGCACTCAATTATGATTGTGTTATGTTCATTTTGATGATTATATGCACTCATGTATGTATGAAAATTTTATCTATTTTTCAAGTAATATGTACTACATAAATTCTTATCTAGAATCAAATTTCATATATATTTACATGCCATTTTTGAATTAGGTTTAGACATGTCTTAAAATGATTAACTTTCAAATTTCAATAATTTATCACATGGTTAAGTGACAAATTAAAACATTCCTTAAATAGTTTAGATCATATTCATAATAAATTAAGGGTAGGTAATTTTAGCTATTTTCCAATTCTAGGAAATATTTGAATCAGTGAACAAAAATCTATCTCCTTGTATATATAAAATGTATAATCTATACAATTGAACAATTATATAAAATGTGGTAAATATAAGACACGATTTGTATAAGATAAAATTGGAACAAGATATTTAAAAAGTGACTAATAAGTTCATTGAAGTTCATACATCGAACAAACACATATAATGTAAATACAATTAAAGCTTATCAACTTTTAGCTCAAGACCACAAATTGATATTTGCATAATCTATGATAATAAAAAAATTTACAGTGATAATTACATGGTAGATCGACTTGATGAGAACCTGCAAAAAAATTATTGTAAGTAATTATATTTTTTATGAGTCATTTAACTAAATAATTCATGCGAGAAAAGAACAATACATACTAAAAGTTAGAAAATTGGATCTTATAAATTCCTTACAAATTTAAGTGATGTTTGCCATAGGATGGATTAAGGGGACCTAAGAGTATATAGCTTAAGGGTCCTAAGAGAATTCCTTAAGGGGAGTTAAGAGAATGACTTAAGGGGATGAAAGAGGGTGGATTAAGGGGAGTTAATAGAATGATTTAAAGGGATGCAAGAGGGTGGATTAAGAGGAGTTAAGAGAATGACTTAAATGGATGCAAGAGGGAGGATTAAGGGGATGCATCTCATAAACCCTAGGATATGGCTTAACGGGTTCTAAGAGGATGGCTTAAGGGCAATTAAGAGAGCGACTTAAGGGATGTAAGAGGGTGGATTAAGGGGATGTAAGAGGATATTACTTAAGATTCCTTTAAGAGGATGGCTTAAGGGGAGTTAAGAGATTAACCCTAAACCCTTAACCCATATAGATTTTTTATTCTAAGCATCTCATGAACCCTAGGATATGAATTCTAAACCATTAACCCTAGGACCTAAATCCTAGGAGATGAACCCTAAACCCTTAACCCATATAGATTTGTTATTTTAAGCATCTAATGAACCCTAGGATATGAAGATCCTAAACCATAAAGCCTAGGAGATGAACCCTAAACCCTTAACCCATATATAGATTTGTTATTATAAGCATCTCATGAAGTTCCCTAAGATATGAATCCTAAACCCTTAACCCTAGGACCTAAATCTTAGGAGATGAACCATAAACCTTAACCATATATATTTGTTATCTTAAGAATCTCATGAAACCTAGGATATGAAGATCCTAAACCATTAACCCTAGGACCTAAATCCTAGGAGATGAACCCTAAATACTTAACCCATATAGATTTTTTATTCTAAGCATCTCATGAACCCTATAAACCCTAAACCATAGGACCTAAAGCCTATGAGATGAACCCTAAACCCTTAACCCATATAGATTTTTTATTCTAAACATCTCGTGAACCCTAGAAATTATAAACCTGTAACCATGGGACCTAAACCCTTAACCCATATTAGATTTGTTATTCTAAGGTTCTAAGCATCTCGTGAACCCTATAAACCCTAAACCCTAAACCATAGGACCTAAAGCCTAGGAGATGAACCCTAAATCCTTAACCCATACAAATTTGTTATTCTAAGCATCTCATGAACCCTATAAATCCTAAACCCTAAACCATAAGACCTAAAGCCTAGGAGACGAACCCTAAATCCTTAACCCATACAATTTTGTTATTCTAAGCATCTCATGAACCCTATAAAACCTAAACCTTAAACCATAGGACCTAAAGCCTATGAGATGAACTCTAAACCTTGAATCCATAGATATTTTTTATTCTAAGCATCTCATGAACCTTAGATATCCTAAACCCTTAACCATAGGACCTAAACCCTTAACCCATATTAGATTTGTTATTCTTCTTTTCTAAGCATCTTGTGAACCCTATAAACCCTAAACCCTAAACCATAGGACCTAGAGCCTAGGAGATGAACCCTAAACCATTAAACCATATAGATTTGTTATTCTAAGCATCTCGTGAGCCCTATAAACTCTAACACATTAACCATAGGACTTAAAGCCTAGAAGATGAACCCTGAACCCTTAACCCATATATATTTGCTATTTTAAGCATCTCATGAACCTTAGAAACCCTAAACCCTTAACCATAGGGCTTAAAGCCTAGGAGATGAAACCTAAACCCTTAACCCATATAGATTTGTTATTCTAAGCATCTTGTGAACCCTATAAATCTTAAACCCTTAACCATAGGACCTAAACCCTTAACCCATATTAGATTTGTTATTATAAGGTTCCAAGCATCTTATGAACCCTATAAACCCTAAACCATAGGACCTAAAGCCTAGGAGATAGACCCTAAATCCTTAACCCATACATATTTTTTATTCTAAGCATCTCATGAACCTTATAAACCCTAAACCCTAAACCATAGGACCTAAAGCCTAGGAGATGAACCCTAAATCCTTAACCCATATAGACTTGTCATTCTAAGAATCTCATGAACCCTATAAACCCTAAACCCTAAACCCTTAACCCATATATATTTGTTATTCTAAGCATCTCATGAACTCTAGAAATCCTAAACCCTTAACCATAGGACCTACCATATTAGAGTTTTTATTCTAAGGTTCTAAGAATCTCATGAACCCTATAAACCCTAAACCCTAAACCATAGGACCTAAAGCCTAGGAGATAAACCCCAAACCATTAACCCATATATATATTTTATTCTAAGCATCTTGTGAACCCTATAAACCCTAAAACCTTTTACCATAGGACTTAAAGCCTAAGAGATGAACCCTAAACCCTTAACGCTTATAGATTTGTTATTCTAAGCATCTCATGAACCCTAGAAACCCTAAACCCTTAAGGGGGATTAAGAGAGTGACTTAAGGGGATGCAAGAGGATGTATTAAGGGTAGATAAGAGGATGGATTAAGGGTTCATAAGAGGATGGCTTGAGGGGAATTAATAGAGAGACTTAAGGGGATGCAAGAGGATGGATTAATGGTAGATATACGAGGACATGACTTAAGGGGTACTAAGAGGATGACTTAAGGGGAGTTAAGAGAGTCACTTAAGGGGATGCAAGATGTATTAAGGGTAGATAATAGGATATGGCTTAAGGGGTCCTAAAAGGATGGCTTAAGGGGAATTAAGAGACTGAATTAAGGGGATCCAAGAGAATGTATTAAGGGTATATAAGAGGATGGCTTAAGGGTTCCTAAGAGGATGGATTAAGGGTAGCTATACGAGGATATGACTTAAGGGGTACTAAGAGGATGACTTAAGGGGAGTTAAGAGATTCACTTAAGGGGATGCAATATGATGGATTAAGGGTTGATAAGAGGATATGGCTTAAGGGGAATTAAGAGAGTGACTTAAGGGAATGCAAGAAGATGTATTAAGGGTAGATAAGTGGATGGCTTAAGGGGAATTAAGAGAGAGACTTAAGGGGATGCAAGAGGATAGATTAAAGGTAGATATACAAGGATATGTCTTAAGGGGTACTAAGAGGATGACTTAAGGGGAGTTAAGAGAGTCACTTAAGGGGGTGCAAGATGATGGATTAAGGTAGATAAGAGGATATGGATTAAGGGGTCCTAAAAGGATGGTTTAAGGGGAATTAAGAGAGTGAATTAATGGGATGCAAGAGGAGGTATTAAGGGTAGATAAGAGGATGACTTAAGGGGTCCTAAGAGGATGGCTTAAGGGGAATTAATAGAGAGACTTAAGGGGATGCAAGAGGATGGATTAAGGGTAGATAAGAGGATATGGCTTAAGGGGTCCTAAAAGGATGGCTTAAGGGGAATTAAGAGAGTGAATTAAGGGGATGAAAGAGGATGTATTAAGGGTAGATAAGAGGATGGCTTAAGGGGTCCTAAGAGAATGGATTAAGGGGATACAAAATAAATTATAAACTTTTTATAAAATGATAATGAATTATTTAGTTTTATATTAATACTATCAATTAAATGTATCTAGAACAATATATAGTTACCTGTCTCTAGATTATTCCATTGTAATTTATATGCATGTCCTCTATTTTTTGTAATGCATCTAGTTTTGGGAGACCTGAAACAAAAAATGATATAAAACTTTAACTAGGAAATGACTAAAGACAAATATATATATACATGTATATGTGATAAATTTTTAACTATATATCAACCATCAATTAAATATATATATAACTATATACTTACCTATATTTATTTACTCCATTGTACCATCTAAATCCTCTCTTTTTTGTAATGCATATATGATTGTCTCGTGATCATCCATTGAAAGTGTCCATAACACTTTATTAGCAGGCCTCCCTTGATAACTAACTAGTTTTATATTGGTTGCCAAAATCAAATGAAAATAATGTATAATCTTCTTGTGTCTTTCATAATCTTCAAATGAAGGCAAGCTATTCTTTCTTATCAAATATTTTTGAAGCCAGGTGCCAAGAACAACCACAAAACCAGTTGGATACTCAAAGTTATCATCATCCACTCTAGGATGTACCAACTTATGTTTTCTCAAAACACATCTAGCCAACCAATACTCTGTCTCCTCTTCATTCCCTTTAGGTGCAACAACAACATACATATGTCCTGCAAAAAAAATAAAATAAAGAGTGACATATATTTAATTCACATATAAACATGCATACATATAAAATTCAATTCAATTTAATATACCTTCTTGTACAAGGTCTGAAACACGATCATAATAATCTGATGCGAACACTTGATTATCTTCAATTGTCGTTCCATGTTGAACATGTGTCAATGTAGGTGTTAAGGCTCTTTGTTGCCACTATTTGACCCATTCTGTATTTTCACATGTCTCCCAATCACCTGCAATACAAAATTGGAAAAAACATGCAAGCTCCCTTGTCCATATTGTCCATGTGTTTGCATTCAAAATCTTAAACGAATGGAATTTTGTCGATCCATTAATTATTTCACAATCTTGTCAAGTAAGAATATCATTTTCTTCAACTAACCAAAAGAAGTGTCAAATTATTGAGCTCTCACTTGTTCTTGTAGATAATTTGGTATTGCACCAATCTACAATTGCATGTGCATCTTTGAATTTTGTTGCATCCTCAAATTTAGTTACTCTCTAGCAAGAGCTCTTTTCACACATGCACTTGCTCCATCATGTTCTCCTTTACCATGTCTAGCTTCAAAAATGCAATTATCCGACCATATGAGATGTTCTCTCATTTGAATTCCTCTCTTAAATTTTTATAAAATATATCAAAACAATATTGAACAAACTCAGATGAATGTAATTGATTATCACTTACATAAAAAATGGTACTCTCTCAAAAAAATTCTATTATCTTCTCTACTATCATTTGCATGTCTATATACAATATGAATAAATATGGCTACTTGCACTGAATTATAACATTGTGATTGAATTTCTTCTTGTGGAGCAAGAGTATAATTTTTAGAAAAATCAACAATTGCTAATATAGTTCCAATTAGGAATATGTTTTTACATGAACGAAATTGATTATCAAGCCAATGAGCATATTGAAAATGTTTAACATATTTAGGTGCATTCTTATCTTTAAATTCTTTAATAAATGCACACACATTAAATTTTTCCACAATTAGCTCACAATGTTTTCCAATTTTTCCATCTTTTAAAGAATACTCAATATTTTTAATTTTTTTAACATCCAATTGTTGTCCAAATTCATGTAAACTAATTTCATGCATACATTCTCCTAACAATGAAAAGTTACCACATCTATCACATTGTCCAGAAATACATGCTTTTAAATAAAATAAGTTTCCATTAGAGGGTTCACAAAACAAACCTGCTATAAAATCTTTGATTGTTTCAAGTGGCATATTAATACCACAAATGCCTTGCATAATTTGGTTAGCATGCAAAGTACAACGTATATATTGAAAAATATCATAATAATAATGAAATTGTACATGATTCTTACAACAAGAGATTCGCTGTTTATTAATTCTAACATACCAAGGTTTGCAATTTTCGAATGATCTTTGACTTATGCTAATATTAAATGGAAATATTGAATCATCTAATTTTTTTTTATATAATTTAGTTTGAGTCATATCTAAGAGATGCTTTGGATGAGGGTCACAAATTTTAGATCCCACCCTTAATTTTAAAACATCTCTAATATTAGGTGATACTCTTATATTATCATGCCAATATTTTTTCATTAAATATTGGATTTCATTAGTTAATTTCATGTCTGGCCTTGGGAGTCTACCACTAAAACTCCAACATTGATTAATTGGATCTTTTTCAATACTTTCTCTTCTTTTAGCAGCTCTTATCAAAGTTTTAGAATTTACTTTTATACATTTACTAATCTTAGTTAACATTCTTTTATTTGAAGTTGCTTTATTAACTAGAGCAGTTGTTATTGCACAATGAGCTGCATTCTTATCTTTCAATTGAATTTTCTTACCTATAAAATCAATAGCATTAGCAACACTAGATATGATTTGTTCTATTGAATCATCTTTATTTTTTGGTTTTACAAAAATCCCTAATTTTTTCATCACTTTTCTCATTTTCCATATTTTAATCAATTGCATCATGAGTTGACATTGAAATCCTAATTTCTTTCTATAAAAAAAAATAAAATTCTATTTCCACGAGTTCCCATTTGTCTCCAATAAGCTTTACCAGGAAGGTTATCTAGCACATCTCTTTCAATTATAAAAAAAAAACATTTTCATTTGCATTCATACAAGGGGTTTCATTTTCATTCACGCAAGGGGTTTCATTTTCATTTTCAAACATAAAAGGGATTTCATTCTCATTTTTATCAATATGAGGGATTTCATTCTCATTTGCATTCATATAAGATATTTCATCATTATTTTGTTTTTGCGTTGTTTCAAAACTAGAATTATTGATACCATCAATGGTGTATCCAACTTCATCTAAATAACTAAGATCAATATTATCAAGACTTGGGTTTGAAGACATACCTGGATAAATTATTTGAATAGCTGCAATTTCCATATCATTGGGAGGTGGATTTGAAGACATACCTGAAGTTGTTTGCATAGGTGCTATTTCCATATCATTCAAAGTTGAAGTAGAAGGCATAGTTGGGTTTGTCTCCATAATTGTATTTTCTTCCATATTCACCATTCCACATTTGCATCATCCACATTCATCTCACCCTTCATGGTTTCCTCTTCAACATTCACGGAACTAGATGCTTCCAAATTTTTCATTTGATGAATCATTTGTCTTCTATCCCTTTGTCTTTTTGCTTTCATTTTTCTATTTGCTTGAATTTCTTTGAGTGTCATTGAATTTCTACATTTTTTTCCCTTTGCTTTGATCCCATGATTACCAAACCCTCTTTGATAACAAAACAAATGATTCTTAACCTATTTTCCAATTGCTACCTCCTTCAAATATTCAAATAAAACTATATAGTATGAAGATCCTTTCTTCTATAAACTTTGAAGTACAAAAATAGCATGAATACATCCAAAACTTCTCTTTTTCCAAATCTTCTTGTAAAATGTTCTTGTACTTGATTCCATTTTAGAAAATTCAACCTATACTTGTCTCTTCCAAAATCTGAATAGAATATGCCCTATTAAGAGATTGCACAAAACAACATTGCAATAAAAAATGCAGAAAATGACGCTTTTGGACCGTACTTCAAAAAAGGAATGTTGCAAAAAAAACGTGCTCTATCAATTTTTTCCAAATTGGGAAAAAAACGGTTAAATAAAAAATGCGTACACATTATATAACATGTACACATTACCTTTTACCAATGGGTAAATAGGTAATGAATATGCATTACCTTTTACCAACGGGTAAATAGGTAACACACACGCATTCTATTTAAATAACGCGTACACATTTTAAAAAAATTGAATCCCCAACCCACATGTAGCCTCAGTTTTAGGCTCGGGAAAGGCTTGGAAACCCGAGTCTTAGCCTTTGACCTACAACTAAAAAACTAAGGCAGGTTCAAGAGAAATGCCCAACTTTAACAATATGGCTAATGGACTTTTTTTCGAATCAATCTATGAAATTAAAACCCATTAGACAACACGATGTCTAGTTTCCAATTTTTTTTTTTTTTAAAGATTGGATTATATTTGTTATTTTTTAATTAATTTCTAAGCAAACTAGTCCACAAACTTGAAATATCAGACATTTTTTGTTTTTTAATAACTTTTTTTTGGTTAATTTTCTTTTTAAAAAATTTATATGACATCAATCTTCAGACAATTCTCTACACAATGAAAAAAAAAATATTCAAAAAATGTTTAGTTTAGGTCTAATTATCCCGTCTATACAGGATTTTTAAAAACAACAATTAAGGCCAATAAAAATTCAATAAAAAAATATTCAAAAAATTTACAAAAAAATATCATCATCAATCTTCATGTTGTTAGCTATCTTTCCCCAAAAGGAATTAGCAAAATACTTTTATTTGGGTCAAAAAGTGGTGTCCGTACACGTGCATGGTATGGTAAAAAAAATGACTTTTGAAAAATGGTTTTTATATATCCCTATCAAAATTTATTTTCTATCATCTAGGTATTTGAATAAATTACACATTTGGAAACTAGATTCAAAATGCTAAATTTCATATTATTGGATTTTTTAAGATTCATTGTGTAAGTGCCTCAAATTTTCAGTCCAAGTGTGAAAAATTATGAAGAACAACAAAAACACTTCCACTTTTTGAGCTTTTTGTGGACCTAACTTCTTGCATCAACCCTTATTCACCTTGGATATCCAACATTGTAGCAATGGAAAAACCCGATAATTGTATTAGGATGTGTACGGATTTTTGTGATCTTAACAAAACATCTTTAAAAGATGATTTTCCCCTTCCTAATATGTACATGATAGTGGATTTAATTGTGTGACATGCCTTATTATCATTCATGGATGGTTTTTCAAGATGTAATCAAATCTTTATTGATCCCCAAGATCAATACAAGACAACATTTACTACACCTTGGGGAACATTTTTTTGGGTGGTCATGCCTTTCAGATTGAAAAATGTTGGAGCAACATATCAAAGAGCTATGAAATTAATATTTCATGACTTCATACACTATCTTGGAAGATTATGTTGATGATATTCTGGAAAAATCTATAACTCGTCAAGACCATGTCAAAATCCTTTGGCAAATCTTTGAAAGAATTTGTAAGTACAATATGAAGTTAAATCCAAAGAAATGTGTTTTTGGTGTGGATAGTGGAATTTTTTTGGGTTTTATAGTGTTGCATAGAGGTATTAAGGTGGAAACAAAAAATATTGATGCAATAATAAATATGCCACCTCCTAGGAACATTTCTCAATTGCACATATTACAAGGAAAGATTTAGGCTATCCTTCGATTTGTTGCATCATTAGCAGATAAGACTCTTCCTTTTACCTAGATCCTTAAGAAGGAATTAAAATTTAGATGGAATGAGGATTATCAAAAAGCTTTTGGAAATTTAAAGCAATATCTAGCTAATCTTCTCGTCTTGCAACCCATTGTCCAAGGAAAAACCTTAATCCTTTACATATCAACATCAACCGATGCTTTAGCTATGTTATTAGGTCAACAATATTAGAATGGAAAAGAACATCCTATTTACTACATTAGTTGAACATTGATTGATTACAAAACTCAATACACAACAACAAAAAAGAAATGTTTGGCTCTTGTGTTTGCTACTAACAAATTGAGACATTATTTATTAAACGTGGAAGTGCATGTTGTCACAAAATTTGATCCATTAGAACACCTTTTTGTTAAAATAGGATTATCAAGATGCTTGGCTAGATGGGTTATGTTGTTAGTTGAATTTGACCTTAAATTCATTTCTCAAAAAGCCATTACAAGGTCAAGCATTGATTGACCATTTAGCTGGCGCTCCTTCACCATTAGCATTCCCTATCCATGACTCATTCCTTGATGAGAATGTGTTGAAAATAGATGAAAATGAAACATGATAGCTTTATTTTTATGGTTCTAAGTGTCTAATTAGCTCTGGAGTAGGGGTAATATTGATTCCACCTTCAAGAAATCCAATTCCCTTATCCTACTGTCTAAACTTCCTATGTACAAAGAATACTACAGAATATGAGGCACTTATTGCTAGAATATGTGCGGCCTTATCCTTAGGTGTTCAACACATTTGTATATAAGGTGATTCCCAATTAGTCATTAAGAAGATTAATGGGTCTTATGAAGCAAAACGTGACAAATTATCCCAAAGTAAAAATCTCACAATAACATTGCTAGAACATTTTGAATCTTACACCATTGACAATGTTCCATGAAAGGATAATTGACATGCAGATATAATGGCAAGCGCAACTTCCCTTGTTTCTCTTGAAAATTATTTTGTGGATTTCACATTCATTGTTCATACTCTTACAAAACTGTCAATATATGAAACTATGAAAGAAGTTTTAGTTACCAATATTGAAGTCTCTAGTGAATGGTACGCACCGATATTTAATTATTTAAAAGAAGGTACCTTTCCTGAACCAACTACTAAGAACACTAGAATTTGTATTTAGAAACTTGCAAATAGATACATAATCCTAGTAGATGTCATATATATGATCCTTCGATGGTCTTTTGCTAAGATGCTTTAAACAATATGAAATTCCTATAACCCTCAAAGAAGCTCATGTAGGTGCTTGTGGGGGAAATTTTTTGGGAGATCATTATTTCAAAAGTTAATCTGCATAGGATACTATTGGTGACACATGGAAAATATTGTTTTGGTCGTGTTAAAAAATGTCATAAATGTCAAGAGCATAACAATTTGATTCACACTTCTACTTTTGAAGTTTGTGCCCAAGTTCCTATTTGGCCATTTTGGTATGGGGTTTGGATCTCATTGGAAAAATTTCCCCTCCTTCCTCTAGATACACGTTTATAATTATGGCTATCTAGGTCACTTCATAAAATGGGTAGAAGCAATCCCCCTTCGTTCCACAACCGATGACATAATCTACCATTTCATCTTGGAAAACATTATCATTCAATTTGGTCTTCCTTTTGTGTTAGTCTCAGATAATGACACACCATTCAAAAAAAATGAAGTGAAGAAATTCTTGGAAATATTTCACATTCAACATCACTTTTCAACACCTTATTACCCATAATCCAATGGCCAAGTGGAAGCAAAAAACAAAAAACTCGAGCAAATCTTATGAAAAATGGCAAATAAACATAATAAGGATTGGAATACCCAACTATCTTATGTGTTGTAGGCTTATAGCACGATTATTCAAACATCCACAAGAAATATGTCCTATAATCCTGTTTATGGTGCTGATACAATAATACCTTTAGAATTAGAAATTCCCTCTTTAAGAATATCTCTTAGGGGCATTATTGATGATCACACGTATAAAGAGAAATGGTTACAACAACTTGAAATGCTTGATAAACAACATATAAATGCTCTCAAACATCTCCAAGCTTATTCCAAAAGAATGCAACGTAGTTATAATGACAACGTTATCCCTCATTCATTTAATAAAGGGGATTAAGTATTATATGAAAATCAACGCAATGTTAACGCCACTCTGAAAAAAAAAGGAAAGTTTACCTTGGATTGGTTAGGACCTTATATTATTGAAGAAAGCTATGGGTCTGGAGCATATACACTAAAATCTATGGATGAAACACCTCTCAAAGAACTTATCAATTTTGTGCATTTGTGTAGGTATTACACTTAAACAATATTTTTGAATACTATGTATGTTAGATCATGTTGTTAGATTAGGTAGATGGTTTTCTATTTAATCTTGCATTACTTCTTTCTTGAAAAACATTTTTTGGTGTCTTGAATTATGTAGAGTAATTGTTCATTTTCTTGAATTATTACTTCTTTTACATGTTATTCAATCATGTGTGTGTTATGTTAGATTATATCATTACATGCATTTAATTTACAAATTAGATCATCAAGGCATCTAGTTTAACATGTTACACTTAATAAAAATGTTGTATCTAAGTAAACAACAATGTTTAATTAGGTCATATAAATTAGATCATGGAGACATTTATTAAATAATCTTACCAAGATTATTTAATAGATCACATTGACATCTAATTAAAATAAAAACTCATAATACATGCTCATATATATATATATAGAAGATCATAAAGTTTATATACATGATCACCATGGTAACAAAATGTGGTGTGACATAACATGATACATCTAGTAAGGCCTATTACTACTGGACTCCTCGAGGCCTGGTGCTCATCAAGAGACAATGAAGTGGGAGCGGCTCATAGAGATCATCCAATCTCAAAGGTCTCATACTTCACCTCCAACCATCCCATCACATACGAGTGCTGCAATGCACTCCTAATCTATTCAATCCCTGTCTACCTGCACTCTAGCAAGCTTTTCCTATACCCTGTTGAGTTCTAATTGTAAGTAATCTTGTCTCTTACTCTCAAATAAAACCCGGGTGACTCAAAGCTCCTCATATGAAGTATTAAGCTCCTCGTAGGTAGTCCTAAGCTCCTCATGTGTGGCTCTATATTGCTCCCCCGTAGCTATGACCTCCTCAATCTTGGCTCTAGAAAAATCAATGGTCCTCATAGCATCATCATATACTAACCTCCATCTAAATAAAGGCTCAAATAGGTCAGGATGGCTCCTGGTGTAGGAGAACCAATCCATTTTAGTAATTTTTCTCTAGTTGACTTGTGAAAAGTGATTCTTGGTGGTTAATTCTAGGTTGTGTGGGTGTTTTAAGTCATAATAAGGTCTAATGAGACCATTCTTGATGTAAGTGATCAACTTTGAGGACTTTTGAATCCATATTGTAATAGTTGCAAAATCATGTTAAAATGTTGTCAAGGTAGGTTGAATGCTAGTTTTCTTGTGTTAAGTCATGATTCTAAGTGGAATAAGGTCTAAAAAGGTCAATGGTAATGTCTTAGGTGAATAGGAGGGTCAAAAGTGAAAATATTGCAAATATGTAAAAAGTTGTCAATAATAAACTTGCAAAAATGCAAAATTTGTAAAGGCCAACGGTTAGTTGGGGTTTGAAAAGTGGTTGGTCAGTTTGGGAAGTTAGTTTTGGGTTGGAAAAAATTTAAAAGGCATGTACACCTTGTGATGGGGGTTGGAAAGTTGCATTTTGAAAGAAATACCACAAAATCTATTAGTTTCTTTGCATCAATTCTGTGTTTTCAAGAAATCTGCTACTACAGACTGAATTTATCATCCGTACAGAAGTACCACGGCCCAAGGGTTATGGAATGTGTTGAGGGAATGTGTTAGCTTTAATTTGAATCAAGTGGGAGGTTCTAATATTGAGTTTTGAGTGAGATATCTTCATTTTTCTGGAACTGCTTGTTTATAGCCTCTCAAGGGTTTTGATTGGTGTAAAAATGAAGTTTTAGACATTCCACCTATTGTCACGACTTGTAACTCTATGGAATGTCTTGTTTCATGATAATATAGGTGTAAAAATGGTTTGGGATGCAAGGGATACGTTTTGTATGGTTTTAGGGTGATGCCCTAAGGTGTTTTCACGAGTTTTCAATGTGAATTTGAGGAACTAAAGTAAGTTTTTGACAAAATATGAATGGAATTGAATGTGTAATGGTGTTTTTAGTTTGTGTAGATGTTTTTATGAAGGTCTGAGACAGTGGAAAGTTCTGGTAAAGTGTGGAACCATTACTTTCAATAAACCCTCCTCAAATTGGCTTAAAATGAAGGCTTTGTGGTTTGGTATGTACAGTTGAGTTTCTCCTGAAAAAAAATGTGTTTTTGAGGGTTTGGACACATGTAAAGTTCTGCCCCAAAAATTATTGATGGTTGTGAAGAGTTTAAAGGGTAGTTACTTTGTAAATTAGGCCTAATTAGCCTAATTAGGACAACGGTGAAGGCCCATTTTGAGATACATGTTCCAAAACAACATCTGATGATTTTGAAGTATGTTTTGTAACTCAATAATAGGTATCTAAATCTCTAATTTTTTTGTGAAGTACTTTGTGAAGTTTGTGAGAAAAATCCCAAACAAGGTCAGTAGACCTACTAGGAAAGACCTAGTTAAAAAATGAAATTAGAAGAGTTCAAGAGTTGGTGTTTTGAAATCTATTTGAGGCTCATTGAATTGAGTTTTTTGAGTGATCCTAACCCTTTCTTACATCAGTTGGTATTAGAGAAAAGCGAGTAGGTCCCTTGAGGAAGAATATTGAAAGTTTGAGTGCAAAAAGAAGGTGTAATTGGAGGAAATCAAAATGCCTCCTAAAGGAAGCCTAGTCACAAGAAAGATGGATGAGCAGGCTAGAAAAATAGAAGCCTTGAAGAGGGAGATGGCTGCATTGAAGTCTAAATCTGGGGTTGATATGGATGAGAGTAATTTTGAAGAGGAAGATATCTCTAGTGAAGAGGAAGAGATGGATCCAGATGATGTGAGAATGATGAAGCTTTTGAAGGCTGTGAAGAAGGATGGACATAGAAAAATGGATGTGCCTATGTATGGGGGAAAACTAGATGGAGAAGAGATCTTGGATTGGATAGGGGCTTTAGAGAACTATTTTGAAAGCAAGGATATTGATGATGAACACAAGGTGAAGAAGGAAAAAACTAAGTTGAAAGGACATGCTTTGTTGTGGTGGAACTTTGTGCAAGATGAAAGGCAGAAAGAGGGAAAGAACAAGATCAATTCTTGGGAGAGGATGAAGGAAAAAATTAGGGGTAAGTTCCTTCCTTGTGATTATAATGTTCAATTACTTAAAATATTACAAAATATTAGGCAAAAAAAACAATATTTGCAAGCATACACGAAAGAATTCTATAGGTTAAGCATAAGAAAAAAGCATGAGGAGGATGAGGAAGAAAGAGTAGCTAGATATCTCATTGGTTTAAGGTATAATATTCAAGATGAAATTAGTTTGATGGCACCAAAAATAGTGGAACAATGTTTTCAAATGGCAATAAGAGCAGAAGAGAAACTCAAGAGGAGACAAGAGAAGGTAGCAAGAGGAAGAGGCAGTACTTCTAGGGGAAGGGGTACTTTTTCAACACCAAAACAATCCAAAGAAGGTCAAGAAGATGCTGGTAAAGGAAAAGAGCAAGTGGTTGAATCTAGAGGTGGATGGAGAGGTGGAAGAACAAACTATAGGGGAAAAGATTCTAATGAGTTTGTAGGAAGGTGTTACAAGTGTGGTGAATTTGGGCATCCATTCTACAAATTTCCTGATAAGTTTGGGGCTGCTACAAGTGGAAGTGAGAGAAAAGGTGAAAAGAGAGTTCAACTTGTGCAAGAGGATGATGAGGAAAGTGTCAGTTCATCAAACATTGTTGCTAAACCTGAAATTGGTGAAGCTTTGATGCTACAAAGACAACTTCTGAAGGCCTCCAAGGAGAGAGAACCATTGCAAAGGAGAAGTCTCTTCAAGACCACCTACAAGAGCAAAGGTAAGATATGCAAGTTAGTAATTGATTCTAGCTCCACTGATAATATAGTATCAAAGGAAATGGTAGATAAGTTGGGTTTAGTGAAAGTTCCTCATCTAACACCCTATAAGGTGTCATGGTTAAGTGATGATCAGTCACTCTTAGTCAATGAGCAGGCTTTAGTTGAATTTTAGATTGGGGGTTACAAAGATAGGGTGCTTTGTGATGTTTTACCAATGCAATGTTTCCATTTATTGCTTGGGCGACCATGGCAATTTAACAAACATGTCGTGTATGGTGGATGGGAAAATACTTATCAGATTGAGCATGAGGGGAACACCATCACTTTGTTACCATTGCAAGAAGAAGGTAGGGAGAAGACAAGGGAAACAAATGTAATCATGATGGGAAGAAAAAGAGTTTGTGAAGGTTGAGGATAGAAAACAAGAAGAGTGTGTACAGTGTGAAAGTGTCAAAATAGTAAATTTGAAATGTGTACCAGTATTGGAGAAAGAAAAAGGTGTGATGATGACAAAGGAAAACCAGATAAAGGTTGAAAATGTTTTGTTTGTGAAGGCTGCAGACAGTTTAGAAAGGTGTGATAATATAGTGATTGGGACAATGCTATGTCCACTTATTGGAGGGAAGGTTGGTGGGCAGGTGTAATCCATTAGTATAGAGGTCAAAAACTCTGCTAAAACAAAAACATTTAGGTCTGAGAATAGGGAAGGAGATGCAAAGCTAGATAGGGGTACTAGGCCAAACCATTGGGATAAGTTCAAGTATGCAGGGATGATGAAGGACAACGTTCAAGAAGCAAAAGGTAAGTGTTTGTTTGCAGGTATGGCAACAAATTCAGTTGAGGATGATGGTGGAAAGCTTGAAACATGTTTGTTTACAAAGAAGAAGCCTTGGAAAGGTGGATACAAGTTCAAAAAAGCAAGAAATGGAGCAAGGACCGGGTGTTTGGTTCCATGGAGGAGATTTTTTGATCAAGGAACATCTGAAAGGAAAGGACATGTTATGAAAGAGTTAGGTTTGAGTCAGTTTGGTCCTCATGGGACATGAGTTTTTTTTAGTGGGGGTGTATGGTGCAGGAGCACCAATCCATTTTAATGATTTTTCTCTAGTTGACTTGTGAAAAGTGAGTCTTGGTGGTTAAGTCTAGGTTGTGTGGGTGTTTTAAGTCATAATAAGGTCTAATGAGACCATTCTTGATATAAGCGATCAACTTTAAGGACTTTTGAGTCCACATTGTAATAGTTGCAAAATCATGTTAAAAGGTTGTCAAGGTAGGTTGAATGTTAGTTTTTTTATGTTGAGTCATGATTCTAAGTGGAATAAGGTCTAAAAAGGTCATTGGTAATGTCTTAGGTGAATAGGAGGGTCAAAAGTGAAAATATTGCAAATATGCAAAAAGTTGTCAATAATAAACTTGCAAAAATGCAAAATTTGTAAAGGCCAATGGTTAGTTGGGGTTTGAAAAGTGGGTGGTCAGTTTGGGGAGTTATTTTTTGGTTGTAAAACATTTAAAAGGCATGTACACCTCGTGATAGGGGTTGGAAAGTTGCATTTTGAAAGAAATACCACAAAATCTATTAGTTTCTTTGCATAAATTATGTGTTTTCAAGAAATCTGCTGCTACAGGCTGAATTGCTCATCTATATAGAAGTACCACAGCCCAAGAGTGATGGAATGTGTTATCTTTCATTTAAATCAAGTGGGAGGTTCTAATATTGAGTTTTGAGTGAGACATCTTCGTTTTTCTGGAATTACCTGTTTATAGCTTGTCAAGGGTTTTGATTGGTGTAAAAATGAAGTTTTAGACATTCCACCTACTATCACGACTTGTAACTGAGTGGAATGTCTTGTTTCATGATAATATAGGTTTTCAAATGGTTTTTGATGCAAGGGATACATTTTGTATGGTTTTAGGGTGATGCCCTAGGGTGTTTTCATGAGTTTTCAATGTGAATTTGAGGAAATAAAGTAAGGTTTTGACAAAATATGAATGGAAATTCATGTGTAATGGTGTTTTGAGTTTTTTCAGATGTTTTTATGAGGTTTTGAGGCAGTGGAAAGTTTTGGTAAGGTGTGGAACCATTACTTTCAATAAACCCTCCTCAAATTGGCTTAAAATGAGGGCTTTGTGGTTTGGTATGTATAGGTGAGTTTCTCCTAAAAAAAATTATATTTTTGAGGGTTTGGAAACATTTAAATTTCTGCCCCAACAAGTCTTGAGGGTTGTGAAGAGTTTAAAGGGTAGTTCCTTTGTAAATTAGGCCTAATTAGCCTAATTGGGACAACGTCTGAAGGCCCATTTTGAGACACATGTTCCAAAACAACATCTGATGATTTTGAGGTATATTTTGTAACTCACTAAGAGGTATATAAATCTCTATTTTTTTTGTGAAGTCCTTTGTGAAGTTTGTGAGAAAAATCCCAAACAGGGTTAGCAAACCTACTAGGAAAGGCCTAGTTGAAAGTGAAATTTGAAGAGTTCAGGAGTTGGTGTTTTGAAATCTGTTTGAGGCTCATAGAATTGAATTTTTTGAGTGATCCTAAGCCTTTCTTACATCATCTCCCCACACTAGGTGGTGGCCTATGCTTTGCTCATGTTGCCTAGTGTGGGGGCATGGGAGGTGCCATATTCAAGGTGACTTGACTGAAGAAGTCTAGCCACTCTCACATACCAACTGTAAGAAGGAAAACATAAATATTTAAGTCAAGAAAATATATAACAAGAAATGCATAATTAAAACCTAAAAGATAAATAACATATCATCACCTAGATCGCTAGCTCACCAATCAAAATATATATAAGATACAATAGGTGCTCTATTGAGACTCCTCTCATGGGTAGGAACGCTGGTAGGTGTGGCATTGCTACACACTCCACACTCATGGGACAAGGCACCTATTATAGTCACTATATGTGCTTGGGTGACATGAGGACAAGATTTTGATCTCTTCTCAGGGGAATTCACAACCTCTATTGGCTCATCAGGCTCCTCTCCTATCGACTGTTGATCCTCCTCATTTGTATATTCTATTGTAGCATCATCATCACTAGTATCTCCATCGACGTTCCCATCCTCTTTCTCATCCTCTCAAAATGGTAGTGGCCCATCATCGCTTGCAAGATATCGTTAGGGAAGATGTGTGGAGTTCATGCTCTCACCTGATGAGAGCCATTCATGTTCCATTTTTATGCCATCTTTTAGCCTTTTTCATATACCTTTATGCCTATCTTCATATTCCATTTCCATACCATTTTACCACCTTTTGCTACTATGGTTATATATATATAAGTAATATTTATTTTTTGTTGGATAAAATACCTGAACAATAAATATTAGATTGTATTTACTAATATTTTATATCATTATGTTGAGAAAATAATTATAACAACATATTAATAAAGGTGGAGATAATAGACTTCATAACAAACTTCATGTTTCCTTCACACAGACTTCATGTCGCCTTCACACAAACTTCCTGTCACCTTCACAACATCAAATAATTTCAGCTATTAATTTAATTTTGAATAATTATTTATTGTGTTGACAACAAATAATATATTTTAATACTCATATGGCATGAAATAGAATGTATTATTTGTTGTTGTAACTAATAAAATTATGATGCACGAAGGCAAAAATAAATAGCTATTTTTATGACACAACAAACTCCTATTTTTATGGCTGGTTCTGTTCCAACCCGCAAGCCATAAATAAGCCAGAAGAGGTGGCAAGAGAATAGGAGAAAATGCTATAAAACAAGGCTGCCAAATCTATAATAGGTGGTGTGGAAAAGCATATGAATAATATTGGAAAAATAATGCAACAAAACTAAATGTGGAAATAAGAGGAAGGGTGTGAGAATAGTAAACAACTTGTAAGTTTGTTTCATGCCTTATAAGGCAATGTAATAGCTATAAAGGAGGGTGAATTAGCATGTTGTAAGGGAGTACAAAATAAGAGAATAGAATGAAAGGCAAAAATACCATGGAGTTTAGAGAATAAAGTAGAAATGTAACAGTAGTGAGCATAATGCCGAAAAATATAAGTTGTAATATATTTTATTTTAAATGAGCATATGTTGGTTATGATTTGAGTATTGTAGCAGAGTTTTAAACACCTTGCCAACTAGGAGGAAGGAACCACTTCTCAGGGAGTCTAGTGATATTTTTGTGTATTTTTATTTTAGTAATTTAGTAATTATTATTTTATTTTATATGTGTGATATGCATCTAATAAAGTAATTTGATTATGAGTGGTAAATAAAATTTTCATTTTAGTTTTTATTTGAGAACTCCAAAAGCATCTTTGTATTTATTTCTCCAATTGAAAGTTTTGTTTGATAGAATTTTGGTGGTTTGAAAGATTGCACAAAAAATAGTGTAGTTGCTAAACTGTTCCTGTCACACTATTATAGACTGCAGTTCATGTCACAATTCATGTCATAGTTTTTAAAATAGTGCAATTTTTTTTGTATTAATTTAAATAAGTGTTTTTATTTTCTAGTTTCATTTCATCTACACTCACCTCACTCTTTACCCTATTTTTGGCCTATCATTTTGGCGTCATTACTGGGGAAAGGTGTCAAATGCTTGTTAGCTTGATGAGTTGAGTTAGGAACAATGCATTAAGATGAAAGCTCACACAATTGTCGACCTTTCCTAGGCGAGTAATCTTGATTTGTGTTGTTTTAAATCATATAGATGTATGGTTTGAATTTGTAGGTAGATCTTAGAAGGTAAAAGCATTTATATATTCACACCCATTGTTGTGAGTTGGTTGATAGAAATAAGTAATTTTGAAGAAACAACAAAAAATAATAATAAAAATGTTACATTTTCAAGGTAGTTCAAATATACAAATTTAAAAACCAAAAATAAAATTGGTGGGAAAGTCATGCTAACACAAAGTGGCATTTTTATATCCCCTCTACTTAGTGAATGTAACTTAGATTATCCTAATCTCCCATTACCATTTTCATACACATTTATAGGTATTATTCCTATAACTGAGCAAGAATAGATAGTTGATGAATTTTTAGGACAATGGATTTTTGAAAATGAATCCATAGATGAAGATTTGACCATTTGTTGTTCTATTTGTTGCAAGGAAGAAGATAAGTGCACATGCCAAGTTGTTCAAGAGGACATGGTGAAGGAGATAGATGTTATAAGTGAGCCTTGACATAACAAAGGTGGAAGTTAACAAGTCTTCTTTGTAACTCAAGGACAACTTCACACATCAAATTAGGAAGATCGAGGTATGCATGATGATTTTGAAATGTCTTATAATTCTATTAGATTAGAAAGACATGTTTCTTCAAAAAATGCTTCTCCATCTAGTATGTATTGTGAATGACAACAATCCCCATACTACCAAGAATGGCAAAATAAATTCTCACAACAACCACAACACCCATCATTACCATCTACATTATATCCATCCTACTTAATCCCACTCACTCTATATCCACAACAAATTTTACCATTTTCATTATCCCATTCGTATCACCCACCATTCACTCCAACATATCCACCAAGGGAAACTACAATGCCTAATAAAAGATTGCATAATAATGTGGTTCAAATTGCATATAATAGTGATATTTCAGTGATCCCTTTACATTCCATTAATGTGCATAAAATTGGTGAATCACAATTCAATTTTGTAAAAATAATTGAAGGATGCGATATTGGTTTAATTGAATTTGAAGAACAATATAATCAATTAAAATATACTCAATTTAGTTCTTCTTATGATCTAGTTAAAAAATCACAAACTTTAGAAGGAATTCGCATATTTCAATTTGAGTCTAATTTTATCATTGAACTCATAAATGTGTGTGTTGAAATTTATCATGCACTAAGAGGTGTTCTACTTTATACATTAATCATTCATAAATTGTTTTGACATAAAGAATAAACAATTGCAAGATCTATCATTTATAAATGTTTTTATATTCAAACATCTAGATCTTGGGAGACCTATGGTCAAAATATGTATTCCTCACACACTTTTGATCTAGGTCCAATGATAAATATTATTCGTACACTTAGATAAAAGATGGTTTGAATGCATTAATGACTATACCAAACATGCTACAAAGGACGATTTTCCATTGAGTAAGGATCAAGGTATTATTAAATATGTCACTTTCTTTCTTGATTCTTTAGATTATCCTAATTATCTCATGATCTTGTAGTATAAAGTTAAGTTGGGGGGAAATCCCTTAAATTTTGGAAATCTTTGGTTGAATATTAATAAATCCTTTATTAAGTGTTGGTTTAATGATTCTCATAAAAACCATGTGATTAAGATTTGAACCAAATCAAGGTATGCATTATTGTGTTAATTGGAATTGAATCACACTGTTCCTACACAAGCATTCATTGTAATGGTATATATCATTCATCCATTTTTTTATTATCAAGTATTTGTTCATATTAATAAATTTACCAATTTCTTTCTAATGCATAAACTAGTTATTAATGGTGGAGTTATTAAATGGGTGATATTACATTACTATACTTGATATGCTTTGTCATGAGATATGGTTATAGGTTTCTTGGTGACCCAACACTTTTGAACTAGTACTAGTTGATGATGCTTCTCTACACGAGCATCCAAAGACACATTTTTTTGATCTTACTAGTTGTATGGTGAGCATAAAGTTTCCTTACTATTTCTCTCTTAGATATCACAAGAGGATTATTGGGAAAAATGTGAACAAGATTCATGAATAGAACATCATTATTGCACCGACCTTAATCATGTGGAGGATAATGTGTAAATTGGTGTATGAGAATTAGAATATTGTATTAATCCTTCACAAGCTACACATCTAGAGACAAATTGAAGACATGCACACAAAGCTTGAACACATTCTAATGTAGATCATCACCCTCCATTATAGAGATGAGTATCCACCTACCTAAAGTTATATTGACACATTGGACAAGTTGAGAGACTACAATTGGTCTTTCACTATGCAACCTTGTCTTTGTTCTATAGGAAGCTTTCAAATATAGTGGTATGAGCTCAATATTGTTTGTAGCAATGGTGCTATGAACTATACACAATCAATCTTGATGAAGGTATCCTTCTTGTTGGTCATCATTTCAAGTTCTACATGCAACCGAGTTTCAACATTGACTTTTTGTGGGGTCATAAAAGGAACTCAGGTTTGGATGGTGTCACTTCAACATCCATATGAGAGTTTCCTTCTCTTTGGTCATTATATGCAACTTTTGAAAAAAAGAAAAAAAAGAAAAAAGAAAAAAGAATGAATTCTAATAATGAAAACCTTCTGGCGTTGTTACACAAATACAGTTTGAAAACCAGTTTCTGGTGGATTGTAGTTGAATAAAATTTTTAGTGGTGAAAACTATTTTCACAACGCCACTAAGCGGTAAGTAATTGAAAACTAGCTTTCCAATGGTCACTTGTTATCAAAATTGAAAAGAAATGAAAAATGGAAAAAATAAGATTATATTCTTTCTATGGGCTAATCATTTTATAGGTACACTATGCTGCTTCAATGGTTGTCCGAGTTCCTCCTATCACCTCTTGTATCTCACTTGTTTTCTAGTTTTTTGTGGTCAATATGAATTTTATCACCTATAACATGAGTTAGAAATTCAGTTGAAGTGTTAGCAACAATGAAGAGAGAATCCAGGCTACCATTAGTATGTTCAATAATGCTTCAATCTGATGGAGATCTTTCATGTGTGGTGTGGCTACTATCCTTCTCATGATTTTTGGTTCCTTCCTTGTTGGAGATTCATAGTTGTAGAGTTACATTGACTACCGGATCTTGGCATTAATGGACATGCAAGCTGGTAAAATAATCAATTTTATTTTTCATTTTTAAAAAAAACTTTGTTAACATTTCTTATTATATTAATCATATAAAGTGGCATTCACACCAACCCTCTTCTTGTTTCTCAAGGACGGTCAACCCTTTAAGTTGGGGAAGGTTCATCATCCTTTTTACCCATCATTTCCTTTTTCTTATCCCATCATAACATCCATTATTTCACCCTTCAAAATCATTTATATTATCTACCATTTCATCCATCTTACAACTAGCTCATGAATGTGGAAATAATTTTTCATGCTACTTCCTATATAGCATTTCAAAAAATAATGCTATGGGAAAAGAAAAAAAGAGAAAAATAATGAAAAAAATAAAAGGTTGGAGGAGGTATGAATATTGAAAAACAAAAATGAAAAGAAAATTAGAAAACAAAAGCAAATCCATGAAGCTTGCTATTAAGAGGGGTGATAGACAAATTGAATAAAATGTGATTAACCATGAGTTGTAATAGTCAAGGGTGAAGAAGTCACAAGGCTACCAATTCAGATCAAAACCTCTCAAAAATTAAAGATTGCACAAGGATGTACAATATGCTATGTTGGGGCGAATGATGAGATCCATTCATGTTCCATTTTATGTCATCTTTTAGCCTTTTTCATATGCCTTTATACCCATCTTCATATTCCATTTCCATACCATTTTACCACCTTTTGCTACATATGGTTAAATATATTTAAGTAACATTTAAATTTGTTTTAGGATAAAATACATGAATAATAAATATTAGACTATATTTACTAATATTTTATATCATTATGTTGAGAAAATAATTCTAACATATTAATAAAGGTGGAGATAATAGACTTCATGTTGCCTTCACACATACTTGCTATCGCTTTCACAACATCAAATAATTTCAGCTATTAATTTAATTTTAAATAATTATTTATTGTGCTAACAACAAATAGTATATTTTTATACTCATATGGTACGAAATAGAATGTATTATTTGTTGTTGTAACTAATAAAATTATGATGCAGGAAGGTAAAAAAGAAGAAGCTATTTTTATGGCTCAACAAACTCTTATTTTTATGGTTGGTTTTGTTCCAACCCATAAGCCATAAATAATGCCATAAGAGGTGGCAAGAGAATAGGAGAAAATTCTATAAAATAAGGCTGCCAAATTTGTAATAGGTGGTGTGGAAAGGCATATGATTAATATTGAAAAAATAATGCAACAAAACTAAACATGGAAATAAGAGGAAGGGTATGTGAATAGTAAACAACTTGTAATTTTGTTTCATGCCATATAAGGCAATGCAATAGCTACAAAGGAGGGAGAATTAGCATGTTGCAAGGGAGTACAACATAAGATAATAGAATGAAATGCAGAAATAACATGGAGTTTATAGAATAAAGTAGAAATGTAATAGTAGTGAGCACAATGCAAAAAAATATAAGTTGTAATATATTTTATTGTGATATTGCTATCAAGATTCAACTATGTAGTTTTACAAGTCAAACTCATTGATCCATGTTTCATGAGTAGTGGTTCACAAGAACCCATCTCTCATGATAATGCATGGTCCACTTAGCACTCATTACATCTAGGTGATGCTCACAGAGGTGAAGCACTGGGCTGTCCTAAGGGGTTACCCATCCCAGTACTACTCCAACTCAAGCATGCTTAACCATAGAGTTTCCTCCAAGGTTAAGCCATCTTAGCTTGCAACCCCATTTGAAAAACCTTAAGCAACTGTTCTGCCTTATGAACCATTCATTACAAAGCCCCTTTAGCTCATCAATTGATACGTAGGAGTTATTTTCCACAGCATGTCAAATTGTGATATTGCTATTAGGATTCAACCATGTAGTTTTACGAGTCAAACTCATCAACCCATGTTTCATGGGTAGTGGTTCACAAGAACCCATATATCATGATAATGAATGGTCCACTTAGCACTCATTTCATCTAGATGATGCTCATAGAGGTGAAGCACTGGGCCATCATCTCGGGAGGTCACCCAACCCAGTACTACTCCAGCTCAAGCAGGCTTAACCATAGAGTTTCCTCCAAGGTTAAGCCCAATTAGCTTGCAGCCCCATTTGTAAAACCTTCAGCAAGTGTTGTGCCTTATGAATCATTCATTATAGAGGCCCTTTAGCTCATCAATTGATAAGTAGGAGTTATTTTCCACATCGTGTCAAATTGTGATATTACTATTAGGATTAAATCATGTAGTTTTACGAGTCAAACTCATTGAACCATGTTTCATGAGTAGTGGTTCACAAGAACCCATCTCTCATGATAATTAATGGTCCACTTACTCATGAAACATGGGTCAATGAGTTTGACTTGTAAAACTACATGGTTGAATCTTGATAGCAATATCATAAATTGACACGTTGTGGAAAATAACTCCTACTTATCAATGTATTTTATTTAAATGAGCATCTGTTGGTTATGATTTGAGTATTGTAGCAGAGTTTTAAACACCTTTCCAACTAGGAGGATGGGCCCACTTCTTGGGGAGCCTAGTGGTATTTTTGTGTATTTTTGTGTAATTATTATTTTATTTTATATGTGTGATATGCATTTAATAAAGTAATTTGATTATGAGTGGTAAATAAAATTTTCATTTTAGTTTTTATTTGAGAACTCCAAAAGCATCTTTGTATTTATTTATCTGATTGAAATTTTTGTTTGATATCATTCTATTGGTTTGAAATATTGCACAAAAAATAAAGTAGTTGTTGGATTGTTCTCGTTGCACTATTACAGGCTGCAGTTCTTGTCATAGTTTTTAGAATAGTGCATAATTTTTGTATTAATTTAAAAAAGTTTTTATTTTGTAGTTACATTTCATCTACACTCACCTCACTACCTACATCCCTTGTGCATATAGCTATGAAATATTTCATAAGTTTATGCCCTCGAATTGACATTTAGACTAAACTGAATCTAGTTATTAAATGTTAAATCTATTTCACTCTTTACCCCAATTTTGGCCTATCACCACCCACCATCACTCATAGGCTATAGTGGATCCTACATCATCCAAATTCGATGCTGGGGGTGCATCCTAGTCCTCATAACCTAAGTCATTGGAAATGGCATTGTAAATGGTAGGACGATAGATGTCTCTTGGCCTCGCACGACTGCATGCAACTCTCAATAATGTAGGCCATGGCTTAGGTGTTATATAAATATTTCCAAACCGATGCATGAATTGATCATAATAGAATGGAATCACAATTTACTCATGTCATCGAACAAATAATCTATCCTGTTGCATCTTGGTTAGCTATCATGTACAATCTTGCCACTATAGTAGAGTCTTGTATGGTCTCCATACTATGTCATACTGCTCAAGATAATCAAACCTAACTCTCTAGTGTAATAGATCTTTGTACTACTAGGCTCATCTCAAAGTATAATTGTAAGCTTGTGGATAGCCAATAGCTACTATAATGGGATATCTAGTCATCCTACTACATGTGATATGCTCGAAGGCCCATACTTGAAGAAGTGTACAATGTACTATCCTGTGAAGATCTCGCTAAATGAACTGACCAAGATCATAATAAAGGTGAGAAAGCATGCTCTTTCTCCATGCATAAATTATTTGATACTGCTCTATCTCACACATGGTATGCACGAGACCTCCCCCAATGTGTGTGCATTTTCCATTAGGTACAAGAGCTAATACAACAGTCACATACATAATCCATCAAATCAAAGGAACACAAGCATACAAAAGCAATTGGAGCTTAATGTGTGATTGAGCATCTCTGCAACAACCGATGCAATACTAAATATCCTCATCTGTCAAGGTGTGTGATCCTCATCACGGTGAATGGTCTCATCCCAGATAGGTATCCTAAGAATGCAGTGAACTTCCTCTAATTTCTTTGTCATCTCCCCTATTGGGAGATGAAATGTACAAGTATCTACATCCCATTTCTCAACCAATACCATTAGCTTAGCATTATGATACCTCATGGGTGACATGAGGTATATCCAAAGCAATGTGGTCATACAAAGATTCCTCCTCCTTAGTCAATTGTGTGACCTTCTCGCGGAGAAGGGAAAATTTTCATCCTCCTAAACAATGACATGAACATAGAAAAATATAAAAAATACAAAGAAAATCATCAGTAACATAGCAAAATTAGTTAAAAAAATAGTTGAAAGCAAAGTAAAAACTACCATTGGACACAAAGTAAAAAATTCCCTTGGACACTATGGCCAAAATGGGATAGGGTCATCATTTGGGGATAGGGGGTCTAGGATAGAGTCACCATGATTTTTTAAAAAATGTCAAAAATAGTGCAAAAAAGGTAAATAATAGGGAGAAGGTACAAGGGACTCACTATGGGTGTGATCGCACCCTCTACAACCTCAACTTGTAGGACCTCTAGTCTCAGGGGCTCATATGGTTGTTGACCCAACATCTTCACTCCTCTACAACAAGGTATCTCTCTCAATGGTAAATGTCAAAATGATAGTAAAAAACATGTAGTAAAATTTATTAATAGTACATTTGACTAAAATCATCATAATGGGGGCTATAGAACTCTATTTTTGATGCTATTGTATTGGATTCACAGTTCCATCCTGAAATTATCTAATGTTTTTCAATACATGGTGCTGTGATCTTATAACCCTATCGTAAGAATTCCCATCATAAAACCTAAAAAATCAATGAGGTTATATTTCTACCCTGATTCCACCTCCATAAAGCAAGAAAAATTAGGGGGCACACATCTACCCTCGAATTTGATTCTCTATAGAAGTTTGACATGACTATTCCAAAGAATAAGATGATTTTGAATAGCTAACAAAACAATTTTTCAAGATGTGGTTCCTAATGCTGTGGTTTTGCAGATAACTACATTGGGGGCTTCATTCTCCCATTCACAAATGAACTATAATACCCATATGAGCATCCTTTATGAAGAATGATTTACTTTCGATACTTTAGCTTACATATGCACATAGTTGCATATGGCTGCTAAAGTGGGGGATAAATATAGCAAAAATTGTACTCCCTTGTAGGTGATAGTACAATTTCATGCTTACTTTGGACCTATTTTAGTGACCTTACATTTATGCATTTCAACCCTTTCTAAATAGGCTCTAATTTCCTTTATTATGCATCCTAAGGCATATTTTTATCATTTTCTGACATTGAAATAAGCATTGAACCAATGCAACCTATCATTAAATTGCCATGAAACAAATGTGTCTTGGAAGTTTGGGTCCCCTTAGCTAGGACCCAAATTTTAATAGCTCCTTGGTGGAATTTTAACATTCAAAATTCAAATTATAATTGTCAGCTATCAGGATTTGATCTTTGAGAAATTAGAGAAATGGCTATAAAATCCTAGTCTTTTCATCAATTCAAAAACTAGGAGGAATAGAGAGTAAGAAAATATAGGAAGGAGTATTCAAGCAAGCAAAATTCAGAGTCTTGGAGCAACATTACTTAAAATTGTAGGTCTTCAAGTCCATTTGCAAATTTGATCAAGCACTTTCACATGATTGAAGATTGATGCCTATAGAAGAACATGATGGATTCTAGGATTGGGAGATGCATTTGGCCACTTCCCTCTACCTAATTAATTGTTTCCAATTGTTCTCATCTTCAAGATTCATTCTACTAGCAACCTACAACAAGGTATCATTGTGTTTTAGATTTATTTGGGTGTTTTGAATTCTCCCTAAGTGGATCTCGTCATTATCATATTTGAATCATACTCTAATACACTTGAGTAGGGTTTCCTTGCATCTTAGATTATAAAAACCTTAGACACACATAAGGTTAGATCTCACACACTATATTTTATTAGATCTTTACCATTTTATCAAGGTTTAATTACCAAATCTTAGGTTTGATCGAGGAAAACCCCCATATAAACAAAAAACAATTTCTTTTGTAGATTTATTGTAGGTCTAGATCTGAAGACGAAGATTTGTAGGTATAGGAACATAGTGTAGATAGAGGACTACAACATTAGATTTTGAAGTTTTGGAAGCCCTAATAAGGACCCATTCTTCTAGGGGAAAACAAGTCCCTCTACACACATTAGAATCAACTTTTGGTGATAGGTACATACCCTCTATTATCTCCTAGATTTGCCTAAAAATTATTGTTATAGTCTGCTTATCTTTGGGAATCTATAATTTACATATTAGGTCATATATTTTCATTAGTTTAATCATTCTAAATCATTTCCAATTCATTCTTAAGACTCAAAAGAATCAGATCCAGTTCTGATTGACTCCTGGATCGATAGGGGATTGATCCTCCCCTTCATTGTGGCTCACCATGCCGACATGTTACTATTATGCGATGATGCTCCTCATCCATAATAGTAGGTGTGAAGACAACTTTATCTGGCTTGTAGGGGAGGGTCACCTTGGAGGTTGACAGTCAATCTATGTACCTTATTAATTTGCATCCTAATGAAATCTTAGAAATGTTTGAATTAACCTTAGGTTTTGGAAACTAAACTTAGGGCCTCCCTGATGAGGTATAAATAACCTCATGTATATAAACAACTAAATACCCTTCCTCATTTCTTCCAATTTCTTTTACTCTTCCAATTGTTTATCTTTAGGATTAATAACTATTTACTTTTTGTAAAAAGATGTACAATCTTTATTTCCTAAAATCAATTGAAATAAGCTAACTCGCGCTAACATAATGGTATAGTTTTTAGTACTGTACAGGTCATGATGCACAACTGGTCATTATGCACAACCGGGTGGATTTAAAGTAGACTTCAAAGCAGTTGAAGACAAGCATCGAAAGTCTAGGCATCAAAATTCTAGGAAGTGCATAGTGGATCGAGTCTTTTAATGCTTTCTGTTTAAAGATTTTATGGCTCACTCTGAGCCTTTTAAATGCTTTATGTTATGGACCTCAGTTCGTTGGTTAGTTGAATTCTATTGAATACTTTTTCAAGGTGATCTTGACCATCTGAAATCTAGGATTTTGTTAGTAATTTTGTAAAAATATGTAACCTCCATAAATAATGCATAATGAATATCATTATGCTATCATAATGTGCTTTTGAGCTATGTCTTTGTATTACACTTTTCCTGATATGAATAAAACAAGCTTTTCCAGTCCTATTCTGAGTTATTAGTATTGTACAATGGAATTACTTTGGATGAACTAGTTTTGAAGATACAAAAGTTCATGTGATCTGAGTTAAGTGTAGTAGTACTTGAGAGCTAGCCACTCAAGGGAATAGTAGAATAGATAGATAAGTATTTTAATTTTCACTTTTGTTATTTTTATTATGTACATGATAAGTGTGAATGAATGTTATTTGTATGTGTCGAGATTTGTTAAGTTATTCTTGAAGGTTGTAGTTTGAGTTTGTAATCTTTAGTTTTGTTTATCTAAAATTCCAGAGCACTGGTTATCAATTGTATGTTGTTAAGTTTGTTTTTTGTTAACAATTAGATGTTATTTAATGGTTATTGTCATTTAAAATTTACAGTTTATTGCAAGCATTTCTTTTCAAGTAGTTTACATGCTTTATAGTTTAATCATTTTATGCTTTCTAGTTTAATCATTTCATGCTTTCTAGCTTAATAATTTCATGCTCTCTAGTTTAGACAACTTTACGCTTTCTAGTTTAATGGCCTTTTAGTTTAAGTTTTTTTTTCAACTGTTCCAAACATTCAAAAAATCTGAGAGAGTTAGTCGAGATGTTTCCTATTTCATATAGCCTCCAAACACTACCCGGTTGATACATTTGGTGCAATTTTCAATCAAAGTGATAGGTCCTAACAACAACGTGTCACTCCTCTCCACACATTTCTTCATTTCACCATATATGCCATAATACTTCATTGGTCTTAAACCAAAACATATTAATCTCAATAGAGAAGTATTTACCATATCCAAATAAGATTGTTGCCCCATTAAAGACAATCATGTTAGCCCAACTCAAGGAACTACCCAATAAAATGATCACAATTTAACCAAAAAATGATAGTAAAAAAAAAAATGCTGAAAGGTTTTAAATTTGTTACAAATATTGCACATGCTAATAAGAAACTCAATATTATGAACCCACTAAAAATAACAGGCTTTTTTAACACAAGCAACCATCTAAAATATTTTTTTTGTGGTTCATAGGTAGCAAACAACATGTGGTTAAGAACATAAGATATACTCACTATTAGGAATCCTAAGGTTCTAGTTGTCACATGGATATTGCATAAAATTTCCCTTGTGCCCACAATCATACCGTAAATCTTCTTTGAAGTTATTTTTTCCAACATAATGTTGTCTGTCCAATAGATGTTACCCAAAATTTTAGTATTATGCTTTAAAACAAGGAATTTAAACCTAAAAAAAAATTTATTTAGAATTAAAATGTTCTTCTTTGAGTATTTGGAATAATAAATCCCTTTTTCAATGTAGCCTAGTCTTTGATTATACCTTTGTCAATAATATTTGCAAAGTTCTATTTACGTTTAGAGGCCCACAATTTTGCTAAGTAGCCTTAAGTTAAGGGAAATGCATTTTATTCCAATGTAAATTCCACCATATAAATCTATAGGAAACAAGAACTTTATCAATTCTAAAAAAGAATCCTCACTTTTACTATAGTTGGCTCTGTTATATTTTGTGTTAGGATCTTTGCCTTTTCCAAGATAATAGTTATTTGAGCAAAGAGGGTGTGTAGTACCATGCTCTAGTTTTATTCTATTGTTTTTAGTACTTAATATAGAGAGTGTCTATGGGTTGTCTCTATTTTCAATCAATATTAATGGTTGGATTATACCAAAAATAAATTTAAATAGATTATGCCTCTAAGTCATCCAATTGATCCTTGGTATTAGTCATCCAACTTAAAGAGTATTAGTAAAGGGTAGAAACATCATTGCAAGTTGTTTCCATCTTCCATGTTTTATCCTTGAATTCATTATATTTGCATAAAAAGGTCTATTTCACTACATCCAAATTGTCTTTCTCATACTTTTGGACTATATTGATTTCTATTTGAATTTTTTATTGTTCTAGTTGACTAGTATGGATAAGGAAGCCTTGGACCTCATATTCTAAAAATTATGTGATGTCTATTGAAAACCCTACAACCAATTGTGGTTTTGTTTTTATTATTATTCTAACCATTATATTCATTATTTCTCTAGCTTTGATATACCTAGGCATCCAATCCTAGTGAGCACTTATGTCAATTACATCCCCTAGTTCCATATTTTTGATGGGTATCAATTTAGTAAAGTACACCCATGGTTCTAATGGAGTATTCACAATAATTCTTAGACCAATGTGACCACAATTGAGTATAATTTCTCTAGGAATTATCTAAATTTACTAATGGTTTCCTTGATTGATTTCATGGAAACCTATTGAGTGGTTTGTGTAGTGTTTTTCTCTCTATCTCATCTTTTTTGATATCCTTCATGTCATATCCATTTTTTTTAATACTGTCTTTTTTATTTTTTTCTTATATTTGGCCTCCTTTTTCTAGATTAATTATTTTGGGTCTCTACTTATTTCCTTTCTTTCTTGCTCTTCTTGTATCACCTTTCCTTGTTCTCCCACCTTTTTCTCATGTTTTATTTATTTTCCTTTTTTTATCATCTTAGTTTGTTCTTCTTATGGGGCTACATGGATTTATAGTGACAGTGGTGAAGTTATGGCCCTCGTGGATTGTGTTCCCTAAGTTACTTTACTTTTTGTGACTCCTTCTTATGCAAAAAAATTGATAAGTCACCTTCATGGTCTATAGGGATTCCCTATTTAACTTATCTATTATTGAATGTATTATTTTTGTCCCATATACACAAGGGTATCTACCTTTTATTTTGTATTGAGTTTATTTTCTTACAAGGCTTAAAGTTCCTATAGGCTATCAAGAGAGAGTTGTAATTATTTTTCGAATTCTTCTAATGTAGTCTTTCTAATTAATGCCTCTATCTTCAATGGTGTATCTCTCTTTGGTATTTTCCCTTTGATTCTTGCAATAAATCATTTTAGAAAATCTTATGTTACCTCCTTTATATAAAAGGGCCATTTGATAGAATACATGATATAGCCTCCAAAATTTTATCCTTACTTTCATAGGATATGCCTTGGCTACCTCTATAGGTTCCCCTAGCTTTACCAAAGATTTGGTAGTGTTTTTAGATTTATTAATTCTTTTTGTATTTATTTTATCTTTATTTATGTAACCACTTATTCTTCAACCTCTTTTATCTTTAGCTCGATTGGCTAAAACATTCTGTTGTAGGTATGAGGTCATGAGGTCTAGTCTCCCCACCATCCTCATAGTACCAGAGGGTGTGTCGCACTAGTGTCATCGGTCACGTGAAAAAAGTTTACTTGGTGCACTGCAATTTATAAGGGGGATGGATATTCGACCGATTCCTGCAGTCTTAAAAAAAAACTTCTTTTATCTTTACTTTGCTTCATATCATCTATTATTGAGTTCTTGTTCCACCTTCTTTTGGACTTGTTCTTGTCCTTATATATATTCTTCTTTAGAGTGTTCACTCTATTGAATTGACATCTTAGGACCTTGGAAGGTTTTGTCTTCTATCCTTTGTAATATCTCTTTCTCTATTTTTATTTTATGTCCACGCATCAATAATAAAACCTTAGTTAAAAATTTAGTGGGGGATTCTAGTGCTGATGGATGGTTTTCTCTAATCTCATTATTACTTTTCCTTTCTTAGAAGATCTTTCCTCTTCAATTTACTTCCTTTTCCCCTAACCTTATATTATTCAATTCTTTTAATTATAGGAAAATTGATGGTTTGAAGGGAACCCCATCTTTTACAAGAACATAATGAAGAGATATAGATAAAATGATACATCATAAAACTAACAACATAGAGTGAGAAAAACATCTTCCCAAATAAGACGTATCAACCAAAGTAGTAAGAAGAACAAAAAACAACACTAGTTTAACAAAGGGTAGCAATCACACAATAGAGAAAAATAATTAGAGAAATTTTAAGGCCATTACAAACTTCTATTCTTGTTTTAAGAAATCTAAAAATTTCTCAACAAATTTGAAGTCATCCATTACTTGGGTCTTCTTCTTCACATTTTTTTTTTGAGTCCTAGCACTAGGACCAATATGTTCAATCAAGACCTAGGGTCTAAGGTATTCTTAATTCATCTTTATACTAGTGGCACTATTCTATATTGTCACTCTACTTATATCTACCACCTTTTCCAAATTGGTTTTATGTCCTACATTTATTTTTTCCAACTTCCCCAAATTTTCATCCTACTTGGCATTCTCCTCTCCGAGCTTGAAAATGTTATCTAAATCCTTATAGTTTTCAAGATTAATATTATTTTCCTCCTATGTATTAAGGGTTCAACATCCATTTTCTTGGAAAGAAAAAGAGTTTATAATATTTTTTATATTAATCCCTAAGAAAAACCACTTCAAAATATTATGGTGGAATAAAATTTATTTCTTCATTCCATAAGTTTTATTGCTCAAGAGCTCCACAATAGATGCCACATCATCAATGGAAGAGGTGGTGGATATGAAGTATTTGTAGGGATAGAAGAGGGACTAGGGAATGATCATTCAACTCTTGGAAACTCAAAATTTTTAGAGTTCTAAAAATCCAAAAAAACCTTCTTTCCTTTTTCTTTTGGCTAGGTTCTCCACCACATTCGGCTAAGCATCCTCCAATTGAATGAACAAGACAAATGAGAGGAGGGTGAATCAGTTGTAGCAAATTAAAACATCAAAACCCTCAACAATAATCAGATTCACATGCATTCATTAAACCCTTATTCTATTAAAATGATTAAACATTAAATGAAAATAACAAAATATGAAATAACACCATACACAAGAGAACACAAGATTTATAGGGAAAACCCAATGAGGGAAAAACCATGGTGAGGATTAGCTCACAATATAAGTAATTCTAAAATTGGTACAAGGGCCCACTGCCAGAATAGGACACAATGTCCAAATAGGCTCATAGCTAGGGCTCACTGCCATAGAAAGAAATACAATAAGATAGAAGAGAAATACTACACAAAGAACAACTTCTCAATGCAACAAGGAATCCACCACAAATGCTCCAACACTTTTTCAGCCTTGCATAAAATATTTCAGACACCTTCAGCTCACTACCTTCAAGAATCCAATACTTGAAATTCATACTACTTTGCTCAAATCCACATCACACACAACACTTCCCTCAATCTCACATCTATCTTACTTCTCTCTTGCATCTCACAATAATATTACTCTTATTTATACCAACCTCAATGTCAAAAAACTTCTCTAAGGTCAACAACTATTTGTTACACTTATAAATTCAAATTAGGTTGACACCTAAACATTCTCGCGATAGATAGGAATGAAGGAAACCCATATAAATCCTTAATTAGGACCTAAATAAATTCTAACACATCTCAATATACTTCCACAAGCCTCGTGTGTAGTGTTGAAACAAGGTCAACCAATACCCATGCTAAACACCATAAACCTTAAGTACATCCTTAAATCAATTTGAAACTTCTAGACAACAAAATTCAGTTGAACACGATCTAGAATAATCTTCAAACCACCTGAGATTCATCAAACACTTTATCCAAACTCACATGATACAAATACTTCAACTTAGAACAATTGGTAAACCTTATTCACACTGACACATGAAACACACACTATACTATACCAAATCAAAGATAAAATCATTATAAGAATCTTTCCAAATCCACACAACCTGAAGCCAAACTATGGAGAACACGAAGCAAATACATTTCTCCCAGGCCATAGAAAATATCAATAAAAAATTGGTTCACACACTATTGAAAATATCTCACACTATACAATGATCTAGAAACCCAAATTATTAATATAGCAACCTATAACAACCTTGAACAACATATCAGTTCCACACAAGCATAACATCAACACAAAAGAAATGCGAAACACATCTCAAAGTAGATTCTAAACACTTGCACAACACTGTTTTCTCTGTTGATCAAATTTTCTCAAAAGCACTTGGAAACCAAGTACCAAAGACATCATCTCAACTCATTACTTCATTCGAACTCATCTCGAGAACTACAACAAAAAGATAGCTCCATATACTCACAACACTTCCTCAATATCTCAACTACACATGCACAACTTGCAACAACTTGTTCTCCTCTTTTTCACAATTTTCACAATTTTCTCAACATCTTCATAATGCAACAAACTTCCTTAACACATAGTTGTCATCAATGAAAACATCAACTAGTAGATATCCAGTTGACATCAATGACAACACCTTCATACTTGCAACAATCTCCCCCTTTGTCATTGATGGTAACACATGATGTGAAAAACCATCAAAGATAACATACACACTCTCCAATTTTTTCTTATTTAGATTAGATAGCCTACACAAGATTCCTTCTCTCACTCCCCCTTACAGTATTCTCTCACCCTTTGAAAATAATGATTAGACAATGTACACAACTTTTCTACCTTACATATTTTCACATTATTCCCTCTCCCCCTTTGAAATCAATGGAAAAGAATAAAAAGTTTTGCATTGTTCTCCCCCTTTGAAACTGAACCAAGATACTTGCTTTGAATACTCCCCCATAGGAGTACACCCAGTCAACTCAATAACTTTGCAACAATGACAACATTCCTTACTACAACAATGACACTACATGAAACTACCTGCTCCCTAAGAGGTAGCCACCAACATTAGTACAAAAAAGAGATAGATCCATAGATCACTAGATTGATGCATCTCCATATGAATCTAGTTCAATGGAGGAGGGGCAATAACCCCCAACTTCTCCTGAAGATACTCAAAAGTATCTTTAGGAAGAGCCTTAGTAAATATGTCAACAATTTGATCCTTTGTAGGTACATACTCAAGTTTTACCTCATTCTCCATAACCTTATCTCTCAAAAATTGATACCTGATAGACATATGTTTTGTCCTTGAATGCATCATTGGATTCTTTGAAATTTTAATTGCACTTGTATTATCACAAAAGATAGAAATAGGCTCATCATATACTACTCTTATATCCTTCAATGTCTATCTCATCCACAAAAATTGTGTACAACATGATGCTACTGCAATATACTTAGCCTCTAAAATGGATAAGGAAACTGAATCTTGCTTCTTACTTAACCATGACACCAATCTACATCCAAGAAAGAATTCTCCACCACTTGAACTTTTCCTGTCATCAACACAACCAACCCAATCTGCATCTGTATAAGCACTTAATGTGAAATAAGTATCCTTAGGATACCACAAGCCATAATCTGGAGTTCCTCTTAAATATTTGAATATTCTCTTCACTGCTGCAACATGTGTTTCTTTAGGATCTTCTTGAAATCTATCCACAAGACAAACTACATGCATGATATTCGGTCTAGTAGCAGTTACATATAGCAGTCCACTAATCATAGATCTATATTTGCTCTGATTAGCCTTAGGTGAATCATCTTTGCTCAATTTACAACTAGTCACCTTAGGAGTGCATACCATTTTGGAGTCTTCCATTCCAAACTTCTTCAACATCTCTTTGACATACTTAGACTGTGAAATGAAAATACCTTTATTTGTTTCATTGATTTGTAACCCAAGGAAGAAATTCATCTCCCCAAACATTGACATTTCAAAATCTTTCTGCATCTCTTCAGCAAATTTATTACACATAGCTTCATTACCACCAAAGATAATTTCATCCACATACACAACCACTATCAAGATATTTTCTTCCTCAATTTTGAAGTAAAGATTACTATCTGTGGTGCCTTTACTAAATCCTTGTTGTATCAAATATCTATCCAATCTTGTATACCAAGCTCTGGGAGTTTGCTTCAATCCATATAATGAATTCTTCAATTTACACACCATATTTGGTTGATCTGAAAGTTGAAATCCTTCTGGTTGTTCCATGTAAACCTCTTCTTCCAATTCACCATTTAGAAAAGTAGACTTCACATCCATTTGATAAACTTTAAAGTCCTTATGTGCTGCAAATTATAAAAAAATTATGATAGCTTCCATCCTAGCCATAGGAGAAAATGTCTCCTCAAGGTCTATTCCTTCCACTTGTGAGTAACCCTTACACACAAGTCTTGCTTTATTCCTTACCAATTCTCCATTCTCATTCAACTTGTTTCTGAATACCCACTTAGTTCTAATTATGTTCTTCTTTGCCAGTCTAGGAACCAATTCCCAAGTCTAATTTTTCTCAATTTGAATAAGTTCTTCCATTTCCTTCATCCAATGTTCATCTTTGCATGCCTCACTCACTGTTTTAGGTTCAACTTTAGAAAGTAAACATAGATTTACCTCAACTTTAGTAGCTCTTCTTTTTTTCAATACTCGTTTCCTCTTATCTCCAATGATTTGATCTTTGAAATGAATCTTTTTCACATACTTAGGGGTCTTAGGGGTCTTCACCAGAGCTTCTTCCTCTTCATTCAACACTTCTTTTTCATTAGCTTTTCCTTCTTCTTCTTCTCTGCAATCAGGTTCATCTGACACATATACATCTACTGCAATTGAATTTTGCAAATTTTCATCAACCTTAACATTTGCACTTTCATAAATATTTCTTAGCCTTTTGCTGTAACATCTATAAGTTTTTCTTTTAGTAGAATAACCAAGGAAGATACCTTCATCAGACCTTGCATCAAAATTTCCCAAGTTTTCTTCATCTCTTGATGTAACATTTGCTTCCAAATACTCTAAAGTACTTCACAATAGGAATCCTTCCATACCATAATTCATAGGGAGTCTTTGTGCTATTAGCTTTAGCTTGAACTCTGTTAAGTATGTAAACAATAGTATGAATTACTTCTCTCCAGTAGACTTCTGGTAGATTTGCTTCTTTCATCATAGTCCTAGCAGCTTCTTGAATAGTCTAATTTTTTCTCTCAACCACTCCATTTTGCCGAGGAGTTCTAGGGGCAGACAAGTGCCTCTTTATTCCATGTACTTCACAAAACATGTTAAACTCATTGAAGGTGAATTCTCCACCTCTGTCAAACCTCAAAAATTTTATTTTCATATTCATTTCATTCTCAACCATAGCTTTAAATTTCTTGAATCTATCTAATGCATCAAATTTCTCTCTAAGAAAAGTAATCCATGTCATTCTAGAATAATCATCAATCAAAAGCATGAAATATCTATCATCTTGAAGACTTCTCGCCCTTGTAGGACCACAAAGATCTATATATATTAATTCAAGTAGTTTGGTAGGAGATTATTCCTTTCCTTTGAAACTACTCCTTGTTTTACAAACTAACAATCCTTGCAAACAACATTGATAGGCTTTGTAATTCTTGGTAGATCTCTTATTGCATGAATTGAACTGATTCTCACCAAATTATCAAAATTCATGTGACACATCCTCCGGTGCCATAACCAACTGTCATTAATCTGAGATATAAAAAAATTCCCATCAACACCCTTAAGTTGATATATGTTTCCATATGTCCTTTTATCAATAGTAATCATAGTTTCAGACCCTTTTTTGATCTCACATGTTTCACCCTTAAACACAATATTATATCCTTTGCCACACATTTTCCAACACTCAAAATATTATGCCTTAAACCCTTAACATAGTAAATATCATCATTATTATGCTTGCCATCAAAATTGATTGAACCTATTCCACAAATCTTAGCTCCTGAATCATCTCCAAATTTAACTAATCCACCATCATACTTTTCAAGTTTAACAAACTTACTTCTGTCTCTAGTCATTTGATTAGAGTAGCCACTGTCAACAACCCAATAATTCTTATCTTCTTTAACATAAAAAGAAAAAACCCAAGTACCTTCAATCTTATCCTTCTTCTCCGAAAGACTTTCTTTCACACAAATTTTAGAGTTAGCAAAACTAGATTCTTCTTTTATAGCCAAGAAAAAGCATTCATTATCATCAAAAGATCCATAACCAGATTCTTCATTAGAAATATTAGCATCTTCTCTAACATAGTAAGCTCTTTTAATCATATTTCCTTTATTGTCCTTACTCTTATTGTTTACAACTCTTTTTGAACATCTTGAAGCATAATGACCTATTTCACATCTAAAACATTTGAAAGGTAGTTTACCTTTGTACTTATTGGTGCCCTTTTTCATCCTTCTTACAAAGTTAGCTTCCAAATCATCAAGATCATCTCCATCTGAATCTTCAATATTTTCTAATTTTCTAGCCTTAAAAGCAATCTCCACTTTTGTACCATTTTCAAACCAAGCTTTCTCATTTCAAATGAAGTTAGTGTACCAATCAACTGATCTCTAGAATAAGTATTTAAATTTGCAACTTCCTCAATAGTATATACCTTTTCACTATATGAATCAGGAAGAGTTATGAGAACTTTCTTTACCACCCTAGGTTCTTTAACTTGTGCACCAAGACCTCTTATAGCATTTACCAGTTCGTCAACCCTCTGCATGTAGGTTGCAATTGTCTCATCTTCAAAAATTTGCATGGTCTCAAATTATGCCTTCATATTTTGTAGATTTTCATTTTTTACCTTTTCATCTCCTTCATAAATACTTTCAATATTATCCCAAACACCTTTAGTAGTCTTAAGATTCATAACTTTAACCAATTTTGAATTTGAAAGACTATTTTTCAGAATAAACTTTGCCTTAGCATTTACCTCATGTGCCTTGATCTCATCACTTGTGCTTGGACCATTTGCAGGTGCAACATATTGATTCTTTATTTCCTTTTCAATTTAAAATCCATGATTTGACATATATCCTTCCATCTTTTCCTTCTAGAATGCATAGTTTGTTCCATAAAATCTAGGGCAATCAATTTGCTTCATCATCTCAAATCTACCTTAAGTGGTTAAGCTCCTCACAAAGAAACCTTGCTCTGATACCAATTGTTGAATGAACAAGACAATTGAGAGGGGGGGGGAATCAATTGTAGCAAATTAAAGCATCCATTCATTAAACCCTTATTCTGTTAAAGTGATTAAACATGAAATGCAGATAACATAAACCAAAATAACAACACCATACACAAGAGAACACTAGATTTATGTGGAAAACCCAATGATGGAAAAACCACGGTGAGGATTAGCTCACAATACATACAAGTAATTGCAAAATGGGTACAAGGGCTCATTGCTAGAATATGACACACTGTCCAAAAAGGCTCACAACTAGGGCTCACTTCCACAAAAAGAAATACAAGAAGATAGAAGTGAAATGTTACATAGAGAACAACTTCTCAATGCAATAAGGAATCCACCACAATTGCTCCAACACTTTCATAGCCTTGCATAAAATATTTCAGACACCTTCAATTCACTGCCTTGAAGAATCCAATACTTGAAATTCACACTGCTCTGCACAAGTTCACATCACACACAATGCTCACATTGATCACACATCTATATTAATTCTCTCTTGCATCTCACAAAAATATTACTCTTATTTATATCTGTATTGTGAAGTATTGAAACGTGTAAATGCAAAAGCAATAGATACAACAAAACCAATGAGACATTGTATTAGATAATTCAAATCACAAAACTAATCAAATTGAAACAAAGCAAATTTCCTAAAGTCATCCCATTGTCTCCTATCTTCAAGGATTTGTTAAATCATAATGGCTCTCAGATTGTTTTGTGCACTATGATTTTCGTTCTTTAGAATGACAACTTGAAGAACGAAATGCTGGAAGATGCAAGAAATCTATTCCTACATAACTGATTGAATTATATGATAGATGAGTGATATGATAATGATGTTGTGATCAAGATATGATGCTAAATGCTGTGGTGTAAATCTTGTAAAAAAAAACTACTATGATAATTAGAATGCAACTAATAACTAAGCCATGATTCTAAACTAATATGCTTCTAAATTGCTAATTGCTAAATGCTCAAATGCTCTAATGCTCAAAGTGCTCTAATGAAAATTCTATAGAGTAATATTTCTCAAAGTTGGGTTATGAAATGTTGTAGAATGAGGCTGCATTTATAGATTTTCCAAAGCATATTCTGATGTGGCAGTAATTAACGGTCAGGATTTTAGTTGGAAAGATCAAGGGTGGAGGATGAAGAAGTTAGAGGGAATCATGGAGATTGTTCCCTTTAAGAAAATAATTTTCCAAGTGTTTAGAAGAATAAATGGAGGAAGAGAGCCAAGTGTCTCAAGTTTGTTTCAGAATTTATTGAGGATAATTCCAATTTAAATATTAAGGATATTTAAATTCATGAGACATTTGATGAGGTGGCAAGAGGAAAAGTTGTAGACATGTGACTAAATTTAAATTTGTAATTATTCAAATTTAGTAAGAAGATGTTAATTAAATAAAACAAACTATTGGAATTTGTTTATTTAATTAAGATTAGAGGAATATGATTTAAGATAGAAGAATTAGAAAATGTGAACTATATAAATAAATTTAGAATTTGTTTATAAGTAGACGAAATAAGAGGTTTATTAAATAAATACCTTGTATTTAATTAATTAATTATCTTGATCGATTTTAGGTGTACATTTTGCCCCCTTTGAAGTGATGATGTGTACACATTGCTTCAAAAATTTTTTTTGCTGGTGACGCTGACAAAAAATTTCGATATGCCCCAGACACTGATTTTCAAGTGATGATGGATATATGCCCCCTCGGGAGATAAATCAATGAATTTTTGATTTTTTTGAAATTTTTATGATTTTCTAATGATTTGATGATGATTTTCAAATTTTATGATATCTCAATGATTTATCTCCAGAAAAATGATACTAAACCTGCCAAGTGATTAGCTGATTAATTAAGACCCCTTTGAAAAATAAAATAAATCCCACTTTAATCCCATTTAATCACTCCTTTAAAAGATGAAAAGCAACTCATTTGTGTCATTTGCATTTTTAAAATTGGAGTGATTGAGCAACTTTTGAGCAAATTTGGCAAGATGGCGATTCCAATCCAAACCCACCGATTCAAGTGCGTGTGACATCACAATCGCCCGACAACGTATGGACCTTTGGTAAGTACCCCAAAAAACCTCCTATTAAATTTTGAATTTTATTTTTCCCGCAATTTTCATGTTTAAAATTTGGTTTCCAACTTTTTAGCGCTTTAGGTCACTGATGTAGTGCATCCAGTCACTGTAGTAGCACATACAATAGTTTAGTGCATAGGTTAAATTTTGTAGCGCATTGAGTTTAGATGTTAGCGCATAGGGTAAAACAACGCATGCATGGATAGATGTAGCGCATTTGTTTAAGATTGTGGTGCATACAGTCATTTAGCGCATTTGTGGACTTTGCTAGCCCATTAAGTGATTTAGTACATAGGTGTAATGAAATAGCGTATTGATGACTTTTGATGATGCATTTGGTTATTTGGCGCATTGAAGCCCTGTTGTGGCACATTGGTAGAATTCTCTAGCGCATCCATGTTTTTAGCGCTTTGAGACACTGTTTTAGCGCATCTAAGGAAAAATGATATAATTTTGAGTAGACTCCTTGATTTTGATGATTGTTGATCGTGTCAGCCTTTGATTTGATGATGTTTGATCAAACCAACATATCCCTTATTAAATAATTCATTGACCTATATGAACTACATTTAATTTATCAACCAAGGAATTGTAATTTCTTGGATGATGCTGACTTTGTATGTGTAGCTTAAAATTCTAAATTTTCCTAATCAATTATGTATAGAAGAGTTAACAAAAAAATTATATATAAAAGCAAACTTAACTAAAAAGTAATTTTTTCTAGAAGCAAACCTAAATACATAAAAATTGCTATGAGTAAATGCTCCTATGGGGATTGTGATTAATGGATCAATTGTGCAACAACTACTTGAAATAACTGTGATAATAATTAATCACTACTCAACAATTCAATTTAAATTTAAATCAGGAAATGTAACTTAGCAATTTATTCTACTATTAGTAATAACGTAAACTACAAGGAGCATTGAAGTTACCTCAAGTGGACCTTGCTTGAGTAGCTTCAATCCCACAATATCTCTCTTAAATCTTAACTAAAAATCAGATGAAAATGCTAGTTGATTTATGGATTCGATTGTGTAAGAATTTTTGTATCAACGTTTCAGATCACACTTCGTGATCCATCATTAGGATGAATGAAGAAATCATAAGGAGTAAAAATGAATATTTGCAGACCAAGAATAGCATAAAGAGGTAGGGAAGATGGAGGAGAGAGAAGGGTGGGACTGGAACCAAAGCAACAAGAAAAGATAATGAGAGAAGGAAAGAAGCCGAGAACTATAAAATGAAAATTAAGTTTTTTAAAGGAGTATAAGAGAAAATAATTATATAATAAGTATACAAATATTAAAATAAGTGATAAGAATGATAAAATTTTAAACACCAACAACAATGCAAAAATTGAAACTATATTTTTGTTCTTATTTGTTTAGTTCTTTGAGTTTCTTTTCCTTTTTATTTATATATAAAGTATAGCATTTTGCACTTATATTTATATATTTACATTCTTTTATAATATTTCCTTATAATATGTTTTTTTATTTTATTACAAATTAATATCCATATAAGTTATTTTATTTGCTTACAAGTTATTGTATTATTTGCATAGTTTTAGATATTCTTAGCCACTCCTTATAGGAGATTAATTTTTTCATAGTTTTTATAAGGTTTTCATTCTTATGATTAGTACATAATTTATAATATATAGAGTATATAATATCATGCAAGTCAATTTAATTTATGCATTATTTTGGGTTTTTCTTATATACCCCTTATATAAGTCAATTTTTTTTACATAAATGTCATATGCTACTTATTTTTTCATTGTTGTTGGTGTTTTAATTTTTATCCTACTTATCATTTATTTTAATATTTGTATAATTATTATATAATTCTTTTCTCTTGTTCTCCTTTAAATAATTTAGTTTTCTTGGCTTCTTTCCTTCTCTCATTATCTTTTCTTGTTGCCTTGGTTCTAGTGCCACCCTTCTCTCTCCTCCATCTTCCCTACCTTTTTATGCTATTCTTGGTCTGCAAATATTCATTTTTACTCCTTATGCTCTCTTCTTCATCCTAATGATGGATCATGGAGTGTGACCTGAAATGTTGATGCAAAAATTCTTACACAATCGAATCCATAAATCAGCTAGCAATAATCAATATGGATTGTGGAAACTTGATATCATTTAGATGAAAATGATTGAATCTATCTTTATTGCAATTTGAACATATAACACAAATTGAGAATAGAGTACTGATTTGACAGGAAAAGTACTTACATCCAATTCTACTAATGCTAGCATACTAGATCTCCAACCTCTCACAAAATCTTACATATACACAAGATCTCGAGAGTCTGATTATTATTGGACTCAAAACAATTGTCAACTCCCCCAAAAATGTAGGAAGAGGATTCGATCTTATTTTAAATAGTAACAAAAAATTAAGCACACAAAGTTGAGAGTGTCATAATCACATTAATACTCTGCATCATAAAGAATATATTATAACTAAAAATGTTCTCAATAGGACATAACTATTTGTGAGCCATGACCACTGTTATCACAAATATCTTCTTTCCTCAATGACTATCTTTATTTGTTGACAACATTAATAAAAATAGAATGATCTATAATAAATCATTTCCACAATCTTTGACCACTACCTCCATCAACTATGAAAGACTACATGTGTTGTAGGTGATCATCCCCTTGGTTGCAGACTGATAGACATCCTTTATTGTGGGTTGATAGATCTTTTGTTGTGGGTTGATAAATCTTTTGCTATAGGTTGACAAATCTTTTGCTGCAAAGGTTAGTTTATTTCAAAGGCATCTCTTCATCATTAATAACCATAATCAACATAAAACTCTATTAAATTTCATAAAAAATCATAGATTCACACAATCATTTAGCAATATAATGTATATCATCCTTAATGCTTCAATACTTAAAATAAGTAGGAAGGTTTGGGTAATGTCTTTGAAACCATCAGAAATATCATGAAAAATATGAAACTTGAACAAGGAAAAGAGGACAATTTCAAGACTCATAATTTCTCCCAACTTAGCTTTTTGCTTATCCATGAGTAAATTAAGGGCCTTTGGTTATACTATAATGTAGTGTTTCTATAGTCATAAGGTTAGCAATTCCTTCTCGTTGCTTTAGGTAGAACCCTTTCTATGTAAATATTCTCTCCCATCCAACTTGCTATGTTGTTCCTTGTTCTCCCTTCCTTTCCGACCAATGTGGAATTGGATACAGGAGAAGGGGAGGATGAAATGCCAAAGGAAACTGAGTAATATTGTGTTCAAGGGAAGCCTTGATGTACTTATGTGCCCTTATTCCTGATGCTAAGTAGTTAAAAATAGAATGTGGCTCTTTCCTTTTCAATTCTCGAGTCAGTTCATTCCATCTGTCTTGGGAGAATTTGAATTCCTCTTTTCATGTTCCAGATACCAATTTTTAAAATCTTTTATAGTCTTTTTCCCAGCATTCAAAGATTTTATTTTCCACTCCAGGTCTATCCACTAGTTCAATCCATTCCTCAATTACCTCATTAGGGTCCTCTATTTTTTCTCTAATATTGAGGGGAAGTGACTTCTCCCTTTCATGATAATGTTGTCGCAATAGGCCTCTTTGATTTTCATTTTGAATGAATGAGGCTAGTGCCTTTATATGAACATCTCCTACAGAAAATAGTGGGTTCTAGGCAGTATCATATGCAACTACTAGATTATGCAAATAAAATTCACATAGTTGGTCTTGCGTCTAGGATGGATCCTTGATAAGCTTTTAAAAATTATGTTGTTGATGAGAATGAAATAGGAAGACCACTAATTAATTGACTAAATTGAAAACTCAAAAATTTTTCTTGCAAGAATAGGGAATAGACCCTAGCATGTGGTCTACAACTCATGAGCTGAACAGTCATGTCAACCATTTCATTAATTTTTATCATTAATCTATTAATTTTTGAGTTTTTCTTCTCAATTTATCTGTCATGCTTCACTATCAATTTTGTTCTTTCTTTATTCCATTCTTGTTGTAATTGAGAAATTTATTCCATTTTATTCCACAAATTTATCCCCAGGGTAACTAGAGTCAGGTTCTTGATGTTGTTGGAGAATCATTAGGTTGATAAAGTTTTGGGATTTTATTATTTATTTTGATGATGACCAATTGGGCCAATTTCCTAAACCTGTTCCTTACTACTAATAAGCATGCAACTAAATTTTCAACTCTTTAAATTTGTGGTACAACCCTATTTCTTTCTATTGGTACCCTTTTAGTTGTTCTTCTAATTTCTAATTGATTTTATAAAGAGCTAGCTACAACTCACTAACTTCCTCTTTAGTTTTTAAAATTAATTCATCTTCACCCTCTAGAAATAGATCTTCATCAAACTCAGCCCAGGAAACAAGTCCCTCTTGGTTTTCTAGATTGCTAGGAGGTTTGAGTTTCTTCCTCATTATAAACAAATCCTCTTCAAATTTAGAATCTGAACTTGTGTCCAAACACATATATTACAGGCACCTTGATTTTTCTTTATCAACAGATAAATTCTCCTTTTCTGAGTATGTTTTTGACTCTATTATAACAATATTTTCTTGTTGAGAATGGGCCTTTCCTCCTACAATACCCTTTTCTCTTAGGTGGTGTGACCGCCTTTTAGATGGCATATGCCCTTTTTGTTGCTTTTTGAATGTAGGAGAGGAAGGTGCACATTTTATTTTATGTGTTTTAGGAATGAAAGGGTTTTCTATGGATCAAGGGTTTTAGATTCTAGAGGTGCTATAGGTTGTGCCTCAAACGTTGTAGGTTGGGTTTCCTACATCTCCGGCTCTAGTTATGTATCATTTTTGTAGGTAGGTGAGGCAAATTGTGGGGAAGAGGTTACATGTTCATCTTCCCCTTCTAATGATGGATCATTCATGTTAGAAAATATTCCCAAGAAATATTCAAGAATTGGGCACTAAGGCTTCTCTTTATCAACAAAGTGACTAAAAAGTGATGAGACAAAGTAGACTGGTTTCTCTTTCTCTTATACTCAACTAACATTCATTTTATAAAATTATACAAGAAATTTGGAACATTCACAAGCCTCAAATGAAAAAGGTGACTTAATAGCTTAAAGTGTACTATATACAAAAGGGATTGTCTACAATCATAGGTCAAGTATTTAATTATGCATACAACTACAAATGACCATAACCAAGGTAAGGAAAGATGTTTAGTACCTTGGGAAGAGGAATCCAATTCCTCTCCTGGCTGCATGAATTCATTTCGAGCTATAATGGCATCTACTCACACTAGAAACTCCTCCGTAATTGCGGGAACCTAGAGACTTTTGTAATTTCCACTTTTGAGGCATCCTCTATCACACCTCTTATTGTAGCTTCATTATTCTATAATGTCCTAGAAAATTATTGTGTCATCTCTTCATTGTATTTTGTAAGTTAAAGAAAGTAATCCAACCATCCAACTTGCTAAAAAATAGAAAGCATACTTGGTCTTCTAATAGTGCATTATGGGTTGTTGGTTCCCTTATGATGATATCTCCCCCCATTATGCAGTTATGTAACCTTCTTCAAACAAATTCCTCATCAAACTTCTCGTTGTTATGTTTTATTTCTTGCTTCTCTGAATAACTATATCTTTGTGTTTGTGACTTCACAATTTTAGCTGATGGTGCCTTTACCAAAGATTGCTCGTGCTGGTATATGCAAATTACAACTTAACCAATTGATTGCTAGCTTATGAAGGTACAAGGCTTAGTATGACATCCCAAATATTTTCCAAATTTGTAATTAATGTGGAATCTCCCCCCAACTTAAAGTATTAATTTATCCTCAAATGATAAGGTATGTGAGAAGTAAAAAGGGAATTATATTTAAAGCAATAAATGTTGCATGAAAGTGAATCATAGAGAAAATAAATAGTTAATACCAATCATAGTTGGTAATGTGAAAAATACTTGTAATAGTTGCGATGATGGGAAATTTGTCATGTGTAATTTGATGTAAATGACTGTCGAGAAGGAACTAGTTGAGAAAAATGTGAGGATGAAAGTAAATGGATGTGACTGCATGTAGCTCAGTGTATTGAGAAACCAAGTGAGTAATGGCACGTGTCTAGAAAAAGGCAGATACAAAAGAAATGTTGTGAAATGCATGAAAATGAATGGCAGTGAAATGATAGGCTACGTGTAGATGTGATGAGAGTGATGTTAGCAAAAGCTGATATTTGTTGTGTGGTGAGTTTAAAAGTGAGCTTGAGGGAGTTTTTCTGGGTAGTAGTAGAACATGTCCCTTTTGTAAGTGCCTCGAGGCTATTATTATAGGTCATATAAGAAGAATTGCTTGTAATGGTGTTGAATGTATATGGATTGTCTTTTTTTGTTTGTATGATTTATTGGAGATGTAGCATGTGTGTGTGTGTGTGTGCATGTGTTTTTTTGTTGAAAATTATACCTACAAAATATCAGTAGGTGAGATGGTGGAATGGAGGATTCTATGACTACTTCATGATTGGAAATCAATGCTAAATCTAGTAATCTTGAGGGTGGTGTCAAATATTGCTACAAATGCTATAGAAATTGCTCTTTATGCAGTGGCTTTTTGTATAGCTTGAGATGGTGTCCATTTACCATGAAATAGAATATAATTGGATCAATCATGGTTAATTGTACTACTCCATTTTGAAATACTTTATTTATTTCATAAGGATCTAATCACCATGTTTGTAATTTACCTTTGTGGTCCTTATATCTTGAATCATAAAGCAAGGCTCAATATCCTTTGTGAAATTCTTTAGTCTTGATGAACTACTCATGCCATTTGATTCTCTGGTTTTACACAAATTATGTATGATGAAATTCCTACATTCTTAACTCATCCAAAATATTGAGATGGTTCAATCTATCCTTCTAAGATTTAGAGAGATCCATTCCAAGTTCTACCATTATTTTGAGTGTTTTATGTTCAAATTCAATGGGAAGAACAACCTTTTTCTCATATACTAATTCATATGGTGTCAATCCTATGGTGGGTTCCCAAGTAATCTTGTATGCCTAGACAACTTCTAGTAACTTTGCTACCCAATCCTTTCTATGCAATTTTATTTTTTTGGTTAGGATGGCTTAATTTTCTCTATTTGTAACCTCAGCCTGCCCATTTGATTGTGGGTGGTAAGGAGTTGACTTCTTATGTTTGATCTCATATTCCTTGACTAGATGGAAAATCATATTTGAAGTAAATTATGGTTCTTAATCTATGACTATCTCCATAGGCACACCATATCTTGTGAAGATTTCATCATATAGGAATGTTGCAACTTTGCTATCTCTAGAAAATTGTATTGCTTTAACCTCTACCCATTTGGTTAGATTGATCTGTAATTAGAGGTTTACAAATTCAAATGTATTTAACCTAATTACCATTATCCCCAATCCAGATAGAATTGCATGACTATGATGTTTAATCGTTGAAATTACAGACTAGGTTCATTTTCACATAAATTAATGAAATTACTAATTACTAAAATGTTGTAATTAGAAATCAAATACTGAATTGAAAAATATACTAAAATGAAATTAGAGAGAATGTAAGATAGGAGATAGAAGAAGAATGAGACAAAAGATAGAAAATCAGACATAGGTTGATAACAGAGTTCGTCCTTCAAAGGACTACATCTTCGGGTCCACTTCTCAATGTTGGACCGCTTTCATTAATATTTCCAAGCACCTAAAGATGCCTTCTTACAATATTCAAGCTTCAAAACCTACACAAAATTCCTCACAATCTCCCACTTTTACAATTTTGGTGTATAATAACACCTTGTAATTCTTCTCCAAAAATTCTCACACTGGAATTATTCCTCCAAGTAAACTTGATTAATTGTAAAGCCAAAACTCTCCCCCTTTTATACAAATTTATTTTCTTATTATGGTTTTAGCCATAATATTCCCATTATCTCTCCAAATCTTAAAATATTCTCCTTTTAATAAGCCCCTTTTACAAATTCTAACCCCACAAATTTAATCCTTATAATTAAAAATTATAGGATTAAAATATTTTTAGATCTTATTCAAGCCCCTCTTATTAATATTATTCAGGCTTGGAATTCTCAAAAAGGGTTTAAGTTAAAATTTAAAGAGATTCAGTGTTGGATAGGTTGCAGATGAGATGCCACGAGGCACAATTTAATTTGTTGTCCTATGCCACATGTCAATACATGATTTGTCCACGTCATCACCTGCTAGTGCCACATGTCAACCTATGACTAGTCCCCGTCATTTTTCGCTCGTCAGCATGCCATGTCAGCATGTTGACGTCATGCTGATATCATCATCTGGTCCTGGTCAACCTTCTCTTTTTTGCAAACTTTGACTAGCGATATCTCCTACATACGGACTCCGTTTGAGCCCATTCAAGTTGCATTGGAAAGCTCTCGACGAGCTCTATCTAATGATGTTGGTTTTGACCAATTTAGAGATGACAATTTTTTTGCCTTTCTGACTGGCCTCTATGCCTGATTTGACCTCAACTTTGACCGCGCATATCTCGGGTGTACGGTCTCCTTTTGATGTGATTCAAATTGCGTCGGGATCGTGTAGGAGAGCCCTATGTGATGGAGCTGGTTTTGTCTGATTTTGAGACTATGAATTTTTGAGGTCGTCTAGATCCTCCTAGATCATTCCTCCCAAATGAGAAGCTTTTGGACCTCCAAAATTCTATTTTTACATAGAATTTAAGTGAGGGCATTATCGCCTCACTTGCCCAATATCATCTGTCCACCCTCCTAGAAATTTTATCATTTGACTCACCACAAACAAGATGAAGAATGAGATAGCATAGCTAATACAATCAATTAGATACCCATCAATACTCATTGTCACATCCACTATCCACATAGAACTAACTATTAGGATGAAAAGCAACAATACTGAATATAATGATGTGAAGGAAAAAGTATCAACTTGCTAAATCTCCTGAATAGGAACACCATTAGAAAATGAATCATTCAAACCCTCTTTTACCACCTGAGGCTGAAGGCTTAAACTTGCTCGCAATTGATCCTCACACTGTGCTATCTGTGACATCTTATCAGAATTAGAAATTATTTCACCTTCATGCTTAATATCACTAGTTGTTACAAAGATGGGGGTTAATGTCTTGCTTACATTTACAACCATTTTCAAATGCCCTGTGTTTACAATAGATCTATCGCTTTTCATATCATGGTTTTTCACAATGAATTCAATTCCATCCTTAAAACAAATGATACCTATTATGTTCCCTATAGAAAATGGCCTTTCTATCATACAAATAAGGACTTCCTAAAACCATCCCACAGATGTCAAGCGGAATTACATCTAACTCTACCTCATCTACAAACTTGGATGTGATTTCAAATCAAAGTTTACATTGCTTTGACACATGTAGCCGAGCATATCATGCACCCAACCCAATGGATATGGCTTAGGATGAGGAGTTGTTTTTAATCCAAATTTCTTAACAACTTGTTTAGAGATTAGATTCACTTGTGATCCACTATCTATGAGTGTATCAATCTTATTTTGTTTTGCAATAGCCCTTAAATGAAACAATTCATTCCTCTTACTTTCAACAGGTACTTCATTACACTTTACAGAAGAAGCATGGGAACTAGTATTGACAACAAAATGTTACCTTTTATACCCACAACTGTGATCTTGGTTTCATCATCAAAATATGATATGAGTTTATGCACAATAGTTGCGGTCTTTTTCTTACCCTTTCGATCCTTGAACCATTTTGGTTTCTGATTAGGATGCAATTTCTAACACTTTGCATCTTCATGCCCTTTCTTTTTGTAGTGTGAGCAATAAGGCTTATCCTCCTCTTTCTTTACAGTAGCTGTCCACTACATTTTCTCCTTCCCTTTCTTTCTCCCTTTGTGTTTATTGGAGTCCATTAAGAGACCATCATGGCTATCCCATGAGCTTGTTTCTTGATGAATGGCTTGCACACTAACTTCATCAAGGTTAGTTGGATTAAACATAAGTATTGTATGCCTTAAATTTTCATGTAATCCACCTATATACTTTAACAAAGTTTCTTGTGTATATAATGGAATTCCAAAAATTAAAGCTCTTTTCCTAAAATCATGTGTATAATCCTGTACACTTTGTCCTTTCTCTTGCTTTAATGATTGCCAATTCATTACTGATTTTTGCATATGACCTAATGGATAGAACTATTTCTTTAATGCAACTATAAACTCAAACCAAGAAGAAATAATTTTACCATATTGACTTAGATCTTCCTGAGTTCTGCTCTCCCACCAGATCAAGGTTGTGCCTCCCAGGCGAAGAGTGGCTAATTGGATTTTTTGAGAATCCTTCATAAAATTTTGAATTCTACAATAAACTTCAATTTGTTTTATCCAATTACCAAGTTTTTCTGCATCTAGTTCTCCATTATAAGTTGGAAATTCAAATTTAACATCAAGCTTTAACAAAGGTGTATTAGCTTCATACTGTACAGGTTGTTTCTTCTTTGAGGAAGAAGTAGAGGAAGAAGATGAAGAGGATGAAGAAGAATATGGGGATGGAGGCTTAGGAGGGTCACTACCACCTCCTACTCCTTTACCTTTATCATCTTTTGAAGAGGATTCACCTTCATTCTTTTTCTATTCTTTAGTTCCTTTTTCCTCTGTTGCTCTTGTCTCTCTTGGAAAAGAACTTCCACCATAGCCTTCATTTCGAGAAATTCTTTCTGGAAAGATTTCTCATCAAGCTCCGTAGGACTTTGTTCAGCTGCCATTTTTGATCATGGAAAAGACCTTCGTTTGATGATCTTAGGATTGAAATTTGTAAGTGCACCTTCTCATTGCTTCAATTTCAACCTGGTTAACATTCAATTTTGCAATTTCCTGCTAAGAGGCTCTGATACCACTTTGATCTATAATTAGAGGTTTACAAATTCAAATGTATTTAACCTTAATTACCATTATTCTTGATCCAGACAAAATTGCATGACTATGTTGTTTAGCCATTGAAATTACAGACTAGGTTCATTTTTACATAAATTAATGAAATTACTAATTACTAAAATGTTGTAATTAGAAATCAAATACTGAATTGAAAAATATACTGAAATGAAATTAGAGAGAATGTGAGATAAGAGATAGAAGAAGAATGAGACAGAAGATAGAAAGATCAGACATAGGTTGATAATGGAGTTCATCCTTCAAAGGACTATGTTTCTAGGTCCGCTTCTCAATGTTGGATCACTTTCATTAATATAACCAAGCACCTGAAGATGCCTTCTTACAATATTCAAGCTTCAAAACCTACGCAAAATTCCTCACAATCTCTCACTTTTACAATTTTGGTGTATAATAACACCTTGTAATTCTTCTCTAAAAATTCTCACTGGAATTATTCCTCCAAGTAAACTTGATTAATTGTAAAGCCAAAACTCTCCCCCTTTTATACAAATTTATTTTCTTATTATGGTTTTAGCCATAATATTCCCATTATCTCTCCAAATCTTAAAATATCCTCCTTTCAAATATTTAATAAGCCCCTTTTAAAAATTCTAACCCCACAAATTTAATCCTTATAATTAAAAATTATAGGATTAAAATCTTTTTAGATCTTATTCAAGCCCCTCTTATTAACATTATTTGGGCTTGGCATTCTCAAAAAGGGTTTAAGTTAAAATTTAAAGAGATTCGATGTTGGATAGGTTACAGATGAGATGCCACGTGGCACAATTTAATTTGTTGTCCTATGCCACGTGTCAATACATGATTTGTCCATGTCATCACTTGCTAGTGCCAAATATCAACTTGTGACTGTCCCTATCATTTGCCGCTTGTCACCATGCCACGTTAGCATGTTGACGTCATGCTGACATCATCATCTAGTCTTGGTCAACCTTCTCATTTTTTCAAACTTTGACCGACGATATCTCCTGCATACGGATTTCGTTTGAGCCCGTTCAAGTTGCATTGGAAAGATCTTGACAAGCTCTATCCAATGATGCTAGTTTTGACCAATTTAGTGATGATTTTTTGCCTTTATGATTGGCCTATGTACCTGATTTGACCTCAACTTTGATGGTGCATATCTCAGGCGTATGGTCTCCTTTTGACGCAATTCAAATTGCGTCGGGACCGTGTAGGCGAGCCCTACATGATGGGGCTAGTTTTGTCTGATTTTGAGACTACAAATTTTTTAGGTCTTTTGGATCCTTCCTGATCATTCCTCCCAATTGAGAAGCTTTCAAAACTCCAAAAGTCTATTTTTACACAGAATTTAAGTGAGGGAATTATTGTCTCACTTGCCCAGTATCATCTATCCACCCTACTGGAAATTTGATCATCTGAATCACCATAAACAAGATGAAGAATGAGATAGCATAGCTGATACAATCAATTAGATACCCATCAATACTCATTGTCGCATCCACTATCCACATAGAACTAACTAGTAGGATGAAAAGAAACAATACTGAATATAATGATGTGAAGGAAAAAGCATCAACTTGTTGAATCTCTTGAATAGGAACACCATTAGAAAATGAATCATTCAAACCCTCTTTTACCACCTGAGGCTAAAGGCTTAAACTTGCTTGCAATTGATCCTCACACTGTGCTATCTGTGACATCTTATCAAAATTAGAAATTATTTCACCTTCATGCTTAATATCACTAGTTGTTGCAGACATGAGGGTTAATGTCTTGGTTGTATTTACAACCATTTTCAAATGCCATGTGTTTACAATAGATCTATCACTTTTCATGTTATGTTTTTTCACATTGAATTTAATTTCATCCTTAAACAAATGATACCTGTTATGTTCCCTATAGAAAATGGCCTTTTTGTCATAATAATAAGGACTTCCTAAAACCATCCCACAGATGTCAAGCGGAATTACATCTAACTCTACCTCATCTACAAACTTGGATGTGATTGCAAATCAGAGTTTACATTGCTTTGACACATGTGCCTGAGCATTATCATGCACCCAACCCAATGGATATGGCTTAGGATGAGGAGTTGTTTTTAATCCCAATTTCTTAAAAACTTGTTCAAAGATGAGATTCACTTGTGATCCACTATCTATGAGTGTATCAATCTTATTTGTTTTGCAATAGCCCTTATATGAAACAATTCATTCCTCTTACTTTCAACAGGTACTTCATTACACTTTACAAAAGAAGCATGGGAACTAGTACTGACAACAAGAATGTTACCTTTTATACCCACAACTGTGATGTTGGCTTCATCATCAGAATCTGATCCAAGATCATGCATGATAGCTGCGGTCTTTTGCTTACCCTTTCGATCCTTGAACCATTTCAGTTTCTGATCCGGATGCAATTTCCAACACTTTGCATCTTCGTGCCCTTTCTTTTCACAGTGTGAGCAATAAGGCTTATCGTCCTCTTTCTTTACAGTAGCTGTCCACTGCATTTTCTCCTTCCCTTTCTTGCTCCCTTTGTGTTTATTGGAGTCCATTAAGAGACAATCATGGCTATTCCACGAGCTTGTTTCCAGATGAATGACTTGCACACTAACTTGATCAAGGTTAGTTGGATTAAACATAAGTATTGTATGCCTTAACTTTTCATGTAATCCACCTACATACTTTAACAAAGTTTCTTATGTATATAATGGAATGACCAAAATTAAAGCTCTTTTCCTAAACTCCTGTGTATAATCCTGTACACTTTTTCCTTTCTCTTGCTTTATTGATTGCCAATTCATTACTGCTTTTTGCATATGACCTAATGAATAGAACTATTTCTTTAATGCGACTATAAACTCAAACCAAGAAGAAATAATTTTACCATATCGGCTTAGATCTTCCTAAGTTCTGCTCTCCCACTAGATCAAGGTTGTGCCTCCTAGGCAAAGAGTGGCTAATTGTATTTTTTGAGAATCCTTAGTAAACTTTTGAATTCTACAATAAACTTCAATTTTCTTTATCCAATTATCAATTTTTTCTACATCTAGTTCTACATTATAAGTTGGCAACTCAAATTTAACATCAAGCTTTAACAAAGGTGTATTAGCTTTAGACTGTACATGTTGTTTCTTCTTTGAAGAAGTAGAGGAAGAAGATGAAGAGGATGAAGAAGAAGATGGGGATGGAGGTTCAGGAGGGTCACTACCACCTCCTACTCCTTTACCTTTATCATCTTTTGAAGAGGATTCACCTTCATTCTTCTTTCTATTATTCAGTTCCTTTTTCCTCTGTCGCTCCTATCTCTCTTGGAAAAGAACTTCCACCATAGCCTTCATTTAGAGAAATTCTTTCTAGAAAGCTTTCTCATCAAGCTTTGTAGGAATTTGTTCAATTGCCATTTCTGATTGTGGAAAAGACCTTCGTTTTCCAATCTTAGGATTGAACTCTGTAAGTGCACCTTCTCCTTGCTTCAATTTGAACCTGGTTAACATTCAATTTTCCAATTCCTGTTAAGAGGCTCTGATACCACTTTGATATGTAATTAGAGGTTTACAAATTCAAATGTATTTAACCTTAATTACCATTATTCTTGATCCAGATAGAATTGTGTGACTATGTTGTTTAATCGTTGAAATTACAAACTAGGTTCATTTTTACATAAATTAATGAAATTACTAATTACTAAAATGTTGTAATTAGAAATCAAATACTGAATTGAGAAATATACTGGATATGAAATTAGAGAGAATGTAAGATAGGAGATTGAAGAAGAATGAGACGAAATATAGAAAGATTAGACACAGGTTGATAATGGAGTTCGTCCTTCAAAGGACTACGTCTTCGGGTCTGCTTCTCAATGTTGGATCACTTTCATTAATATCGCCAAGCACCTGAAGATGCCTTCTTACAATATTCAAGCTTCAAAACCTGCACAAAATTCCTCACAATCTCTCTCACTTTTACAATTTTGGTGTATAATAACACCTTGTAATTCTTCTCCTTCAAAAATTCTCACACTAGAATTTATCCTCCAAGTAAACTTGATTAATTTTCAAGCCAAAAATCTCCCCCTTTTATACAAATTCATTTGCTTATTATGGTTTTAGCCATAATATTCCCATTATCTCTCCAAATCTTAAAATATCCTCCTTTCAAATATTTAATAAGCCCCTTTTAAAAATTCTAACCGCACAAATTTAATCCTTATAATTAAAAATTATAGGATTAAAATCTTTTTAGATCTTATTCAAGCCCCTCTTATTAATATTATTCAGGCTTGGCATTCTCAAAAATGGTTTAAGTTAAAATTTAAAGAGATTTGGTGTTGGATAGGTTGCAAACCTGAGACTGGTCCCCGTCGTTCGCCACTTGTCACCATACCACATCAACATGTTGACGTCATGCTGACATCATCATATGGTCTTGGTCAACCTTCTCTTTTTTGCAAACTTTGACCAGCGATATCCCCTGCATACGGACTCCGTTTGAGCCTGTTCAAGTTGCATTGGAAAGCTCTTGACGAGCTCTATCCAATGATGTTGGTTTTGACCAATTTAAAGATGATGATTTTTTTCCTTTCTGACTAGCCTCTATACCTAATTTGACCTCAACTTTGACCGTGTATATCTTGGGCGCACGGTTTCCTTTTGACGCGATTCAAATTGCACTGGGACTGTGTAGGAAAGCCCTATGCGATGGAGCTAGTTTTGTCTGATTCTGAGACTATGAATTTTTGAGGTCTTCTCGATCCTTCGGGATCATTCCTCCCAATTAAGAAGCTTTTGGACCTCCAAAAGTATGTTTTTACATAGAATTTAAGTGAGGGAATTGTCGCCTCACTTGCCCAGTATCATCCGTCCACCCTGTTGTAAATTTGATCATCTGACTCACCACAAACAAGATGAAGAATGAGATAGCATAGCTGATACAATCAATTAGATACCCATCAATACTCATTATCGCATCCACTATCCACATAAAACTAACTAGTATGATGAAAAACAACAATACTAAATATAATGATGTGAAGGAAAAAGTATCAACTTGCTAAATCTCCTGAACAGGAACACCATTAGAAAGTGAATCATTCAAACCCTCTTATACCACCTGAAGCTAAAGGCTTAAACTTGCTGACAATTGATCCTCACACTGTGCTATCTGTGACATCTTATTAGAATTATAAATTATTTCACCTTCATGGTTAATATCACTAGTTGTTACAGACATGAGGGTTAATGTCTTGCTTACATTTACAACCATTTTCAAATGCCCTGTGTTTACAACAGATCTATCACTTTTCATGTGATGGTTTTTCACAATGAATTCAATTCCATCCTTAAACAAATGATACTTGTTATGTTCCCTATAGAAAATGGCCTTTCTGTCATACAAATAAGGACTTCCTAAAACCATCCCATAGATGCCAAGCGGAATTACATCTAACTCTACCTCATCTACAAACTTGGATGTGATTGCAAATCAGAGTTTACATTGCTTTGACACATGTGGCCGAGCATTATCATGCACCCAACCCAATGGATATGGCTTAGGATGAGGAGTTGTTTTTAATCCCAATTTCTTAACAACTTGATTAGAGATTAGATTCACTTGTGATCCACTATCTATGAGTGTATCAATCTTTTTTTTGTTGTTGCAATAGCCCTTATATGAAACAATTCATTCCTCTTACTTTCAACAGGTACTTCATTACACTTTACAAAAGAAGCATGGGAATTGGTATTGACAATAGGAATGTTACCTTTTATACCCACAATTATGATCTTGGTTTCATCATCAGAATCTGATCTGAGATCATGCACGATAGCTACGGTCTTTTGCTTACCCTTTCGATCCTTGAACCATTTTGGTTTCTGATCAGGATGCAATTTCCAATTGTGTGAGCTGAAAATGGAGGATTCTATGGAATGAGAATCTCCATCTCACACCCACCTCAATGGAGCCATTCAAATTAAAAACAAAACCAAAAAACAAGACTTCTAAACTATGAAATAACAAATCTCTAAAACTATGGAATTGCTTTCAAATGAAATCACTCTCCATTGTCTTCCTATCACCGAGATCTTTTTTTATGCATTTGCTCTCAGATTTTTTGAGCACAAAATGCAATAAAGAGGCTATGGTGAATGAGAAAATGAAATCAAGATGTAAAGGTGATATGAGTATGCAAATTCATGAGGGTGAAAATGAGAGTAAAATCCCATTTAAATAGGCGTCTTTGAGGATGGAGAGGTGTATGAGAGGGAAATGTGGGATAAAATGTTTGCAAGAGGGAAATTTAAATATCCCACATTATGTAATTAAATGAAATGCATGTGAGTGGAAATGATAAAGAGGAGAGATAAATGCATGGTAAATGGATTTTAAATGTGAATGAAGATGATTAATAATGATTGAATATGGATTATTATGATTTAATTATTTAGAAAAATATGAACATGTTGATGCAAATGGTTTATGATTGAATATGAATGTTCAATATTTTAATGGTTTAATGATTTGATGAAATGCATGAATAGAAGAAAGTATCAAATGAATTGATTAAGTAAATAATAATATCTATTTAATTAATAGATGGATATTGTGACGATTATGAGAAAAAAATTGAGTGTCTACATTTTGCCCCTCTTTGAGACAATGCAACTTGTCACATTGTTTCAAAGAAAAAGATTGATCATCTGATACATGCCCCAAAGATATCCTCGTAAGGATTATAATGAATATAATATGCCCCCTCAAGAGATTAATCGAATGGATTGCAAGAAGATTAATCTTTCGATAGATTACAGGAAAATGATTAGATGATTGACATTGCACAAGTTATTAAGCGGTGATGTTGATGGGCGTAACTAAACAATTGATGGAAATGATCAGTATAGCTGAGCTGATTAAGCTGATTGAGATTGATGCTTACACAAGACAAGTTGATGCAATGATTGATTGATTGATTAAGGGGACATGAGATTTCAAGAAGCAAGGTGATTGATTTAAGATTTGATTCAAGGGACATATATCAATTGAATAAAGTAATTGATTGATTTCTTTGTGACAAGAAAGATGAAGAAAATTTAATGCAAGAAATAGTAGATAAAAGAAATACAAGATAAAGGTGATGAATCCTCTTGTGACTTTTAAGTGATTTTATCATCATCGAGCTTATTATGTCGCAAATTAGTATAAGCGTCTAGATAACATGAACATCTAGACGACCTGAATACTGTTTGTGTTTTTATTTAGCAGTAAAGTATAAGCATCTAGGTATAAAGAATCTTAGATGACCTGAATACTAATTGCATGAAAGACACTATTAGACAAGGAATGCTCTCATCCACACTAGACTCATAGGTCCTCAATGGTTTTAGACAACCATGTCCTAAGACGAGTCATCTTGTGAATAAGAAACAATCCACAAACAACAAACAAATGAACATGCCCCATCCTCGCCTCTCTAGTCCAAGACATCCTGGAGAAGCTAAAAAACATGTCAGTAAAGATAAAATCATAAATCAATCAAAGATAAACAAACAAACATGCATCATGCTTCAATGTAAATTTGATTCTTGCCACAATTTATTCGTTTGAGTGGATTTGTAAGATGGATTGATAGGTATGTTATAATGTCTATTTGATTGTCAATTATGATGCATTTTGATTTTGTTGAAGTTCAAAGCTGTGTGGTGATTTTAAAGTGTCACTGTTTTGGGATTTTTGAAGTTATTTAATTTTTTTATTTTTATTTTTATTTTATTTAATTTTTAATTTTTGGATTTTTAGGACATTTTGATTTTTTTTTTTTAGGACATTTTATGATTTTTTGGTTTTTTAAGACATTTTATGATTTTTTTGGATTTTTTTAGGACATTTTATGATTTTTTTTGGATTTTTTCAAGACATTTTATTATTTTTTTGGATTTTTTTAGGACATTTTATGATTTTTTTGGATTTTTTCAAGATATTTTATGACAGAAAGAGACAAGTCGCAATTGAGAAAACAGATAAAGGAGGTAGTTTCTCTGACCACGAGATGTTCATATCTTAACCCATAGCTAAGGTTGAGGAAATGCCCCAGTGAGGGATAGGACCAACCTAGTATGCATGGAAAAGCGAGCAAGCAAGGGGAATGTCGAACAATTCACAAGCCATGGTGAGTGTGAAAAGGTCCTTATGAAGTGGAGTGTGAATGAAAATGAGATGAAAAGAGCAAGTAGAGCTCTAAAGGAAAGAGGAGCAAGGCCTCTACACATGGCGCCAATTTCTTGGTTTTCACCATGGTACTTGCTCAAGGCACCACCGAAGTGGTTTTCACCATTGAATGAATTGGTTTCTCTTTACTTTTTTCATCATGTTTCTTTTTTTTTTTGTATTTTTTTCAAGTCTTTTTCTCATTTTTTAAAATATTTTTTCAGGTCTTTTAAAAGAGCATACTCTCTAAAGCTAAATGTAGAATTGATACATGCCAGATCCATAGACTACCTTGACGATGCCCTGATCCTGTGTGGATGACCGTGCTAGATGAAAGGACCCAATCGGGATGAGGAGTATGAGTGGCAAGTATGAAGGACAATAGATGTGGTGGATGAAAGAGGCTATGGTAGGATCCCTAATGTTCACTCTATGTGGGCCATCAGGCTTTAGACGAAAAGGAGCTTGGGTGACCAACAATCTAGAGTATGTGAAGAGGTCGTCGTCAAAGACACATTGAAAGACATCACCAATGGAGGTGGAATGATATGACAGACATGTGAACATGGATGGGTGAAATGGAATATATGGTATGAGTGAGAGTGATATGGATGGAGACATTGGATCAACAAGTTCTTTTTTTGATTTTCTCCCTTGATAGATTCCCCCAATGATTTTTGATGGAGAGGCATACTTGGAGATCGAATTTTGCTTTCTTTCACTTTTGACTTTTATTTTTGATTTGTCCGATAGCTTTTTATTTTGGCTAAGGGACTTTGCTTGATCTTTATTTCTTTGCATGCTTTCTTTTGATTCTGGATCTCCATTTGAAAAAGGAACTTTTACCTTTGATTCTTGAATTACATACTTTTTATCTTCTTTGGGTGATACTTGTTGATCCATGTTTATGAGGTGGATAGATGTGGGTGAGATGGGTGAGGTGGATGGAGTGATAGGAATGTTTAGTGGACAAATGGGAGTGGTGATGCCATCAATGGAGTCTTTGGGACTATCCTTTTCAGTGCTGCTAATGTCAAAGGAAGCTTGCACATCCTTAATGACTTGTCAAGATGGCTTAGTAGAGGTGACAGTAGGGGATTCATATCCTATTCTAGGGTAGGTGGGATGGAAGGATGATGATTAGATATCCTCGGTGGGGTCATGATGAAAGAGTGGGTTATCGTAGATGTCCTGGTCAAATAGGGGGTTATCATAGATATGAAAAGCTTGAGTGGAAGCAGATATGGAAAAGGAAAGTGTACCCTTAGGATCCCAAAAGGTTTCAATCCAAGCACGACCATTATTTTGCGTTCCTTCTATAGTTGTCTTGGTATCCTTGTTGGAAGTCCGACCCTTCTTGACAACATTAGCAGTTTCTTTTGCTGGTAAATTATCCATACGGTATTCTCCACATCCCATATCATGGATTTGAACCTTGGAGTTTGATGATGCGGTAAATGAAGTGGATTCTTTTAAGGATACAGGATCAACATATGCTTGAGAAGGAGGTGCTTCACGATTACTATGGATTGTGATTTTGGTTTTAGGGCTTAGATTATGGCAATACATGAAAGGGTTTGGATCTCCTTGTATTGTGATTTCAACACCATCATGTGGGAATTTAATGTACTGATGGTATGTAGAAGGTATTGCTTTCATTTCATGAATCCAAGGTCTTCCAAGGAGGATATTATAGGTCAGTGGGAGGGCAAGGACTTGGAAAACCACATCCTTTACCACAGGGCCAACTCTGATTGGTAGAGTAACTGATCCTTTAGATGAGCGCTCCTCTTCATCATATGAATTTATGGTAATATTTTTACTTGGATCAACTGCATTTTCAGAGAACCCTAATTTTGTGATCAATTCTTGAGTACAAATATTAAGGCCTGCTCCTTCGTCTATCAAAACTCGCTTGATCTTAACATTATGGATGAGGACATCAATGTGTAAAGCTGCATTATGTGGTTGTCAAAGGGATGAATCATCATTTTCAGTAAAAGTGAGAGTATGAGGAGAGGTGATGTGTCCCACCATAGCTTGAAATTGATCTACATGTAGGTCTGTAGGCACTATAGAAGTAGCAAGCACTTTATCTAGGATAGCCTTATGCTCAGGAGTTAGGCGTAGCAGCTCAAGTATAGAAATTTGTGCGGGAATTTTTCCTAAATGTTCTATGAGGTTATATTGCAAAGCTGGTGTAGCAGGTTTTGCATTAGGACCTTTAAGGGTAACTGTGCCTTTGCAGGTAGTAACCTTGCAATCAAGCTCTTTGCCTTTTATAATGAAAGTGTTTACATGATTATCAACCTCACTAATGTTATGTATGGTATAGTCATACTTTGCAGTAGTATAATTTACACCATCACTAGATTCAAGGGTCTTTCCTTTATCTTTTTCATGCTTAGGGAGAGGGTTTTTAAACACCTCGCGATCAAAGTTACCAGAAGGAGTGTGTCCATCAACTGCTATCTTACCTTCATCAATAAGGTCTTGTATTGAATGTCAAAGTTTATTGCAGCTATTTGTCTTATGTCCTTTGTGTCTATGATAGTCGCAAAAGTGATCTTCATTCCACTATGGGGGTTTGACTTGTGGATTATATTCCTTTATTTTGGGTAGTGTTATAATATTGTTTTCAAGAAGTTCTTTTAATGCAGATTCAAGTGATTGTCCCAATGGTGTAAAATTTCGTTTAGGGAAACTTCTCTATTTTTCTTTTCCTTTATATGAAGATGGACCTTTGGGATTATAAATAGGCGATGATGTTTTAGTTGTTTTTGCATCAACAACTCTGTCATTGACTACATTCTTGTTCTTTTCCTAAAAAGGTGTCTTGTTGTTTGAATTCAATTTTTGATCTTTTTCATTATTAAGTTTAATAGTTCCATCATCGATAAGGGTTTGTTCAATTCGAAATCCCATTTCTATGGATTCATCAAAGGAATCCAAGCATTTGAGGCGAAGTTCTCTTCCAATTTCTTTGTTCAAATTTTGACAAAAGAGGTCAACCAATTCTTGATCAGGAATGGCATAAGAAATCATTTTGTTAAATGTCTCCATCTTTGTAAAAATGACACAAACGATTCACCTTGTTTTTTTTTGGTGTTGAAAAGGTTTGTCATGGTCACTTTAAGGTCGCAATTGAAACTATAATTGGACACAAATTTATCAGCCAATTCTTGAAAAGATTTGATGGTTGGGGGTAATCGTGAAAACCATTCCATAGCTTCTTCTCCTAGACTGCGAAGGAATAATCTCATAAGGTATGTTTCATCAACTAAAAATTACATGGTAGTGGCACAAAATTGTCTTAAATAGTCTTTAGGATCTCCTTTTCCATTGTATTTTTCAAGTTTTGGTATGTACCAGTGGTTAGGAAAAGGTGGCATTGGTATGCTTGGATCAAAGGGATAATGACATATGTCTTCAATGGAGAACTTGTGGGATGACGTTTTACTGTTCTTGAGAGTATCCAATTCTTGTCTCAATGTTCTAAGCTCATCCAAAATAGGATCATTTGTAGGTGTAGGTTTTGATGTCTTTGAAGATCTCTTGTAACCAAGTTGTAGATAAAAGGGTCTATGATCCTTGATCCTACCATGGTTGTTTGTTTTGGGATGCCTAGATTCACTAGATTTAGGTTGGTCATTCATTATGAGTAATGATATGTCAAAATCATGAGGCATTTTGATTCCTTCATTAGTAAGGGCCTTGAAGTATTGTTGTGGGTTACATTTGACCACCTCTGTAAGAAGTTTAGTGAACCTATTATCATTAAGAGCTTCATTTATGGTGGATTTTGTTATTTCTTCACTATCAGTTTCACTTGTTTCACTAGTTGCAACACTAATGTGATCTTCCTCATCAAAGTCTTTTCCCCAAGGGTTCCCTTCCTCTTGAAATTTTTTTGCTCTTGTTCTAGTGGTCATAGGTGATTTGTTCTAATTTTCAATCCAAGATAGGATAATGTATGAGACCTAAGACTAGGATGCAATGAAAAGCATATGATTCTAAGATGGGATATGAAAATGGTATGGTATGATATGACAAGCTAAGAATGCAAGAGCTCAAAGGAAACTCTAGGTCTGAAGTTGGTTATGATGTAAAGGCTTTACTTGTGCTATGATGGATAGACACAAGGACCAATGATCAAGAGAGGGTATGTAGGAGATGATGGACTCCAAAAGGATTTCCCTACTCAAGGATAATGGTATGTTCCCTAACTCAAGGATGATGAACCTTAAGTGATGCGGGTGATAGATAGCCAATGGTTTGATTTCAAGACCTAGGAAGAGTAGCCTAAGTGCAAGCTAAGGGTTTTATTTGATCAATGATGAATATGCAAAGGACTAAATTCTTGGAACATGCAAAGGTTAGTTGAGATGGTCTAGATATGCAAAAGGGGTTGAACATGCAAGAACTAGGTGGAATGATATATGCATGCAAGGACTATGTAATGTGACCTATGTATGCAAGGCTTGGAATATGCAAGGACTAGGATGAAAGGGATATGAATATGTAAGGACCATGAATATGCAAGGGCTAGGTGAAATGCAAGGACTAGGTGAAATGCAAGGATTAGGGTGAAATACAAAGACTAGGTGGAATGCAAGGACTAGGATGAAATGAAATGCAAGGACTAGGATGAAATGAAAAAACTAGGTGGAATGCAAGGATTGAAAGATTAGAACTGAAGGATGAGGGCCCCAAGAAATCTAAGTGATAGGTTCATTTTGGATGTTTTTGTTGTTTAACGTTTTGGGGTGTGTAAAGTTTGAGATGTTGCAAGTTATTAGGTGTGATGTTTGTTTGAGGTCTATTTTTGAACACACACAAAAGACATAGCAGACAAAGTGTTTGATTTTAACAATACAAGCACAAATCCTAAGTTTGGAAAGGACTATATTCACTAGATTCCACACAGGTTTCCCCAACTACACTTATTCTTACCGGATGAATCTAGAAGCTTGGCCACACAGGCTACCCCTTATAGTGCACTCACTTCTCAAGTCAACCAAGCTTCCAGCCCCCATAAATCTCCCATGGCAGGCTGATCATCTCTACTAAGAACTGTGAGAATGTGGATGCCTTGGTAATGACCATTGCTGTACCAACAAATAGAAGGGATTTTGGATTATGAAACAAGAGGGTTCTAGTGAATACTTGGGGACATGGAACCTCATGAGTGTACAACAAGCCAGTTAAGGCTTTAACCACTCTATTAGGAGCTCTTATGCCTTTAAAAGAAATGGTAGGTACCCATTTTTGAATGGCATTGCATGGCTAAGGCCTACATACCATGAGGAATTGACAGTTTAGTCTCATCCTTTTATATACCAGCTTGAGTGAAAAATCAGTTGGAGTTGTTCCCTCTTTCGAGGCAGGCCCCTCTAAGGTTATAAACACAAAAACAGATGGCCCTAGTTTCTGATCACCAAGTTTGCACAAGGTGAGAGCATACTCCCTACCATCTCAAGCATAGCAAATAGTGTTCATTGATCCCCTAGTTAAATCTATGTGAGAGAAGACAATTGTTCATTTTAAATCACCAATTGATATGTTTTCTAATCTAAAAGACATTTGGTTTCACAATCATGTCTTTGACGAACGTCCTGCATCAAAATATCATTAGTAGTTTCATGCCTCCTTTCTTCGACAAGCGAATGTTTGGATTTTCAATTCTCTGCCAAACAAACCTGCAAAGAAACCAAATTAACAAAAAATAGACCCAAAACTAAAATTAAACTAAAATGAAAACTAACATTATTCTCTCAATTTAAAATTAGAATCTAACTTAAAAAGATAAATCCAAACTAAGAATTGAAAGCTAAATCTAAGTTAAAATTTAAATCTAAAAATCTAAATCTAATTAAGGTTAAGATCTAATTTAAATTCAAAGTTAATTCTAATTAAAATCTAATCTAATTTAATCTAATCTAAAATTAATCTAATTAAAATCTAATTTAAAATTTCAACTAAAGCCTAATTTAAAGTTAATTAAAAATTAATCTAAAATTAAAAAGTTATTCTAAAATAAAAATTAATCTAATTAAAATTAAAATTAAAGCTAAATTAAAAGTTCAAATCTAATTCCAGATATGAACATCACTACAAACTCGCACTCAACTTCTCCAGGTCATCAGATCATGCACAAAGGAGAAGGGGTGGAAGGATCATTTGTTGGAAATGCTTGATGCAAGACCTTATAGAGCACTACAGTTTGAAATTTTGAAAGCTGATATTATATAGCTAGTTTTCAAATTTTGAAAATACGAGTGAATCAGCTATTTTGAATCTATCAAGCTGATTACTTATAAGCTTTTCTATATTCTGCTTATAGCCTTCAAAACATTACTCTTGTAATCCATTATTTTATTATATTAATATATTTGCTCAACCTATAGCCTTTTATTTAAAAAAAAGAAGTTAAAATCAAAATCAAAATCTAAAGTTAATTTAAATCTAGATTAAAAATAAGTCTAAACTAAAGTTAGTTTCAAATTAATTCTAAATTAAAACCTAAATTAAAATGAATTTAAATTTAATCTAAATTAAGATCTAATTTAAATCTAAAATTAAATTTAAAATCTTCATTAAGAAAAAAAAACTCTAAAAAGCAAAATCTAAACTACATTAACTAAATTAAATTAGTAACTAAAATCTAAACTAAATTAAAAAAAAAAATCTAACTAAATGGGAAATTAAAAACTAAATTAAAAGGTTAAAAATCTAATTAAATAGTAAATCTAAAAGTTAAAAATCTATCTAAAAGCTAATATTAAAGACTAATTAAAAGCTAAATTATATATACAATTTAAAATCTAAAGCCCCATTAATATTTAAACTATAATCTAAAAATATACATTAAATATAATCTAAACTAAATTACATTAAATTAAAATAAAAATTAAAACTAACTTAAAAATTAAAGCACTAAAAATCTATATTAAAATTAGAATCTACACTAAATTAAAAATTAAAACACTAAAACTCTAAATTAAAATTAAAATCTACTCTAAATTAATCTAAAAAACAATTGGAAACTATACTAAATTAAATTAATCTAAAAACTAAAAATGGGAAAAATTAAAACTAAATCCTAAAACAAAAACTACAAATCTTGTGCAACTGGAAGCGTAGACAATGTGCACAGACAGTTGATAGAGGACATGCATGGGCTGCTTGACAGAAAGCCTTAGAATAGATGCTGCAAATTGTAGGATAAGCTCAAAATGGATTTGCTAAAGCGTCTAGAAAAAATTTTAAGCAAATGTTATTGGGCAGCGCGCAAAATGGATATGATGAAACAACCTGAGAAATGCATAACGAAAGGCCTCCTGAAATGTCTGCATGCAGTGAGTTATTCAATGCAAAATGTCTCAGCATATAGTCAATGGGAAAAGCTTTTGAAATTTTCAATGAAACACACAAATCAGATTTGGCTAAAAGGCATTAGAAACTTTTTAAACAAATGCAAATAGATATGTTGAAAAAGTTTCAGGAGAATGAACTGCAAGCTATGCACAAAATGATTTTGTTGAAGAGGCATTAGATATCTACAAACAAATAGAAGGATTTAGAAACCTGTAAGCAAACACATGATGACATTTTGTTTAGAAGGCTTTTGAAACTTTCAAACAAATTGCAATTTGTAGATTGGAGGATTCACACACAATGAATATGTGGAAATTGCATTAGAACTTTCAGCAAAATGTTTGATATCTTCACAAGGCATGTGAATGTTTGACATAATGCCTCAAAGAAAATACGATCTTTTAAAATGCTATGAGAGAAGCTTGATAAATCTGTAATTTTAGAAAAAAACAACCGTCTGTTGAATGAAACTTGATAAATATACAATTTCATAAAAAACAACAACTGAACCGTTCGAACCATGTGTCAATTGAATCATGAATAGCTTGATTCACGTCGGATTCACCAGAATGTGTGAGCTAAAAAATGGAGGATTCTATGGAATGAGAATCTCCATCTCACACCCACCTCGATGGAGCCATTCAAATTAAAAACAAAACCAAAAAACAAAACTTCTAAACTATGAAATAACAAATCTCTAAAACTATGGAATTTCTTTCAAATGAAATCACTCTCCATTGTCTCCCTATCACCAAGATCTTTTTTTATGCATTTGCTCTCAAATTTTTTGAGCATAAACTGCAATAAAGAGGCTATGGTGAATGAGAAAATGAAATCAAGATGTAAAGATGATATGAGTATGCAAATTCGTGAGGGTGAAAATGAGAGGGAAATCTCATTTAAATAGGCATCTTTGAGGATGGAGAGGTGTTTGAGAGGGAGATGTGGGATAAAATGTTTGCAAGAGGGAAATTTAAATATCCCACATTATGTAATTAAATGAAATGCATGTGAGTGGAAATGATAAAGAGGAGAGATAAATGCATGGTAAATGGATTTAAAATGTGAATGAAGATGATTAATAATGATTTAGTATGGATTATTATGATTTGATTTTAATGATTTAATTATTTAGCAAAATATGAACATGTTGATGCAAATGGTTTATGATTGAATATAAATGTTCAATATTTTAATGGTTTAATGATTTTATGAAATGTATGAATAAAAGAAAGTATCGAATGAATTGATTAAGTAAATAATAATATCTATTTAATCAATAGATGAATATCATGATGATTACGAGGAAAAATTTGAGTGTCTACACCAACACTTTGCATCTTCGTGCCATTTCCTTTTGCAGTGTGAGCAATAAGGCTTATCCTCCTCTTTCTTTACAGTAGCTGTCCGTTGCATTTCCTCCTTCCCTTTCTTGCTCCCTTTTGTTTATTGGAGTCCATTAAGAGACCATCATGGCTATTCCATGAGCTTGTTTCCAGATGAATGGCTTGCACACTAACTTGATCAAGGTTAGTTGGATTAAACATAAGTATTGTAGGCCTTAACTTTTCATGTAATCCACCAATATACTTTAACAAAGTTTCTTGTTTATATAATGGAATGCCCAAAATTAAAGCTCTTTTCCTAAACTCCTATGTATAATCCTGTACACTTTGTCCTTTCTCTTGCTTTAATGATTGCCAATTCATTACTACTTTTTGGATATGACCTAATGGTTAGAACTATTTCTTTAATGCAACTATAAACTCAAACCAAGAAAAAATAATTTTACCATATCGGCTTAGATCTTCCTGAGTTATGCTCTCCCACCAGATCAAGGCTGTGCCTCCCAGGCAAAGAGTGGCTAATTGGATTTTTTGAGAATCCTTAGTAAACTTCTGAATTCTACAATAAACTTCAATTTGTTTTATCCAATTATCAAGTTTTTTTGCATCTAGTTCTCCATTATAAGTTGGCAATTCAAATTTAACATCAAGCTTTAACAAGGGTGTATTAGCTTCAGACTATATAGGTTGTTTCTTCTTTAAAGACTAAGTAGACGAAGAAGATGAAGAGGATGAAGAAGAAGATGGGGATGGAGGTTCAGGAGGGTCACTACCAACTCCTACTCCTTTACCTTTATCATCTTTTGAAGAGGATTCACCTTCATTCTTCTTTCTATTCTTTAGTTCCTTTTTCTCTGTCACTCTTGTCTCTCTTGGAAAAGAACTTCCACCATAGCCTTCATTTCGAGAAATTCTTTCTGGAAAGATTTCTCATCAAGCTCCGTAGGACTTTGTTTAGCTGCCATTTTTTATCATGGAAAGGACCTTCATTTTCGGATCTCAGGATTGAACTTTGTAAGTGCACCTTCTCCTTGCTTCAATTTCAATCTGGTTAACATTCACTTTTGCAATTTCTTGTTAAGAGGATCTGATACCACTTTGATCTATAATTAGGGGTTTTCAAATTCAAATGTATTTAACCTTAATTACCATTATTCTCGATCCAGAAAAATTGCGTGATTATGTTGTTTAACCGTTGAAATTATAGACTAGGTTCATTTTTAGATAAATTAATGAAATTACTAATTACTAAAATGTTGTAATTAGAAATCAAATACTGAATTGAAAAATATATTGAAATGAAATTAGAGAGAATGTAAGACAAGAGATAGAAGAAGAATGAGATGGAAGATAGAAAGTCAGATGCAGGTTGATAATGGAGTTCGTCCTTCAAAAGACTACGTCACCGGGTCCAGTTCTCAATGTTGGACGAATTTCATTAATATCGCCAAGCACCTGAAGATGCCTTCTTACAATATTCAAGCTTCAAAACCTACACAAAATTCCTCACAATCTCTCTCACTTTTACAATTTTGGTGTATAATAACACCTTGTAATTCTTCTCTAAAAATTCTCACATTGGAATTATTCCTCCAAGTAAACTTGATTAATTGTCAAGCCAAAAATCTCCCCCTTTTATACAAATTTATTTGCTTATTATGGTTTTAAACATAATATTCCCATTATCTCTCCAAATCTTAAAATATCCTCCTTTCAAATATTTAATAAGCCCCTTTTAAAAATTCTAACCCCACAAATTTAATCCTTATAATTAAAAATTATAGGATTAAAATCTTTTTAGATCTTATTCAAGCCCCTCTTATTAACATTATTTGGGCTTGGAATTCTCAAAAAGGGTTTAAGTTAAAATTTAAAGAGATTCGGTGTTGGATATGTTACAAATGAGATGCCACATGGCACAATTTAATTTGTTGTCCTATGCCACGTGTCAATACACAATTTGTCCATGTCATCACTTGCTAGTGCCAAATGTCAACTTGTGACTGTCCCTATCATTTTCCGCTTGTCACCATGCCACGTCAGCATGTTGACATCATTCTGACATCATCATCTAGTCCTGGTCAACCTTCTCTTTTTTGTAAACTTTGACCGGCGATATCTCCTACATACGGATTTCGTTTGAGCCCGTTCAAGTTGCATTGGAAAGCTCTCGACGAGCTCTATCCAGTGATGCTGGTTTTGACCAATTTAGAGATAATGATTTTTTTTCCTTTCTGATTGGCCTCTATACCTGATTTGACCTCAAGTTTGACTGCACATATGTCAAGTATATGGTCTCCTTTTGATGTGATTCAAATTGCATTGGGACTGTGTAGGCGAGCCCTATGCGATGGAGCTAGTTTTGTCTGATTTTGAGACTGTGAATTTTTTAGGTCTTTTGGATCTTCTTGGATCATAGATAGTTAATAAATACTCCTCATTATTGGAAGTGGGATCTATTAGTCCAATAAAATCAAGAACCCACTTATCAAATGGTGCAATGTCCAATTGTGGTTGTAGGGGCATCTGATTTCTCTTTGTAGGTCTACCCATCCTCTGATAGTGATCACATATTCTTGTATACTTGGTTTCATCTTTATGTAGCATTGGATAATATTATCTAGTATTCAGGATCTTGAGGAATGTTCTTTTAGCTACAAGGTGCCTTCCACAAGGCTTATCATGACAAGCCTTCAAAATATTATAAACTTCGTCCTCCCTTATGCACCTTCGCATAATATTATCAAGTCCCGTGTAGAATAAGTAGGTACCCACCCATGAATTTGGGAAGTTTCATTCAACTAAATGACACCTTTCTCTTAGTGAAAGATGTTGGAGTGCCCACCTACAACCAAATAGTTGGCTATATATGCATACCAAGGTGTGTGTGCACTATTAATGAAAACATATGTTCATTAAGAAAAGAGTCATCCATAATTTCTTCTTCTTTTTTGATGTTTACCCTAGAGAGAACATCATCTACCACATTTGTTTTTCTTGCTTTTCTTAGTTTATCCACAATAGTGATATCAAATTCCTGAAACAATAATAACCATCTAACAAGGCATCCACCAACCATTGGTTTGTTCATCAAGTATCAAATTGTTGTATGTTTAGTATGAACAAAAACAAGATAAATGGTGATATAGTGTATAAATTTGTTAATTGCATAGACTACTTGCTAACATATCCTTCTTTGTAACATTGTAATCAATTTCAACAACTTGTGTATTTTTTTATGTAGTAAATAACATACTCTAAATGACCTTCCTTTTTTACTAAAATAACTCTTATAGAAAAGTTAGAGCCATTTGTATGTATGTGAAAAGGAACTATCTAGTTAGGTCCTCCCAAAACATATGTCTTTGTGAGAGACATTTTAAGAGCTTCAAAAGCTTCTTGGGAGGCACTGTTCCATTCAATCTCAATGTCCCTAGATAGGAGGAAAAATAGGGGAGTTGCTATCTTATTAAAATATTTAATGAATCTCCTATAATATCTTGCATGGTCGAGAAAAATTCTTACATCTTTCTACTTTTGAGGGGTAGGTAGAGTGGAGATACTTCTATTTTATTAGGATCCACTTGAATTCCCCTTCTTGACACAAAGTGTCCCAAAACCATTCCTTTAGTCATCATAATGAAACATTTCTCATGACTAAGAGAGAGATTATTGTCTTGACACCTTTGAAGGACCTTCACCAAGTTTGCTAATGCTTCTTCATAAGAATTTCTATAGGTGGTGAAGTCATCCATATATATTTACATAGAATCATAGGAAAAATCTAAAAATATGCTCAAAATAGTCCTCTAAAAGGTTACAGGGGAATTACCTAGCCCAAATGGTAGGAACGAGTAGGAATAGGTACCCCATGACATGTAAAGGATGTTTTATCCTGATCTTTAGAGTTATTTTAATCTGATTGTAGCCACTAAACCCATCTAGGAAAGAAAAATATTTCTTCCCCACTAATGAATCTAACACCTAATAAATGAAGGGAATATGGAAATGATCCCTCCTTGTGGTTGTATTTAATCATCTAAAGTCAACACATACTCTCCACTTTCCTCCTTTCTTAGGTACTATTACCAATGGGGAAACCCACTGACTATTTGATATTGGATATATTAACCCTACATCCAATAGTTTTTGCAACTTTGTTTTCACTATTTCTCTTACAGCTAGGTCCATCCTTTGTTGTGGTTGTCTTACTAGTTTGTATCCCTCATTAATGTAGATCATGTGAAAATAGAGATTAGGATCTATTCCCTTCATGTCATGGTTTTCCTAAGAAAATATTGTTGTATGAGCTTGTAACATTTTAAGCAATTTAGGTTGTTGGTAAACTGTCAATTGATTATTGACATTAAGTGTTCTACCAGGTGATATTTCCATTGGTATTGAAAAAGTCATGACAAAAGAAACATCTAGCCCTGATAAATTAAGATTACAACTATGTGTAAGTAATGTATGGAATAACTGTGAGGTATATTTAGAGGCTATTGTAGGTATACTATTATGCAAAGGATAATTCAAACATGTTGGATATTGGTTTTGCTGCAGGTATATCCCATAAGAGATTTGTATAATATTGGCAAGAATTTCATCCTCATCCTGAATATTGACAATTGGGATTTGTTCAATGATAATGAGTTTCTAAAGAGAATATTGATCATCATCTTCTAGGTTTGGCTAGACAGGTTGTTCCAAGTCAACATGAGGTGGTGTAGGTGGATAGAGGACCAATTTTTTTATTACTTTCCCATTGGAAATGATCACATTGCTAGATCTACATCCAATAAATGCATCTAGTGTGGCTAACCATTATCTTCCTAGGATTAATGGGTATCCTAATAGGTTGGCTTTAGGTTGTAGGACCATGAAGTCTACTGGGTATTCCCATGAGTCCAATGTGATGACTAAATCTTCAATGACACCCTCTGATTTGATTGTGGACCTATCTACTAGTTGTAAAACTATGGGTGTAGGTCTTAGATCCATTAGTTGAATATTTTCCATCGTTTCTCTTGTCATCACATTTATTATTGCCCCTATATCAATTAAAGTATTCTTGATAAGCATGCCATTATTTTTCACATCTCCACATGACTACCAAGGTATACACACTTTGGGGAAACTAGGTTGCCCAACATAATAATAGCCAATTTTATTATAACATGGATAGTTTGAGGGTCTTTTTATTTCCTTCCTATATTTTTGAGGCATAGTTCCTTCACAGTCTTTATGTAGATTGGCACTTCCTTGATAGCTTGGATTAAGAGAATTTTGACACAAACATTCTTTAGCTAACTCAAGAAGTCAAACTCAAGTTCAGGGTCAAATTTTTGAGTGGTCAACCTCTCTAGAAATGTTGGTTCCTTGTTTGTGATTTCTATATGTGGCTTATTTTTTTATGGTTGTCATTTAGATGGTCATTAGTTTCAATTTTTGGTTCTTTATCAAGAAGTTCTATAATATATGGAGATGATGACCCAACAAGAATTTTTCCTGAATGTAGGTGGACATCACTAACCTCAATCCCATAGGTTGGTTATTGTATGGGTTCATTAGTATAGGCATGTTGAAAATGCTTATTGTTAGGGTTTGGTGCAAGTTGAGCAAACAATTGTGGTGCTCTTGGTTGCATTGGGGTAGGCATGATTGAGTTTGACATCATGGTTGGCTATTATTGTAAGGATTTTTGTGGTTGTGGGTAGCTTACATTTGGGTTCTTCCATTGTTGGTTTTCATGCCATTTTGGTGGCAATGGGTTCTGAGAGGATTGCTACTATTGGAATATAATTTGGGGATTGACATGGTTGTTGTTGCCACATCCCTTGTTGTAGAATCCAATTAGATGATTGAGAATTGACCATGGTTGATTTGACATGTTATTCCAAGGTGGATTGTTCCAGTTAGAGAATTTTGAATTGAACCCCCAAAAATAAAATTGTAAGACAAAGGGTCTTGAGGCATACCTTGTTTCTGCTACAATGTTTTTTGTTGGAAAATATAAAATGCTTGACCTTCCTCATATTCTAGGGTATGAAATTCAAGTTTTCCTCGCATCTCCTCAAAATTACTAGCAATTAACCTTTTTTTGATGATACTATGGACAATATTTTGTGAGAGAAACCTTTGCTTCTTCTTGTTTATTTTTAATATGTAGAGTTTCCAATTGGGTTGCAAGGTGGCTAATTATATCTTCCACCCTAGAAACACCTGTAGATGGTTTGGTGGGAGAAAGGGATCTAGAACCCCTAGTTTTCTTCATGGTTGATCTTGAATAGTTTCTACATATTTGGTAGATTTAATCAAAAGGAAATTGAGAGATATCACTTGCTACAATAATGTTCAATACATCCAAACAATCTTCATTCATCCCTCTTAGAAATACCAATTTGAGTGTTTCTAGGGAGAGCCTATTATGATGTGACCTTATTAGGTAGAATTGGAATATCTTAACATAGCTTACAAGGGGTTTATCCTCTTGTGACATTCAGAAGATATCATCTCTTTTCATATCTCCTCCCTTACAATAATCTTGGTATTTTTGTAAGATTTTTTCCTTCATTATTTCCCAATTTGGCACTACATTTTTTCCTAGCCCCATGAACCACAGTAAAGAGACATCTTTCAATGTGGTAGGAAAGAGTTTTAGCCTATGGACATCTATGGTATAATTATAGCTTTGATATAAAACATAAAATTTGAATAGGAACGTATCAAGGTCTTATATGATTAAACTATAGAAATTGGGTAAGGCTGAAGGAGGTATCATGTTCTTCAAGGCAGCCACCCACTCTTGATTGGCTATTGGGAATTCAAATATAGTAGGTTTTGTCGGGTTGTCTACTGCCTCATCTACCATTATGTTGAAATGTATTAAGGCGATTCTCCCAAAGTATGGAATAGCTACTAGCATGAGGGGTATTTCTATGTCATTGATTCCCTCAGTCAACTCCTTTGATGTCGTTAGTTCTTCTCTTGCATCAATGTCTTCAAATAATTCCTCTTTATTCTAGTTCGATGGAATAAATCTTCCTAGAGCGTCTCTTTGTCACTACATGCAATAGTGATTTGATCATAGATTTTCCTACACACTGTTAGTAAGTAGTTTGAGATTGATTTGTAAATTATATTGCTCCTAATCATTGTAAATAATAACTCCTAATCAAATGACTTGCATTCACCAAATAACAATAAAAATGAGGTTTAATTTGACAAGGTAGTTTCACTAAAATATAATATAGGAATGCTTTTTATTAATGAAAAATAGGTTTTGAAGGGACCAGAAACCCTAAACAAAAAAGGAAGTGGCAGTAAAGATAAGACAATAGACTGTCCACCCAGAAAAAACCACAAAAAACTAGTTGATTAATAGACCATCAACCCACCATCAGAAGTTACATCAGCCAAAAAACAAAACATAGAAAGACAAGCCAAACGGCCATTAAAGCAAATTTTTAAGCATTTTTGCAGTCCCCAAATCCTCATACGCTAACCTATCATGCATTTCCATGATTTCTTCCACATCACAAGCAACATCCTTCTTACCTTTCTTAGTTTTGCTCCTAGTTCGAACACTCGGGCCAACAACCAAATCAATTGAATGCACATCCATTCTAGCTTCCTCCCCACGATCTGAGTTTTCCTGGTTACCGAACAAGCCCTTCCCAGTTAGCTCCATAGCCTTCTGATTAAGGAAAATCATCCCCTCGGCTGACTCCTCCAGCTTCTTCCTGCTTATGTTGATGAGTGTATCCATGTCCCTTTAGAGTTGCCTGTTCTGTCTCTCGAGCACCGCCACTCTCGGCCCATAGTCATTCTTTAGAGCAACAAGTTCATCCACCATAAAACCAACACTATAATTCAAAGACTGAGGAAATCCAAAAATAGATTCCTGCTCTTTAAGACTTCAAAGAGTAGAGATGTTGCACTTGGCAATGGTATCATGCTTGTTATGGAGATCTTGAATCTTATGAACAAGCCACATAAGCAGATTGAAAGAAATATCTGCCCCTTCCTTAACAAGGCCCGATGCCTGAGAAAAGTCTATTGCACCCTAGAACAAACCCCTGCCCTGATTGGAACCAACCGGTGGTTACTCCACATCAACATCCTTAGATCCAAGCTTGGCCTTCCCCTGATCCTTAGACATAGAGCCCCGAGCAAAATCTTCAAGGTTTACAACCAAATTCTTTTTACCAGCCGCAGGGGACCCACCACCACCTGAAAACTCATCTCGAATATTTCTTGCCACCTCGTCAAAAATTAACATTCACCTCCTTGGCATGACCCTTAAGCTTCTTACTAGCAGAACCCTCAACAACACCCTCATGAATCTTCAACTTGCATTTCACACAAGGAGCAACTTTGGAGGAAGAAGGGATAACATCACCTGTAGATGGAGTGTAATCTAGATTAGTGTCAAAGCCATCAGACCATCCCTTCGACTCATCCTCAGCCTCCATACCAATGGACTCCTGAATCTCATCAATTTTTCATTTCCTACTTTCTTTCCCCATTTTCTTAGAAACAGGGGACTGAGGAGTTCTAACAATGCAGTTAGCCTTAATAAACTCAACAATTAGAAGCATTAATCCTTCATGAAGAAAGGGATTCCTAGGGTTTTTTCTGTGATTTGAGATACTTTCTTCTAGAAACAACAATTGATAGAAAGGAAAAGATACCAGCTTACCATGGCGAAAATGGTTGAGCAGAACAAAGTGATGACCATAGAGTACCGTAAATCTTCCATCCAAAGTAAAGTAGCGCATTAACACCATAGCAACTTCCCACCATATAGGTTTGATGTTAGTTCGGTCATAACCACCATAGTCCAAGTGAACCATTTTATCCCTTTCCCTATCACGAAGAAAATTCTACCTGGAAGATTGCGAAATATTCTTGTCTCGGTAAAATTTCCTACCTTCCATTGACAAGCCTATCGCCTCTGCGATACAATCTTCATTAATGGTAATATACCTACCATACAAAATCACCACACGACCATGCTAAGCTTCCACAAACTCCTTAGAGACTGAGGATTTAAAACCCTCCAGTCTCTCCATGTAACCTGGAGTAATGCCCCCTCTCTACAAAATTTCCCAAAATTTGGCGTTAGTTCTGGTATCATCGCAAGAGAGCAGCTCCATTCGACACCTATCCCTACCCATCATCAAAAAACTTGTAGAACACCCCCAGGCCAAGGCAAAGGCAATAACCACAGAGCTACCCAAAAAGCATGTGAGGCAATCCAAAATATTCTAGAAGGAAATAATGCGAAGGACTCTAAAACAACTCCGTTGGAAGAAGCCACAAATTCCAATGAGAATAAAATGTGCGCTAAGTCCCATCACAAAAAAAAATTCGTGATACCCATGCAAAATCGAGAACAAGGAGGTGGGAAATGAAGAAAAATTAATGACGATCATTAATAATAAGAGTGCTTAAATCAATGGGTAGGACTTCATCCTTCCCCCACGTTTTAGCCGATGACACACCATAATTCGCTAGCTAATCAGCCACAACATTCGCTTCCCTATAGGCATGGGAGATATAAATTTCTTCAAATTCCCCACAAAAGGAAATAGCATCTGCAATAAAATTTTGAATGGACCATGAAGGGGGAGATCCTTGCTTAAGGGAATTGATAATATTCAACGAATCACCTTCAATCCAAAGTTTAGAGATCCTCAAATCCCTAGCCATCTTGATGCTATGATAGGCAGTTGTTGCTTGAGCAAGGTGGTTTGTCTGGGTTCCCAAAGGGAGTGCCACTATTGAAACAAACCTACCATTGTGATCTCTCAACACTCCCCCATAACCAGCAGGACTCGAATTACCTTTCACTAAACCATCAAAGTTGATTTTGAACCAACCAGGAGGGGGGAAAACCACTTCACCCCATCCCTCGCAAGGTTAGCCTTCCTCAAGGGATTAGTAATGTCAAGGGAAAGTTTCCAATTAGACTTGACCTCAACATCATAATCAGACACCTGCACTTTTCTAGGAACATCAATCTTATCAACCACCATCATCAGATTCTGCTTGATAGCAGAAACAGTTTTGAAGAAAAGGGAGAGAGGAGGAACAACAGTATCTCTGAAAATCCTATTGTTCTGCTCTTTCCACAACCCCTAAAGAAAATGCAGCAAATCAAGAGACCAAAGAAGCTTCAAAGAAGAATTAGATGAAGGAGACTTCCATTGGAGCCATAAATTCCAAATAGAGGTAGGAAATATCCATTCCACATGCCAAAGATTGAGAAAGAGGGACCACACTTCCCAAGCATAACTACACCCAATGAACAAATGAGAACAATCCTTCACATCCATCATACAAAGATAACATATGTTCGGCATGGAGAACCCCCATTTACACATATTATTAATGGTAAGAATCTTAAAATGCACTAGCAGCCAAAGAAACATGTTAATCTTGAGGATAAGTTGCGGGAATCAAACTAAGCCCCAAGGTGGCCTAGGACCCACAATATCAGTGCAAGACTTAAAAGCATAAGCCATCGAGAAATCTCCACTCGAGAGTCTATTCCAAATCACCTTATCGCTATGAGGATAATATAGGAATTTTTTTTTTTTTGATACGCAAGGTTAAGATTGTATTAAGTTTCATAAAATATACATTATGTCTGCATAGTAGGAAAACCATTCTTCCATGAAAACTAAACCTACCATCTAAACTTCCTAGCCCGGGAGCATGCTACGACCGACTCCAAAATTGCAGTCCCACTGCATAACTTCAAAAAACCATCTCCTATTATACTTTTTAAACACAAAAAATTGAAACACTGAGGCCGAGCCTCACAGGAAGCCATTTAATTTTGCAAACAAGGTGAAATCTTCCTCCCATTCTATTCCCTCCTCCATCACCAACCCCAACTTTCTTTTCAGGAATTCGACCGCCATGGCCGAGATCATTCTGTGCCTCATAAGCTCTGGCCCCTTGAGGTCTAGAATGAAGGGGTATACTTTAACTGCCTCATCCGTCGCCCATAGAAGTTCCAGGTCCGAGGGGCGCAGGATTCCTTTGCCCATGAAGGCCGCTTTCAACGTCTTCTCTAACCCTCCTAACAAGTCACCTCGAAAAAGAAGCTCCATCATTTCCTTTGCCTCCACCTTTGGGACTTCCAAGTCTAGAATTACGACTAAGAACCGAGAAGAAATGTGTGCGTTATCTCTCACAAATTCCTTTCTATCCAGGTGGTCCTTTCCTAATATCATTTTAACTGCTAACATTGTCAAGGGATCGTCCTCAAGTAGGATTCTCTTCAGCCTTTGATCAGTAATTTCCCTGAATGCTATTTGTTTCTCCGTTTCCACCAAGGAGACTGGAGTGTCAACACCGAAACTTTCCAACCCCTTCGCTGAGATGGAGATGATGAATTTTGACCTGCTCGCCTTCGCCATTTGCATCCCTTTGGTCGACAGTTCCCTGCACAAATACAACAGACAAACCAAAATTTGAAAACCATGCTATGAAAATGCCATCATCTGTTCACCTTTAAAAGGCATGTATGCAACAAAGTCGAGCCCCCGCGCACGAGTCTGAAATGATGGCTAAGCAAGGCACTCCGTCCTTGCAATAAAAATTTTGTCCTACAACCTTTGGCCTTAATTCGGCTAGCTCCTCATGAGGATCAACTTCTGCCACTCGGCCCATTTGCTTAAACTTTCATGATGGCCATACCCTACATGTCGAGCTGATTATTCTTGGCTTCATGTGTCATTAACACCTTCTGACGTCGCCGAGGTCTCCTCTAATCTGGCAGACTATTAAAATTTGGTGGCTTTCCTTCCTCATCCCTCGATGTCTTGGGTAATGTTTGAAGTGATGTGGCCTTGCCACTGTGCTGCCGCCTTTCGCTCCCCAACCGACACCCCATTTCCTCCCTTTTTGTTAACTAATAATTTGCCTTATTTTTCCATCGATCTCATGGATGAATAAGAGAGGGAGCTTGATGAAGGGGGGGTGGGGGCCCACCCTACCACCAACAAGAAAATTACTCTATGTTACATTCTTTAAAAATTGGTCTAATTACTCCCTTATTAGACAGGGAGTCGGCTTCTGTGTTACCTTCCCTTAACATGTGATTGAACATCACTTGTTCAAAATTCCCTAGTTGTTCTAGTGCGGCTTCCAAATAAACCCATAGTCTCCAATTGTGAATATGTCTTGTCCTTAGAGCATTTATGACCAGTGTTGAGTCTCCTTTGACTACCAGATTTTTAATTCCCAATTCCTTACCTAGCCTCAATCCGAGCAAGAGAGCTTAGAATTCAGCTGCATTATTTGTTCCTTCTGCTAGGGGCTAGGCTAATCTCCCCATAATCGAGCTTGAAGAAGTTCTTACTATGCATCCTGCCCCATACGGCCCCGGATTCCCTTTGGAGTCCCCATCAAAGTTCAATTTGGCCCATCCCTGCTCAGGGGGAATCCACTGGGTCTTATTGCGCTGTTCAGAAGAAGCCGCATTTCCTGTTCCACCCAAGGGAGGGGTTTTGATTCCAAACCATTGTTTCATGATCCAAGCATCCCATTTAGTGATTTTTTTTTTTTGGTTATCCATCAGCTGTGCATTGAAAAGTTCTACAATGCTCGCCTCAATCTTGCACTGAAGCCTTGGGATCGACATCTCTTTATCCTAAAAAAGATGTCTATTTCTCTCCTTCCACACTTACGAAATTAGAATTGAAGGGCTCATCTTCCAAAGATCCCCGAAGATGGTGTTATGTTCATTACTTGGCCAAGAATTTAAGCATTCTAATAAGGTGTTCGGGAAAGCAGTTGACCAATGTAGCTTTGTGCACAACCAACACCACATCTGATAAGTAAACTTACAATTTATAAGTAGGTGATCCACTGTTTCCTTGGCCTCTTGACACAATGGGCATCTAGATAGACCATGATAGCCCATTTTGATAAACCTGTCTCCTGTAAGAATTCTTCCCTGTGCTGCAACCCATGTGAAAATCCTTGCTTTTGGAAGACATACTTTATTCCAACAAAGACTTCGAGGGATCATTAGATTTTCTTCAGTTGGGGATGATAGGATATTGTATCCTATATTGGCCAAGTATATCCCATTTGTTGCAGCATCCCAGCGTAAGCGATCTCTCCCCTGTCTGCCCCATATCCTTCGTTTTGACTGTGCTTTCTCAAAGGCTTCAATTTCCTGGATTCCAAGGTCTATACTTCTCACCGATTTCCACTTCATATACCCTTCATCTGGATCTTCCATTCGATCTATATAATCCCTAACTTTCAAACCCCAAATTTGTTTCATATTCTCTTTTACTCTTGAAAGCTCTGGGTTGCCATCTAGTGCTGGATGACCTTCCCAAGAGTCTTCCCAGAACATAGCCTCCATTCCATCCTTCACTTCCCAAGTAAGATAGTCTGTGATAAGATCTTTGGAGTTTTTAATGAAATTCCAAATTCGGGACCCATTTGGCAAGGATTTTGCTACTAGGAAGCAATAAGGGTCTGCTTCCAGATATTTTTCTCTGACAATCTTCAACCATTTAAGATCGGGGCAAGAATGAATAGTCCAAGATAATTTTTCCCCCAGTGCCTTATTTTGGCGGAGAACATTCCTCAGAACTGCCCCATCTTTCTCCCTCTTCTCACAAAGCTTCTACCATTTTATAAGAGGAATTTTATTTTGTTCTGAATTGCCTTTCCAGAAGAAGTCCTTCATTACCTGATTTAGATATTTTCTCGCCCCTATTGGAAGCTGTAGATTGGACATCATATAGATGGGAAGTGCTGAAAGAACTGATTTCAGCAAAGTTAACCTCCCTACCTAGGACAACCACCTATTTTTCCATGAGGATATTCAATCCTTAAAATGAGTCACTAGAGAGCTCCAAAAACTGTTGCTTTTGATGCCCTTGTCCAGTGGGAGTCCCAGGTATTTGCATGGAAGTTGTCCCCTCTTGAATCCTAAGATTCGCAAAATTTGAGGTTCACTGGGACAATTTGTATTAAAGAAGAAAATCTTAGATTTTTCCTTACTTACTTCCTGCCCAGAAGCCCTAAAGTAGTCTTTTAGCATTTTTTTATATCTTTGTGCCTCCTTTGCTAAAGCATCACCAAACAACATTGTGTCATCCGCGAATTGCTGATGCGTGATATTAGGTAGACTGCTAGTTACTTGCAATCCTTCAATCCATCCTGACCTCCTTGCATTTTCAAGCGATCTCCCTAGGGCTTCAGCCAGTATAATGAACAGGAAAGGGGATAGAGGGTCCCCTTGTCTTAGACCTCTTGAGGTAGTAAAGTATCCCTCTAGAGAGCCATTAACCAACACTGAGAATCACAGACTAGCCACCCACCCGAAGAGCCAGTCTAACCATTCCTTTTGAAAGCCAAAGGCTTCCATTACCTTGAATAGGAATCTCCAACTCACTCTGTCATAAGCTTTCCTGATGTCCAGTTTCAATAACATTGCCGGTTTCTTCAATCTTTGGATTGAGTGTATGACTTCTTGAGCAATGATCACCCCATCTAGTATTGATCTTCCTGGGACAAAACTTGTTTGTTCCTCGGATATGATTGTGGGAAGAATCTTCTTCAGTATGTTGGCTAATACTTTGGCCAATATCTTATAAATCGTGTTACACAATGATATTGGATGAAAGTATTCGCAAGATTTTGGCTTTTCTTTCTTTGGTATGAGGGCAATTAAAGTGTTATTTGCTTCCTTTAAAACTCTTCTGTTAATCCTAGAGTCTTCTAAAGCTTCCCAAACATCCTTACCCAAAAAGTTCCAGCATTTCTAAAAAAATGCTGTCAGAAATCCATCCGGTTTGGGGGCCTTTTTTGGTTGCATCCCAAAGACTGCTTCTTTCACTTCGTCTTCAGAGAATTTGGCATTTAAGGCTCTCATTTGAGCTTGAGAAATCAATTTCGGTATGGAGTGCAAGGAGGCATTATGAGCATCCAAATTTGAACCCTCCCAATCATTGAGCAAATTATGGAAATATGTAACTGCTGAATATTTGATTTCCTTCAAATCTTCCATCAATTGTCCATCCCCATCTTTCAAGTAGGATATTATATTAAATTCCCTCCTTTCTCTTATGGAGTTGTGAAAGAATTTCGAATTTCTATCTCCTGTCTTCAACCATACCTCTCTGGATTTTTGTCTCTAAAAAACTTCCTCTTTGGCCAGGATATCATTGAGTTTGTTAGATAATGCCTGTTCTTTCATATAGAAGGCTTCGTCCATCCCATTATTAATAATTTCTTCAGCTAGATTGTCCAGTTCTTTCTCTGTTTTCTCTCTCTTTGAAGATATTCTTGAAGCTCACTTTGTTCCATTGTTTGAGCTATTGCTTCACGTATTTTAGCTTTGTGATCACGTTGAACAAACTTGATCCCTCCAGAGAGCATTCCTTCCACCATTGTTCTATTAAACCCATCATGTGAGGGTCCTTAAACCACATCATTTCAAATTTAAATGGGCATCGAACCGACCCCCTCTCCCCAACTATTTGAAGTTGAACTGGAAAATGGTCGGAACCAATTCCAGAGTTTATCTTGCTCTCAAGAGAAAAAGGAAAAAGACTCAGATTTCATTTAAAGAAGAATCTGTCTAATTTTTCCGCTATACTTCCAAACCCTTTCTTACGGTTTTTCCAAGTAAAGCGTCCATTGCCTATGGGGATTTCCAGTAGAGAGTTTCTGTCCACAAAGCTGCAGAAATCCGTTTGAGACTGCAGGACTTTCCCTGAGCCCCCTTTCTTTTCTTCTTGACTAAGAATTGCATTAAAATTCCCTCCTATTATACTAAAACCCTTATTCATACCACTCAAGACCCCGTCTAGTTCTGTCCAGACCATCCTTTTCTGAATGCTCATCGAAGGGCCATAAACATTTATAAGATTAAAATGTAGATTTGAGATTAAACTTCTTACCTTACACACCATCCAGTGTCGACTCAAATTCAAGTTCTCTATTAGGATTGACTAAGGTTTCCAGATAATTATTAGGCCTCCCAAAGCGCCCTCCGCTTCCGCCCCTGTCCATTTCCACGACCTCATTTTTTTTCCAAATTTCTCCAGATCTGGACCACCTAATTTTGTTTCTTGAAGAAGACAGATTTGTACTTGAATCACTTCTATGTGGCGCCTGATGAGGCTCCATTTGTTAGGGGCATGTAAGCCCCTAACATTCCAAGTTAATATTTTCATTGCTGTTCAGGAAGGGCTCCACCCTTCCCTACTTTAATCATTGAATCAATCTTTTGCTGGCCGCTAGCTTCCCCATCCATTTTTCTCTTTTCTTGGTTAGGGATTCTACCCCACTTTTTCTATTCCCCGCAGTCCGATGTGAGTTTGAGTAGATCTCTTCTGTGAATTCCTAATCTAGATTTAGCCGCCAACAATTCTTCTGTCATTTTTCTCTTCTTTCCTGATTGTGGGCTTAACAACTCCATCATTTCTTGCCCTTCTGTCTCCCAAATTTCCTCTATACCTTCAAAGTTAAGCCCTTCCTCCGACATTCCTGACTTTTCTTTAGCTGCCACCGCTAATTCCACTAATTCCTTCCCCACTTCTATCAAAGAATCCAACTCCACATTCCGGCAATTGTCCCCAAGAAGTTCTAGAGTCTCGGAGATTTTCTCGTCTAAATCCACAAGCTGATCCTCCTTCTCCTCCTGTTCCTCCTGGGGCTCCTTCCTCTCCCCTATTTTGTCCTCTATAAATGATCTTGGTGAGCCATTCTGTGGGGTGTCCAACAAAGGTTTCCCATTGTCCCTGTCCTTTTTTGTAGAAACCCTACTCTTCTTAGATTGTGACTTTTGAACCCCTTTCTTAGGAGAGGAATGAAGATTTGTGGTTTCAGTGGTAATTCAAACTGACACTCTGGGAGTCTCCGTTGGGACATCCAAAAGGTTGGATTTCCCTGCCGCTTCGTTGGATGTTCTACATCCCAAAGAACATACCAAATTGTTATGCATTAGAGAATCACGCTCCAACTTTTGAACCTAGCTTCCATAGTCCGTTAAGAGTTCAATCTCACTCCATATCTTCCTTTCTGCTTTATTCTCCACACATATGCGCCAATAAGTTTGATTTTTCTTTACTAGTTTCCTTTCTTCTGCACAAACAAATGTGCCTAGTTGATTGCCTATTTCCTCCAGTATGTCTGGAGCCCAATATTCCTAAGGAAGAATGGGTAAACTGTACTAGTCTTGCAAATTTTCCATCACGTGATTCATCAGGTAGAAACCCACTATCCATTGCCTTAAATAAAAGCCACACCCGTCTAGAACCCAAACACCTTTCACTATTTGGTCTCTTATTTTCCTGGATGGACATACTAGCAGGAATAAGTCATTTTGAAGCATTTTGAACTGCAGCTCAGAACCCCAACGTTCTTTCCACCATTTCACCAGATAATCCTAGTTGAGATCCATTCCATACCATTTCCCAAGAAAACCTAACTGTTCTAACCTCAAGACTTCCGCTTGTAATTTTGAAGAGCTGATTACTATTTTGGTTCTTCCGCCTTTTGATTCTTTGAGCGAGAGTGAGCCGTGGTGTCCCCTTTCTCCTTCTGAGATTTCTTCCCGTTCTTCCTCCCATTCCTTGTCGGCTAACTTTTTTCGCCAAACCATTCCTCTGTTCCCATTTATGTGGTTAGGGTTTCTTTTGAAGCCCGGTCTGCCCAACCATGGAATATCATTATGCCCTCTTTTACCTTCATTTTTTTTTCAAGGTTTGCGAAAAGCTTCATTTCTGTACTATCCGTTCTTGCTCCATCCTTGAGAAGAGCCTCCACCTCTATTCGTGCGAAGATTTTCGTGGGCCTGGTCCTTGTGAAAGCGACCATTCTGAGCATTATTCTGAGGACGGGCCCATCTCTCTTTCTTCTAAACATGCTCGAGGTTCCCACTCTTGTTCCCTCTGAGTCCCTCGTGACCTCTACCACCACACCTGAGTTCATCCAACTGTTGTTTTCCTCCATGACCATTGCAGAGCTCCCTTTTTTTGTCTTTTTAGAATGTATATTCAATAATATAGGAATGTTTATCTAGTTAAAAGACAATGATTTTCTAACTAAGTGATTCCACAATTACTTTATTTTAAGATTATACAACTTTAAATGTTTTTTTTTTGCTACATAGTAAGGAAAGAGAAAAATAATATTGAAAATCTAAAAAATCCTTTCTAACTTAAAAAATGAGATGTGTTTACTTAACTAGAGCATGAAAAAAATATTTAAATTATTATTTTTTAGAAACAAAGAGAAAATCCACAGAAGTAGACTATCAAGTAGGAAAACAATGAAAAGAGGAACCCAACACTAAATGATAGATCTCATTGTTTAGTATAATATCATATCACATGGATTGTATGCTTCATGTTGTCATTTGCATGACCTAGAAATGTTAGAGAATGTCTTGAAATTTCCCAAATATTTCCTAGGAGTTCATCCAATCAAACCAAAGATGGGAACATACCAAAAAACTCTAGATAATAAAATAGATGAAGAAATACAATGAATAAAGATAAATACATTGCATTTAACTAAGAAATGGAAATGAAAAATAAATAATAAAGCATTTGTAAACCTCCATGTGGTTGAGTGCTTTTGAGATACCTACAAAACACAAGGAAAAGGAAAATTGTTTGGGGGTACTTAGGGGCTTTCCTTTAGGTCAAACCACCATATTGGTATTCCAATCCCCACGAATAGCTAAATAGTAAAAATATCAATCACAAAATATGTGTTTTATTTTATCCTATGTGTATCTAGGAATTAAGAGCAATAAAAAATAAATTAAAACTATGAGTATCAATCTTGGTCTACATGAAAGGCTATCATAGTGTATGAAATTAATCAAATAAATGGTGGACACCAATGAGATATTCTCAAAGATATTGGGAAATACAATACAACGCAAAGAAATATTATTCAAACAAATTATAATAATATTACTATTGGCCTCCTACAATGGTTTAATAACTAAGCCTTCAAGGCTATGACTTAGAGATTAAACATCTACACTAAGTAGCTATCTTACTCATCATGAAGGTGAATTTCACTTGTCAACCCAGGGACGTAAAATTGAAATGGGTCAACGCTGTATGTGAACTAGGACTTCATTGCAATCATCCATAAACTAGGAAAGAAATAATGCTGAAAATGAAGTGTTGGAAAGAATCAACTGAAATACTGAGCATAAATCAACATCTACACTAAGCATTAATCCACTGGACTGAAACTAAATGACAAAAATGAAAATTCCATCAAATAGACAGGAAACTACTCTATTTGCCTTGGCTACAAGAATAGTCACAAAACATAATTTCAGTGGCTACAAGAATAGACAGTTGCTGAAATTGAAACTGAATACTAAATAGAAAATGACTTCTAGACTAATAGATGGAATTCTCACCAAGTGGCCCCCCTTGAGTGAGTCTCCCTTACACTAACTCAAATATAGCAACTCAAAATATCATATCATATTATTTATTGAAAGCATAAGTACAACATCTCAGCCATAGAACTGTAAAACTAGAAAATACGAGTACAAACTCAGAATGTCCAACCTTATCAAAAGGAGCATCTGACCATTATTTATAGAGAAAACTACTGACTAACCCTAACTACCTAGGCAGTCGACTTCATCAAAATAGGAGGACACCACTTATTGAAAGCATAAAAAAAGATGGAGGAAGTTATGCATGTGCTAAATTGGTCAAAGCAGACTTGCTTCAGCGGGAATCTAGCACAACACACTCCCTAGATTTGCTCAACAATAAATATGACCATTAAAAAAGGTAGTTACATTCTTTTTGTTCAAATTAGGAATTTCCCTCCATGAGAGTTTTCCCGCTTTGAATTCTTAATGATTAGCTTCTTGACTTCTTGGTAATCGACTAATTGGCAAGAATTTCTCCCACATACAAGGCTTTGTTGACATCAACATTTTAGTGGAAACCTACAAAATAGCATTAACACACACAAACAAATGCATATTTATAATTACCTTAGTAATATTCATTTAACCACTTGTAAATTCAACATAGGTAATCCACATAGCATGATAATGTCATTAAAGTCACAAAGATAAACTTATGCCCAAGGTCTATGGTTTTAAGGGAATAACATAGAAAATGTCAACAACCTAGTGTCAAAGTCTATGATAGCAACAAAAAATAGATAATAGACCCTTATTAAAATTGAGCCATTGAATGAGCTCATCATTCCCCCCAACCTAATGGTTTGTTTGTCCTCTAGTAGAAGAAGCACCATTATTTTTCCTAGTTAATAGCCTGAAGTCAAAAATTGCTAGCTATCCAACATCAGTCTCTATAGTGTCTGAATTAGGATCCCAGTAGAATCGTTGTTTGCTCTCCAACCTGTTCCATCTTCCCCTTTTCTACAACTATGTCAGAGAATGTTTGTACAAATTCCTGCGCAATGTCTTCATTGTAGTTGTTGAGTTTCAAGAAACAATCCATCCAGACACATTTTTAAACTCTGCCAAAGAAGGTGCATCCTACATTACCACATTATGAACCGCGGGTTCATTCTGAATTAGCTGACCTCCCATTGTTCAGTTGCAAGCACTCTGCTAAATTTCCTTTTTCTGTAATATTTTCTTGAAAACCCCAACTTCTTCTTCCTGCAATTCTTTCTTCTATTGTGCAGATGCCAATGTCATGTAGGTCACCAAATTACTTTTGTTGGATGACATTTGAAATTATGACTAGGCAATAAAGACTCATTAATGAAGGGTATTATTGAGAGAAATGACGACGGCTTAGTGATATTTCACACATACAAGCCGTCACATCAATTTATCATTCAAATTGGCTTAGTTTAAATTTGCTAATATGGATGACACATGGACTTGTGAGTTGACACTCCCCCCAACCTAATTTACAACATGTGTCCGCATAGGCTGGTTGACAATTATGATTGGACAAGGTGAAGTACAAGTTCATGCTATGCGAAATATCTACATTTAATTACAATAATTAAAGAAATGCACTAAAGATAATAAAGATATAAAAAATTGTTTTGCACGTACCTGAAATCTTGGAGTATCTTTGCAAAGAATGCAGAGAAAGTACCGATTACCTTTAAGAAGTACAATTGAGCAATTAATGCTGTGGTGAAGAAATGGAATGAAGTGATGGCGAAGTGGAGTGGTGGTGGAGTTATGGAAGAGAGAGAAGATTGAGATGGATGGGTGGATTAATGAAGAAGTGGACTCCCACAAAAAGTGGAAGTCTTTATTATGAAGTGGTTGCATGCGTACTTGGATTAGTCAGAAGGAGGGACACTAGGTCCGCTTCCTTCGGCTACAGGAAGCTTGGAGGTTGGGTGCTAATTAAATTGCTACATGAACTCTTCCTTGGATGTTGGCTTGTGATACAATTTTAGATGACGACCATTGACCAAAAGTTTGAATCTTATAAGGTCAATGGTGGTTAGTTGTACAAATCTGTTGGGAAAGACTTCTGCAACTTCGTACGGTCCCAACCATCTAGTCTGCAATTTACCTGTATTGTCTTGATACTTGGAGTCATAAAGGAGTGCCCAGTCACCAGGCTGAAACTTCTTATCCTTTATGTACTTATCATTCCATTTGATCCTCTGATTCTACACTACCTCAGTATGATGTAGGGCTGTCTTTTTCATCTCATCCAAATTATTTAGCTGCATGATTCTATCCTTTTGTACTTTAGAGATATCAATCCATAAGTCTAGTGTAGTCCTAAGAGTCTTATGCTCAAATTCAATGGGAATCATAGCTGTCTTCCCATAAAGTGATTCAAAAGGAGTAAATCTTGTGGTTGTTTTCCAGCTATTCCTATAGGCCCAAACAACTTCTAGTAGCCTATTTTCCTAGTCTCTCTTATGAATAGCCACTATTTTTGTCAGAATTGCCTCAATTTCCCTATTGGTCACCTCAGATTGGCCATTGGCCTAAGGGTGATAAGGAGTAGACTTCCTGTGCCTCACATTATATTCATTAACTAGTGTTGTGACAAGGGTTGATGTAAATTGAGCCCCTTGATCAGTCACTATCTCCCTTGGAACTCCATATCAAGTGAAAATTTCCTCATAAAGAAATTATGCAACCTTATTATCTCTTGCATGCTTCATTTCTTTAACCTCAACCCACTTGGTCACATATTCAGTGCAAACCAAGATGTAGGATTTACCATTTGATGGAGGATCAATGGGTCCTACAAAATCTAGTCCCCATTTATCAAATGGAGTGATTACTACTTGGGGATAAAGAGGCATCTCATCAGACTTTTTTGGGTGGCCCATCCTTTGGCATCTATCACACTTCCTTGTATACTTCCTTTGGCTACATCCTTATGAAGTGTGGGCTAGTAATATCCTGTATTAAGGATCTTCATTGCTATCCTCTTGGCTGAAAAATGCCCTCCACAGGGTTCATTGTGACATGCATGCAATATATCAGATGGCTCATCTTCCCTCACACATCTCCTCATGACATGGTCTGGTCCAATGTAAAAAAAAAAGCCTGCAATCCATGAAAAAGGAAAATTTTTCTCAATGAGTACCCTTCTCTCTCTTTTGGAGAGAAATGAGCAGGAACTCTCCCTATAACCAGGTAGTTGGCTATGTCAGCATACCAAGGTGTATGCACACTGATAGAAAAAAAATGTTCATCAAGGAAAGAGTCATCAATGAATTGATTATCTTTTGATGTAGTCAGTCTAGAAAGAAAGTCTGCTACAACATTTGCTTTTCCTGGTTTATCAACAATGGTAATGTCAAACTCCTATATCAACAACAACCATCTTTCCAGCCTGCCTGAAATGAGGGGCTTATTCATGAGGTATCTTATTGTTGCATGATCTGTATGAATAAAAATATGATATCCTATTATGTAGTTCCTGAATTTGTTAAGGGAATATATGATTGCCAACATTTATTTTTCTATCACGGTCTGATTGAATTCAAATCCTTGTAAGTTTTTGCTGACAAAATAAATAACATTCTCAATTGTTCCTTCTTTCTATCCCAATACAACTCCTACAACATAGTCTGATGCATCTATATGAATGTGAAAAGGAGGCTCCCAATTAGGACCTTTGAGTACAGGAGCATGTGTTAAAGCTGCTTTTAGATTAGAGAATTCCTTGTCACAATCCTCTGTCCACTGGAATTCAACATCCTTAGTGAGAAGATTGTACAATGGTGCTTCCATTTTTTTGAAATCTTTGATGAAATGCCTATAGTACCCTGCATGACCCAAGAAACTCCTAACATCTTTTTGCTTTGCAGGAATAGGCAGATTGGTGATTACTTCAATCTTGGTTGGGTCTACTTGAATTCCCTTTTTAGAGATGTAGTGCCCAAGGACTACTCCTTCCTGCATCATCATGAAACACTTCTCACTGTTCAAAGATAGGTTATGATCTTCACATCTCTGTAAGACCTTAGATTTTCTAGGGCTTCTGTAAAATCAACACCATAGGTAGTAAAATCATCCATATAAATCTCCATGCAATCATGTGAGATGTCTGAAAATATGCTAATGAATTCCCTTTGAAAAGTTGCAGGTGCATTACACAAACCAAATAGAAGCACAAAGTAGGCATAGGTCCCCCATGGACAGGTAAAGGTGGTCTTCTCTTGATCCTCAGGGGAAATTTGTATTTGATTATAGCCACTGAATCCATCTAGAAAAGATAAATACTACTTTCCTGCAGGGGAATCCAGTACTTGGTCTATGAAAGGAAGGGGAAAATGATCCTTTTTAGTGGCAAAGTTGAGCTCCCTATAGTCAACACAAACTCTCCACTTCCCTCTCTTTTTAGGCACAATCGCCAATTGGGACACCTACTGACTGTCGGAGATGGGGTAGATAAATCATGCATCCGATAATTTCTAAACTTCCCCTTTTACAATCTCCCTCAATGCAGGGTTGATTCTCCTTTGTGGCTTCCTTACTGGTGTGCAATCATCTCTGATATATATCCTATGAGTACAAAGCTTAGGGTCCAATCCCTTCATGTCATGGTAGTCCCATGCAAATGCATGTTGGTGGTCTTCAATAGGTTTGTTAAGGACAACTGTTGCTCTTGGTTTAGCTTGCTGTTAATATTTAGATGTTTTCCTTTTGACACTTGCACTTGTGTGGTTAATTCTATCATAGATGCTTCACTAATACTTGGCACTTTTAATTCATGTGGCAGCAATGTCTGAAGCATATCAGTTGTTGCAGGAAGTTTTGTTGCAGGACGAGCGGGCATAAGTGTCTTCACTGAACTGGCAGAACCAGATTCATGAGTAGATGACTCTTCATGCACCTCACAACAGTTCTGAAGTATGTTTGATAGCACTTCATCTTCCTCCTGTAGTTGCATGAAAGAGCTTCTACCTAACATCATGAGTTGTGCCACATAATTGACTTCCTCGGCCTCTTCTCCAATATGTCACCATATGGTGTTGTCCATGTCATGGGATGGTTAAGCAGGGGGGTAGAGAACAAGATTTTTGGTATTCTTCCCATCAGAAATGGTCATGTCCCCTGATCGACATCCAATGTGAGCATTTTCTATGGCCAACCATGGACTCCCTAGGATAATGAGGTACTCGCCTAGTGTAGCTTTAGGAGAAAGAATCATAAAATCTGTTGGGTACTCCCAAGAATCTAGAGTTACCACAAGGTCTTCTACTATACCATCAAGTTTCACAGTAGAACTTTCAACAAGCTACAAGACAGTAGGAGTAGGTCTCATATTTACAACATTTAGTTGCTGCAGGATATCCTTAGTCATCACACTTATTGTTGCTCCCAAGTCAATTAGAGCATTCCTTATTTGGACTCCATTTATGACAACTCCCACCACAGGGCTACCTGGGTTAGTGTACTTAAGAATTGTAACTTTTCCAAGCGTGATGTCTGCTAACTATTCTACTAAATGAACCATGGTGGGGTCCTTCTTTTTCCTCCCTCGCTTTCTAAGGCATGCTTCTTTGATTGCTTTGCCATATATTAGGACATCTTTTATGGATTGAAAAAAAGGTATCTTGACACATATGTGTTTCAACTGATCCAAAATGTCAAAGGTTATTTCCTCCTTTTCTTCTTTCTGTTTAACAACCTCCAACCTTTGAGGAAATGGTGGATCTTGGGTAGTTTGCTGAACTGGAATTGGTTCAGGATTTTTAGGCACACTTGGCTAAATGGGGACATTCAAAGGCTCCTCTTCTTCCACACGAAGCTCAGTGATGGTAGGAGTGGAAGGATCTGGTAAAGTAGTTTTTGAACGCAGGTGAATGTCACTTACACTCAAAACATACGCAGGGAATTGAGTAGGATCTGTAGAGTATACTGGTTGCTGCTACTATGGTTTGTTATTTGGGTTAGGTGTGGGCTGAGCTGGTGACTGAGTAGGTCTAGGTGTTCTTGAACTTGAGCTAGTAGGAGGATGCATTATAGCAAGTTTCTAGGGTTGAGAAGGTGGTTGCATGTAGCTAGTAGTTTGGTTTGGCCATTGCTGTCCTCCCCTCCATTGGGATGTTTGTTGCTAGTTTCGTGGAGGTGGTTGCCAAGTTCCCTGAAACTATTGCTAATTCCCCTAAGGTTGTTGCCAATGGGGTGGAGATTTTTGGTGATTGGGACAAGTATTTGGAGGGTTATTCCAAGGCTGTGGTGGATATCCTCCATAGTTGGATGGATATGGGGGTTTACATTGGTTACCAGATGCATAAGAATTAAAATAAGGCCCATCAAAAGATAATGGATCTGGTGGCATACCTTGTCTTGGAGCCCATGGTCTCCTTTGTGTAATGTAGTAGACTTGATCATCATCACCCTAGATTGGCTTGAACTCAGGTGGGATTTGCTTTCTATCAATGTTAGCCACCATTTTGCATCTGCAGTCCTTCTTTTGTCTGCAATGAGGGTAATATTCTGCCAACATTGCCTCTTCCTCCTCATGCTTCTTTGCTTGAAGTATATCCAGTTGGGTAGCTAGATTGTTTATGATGTCTTGCTTGAATTCTGTCAACAAGTGAGTAATATCCATCCTTGAAACTCCATTGGTGGATGATTTACCCATAGAGGATTGGTAACCTCTTCCTTTCTTTGAAGCTGCCCTAAAATAGTTCTGACATATTTTCTTAATATCATCCCAAGGAACTTGGGTGATATCTCCTCCTCCCATTAGGTCCAAAGCATTAGTGCAACTATCATTGATTCCTCTTAGGAAGAGCAACTTTTAAGATTCTTCATTGAGTGTATTATGTGGAGATTTCTGTAGGCAAAACAAAAACCTTGAAATGTAATCCTCCAAACTCTCATCTTCCTTCTACTGCATCCTAAAGATGTCATCTCCTCTCATGTCACTGCCCCTGCGATATTCCTTATACTTCTCAAGGAACTTTTTCTTCATGTCATCCCAAGTCTCCATAGTATTCCTGCCTAAGCTCATAAACCATCTCAATGCAACTTCTTTCAAAGTGGTAGGAAACAACTTAAGCCTATGAGCATCAGTGGTGTAGTCATAGCTAGTGTAGAGGATATCAAAATCAAATAGGAAAGTGTCAGGATCTTCTGTGACAAGTCCATAGAACTTAGGAAGGATTGAAGCATGGATATTTTTGAGGTTGTCAACTTCATTCTGATGAGCACTGGGGAATGGAAAAGCTGGCTAGTTAGGTTTGTTTTTGTGTCTATTCTCATTATTCACATCACCCATGCCTGCTTGATGAAGCTCCAAAGCAAGGTGATTCTCAATCATATTTTGGTCTTTAGAGGAAGTGCCAGAACTGGTTAGATTGGGAAATGCATTAGCAAAAGGGTGTACTTCTTCTTGATCTTTGTCCCTTGGTAGATTTGGATGTTCAACTAGCTGGAATGGATTAGGGTCATTAGGAAGGAATCTCCCATGAGCATCTCTTCTCCTTCCTCTATGCATCCAGTATCAACCCAATATCAACCAACTCACACAAAGAATCAGTGAAAGAACAGGGGGTCATTACTTTCCTAAGTGATGGGTATCCTAAGAGAAAACTTTCAGAAATACTATAGCAAGAAAGAAACTATCAATGACTCCAAAGAACTTCCTAGTTTGACACCATCCTTGACAACGACGCCAAAAATGTTGGCCTCCTACAATGGTTTAATAACTAAGCCTTTAGAGTTATGACTTAGATATTGTACATCTACACTAAGTAGCTATCTTACTCATCATGAAGGTGCATTTCACTTGTTAACCTAGGGACGCAAACTTGAAATGGGTCAGCACTGTATGTGCACTAGGACTTCATTGCAATCATCCATAAAGTAGGAAAGAAACAAAACTGGAAATGAATTGTTGGAAAGAAATCAACTGAAATATTGAGCATAAATCAACATCTACACTAAGCATTAATCCACTGGACTAAAACTGAATGATAGAAATGAAAATTCCAGCAAACAGACAAGAAACTACTCTATCTGCCTTGGCTGCAGGAACAGTCACAAAACAAAATTTCAGTGGTTGTAGGAACAGACAGTTGCTGAAACTGAAACTAACTATTGAATAAAAAATGACTTCTAGACTAATAGATTGAATTCTCACCAAGTGGCCCCCCTTGAGTGAGCATCCCTTACACTAACTCAAATGCAACAACTCAAAATATCATATCATATTATTTCTTAAAAGCATAAGTACAAAATCTTAGCCATAGAACCGTAAAACTAGAAAATACAAGTACAAACTCAGAATGTCCAACCTTATCAAAAGGAGCATATGACCATTATTTATAGAGAAAAACTACTGACTAACCCTAACTACCTAGGAAATCGACTCCATCAAAATAGGAGGATGCCACTTATTGAAAGCATTGAAAAAGATGGAGGAATTTATGCATGCACTAAATTGGTCAAAGCAGACTTTCTTCAGCGGGAAACTAGCACAAAACACTTCCTAGATTTTCTCAACAACAAATATGACCATTAAAAAAGGTACTTACATTCTTTTTGTTCGAATTAAGAATTTCCCTCCATGAGAGTTTTCCCACTTTGACTTCTTAATGATCAACTTCTTGAATTCTTGGTAACTGACCAGCTGGCAAGAATTTCTCCCACATAGCAGACTTTGTTGACATCAACATTTTAGTGGAAACCTACAAAATAGCATTATCACGCACCAAAAAATGTATATCTATAATTAACTTAGTAAAATTCATTCAACCACTTGTAAATTCAACATAGGTAATCCACATAGCATGATAATGTCATTAAAGTCACATAGATAAACTTATGCCCAAGGTCTATGGTTTTAAGGGAATAACATAGAAAATTTCAACAACCTAGTGTCAAAGTCTATGATAGCAACAACAAATAGATAATAGACCCTTATCAAAATTGAGCCATTAAATGAGCTCATCAATTACCATGAATGGAGAATTCCTTGAGGATTTAAAAGATATGCAAGTTGAATACTCTAGTGATAACTTCAATCAACCATGTAAAGCAAGAGAATATTACAGAGATGGAGTCCTTTGGCCTTCAATATAAATTTTAACGTTTCTCCAAAAGAGCTAAGAGATAGTCAAGAGATTCAAAATATCATCTTTTCAAGAGGGAATGAGAGTTTTGTTTGGTCAAATATGTGAGCATGAAGTGTTTCTTTGTCTAGTGGGTGCTACAATAAGTGTCAACGAAAAGATGAATGGGAAACCAATATTTGAAAATTAAAAACTTATAGGACACTAACACATCACACAAGCATCTATGCATTGTGCTTACTTATTGAGGAAATTCTATTGAATTTGACATGTGTTCCCATAATAGAGACAATAATGGTATTGTGGTCCATAATCTAAGAAAACCTTGTTGTATAGGAAACATGCCAAGGTTTGGGCTCAAATGAACTTAGAATGTATGCTATAAGAGTTGAAACTAAGGTAGGTTCAAAGCATAGCATGAAATTATGAGGGTATGCAATTTTCTAGATTATAGATTTGAGTTAAGAATTTTTTTCAAACTTATAGAAAGATTAGCACATTTGAACTTATCTATCACTTAAGCATTGGATTTGTAGAGGGTCACCATATAAAAATGTTAACACTATTATAAGCATACATTACATAAACGAACATGCAAAAGTACATGTATATTTTTAAGTTTTATATATTAAAGTTGGAAATCATAGTGTTGGATTGGTTCTCATGGCCCTTAAGGTCCATATATTGAGTGGTACTAAATAATTTTCTTATTATGAATATATACCTAGAAGCACATCTATTTCATTCCAAATAGAATGAAATGAACACTAAATACCAAAAACAAACAAGAGGCTAGAAACCTACTTCTAGTATTTTGTTTTCTTACTCTAGGGTTTTTATAAATTGGTTTTCCTTACTAATTATTTTGATACAAATTTCTGTGGAAAATAAGAGTTTACAATACTGTTTCTATGTTTTTTTATTTCCTCTTATTAATTTCTAAAATTTTATAGTTTCCTTGAAAATTTGAACCTTGAGTTTACATCAACTCATGACCTAAACATTATCATGTCCTACATTAGTGTTTTTTACAAGGTTTTAGGTACCGAGCTTTTGGTTGTTATTAGGAAAATAAAATAAAAATGATGTTTCCTTATGTAATTTATAAAAATTTCTTTGGCTTGAATCATGGTTAGAACTATTTTTTGAAGCCACAATCTATATTATGATATCTCATTTAATTTATTTGGTTAATTGAATAAGTTATATATTTTCCATGAATAGAAGAACAAATAGTTTTTTCAACTTATTATTATGACCACTTTTAATGTCCTTTAGACCAATTTTGGGTTGTGGGACCCATCAAAATCTCATTTAGAGCTTATTGGAGTTGGTATTGTTAAAGATATCAAGTTTCCACAATCCATCTATGAATAAGATTTCTAGATTCGATTGTGTAGCTATTTTTGTCATCAATGTTTCGAATCACACTACGTGATCCATCATTAGGATGAAAGAGAGCTAAAAGAGAAAATTTATCTACACCTAACTATAACCAACTTTATCCTATCCTAACATTAATTAAATAATATAATTATTTAATTAACCTTTTCAAACACATCTTAGCCATTTATTTTATCCTTAACCTTTATTCCTTTTTTTGAGGTCACCATTTTCCCTTTGACCATCAATACCTCAACAAGGTATCAAACTTCATCTTTTTCTGATACCCTAGTGAGGTATCAAACTTCTTCCTTCTCTAATATCCACATATAAAACTTACTCCTTCTTTGTTGCCCCAATATCATACTTTATTGATACCCTAACGATATTTTAGACTTCTTCCTTCTCTTATTCCTAATATTAGACTTCATCCTTTTCTAATACCTTGGTGAAGTATCAAAATTCTTCCTTCTCTGATAACCCAATATTAGACTTTGTCATTTTTTTATTCCTTGGTGAAATACAATACTTATTCCTTCTCTAATACCTTGTTATCAAACTTCATCCTTTTTCAATACCCTGATGAGGTATCAAGCCAGATAGAAGTGCATGATTGGGTAGAAATTCAAAAGCCTAGGCTCAAAGGCAAGGATGAAGAGTGAGGAGTGGAAGCTCAATGAAATTCATGACAATGTGCTTAGGTAAGGGGAATTATGAAGATCCTAAAGGCATGGAAGACTTAGAGAAAATGTGGAAGTGTAGGGTTTTAAGGAATGGAGGGAAAGTATACCAAAAAAGGAAATCTTGAGAACCCAATAAAAATAAAAAATAGGCACACACCCCCCGCAAAATAAAATAAAATAAAATAAAAAATTATTCACTTTGAGAAATTTAGGCACATGACAAGGACATGAAGGAGGAAAAATGAAACACTAGGTACACTTTTGACCAATGGGACCCAATCAAGGAATTATTTGATCAATTATTAGGGATGAACACAAATAGGCCAAAGCACTAAAAGGGGCACCATACTAGTAAATTTTTGGAATATTGAGGTAGGTTCCAACACAAATAATAAGATATTGCTTTAGAGGTGAATACCCCAAGCATAACTTTCATTTCATAATTTCTAATTTCTTGTCACATAGTGCTTATCCATGAAATTTACTACATGATTTTACATAGTCTATGTGCTTACATGCTTATATCTAATTCAATTAATTTAATATTGTTATAATTTTCATTTATCATTTTTACCTCTATCCCAATTCCTTGCACATATCATTGCCAGCACTTTTTCATGGTTGATATTTCATATAGTGACTTGTACTAGATAGAGACTCAACACCACATCTAGTTAAAGTTTGATTGCATTACACACCTACAACATGCTAATATTTATGTAAAGTTCTACCACATTGCCTCATCACACACAAATTCATTGCATCACATGCTTGTATCACGTGGGTATTTATCACATTTGCCACATCATGTGGAGGTTAATAAGAGTACTACATCATGTTGAATGTTGATTGCATTTCTTGAATCATGTAGAGAACTATCACATCATTGATCACATCACATGGAACTCTATTACATGGTTGTATAACACATATCTATATCAGATTACTACAATGCATCGTACATGTAAAATTTTCTAACCCTTCCCTCTATCTTCTTCTCATTTTTTGTAGACAGTTGAAACTACTTGTAGTTTATCTTTATTTTGATTATAAGGAAGAAGCTACTCATATTTTTGTATCTATTTTACAAGTTTGATGAAGTGCTCATACCAAGTATCCTTTTTCAAAGATAGCATCCTTTCATGAGTGTTTGGATATTGATATTTTATCTTGATTGAGGGGTGTATATACTTTGAAATGCACACTCATGTTATATTTACATGCACACCAAAGTGGGAGCAAAATGTAATAGTAAAATTTGTATATGTATAGGAGTGAATTTTCACCCCCTTGCAATTTCCCCTTTTACATCCTTCAACTTAGAAAAATCAAACCTAACCATGTAATTCCACATGCCCAATTCGTACCCTATCCACTTGGCACTTGTTTTTAGTGTCGATGGGGGAATTTCTATCGGGGACATGCGTGTGACACACATACGTCTGCACAATGCACTGCCATCCTAACAGGATTCCTGCCTCTAGAATTTGCAAAGGCGTTATGTTCTCCATTGGCGACGAAATGTAATGTCCCTGCACCTTTTAACCAACCTTTGGATGGCTCTTTCCCTCCTAATGGACCTTCAAATGTCTATATTTCACATTCATCTCATCTTCTTCACACTCCATATTCTAGAGGGACTTCTTGACAATTCTCACACTCTTGAGCTACTTGCTGCACTATTGACTTCACTATTCCAACATCACAACATTCTTCACATCTACCACAAAAGATGCAGCTTGGTGTCTTGCAAGACTCCCCTCGACATTTCTGTAGCCACGTTGACTTTGCTATGGTTATAGACTTGTATTCCTCTCTCATTGGCCTTGAGTACCTTTGGTCAAGGGTGGTATTGTTCACTTACTCTTACATTGTTGGTGGATTTGAGTAGCATAGTATTTATTGTAGTGCTTGGTTTCTTTTCCTTTCCAGTATAGTTTTTTTATCGCTTTTCTAATTCTCTATCTATTTGGCTATCCGCAAGCCCTGAAACAACCCCAACATTTTTCCTTTCTTTGTTGTGTGTAGGTACTCATTCGTGTGGATCTTGCAGGAGAACTAGAAATTTCATGAGTTGAATCTCTACCACCTTTGTTCTTATCATTCTTATATCATCTTTCTTGATATTTCAGTTATTCTATCATTTATTGTTTTAGTCATCACTTTAAACCTCAATCGCTAGACTGTCAGTAGGCTTCTAGAGGTCTATGTTTGTACTTTTTCACTATATGTCCATACAGACAACAACACATCCGTGAGATGCCAGCACACCACACTATTGTCCTTGTTACGCACTACTTTCCTCTTGCAAGGAGTTGACAGAGTTACAATTGGGACTCCAAAAACCTATTTGTTTAGCCCCATTAAAACTCTCAAGTTAGCAAAGTGATAGAAGCACTAAGAGTGCTCTTCATTCTATATCTTGACAAGATTCCTACCTCTGAAATTCACAAAGGTGTTACATTCTCCATTGGTGACAAAATGTAACGTCTTTATGCCCTTCAACCGACCTTTGAAGGACTCTTTCCCTCCTAATTGACCTTCAAATGTCTATCTTTCACATTCATCTCATCTTCTTCACACTCCACATTCTGGACAAACTTATTGACAATTCTCACACTCTTGAGTTACTTGTTGCACTATTAACTTCACTATTCCAACATCACAACATTCTTCACATCTACCACAAAAGCTCAAACTTGGTGTCTTGTGAGACTCCCCTCGGCGTCGCTGTGGCCACATCGACTTTGCTATGGTTGTACACTTGTATTCCTCTCTCATTGGCCTTGAGTACCTTTGGTCGAGGGTGGAATTGTTCACTTACTCTTACATTGTTGTTGGATTTGAGTAGCATAATGTTTCTTATAGTGCTTGGTTTCTTTTCCTTTCCAGTATAGTTTCTTTATCACTTTTCTACTTCTCTATCTATCTAGCTATCCGTGGAGGTGGGAACACCAAAATGGGGGTTTGATTGTGGCAAGCCCTATAATAGCCCCAACATTTTTCCCTTCTTTTTTGTGTGTAGGTACTCATTCGTGTGGAGCTTGCGGGAGAACTGGAATTTTTGTGAGTTGAACCTCTACCACCTTTTTTCTTATCATTATTATATCATCTTTCTCATCATTTTAGTTATTCTATCATTTATTGTTTTATTCATCACTTTAAACCTCAATTGCTAGACTGTTAGTAGGCTTCTAGAGGTCTCTATTTGTACTTTTTCACTATCTATCTATATGGACGACAACACATCTATGAGATGCTAGTGCACCACGCTGTCTTCCTTGTTGTGTGCTGATGTCCTTTGGCAGGAAGTTGACAAAGTTACAATTGGGACTCCGAAAACCTATTCATTTAGCCCCATTAAAACTCTCGAGTTAGCAAAGTGGTAGAAGCACTAAGAGTTCTCTTCATTCTCTATCCTGACAAGATTCCTGCTTCTAGAATTCGTAGAGGCATTACGTTTTCCATTAGCAATGAAATGTAATGTCCCTTCGCCCTTCAATCAACCTTTGAATGGCTCTTTCCCTCCTAATTGACCTTCAAATTTCTATCTTTCACATTCATCTCATCTTCTTCACACTCCACATTTTGGACAAACTTCTTGATAATTCTCACACTCTTGAGCTACTTGTTGCACTATTGACTTCACTATTCCAACATCACAACATTTTTCACATCTACCACAAAATTTGTAGCTTGGTGTCTTGTGAGACTCCCCTCGGCATCGCTGCGTCCATGTCAACTTTGCTATGGTTTTAGACTTGTATTCCTCTCTCATTGTCCTTGAGTAGCATAGTGTTTCTTGTTGTCCTTGGTTTCTTTTCCTTTCCAATATAGTTTCTTTATTGCTTTTCTACTTCTCTATCTATCTGGTTGTCTGTGGAGGTGGGAATACCAAAATAGGGGTTTGACTACAGCAAGCCCCAAAATAGCCCCAACATTTTCCCCTTCTTTGTTGTGTGTAGGTACTCGTTCATGTGGAGCTTGTGGGAGAACTAGAATTTTCGTGAGTTAAATCTCTACCATCTTTGTTCTTATCATTCTTATATCATCTTTCTCATCATTTTAGTTATTCTACCAGTTATTGTTTTATTCATCACTTTAAACTTCAATCGCTAGACTGTCAGTAGGCTTCTAGGGGTCTCTGTTTGTATTTTTTCACTAGCTATCAGTACAGACAACAACACATCTATGAGATGATAGAACACCACACTATCATCCCTATTATTCACTACTATCCTTTTGCAAGGAGTTGACAGAGTTACAATTGGGACTCTAAAAATCTATTCATTTAGCCCCATTAAAACTCTCGAGTTAGCAGAGTGGTAGAAGCACTGAGAGTGATCTTCATTCCCTATCCCCAACATCAAATACTTAACCAACTTGAGGTAGATTAGGGCAGCCTTCAACTCTTGGCTCTTCGTGACCTGGAGTCATTGAGTGGTCAGTCCCCCTCTACATTTTGGTGAACTTGATGTGAACCATTTTGGTTCTGTTTGGTAGTGTTGAAAGACCCTTCCCTCGTGTTCTAAAAGTGATGTAGATGTGAGTTTTGCAAGGCGCATAGCCTTGCAACTCAACCTACATCCCCTAGTGGAATAGCTGGAGAGGTTTCTTAGGCATTATGGAGTGAAACCTTGAGTGGGTTACTGTCTAATTGTGAAACCCCTAGGGGCTCCTATGAAAGTTTTGTCTAGTGTACATAAAGATGACTTCCTTTTTACATCAACCCATCCCATCTATGCAACCTGCGAGTGGATCCCCTACTATAACATTTACCTCGCAAGATTTATTGATGAACTACTATAGAGAACCATCCCCTTTGTACGTCCCCACACGTATCAATGGGAATACCGTAACTGGTGTTCTTGTTGACCCTACATGTCAGGTGAATTTTTTTACGGAGGAGATCATGCTAATTAAATTTTTACATAAGAATGGGTATGATGAGTCTAAAATAACTATATGTAGAGACAATGGGCTTTTCATTCCTCCCATCTATTGTATCACCTTGTTAGTCCTAGTTGGGCCTAGAACCGTGAATGCACTCTTTGACATCATCCTAGGGTCCGAACTGTTCAGGGTGAAACTAGGCATCCCCTGGTTGGTTACCATGAATGCAATTCCCTTGGTAGTCCATAAGTGTTTGAAGTTTTCCCATTAGGGTTCGGTGCATGTATTCCATGACATCGGTTATAAATCAATAATTATGCGTGGGGGCTACTCACTTGATCACTTTTGGCTTTCCCTTGTTGGTTCACTTCCTCCTAGGATAGACCTCTTGTACCAAACTTATGTGAAGTACAATAGTGGGGGCATAATGCCAAAGGTGAGATACCCTCCTTCTCCTTATGCCATTTTTCATAGGGCTTGCATAAAGGTAGAATGTGAGGCTACTTTTGTTGCTAAAAAAAGGGAGGAGAAGTCTGCTCAAGGCTCTTCTTCCTCCTCTTCCACTGTCCCATCTGTCGCTTCATCTCATCCTGTTGTGGTACCATCAACTTCCACTCCTATGAGCTTGCTAGGGAGTTTGATGGTGCCCACTTGGCGAAAGCCCAATCATCCAACATTCAAACTTCCTGTCTTACCCATAGTGCCTCAACCCATTTATAGTAAGGGGAAGGGTCCCCAAGGAGTGTCCTTTATTTCTCGGCCCCCATGACCTCCTACTGCTCCTACCTATAAGGTAGGGAATGGGAAGAAGCCCTCTACTGAGGAACTCGATCCTTCTCCTCCCATTGTTGTTCCATCATCCTCTCCATTTCTCCCTCTTGTTCCCATCTAGGAGTCCCTCCCTCCATCATAAATAGTTGTGATGGATACTCTAATGGCTAAACAAGAGTCTTCCATCCCTTCTTAGTCTATGACCTCTAGCTCCTAGAGTTGTAGAAACTTCCTTGCACATGAGCACAAGCATCAAAGGAAGGCTCTGGCCACTAAGAAGGTTGCTTTGCAAAAGAAGGAAGGGGAACAAGTAGCTCCTACTTCGACATCTTCTACTATGTCCTCCTCTTCCTCCCTTCCTACTTTAGTTCCCTCAGCCTCAATCTTGCTCTTGGCTCCTCCTGTGAGTGTGAATGATCCTCACTTAAGGAGGGTACATGTATTCATTTCTCCTTCGTTTGAGCCTCCCCTTCTAATGTCCCTTTCAGACATCCCACCACTTTCAAAATCTGTGGACATGTCAAATACCTCAATGGTATCCACCACGGTTTTCACCTCTTCCTCCACACCCTCTACTTCATTTGTGGGGATCTCGCATCCCTCAATGAAGTAGAAGATAGAGGATGACCCTGCTAGTAATGGGGGTCGGAAGAAGGGCTTTCCTTCTTTGGAGGGTGGTTCTACATTGGCTTGTACCATCCTAGTGGTAGAGAAAGCCCCGACATCCCCAGAGTTTTTCACTACTCCCGAGTCATTTGGTGAGCCTAGAATTGGATCTCGAGCACTGCCTTCATCACCCACTGAGCTGATGCATGGAACTTTGATAAAGTGCATGTCAACTCCTTGGATGAGGTCCCAACCCTATCAATGATCTTTGTGAAATTACTGACATTCACCCCATAGGAACTACATGGAGAAGAAATTGAGGGGCCTTCTTCCTTGGATCTTGTTGTAGGAGGGTCGAAGGGTTCCCATCTCGATATTTCACCCTTGTAGGCTCGTTCGCCCTCCCCTTATAATGATCTATATTGGAGGAACGATGACCTCTTGGTTGATGAGGAATAGGGGGTGCCTCTTCTTTATTTTTAGATTTGTGTGTGTGTGTGTGTATTATTTTCCCTCGTGCTTATTTTGTATGTTCCTAGATGACCCTTTTCACCCTTGCAGGTGCTTGGATACATGAGTGTTTTTGTGTCATAAAAATTCTTCTATTTGTCACATCATTCTTCTCTTTGTCATGTATTGATTTTGGACAATTGGGGACGATGCAAAGTGTCAGGGGCATTTAGGCCTCCCTTCCATGTTGACCCAATTTTTTATTTGTATTTTATCTTCATGTGCCTTCTTCACATAGACTAATATAGTGGGGGGTTGATGATAGTTCATTTATATATTATTACTATATCTAGCTATCTATCTATATTTATGAGAAGCTCTAACCCTGAAATATCAAATCCCCTTGTCTCTTGTTCACTATGTTATGGTCTTTACTTTCATTGCATCTTTCTCTCTTCCTTGCTTTTTTGGTGTTGTGGTGTTCATGTGTTGTCCCTCATGTGTGCAAAAAAATTACCACAGTTACATCTCGTCATGTTTCGTGGGCCACAACATCACTTTTCTATTCTTGTTTTTCTCTCCTTAGGATGTCATGTGCCTTTTTGTTCGGCACACACCATTCTAAGGGGGGGGGCTATCATATCACTTTGATTTTTATAAAATGTATTCGGTGGCCAACAAATATTTTCTTGAAAATATTTTTCTTTAACTTTCCAATTCCTCAACAAGGACCCCTAGCGAAATACTTTCCTTTCATCATGGGTTCATAAAGAAAGAATTTGAAAAACTTTCCTCCAAGGAGGGAGCACCTTCTCCTATGGGCGAACTTCTGACCTCCCCTTGAGAGGGGGGGTGCTTCCCTTCGAATTCCTTGATAAAGTGAAATATTTCAAAAGGACTCCTTGATGTTGAATTGATTTGTGAAAAACACTATTGCACTTTCAAACAAAGTGTCCCTTGAATAGACCCCTTTCCTTTTGAATGGTTCCAAGGGAGCCATTTGAAAGATCTTCCTTTAATTTTTTATTGTCTGCTTATTTTCTTGTGTGGCTTCTTTTTGATATCTAACATGTTTTGTCTGTGGATCAACATGTTGCTTTGCAGGTGTGCTTGTGAAGCTACTTTCCAATCCAACTCTACGAAGTCCCCTACATTGGGCTTCCTTCAAGACCGAGCACTTGGGGGCACCTTCTTTGCAAGTTTGAGGACATTTGAAGTGCTTTCATCCTGTAGGATCTGTTCACCATTGGTTTACAAGCCTCCAATGCACTTTGTTCAATCCTCCTCATGAGAGAGTACCTGTGGAGCCATTTTCCTACCCTACGCTTTCAAGTACGCCAAATTATAGTTTGCTTCTTGACGGTTCTGGTATATGTTTCTAAACTCTTTTAATCTACTTTACCAAACACTCATTGGTATTCATGTTCACTAAAGTGGGGGGAAAATGTATAGGAGTGAATTTTCACCCCCTTGCAAGTTCCCCTTTTACATCCTTCACCTTAGAAAAATAAAACCCGACCTTGTAATTCCACATCCTCAATTCATACCCCATTCATTTGGTGCTTGTTTTTAGTGTTGGTGGGGGAATTTCTATCAAGGATGCATGTGCAACACACATATGTCTATGCAGCACGCTGCCATTCTGACAAGATTCCTGCCTCTGGAATCCAGTGAGGTGTTACGTTCTGCATTGGCAATGAAATTGAACATCCCTACGCCCTTCAACTGACCTTTGAATGAATTTTCCATCCTAATTGACCTTCAAATGTCTATCTTTCACCTTCATATCATCTTCTTCACACTCTACACATTCTGGATGAACTTCTTGACAATTTCACACTCTTGAGCTACTTGTTGCACTATTGAATTTCCTATTCCAATATCATAGCATTATTCACATCTACCACAAAAGCTACAACTCGGTGTCTTGTGAGACTCCCCTTGGCATCACTGTGGCCACATCAAATTTTCTATGGCCATCGTACTTGTTGCGCGCTGCTGTCCTTTGGAAAGGAGTTGACAAAGTTACAACTAGGACTCCAGAAACCTATTCATTTAGCCCCATTAAAACTCTTGGGTTAGTAGAGTGGTAGAAGCACTGAGAGTGCTCTTCATTCTCTATCCCTAGCATCAAATACTTATCCAAATTGAGGTAGATTAGGGCAGCCTTCAACTCTTAGCTCTCTATGACCTAGAGTCATTGAGTGGTTGATCCCCCTCCTTTACAGTATACTTGTGTCATTTCACATTTAGTTTTGTATCCACCTTGGTGGAATCCTTGAAATGCAACAATATATCATCATGTGATGCACTCTTGTCATAGTTTTGGCTCATTGTCCAATCCCTATTTGTAGTTGTTCTACTCCTATTTACACATATCCCCATACATTTATCATTTATTCAACATTTATATCCTTGTTTGGGGTAGATGCAAGAAGTTGGGTCCACAAAATGTTCAAAAAGTGGAAGTGTTTTTCCTAATTTTCAGAATTTTTCACAGTTGGACTTAAAATTTGAAGCACTTACACATTGTATCTTAAAAAAGTTCAGTAATATGAAATTTAGTATTTTGAGTCTAGTTTTCAAATATGCAATTTATTATAATACCCAGATGATACAAAATAATTTTTAATATGCATGTATAAAAACCACTTTTTAAAAGTCACTTTTTTAGGACCATACCATGCACATGTATAAACACCATAATTTGACATAAATAAAAGTATTTTTATAATTACTTTTGGGGAAAGATGTATATTATAATGAATATTGATGAGGATATTTTTATAATTGTTTTCGTAATAATTTTTTATTGGCCCTAATTTATGGTTTTTAAAACTCTTGCGTACGGAAACCATAACTTGACATAAACTTATCATTTTTTCAATTTTATTTTTCTCATCATGTAAAGAATTGTTTATAGATTGATGCCATATAATGTGTTTAACAAAAAAATAACAAACCAAAAGTTATTAAAAAAAAATGAAAACCTAACATTTTGAGTTTGTGGACCTGTTTCCTCATAAATTAATTAAAAAACAGGAAAAATAATCAAATTATTAAAAAAATTACATATTTGAAAACTAGACATTGTCATATATAATGAGTTTTAATTTCATAAATAAATTAAAAAAAATCCTCATTAGCTATATTGCCAAAATTAGTTTTTTGTTTTTTTCTCTTAAAATTGCCATGACCTTGTACTTGCAAGTTTAAGCCTTTAGTGTTGGGTTACCATGCCCTTTTTGAGCCTAAACCCAAATTAAAAACATGTCTTGTGAGTTTAAAACCTTTTGAAACAAGTACCCACTTCAAAATGGGTACCTATTTTAAAAAATAAATGGGTATTTGTTTTCAAGCTGAAAAATGACACTTCCCCTGAATGTGGACCCAACTTCTTGCACTTACCCTTTGCACTTATTTTTTTATATTTATTTGATTCCTTGAAATTACTATTTTATCCTTGAGGTTCATTTCTTCTTGGTGGGGGATTGACCTAGCTCAATCCTACAATTCATGGGAATGGATCCAAAATTGTAACATTTAATTTTTAAATTTTAACTTCCCCCTTTTTATTAGCTATTATGAGTTGAATTAATACAAATTTGTGTGTGTAGAGGAGGGGGGGCGACTGCATAGAACCCCAAGTCACATGAGGGTCTAGAACAACCAGTTGCCCTAATCTACCTCACGCTAAAGGATTTTATATGATAGGTTTGATGCTTTAAGAGGGTGAAAAGGAAGGGCGATTGATTTTCCACTGTCCTTCTGTCAACCCGAGAGTCTAAGAAACCAAGTGAGAAAATTCCCGAGTCTCAACTGTAACCTAGGCAACTCTTAGCCAAAGGACTCCAGTGTAGAAAATGAACGACAATGCGGTGCATTGGCATCCTGGTTGGGCACTAGCGCCCATACAAATAGAGTATAAATTACAGTCTAGACTAACAAAGAATTAACTAACAACTTGATACATAGAGATGGTCTAGCCTCCCGCAAGCTCCACACAACATGATAACTACACACGACAAAATGGGGAAAAATGTTGGGACTATTTTGGGGCTTGCCACAATCAAACCCATGTTTCAGTGTTCCCACCTCCACAAACAACGAAAATTACCACAATAGAGAAAGTATGATAAAGAACATAGTGAAAGGAAGAAAGACCAAGCAATACTAACAATGATATGCTACCAAATAAAATGATGATGCTAAATAAAATGGATATCACCTCCCCCAACAAGATGCCCTCAAGCACGTGAAGGGAGATGTGAGCTCGCTAGCTTGTAGATGCCAATGTTGCCCCAACAATGAGAGGAGAAAAACCACCAGAGTGTTGACTTGGAGCTTCAAAAATGGAAGTGATGAGAATCAAGTGTGTAGAATCAAGTGTGATTGAGTGAGATTGAAGAAGCTTGAAGAAGATCGAATGAATGGAGAAGATAGTGTTTTGAAGGTGAATAGAAGCCCAAAAGAGCCGTTCCAGGTCAGTCAAGGGCACAGGGGCATTATGTTTCATCGCCAATGGAGAAGTGTAATGCCTCTATAGATTCTAGAGGCCAAAATCCTATGAGGATGGAAACACATCGCACAGATGTCCACGTGTCATGCTAGCATCCCTAACAAAAATTCCCCCACCGACACTACAAATAGTGACCAGGTGGATGGAAGGTGGATGTATGAGGTGGAATAGCATCTTCGGGTTTAATTTCTCTAAGGTAAGGGGTGTAAATGGGGAATTTTCAAGGGATGCAAATTCACTCCATTATAGTGTGACCTATTGTTACATCATGGTATTTAAAGATATTCAATACATCATTAATTGATATTGTTAGTGAAAAGATTTTTCCTTATGTAAATATATCGATTATCAATTCCGTAGCCTGATATATAAGGACAAAGTTCCTAATAAAAAGGAGAGATTACCATTTCATTAGTGATCTTCCTTTGAATTTTGATGAGGTACAACTCCCTCAAATAGTTCGGTTAACCACTAGTGAATATGCATTTGACCAAAAAGCAGGAAAGGCATACAAACACTGACTCATATCTATGAGACCAATGCGATAAACTAGAATGAATACTATCAACCTCTTAATGCAAAGATCAAGACCTCAATATTAGATAGAATAGTTTCATAAACACAACTTATTTTAATTCCAAAGCAGATGAACATAACACATAAAAGCAACCCAATTCACAAAGGAAAGGACTTCAAATATATATTTGATTTCACAAACTCATATCTAAATATCAATATTATATTCACACTTCAATATTCCTAGAAAAAGAACAACTTCAAAACCAAAGAAAATCCAAAGTGATCCTCCTTTATTTCCTTATTCATCATAGTGCAATTTAGAAAACCAAAGTTCAGACCCGCACAATCCCTAAAACATACATTTATAGATCCTTATCTTGGATCTTTTATGTTAATGGAACTACCTTCTTTTCGAGTGGGAGTTTTGCAAAATATTACCTAATTCTTCCATAGCTGAACCCAAAGAGCATTTATGGCTATTTAAAAGAAAATCATAATTATATTGCTTCAATAGATTTGATTTTGACATGTGATTATATCACCACTGCTTGTATGTAAGCCTCATGGATTCCTGTATGTGTGGGTGACTTGAAACCTTCAAATCCTCCATTTAATTATGTCTCCCCTGCAATCGCACTCATGGAAATTAATTTAATTAGGTGACTTCATCTCCATATCGAGGCTCATTCAACTAAAATTGTAGCAAATTTTGTCACATCATATGCTCTATTAATTCAAGGTAGCTTGCAATGTCCTTTTTTATTGCTAGTTTTCATTGAAGAGGCATTCCCATAATTCTCATTGTAAAAATGATGACCAACCTTTTCTTCTATAAATTTGAGTAAGTATCTTCATTTTATATATCAATTCCAATTCTTCAGGATGTCGAGCACTTCCAGTGATGCCACCTCCAAGAATGATTTTTTTTTCCATTGAGAGCATTGAGTGCAACTTGGTTAGGTGGTTGGTGGAGAACCAACTTAAGGAGATGTTCATCATCAAGAGTGACATAGAAGAGGGAGTTATCAGGAAGATTATTGGGGAAAATTTTCTTTCCCAATTGTATGTTCACAAATCCCAGCTCCTAGAACGATTTATGTACAACATCATCTGCATGTTGGACAGGCTGGAATGGGGCACTAGAGCAATAGAGTGTCTAATAAAACCAACGTATCTAGCTAGGGTGGAAAAAATTATAGGGAATCTTAGTGAATACCCAAGGGTCAGCCTAGTAGGAGATGCCATTTGCATTGCTATGTGACTCTCCAGCACGAGCACACCAAGGAAATTGTCACTCTCCTCTACGTTGGGCTTGAATGAAATGACACGGGGTTGTTTTCCCATTTCATGGAATCAAATGAAAACATGTTTTCACCCAACTCAGATTAAGAGGTCGTAGAAAGTTATGGAAGGAATTTGAATCCCGATGTTTACTCTGTGTGTATAAGGAAATGTACTAAAAATGATCCTTTTTTATGTAACTAATCATATATATATGAATATAAATATATAGAAGCTTTTTGTGTATATTTGGAATTCTCCACTTTTGTTCAATATGTTTACTTTTTCCTACAATGCACTCTTTTTACTTCTGTAGCCATGGTGAATTTAATGAGCTATGGTTTATTTTAGAACAATGAACTTGATAATTTCCTATTTCTATTGAATGTTTGTGTATGGCCTTTTCTTCAACATTGTTAGCCATCTTTTGATAACACTTTGGAAAATATCAATATATCAATGAAGCAATATTGGGTCATGACAAGATTTTGAGAACCTCATTAGGAGTTGAAACAGTTGCAAAAACCTCCATATTTACTACTTTACAAACTTTAGGTTTATCTAAAAAGATCACTTTGTAGAAAATATTTTACTGTTCAAGAAACAGATAGGTTTTTGAAACCATATTGTGGACCAACAAAGGTTTCAAAACCTAGCAAAAGTTATGAAATAATGATGATTATTTTTACCATTTACATTGTATAATCGATGCTTGGTGAGGTTGTGAGAACCTCATCAGGCTCTGATGCCACTTTTAAAACTTGATTAGGATGGTGACCTCTTAAATATTTACTTTGAAAAATTGGGCCAAGGAATGGTTGTGACAACCTTATCAAAACCTAACGAGGTTTCAAAAATCATGGGAAAAACCGATAAGATCAAACTTAAGAAATTTTTGAAAAAGTGGGCACAGTTTTGGGAGTATTGCAAAATCCACAGTAACAATGGCTCTGATTGGGGACGAAGACTGCAAGGATGAAGCAATGAACCTAGAATCACAATAATAGACTAGTGTTTATCCATTGGGTATAGAGTCAAGCATTGGATGAGAGGATTGAGGGAAAATAAAAAATAGGGCAAAGCGGGAAAAGACCTAAAGCTAACAACATGCCAAATTTTTGAAATTTGTACATGGTAGGGAAAAACCCTACCTCAACAAAGCTTCGAGTTGATCATGCAAATCCATTAGCTGATTGTGAGAAATAAGAACCATTGCAAAAGAGGAACACATTTCCATGAGGTATTTGGAGACTAAGAAATAATAGGCATATCCATAAGAAACACACTTTGTGAGTCAATATATTTCCAAATAACCACTTCCCATTATATGTTTTTGTCACTTCTTGAACATAGGCTTTCACATTACTAACTATGTCCCAATCTATCATCTTTGAAAGGTTAGTATCTCAGATGATCTCCTTGTCAACTGGAATGTGAAAATGTAGCCTTTGGTCCTCATCTGTACCTACATCAATTTGAAACCCAAAATATTGAAGGGTGTGGATTCCCCTATTATTCTCAATAGACATAAGTTCATCATTTATCCCAACTTTTCTCCCATGTCTTGTGAAAATATTTTCAACAACTCCCTCATCCTCTGTCAACTTACACTCTAATTCACCTATTCTTCCAACTAAACATGCAATAAAAGTAGTTTCTGAATTTTGAATTGAAGTACTGGGAGGAGTAATCATGACTGAGAGACTCCTCGCCTTTTTTTCTTTCTTTATTCTACTATCACTCCAATGCTTCATCATTTCGGACTTCTCATATTACTTATCTCCAAAGTTGATTTCTTCACACATTATATCACTACAAAATAATGGGTGTTCTAGGATCCAAAAACTCGAAAAAAGGATTATTCTTGACTTCACAAGGACTGTTTAGTAGAAACAGTGGATTAAAATAACTAGACCAATTTATGTTGTCCCCCTTTTTAGCCATTTTTTCTTGCTCATGAGTCTCTATAATTACTGATTTCACATAACTTCTTCAACCAATTAAGATGTTTTAAATTCAAATGGCATATATAATGAATAAGGGGTACTAGGTGTTTCACGTTTCTCATCTTGGAATTGGTTTTTAATTTTTCTCTTTGTTGTATAACATGTCACATATTCATCCATATCTTCAAAAGTGAAAAACTCCTTTGATTTATCTTCTCCATAAAGAAATTCATCATTTGAAACTTCCAGGAACCAATCTGAAATAAGAGAACTTATGTTCTACCCTTCAAACTCAAGCTATATACTAGCTAGAGGAGAGGAATTTTTCAAATCAAAAATAATAATCTTCTTGATAGGTGGATCCTTAATATTTATCAAAACATTTGTCGTGTTTGCATTTGGTCTTCAAATGTGAAAACCTCAAACTCTAGGGTATATAAAGATATCAATGATTGGTCATTCTTGTTCAAATCCAAAATATCCTTATCAATAGAAGATTGTCCAGTGGTTGCCACAACTGAAGTGAAAGGTGTCATACATGTTGATTGTACCTATGGGAAGTAATCATCTTCATCATTTAAGGAGTCATAATCATCTTCATTTTCTCCATAGTTGAAGTTGTATATCTCAACACTATAAGATTTAGTTATATCATTACTCTCTTCATTATTTTGGAAATATTCTTGACCAAAAATAGTAAGGTTGGAACATTCAATCGAAGAAAATTATAAAATATTTGGTGAACGCACACATGGAGAATCTAAAGCCCTACACTTCTATGCCTTTTCATTTTGAACATATTTTACAATAAAATTTATTTCCCATAAACCTAATAGAATGAACACATATTCAATACTGAAAACCTCTCGTTGTGCTTGTTCAAGGTTACACACTTTATCTTGTTTCAAAATAAATTGCACATCATGATGCAACGTAGAAGTAAAAATGTGAAACTGATTTAACTTACTTGGTTGATTAGATTGGGGAATCTGTTTCAAAACTTTGTTAAAATGATCTATGAAATCTCTGATTGATTCTCCTTCCCACTTCTTAATTTGAAAAAATTGACATAATAGAGAGCCAATATCAATCACACACTTGAATCTATCAAGTAATCTTTCTCAAAGCTATCCCAATTGGCTATGCATCCATATTCTTAGTTTTGAAACCACTTTGTAGTGTGTTCCACAAGGCTTTCTATGAATAATCTTACGAATACGTCTTCTTCCTGAACTCCCAAAATCCCACATGCAATGATAAATTCCTGAGTATGATTTTTAGGGCCTTACAAATTTTCTCCAATAAATTTTGAAAAATATTTCTTCAATCTATGAGGTAAGATTGTGTACTAAGGAAAATATAGGGGTCCAAAATGGTTCCTCCAAGACCAAGGTACTACAAAGGTGATAATACAAACTGGTATCTACTACAAGGAAAATTTCAAAGTCACCAAATTCCTTTTAGAGAAAGTAACTTCTTTAATTTAGGAGTGCTCTTCCTACCTTCAGACTCCCTCCTGAGCCAATTTTTTTGATGGAGCATTCTGATTTGGTGGAGGATTTTGATTATGATTTTGATTAGGACGTGGGAAAGGATCCCATACAATTTCTATTCTTGGAAATCTCTCGATTACCCTATCACGAGCATTTGTTGGCCATTGGGCTCATTCTTCTTCTTCTTTAAGAACAAAATTTACTCTCATATAATCTACAACACTTCTCCTGTATCTCTAGGCTAAGGTATTTAACTGAGAAATAAATTCTTCCTATTATGCCTACATCAAATCAAGATCTGGTTGTAATACAAAAAAAAATATTTTCATGGGGAAAAACCATACTAATTCATAACAAAGCAATCATTACAATTTCTTATTTGTTCCCTAGTGGAGTCGCTAAAATTTTGTTAGTAAACAATTTTTTCCTTATGTAAATATATTGATTATGAAATCTGTAGCCCATTATATAAGGAAAAAGTTCCTAACAAAAAGGAGAGATCACCAATTTTTTGGTGATCTTCCTCTAAATTTTGATGAGGTGCAACTCCCTCAAATGGTTCGATAACCATTAATGAATATGATTTTGACCAGAAAGTAGGAAAGGCATACTAACATTGACCCATATCTATGAGACCAATATGATAAAATAGAATGAATAAGTTATTAGCCTCCTGATGCAAAGATCAAGACCTCAATAGTATATAGAACAATTTCACAAATAGAACTTATTTTAATTCCAAAGTATATGAACATAACACGGAGAAGCATCCAATTTGTAGACTCATCCAAATATCAATATTTGAGTTTACAGACTCATCCAAATATCAATATTATGTTCACACTTCAATGTTCCTAGACAAAGAACAACTTCAAAACCAAAGAAAATCCAAAGTGATCCTCCTTTATTTCCTTATACATCGTAGTGCAATTTAGAAAACCAAATTTCAGACCTTGCATAAGTCCCCAAAACATACATTTATAGATACTTATCTTGGATCTTTTTCATTAATGTAACCACCTTCTTTTCAAGTGTTAATTTCACAAAACATCACATAATCCTTGCATAACTGAACCCAAAAAGCATTAATGGCTATTTTAAAGAATGTCATAATTACATTGCTTCAATCAATTTGATTTTGATGGGTGAGTATATCACTGTTGCCTGTATGTAAGCCTCGTGGCTTCTTGTACATGTGGGTGACCTACAACCTTCAAATCCTCCATTTAATTACATCTCCCCTATGACCGCACTTGTGTGAATTAATTTAATTAGGTGATTTCATCTCCACATTGAGGCTCATTCAACTAAACATCCAAAAAATTATGTCACATCATATGCTCTATTAATTCAAGGTATATATGCTAGTTTACAGTCACAATGCACACTCAATTCTATTATATAAAAATATTATTAAATGATAATATTATATTATTATTAATGTTAGTATTATATTATTGTTTATTTAATATAAGTATTATACTATAGTAATTACTAGAATATTATTATATTTTCTATTTAATTACATTATTATTAATATTAGTACTATTTGATTATTAATATGTCATTACAAAATATATATAATATTACTATTATATTATTGTTAAAAAGTTATCTTATAGTTATTATAAAGTAAATATTACATTATTAGGTTTAGGATCAGGGTTAGGGTTAGGGATAGGGGTAGCGATAGGATTAGATTTAGGGTTATGATTATGGTTAATGTAGGTGATTAGTGAAAGATAACTATTTGAATTGAATAATAATAGTGGTATGGTTAGGGTAATAATTATGGTTTATGGTTAGGTTTACGATTATGTTTTATGGTTTAAGGTTAGATATAAGCTTAGTTTATAGGTTGGGGATATAGTTAGGGGTTAGTTTTTTATTTGGGTTATGGTTGGGGTTAGGATTAGGGTAAGGGTTAGGTTTAGGAGAAAGGTTAGGGTTAGGGGTAGGGTTAGGTTGTGTGTTTGGTTTGGGGTTAGGTTTGGGATTAAGGTTATGGTTATGGTTAGGGTTTAGGGTAATCTCTAAATTTAATTTTAGGTCATATTTGGTTATTTTCTAACAAGAAATAATTATAGTTTGTTTTTTCTCTCATTCATTACAACCAACTTTGACTTAATCTTAATTTTTTAGAATTTTTCTTGAAACCTAACATCTTAACCTTAATTTTATTTATCTTAACCCTAGCCCTTATTTTATTTATCATAACCCTAACTTTAACCCTAACCATATCCATAATCATAATCATAACATGGTACAGGAGCACCTAGGTCATGGAATGCCTTCAAAAGGCTAATATGTTAAATTTATATGTTCAAGTCTAAATTTGAGTGTCAAAGCCATGAAAAGGATGATTTCAATGTAATCAAGTCATAAAAGAAGTCACTAGGAGGGGAAAATGCAAATAATACACTATTGTTGTCAAAATGTGATTATGTAAACATAAAGGCATAAATCAAGCATATTAGGAGATAAGAAGAAATTTTCACCGATGGAAGGATTTGAAGAATCAGTTATCATTTGGAAATGTTATAAAATGCATTATGTGGTGAGGAAAATCGATTCTATTGTATTCTTGTATTCAAAAACTATGAAATAAAAGCTCTGTTCTACAAAATTCTGAGTTTTTCCTTCTTTTACCAATCCTTGTACGGATTGTGCTAAGTATAAAGATTATTAATTTGTTGTTTCTTAATGTGGTAGTGAACCACACTTCATTTGAAGTGATTTTAAGTAGAGTCTTTCAGTTTGGAGGAATTTTGAAAGCAATCATTTAGAAAACCCTACTCAAAACAAGGTTTGAGAGTCTTTTAGGAGAATAAGCCTCCATCCCATCAATGTAAGCATGATAGGTCAATGGGATTGAATTTAATTAGTATCTTTTTGGTGTGTTTAGTTTTTTATTGTGGTGGAAGAATAGTAAAGGACAAGAACACAAGAATATGTTGGCTGTTTCAGGACAAAATTTGAGTTTTCCTCTTGAAGAATGAAGAATACAAGTAGGGTTCTGAAGAAATACACCATGCAAGTGCTTGGAGATGATTCTATGAGCATAATCAGGCATATTTAATCATGTTCTAGGTGGTGGCTGGTGAGTTGGAGGCCTGTAAGTGTTTCTTTTATGAAACCCTTCCTATTTCATGGTGTTTCACCCTATAATTAAGGGTTTAATGAAACACTACGTTTTAAAGCTTTTCTAACCTTATGAATTAGAGAATATTGAGTTTGGGTGTGTAAATAAGGATTTTTTGATGCTATTTGATGGATTGGTGTATTTTAAATACCACTTGCTTTGTTAAAATGGGCTAATCTAGCAGCCTTTCCCAGCGTACAATGTAAGAAATTTGGAGTTTTCTTAAAGCCAGAGTATTGAAAGATTTTGCTATGTTGATATGGATAGTAAAAGGTCCTTCAATGTGTATTTTTCCCTTAGTATATGAATATGACTTGTGGGATTTACTCGATCAAGGGTTTGTAAACTTATAAAATAACTTGTTGAATTGACTACTAAACAAAGATTTGTTCAAAAATAGAGATAATTGTGATTAGTTTTGTGATGAAATAGTTGCACAATGGTATTGGAATGCTTGGAAAGGTTTTAAGAAGGTAGAGTTTGGAAGTATTGATGTTTGGACTTGTGTATTCAATGTGCTTTGGTGGTGTTTGTATGCTAGAAACTGATAATTTGACATAATAGTGATATAAGGGTTTGTTCTTGGCTTGTTGATGGAGTTCACAGTGATTATGAAGTTTGAGAAACAAAGGTATGGTTGCTTTCACAATAATAACAAGGGAGATACTTGAAGGTTTGGTAAGCATAATGTGTTTCCTTTGGGAATGAATATTCTATGATGTGATTTCCTGAGTTTGTTGAACTTGGTAATTATGTAAAGATACTAACGGTAAATGAGAGGACTACTACAAAGGTCCTGAATAGAGTTCTGACTGATTTTGTTCAACTTAATGATGATAATGAAATTAGGAATATGGTTGTTGAAGTAGAATACTGGCTGTTGCCTTGTTGATATGGTGGTTGAGAATGATGTGGATTTGATTGATTGAGTCAAAGTTTTCTAATATGGTTTTTGCTTTGAGTGAGTCAATTGGAATATTGATAAAGACATATGGTTTGTTGAAGTTGGAATGCTAACTTGATGCCTTGAAGTTGTGTAGATTGGAAGACTGGAAGTGTTTTGATGAAGCTAAGTGAAAAGTTTATGATTACATAGTTTATCTTCTCCCAATTCTATTTGGGATTGAAATCCCTTAAAATGAATGATGTTGAAGGTTGTTGGTAGGCTTCTTTGCATCATAACAGTAGTCATAACTATAAACCTAACCTTGAACCCTTAACCACAAAGCATAATGGTAACCCTAAACTTTCCTTAATCCTAACCATAAACCATAATTCTAACCCTAACCAAATCCCTAACTTTAACCCTAACCATAACCCTAACATTAACCATATTCCTAATCCCAACCCTAACACTAACCCTAACCCATTTTTTTTTATCTTAACCCTAACCATTATTCTATTTCTCATAACCCTAACTTTAATCCTAACCTAACCATTATCATAATCATAACAATAATCATAACTATAAACCTAACCTTAAACACTAAACATAAAACATAATAGTAACCCTAAACTTTCCCTAACCCTAACCATAAACCATAATCCTAACCCTAACCCTAACCCTAACCTAACCAAATCCCTAATTGTAACCCTAACCCTAACACTAACCATAATCTTAATCACAACCATAAGCCTAACCCTAATCCAAATTATAATCAATTCTAAACCTAACCCTAAACCCTAAACCCTAATTATAACCTTAAATTAACCCTAAATTAACCTAAACCCTAACCTTAACCATAATACTAATCATAACCCTAATTCCAACTATATTCCCAACACAAACCCTATTTCTAATTGTAACCCTAACCTTGACCATAATCCTAACCCTAATGCAAAACTAAACCCTAACTCAACCCTAACCTAACCCTAACCTTAATCCTAACCAAAACCTTAATCATAACTATAAGACCTAATCGTATTCCCAACTCTAATTCCAATAAAAACCATAACTTTTAACCCTAAATTATAAACCATAAGCCCTAATAATAACCCTAACCTATACCTAACCCTAATAAAAACCATAATTGTAACCCTAACCTAACCATAATTCTAACCTTATTTCTCATAACCCTAATTCTAAACCTAACCATAACCCTAACCCTAACCCTAACCCTAAACCATACCCATAACCTAACCATAATCAAAACCCTATTTTTCATAATCTTAACCCTAACCCTAATCCTACCCCAAACCAAATCCCTAACGATAACCCTAAACCTAACACTAACAGTAACCATAACCCTAACCCTAACCCTAACTCCAACCTAACCCTAACCATATATCTATTTGTACCATAACCCTTTGTAATTGAACCCTAATCATAACCCTAACACTAATTATACCATAACCCTTTGTAATTGAACCCTAATCATAACCCTAACACTAATTGTACCATAACCCTTTGTAATTGAACCCTAATTTTATTGTAACCATAATTGAAACATAGCCTCAACCCCAATCCTAATCCTAACTATAACCCTAACCCTAACCTTAACTCTAACCTTGATCCTAACTGTAACTTACCATAACCCTTTGTAATTGAACCCTAATTTTATTATAACCATAATTAAAATGTAACCTTAACCCTAACCTGAATCCTAATTGTAACTCTAACCCTAACCCTAACCTTAACTCTAACCTTGATCCTAATTGTAACTCTAACCCTAACCCTATGCCTAACCTTAACCGTAATTGTTTGCTAACCCAAATACTAACCATAACCCTAATTGAACCCTAATACTAACTCTAAGCCTCATTGTACCGTAAATGTAACCCTAACCCCAAGCTTTATTTAAAAATATACTATTTCTCATAACCCTAACCTATATTAAACCTATTTCTCATAACTCTAACTCGTACCCTAAGAAAATCCCTAATCATAACCCAAAACCCTAACCATCAATCTAACCCTAACCCTAAGCAAATTCTTAATCGTAATCATAACCATAACCTTAACACTATCCATAACCTTAACCCTAACATGAATTAAATCATAATTCCAAGCTTTATTGTAGAACCCTAAAATTTCTAAAAAAATAACCCTAATGCTAACCCTATCCTGACCATTAACCATAATCGTAGCCCTAACCATTAACCATAATTGTAACCTTAACCTTGGCCTAACCCTAACCATAAACCATGATCCTAACCCTAACTTTAACCAAATCCTTAATTGTAACCCTAATCTCATATCTAATCCAAACCATAATGAAAACTCTAAATCTAACCCTACACCATAAACGATAAACCCCAATCTAACCCTAATCCTAACTATTTTTTCTAACCCTAAGCATAACTCTAAACCTAACCCTAACCCAAATACTAAACCCTAATGCTAACTAAATACCTAATCATAACCATAAATTGTAACCTAACCTAACTCTAATCCCAATCATTTAATTAAGATAAAAATAAAAACCTAACCCTAACCCTAAATATCTATTTGTACCATAAACCTTTGTAATTGAACCCTAATCGTAACCCTAACCTGACCCTAACACTAATTGTACCATAACCCTTAGTAAAATTTGAACCCTAATTTTATTATAACCATAATTAAAACGTAGCCTTAACCCTAACCCTGATCCTAACTGTAATTGTAACCCTAACCCTAACCCTAACCTTAACTCTAACCTTGATCCTAACTGTAACTCTAATCATAACCCTAACCCTAACCTTAATCTTAACTATTACCTAACCCTAATACTATAACCACAACCCTAATTGAACCCTAATACTAATAATTGTACCATAACCCTTTGTAATTGAACCCTAATTTTATTATAACCATAATTGAAATGTAACCTTAACCCTAACCCCAATCCTAACTATTACTCTGAGCCTAACCCTAACCCTAACCTTGATCCTAACCGTAACTCTAACCATAATCCTAATCCTAACCTTAATTGTAACTGTTAGCTAACCCTAATACTAACCATAACCCTAATTGAACCCTTATACTAACTCTTACCCTCATTGTACCATAAATCTAACCCTAACCCCAAGCTTTATTGTAGAACCCTAAAATTTCTAAAAAAACTAACCCTAATGCTAACCCTAACATAAACATTAACCGTAATCATAACCCTCACCATTAACCATAATCATAACCTTAACCTTGCTCTAACCCTAACCATAAACCATAATCCCAACCCTAACTCTAACCAAATCCCTAATTGTAACCCTAAACCCTAACCCTAATTGCATATCTAATCCCAATCATAACCAAAACTCTAAATCTAACCCTAAACCCTAAACCATAAACCCTAATCTAACCCTAATCCTAACACTATTTTTCCTAATCCTAACCCTAACTCTAAACCTAATCGTGACTCGAACACTAAACCCTAACCCTAACTAAATACCCAATCATAACCTTAAACTGCAACCTAAACGAACTCTAATCCCCATCATAAATATACGTCTAAACTTAACCCTAAACCCAAGTTTAATTTTATTATATTATATACATTATATATTAATATCTACATTTTATCATATATAATATTAATTATATTACTATATATTTTAATTTATAGTAATTGTATTATCCACATTTTTATTTATTCTATTTTTTAAGATTCCTTAATTTTCAATTTTTTTTGGTTAATATCTACATTATATTTTTTAATATATAATATACTATATTATCTATATTAATATATAATATATAATAATATGTATAATATAATAATATATATTATATTATCTATATTATCTATTTTAATATATAATATGCATTATATTATTATCTAATATAATATATTATTACAATTATATCTTTGTTTTTAGATTTTACATTTATTATTTTATATTTGATTTTTAAAGAAGAATTTTGAAGAGATTTTTTTTTAAATTTCTTAATTATTATAATATATAATGTGTATTATATAATTATCTAATATAATATATTATATATATATATTTTTAGAAAAGAATTTTGAAGAGATTTTTTTTGAACATTTCTTTATTATTATAATATATAATATGTATTATATTATTATGTAATATAATATATTATATCTTTTTTAGATTTTTAGAAATAATTTTGAAGAAATATTCTATTTTTTAAGATTTCTAAATTTTTGGTTTTTTTTTTTTGTGATAGATGTGCTGACCTCTTATAGGAGCTAGTGATGCCATTGTAGGGTTACGCTTCTCAACTAGTGGTAGAACAACTTAAGGAGATGTTCATCATCAAGAGTGACATAGAAGAGGGAGTTATCAAGAAGATTATTGGGGAAATTTTTCTTTCCCAAGTGCATGTTCACAACACCTAGCTTCTAGAACGATTTGTACAACATCATCCACACTTTTGGTAGGTTGGAATGGAGCACTAGAGCAGCAAAGCATATGATCAAACCAACGTATCTAGCTAGGGTGGAAGTAACTATAGGGAATCTTAGCGAATACCCAAGAGTTGGCCTAGTAGGAGACACCATTTTCATTGCTACGGCTCTCCAACACGAGCATGCCAAGGAAGTTGTCGCTCTCCAAACTAGGCTTAAAAGAAATGACATGGGGTTGTTTACGCATTTCATGGAATCAAATGAAAACCTGTTTTCACCCGCCCAGATTAAGAGGTTGTGGGAAGTGTTGGAAGGAATTCGCATCGTGATGTTTACTCTGTGTGTCTAAGGAAATGTACTAAGAATGGTCCTTTTTGATGTAACTAATTGTATATATATGAATATAAATATATAAAAGATTTTTATGTACATTGGATATTCTCCACTTCTTGTTCAATATGTTTACTTTTTCCTGCAATGCATTCTTTTTACTTCTACAACCATGGTGAATTTAATGAGCTCTGGTTTATTTTAGAACAATGAACTTGATAATTCCTATTTTTGTAGAATGTTTGTGTATGGTCTTTTCTCCAATGCTACTAGTCATCTTTTAATAACACTTTGGAAAATATCAATCTATCAATGAAGGAAATCTTGGGTCATGACGAGGTTTTGAGAACTTCGTCGAGTTGTGAAAACCTTCATATTTATCGCTTTATGAACTTTAGCTTTATTTGAAAAGATCACCTTGTAGAAAACATTTATTCGGGAAACAAATAGGTTTTCCAAACCCTATTGGGGATTGACAAAGGTTTCAAAACCTAGAAAAAGTTTTGAATCAATTTTGATTCTTTTTACCATTTACTTGTTTAATCAGTGCTTGGTGAGGTTGTAAGAACTTCACTGGGCTCTGATTCCACTTTCAAAACTTGATTAGGTTGGAAAACTATTAAAGATTTACTTTGAAAAATCGGGCTAAGAAATGGTTGTGACAACCTCGTTGAAACCTAACGAGGTTTTGAAAACCATGGGAAAATTGATAAGCTCAAACTTAGAAAAAAATTGAAAAAGTAGGCACAATTTTGGGAATATGACATAAACCATGGTAATAGATATCTAGGATCTAGGAAATTACAAGGAGATAATTAGATCACACTTTTATTTCCTAAAGGACAAATAAAAAGAACCACATCTACTTATATGCCATCTACATGTTGATAAATGTTGTCTTCAATATTCCTCATTACTATTAATTTGGCTAGTTGATGGGTTAACCTAGGAGAGAGGGATCATTTTTTGAGTTAGCAATCTCCCCAATAGTGTTCCTAGACACCACCTTAATACATTTAGCTACCAAGAAGGTACATGCAACAAGTCATTTGAAGTAATACAATTCAATCTCATACAAATCACATAAGATTGTAAGACTACACATACTCAAACTCATTTAACAAATTAAAGATATGTTTTTTTAGATAATGATGAATGAATTCGATATGAAATCACTCATCTCTTCATTACTAACTCTAGAAATAAATATTCCTTAACTTTCACATGAAATTTTTAAATATTTGAGGTGAGGGGCCTAGCTCGATTGGCTAAAGCATCTTGTTGTAGGCAAGAGGTCATGAGGTCTAGTCTCCCCCCAAACCCATGGTACTAGAGGGCATGTCATGCTAGTGCCACTAATCATGTGAAATTTTTTTTACCAGGTGCATTGCAGTTTATAGGGGGACGAATACCCGACCAATTCCTACAGTCTAGAAAAAAAAAAGTATTTAAATATTTATTAGAAATCTCAACTTAACCCTTAGAAATATAAATTAATTACGCAAAGAGGCTTTCTTCAATTGTATAATGGGTTGAAGAACATGTGCACATAAATTGAGTATATGATTTAAATTGACAACCATTCGACGTGTAGCTAATTTTTGGATGCATGAACATCATTGCCTTTGGTGGATGGTAGTGGAAGAGATATTTCATTGGCATAATTTGGTCTTTGTAATGGCGATGTGTATCCAATTTTGTGCATTACTCTACCAAGACACGATCTTGCCTCTTTGTGTCTCAGCCTAGTTTTGCTTTCTTCAAGTCTTAGATGGGGAAGTATGTGGAGATGTTGGATCTGGGTGTAAGGATCTGAGAAATTATGGCTATCGTGTGATCTTGTGGATGTTGGACCTATTTAGGCTTTAGAGCGTAGAGATCTTTGAAGTCACAATCAATTTTTTTGTGATTAAATAAGTGTCTCTTCTATTAATATATTTGCTAACCAATTTGTTTCTTTGTTCTGAATATTAGAATCCAAGGCTCCATCTTTGTTGGAAAAGAGAGATTTATTAGATGGTCCAATTAATGACATGTCCAAAACAACAACGAAAAATGGGAGCAATTTGAGACCAAGCAAGACAATGAGGAGTGTGTAACTAAAGACTTGATAGTAGGAACAGGGTATGGACATCCATTAAAGAAAAATGGAAAGTGCTATTTTAATTAGATATTAGAGTTGGAAATGCTCTAGAAGATATGTATGCAAAATGTGAAAGCATAGACAAGGCACACAAACTCTTTGGCAGGATGCCTGGAAGAAATGTGGTCTCATCGAATTCCATGATTTCTATAATGCACAAAATGCGTCTATTACAAAGAAACTACAAAACTTTCAATTAAATGTGGTTGGCAAGTGTAAAGCCAAAATTTCCAATTTTTGCCAGCAAACTTATAGCCTATGTGGAAATGGGAGCTTTGGAATGGAGTATGGAAAATCCATCATAGGATAAACAATGGATGAGTTTTGGCTATCATTACAAGTGAGGTAATGATTGATCCTTCCTTTCTTTGATCTCTATTTCATGTCAAAAATTTCAAAATTCATTGTATACATAAGATTACTTCTTTAATTGCTTCTTGAATGGTGTGTGAACAGATTGATTATCCACAAATAGAGGTGGACGAAATGAAAGAGAAAAACAAGAATTTGAAAGTAGCTTTATCTAAGATGATGAATAATTATCAAAATCTCTAAACACATCTATTGAGAGTCATTCAGCAAGAGAAGAAACAAGCAAAAAACAATGCAAAGATAGAACAGACTCCAAACGTGAACTTCCATAGAATCCAAGCATATAGATTATTGTTTAAATTAAATATAGCAATAAAATAGCTTATCATTAGAAACTAAGTGATTTTGGCAATTCCTATTACAAATAGGGATATGCATGCATGCAATAAAAAAGGGCCTAGTTTCATGTAACCACCCAATATTGGTAAAAACCATTTTGATGACTGTTTATCTTTCCCTTATTCCAAGATAGATATACATATCAAGAAATGTAAAAATATACTTGTATTAGGATGATACAACAAAACCCATTTAAAGAAGTTAAAAGCAAGTGTAATATGTATTGGTTGTGCACTGTGTTCTTCTTCATATTAAATTTATTTACTTTATAAATCATAAAAGTGCTTTTACATATCTTGTTTTTTATTAGCGTTAAACAAGTTTCGATGGAAACAAAAACCCATTACAACATAGTTTTGAAGGGACCCGAAACCCTATCCAAGAGAAACAAGCTACAACAAAGATAATCCATATACCATCAACAACCCCTTAGTAGCATCACCAAGAATAAAGCAAGAAAACATAGGCTACACACAAAAATGCAAGGACCTAAAGCTCGCTAACCTATTACAATTAAGATTTAACTAGGCCCTTAAACCCAAAGGTTTTGCAGGGACCTTAAACCCTCAACCAGGTTTTTCAAGGACCTTGAACCCAAAAAGCTACCATGATTAGCTAGGTATAGACACAACCTAGAAGCAACAATATAGCTGCATAGAAGCAAAAGACGTTTATCAAGCTGGGAACCCAACTCACACTCCACCTCTAAATGAGGGAACTCCCCTCTATTAGAGAGGATGGTATGACCATGTTTTCCACCAAAGCCTAAAATATCCAGCAACCTCAACCTCCACCTCCATAGGATAACTGTCCACCTCAAAATGATTTACAATTGAGGAAACTAGAAACAATCATTCCCTAACTCCATCTCAATAGGATTCGAGGAGAAAGCCAACACTCTAGCAGAAAAGGTACCTGCACCATCCTTTGGTAAGCCTAATAGTCAGAACAAAAAATAAAGATTGAACAACAAAACCACCATAACAATTTTAAACATTAAACTCATCTAGGTGTTCAAATAAAGAATGAAAAGCAACCCAACCACCATCCAAGAAAAAACAACAAGGGAGAGCCAAAACAACCAATGCTTAGATAAAGCCCCACACAAAGATCCCAAAAACTTAACGAAAATCTAGGTATTCAAGAAAAGTAATGAAATTAACCCAGCCAATATTTTCCCCCAAAACAGAGCCCCAGGTGAGACTGGGACATATCCCACCCAGCAAGCACAAAAAAACCCCACCTTTTTCTACACCACCACCACCAAAAGCTCCCTCAAAAGGGAACCAACACCATCAGTTGCAAGCTCCAAGCAGCTACCCACAATAGCTTTTAGCAATAGTATCCCCTCCATCATGAACAACCCTACAGGAAGATAAAAGAAACCCTCACAAGAAAAATGAAGAGATTTGACCAATCCATTAAGCACCCCATCCTCCTTGACAAGCTAACTAGGAATAAGAGATAAAACTCCAAACACACTCCTGATATAGGAAAACCATACCTCACCCTAAGTAAGGCCACAAACGAGAAAGGGATCACATGATAGGAAAAGGAAAGCCTCCACAAAGAAATGCCCATAGAAGTAGCAACAACCACATCAAACATGAGCCCATCAACAACCACAAGCTCCCAACAACTATCAAAAATAGCTACCACTAACATAACTGTTGATAGCAACCCTTCCGCCATTAGCGAAAGCCTCCAAATAACAAGGCCTGTAGTAGAAGACACCAACAAAACAATAATAATAACCACTCTAGACATGAGCACACAAATAGCTAAGAGCTCCAAGCAGGAACCCACAATAATATCCACCATAAGAAACCCTATTATTGACAGTAACCTGTCCTCCAACATAGTCCAACAAGGAGATAAGGGAAACCATCACAAGAAAAATGAAGGGACCAACCAATCCATTTAGCACCCCATCCTCCTTGAAATTCTAGTCAAGAATAAGAGAAAGATAAAACTCCCAACACAGACTTGACTCAAGAGAACCATACCTCACCCTAGACAACAACAAGAAATCCATTGCCAACAACAACTAAGAAAAACCAACATCTCAAAAAGAGATGCCAATTGCTACCTATTTGTCAGTCATCCACAACCTGCCATCTAACTGTGACCTATTTTCTTCCTTCACGCCACCAAAAATCCAACCAACAGAAGAGAACAAGCTCCCATAGCTGCTCAAATTCTCGCTTTGCCACTCCAGAATGTAACCCTCAATTGATAAAGCCAAGAGCAAATCAATTGCCAAAATCAACCCCACCGCTTCCAAGCTGGCACCAACAAGCCAACCATCAATAAATGCCAACCATAGCCCATCTACCTCATCCTCAAATTCAACATCTCCCTCACCCTCTATAGTAGATGAATTCAAACTCCTACCCTTGTTCTCATTCCCATCTCTTGCCATAGTTTTTGTTAGTAAAATTTTCATAACTTTTCTTGTTACAATTATAATTATTTCAATTTCTTTATTTTGTATAGTTTTTACATGTTTTGTTACAATTATAATCATTTGAGTTTCTAAATTTTGTACAAATTTTATATAGTTGGTTCTAATTATATTTAGTTTCTAAATCTAGAAGTAAAGGTTTATTTCCCCTACCAATCTATTAAAAAGATATAAATCAAAAGCTTTTGTACTTAAAAATATTTTATTACTTTTTAAAAATTATAATTTAGTTTAATTTTAGAATGTGAAATGATTTGCATGCAAAAATAGTAAAAAAATAAAATAGAAAGGTTTCTTTTATATCTAAATTTTACACTTTAATTTATTCTAAAGCTATGGTTAGTAAAAATTTTACTCTTTAATTTATTCTAAAACTATGATTAGTAATTAGTAAATTAGTTTAAAATGAATATGTAATTTTATTTAATCCATTTGTATTAGATAATCACTATAATTTCATTTTTTTTTTGATAGGAAAAGGTAGCTAAGCTGCAATATATTGATAGGAAAAAATGTAATTATAGAGCTACCCCTTTAGGGTTACATGCATACAAAATGGCATTATCCTGCCTTAGGCAGAAAAAACAGAGAAAGCACCATTAAACATTTTGATTTACAAGCAAAAACAACCATTTCCATTCCTTACTGGTCTTCATAGAAACGCCCAGAGCCCACCAATTTTGCTAAGGCATGGCACCAATCTAGCTCGACAATTGCATCAATCCCTAGCCTCTGACAAATAATTTTTTATCCCACCGACGCCCATCATCTGTGGAATTGTAGAGCAACTTGTGCATCCAAAATGAAAGGGTGCCAATCGACTGCTACACCCAGATTAAGCATTGTTTCCACGTCGTCTACCCCGGGAAGTCCCACTCCAGTCAATGTAACCGCAACCGTGTCGATGTCACCTACCAAAATCGAGCCTTTGAACACTGAGTGGAGAAGGACCAAACAACACTCCCTTGGCAATTCCAAATCTAGAAGTGACACCAAGAACTTGGAAGAGATATCAGAATTGGCCCACGTTCAGTTTTTTGACACACAATAGTCCTTGCCAAGCACCATCCTCATGACCTCTATGCAAAGGATATCCCTATTGCGGAAAATATATTTCAAATGCTTTTTTGAGATTTTGCTGCGGAATGCAACCTCCCACTTTGTGCTTGAAAGTTGCACTGGGGTATCTATTTTGGTGCTGATGAATTCCTTTGAGTGTGCCATAAATAGAAGGTGGAGTGAGAACCACATTAAATGTTGGCCACTAGAATACCACATTAATTCCCATTCAGACATCCACTAGCTCATGTGTGACGGACTTTCTATTACTCCACACATGTAGTCCCAGTATTCCATATTTTTATGCCCGAGGAAGTAAGGATGATTTACTTTTGCAATGTGAAAATGTCCTCTGTACATCTTGGTCAGTTATGTCAAATCTTAAATGGTCACAACCATTCTCCATTTCATACATTAAGTTTTCCTCCGCCACTACTATATGTCATCGGGAAATGCGACAATCCCATCTGAATTAAAACCCTGCCTGCCAAGCGTGGGAGATTTTAACAAAGGTGTTTTTCCCTCTCACCAAGTGTTTTAGCCCATACACCCAATCTAGCCATATGGCTTAGACAATTCATGCTCTCCGGTGCATGGTCCAATTAATTACCTTGCTCCAACCCCTTCATTGGCCAAGGCATCAACTTCTCTATTACCTTCTCTATATGTGTGGTTTATCATGGTGTCTTCAAATGATTGTGTAAGCTCCAATGCATTTGTAAGGAAGGTGTTGAGTTTCCAATTTGGAGTACCTTTCTTTCTTAGGGAATTGATGACTAAGGCAGAGTCACCTTCTATCTCTAACCTTACAATTCCAAGTTCTTTACATAGTTTCAGGCCCTAGATCAGTGCCTAAAATTTGGCTTCGTTATTTGTGCCAACTGGAAGTGCTTTTTCCACTGAAGAAACAGTATTACCTTGACCATCTCTGACTATGCATCTGGCCCCTGAGGGGCCTGAATTTCCCTTTCAAGCCCTATCGAAGTTTAGTTTGAACTAACCCAGGCTTGGGGGTTTCCATACTATTGTTGCTCGATCCGATGAAGATTCGATACCCCCTTTCCCACTCCAAGGAGGAATCCGAAGAGAAGGCCATGCAACTCTTAACCTCACATCCCATTCCAAAAAGTGTTTGTTTTTCCCTTGAATCGTGGCCAGTTTAGCATTAAATGTTTCAATTAGGCATGCCTCAATTTTATTAATTAGAGAGGACACTCCCATTTTCTTTTCCCAAAAAATTCTTCTATTCCTCTCCTTCCATATCTCCCATATTACTAATGATGGGTGAAGAGTCCAAATGTCTCCATATACCGAATTCCTCTTAAGAGATGTCCAAGAGAGAAACTAGGTAAGCAAATATGTGTGTAATGCACAAGCCCAACCTAGCCTTGCACACAACCATCTCCAACATGCTTGTGCAAAGTTACAACCAAGTAATATATTATTCATAGTTTCCTCTTCTTCCTCACAAAGGACACATCTAGAAGGCCCTTGGAAGCCTAAACACAAGAATTCTCCCCTTGTTCAGATCTTGTTTTGCAAAGCCGCCCAAGCAAAGGTTACTGCTTTAGGTACACACATGTTACTCCAACAAAAATGTAAAGGTAGAGTGCAAATATTCCTTTGCTTCTCTTCGTATAGCTTCCTATATCCATCTTTAGTATTATACCTTCCTATTTTAAGCCTGGCCCAGACTAAAGTATCCCTGTCTGAATGCAATGTTAAAGTTCTAGTCCTTAGCACATCTAATAACAGTTGAATGCAATGTTAAAGTTCATGCTTTAACTATCCCCCATCAAATATGCTATCCAAACAGGGGTAGCCAGCCCAGGAATCCTCCCAAAATAATGCTCTGCTTCCGTCTGCAATGTCCCATGAGAGATAATTTCATATGGGGGGCAACATTTTTTCATGAAGTTCCAAATTCTAGACCTAGATGGAGGATTTGCGATTGTGATGATATCTCCATTATTCCCATCCTTAATGTATTTTTTGTGTAAAATCCATGCCCATTTACTTTGTGCCTCAGTGTGCATTCTCCATACCAGTTTGGTTCCCAAAGCCAAATTTTGCATTTCTAAGTCCTTAAAACCCAGACCTCCATCTTCCTTAGATCTGCAAAGTTTTTCCCAAGAGATCAAGGCAATCTTCTTTTTCTCCTCATTCCCCTGCCAGAAAAAGAGTCTCAATATATTTTTAAGATTATTCGCGCTTCCACTTGGTATGCAAAGAATCAACATTATGTAGATTGGGAGGGTTAAGAGAACTGATTTGATTAGTGTGATTTGACCAGCCCAGGAAAGCCATCTAGCCTTCCAGGAGTGCACCTTGACATTTGTCTTGAGATTGAGGGGGTCCCAAAAACCAGTTGTTCTCACACCTTTGGCAATGGGGATACCTAGGTAAGTGAATGGGAATTCTCCTTTCTTAAAATCCAGTATTCATAGAATTTCTTGTTCCTTCTGAATTGAAGTATTTAGAAAGAAGAATTTTGACTTCCTTTTGTTAACTTTTTGGCTCGAGGCTAGTGCATATTGGCTGAGAACTTAATGGAAAAAAATGCTTCCTTTCTTTTGGCAGACCCTAGGAGAGAAGTATCATCTATGAATTTTTGGTGTGACACAACCTATATTCCATTTGTCACTTGGACTCCCTCCATTTGGGAGGAGGTAATTCCTTGAGATATTGTTCTTCCTAATGCTTTTTCCATCAGGATGTAGAGGAATCGAGAGATGGGATCTCCTTGTCTTAATCCCCTGGATGCTTCAAAGGAACCTTTAGGTGTGCCATTGACCAACACCAAAAATCTTGGGATTGAAACGTAGTAAAAAGCCCAATTAATCCATATTCTCGAGAAACCAAATGCTTCCAAGACTTTCATCAGAAATCTCCAATCCACCGTGTCATATGCTTTCCTTATATCCAACTTGATGATCATCCCCGCATGTTTGTTTTGTTGTAATGAATGAATTGCTTCTTGAATAATGATAATACCATCCGTTATGGCTCTACCAAGGACAAAACCGGTCTTCTATTCCAAAATTATTGATGACAAGATTAGCTTTAGTCTATTAGCCATGGCCTTTGTCATTATTTTATATATCGTGTTGTAGAGGGAGATCGTCCTGTAATCTTCCAAAGAGTTTACCACCTCCTTTTTAGGTATCAAAGCAACAAAGTTGTGGTTTATTTCCTTAAGAAAGCGGCCCGAGGTCCAAGCAGCCACAATTGCATCTGATAACTCACTTCCAATCACATCCCAAAACTTCTAAAAAAATCTAGCTAGGAGATTTATCTGGGTGGAGCTAGAATAAAGCTTGCCTAATTTCTTCCTTTGAGAGGTTGACCATGAGCAATCTGTTCTGATCCTCCGTAACAATCTTGGGGATGTGTCTCAACATAGCCCTTTGTTAGTACAAATTGGATCCTTCTTCATTGTTCCAAAGATTGTTGAAGTAACCAGTCACCTCCTCGACAATTTCACAAGGTGTATCAAGGAGACGGTCATCTTGTCCTTTCAGGCTAGAGATTTTGTTCACACATCTACGTTGTTTAGTGCTATTGTGGAAGAATTTTATGTTTCTATCACCTTCTTGAAGCCAAGTTTCCTTGAATTTCTGCCTCTAGAAGATCTCTTCTTTGGAAAGTATGTCTTCATACTTCCCGAGCAAGTCCCTCTCCTTGTGATAAGTTTGGTCATAAATTCCATTTTTCATTATATCTTATTCAATCAAATGAAGTTCCTCCTCAATGCCAACTTTTGTCTCAAAGATGTCTTTGAAGCATTCCCTGTTCCATTCCTTGATCCTTTGCTTTAACCACTTAAGTTTATACACCAAATAGAATATCTTCGAACCATGGATTCAAATTTCTGACCACCATTTTTTGATTAAGTCTGAGAAAGAGGGATCTTTGTACCACATATTTTTCAAACTTAAAGGGTGATTGAGGTGGACTCTTATCTTCTTGTATCACCAGTTGGATGGGGAGATGATTAGATCCAGCTTACGGGAAAATGGTAGCCTCCAATGTGCAATGAAGATTATCCAACCCACCCAGAGTAGGAAGCGATCCAGTTTCTTAGCTATCATACCTAGGTCTATTCTTTTATTTGTCCATGTGTAAATACCATTTTTGAAATTGATATTAAGTAGCTGGTTTTTGAGAATCAAATCCCAAAAATCCATGTGAGATTGATTACCTCTAGGCATGCCTCCTTTTTTTTCCTTATCTTCCAAAACTACATTGAAGTCTCCACTTAAAGCAAAGTTATCACTTAGTTTATCCTTCAAAAAGTCTTCAATTTCCTGCCATAGAATTCATTTTTTAATGCATGAATTTGGGCCATATATGTTTATTAAGCCAAATTTAAGGTTGGAGTGTAAGCCATGAATTCTGCAGCATTGCCACCTAGGTCTCTCTATCATGATTTATGCCTGGACATACCTTGGATTCCAAAAGACAAACAGTCCCTCGGAGGCACCACTGGTTGGAACCCCACCACCTTCCCAGCCTTTATATTTCCTCTTGACCATCTCAAAATCTTCTTTACAGAGTTTTGTCTCTTGTAGGAGCAAAATGTTTTCCTTGGCCATAGCCACACATCTTCTGGCTAGGTGATGTTTGTTAGGGGCGTTCAGATCCCTAACATTCCATGAAAGGATTCTCATGGAGACCCAAGAAATGGGGTGCTCTTCCCCATATTCATCAAATTAGTAAGATTCTTCTAACCTTCAACATCCTTTGCCATCAAAATAAGATCCTAGGCTGACTTCCTTCCCCTTGTTCTCTTTTTTCCACAATTTGGTTGAAGTTTGGATGAGGGATTTTGTTTGATTCCCAAATTACCATAAGGGGAAATGTCTTCCATTTCATTTTCTGAGTTTGTCACAGCTTCAAGTAGTTGAAGTTGTGTAGGCGGAAGTAAGGAGCCCATGATTGGTTCGTCGAATGCTTCATCCATATCATCAATGGGAATTTTTTGGTCTTGGCCAAAAAAAATGTTTTGTACTACATCCAGAGCAAGTGTTATGCTCAAATTTCTAACTTCACAATCTAAAGCAGCTCCCGTCCAAGCATCCTCATTCATCGTCTGATTGGCAGGCTCCAAGAGGTCCTTATTGTTCTTGGCAATCTTAGCATCCTCCACCCCCGATAAAGCTAAGATGCTCTCAAAAATATCTCTCCCCAGATCTTTCGTATCTTTTCTCAAGGATCCCAACTGTTCCAAACACTCTTTCCCAGAGACAACATTGTCTTTTCTATCTGTACTTATCTTTTTCAGATGCATATATAATTTGTGCATCGGTGAGATATTAGGGTTTTGTGATTTCTTTGTTTCACCATCTAATGAATCTAACATTTTTGTGCAGCGAGGAAAGCTCCTCCCAAACCAACCCTCATCCATGTCATAATCAAGTGCTTTCCCATAGCTACTTGAGCAGCTCGCAATATAGCTTTTGTTGAGAACATAACTACCCCCAATTTGGGCAATAGAGATGTGTTGGTGCCAACTCCCATGATTTTTGTGGATTTCCAAGTTAACCAGGGATTTGGATTCTGATTTTATTTCCACTAGAATTTTGGCCACACCAGATTTTCATTTCATAAATTCTTCCTCTATGCCAACAAAGGTTCCTAGGGCATTCCTGATCTAGGGTAATCCAATGAGGATAATATTTCAGAGTATGCAATAACAGGTCAAAATTTGGGCTCCAATATATCCTATAGAAGCAATGACCCTTAAAGAAAATCAGGTCACCGTGCAGAATTTTCATCTTAATTTTTTCTTCTTCGCATTCTATCAAAAGAAAATTATTAGCTAGGGATTTTTCTCTTAACTAATTTTCATATCAGTCGACAAACCAGGCACCAATTTATGTAGGAGAAACACCATTTCCCATCCATTTGAAAAACAACCCATAGTGTTTCAAGTAATCCAATCGGGGTTGACTAAAACTATCAGCAATCAACAGTGTCATACTTTGAGTTGCATTCAGAGCAGGAGGTCACTCTGGTTGACCCTTAGCCTTCAAGACCCAGACCATGCACCCACCAGATCATCCATCATTTCTTTGTGTTCTACCATTATATTGGAATCAAGGGTTTTCCTAAGCAACTCGCCTACCTCTACCTTGCTTTGACCATGGTGGGGGGACTCTCTTTCATTTTTTCTTGGACCACCCATGTCAAATGCCAACGTGCATGTTACTCTTCCAAATTTGTGTTTCTTGTCAGTGGCCACCTAGCCTGGGATTTCTCCTTCTATTACCATCTATCCTCTCGTTTGGAAGGAATCTCCTTTGATTTCCAACTTTTTGCTCCCACCAAGGTGGGCTTTGTGTCTATTCAAAATTTTGCATCCTTGACCTGCCATCAGCAAAGACACGAGATTCCGGGGTATCGTGCCTTCTCTGGACTTGTGCATCAACATGGAATCCTTTCTACCAATAGAATGGATGGCATCTATCCACCCATCTACCATCTTTGAAGACCCATTGAGGTGAAGCCTCTGACTGCAATGCCTTTAGATTATGTTCAACTGCCTCCTCCCCCCAACATCGCTTTGAATCTTCACCATTCTTCTAAAAATACTTCTCACTCCTCTGAAGCTTGTTGATCCTCGCTGATTCCCCTAACTTCATCCCCTCGATACCCTTCAGCTCTGTGCCATCTTGCACCATTTTTTTAACCTTTTCCTTAATCTTACTGTTATTGGTGATCTTGCTATGAATTTAGTTTTTTTGCATAATTTCCCAGTAGAACTTTTTTTTAGACTTATGGATCTCAGATTCTTTGAGGCACATGGAAAATAGTTAGATCCACACTCCAATGATTATCCTGCATCTGTAGTTGCAATTGAATAATAATTTCATTAATTATTTAATGTTTACATAATAAATATTTTATGAATTTTAGAAATTAGAATTTAATTTAATTTTAGAAAAAAAATTAAGTTTAAGATAGTGTCGTGATCTATTTATTTATTTATTATTCAAATTTAAAAAATAATATAACTTAATTGAATCCAAAAATGTGAAAGCATGGATACATTTCTCTTGCAAACCATTTAAAGAGATTTAAATCAAAAAATTCTCTATGTAAAATATTTTATGATTTTCTTGAAGTTAGAATTTAGTATAATTTTAGAAAATGAAATGATTTGGGCGCAAAGAAAAAAAGAAATAAAAGTTGATTTTACATATATATACTTTAACTCTTAATTTATTTTAAAATGGATATTTAATTTATTTGTATTTGTGAGATGAGGATATGTCAATGAGGGTCGATTACGCTTAATCCCTAATGAATTGAATCATAATTTACCCAAATAAACCTGCATCTACCAAATGAGGTCATTCAAATTGGAAAATTAAACTAAGCATTTAATTGAAAATGAAAGCTAAAAACTACACAAAAACAATTAAATTCCTACTCTAACCCATTTGAAACTTATCCCATTTTGGAATTGGTGTCGTGTTGATGTGAAACGACGACCTTTTCCCAATCTTGTGATCAGTGAGCTTGTTTCAACCGATTCTATGGAAGAGAATCGATGAAACCATTGTGGTTGATGTATGAAAACATAGTTTATGCTAAAAATGAACATGATGTGTTGGAAGCTAAGTTACCATGATTTTATGCTAAAAAATAAATAATTATGCTATTTCTAAGCTAATCTAAGCTAAAGCTATGCTAAAAGATGAAAAAACCTAATTCATATACAAACTAAGATGGATACATGAAATCCATTAATGGATGCTCTAAGCTATTATGCAATTAAAAATTAACTAGAATAAGCTATATTGAGTAAATATGAGTGTGATTGCATATGAGATTCAACAACATAAGTTTGCAATTGAAAGATGGATCCATTTATCTCCAAATAGTGACCTATTTATAGGAAAGAAAATGATGAATGAAGGTTTGAGATCAAAAATATTAATCAACGGTCCAAGATGAAGGAGATGAGAGGCATGGATCATGGATTCTCAAGAATCAATGGATGAGAATGCATGTTGATATTTTAATCAAGGGTTCACACTTGCCTCAAAAAAACACACTTTTGACTTGCTCACATAGGTCAAAGGTGACTTGTTCAAAAGGTTAAAGGTTAAAACTTGCTTAAGAAGCCAAGTGAAAATATCCCTTTTTTCAAATGATGGAGGAATAAGAATATTCCTTTGGGTGAGGAAAAAGGAAATTTGTAAATTAAAACAAAGTTTTAATTGTGCGAAAAGGGATGAGAAATATTCCCTTTGCTTAGAGGAAAGTTAGAGTAATTGCTAATTAAACAAGATTTATCCATGCAATTTAGGGGAATTGAAGAATTAAAGAGATATTTATTAAATTAAATGATTTAATAAATGGGAGAAAGGTGAAATGATATTTAATTAAATAACTTAGGTTATTTAATTAAATAAGATGACTTAGAGAATTAAATTAAATATTTTGATTTATTTAATTTAATGAGATGAAATGCTAGCATGAAAAGGGATGAATTAACCTGATTAAATTAATTAGGTTAATGGATGAAAACGATGCAATTAATTAAATAGCTAGGCCAATTTAATCAATAAAGTGAAAAAAAGATGGTTTTGAAGAGGAAATGATGTTAGTAAATTTGTTTCAAATGTATGATAACAATTAGGATATTTTTTTAGTGTCTACATTTTGCCCCTCTTTGAAGAGAGGTACCTGCTGCTTCAGTTCAAAGAATAATGCTTTTCTAATTAAAACTGCTACTTAAATAAAAATATATATATTTTTTAATTTTTCAGATGCCCCACTATTGAAGGATAGAGCTGATTCCCTGCCCCCTCAAGAAATTGGGTGAAAATTTTGAATTTTGGGTTGATTTCTTGATAAAGGTTTCAAGCTATCCTGAGGGTCTAGAAAGGCTCTAGGATGCAAGAATAATGCCAAAAACACAAAAAACAATACAAAACTAGGTATAGGTTGGAAAAATTGGTGAAAATGATGATAAACCCTATCTTCAAGTTTAAATTAGGGCAATAAACCCTAATTTTCTAGCTTAAAAGCCAAGAAGGGTCACTTTCAATTCATTTATGCATTCACACTTAAGAGATTCTTGCTATTTTGAGCTCTGACCCTCTCATGAAATGGCATGCCAAGAGCTTCCTAGGCACATTCTCGATTGAGTTCGAGAGTTCCAGTGGATTCTAAGTGTAGGACCATCGGTATGTAACTTTGAACTTGATTTGAAATTTGAATTTTTGATGCATTTATTATGCTTTGAAATTTAGTCTTTGGCGAAGTCGCTATATAGCAACGCCAAAATTGAAATCGACGACACTCAAATGAATTATAGCGACACATATTTCTATGGTGATGCTATTTACGATTTAAAATTAGGGTTTCTAATTTTAAAATGCAATGCATTCTTGTTTAGCGATGCTTTAGCCGATTTAGAAATTAGGGTTAGGGTTTTCCAAAGGTTAAATCGCAATGCCAATTTAAATGGCAATGCATTTTTTGATTTGTAATTTTAAATGCTTTGGGTGTCACAATTTGAAATTTTAATATAGTAATGCTTTTGTGATATTTGAGATGTAAATTTCAAATTGAGTCAAATTTCCTTGATTTCCTGACACCATGCACTTCATGGATGCAGGAGGTTATTCCACCACTAATGTCACGGGAACACAGGCCCACCTTTTTGGAGAGATTAGATGATTTATCAGAGTTATTCCAGGAGAACCTAGGAGAGATTGGCCTTTGGTATGTTACATATGTTCCTGTGATTTGAACACACTTAGCGATGATGACTACTTTGTGCAAGAGATGGCATAGCGAGACCTTGTTATTTCAACAGGCGAGGTGATGATGAATTTGGAGGATGTTTGGTGGATCCTTCATTCATCGATTAATGGAGATCATGTGATCTATGATGTTGATGTTGGATTCAATGATTACCTTGAGGTCATGGAGATGGATCATATTTCTTGGTTACATCACAGATTGACCTTGAGTCATACAGAGGAAATGTGTTGACCTTCAGATTGATCGTCACAACCATCATTTTGGGTTTGGTTGCTATAGATAGACACAACAAAGGATTTAGCCCAGGATGAGGCTTGGCGTGGCATCACATGTTGTATAGGAGGACACTTTTTGCATGGGGACCCGTGATGCTAGCCTCCTTGTATCATGATTTGCATGATTTTTTCTATTGTGATGGGAGAGCCATTGGTGCAGAGGTGACTCTGCTACATATTTGGGTGTGGGAGCACATTGTCATGCTTTGACCTATTGTTCAGATGGAAAACATTGAGCTAGATGATCCTATCATTTGGAGATACAGTGATGCCATCACTTTTAGGCACACCAGACAGATTGGGCTCCCATATTGGCAATAGGTGATTGATGACATAACAATTTTCCGCTACACCAATGGCTACAAATGTTGCCATGGTTTGATGATATTCAACAGCTATACTCTGTCAGGAAAACTCAATACATGCAGGGTCATGAGCACCACATCATTGAGAGATATCTACCAGACAAGGTAGCCTAGCAGTTTCGAGAGGTCTAAGATAGACCTGATGATGTGTATAGGGCCTTTTTTGCGAGATCATCCAGAGAGGTTCCCACATGGGGACCGGCCATTCCAACTCCTGAGGTAGTCAAGAGACTTAGGCAGTTGGTGGCTTAGCCTTGGGCTTACGATCAAGGATAGGTTGTAGCACATACTATGCCTACATATGATTCTTAGTTTCTTCCTCGATGATTAACAGATCCAATGGGTGTTCCTCCTAGAGGGAGACCCAGAGGCAGAGGATAGGGTGGCTAGGATGGCCAGGATGGTCAGGTTTCAGGGGCTTCATCAATTGAACAGTAGCCTTCAATTGTATAGGGGCAGGGACCATAGCAACAAGCAACACCACCACTACCACCACTAGATGTCAAGGATGCACAAATTCAATAGCTACAACAACAGGTGCAGAATTTGACTAGTGAGTGGGATTAGGCCCACCAAAAGATTTTGGGTATTATTGTTGAGTGGGATTAGGCATGACATTAGGAAGTTTCCATTGCAGTTGGGAGAGATCAAGCATTACAATGGGTATAGGTCATGACCAGAGAGAGAGACCAAGATATTTCCTAGTGCCAACAAATAGAGGCTATGATGGTGGCCACTCATGGCAGGACAATTTAGGCGAGGTTGAACAGAGAGGCCATTATAGAGGTTGTGTATTATAGGAAACATTACCACTGAGATGTACCATAGGAAATTAGACAAGTAGATTTTTTATAGTGTAGTGACACACGACCGTGAGCAATGGATCAGCTTGAGAGATAGGCTAGAGAGGGTAGCAACTATCAGGGCTAGCTATCATGTATAGAAACTTTTTAATTTTTCCCCCATTCTTTATCATAGATATACATTCACAAGCTCCTTTTTGATAGCCTCATGGATATTGTACGTATCATCGTTATACATACATTGATCTAGATTTGGTATCATGACATTCATTTTTTGATATATATATGATACAAATATGGATGATTTATGATGTGATGTGTTCACTTTATTTCATGTATGGATGGATATGATATGGATTCTTATAATTTATCGTGTATGGATGCATTGTATTTATGTCTATGTGAGATGCGATGATCATGATATGGATGGATGCAATGTTATGTGAAACATTGATTTTTGGAACCCTATTAGACACTTACCCTTTTAGGATCTTTCACCTAAAGGGAAGGAATAGGGTTAAAAATGCATGATGTTCCATTCAAAGATCAATGTGATGTGGATAGATAAAGTATGCAGAATTCCTAGATGTAATATTTGAATGCAAGAAACTAATAAGATTGATTGAGAAACTAAGGAAAACAACTTGTTCAAAAACACATTGTGTATTGCAAAATCAACTACAAATGAATGGAGAAATGTAACAAAAATGAATTTGACTGAAAGAGTGTACTTGAAATGTTGATGAAGACTGGAAGTTACTTTTGAAATGTTGTTGATGATGTTTTTCAATGCTGGAGGGACTCATTCACCACCTTGGGCAAATCAGTCTGAGTTCTGGTAAACTGAGCCAAAAAATTATTTCTGTCAAAAGGGTGTCAGAAAATAAAGAAAACTTAAAACTCACCTGGAAGTGGGACTCATTCAGCACCCATGGAAAATGAGTCCACTTTTGAATTTTTAAATATTCAAGAGTGGCTTCTGGAGCTTCAAATCTGCACTTTGATGTTCTACGGGTGTTTACTTCCAAAACTATGATTTACGGGCCTAAAGATGAGATTTTGTTGATATTTTGACTTGTTAGATGAAGAGAGGACTTTAACAACCTTTCAACTTGATTCTTCAATGATTTATAAGCTTCCAAGAGACCTAAATTTTCAAACACACAATAAGAGAAGAATAAATGTTGATTCTTATGGTATGGGGGTTTGCCTTGGTCAAACCCTGTTTAGGTAATTAAACCAAAATGATGAAATAATAGAATGAAACAAGCAACAATGGAATAGATTACCTTTCCATGATGATTGATCTTGAAAGTTTGCAACAATACATGTAGAATCTTCCCTTGAGTGTCGTAAGAAGCTAACTTAGTCACTTGCAATGTGAAAGCCCTAGCTTGCTTGAGAAGATAGATAATTATATTAATAAATGAATGAGAGATGGAGAAGATGAGAGAGAGAGGATGTTAAAATGAGGAGACAAACACATATTTATACACTCTTGTGTCTTATTTACCCATTCATACCTCATCAAAGGATGAAAACAAGTGTTTCTGAATAAAAATCCGAAAGGAAACTTTAAAAATTTTGAATTTGGGGCCAAGGGGGACTTGTTTGCCATCCATGGTGAATGGGTCCCACCTAGGACCTAAAAATGGGTGTCGAGAATTATGTTGTATTTCATGTTGTTTGTTGAGATAATATTCAAAAATATACTTAATTAAAGCATATGAGGGCATAAAGAGACCAAATAAAGCATGAGAAAGGGACAAATAGTGAAGTGCCTAGAAAATCATAAAATCTTGTTACAAGACTTTACAACACTTCAAAATAGGAATTGATTAGTGATGAAAAGGTGATTTTTAGGTGAATTGCAATGAATAAAGTGTAGAAGAGTGTAGAAATGTCTTACAACACTTCACAACACCTTCAAAAGACATCATTAAATGTAATTTATTCAATTTTCAAGGGTCCAAGAGCTAGTGTGGATGCATAAAATACCTCACAACACCTGAATCAAGGCCTCATTACGTCCAATTAATCTTATGTCAAGCAAAGGGGACTTTTTTCTACGACACATTTAGTTCCCACTTTAGTGAGAGGATGAACTTGCTTCAAAATCACACTAAAGTAGACATTCAAGATAGATTCACATGTACAGATGCAGATGACAAAGAATAACAAAGATCAAGGAGATTACACAAGCCCTCAAGATCTAAGATCCTAAGTCAAACTATCAAGATACAAAATATGAAATGTAAAGAACTAGAAAAGAAGAAAAGATGTACTTGATCTGGGGCCATAGAACTTCAGGGCATTTGCAGGGTGAGAAGGCCACAACCTACTCACTCTGGGGCCATAGAACTAGTTGTCTGTGGGATGAGAAATCCCAAAAGGTGAAATACATATGCTAGTTGGTATGCATTCATAAAACACAAAGGTGGCTATGGAGAAAAGTCATGCCACTAGGTGAGCTTCCCGCTCAACCATATTAAAGTTATACTCGCTGATAACTTTAATAAGGCACCACAAAGAAAATGATGTTGAGACTTATAGACATTGTTAATGCAAAACGGTGTAAGGATTGTTCAAAGGGATTTTGCTTTGTTCATGCAATGTCTCATCTTAGGGAACATCATGCTCAATGTCTTCAAGAGAGGATAAGTGAAAGATCTCATCCTAGGCAACATTGTACCTAATGCTTCCAAGAGAGGGAATCATAAGAAAAATAAAATCACACAATGAAATGTGAGTGATGTATGCCTCCACTTTAAAATAGTTGTGAGCACCTGTTCTATGAGCAATTGCTTTAAAGTAGAAGAAGAGAGAAGAAGACATGAGAGCTTACTTAGAAATCCCTATGCCAAGTCATATGTTTTCGATAAGCTACGTCATGAAAAAGAGGAGTATTTCATATGTGAGCCAACTTAAGGCATATCATCCACATCCCAAGCTTGCTCTTAAGTATTCATGAAAGGTTAACGACTAGCCAAAAGGAGGAAACCACAAGTGACATATGAGAACAAGGTTATCTAACCCCTTTCCCCCACTTAGTGCAGGACAAGAGTGAGTTGAAAGGATTGAGAGGATGTATGCTAGAGTGAAAATCAATAGAAATTAGAGGAATTAGATGCCCCCACATAGGGAAGCATACCGAACTCCTAAAATTGTTGGATTTTATGACTCAAATCATGACATTCATTAGTGGATATTCCATGAACTCTATGATATGCATAGAATAAAGTCTTATCAAAACATTTCTTTCAAGTTCTAGGAGGCAGAGTGATCAAGCTATCCTAGAGAAGTCTTGACTAGATACCCTCTTGATCAAAGGGTAGAAGGTTGTGTTATGGCGGGTGTGAAAGATTCATCTTGCATAGTAGTGGATGTCATACTTGTGCAAGACTCTCTAGATTGCGATATTTTGTTCCCTTCATTGTCAGAGGAGAAAAAATCTAACGAATTCAAATCATGAGCATTTTGCGAGATGACAGTTTGAATGTTTTGCGAAAGATGATGTTCAAGACCATTAATTGCGAAGGATGAGTCAGGGGTAGGATTAAATGGAGATGAGTAAAGGATGAGAGGGTTGTTAAGATGACTTATGGGATATGTATGTGGTCCATTGATCAAAGGGGCTCGAATGGGCACTTGTGCATTCATATTTGTAGTAGTCTTGTTTTGATGTAACTCCAAGTAAGGACAATCAAGAGCCACTTGTTTTCCATAGTCCAATGCCATGATATTCTCCCTAGAAGAGTTTTTAGAAGAACAAAAAGCCACATGTGCTTGAAAAAGAGGGTTTGATTCTTTCACAATAACTTTTTTTCCAATAGGGGAATGATCAAGGATGGGATTATGAGGAGGGGAATGATTATTATGAGAGGATGTTAGTTGAAAGTATATTGCCATGAATGTATCATTCTCTTGTTCCAGATTATCTACCCTACAAGAAGAGCTTGTAATATGTTCATCCAATTTTGAGGTTTTTAAAGTAGCTTCATCATAAGTGGAGGAGGTATGAAGAGAAGGACCACCATGTTGTACAAATAAATCTTCCCATAGGATAGGGACATTAGGGAAGGGAAGATCAAAAGGTGTCATGATTTTGAATAGGGGTATCTTCTAACACCAACCTATCCTCTTTACATCAAGGAGGGATATTAGGAGATGGACAAGATTGAGTATCATGAGCTTGGAGACTTGGTAAGGTGATGTTGAGGAATGTGTCTATGATCTCATGTTCGTCTTGTGTAAGGTCATCCAAAGGGGAATAAGGAGATGGACAATCAAGACTTTTAAGGCTTGTGAATTCTTGCACCACAATACCTTCGTCACTAATAGGAGAGGTATCAGAAGAAGAAAAATTATGTGTGTTATGATTGTCTACATTTCCATTCTCACCAATGGGCAATGTAGGATTAAGGATTGAATTAATGGATTGTTTATCTTCTTATTTTGGTAGTAAAAAGTAAACTCATAAGAGGGGATATTATGCTTGTATGCTTGTAAAATCCATGTTTAATCAAATCAAGAGCATATCTTTTGAAAGAAAACATGTTAAAATGAAATAAAGTATAATGCAATGCAATTTGCAGTTTTTGAATGGTTGTTTATACAATGCAACTATCTGAAAATGATACGTTGTGATGGAAAAAGTGAAATTAAAGAATGCATGAAATGAGCTAATTGAAGAAAGATTTAACAAAATGCATGCTACAAAAATGCAACTGATTGATACATACAAGTTAAGGCACCAAATAGAATCCTGAAAACAAATTTTTGAGTTTTGGAAAAAGTTGTTTCAGTGGTCAAAAGGGACTAATTCGCCCAGGGTGGTGAATGAGTCCTAGTATGGAACTTTTTCAAAACTTTCAAAAATTTGTAACTGATTTTGATGTGTTTTGAGTGCTATAATGCAGTTCTAAATGAAAAATGCAAAATTTCAAAACTTTTCAATGATGAAAGATGCAAAAATGCAATCTATTGTGCACTTTTACTCATGCAAAAATGAAACCCTAGAATGCAAGATAACTAATGAAAAATGCAATGCAAGCAACTCTAGGATGATTAACGGACTCATAAATTAGAAAAGAAGGGATTCAAATAATAGGTTCACCAAAATGAAACATTGATTTTTGGAACCCTATTAGACACTTACCCTTTTAGGATCTTTCACCTAAAAGGGAAGGAATAGGGTTAAAAATGCATGATGTTCCATTCAAAGATCAATGTGATGTGAATAGAGAAAGTATGAAAATTTCCTAAATGTGATATTTGAATGCAAGAAACTAATAAGATTGATTGAGAAACTAAGGAAAACAACTTGTTTGAAAACACATTTTGTATTGCAAAATCAACTACAAATGAATGGAGAAATGGAACATAAATGAATCAAACTAAAAGAGTGTACCTGAAATGTTGTTGATGATGTTTTTCAAGCCTAGAGGGACTCATTCACCACCCTGGGAAAATTAGACTGAGTTTTGGTAAACTAAGCCAGAAATCTGTTTTTGTTAAAAGGGTGTTAGAAAATGCAAAAAACTTAAAACCTACCTAGAAGTGGAACTAATTCGCCACCCATGGATAACGAGTCCACTTTTGAATTTTTGAATATTTAAGAGTGGCTTCCAGAGCTTCAGATTTTCACTTTGATGTTCTACAGGTGTCTGCTTTCGACACTCTAATTTACATGCCTGAAGATGAGATTTTGTTGATATTTTGACTTGTTGGATGAAGAGAGGACTTTAACAACCTTTCAACTTGATTCTTCAATGATTTATAAGCTTCCAAGAGACCTAAATATGTAAACACACAAGAAGAGAAAAGAAATGTTGATTTTTAGGGTTGGGGGTTTGCCTTGGTCAAACCCCATTTAGGTAATTAAACCAAAATGATGAAATACTAGAATGAAACATGCAACAATGGAATAGATTACCTTGCCATGATGATTGATCTTGAAAGTCTACAACAATATATGTATAATATGCCCTTGAGAGTCTTAAGAAGATAACTTAGTGACTTGCAATGTGAAATCCCTAGCTTGCTTGAGAAGATAGATAATGAGATTAATAAATGAATGAGAGAGGATGTGAAAATGAGGAGAAAAAAACATATTTATACACTCTTGTGCCTTAGTTACCCATTCATACCTCATCACAAGCCAACATCAAGTGTTTTTGAATAAAAACCCAAAAAGAAACTTTAAAAAATTTGAATTTGGGGCCAACGGGGACTCATTCGCCACCATGGCAAATGGATCCCACCTAGGACTTGAAAATGGGTGTCGGGAATTATGTTGTATTTAATGTTGTTTGTGAGGATAATATTCAAAAATACACTTAATTAAAGCATATGAGGGCATAAAGGGACCAAATAAAGCATGATAAAGGGACAAATAGTAAAGTTGTGCCTAGAAAAGCATGAAATATTGTTACAAGACTTTACAACACTTCAAAATAGGATTTGATTAGTGATGAAAAGGTGATTTTTAGGTGAATTGAAATGAATAGAGTCTAGAAGAGTGTAGAAATGTCTTACAACACTTAACAACACCTTCACAAGACATCATTAAATGCAATTTATTCAATTTTCAAGGGTCCAAGAGCTAGTGTGGATGCATAAAATGCCTCAAAACACCTAAATCGAGGCCTTAGTAAGTCCAATTACTCTTATGTCAAGCAAAGGGGACTTTTTTCTACGACACATTATGTTCTTTTTTTTATTATCTTTTCATGATATGCCATTGAATGAATGATATGGATGCATTTATTTTTGTGTATTTTCTATGCATATTTTATGATGATGATGTATGCATGTGGATGTATGGATGCAAATGCTTATGATATGCAACAATTTAAGATGCTTAGAATAATAAATGTACATTATTCATCATGACTTAAATGATAATGCAAAATGTATGATGTGCAATGATTATGAGATGCATGCATGTTGATGGTTTGTGGATGTAGGATGGATGCATTGATGATGTTTTTGTTGACTGTCATGATACTAGGTTAGCACAGAGAGAAGATATAAGAATAAATAATGAATGACTATTGATTTCAATGATTTCTTGAAAAGATCCAACAAGTCCTTGATCCATTCAGACTTTATTAGGGATGGTCACAAGACAATATAAAATGTGGGATGAAAATGCAAGAAGAGTTGCTCACACTTCGGGATTGGGATTTTCAATCGTTCCTTATTGTTTGATATAACACATAGATATGATGCATCAAGGTATTAATAACTAGGATGGTGTTGTATCTAGTGTAATGGACTTTGACTCGACAAATAGATAGGATAGTTCTCGTTCATATATTGACATACGAAAACCTCATTGGAATGCAAGTTAGAAGTTTAGAATATATTGGACCAAAGCATACGCAATAGTCAACAACATACTCCAAATGACCTTCCTACACACAACTAAGCAAGTATTCACCAAGATTATTTTTCAAGAGTACTCACAAGCACAACAAATGAAATATAATGATCGATGACCCATTCCTTTCTCTCTAAATCATTTTGTTATACATCATTGAGAGGTCCTCAAAATGGGTCATTAAGATAAATAAATAGAAAAGATTAAAGACAAACAGTCAATGTTATATATATCTCTTTCCTATTTTAAGTTTAGCTAAAGTGATGCCTGATACTAATGTCCATCGCAGGAAGGATACATCGTAGGACATGTTGATCACAGGTTGTTTGATGTTGGGATGATGATGCTAAGATGAGTTCTTAACAAAAACTCCACTAATGCATTTTCCTATGATCTACACTTTAGATTTTGACACTTAGAGTCGCACTTTACAACTTGCTATACTTGATTTCTACTTTTTTTGCCAAAGGTTGAAGATGACAATCGATTTATTATGGGTGAAAGTTTATTGCAAGTGAAAGCGAAATGGGATGGATGGGTTTTGGATTTTCTAGAATATTTCAATGTTTTTTGGTATTTTTAGGGATGTTTTGAGGCCTTTTAGGTCTCTTTGAATTTTTTCTATTGTTTTTGGATTTTCCATTTTTTGAATGTTTTTGTGTTTTTGAAATATTTGAATGTTTAGAGTTTTTCAAAATATTTGAATGTTTTGGATTTTCAAGGGTTTTACAAATGTTTAGGGGTTTTCTCAGAATTTCCAAGTTTTGACCAAGAACCTAACCTAAAGACCTATCCTAGGGGCATCGAGGGCTGATCAAAGATTAGCCTTTCCTACATTATAGATGCAAAGACCACGTAGTTTGACTGAATCAACCTATTTACAAGATGAAAATATGAACAGATGAAAGATGCCAGTTTATTATGAAAGACTAAAGGACTGACCTAGGGTGTCTCAAGGGCACATCAATGATGGCCTTGCCTATATTAAAGCTCAAAAACAACGTAGTTCGATAAGGGTACCATTTTTTGGATTTTGGATTTTTGACCTTTTTATAGATTTTGATGTTTTCTAGATGTTTTGGATTTTTCCTTTACAATTTTTTGAATTTTTGATTTTTGACCTTTGGAATATGCCAAGTAGTGCTAAAAGGGTTCATCATACTTCACAGTGTCAAGCCATGATAAGGACGTGGATGACGAATAAATGGCGATGCAAGGAATGATACGAAAAAAGAGCCAAAGAATAGATGGAGATGCTTTATTTACGCAAGGCACCTATTTTCCAGGTTTTCACCAAGGCACTTGCCCAAAGCAACACCAAAGTGGTTTTCACTAGAGGATGATTATTTTCAATCCTTTTTTCTCATTTTTTTGGATTTTGATTATTTTATAATTTTTTTTGTATTTTCTAATTTACACCCTTCAAGATTAAGCATAAAATTTTTTGAGATGCAAGTTGTCGGTTGGCTCTTGCAAGGGTTCACCTTCAGGGGTTGAAAATTGGTATGCTCCTAATCTGTAGCTTGTTGTGATGACAAAGGGACCTAACTAGTTAGGTTCAAACTTTCCTTTGTTGTCTTGATTTGAAAGATTCTTTTGATTTTGTTTGAGACAAGATCTCCAATTTGGAACGACTGACACTTGATTCTCTTGTTATATCTCTATTTCAGTCAGTTTTGATATACCTGCAAATGATTGAGGGTGTCAAGATGACATTCATCCAGGAATTCTAGCTCATTTAGTCAAGATACTTTGTATCCTTCCTCAATAATAAGGTTCTATAGTGATACTCACAATGATGGGAGCTCAACCTCAATAAGCAAGGCTGATCCATAGACCAAAGAGAAATGGATTGCACCTGTAGGCATGTAGATATTGGTTTGATAATCCCAAAGATTGATATTTAGTTGTAGATGCCAGTCACGACCAGCTTCATTAACAATTTTATTCAAGATTTTCAGGATAGTTTTGTTCCTAGCTTCTGCTTGACCATTGCCTTGGGGATAGCACGAGGTAGAGAATCTGTGTTGGATATTGAATCTTTGGCACAACTCTTTCACATCTTGATTTTTAAAATGGGTTCCATTGTTTTGAGATAAAATTTTGTGAAATAACATAATGACAGATAAGGTAATTCAGGGTAAACTTGGCAATCTATTTCCCTAATATGTAGGTCGGTCTTCTACCCACTTAGTAAAGTACTCAATGGCGGTTATGATAAACTTGTGGCCATTGGATGAGGTTGGGGTGATTTTTCATATGAATTCTAGGCCCCATTGTGGAAAAGGCCATGGTGTGATCATTGGCTACAATTCTTGAGCTGGATCATGAATAAGATCCCCATGTTGTTGACATTAGGTACACTTCAACACATACTGATGAGCTTCTTTTTCCACGGTTGGCCAATAGTATCCCATCCTCAACAGTTTCTTAGCTAATGTCATACCGCTAGAATGGGACCCACATATGCCATTGTGTACTTATGTTAAAGCAGTTAAGGCTTCATCTTGGTTAAGACATCATAGTAATGTCGCTTCGATGCTTTGATGGTAAAGGGTATCACCTAGGATCATGAATCGAGATGACTTTTTAACAAAGGTATTTTTAAGGTTTGGGGTGATATTAGATGTGAGATTTCCTCTATTAAGGTAAGTAAAGATATTATTGTACCACAGGGATCCAACACCAACAATGACACACACGAATTCAGATTCAGGGATTTGAAAAGTTGGTATGAGAAGTTGTTCTACCAATAATTCACATTGGAGGATGTTGTTTGGCATGTCTAGCAATGATCCCATTATTGCCATGGCATTCGTTGCTCTATTGGTCATGCAAGTAATTTGCTCAAAATTTATGTCTATGAAGAGATCCTTGAGATTCTCCACCATCTTCTTATAAGGAGTGAGCTTGAGCTTGTCATCTTTAGTTTGATAGTCATCATTAACTTGGTTGATAACCAACTGTGAGTCTCCATAGACTTTCATCTCTTAGATTTGCCACTAAAATGCTATCCTTAAACCTGTGATCAAGACTTCGTACTCAACAATATTTTTGGTACACAGGAATGATAGTCTGTATGAGTTTGAGATGCAATCACCTTTGGGGGTGATGAAAAGTATGTCTACTCTTGATCCATGTTGGGTGAATGATCCATCAAATTACATCTTCCACCGAGCTGTGAGATTGATGAGGAACACTAATTCGTCAGGGAACTCAGATATCAAAGGGTTCTTAGTATAGATAGGTGCTTCTGCTAGTTGATCTTCAATCACTTCTCCTTTGATTACTTTGCACTCCACATACTCTATTAATATCATCACCCATTTAGCCATTCTTCTTGTGAGAGTTTCTTTAGATAACAGGTATTTTAATGAATCAATTTTTGCAATGAGCTTAATTTGATTGCCAACATATAGTGCCTAAAATTTTGTGAAGAAAAAAATACTGCCAGGCATGCCTTCTCAATGGGTGAATATTTCATCTCATAGCCCACCAAGGTTCTGCTGATATAGTAGATGGATCTTTCCTTTTTGTATTCATCATGTTGTGCTAAAAGAGCTCCTAGTGCTACTAGTGTTGTTGAGATGTATAGGATTAGTGGCTTGTTTAGTACTAGCGGCATGAGAATTGGAGGTGTTAGTAAATAATATTTGATCTGCTAGAAAGCTTTATCACACTTGTCATCCCACTTGTTTGTTATCCCTTTATGGAGGGGATGCGAAAAGGGGTGAATTTTATTTGATAGTTGGGCTATGAACCTTCTGATGGACTAGAGTCTTCTTTGTAATCCACTCATTTTCTTTAGTGTTTACGACAGTTCCATGTCTAGGATGGATTTTACCTTTGCTAGATCAATTTATATCCCTCTTTGTGAAACAATGAAGCCAAGAAGTTTCCCTGATGTGACCTCGAACACACACTTTTTTGGATTTAGTTGTACCTTGTATTCTTAGAGCCTGTCAAAGGTAGGTCCTAATAGTTGTATGTGCTCACTTCTCTTTTTTTATTTTTCCAAAATATCATCCACATAATGTCCAATTGTGTTGTGGATCATGTCGTGGAAGATTAAGGTCATTGCTCTTTGATAGGTTGTACCTGCATTCTTTAACCTGAATGGCATCACATTCCAATAATAGGTTCCCCATGGACAAGTGAATGTAGATTTATGTTGATCTTCCTTGGCAATTATGATTTGATTGTAGCCTGAAAAAACTATCCATGAGTGACAACATTTCATGCCCAGCTATTAAATCCACAATGAGATCAATGTTGGGAAGAGGGAAATCATCCTTCGTACATGCCTTGTCCAAATCTATGAAATCAGTGCATATTTTGATGCCCCCAGTGGGTTTTGAGACTGGTACCAGGTTTAAAACCCACTTAGTATAATCTATTGGTCGGATGAATCCAATGTCAAGAAGCTTTTGTAACTCTAGTTTGACCAAGAGTGTTATCTGAGGATACATATTTCTTAACTTTTGCTTAATAGGCTTGGCTTGAGGATAAACTACTAAGTGACGCACAACTACTTCTAGATCAATGCCTGACATACCTATGTATGACCATGCAAAGTTATCCCTTCGCTCTTTAAGGAATGCTATAAGATTATTTTATTCTTTTTCTCACAAGGATTCAACATAAAAAAGTGATCTTAGGTGCTTCCTTTGTTCCCACATTGACTGGAGTGGCTTTTCTCCTATTATTGTTGACTTCTTTGGATGCATTGCACTAAGGGGGAGATTGAATCCCTCATCCTTGGGTGCTCAAAGAGGTTTTCACCATTGGATGTGTCCTTTGTTTTTACTATTTTAGGATTAGAGAGTGACACCAAGTGGTATTCACTCAAGGATCTGCATGTTAGTTGCATTTTGTTTATTTTGTGACTAAAGGATTCAATCATCTCCCCATAGTATGCCCCTATGTTGAGCTCCATGTTGAAGCCTACTTTGTGATATGCCCATGATAAGTTGTCGCGGAGTCCCATGAATTATGAGATCACTTCTTTTTTTTGAATAAATCTAGAATTGATGGTCCTTGTTGGTCCATTTCAATGAGTTGTGGGTATACTAGGTGTATTTCAGTTGGTTGGTTGCTTGAGATAAAGGATTTTATGGATATCATAAAGAGGGTGTTGTTCTCAAATAAGTTAGCAATATCAAGGGGAAAGTCATCTAAGGTTGTATCACATGATGTAGGTGACAAAGAGGAAGCCTCAACTCATTTAGTGGAAATACCTTTTCCAATAAGTGTGACCTTACTAGTAGTACAACCCAAGCCAATATTATTTATTCATTTCTCAAGAACAATGGGTTCTATTAAACCATTGTCATTTTGTCCTAGATTCTCATTCTTGTTATATCTCATGGTCTTCATTAGCTGTAAGCCTTTGTTGCCATCTTCCATGGGAAGAACAGGAATAGGTCGTTCATCTTGATAGATGAGTTTAGATATATTTACCTCATTGACATCTTCTTGATTCAAATCCCCCCACTTGGTGAAAGTAGTAGCTGCCATCTTGATTGTTTCAGGTTCTTTGGTGTTAGATGTGGGTTTCCCATGCGACTGAGGAGAAATATGTAACTTTCACAAGACAAAAGTGTCTTTCAATATTTTGTAGTTTCCACAACCATCATCCTGGATCACTACTTTGACATCGGGTATACTCTACACAATGGGAATTTTTGTTGTTGAGGTAGAGGCTAGGGATGATGGGTCAACAAATGAGCTTAATCGTGTAGGTCCTTCATAGTTTTTGGGTATTTGGGGATCTTATAGAAGTTGGCTTCAAGGTTTTTACAATAGTAGAAAGGCTCAGGATCTCCATAGATAGTGATTTCTCTGCCTTCAAAAGGAAACTTCACACATTGATGATAAATTGAGGCTACAACTTCTAGAGCATGGATCCAAGGTCAACCAAGCAGTATGTTATAGGGAAGATCAAGATCAAGCACTTGGAATGTATTTTATGCAATAAGAGGTCCCACTTGGATTGGAAGTGTAATGATTCCTTGTGATACCTGTTCTTGGTCGTCATATGCTCTGATGGTGGTACTTTTTGTCTTCTCAATAGTATCTTCTGAATAGCCTAAATTTTTTATCAACTGCAGGGTATAAATGTTTAGACCAGCACCTCCATCTACCAAGACTCTTTTTATCTTATTTTTATGATTGAAAAAATCAAGGTGTAAAGCATAGTTATGACATGGTTGTGATGGTAGATCTTTCTCAGAGAAGGTGAGAAGATGGTTGGAGATATTCCCTACCATAGCTTGAAATTGATCGGTATCAATGTTCTCGGGAAAAGATGACTCGGAAAAGGCCTTTTCTAGTATTTCCTTGTGTGAGGGGGATAACTTTAAGAGTTCTAAGATTGATATTTGTGTGGGGGTTTATTTAAGCTGATCTAGAAGATTTTACTTGCTAGGATTAGATGTGGGAAAAGTAGGTTGTGTCCTAGATTGAAATGGGATTCCTTGAATGGTTATTTTTCCACATCATGTGGTGACTCCACATTCTATACTAGCTCCTTTGATGGTAACAATAGTGATAACGCTATCGTATGAGGTAACTACATTGGAATAGGTATGCTGCACATTGGTGTAATCCTTAGCTTTTCCATTGTTGTTTTCTTTGTTATGATCCAACATAGGGTTCTTGTATATCTTAAGATTATGATTCCTTGCTAGTACCTCAACAGATATGGTATCATTTTCGATGAGATCTTGGATGATATTCTTAAGTTTCATGTAGTTTGTTGTTTTATGTCCTTTGATTTTGTGAAAGTCATAGAGATCACACTCATTATACCAAGATGGATTCTCTTATGGTTCTTGATAGTTTTCAAAGTTGGGAAATGTTATCAAATTTGACTCTACCAACTTCTTCATGATCATTTTGATAGTTTATGATAATTGTGTGTACTTGCATTTGGGATAGTTATTCCTATTAGAAGTTTTCCTTTGTTGCATGTTGGTGTTAATGACCTGATTGTTTTGAGGAAGTTTTGTTTGTTGCACAGTCAGCTGGATGTTAGCAACTTGATTGTTATTAGGTCTAGAAGCACTTAGTATGAACTTAGCATCTACTACACCATCACTTGTTACATTTTTGTTCTTAGCCCATACACGAGGTTTCTCATTTGAACTAGTTGAAGGATGGTTGTCTTTGTAAGTTTGAGTATTTCGTTGTGAGATTAGAGCTCTTTCGATGTTAAGGGCTCTAGGGACAAGATAATCATATGATTTGATGCATTACATTTTCAAGTGGAATGACAGATTTGGATCCAAATTGGCTATGATTATTCCCACTTGTTGTTCATTAGAGAGGCCAATTTCTCTTACTAGCTCTTTGTCCCTATTTTTGTAAAAAATTAGCAAAAGTTTCTCCTTGATTTTGTTGAGTGTATAATTCTTCTAGACTAACATCCATGTCAAGATTGAAGGAGTAGTGATCGATGAATGTATCAGTGATTTCTTGAAAAGTTTTGATACCAGGAGGCAAATGAGAAAACCAATCCATAGCATGACTTGTTAAACTTCAATGGAAGAGGCACATTAGATATGAATCATTGTAAGCCACTAGGTCTTGTTGTTGGGCCTACTATTGTTGGTGTGCTAATAAGGTTGCTTGTTGTGTGGATTGTTGTCCTACTAAGTTTACTTGTGATTTTTGTGCTAAGGTTGCTTGTTGTTCTTGATGTTGTTGTTGTGCTAAGGCTACTTATTGTGCTTTTTGTTTTTGTTGTGCTAAGGATGCTTGTTGAGCTTGATGTTGGTGTTGTGTTGAGGCTATTTGTTGGGACGCTAAGGCTGCTTGCTATTGTTGGATGACTTGTTGATAGGCTTGTTGTGCTTGTTGTAAAGCTAAGGCATGTGCTTGTAATAAGGGATCAAGTGATTGTTGAGACATCTATGAAGTATTATGAATATTGGTGTTTTGAGTGGGTAATGGATTGCTAATGAGAGGTGGAGGGTTCCCTTGGTTCAACATTCCTTGTAAGATCATATAATGAGGTGGAGGAATGTATGTTTGAGGTCCTAATTTATTTGGCATAGTAAAGGGGACTGTGGAAAAAGATGATGTCATTAAAATTTGCACTAGAAATGACACACTAGGACCTTGAGTCCATTGATTGAAAATATTTCCTTGTCTCATGTTTTTAGGATTGCCTTGTGCAAAACATGTAAACAAGGGATTTGTGATCAAGGTACTTCCTGGATTGATAGAATTCATAACTAAGGGATTGTTTTGAGGTGGATTGATAGTGGATGAGGTAGAAATGGTAGATGACATGGATGAACCCACCGGAGGGTTGGATAAAGATGTCCCTATTTGTGTTAAGGATTGGTTCTGTGATATAGTATTGGCATGCCCTTGTGTGGTTTTTTGAGATACTTGGTCTATACTGCTTTGTGTGATGGTGGGAACACTCGTGGTACTCATAGGTGTGGATGAAGAAGGGTGTCCCCAAAAATTCAAAGTGGTTGTGGAATAATGAAGTTCAAGCAGTGTGTAAGCTCTTTTGGAGCTTTGGGAATAGGAAGAGCACCAAAAGTAGCTATCCAAGTAGTTGTTGGAGGTGGAGGATTAGTGCCAAGGGTTCCCAAAAGTTTACTACTTTCAAATGGTGAGGTGTGACCAAAATCTTTAGCAAGGATGGTTGCAAGACTAGGAATGTAGGTTTGATTTAGCCCTAGCAATGGAGTTGTGAAACCTTGAATTATGTGCTACAAACATTGAGGAGATAGGAGATATATTTCAAAGGCTTGATGTTCCATAATTTCTTCCCTAGTAAGCTCAAATGGATTATTGATGATGACTTCAATCTCATATGGTCCTAAAGGAGATGACGGTTGTTGTGACGAGGTAACATGACTTCTATGATCACATTCTAAAGTATTTGGATCAATTGAGATAAATGTAACTTTGGTTTTCTCCATGATTCTCTTGTGTTGTGATCTTGTCTTTACCATAAATTTTGTGTCACCTGTGGGAGATTTGTGTTGAGTTTTGTAATGTTTGAACTCTCTAGTTGACTCAAATCTAGGTAAAAGGGACACTCTAAGTCTTTTGGGAGCAATGATGATAATGTGGGATGAAAAGATGAGTGATGTGGGAAGTGATCTTTGCAAACGTTTTGGGACAACACTTTTGACTTGAGTTTGATGCTTTGATGTTGTGATAAAGGATGCTAATGAACTTAGAAATCTTTATGGTGGACTTGTGACCTTTAAGATGAGCTAGTTCAAAAATCATAACTAACCTAGCTAATTGCATGGAAAAGGATATATTTCACATACAAAGTAGCTAAGTTAGTAGTTGGTTGGATTGATGTTTAAGTCCCAAAGTGTTGATGTACTCAAAATTTTTGAAAGTTGGATGAGGTAAAGGATAAAATTTGATGAAGGGGTGATTGAAATGTTTGACCCAATGTTGACTTCAAAGTGAACCTTTGTTTTGACAAGACCAAGGTAGTGAGAATGATGCTAGCCTCTAAAATATTAAAATCCTAAAGAACCAATGTTGATTTTAAATGAGAGGATGGATGGGAATGTTTACACTTGTTCGGATTCTCCTAGCTTGCGCATAAAATTTTCTTATCAAGTGGTAGTAATTGCAATAAAGTATTAAAGCCCACTTCCTACTAAACTGTGCACTATGATATCTACATTTGCAATGACGAGATGAAGATCTTCCCCTGTGGATTTTGATTGTTCAATGAATCATTTATAGTAGTTCAGTATCATGTGAAAAGATTAGGATTTTGACTCCAAGAGAATGCATATAAATTTGGACTGTACCTTGAAGCGTGTCTATAAAATTTCTCTACCAACCTATCTCTATTTTTGTGAAGTTCTAAAAGTTGTTTCTTGAGAGCTTTTGGAGTGAGATTCCTAAGTCTAAAATGACTGCTTGTAGACCTTTCCTTAGGGATCCTGATTTTACGTGAGATAATTTGCAAACAGTTCAAGTTTATGGAAGAAAGGGAGATATTAATTATCACATGAGATGTGGTAATGTGGGCCTTCAGCCTCAATATCAGCTTGTTCCTCTTCTTTGTCTAAAATGGTTTTTGCATTTCTTCAATGGGTATTTGTTTCCTTTGTTTCAAAAGTGAAGCTTCTCAAATTGCTAATGAGATCGGTTTGTTCTTTGTTAATAAGTTGAAAGTGTGGCTAAATTCTAGCACCTGAAAGATTAGGTTGTTTAGCGGGAGCAATTGGTCTCCAAATAGTCATGTGGGGTTCATTTATCATTTTACCTTGCTTAAGTGAATTGATTTTAAAATAACTTGTCTTGATTATGTTTCCAAACTAGATGTTTATGTCAAAAACATCATAACTTTCACAATGTCCATTTCATGAAAATTATGAGATTAAAGCCATAATTGCCTATGTTGTCTTTGGGAAAATATGGGTTTGAGATTAATGTCAATATATTTATAAATTGCTAAGGATAAATACTTAGGACAGGCAGTAATATCAAGGCTAACTCAAGAAGTCCATATTTGAGCCAAAGTGTTTGAAATTTTGAGGATGATAGTGAATGCTTATTTTTGTATCATTTTGAAACCAAGCAAAGTGTTAGAATGACTCACAATAATTTAAAATTATAGGATAGAAATGACCATATTTGTTGAGTCCCCACTCGGATTTCTCCAAACACTAGACAATGCAAATAGTTAGAGATTTGGCAACACTGGCTCCCCTCCATGGCACACACTTCTTGGGACCACCAAATCTCAAAATCCTTAAAATCTGGAGATCAAAAGGATTTTTTTCTATTTCTACAATTGAATAGTACAAATGTGGGGCGGCTTCAGAATGACCGTTCTTGCACCAAAAAATATTTTAGGATTTTGGCTTGCTAAGCAAAGGATTTTAATAAGGGATTTTGTTCAAGGTGGACATACACGTGGCAATATTAGCTCAAGATTATGGAGAATCAAGAGGCCTCCCAGTCTCTTCCTAGGAAAATTTTTTAGTGTATCACAAGGATACTAAGGGTGGCACTTGTCAGTATGACACATCCGCACTTGTTGTTTATGATTGTCATCACAAACACATTTTTATATAGTGACTTGAAAGAGCTTGGTTTTAGCTCATTACCGTTTGGGTCATTCCCTGATGAGTACTTTTTCCCACAAAGGCAGGCCCTCTAAAGATAAACAATAGAAAGAAAGTACATCTATAGTTTGATCATCTCAGCTTGCATGAACAAAGAGATAACACATGCTATTCCTTTTTCTCACACTCACAAGGGGGTTCAGTTTTAATCCAAATTGAAAGATGTAGGTGATTTTGCAAAGTGTTAAGGAATATTTCTCTTTCTCAAGATTTCCAAATGGAATGAGATAATTGCATATGCATCTACTAACAACATTGAAAACCATAAGACATAGCAAACAGTTGTAAATTTTAACCCTTCAAAGTAGTGATGAGTTCGTTTTAAGCACCAATTGAAAAATGAAGTTTCCTTGTTCAATTTTAAGCCCAAAATAAAATGATGGTGTGAAGGTTCAATTTTATCCAACTTTGAGCCTTCATTTTAAACCCAATTGAAATTTAGTGTGCTTCCTAAAGCAGAAAGTAGAAAGCATAAAATTGGGTTATAATTGCCCCAAAGCATCAAATGCTTGTTACAATTATAGAATTTTTAAGATAGAAAAGCTTTCTTCACTTTCGCTCCATGTCTTTAAACGTGCAAAACCCTGTTAGTCTAACCACTAGAACACAGTTAGAAGCACATTGGTGGTCAGATAAATCCAAGAACTTAAATCACATGTCAAAAACAATAAGCATAAAATTTCTTACCCCGGTTGGGCATTGCTAAACACGGTAGTGTCACAGCTTGAAGTAGGGGTGTCGCTCTAGTGAAAATGGGCATCGCTCTGTAGCAGAAACAGTGAGCATGATAGTGTCACAATTTTTCTTGGCATCACTCCTCACATTGCCGTCATAATTTAAAAAAAATTGGTGTCGCTCTGGTGAAGTTTGGGTGTCAACGTTTGAACTTTTCGATAACTCCAGATTAAATAAGTGTCACTAGATTTAAATCAGTGTTGGTACATTAATTTGGCATCATAATTTTAAATTGTGATGGCATCGCTATTTGAGATTTGGGCATCGCTACAACCTACAAAACAACAAACAAACAAAATTTGAGCTAAAAAAATGTTAACGATTTTCCCTCCTTGTGCTAGAATGTGAGACAAGGATATATTAGTGAGGGTCAATTACACTTAATCCATGATGAATTGAAGCATAAAATAAACCTACATCTACCAAACAAGATCATTTAAATTGGAAAATTAAACTACAAACTACACAAAAACAATTAAATTCCTACTCTAACCCATTAGAAACTTATCCCATTTTGAAATTAGTGTCATGTTGATGTCAAATGACGACCCTTTCCCAATCCCGTGATCAGTGAGCCTATTTCAGTCGATTCTATTGAAGAGAATCAATGAAACCATTGTGGTTGATGTATGTAAACCTAATTTATGCTAAAAATGAACATGATGCAACTAAGTTACCATGATTTTATGCTAAAAACAAATTGATTATGCTATTGCTAAGCTAATCTAAGCTAAAGCTATGCTAAAAAATGAAAACCCCTAATTCATATACAAACTAAGATGGATGCATGGAAGCCATTAATGGATGTTCTAAGATATTATGCAATTAAAAGTTAACTAAAATAAGCTAAACGTGAGTAAATATGAGTGTGAGTTTATATGAGATTCAATAGCATAAGTTCTCAATTGAAAGATGGATCCTTTTGTCTCCAAATAGTGACCTATTTATAGGAAATCAGATGAGGAATGAAGGGTTGAGATCAAAAATATTAATCAATGGTCCAAGATGAAGGAGATGAGAGGCATAGATCATGGATTCTCATCAATGGATGACAATGCATGATGAGATTTTAATCAAGGGTTCACACTTGTTTACAAATTAAAACAAAGTTTTAATTGTGCAAAAAAGGGATAAGGAATATTCCCTTTGCTTAGAGGAAAGTTAGATTAATTGCTAATTAAACAAGATTTAATCATGTAATTTAGGGGAATTCAAGAATTAAAGAGATATTTATTAAATTAAATGATTTAATAAATGGGAGAAAGATGAAATGATATTTAATTAAATAACTTAGGGTTATTTAATTAAATAAGATGACTTAGGGAATTAAATTAAATATTTTGATTTATTTAATTTAATGAGATGAAATGTTCGCATGAAAAGGGATGAATTAACCCGATTAAATTAATTAGGTTAATGGATGCAAACAATGAAATTATAATAGCTAGGATAATTTAATCAATTAAGCGAAAAGAAGATGGGTTTGAAGAGGAAGTGATGTTAGTAAATCTGTTTTGAATATATGATAACGATTAGGACATTTTTTAGTGTCTACAGTATTATAAAATTAGTATAATTTAATTGATTATTTTAAAAACTGGATAATAAATATTTTATGAAGTTTAAAATTAGAATTTAGTTTAATTTTATAATTAAGTCTAAGCTTTAAAACTATTGTGGTGATTTTATTATTTATTTTCTATATGATTAATAATTCTAACCCTAATAATGCTTAATTTCACATAGAAATAAAATTCTAAATTAAAATACTTAATTTTGTTTCTAATATTGAATTTAGAAACTAATATTAAAATTTTAGAGTAAAATACTTTTTTTGTTTCAAATATTTATCATTAATGTTGAATTTATAAAATAATATTCAGACATTAATAACCCTAACCCTAATGCTAATCCCATACTTTATCCTAGAACCCTAACTAAAACCTAAACCTAACCTTAATTTAACCTTTTAACAATAGGGTTTAACTAGGCTTAGGGTATAATTAAAGTAAGGGTTAGGGTTAAATTAGGGTTAGAGTTAGGATTATCAATATATTTCAATTAGGGTTATAGTTAGGGTTTAGATTCAATTAGTCTTAGGGTTGGAATTGTGGTTCAACTAGGTTAGGGTTAGGATTCAACTATAGTTAGGGTTTAATTAGGATTACAATTAGGGTTTAATTAGGGTTAGGATTAGAGTTTCAGTTCAATTAAAGTTAGAATTATGTTAGGGTTTAATTATAGTTACAAATAGGGTTAGGGTTATGGTATAATTAGGGTTAAGGTTAGGGTTCAACTAGGGCTAGGGTTATGTTTAGGATTAGAGTTAAAATAAGGCTAGGGTAAGGGTTAGGTTTTAATTAGGGTTAGGGTTCAATTAAAGTTAACATTAGATTTTAATTGGGATAAGGATTCAATTAGGGTTAGGCTTATCATAAATTGTAACTGTCTCACATATATAAGTTTTGGGTTTGAGCTAGGGTCAATAATTAATTATAGTTAGGGTTAAGGTTAAGGATAGGTTAGAATTATGGTTATCATTCTAGGATAAAGCTTGGGATTAGGGTTATAGTTCAATTAGGGTTAGGATTTAATTAGGATTAGGATTAGGGTTAGGGATAGGGATAGTATCAGGGTTCAATTAGGGTTAGAGTTAGTGTTAATATTCAAATAGGGTTAGGGTTAGGATGCTAGGATAAAGCATGAGGTTATAGTTAGGGTTAGGGCTAGGGTTAGGGTTTAATTTGGGTTAATATTTTAAGGTTAGTGTTATATTAGGATTAAGGTTTAATTAGGCTTATAGTTCAATAAGGGTCAGGGTTATGGTTAGGGTTCTATTAAAGGGTATGTGCAAGATCATGGGGGTCCAAAAAGTGGAAATGAGGAAAAAACCATGCTTTTACTTTGCCAAAATCATGAAAAAAAATGTTGACTTTTTGTATGGGTTAGGTACAATATCCGTTTTGGTTTGGTAATACCAAACCAAAACAGATATCCATTTATAATGGATATCCATTTATAACGGATATCCACTATAAACAGATATCCATTTCCTGAAATTAATTTTCATCAATTTATGCAATAAAATGGATATCGATTTCAAAAAAGATAACAGATATCCATTTTGAAACGCTTAAAAATCATACTTCAGTAAAATGGGCATAAATTTTGCGTTATTGATCAAAATTTTGACTTCTTACAAGTGTTGGAAAGGTGATTCAGAGCTCTACCTAATGGATTATATTATTTTGATAGATTGAGAACAAAAATAAAATTATAATCATTTTAAGTTCCTCCTTAAGTTTTAAAATTTGAAATACTCATAATTCTTGCATACAAATTCTTTTTTTCATGATTGTTTTTGGTAATAATCATCCTAAATGACTTGAAACATTAAAGAAGTAATAAATAATGAAAAAATTGCATAAATCATCATAGAAGGCCTCATTTTTTTCTTTGATCTTATGCACACCTTTAACCAAGTTGAACTAGGAGAACATATATATATATATATATATATATATATTTCCCTCCCTCTATCTATTTAGCCATCTCTCCAATATTCCCTTACTCTACCTTTATCTATTTCTCTCCTCTCTCTCTCTCTCTCTCCCTCTCTACCTAGCTCTCCCCCTTCTTTTCCCCTCTATCTTTCATAGGTTATATATATCTCTACATATCTCTCCCTCTATTTGTATCACTTCATATTTCTATATCTCACTACTCTCTCTCTATCTATTTATATAATCTACATTTTCATCAAGTTATCTCCATACCTCTCTCACTCATATATACAAAAACACCCTATTTATGCCTCCCTATATCTATCTCTTTGTCTATGTACCTCTCTCCATATCTCTATTACTTGTCTCTATCACCTCATTTCTCTCTCACTCTTTCCCCCTCTATCTATATCTCTCTATCTCTCTCTTTATATCTATCTATATCTCATTATCTCTACCTCTCTCTCTTATTCATTCTCTTTCTCCCTATCCCTTTCTATCCATATATTTATATACATCTATCTCTCTATCTCTCTATATCTCCCTCTATCATTATCTCTCCCTCTTTCCCTCTCAACCTATCTCTCCTTTTATCTACCTTTATTGCTCTATCTACACCCTCTCTATATATTTCCCACTCTCCCTCCCTCTATCTCCCCCCTCTCTATATCTCTACCTCTTTATCTCTGTCCTTTTCTCTACCTCTATCTCTCTTTCTAGGGTACTTGGAGAGATAGGTAGGGAGTGGGAGAGACTTGAGAGAGAGAGGGAGGGAGGGAGAGAGGGAGAGAGGGAGTGGGAGAGAGTGTGAGACTTGAGAGAGAGAGACCTAAGAGGGATAGAGACTTTAGAGGGAGAGAGAGGGGGACAAAGAGAGATAGAGGGAGGGAGGGACGGAGAGATAGAGGGAGAAAGAGATATAGATAGAGAGAGAGAGACTTATCTAGTTAGGGTGGGAAGGAGACACCTAAGAGAGAGAGGAGTGTGAGAGAGATACCTGAGAGGGAGCTGGAAAGTGAGTGAGAGAGAGAGAGAGGCAATGGAAGACACTTGAGAGGGAGAGAGATGGAGAGAGGGAGAGGGAGAGGGAGAGGGAGAGGGAGAGGGAGAATGAGTTGGAGGGACTAGAGAGAGAGAGACCTAAGAGGGAGATGGAGAGTGAGAGAGAGACATACAAGGAGAGAGGGAGAGAGAGATATATAGGGAGGGAGAGAGGAAGAGAGGGAGATGGAGGGAGATAGAGGGAGAGAGAGACCTAAGAGAGAGGGAGTGGGAGAGACTTGAGAGAGAAATAGAGGGAAGGAGTGGGAGTGGGAGAGACTTGAGAGAGAGAGACCTAAGAGGGAGAGAGAGAGAGAGAGAGTGGGAGAGACATGAGAGAGAGAGAGATACTTGAGATGGAGAGATAGAGTAGGATAGAGAGAGAGATACCTAAGATGTAGATGGGGAGGGTGATTGTGTGTGTGTGTGAGAGAGAGAGAGAGAACTAAGAGGGACATATATTTCAAAGGGAGGTAGAGAGAGACGAAGAGAGGGAGATGGAGAGGGAGAGGGAGAGGGAGAGGGAGAGATAGAGAGAGAGAGCGAGTGGGAGAGGGAGTGGGAGGGACCAAAGAGAGAGAGAATTGAGAGGGAGAGAGGGAGATAGAGGGAGGGAGAGGGAGAGAGACTTGAGATGGAGAGAGAATGGGAGAGAGATACCTGAGATGGAGATGGAGAGTGTGAGTGTGTGTGTGAGAGAGAGTGGTGCAAGGCACCATAGTTTTCATGATGTTAAAGGAGCTTTAAGTGTAGTTTTTGTTTAGATTTATGTTTATTTATGTAATAAATTCATTTAATACCATGAATCATGTTTTGGAAGTCATTTTTGGTCTTTAGGAGTGATAGGTAGTTAAGTTGTCAAATGTTGTTAATTTTGAAAAAGTTGTCATGTTGCAAAAATTGCAAAAAATAGGAAATGAAGGGTCACAAAGGTAAAAATGATGTAAGAATTCGGTTGCAATTAAAGATTTGGTTTGAAACCATAGTGTGGAGATTAAATAGGCTTTGGGATGCCAAAGCAAAGGTTTTTGAAATATTTTTGGTGTGAATTACAATAGAGAAGTTACCAAACATTTTCTGTGTTTTTACTCTGTTTTAGGCATTGTACGGGTTCGTATAGTAATTTCATGCTATGTAATTGATTTTTTGTGATGAAACTTTGAGTTAGCTTCCTGATGCAATTGGTATGAGGATAATTCATCAAGTTTGAAGCCTTTTAGAGTAATTTATTTGTAGATCGCTTGAAACTTGAAGTCAAGGTATTAAAGTCAATAAAAATGATGTAAAAGCCATTCCACCTAGTAGAAAATGCTAAAACCTGGTGGAATGGTAGATGTAAGTGTAGGTTTTGGTTTCATGAAGTTTCAGGGGTTGGTATTGTTGTTGGCACATGTAGGAAGCAGATGAAGGGGCTGATTTCCCTTTGTAACAGTCTAAAAACCCTAGTTGTAGTTTTGTTTTGATAAAAAGGAGTTGAATCCAAGAGTTTCAAGGCCATAGAAGGTTAGTTGAATTCCTTGGTGACATGTTAAATACCTTGAAATCCCTTTGGAAGACCTTTGAAGCCCTTTGGTGTCAAACCCTAGTGCCTACAAAGTCATTTGCACAATCAGGTCTCCATGTAGCAGCATGATAGTCAATATTTGGAGGATACTTTTTGAAACAACCCCCATTTGGTTTCTTGATATGTTTAGGAATGCCATAAAGAGTACTTGAATCTATATTTTCTTTTGGAGATTCCACCTATTTGGTAATTTGTGCCCAATTTTGTCATTTGAAATACTACTAGCAAATAGGCCTCTTGGGAATGAGCGATGAGAAAAGTGAAGGATCAGTGTTTTTGGAGACCTCCCTTGGTCTAAGCTTATCATTCTTATGATGTTCAAGGTGTTCTAGGGGTCCAGTAAGAGTTTTGTAACTTGATTTCATTTTTGGTGTCTTATAACCTTTGTAGAACCATGTGTCATGTGAAGGAAATTTTGAGTAAAATGGATGAACAAGAAAGATCATGCTTTGTGCCTTTCAAAAACCTTTGAAATTTCCTTTGCCTCTACATCAAAGAGAGAGTGGGAGAGACCTAAGAAATAGAGAGAGAGAGAGAGACTTAAGAGGGAGAGAGAATTCAAAAGGAGGGAGAGAAAGAGAGAGAGGGAGAGGGAGAGGGAGAGGGAGAGGGGGGGATGAGAGAGAGAGACCTAAGAGGGATATGGAGTGTGTGTGTGTGAGAGAGAAAGAGAGGGCATGAGAGAGAGATCTAAGAGAGAGAGAGACTTCAGAGAGAGGGAGAGAGGGAGATGGAGAGTGAGAGGGAGATGGAGAGGGAGAGATAGAGAGGGAGAGGGAGTGGGAGGGACCTGAGTGTTGGAAAGATACATTGCACATGTCATTTGGTGTTGTCATTAATGGTAACTCTAGTCATTGAATCAATCCACACAATAATATTTTCTCATATCAGAAGTCAGATCGAAGCTAAGTGTTAACTGTCAAAGTTAGAATAGAGCATCCGACAAAATTGTGTTCATCGATTCATATGCAATGTTTTGTTATAATTTTGAGTTGTGGATATCATGGAAAGTTTTTTTGTGTATGATCTATGTTATCCTTGAATCTTAAAGCCTCGTATCAATCGGTGTGAAAGTTAGAAGATTCGGTTGAGTGTTTTTTTGTTTAACAGTGAAAGAAAGTCAACTAAGTGAATGTAGCGTATTGCGGATGTTCGAGGAAATTTTTTTTGAAGTGTTTTGTGTTTGAGAATGTTGATTTGGGTCCTCAGTATGTTGTGGAAAACTTTGGTTGGTGTGCATTAAAAATTATTTGTGGATTGAGCCAACAATTTGTAAATGTTTTCTATTTTGTTGAAGCCGACATGTAGCGATTAAATCTTTAGTTGCAGATATATATAAGCAATCATTTATATCTTTTGAATGTATGTACAAAGTGTGTTGATGTGTTTTTTTAAATTTAGACGGATTGAAGAGTGATTATGAATAGTTTCACTTGTGCATAAAAGGATTTGTGATTTGAATTAAATCAGATAGAGAAAAAGAGCATAATCAGACAGAAGGTCAAGATTGTGATTGATGTGTTTAACTAGAACTGTAATCAGGCATTAGTAGATGCTATTCTTTTAGTTCAAATCTTTTGGATGTAATCCAATTTCTTTTGTAAGACAGTGAGTCTTCTTTTGTATTTGAGCAGTGAGCTCTATTTAGTGTGCCTAAATGCATGTGCATTCCTTTTGTAAACACTTTTATTTGAGTATACTCAGATCATATTGTGGATTGACCTCCACCATGGTTTTTCCCCTAACAGGGTTTCCACATAAAATATCATTGTGTTATGGTGTTGTGGTTTCTTGTTTTGTTTCATGCATATTCTTTTTTTTCAATGCTATAAGTGGTTTAAAGATCAAGTTAATAAAGTTAAATTTTGTAGAACACTAATTCACTCCCCCTCTCAGTGTTCCTTGATTCCAACAATTGGTATCAGAGCATAGTTCCTCAGAAGAAGTTTAAAAGCTTGGGGAAGATCTAGGAAATTGATTCAATGGATTCAAATAGTCTTCAACAACAACTCTTGGTGGACCTAGATGATTTTTATCAATCCAAATCTAAAGTACGAGAATTGAAAGCAAGCCTCATGAATGCTAAGAAATTCATTCAATCATTGAAAGATAAAATCAATAAGTCCAGGGAAAAGAGAAGGGAACTATGTGATCAGATCAAGCAAAAAGAGAGTAAAAGCATTGAAGATGAACAATTGAGTCAAGCCTTGAAGGAAAAGACAGAAGAATTTGAATTTTTTTTCAAAGATAATGTAGTCCTAAAGAATGTGATGGAATCTATTATGATGAGGATGACCAAGGAGATTGAAGACAAAAAGAAGAATGAAGAGAATCTTGCTCAGTCCTTGAAAGAAAAATATGAAGAATGCAACTGAATTACTGATGGATTCAATCAATTGGAGCTTGAATTAGAACAATCCAGAAATAATGAAGAGCTTGAAAAGTAGATTGTTGATCTTAGAGATGAACTTGCTACTACAAATGAATTCAAGGAGAAGTTCAAGATTAGCTTAGGCAATCTTGATGAACTGATTAAAAGTCAAAGGACTGGGAGTGACAAGTGAGGTCTTGGATATGAGAAAGGAGAAAGTTTGAGATCTGGAAAAAGGAGATTTAGGTAAGGAAATTAGATGAACAAAGCTGGAAGGTATCAAGTAAGACAACCTAATGCTCAAAGGGTCAATGGTTACTATTTTGTTTGCAATAAATTTGGTCATATGGCAACTCAATGTAGAAGTAGAATGAATCCAATTGGTCCACCATTCTCAGGTTGGTGTTACAATTACAATAAGTATGGTCATAAGTCAATTGAATGCAAAAATATGATGAACAACTTTTTCAATAGAGATGTTAGATGTTACACATGCAATAGATTTGGCCATATTTCCAACCAATGCAGATCAAGAGAAAATCAATGGAATAATTGGTTTGGACAAAGAAATGTGGTGTGCTACAATTGGAACAAATCCAATCACATTGCTAGATTTTGTAAAAGCAGAAAGGGTCTAGTAAATCAAAGGAAAAACATGCAGAAGGATGAAAAGGGTAAAGGAAAAGTTACTACAAATCATATTAGGAAGAAAATGAAGAAGATATGGATGAAGAAGAGTCTTTCTGATTTAGGAAATGATTCCACACCAGAACATGATTCTAGAAATTCCTCTTGGAATTAGTTTATGGCCTCTGGCCTAAGGGGAGTTCTCAAGAAAATATTTTAACCCCCTTTTTGGTAGTTGGTACCGAAATGTGGCAGATTGAAATGATCACATTAGTGATGTGCAGATTTTTTGGGATCTCGTGGAGGAGATTTATGCAAAATTGAAGGTTCGCAGAAGAATTTTCTTTCACAGTCTATGAAAACAGGGTATCCAAAAGACCTAGGGTAAAAACATTTATTGCAATGAAAAAGTTAGGTGCATGAATGATAAAAAGTTATTTCTATCCTTCATTTGTCACATTGCATTTCAAGAAGAAGAAGGTTGAAGAACTTTAAAGTGAAATTTGAAGAACTTTAGCAAATATTCAAGTTTGAAGGCAATTTGACAATCAAACCCTAATCTGGTGAAAGATATTTATCTGGAAACTCGTGAACTTGAAAATTCTATAAATGGTTGCTCCATTGGTTGTGGATATCAAGGATAGGCCGCATCCGAAATTCAAATGGCACCCGTTCAAACCCATCGAGACAAAACCTTTAGGTGCATTTTCTTCCGTTTCATATGGCATTTTTCATATTGAAGATATTAGGGAGTACATTCATGCAAATATTGAAGAGTTAGGAAGCTCCCAGTTGTTAAATTTTTACTCCAATCATATTGTGGGAGAATATCTCCATGTAAAACCTAAATTTAAAACTTTGGAGGAGAAGAAATGCAATCAGATTGTGAATTTTCTCGTGTTTGATGAAAATGAATGGGTTCGATATATATTGAGTTGAGTGCATGCCAAGTTCATGTGGTTAAGTAAACCTTTCAAGATTACAAAGGAAGCTAAAGGATTGTTACTAGTTTAAATTCATCTAGTGGGTTGCCGACATTGAAAGCTGTGAAAAATCAAACAGTCACAAATGCAACCAGTATTCAATGTTCGACAAGAGAGCAATGACAATTGATAATATTATTGAAGATGTGAGATTTTCCTCTATGGTCATTGGGTACAAGATTTATCACTCCAACCAGAACAATTATGTATCCAGTACTGCAATCTATGCAGCATATCAGATGGTCAAATAAAATGTAGATTATGATCTATGTGAGTTACTCTAGAGCCAGTTAATAGAGAATCTTGGAAAATCAAGAAGGATAAGAATAATTCTTTCAAGTATGGTAATCTGTTGCTATTTCTATTTTTCTACTTCATGAATAGAGTTTTAGGAGTTGGAAAAGTGCATTGGCAAGGTGATAAACCTATAGTTGTTCAAATAAGAGACATGTTATACAACATTGGTGATAGTAAAGCTAGGAAAACTGCTATTTGGGGTTATTTCAAGAGTTTTCAAAATGAAATGCATGCCAAGGAAAGGATTCCTACATCCATTGTGGAGAAATACAAGGACACAATTTGCTCAATGGTTGATATTGATCGGTGCTTAAAGGAAGCTGCAGAACCTAGAACAGTGTGGATAATGCCTATGGGTTATGAGGTTGAGGAACACATTTTGGAGCTATATGCTCAACACTTGTTAAGTAAACCTCAGGATATGATTGAAGAAAAGTTTGGTACATTTGAGGAAAATAATATGGAAGTTCATGCTCAATTGAAGAAGCCCATGATAATATGGAAAGTAAGAAAGGAAGTTGAAGCTTTTTTAGAAAGCATGGGGATGATATCAACTGAAGTTGTGAGAGAAGCTAGGAGGAAAAGAGAATAAGCTGAAATAGGAGAGCCAGCTAGAACTGAGTCTGCTAGTCCAGCAACATCCTTTGCCCGATCTAGATCCACAAGGATATTTTCTCTCTCATCTGGTACTGTAAAGAAGTCAAGTCTTGTAAAAGCTCAAGCCAAGACATCTGGGAGAGAAGGAAAGAGGAAGAATGACAAGAGCACAAGAGTCTACGTTGTTGTTTCAGAAGATGAAGAAACTAAATCTGATGAAGAGATAAGAGAAATCAAGCAAAAGGGCACAAAGGAAACAAAAGTCTCTAAGGACAAGTCGTCTAGTGAAGAGAAAGCAAAGAAAAAGATGAAAACTGAAAAAATCAGGTGTCTATAGAAGAAGTTGAGAAATCCTTGATTAATGGTATGACACCTTTGACAGTGCTGGTCAAAGAATTCTAGAAGAAGCTACAATAAAGTACTTGAATAATTTCAATATGACCCTCATTGAAATAATGTCTGAGTTGCCTAAAGGGATACATGAAGTTTTACAAATGAGCAGAGTGCATGCAAGAACTAAAGAAGAGAAAATGAGAGAACAGATAATTGTTGATATGTGTCTGGTGATGTCTACTGAAGAGATGAAGAATATTCTAAATGAAGCTAAAAGGGATTTTAAGAGTAAAACCAAGGTGAACAAGCTGATGATTGGGCTAATTGAAGAAGTTGCAAAGGATACTGAGAAAATCCTTGAGGTAGTTCTATTGAAAAATAGATACAATGTTGTTTCTGAAGAAGCTCATAGTGAAGATGCTCCATCTGGTCCAATAATAGAAGAAGGAAAATAAGATACATTTAAGGATACTCTGAATCCTCTTGACATGCAAGATGTTGAAGAACCTATGAAGACTAAAGCTCCTAAAGTTGTATCAGTTGATGAAATTGAGATTCCTGAAGCCAAAGAAGAATCATTGATTGGAGAGAAGAAGGATGAAGTGAAGGAGATTCTTGTGGAAGCAAGAGACACTACTAAGGCAGTAAAGGAGTTCTTGGAAGAGCAAGAAGAGGAGTTTGATCCTGAATTGATTAAAGGTTCTATCAACTTGGCTACTTTATCTCCCATTGAAAGGCTGAAGGTAGCATCACTTGCACAGGCTAAGGCAATGGAAGAAATATTGAAATCTCATATTGAAGACAGTGAGTTGTTAAATCTTGCATCTGGTATCTTGGAGATGATTATGCCTACATATGTCAAGGATTTGTATGATTCTCCATCTGTTTAGCTGAAGAAACTTGTCAATTCTATAAGTAATCACTTTGATTCACTTTAAAAATTAGCCATGGATAAGGTTCAGAAGGAATTTGATGCTAAAAGGTTCAATAGATTGAAGGGGATGATTGCTAATGATAAATCTTTGTTAGCTACCTGTGTAAAGAATATTCAAGGTGCTTTATCTAAAGGTGGAAACATTTACAAGTCATGCTTATCATTGTCTAAGTTCACTAAGGAAGTGAAAATAAAGTGAAATAATATGAGAAACCATTAGTAGATATCTCTCAAGCATTTGATCCTCTAACCATTTATGTTGGAAAGCAAGAAGGTCAAGTCATATCCTTGCTTGAAAAAATTCAAAATTTGGACCATGAAGAAGGAAGAATTATTGAAAGGGTTTGTAAGCTTAGAGGATTGATTGGTCCTAAGATGGAGATAGTGCTTAGTGTATTGAAGGAAGAGCAATATGCTATGGCGGTCAATGATTCGAAAAACCTTGAGTTAGTAGAGATGCAATCCTACTTGTTTTGTGGTCACATGACTATTTTGGAGAGTCTCAAAAAGAGTTGGGACACTAGTTTGAGCCTATTGAAGACCAATTTTGCAAATATATTCAAGTTTATATAAGTTGTAGAAGCAAGTATGTACATATACAGTTTGTTTATAGAAATTTTGTTTGATTTTTGGTATGCGGATTCCCCATCTTTTCCATTGATGTCAAAGGGGGAGAGTGGGACAATGAAAAATGCCTTAATCACCTTAGGGGGAGTTGTGTTTTGAAGTTTTGAAGGTTGGCAGTGTATTCATGTTGGTACTAATCTGACACTTAGTCATTTTTCACTAAGTGTTGCCATCAATTCCAAAGGGGGAGATTGTTGGAAAGAGAAACTGTACATGTCATCTAGTGTTGTCATTGATGGAAACCCTAGTAAGTGATTCGATCTGCATGACAGTATTTGCTCATACCAAAAGTCAGATCGAAGCTAAGTGTTAACTGTCAAAGTTAGAATAGAGCATCCAATATAATTGTGTTCATCGATTCATATGCAATTTTTTGTTATCATTTTGAGTTGTGGATCTCAAGGAAGGTTTTTTTGCGTATGATCTATGTTATCCTTGAATCTTAGAGCCGAGTATCAATCGATGTGAAAGTTAGAAGATCCAGTTGAGTGTTTTTTTGTTAAACAATGAAAGAAAGCTGACTAAGTGAATGTAGTGTGTTGCAGATGTTCTTGGTGAAATTTTTTGAAGTGTTTTGTGTTCGAGGATGTTAATTTGGGTCCTCACTATGTTGTGGCTGAATTTGGTTGGATTGAGCCAATAGTTTGTAAATATTTTCTATTTTGTTGAAGCCAACATGTAGCGATTAAATCTTTAGTTGTTGATATATATATAAGTGATCATTTATATCTTTTGGATGTATGTATGAAGTATGTTGTGAAATTCAGAAGGATTGAAGAGCGATTATGCATAGTTTCACTTGTGCATAAAAGGATTTGTGATCCGAATTAAAGTAGACAAAGCAGAATTAGACAAAAGGTCAAGATTATGATTGATGTGCTTAACCGAAACTGTAATCAGGCATTAGTAGATGCTATTCTTTCAGTTCAAATCTTCTAGATGTAATCTAATTGCTTTTTTAAGACAGTGAGTCTTCTTTTGTATTTGAGCAATGAGCTCTAGGTAGTGTGCCTAAATGCATGTGCATTCCTTTTGTAAACACTTTTATTTGGTATACTCATATCATATTGTGGATTGACCTCCACCTTTTTTTTCCCCTAACAAGGTTTCCACGTTAAAAATCCTTGTGTTATGGTGTTGTGGTTACTTTTTCTGTGTTCATGCATATTTCTTTTGGTTCAATGCTATAAGTGGTTTAAAGATCAAGTTAATAAAGTTAATTTTTTTTAGAATATTGATTCATTCCCCCTCTTTATGTTCATTGCATAGAGCTCTCAATCATCTTTCCAACACTTCCAAAAAATAAATTTTTTAATGAGAAACACAAAAGTTATGCCCATTTTACTAAAGAGGGTTTTTAAGGTCTTCAAAACAGATATTCGTTTTGATTTTCAAAATGGATATCCATTTCAAAAGGATATTTGTTTTTTTTTTTAGAATGGATATCTGTTTCAAAAGGATATTCATTTTTTTTTTTAAACGGATATACAAAATGGATATCCATTTTGTTTTTCAAAACGGATATCCGTTTTGTTTTTCAGATATCCATTTTTTTTCAGAATGGATATCTATTTTCTTTTTCAAAATGGATATCCATTTTTTCTGACAAAATTTGCAGCCTTTAGATTTCTCTTAGGTTTTCCTTGGTTTTTGGCTTGGGATTGCCAAACCTGAAAAGTCAACCCAAAAAATGTGTTTTGAAAATTTTCTTAATTTTTTGAAGTTCTCCCTTATGGCTGATGACTATTTTTTATCCGAATTTCATGAAATGAAAAAGGTTTATGGAAAAAATTGCCAGCTTTCCACCAATATAAGTTATTGCTTATTTTGAATTTAATTAATAATAATTATTTATTTTCTACATACATTACGACTAAAGTCTTGATTGATAGGCTAATTGAAAAACTTCTATAACTTTCAAACTACTTAACATTTTTTGAACCTACAAGATGTGTCCTCTCTTATAATTTGACCAATTTATGGTGGTCAGACACAAACGTTTTAATAATTTTAAAATGTTCTAATAAAAAAATCATAACCAATTATTTACATGGAAAAAAATTACAAAAAAATTCCAGCACATCTGAGCATGTTTCCTCTCTTATATTAAAAGATTCAGAAAATAATAATAATAATAATAATAATTTTCTTGTACTTAGGGTGGTCAGACATACACCTGCTTCTTTTTTTCTGAAAATTTAGTACCACTACATTGAAATTTCAAATTTTCACAAAACAAATTTACTTTTTTCCAAAAAAGGACTAGTAGCCTGGAAACTACATTCAATTTGCTATAGCTTTTGTTCTTACATATTTTTCAAATTATGTTAATAACCTATTCAAATTTTTATGTCAAGTTGCCTAACTCTGATTTTTTGAATTTTCATCGCCACTTAGAGGCCTAGTTTGAACCCCCATGATCTTGCATTGACCCTAAAGCTTAGGCATAGTGTTAGGGTTATGGTTAAGTTGAATATTATAGTTAGGTTAAGGTTAGGGCCCAATTAGGGTTAGAGTTAGGGTTAGAGTTCAATAAGGGTTATTATTTACTCAGATCTAGGGTTAGGATTAACTATGATTACAATTAGAATATAATAAAGTTTGTTGTTTGATTATGGTTATGGCTAGGGTTCAATCTGGTTCAAGGTTTAGTAAGGGTTAGGGTTAGGGTTAGGGTTAGTGTTAGGGTAAGGTTTCAATTAGGGTTATAGGTTAACTATGACTAGGGTTAGAATAAAATTATGGTTAGACTTCAATTACAATTACAAATAGGGTTCAATTAAGGCTGGGGTTAGGATTAGGGTTAGGGTTCAAATAGGTTTAGGGTTCAACAAAGGTTAGGGTTAATGTTCAAATAAAGTTAGAATTTGGGTTTAGTTAGTGTTAAGGTTAATGTTAGGTTAGGTTTAGGGTTTAATTAAGGTTAGGGTTATGGTTCAATTGGAGTTGCAGTTGCAATTAGGGTTTCCATTCAAATTAGGGTTATTATTATAATTCAAATTACAAATAAGGTTAGAATTAAAATTAAGGTTATACTAAGGGTTAGGTTTATAATTAGGATAAAGGTTAGGGTTAGAATTAGGGTTAGGGTTAGGATTAGGAATTAGTTAGAGGTAGGGTTCAATTCTAGGATTATAATTCAATCAAGGTTACGGTTTAATTAGGGTTATCATTCAATTAGGGTTATAGTTAGGGTTAAAGTTCATTTAGGGTTAGGGTTTGATTAGGAATAGGGATAGGTTCAATTTAGGTTAGGGTTTATTTAGGGTTAGAGTATGATTTTACTAGGGTTATAATTAAAATTAAGGTTTCCATGAGAATAAGGGTTAGTATTAAAATAAGGATTATGAATAGCATTAGAATTATGCCTAGGGAAAAATTATAATTAAGATTATAACTGGGGTTAGAATTAGGATAAGGGTTAGGATTAGTATTATAGTTATATTTAGGGTTGAGGTTATGGGTTAGGGTAAAGGTTAGGTTGGGGTTAGCATTCAATTAGAGTTAGGCTTGTAGAATAGAGCTTGGGTTCAAGGTTAGGGTTAGGGTTGGGGTTAGAATCACAATTTAATTAGGGTTAGGGTTAGGGTTTATTTAGGGACAAGGTTAAGGTTAGATTATAGTTATGATTCAATTTCAATAATTATCACTCTAACTCTAATCATAAACCTAATTGTAAAATCAACACTAACACTATTTTAACCCCAAGCCTAGAACTCTAAATATATATCTAAACCTAACCCTAATTCTACAAATAAAATTAATTTTAATTGTAATCCTAATATTAAACCTAATTCTAACCCTAATGCTAAAACTAACCCTAACCCTATCCCATATACTATCTTTAACCCTAATCCTAAGCCTAAACCTAATTATAACCTTATACCCAACCCTAACTCTAATTCAAACACTAGCCATAACCCTAACCTTATCCCCAACCCAAACTATGATTCTAACCCTAACCCTCACCTTACTTGTAACCCATATTCTCTCTCTAACTCTAACCATAACCCTAATATTAACCTTATCCATAATGTAACATACTAACCCTTTTTATGAATTAAAAATTTCTAGTTTTACCATAAATGAGTAAATAAACAAGTAACATGCCAATCTAAACAAAAAAAATTCTTTTCTTTATTGATAATGTCCAATCAAGATGCAAAACATAATACAACATGAATTCCTTTTCATTTCATAAATACATCAATGTAAGAAAGCATACAATTACAAACATAGCTCATAGAACTTTAGAACAAATAGTTGTAAGATAGTCCAAGATCCTTCCTTTCAAATCTTGGTTCTTTTGTTGCCTGTTGTGGAGGAAAAGCATCACTCAAGTGCTTTTCCACCAACCACAGACTCATAATGTGGTCCCCCGCACATCTATCATTCAATAGATGGCCCTTCCCTTCGATGAAGAGATTGGTAGAGTAACTGATAATGACAACCAACTAAGCATAGTGTTGTGTCCTATACAACTAGAACTTGTAAAACCTACAATCTTTGTCTAGCATGTAATACTGGATTACAGTGAACTAGCAGTGTTTAGTCTCGGTGGTCACACAAACTAAGGCAGAGTCTTGGACATACACACTACTTTGGCCAAAGTGTTCTCATTTAGTACTTTGAATGAAGTCATTTATCACATACACTACTCAGGGCTGATTTGACTTAAGGCTATCTTAAGCTACACATAGGTATTTCCTTCAATGGATAGTCCATCATCCTAGATAACCTACAACCAAATTAATCTACTCGAAACAAACCTACTTACCTTAGTAAGTACACAAGTTAGGTGTTTCCTTCTATGGATAACCCATCATTCCAAAGATAACCTATATACTTGGATAACCCTACTTACTTGTAAGTATATATAATTCTCTCCCATACTGGATGACCTCTCCTAGGAGTATGCATAAGCTATCCTAGTTAAAAATATAACTTAGCTAAATTCACCATATATGCTTATCATGTTCAATAATACCTAGTATATAATACCTTTGATAACACCCATCTCCTACTATGGAGTACATAAATACATAATATGAAAATAGCATAACAGATTAAACTTTATTTTCAAAATAATCTCCTTTCACTAATGCATAATTTGGAAAAGACATCTCATCCATGCAAGCAAGACACATCTTTCAAAGTAAAATAAAAAAAGAAGAAGGGATCCCCATTCCTATTATCGTTTATCCAAACTAAAGACAACAAAGCAACCTCTTCCAACAACAACAACTTCTCAAGAAAATCACTATAATCTCCACCTCACAAGTTGATATCTTACTCCTCTCAAAATATAATCACCTCACAAACTATAAAAACTCTCTTCCTATCTCTCTCTCAATGCTAAGAAAAGTATGGCTAGTTATAATGCAGAAAATAAGAATTGTAAAAGATGTCTAATCTCTTGAAAGGATGCATCCCTCACAAAGAAATTTTTCAGCTATTTATAGAGCAACCAAGCAGCCACAAAGCCTATAGTTTAGGCATGTACAAAGACAACAAGATTCATGCAAATCAACTCAGCATTAAGTTGGTGATAAACTAAGCGTAAACTCAACAAAACCTCTTACATATCAACTAGTCTCTTTGACAACAATCCAAGACTTATTCCTAATGCACATGGAAGAATTCAAATTGTTTCAAAAAAATACATCTACAAGAAATCAAAATTCAAAGGTGGCGCCATCTGCTATTTCTCTCCTTCACATTTGGCTCCATCAAACTCATTCAATATCCAATATATGATAGTAGACTTCACTCATTCCAAATGGTAAGTGAATCTGCATAAACTAGTTAATACATGAGACTAAGTCAAGCAAGGTCTCATTAATACATCGACCAAGTCAAGGTTTCTATTGCCAACAATCCAATTGCAAATCCATGCCATAAGTTGCATGTGATTCTCAATGATAATCAATTCATACTAGTAGTCATAATCTTATAAATCAGCTTCCAAAGACATGGTCTATATTGACCTTCAAGCCATAGTCTATATCGACTATAAGTCAGCCTTAATGATCGAATTTAATAATTAAGAGTTAGTTGATTTCAATCGACATATATAATATGTGTAATATATATATTATTATATATATATATTATTATATATATATATATATATATATATATATTAGTATAGACAAGATAGTACATAATAAACACATTATACTAAATGTGTGCGCACACACACACATATATATATGTATGTATGTATGTATATACCTCTATGTGTAAAGCCATTCACACTTACCATGATATTGATAAGTGTGTACATGTGGTATATCTATCCTTATGCATAACATGTCATTAGATCTCGTTGACATGCATGTGCATATATATAAACATACTTCCACATACATCCCAATTGTCCATGTGATTTTAATAGCACAAGAAAGATCTAAAAATATCAGACAGATAAACATCATCCAATGCATGCAAAAGTAAACAAGACTCAAATGTAGACATATTGACTAGGGATGATTTACATATTACCCTCAAACTGATTCAACTAAATCTTTCTAATGTGGTGTGTGTATATGCTCATATAGTTACTTTTACCAGTTACTCGACCAAGATCTTCTCCTGAGTGATACTTCTCCTCTGCTTGGAGGAATGGAACACATACTTGCATCCACTAATGCATACACATGATAGTCAATTGTTCACAATAATATGCAGTATGCATTAACATCTCCAAAGTTAGAATAATGATAATTCAATAACCTTTCATTCACATATATGTGGTATTTCTCCATGTATAACATCAATAGAGATAACATTCAAATGATACAATCATCAAATGATATAACATTCATATTGATAACAAGGTACAATTATATTTTCTTAATCTCCCAAATTCACATTACATCCATATTTACCCTATGTAGTAATAGTAACTAGTAACTATACATTTGGGGTGTAACATACTCCCCCCTTATGAATCATTGTCCTTGATGTCCTAAGGTATTATTCAAAACATAACAACTAACATTACATTATTCAACATTCTCAAAAGCACTGAGAATATGATGAATTTTTTTCTAAATTTCCACATAGTCCTCACAAGTAGATATGTCTTCTACATATTGGTCCCACTAGACCTTGCACTGCAAGACCTCTCTGTTACGTAAGTATAGCTTACGTGTTCCTAGCACCTTGATGGACCCGAGAGTTACTACCCCAGGGTCACATACGGTTTGTAAAGTAGTCCAATCAATTAAATGATTATCCCCTGGTATATACTTTTTAAGGTAGGACACATGGAAGACATTATGCATTCTGGAAAGAGCTAGTGGCAAAGTGATTCAATAGGCTACTGAATTCAATTCCTCTAGAATATCAAAGGGTCCAATGTAACATGGGGCTAACTTATAAGACTTTCCAAATTTAATGGAGCTTTTGTGAGCTTTCATTCTCAACAATACTTTGTCACCTAAGGAAAAATTATGGGGTACTCTCTTAGCATCAGCGTAGCTTTTCTGTCAATCATTAGCTTTAGCTAACCTTTTCTTAACTAATTTAACTTGTTCATCCATTTCTGCCAACATTTTTGGCCCAAGACTTACTCGATCCTCAAGTTTATCCCAACTTATAGGAGTTTGAAACTTTTGACCAAACAAAGCTTCAAAAGGAGTCATTTTAATTGCAAAATGATAAGAGTTGTAAGAAAATTCAACTAAGGATAAGTAATCCTCCCACTTGTACTACTGATCCATACAATACATCCTAAGTAGATCTTCCAAAACTTGGTTTACCCTTTCCATTTTCCCATTTGTTTCCAAATGATACACTGAGCTTATATTCAACTGAGTCTGTAGTGAAGAAAACAAGGTTTGCCAAAACCTAGAAGTGGCTCGTGCATCCCTATATGAAATTATGTTTTTAGGAATTCCATGCAATCTAAACACTTCCTGCACGAATTTTCTTGCTATAATAGGTTTCCCATCAGTTAAGTTCCCTAATATAAAATGTGCTACTTTTGTAAGCTTATCTACTACTACCATTATGGCATTGTGCTTATTCCTTGACATAGGCAATCCTTGCACAAAGTCCATACTTATGACTTGCCACTTTTTTTCTAGTATATCATGTGGGTATAACAAACCTATAGGATGATGATGCTCATATTTCACCCTTTGACACTTCACCACAAAACTAGTGGCATCTCCCTTCATTCCCTTCCAAAAGTGTAATGGTTTTACATCAGCCATCATTTTCATCATTCCAAGATTTCTGGAGTATGGTGCTTCATGTATTTCCTTCCATACCATATTTCTTAATTCCTTTATGTCGGGTACATACATTCTACCCTTATATCTACGGAGTCCATCAGGTTCAAATTGAAAACCTTCATACCTAGAATCTTGTGGATTATCAGTGAGTGCTTGCTTCACTTTCAAGTAATACTTGTCTTCCTTGAAATTTTGGAGTACTTTCCCCTTGAAACTAGTTTGAATTGTTACTATAGAAGCAATGTGTCATCTTCGACTTAATGCGTTGGTAACTCGATTTTGTTTTCCCTTAATATAACTAATATTAAAATCATAGTCAACTATGAACTCTAACCATCTTATTTTTCTTGCATTCAAATTAGGTTGAGTAAAAATGTACTTTAACCCATTATGGTAAGTTTTCAACTCAAAGGGTTCTCCTAGAAAATAGTGCCTCCACATTTGCAATGCATGAACTATAACTACCAACTCTAAATCATGCGATGCATAATTAATAATTCATCTTGTATGGTTTTAGCTTCCTAGATTCATAGGAAATTACTTTCCCATCTTGCATTAGCACACCTCCTAACCCTTCTTCACATGCATCTATGATAATTGTAAAGCTACCTTCAGGATCTAGTACTTTTAAGATTGGTGTGGTGGTTAATTTCTCGTTGAGTAGGTCAAAATCCTCTTGACACTTCTCAGTCCATTCAAATCTCTTTCCTTTCTTTTGCAAAGAGGTAATTGGAAAAGCGATTTTAGAAAATTTTGTGGCAAACTTCTTATAATATCCTACCAAACCAATGAAACTTCTTACCTCCGATATAGTCTTAGGTATAGGCCACTCAAATACTGCTTTGATCTTAGGCGGATCTACGACAAATTCTATCTACTAAAATCACACAACCTAAATAATGTACCCTCTTTTGGAAGAATGTACACTTGGAAAGTTTACAATACAACCTATGCTCTCTCAAATGTTGTAGGACCATTTCTAAATGCTTACAATGTGCTTCCTCATTTCTAGAATAAATTAAAATATCATCTAGAAAAACTAGTATAAATTTGTCTAGGTAGTCTCTAAACACACTATTCATAAGGTTCATGAATGTTGCAGGTGCATTTTTTAAACCAAAAGGTAAAATAGTGAACTCATAGTGCCCATATTTGGTTCTAAAAGTAGTTTTAAAGATTCATCTTTAACCTTCAATTGGTGATATCTAGATCTCAAATAAATTTTAGAGAATACGGCGAAACCTCTCATTTGATCAAAAAGGTCGTTAATGTGTGGCAATAGATAATTGTTCTTGACCGTAGCTTTGTTAAGCATACAATAATCGATGCACAATCGTAATGTACCATCCTTAACAAAGATGATTAGTGCTCCCCAAGGTGATACACTTGGTCTTATCAGTCCATTTGACAATAATTCATCCAATTGTCTCTTAAGTTCCATAAGTTCAGTGGTTTTCATCCTATAGGGTACCTTAGAAATAGGTTCTGACCCTAGAACAATATCTATAGAGAAGTCAAATATTCTTTTCAAAGGTAACCCTGGTAGTTCTCCTTTGGAAACACATCTGAAAATTTCCTTAATATTAGATACTTCTCCATATTCATTTTCCAAGTTTCATCTATTTCTCCATCTTCTAGTTCCTATAATATTTGGAACTTTGAATCATCCCTATCATTCTCAAGTTCTTCAATTTTTACGATGAAGATTTTACACCCTTTCTTCTTAGCTCTTATAAGTTGCATTGTTGTAATTTTTCAAACCTTCACCTCCATAGGTATCCCTTGGAATTTAACTTGATTTCCATAATCATCTAGACATTCTACAGTCTTAGCATGGAAGTCTACTATAGCCCTATGTTTCCACAACCAATTCATTCCTAGGATAAAATCATATGATCCTAGAGGTGTGACATAAAGGTTAACTTCTGTAGTAAAACTAGGTAGTTCTATCTTAGCCTCGAATAGACATTGATCCACCTTTGCTCTTGTCTTGTTTGCATACTCTACATTCCAAGACATTTTCATGTGTCCTGCCTTTCTAGATAATTTTTTAGCTATTCTAGGTGAAATGAAATTATCAGTTGCACCCTTATCAATAAGAATAGAAATAGGTAGGCCAAATAAAATACCTATTGTTTCGACTGGAGTTACTTGGTACTCTTCCTGTCAATTGTCCACCGTTGCATGTATCTTATACTGAAACATTGCTTATTGAGTGGGTAATGGATTACAATATGGTTGCAATCCAAAAGTTTTATTGGGATGCTCACTTGCATAGTGATCCCCTCTACATATAAAACATCCTTTAGGTGGTCCTCTTTTCCCTATGGTTTCTCCAAACTTATTGTTATTTTCACTAGCCTTATTGGTATTACCCATGCTAGAATCATTCTTGTTTTGATCTCTCCTAACCTCTTTTCCATTATTGTGGAATCTTTTACCTTTCTTCCTTGGAAAATTTTGTACTCATTCCTTCTTTGGAACTATCTTGTTAGGAACTTCCACATCTTTCTTTTGCTCTTTTCTTTCTTGGTGAGTGGAATTAGCTTTAAACTTTTGCTCTTGCTTAATTGCTCTCTCATATAGAAGATCCATTATTTTTGAACCATTCATATCCACTTCTCCTCCAATCCAACTATTGAGTCCCAATATAAATTTCCTAATGCAAAAGTGCTCATCTTTATGGTATATGGGAACATAGCACAAAAGTTGGGTGAACTTCTCCCAGTATTCGTTGACCGTCATGTTACCTTGCCTCAACTCCTAGAAATCAAAGAGTTTTTTGTCATAGTAAAGTTTTGGTAACCATCTTTTGTGGAAAATCTCATCAAATTCTCCCCAAGTCAGCTTCCATTAGTTGATGTTAAGTTCCAACTTCTTGTTCATCCACTAGTTAGAGGCTTCTCCTGCTAATTGATACGCACCCCATGCGGCTTTAGTAACTTCATCATAGTCTCGTATTTCAAAATACTTTTCCATTTGTACAAGCCACACCTCAACTTCATCACCTCCAACACTTCCATGAAACTTAGGTGGAATAACCTTCTTCATGTCCCTAGAAATTTCAAAAGCTACAAGCTTCTTATTCCTTTCCATAGATGGCATAGGTTATTTTTCCTTCTCATGATTATGGTTTTCACCATGCCCATGGGAAGAATTTTCTTCCTCCAATTCGTTAATGGGTAGTTCCTTTTCTACCCTATCCTTAACTCTTTCATGTTCAAGGTTAGCCAACCTTCCCAAGATTTGGTTAAGCCTAGCCTCTACTCCAGTGGTTCCTTGTCCAACCTCCTAGCTTCCATTGGGATTAGTTCGTGTCCTCAGCATGCTTATACGATAGGTTTTTACTTGAAATTTTTATCCATGTTAGCCTTAATTATGTTATCAATTATCTTATGGAAAACATAAAAGTAAAAATTCACATGTACACAATAATTCCACATAAGATTAAGCACATGCTTCTTTTGATAAAACGTAATTTTTATTCTTTTCTTGAGGATTTCAATATCCTTTGATTACATGGAGTGACTATTTAGATAGTCGAGTGGAGATTTTCCTTTGGGCTCACTCTCTGACACATAACTTAAATGAGTATAACCTATAGTCTGAGATAATTGTTGTTCCCTTTCTTTCTATTCATCTCTCATCTATTTGTACCTATCCCAAAAAGGATAATAACCTTCGTATTTATCATCTAATACATAGTTACAAGAAGCAATTTCAATATGGTGTTCATCAACAATGTAGTCTACACTTTTCACAGACATTTATTCATGAGACCATTTGTCATCTGGCAATGTCCTTGGTACATATCCCTCATAATCTTTACTCAAATAAATTGCTATGACTAACACTTTCTTCTGAAGGCATGTCCCTATAAAGTAGTAATGACTCAGACTTTTCTAGTGAGATGGATGGTAGGTAATTGTACATAGCCTCCTTCTTCATCTTCCTCTTCACATCATTGATTTGAGAAAGAGTGTGACTAAAATTTTTAGTGTCACTCAACTAGATAGCATTGTCGTAGTTGGTTCCCTCTGTGGTTCTATTGATGGCTTCTTTTTCCTTCTTGGCCTTCAAGTAATGCTCATTTCCGATTACTGACTTTCAAGCCATTAATCTGAGATGCACCATCCTAACAAAAGAAGTTTCACAACATTAGATAATGTTGGACAGAAAAATGACAAGCTCATAGGTTCCAGAGCTAAACCTAGTAGCTTTGATACCACATGTAACATACTAACCCTTTCTATGAAGTAAAAATTTCCAATTTTACCCTAAACGAGTAAATAAACAAGTAGCATGCCAATGTGAACAAAAAAATTTCTTTTCTTTATTGATAATTTCCAATCAAGATGAAAAACATAATACAACATGAATTATTTTTTGTTTCATAAATACATCAATGTAATAAAGCATACAATTACAAACATAGCTCAAAGAGCTCTAGAAAAAATAGTTGTAAGATGGTTTAGGAACCTTCCTTTCAAATCTTGGTTCTTTTGTCACTTGTTGTGGAGGAGAAGCATCACTCAAGAAATTTTTTGCCAAACACAAACTCATAATGTGGTCCCCCACACATCTATCATTCAATAGATGGCCCTTCCCTTCAACAAAGAGATTGGTAGAGTAACCGATAATGAAAACCAACTAAGCATAGTTTTGTGTCTTACATAACTAGAACTTGTAAAACCTACAATCCCTATCTAGCATGTAATATAGGATCATGGTGAGCTGACAATGTTTAGTCTCGGTAGTCACACAAACTAAGGTGGAGTCTCATACATACACACTACTTTGGCCAAGTGTTCTCATTTAGCACTTCAAATGAAGTCATCTATCACATACACTACTTAGGGTCGATTTGACTTAAGGCTATCTTAAGCTATGCATAGGTATTTCCTTCAATGGATAGTCCATCATCCTAGATAACCTACAACCATATTAATCTACTTGAAACAAACATACTTACCTTAGTAAGTACACAAGTTAGGTGTTTCCTTCTATGGATAATCCATCATTCCAAAGATAACCTATATATTGGGATAACCCTACTTGTAAGTATATATAATTCTCTCCCATACTGGATGACCTCTCCTAGGAGTATGCATAAGCTATCCTAGTTAAAACAATAACTTAGCTAAATGCACCATATGTGCTTATTGTGTTCAATCATACCTAGTATATAATACCTATGATAACACCCATCTCCTACTACAGAGTACATAAATACACAATATGAAAACAACATAAAAGCTTCAACATTCTTTTCAAAATAATCTACTTTCATTAATGCATAATCTAGAAAATACATCTCATCCACACAAGAAAGACACATCATTCAAAGTAAAATAACAAAGAAGAATGGATACCCATGCCTATTATCACTTATCCAAACTAAAGATAACAAAGCAACCTCTTCCAATAGCAACACCTTCTTAAGAAAATCACTATAATCTCCACCTTCCAAGTTGATAGCTTACTCCTCTCAAAATATAATCACCTCACAAACTATGAAAACTCTGTTCCTATCTCTCTCTCGATGCTAAACAAAGTATGGTTGGTTATAATGCAGAAAATAAGAATTGCAAAAGATGTATAATCTCTTGAAAGGATGCATCCCTCACAAAGAAATGGTTCAGCTATTTATAGAGCAACCAAGAAGCCACGAAGCCTATAGTTTAGGCATGTACAAAGACAAAAAGCTTCATGAAAATCAACTCAACATTAAGGTGGCGATAAACTAAGCTCAGACTCAACAAAACCTCCTATAGATTGACTAGTTTCTTTGACAGCAATCCAAGACTTATTCCAAATGCACATGGAAGAATTTTAATTGTTTCAATGAAATACATCTATAGGAAATCAAACTTCAAAGGTGGCGCCATCTACTATTTCTCTTCTTCACATTTGGCACCATCAAACTCAGTCAATAACCAATATATGACAACAAACTTCACTCATTCCAAATGGCAAGTGAATCCACATAAACTAGTTAATACGTGAGACTAATTCAAGAAAGGTCTCATTAATACGTCGACCAAGTCAAGGTTTCTACAGCCAACAATCTAAATGCAAATCCATGTCATAAGTTGTGTGTTATTCTTAATGATAATCGGTTCATACTAGCTGTCGTAAGCTTATAAATCAACTTCCAAAGACATAGTCTATATTAACCTTCAAGCCATAGTCTATATTGACTATAAGAGCCTTAATAATCGGCTTCAATAATTAAGAGTTAGTTGATTTCAATCGACGTATATAATATGTGTAATATATATATTATTATATATATTTATATATAATATATATATATATATATATTATATACATATATATATTATATACATACATATATATATATATATGTATGTATATAGACAAGATAGTACATAATAAACACATTATACTAATTGTGCACACACACACACATAGATATATATATACATATACATACATATATATATATATATATATATGTGTGTGTGTGTGTGTGTGTATATATATATATATATATGTATATATATATATGTATATGTATATGTATATGTATATATATATGTATATATATATATGTATATGTATATATATATGTATATGTATATATATATGTATATATATGTATATGTATATATATATATGTATATATATGTATATGTATATGTATATATATATATGTATATATATGTATGTATATATGTATATATATATGTATGTATATATATATATGTATATACCTCTATGTGTAAAGCCATTCATGCTTACCATCATATTGATAAGTGTGTATGTGTGGTAAATCCATACTTATGCATATATGTGTCATTAGATCTCGTTGACATGCATGTGCATATATATAAACATACTTCCACGTACATCCCACTTGTCCATATGATTGTAATAGCACAAGAAAGATCTCAAAATCTCAAACAGATAAACATCACCCAATGCATGCAGAAGTAAACAAGACTCTCAAATGCAGACATATCGACTAGGGATGACTTACCTATTACCCTCAAACTAACTCAACTCAATCTTTCTAATGTGGTGTGTGTATATGCTCAAATAGTTGTAACTTTTACCCGTTACCTAACCAAGATCTTCTTTTGAGTGATACTTCCCCTCTACTTGGAGGAATGGAACACATACTTGCATCCACTAACACATGCACATGGCAGTTAATTCTTCACAACAATATTCAGTATACATTAACATCTCCAAAGTTAGAATAATGATAATTCAAAAACCTTTCATTCACATATATGCAGTATTTCTTCATGTATAACATCAATAGAGATAACATTCAAATGAGACAATCATCAAATGAGATAACATTCATATTGATAATGAGGTACAATCATGTTTTATTAATATCTCGAATTCACATTACATCCATATTTACCGTATGCAGTAATAGTAACTAGTAACTATACATTTGGGGTGTAACACCTAACCTTATCCTCAACTCAAACTCTTATTCTAACTTTAACCTTGGCCCATTTCTAGCTCTAATCCTAAGCCCAATCCTAATCCTAATTTTATCTCTAACTCTAACCCTAATCTTAATTCTATTCCTAACCCTAATCTTAATTCTAACCCTAAGCCTAATACCAATACTAACACTAACACTAACCTTAATGCTAATTGTATGTCTAACCCTAACCATAAATCTAATCTTGATCGTAATCCTAATCATAACCCTAAGCCTAATTATATCTCTAACCCTAACCTTACCCTTGATCTTAATTCTATCTCTAATTACTAGCCCTAATCCTAATTATAATGTTAACCCTAACCTTAATTCTAATTGTATTTCTAACCCTAACCCTAATCCAAATACTAACATTAACCCCAACCCTAATCCTAATTTTATCTCTAACCCTAACTGCATCCCTAATCTTAACCCTCACCATAATTTGAAACCCTACTCCTAACCCTACCCATGAACCAAATTATATCTCTAATTGTAACCTTAATCCTATTCGTAATTCTAACCCCAACCCTAACACTAACCCTAACTCTAACCCTAATATTTTTTTCTTCCATGTGTTGTGAATGCTACTAGCTTATATATATTTATTAATAATATATATAAAATACGCTAAGAGATATCATTCTCCAAACGTCTATTATATATATTTTTATCAATTTCTCACATAAAAGTATAATAGATGTCTTGAGAATGATATCTCTTGACTTATTTTATATATATTATTAATAAATATATATAAGCTAGCTTATATTTATTCATATAAGTGATTTTATTTCTGGTTAGTCTTTTGTATTAAAGAATACAATATTAATCAACCAAAGCTTTAAATTTAAAAACATAAAAAGATGATTGATATGTGCTACAAATGCATCTGCCTATCTAAGGAAAAAACAATACTAGCGGAGAGAAGCCGATACGTAAGTGGGGGCCCTAACATGTGATGGGACATGCGCTCATTGGGGTCCACACCTATACGTCGGTCCTCCACAACTTAAAAAAAAATTCTTTCATAAATAGGCACGATGACATCAAACATAAATCAGATTTAAAATGCACTTAATAACATTCATTTCAAAACAAAACAAGTACACGTTGGCAACCAAACATGATGAAGTGTATCCAACTAGTATCTTACATATAACAAGTAGCATTCTAACATGGAATTTAAACAACCCAAACATTAAGACATGCACCCTTCCTCGTAAAGTGGTAAACCCAATTGTCGCACCAATGCAGGCGTCACTTTCACATTAATCACAACTACACAACATAAACAAGGTGTCAAGTCAACAACATTCAAACCCATCCAACCCATCTTTGACCGACTAGCGAACCCATTACAACAATCTTTCCCATTGTAGCATAACCAAACCAACACACAAATGCATTTGTCGTCCCTTCAACCATAAGACCTACAACACGTATTAGCTTCAATCTATCTCATCTCACCAAGTAGGATGCACACGTATTGGAGCCAAAGATAAATATCCCACTTGCATCCATTTAACAGTCATGTAAGGCCACCATTATTCAAAAACAAAACATGGAAACAATTTCAAACAATCCACCAAACCAATCAAGTCAAGAATTAATGGCTGAAATAAAAAAAACTTCAATTCATATGAAACATAATTCAAATTCAAAATAGGACAACAATTTATTTCACCACACCAAACAAGCATCAATCAAATTCAAATAATTCCCAATATAAATAGCTGTGAAAACCTTCAAGTATTCACTTATTCTATAGTGAGTGACATAAGAAAAGGAGTGACAAGCACAAAATTCACCGAGTTAACATCAAGGGGAGGCAACAACTCAGATTTCAGTGCACCAGCATCCATATTGCTCCAGGTTTTCCTTTCACACTTTTCCATTCGTTTACTTTATATTGTTCTTCATTATATCCATTATTGTTTTCCATTTGTAAGCTTTATATTGATCTTCATTACAACCATTATAGTCATAGGTTTTTATTTATGTTTCCCTAGGGTTTATATTCCAAATATTACAATCATAGGTGTTTCTTTATCTATCGCTAGGGTTTATATTGCAAATATTGTAGTCATAGGTTAGCATATGTGTTCCATAGGGTTGATATTGCATATATTATAGTCATGGTTTACCATTTAAAGCTTTCCCTAGGGTTCATTTGGCAAATATTATTGTCATTCGTTAGCATATACATTCCCTAGGGTTTATATTGAAAATATTATAGTCACAATTTACCATTTATGTTTCCCAAAGGTTTATATTGCAAATGTTACAGTCATAGTTTACTATTTCAGTTTCCTTAGGGTTCATACTACAAATATTATAGTCATATTTTACCATTTTTGTTTCCCTAGGGTCTATATTGAAAATGTTACATTCATAGTTTATCCTTTTTGTTTCAGTAGGGTTTATATTGCAAATATTATTGTCATAGTTTAGCATTCCTATTTTATAGGTTTTGCATTATCATTCACTCTGCTTACGTAGTCTCATAGGTTCTGCATTATTGTTTATATGGTAAATATTAGTCATACCATTTATGTTTCATATGTCCTACATTATCATTCACTCTGCTTATCTTATTCTCATAGGTTTTTCATTATCATTCACTCTAGTTATCTTATTCTTATAGCTTCTGCATTGTCATTCACTTTGGATATCTTATTCTTGTATGTTATGCATTATCAGTCACTAAGGTTTCTATTTTTATTAGGTTTTTTTTTCATCTTTTTCATTGGTTTCACTTCATCAATTCACAAATATCTATGCCTGTCAATGAGTTCGTCATAGACAAAATATGTGAGCTTTGTTAAAATCTTACTGTTTTTCATTTGTAAGCTTTTGATTGTGTCATAGTTAAAACATGAGTGTGTTTTCACTTTGTTGTGCATGAGTGTGTTTTCACTTTGTTGTTCATGAGAATGTTAATGTTGTAAACTCTTAAGAGATATGAGATGTTCTTAAACTCTTTTTAAAAAAAGGGGTAAAAATTTATTGAATCAACCAACAAAGTACAACAAGCAGGGGCCTCCAGCCTAGAAGAGAAAACAACAACAACAAAAGAATCCCCCAAAAGGGGCACAACTAATCATCCATATCATCCTTGACCAGACTCTCAAGAACATGAACACAATTCGAAGGCAAGTGAATGCAATCTCTCACCTTCCATCCCTCCAAGCGATCAAAATCCCACTTAGCCAGGTAATCAACAGTCCTATTCCACTTGTGGGGAACATAGCAGAAAGAGACTGCATCCAGAGAAGCACTCAAACTAAGAAACTATATACCCAGCACAGCCAGATGCCAATCCACATCCTCCATTTGTTGTAAATTCAACATATCCACTACAACCTAGGATTCAGACTCACAAATAATCTTGCTCCAACCCAAAGCACATCCTCTTTCAAGAGCCAAGAGGACAACAAGAGCCTCCATGTAGTTATTGGTCTGAAACCCCTTATATTTTGAGAAGAAGAAAATAACCTTACCAGAGTTATCCCTGCCAATTCCTCCAACCCCAGCATGCCCGAGATTTCCCCTAGAAGACCCATCAGTATTGATCTTAAGAGCCCCTAGAGGGGGGGGACCACTTTCCCTCCCTGCAAACCTTCCTTTTAGCTTGCCTACTTCTAACCTATTGTTTCTTACAAAAAGCATCACTAGAACCTGCACAAAAAAAATCAAATTTTGAACCACTCGCACATCTCCAGGAAAAATTTCCTTAGAGAGGTCACACTTCATAGCTAGGGTCTCCTGGACCATATTTATAACTTGTAACCACACCTGTTGCACCATCTTCAGCTTACCCTAAAAAATCTTGTGATTTCTTTCCAACCACACCTGCCAGATAATAAATCCTGGACCAATATCCCAAGCCACCTTAAGAAAGGGGGTCTTAGAATGGAGTCTACCAAGACTATTCCAAAACTCAACCAGAGAGCTAGCATGAACACAAGCATGCTCCCAATCTTCCCACCACCAATACCAAATCGCCCTGGTGAAAGAGCATTGTAAAAAGAGGTGCGAGCAATTTTCTTCACTTTTATTACATAAAGCACATATAGAAGGCCCATAAAAACCCCTCTTCTGAAGATTCTCCTAGGTAAGACATTTATTTTGCACCACAAGCCACAAGAAAAAATTACATTTGGGCCAAGTTGACTTATTCCAAACTTGCTTCCACCAAGCAATGTCCATCTTATCAAAAGTTAGTCTTTCCAACTCTTGACAACTAGAGGCCACAAAAAAATTTCCCTTCGGATTAGGTCCCCAAGTGAGGATATCAACTTCTCTCAAAGAGTTACACACTCTACCTACAAGAATCCTAGCAAGAGTCTCCCTCTCACCCTCAAAGCCCCCTGGAAGCCATTCACGAGGTTCTTTCCATTTGGCTACCTCACCACGACCCACCCTTAAAAAAACCTTAAAATTTTCAACGTTACTCCAGTCTGTTGCTATCACAAAGAGGTTGAAGGAGACAAGATAGGAGGGAAACCATCCCAAGAATCCTCCCAGAACAAGGCTTTTGAACCCCTATTACAAATCCAGAAAAGACCCTTTTTAACTAACTGTGCTCCTCTCTTCAAAGTATCCCAAATCATGGATCCCCTTCCCGACAAATTGTTTCTTGATACATTGATCTAGGAGGATCTATGAACCTTGAAAAATAAATTGTCTCTAATGCTCAGGAATTCGGCACCATGGCATAGAGCTCAAAATCCTAATTCCAACGCAACTTGAATGGGCTCAAAAGGAGTTTGCATGCCCAAGTTACAGTTGGTCAAAGTTGGGGTCAAACAGGAACCAAGAGGCCGTCTAGAAAGGTGAAAAAAATGATCATCTCAAAATTTAGTGTAATCAGCATCTAGACGAAGAGCTCACTGAGATGATCTTTACAACGCTTGTTTCATTGAAAATGGAGCATGTATGCAGAAGATATCATCAATCAAAGTTGCAATTGACTAGGTTGACCAGGGTACAAATGATGATGTCAACATGACGTTAGCATGCTAACGTGGACCAATCCTAGTGTGGCACATGGCAGTCGATGGTGTAGATGACATCATCCATATGGACCAATCATAGATTGACACGTGGCATCCATACAATGATGTGGTAGGTGACATGTCTCGGTCGACATGGCAGAGATGACATGGCAAACTGTATCAGTCGTACATTGATGTGGATGCCGACGTGGGTAGTGATGTGGATGTTGATCTGTGCACTAATTGGACGGCTGATGTGGATCTTGTTGGTGGATGAAATCATGCCACATGGCATATCATCTGGGTGCCACGTGGCAGCTCTCTCTATCTCCTTTGGTGTCATTTTTTTGTTTGTTAAAAAGTGGTGAACGGGGGGGATCGAACCTACAATGATGTGGCAGGTGACATGTCTTGGTTGACATGGAAGAGATGATGTGGAAAACTATATCGGTCGTACATTGATGTGGACGCCGACATGGGAAGTGATGTGGATGCTAATGTGTGCACTGATTGGATGGCTGATGTGGATCTTGTTGGTGAATGAAATCATGCCACGTGGCACTTCTCTCTCTATCTCCTCTGGCGTTGTTTGTTTGTTTGTTAAAAAGTGGTGAACGGGGGGGATTGAACCCCCCACCTCTCCTTTGCAAGATATCTGATCCACCATTGCACCACATGATTTGCGCTTAAATAGTTAAGGTGTTCGGTTTGTTTTGATTTGAAATTTGTTGAAATCAGTGGAAAAAATTGGTGGCCAGTGGGAGTTGAGCCCCAACCAGCTCGGGTGATAAAATCCTATTACACCGCTAATCCATTGAATGGCTTTGGTTATGTCATGGCGTCAGTTGGTTTTTTATTACATTATTATAACCAATTGCCTTAATTTAAAACAAATAACCCTAAATTTAAAAAGAGTATAATCTTCCAATCATTTTTAAAGGATTAAAACAACCCCCCAAAACAACAAAAGCCCGAAGATGAAAAATTTAAGGGGCTCAAATAAAATGAAATAATACTAGGAGGATTTTTAATGATTTTAATATGAGATTTTAAAGATTTACTTATGAAAATAGGGGGATTATGTGATTTTGTAAATCATTTGGTTGTAAACCAAATTGAGCAAATCTCATGTATAAAAGGGGAGTGTTAGGAGGCATTGGGCATCACTTGACTTGGAGAATTATCTCCTTGAGAGGATCTCATTATTCTTTTCAACCAAGTATCCTATTAAGAGGATTCTTTAACTTGGAAAAGAATTGCAGATTTGTACAAGCTTTTAAAGCTTATTTTTTAAAGAGATCGTCCTTCTAACGATGAGAGCGGGGTCATAGGTGAGAGTTGTTTTCTTGAATCCTTTTTGTAAGGAGAAGGTAGTTCTTTTGTAACCTGTGACAAGGTCCTTGAGTCTTTCAAGAGAAGGAATAGATCAATTTGTTTTCAAGCGAATCCGGAGACGAAACCAATACTGGTGAACTTCGTTATCAACTTGCTCCTATTATTTGTTTTGTGTGTGTTATTGAAATTACTTAACTGTTGAAAGAGCTCAGTAGATTAATGATTTAAATTTGCACATTGGGTTTGAATCATTGATTAAAGTTCTTTTTTTAGATTTGGACTTCAGTAAGTCATTTTTACAAATCTAACTAAGTGAACTTAGTTAAGTGCTCACTAAAGTTTATGGATCAAGTGGTATCAGAGCAGTTTTTGAGCTCGTTTTGCAGTTGTTTAGTGTTTGTTGATTGCAAGATGGCATCTGAGCAAGGAGAAACATCCAGAGTGACAATGACTACATCTATGGTAGAATATTTCTTCACTATGAAGAAGATGATTGAAACTCTCTACCAAGATCATCGTGAGAAGTATGATAAGATACAAAAGCTGGAGGAAGCAAACCATCGCATGCAAACAGAGAATGTGAAACTCGAGTAGTTGCTTGAAGAAGCTAACACTGAGAAGCAAAGACTATAGGTGTTGCTACAAGAGGTCCTTGAGGAGAAGAATAGGAGAATTCCTACTGTATCAGAGAATGCTCACATATGCACCTTCTATCTACATATCAAGGATACTTCTTCCTCGTACTCCGTGCTTACCTTGACTAATAGTTCAGGGCATCATCGACAATGAAGCCCGTTGAAAAAAGTCTTGTGGTGAGATTGACTTGCAGTCATGAATGGGCTAATCCTTGAGGTGCAGAAAGATGTGCTTTCTATCAGCAAATGGAGTACCTGAAGACCCTCAACATGCCTGATAACGGCGGTAGTTATCTAGAGCCATCTTCTGCATCAGGTTAGAAGAACCAATGGAGGATGAGAACTCTTTCACACATTTTGAAAAGCACATCAAGGGCATTGGAACAAAGTTGCTTACCAAAATGGGATACAGTAGGAAAGGCTTGGGCACCACTAAACAAGGCATCATCAATCCTATCAAGGTCAAGAAAAGACCTCATTTTCAAGGATTGGGAGAAACTGGAGAATCCTCTAGAGCTTGAAACTACTGCATCCACTACAAAATCAATAGGCATTGGGATGAAAAATGTTGGAAGTTGCACCCAGAGCTTCATCGTTCATCAAGGTCCATCGAGAAATCAACCCATCAGGAAGTTGAAAAAGCGAAGGTGGAACCTGAGGGTACTATCCCTATGGCAGAAGAACCAAAGATGGAGTATCCAGTGAAGGAAATTTCCTTTGAACAACTCCGTAAGAGTTGGGAACACCTTTCATCTAAATAGTTGTATCAGCTTTGTGTGTGTTACCATTTTTCATTTTGTAGTATGGTAATATGTTGTTGATATCAAACTAGTGTGGTTTGGAGTATAAGACTCTCAATAAAATTGTTTGCAAGTATTTGTAAGTTGTATTACTCTAAGGTTGAGATTTTTGTAAGGCTCTTGAAGCCATATCTCTTTTAATCCAAAGGAAAATACTTGATGACTTCTTACTGCAAGATAGAGATTTGTTACTTGCAGTTTTCTTGTACATTTCTTTCAATGCGAAGCTTCTATTGAAGAGCACTTTGGGAGAGGTGGAAGACCATCTACACAAGTTACGACTAGTCAAATTTGGGGTCAAACAAGAACCAGGAGGTTGTCTAGAAAGGTGAAAAAAATGATCATCTCAAAATTAAGCGAAATTGACATCCAGATGAAGAGCTCACCAAGACGATCCCAATGATGCTCATTTTTGTTGAAAACGGAGCACTTACGTGGAAGATATCATTAGTCAAAGTTGTAGTTGACCAGGTTGACCAAAGTACGAATGATGATATCAACATGCTGACGTGGACCAATCCTGGCATGACACGTGGTAGTCAACGTGGTATATGACATCATCTGTATGGACCAATCATACATTAACACATGGCATTTGTACAGTGACGTGGCAGGTGACATGTCTCGATTGATGTGGCAAGTTGTACCGGTCGTACGTTGATGTGGACGTGATGTGGGTAGTGATGTGGATGATGATGTGTGCATTGATTGGATGACTGACATGGATCTCATTGGCGAATGAAATTGTTCCATGTGGCACATCGTCTGGGTACCATGTGGCACCTCTCTCTCCCTCCTACAACATTTTTTTGTTTATTAAAAAGTAGTGAACAAGGGGGATTGAACCCCCCACCTCTCCTTTGCAATACATCCAATCCACCATTGCACTGCATGATTCACACTTAAACAATTAAGGTGTCTAGTTTGTTTTGATTTGAAATCCGTCGAAATCGATGGAAAAAAATGGTGGTCGACGGGAGTTGAACCCTGATTGGCCCGGGTGATAAAATCCTATTACACCGCTAAGCCATTGAATGGCTTTGGTTATGTCATGGCGTCAGTTGGTTTTATTACATTTTTTAAACCGATTTCCTTAATTTAAAAAAAAGAACCCTAAATTTAAAAAGAGTATAATCCTCCAATCCCTTTTAAAGATTAAAACAACCCCCCAAAACAAAAAAAGCTCGAAGATGACAAATTTAAGGGGCTCAAATAAAATGAAATAATACTAGGAGGATTTTTAATGATTTTAATATGAGATTTTAAAGATTTACGTATGAAAATAAGGGTATTATGTGATTTTTTAAATCATTTGGTTGTAAACCAAATTGAGCAAATCTATGTATAAAAAGGGAGTGTTAGGAGGCATTGGGCATCACTTGACTTGGAGAATTATCTCCTTGAGTGGATCTCATTCTTCTTTTCAACCAAATATCTTATTGAGAGGATTTTTTAACTTGGAGAAGAATTGTAGATTTGCACAAGCTTTTAAAGCTTATTTTTTAAAGAGATCGTCCTTCTAACAACGGGAGTAGGGTCATAGGTGAGAGTTGTTTTCTTGAATCCTTTTTGTAAGGAGAAGGTAGTTCTTTTGTAACCTGTGACAAGGTCCCCACATCTTTCTAGAGAAGGAATAGATCAATTCATTTTCAAGCAAATCCAGAGACGTAGCTAATACCAATGAACTTCGTTATCAACTTGCTCTTGTTATTTGTTTTGTGTGTGGTATTACAATTACTTAACTGTTGAAAGAGCTCAATAGATTAATGATTTAAATTTGCACAGTGGCTTTGAATCACTGATTAAAGATCTTGTTTTAGATTTGGACTTTAGTAAGTCAATTTTGTAAATCTAACTAAGTGAACTTAGTTGAGTGAGTGCTTGGTAAAGTTTACGAATCATACATATTTCCCATCTACTCCACCAAGATACTTAACATTAAGGATTTTAGCCCATCCATGATCCCGGCTTATGCACCATCTCCAAAAAATCTTAGCAGCAAGAGCTCTACCATTCAAGCTCATTTTCTGCAAACCAAGGCCACCATCCTGCTTTTATCTACAAACACAACCCCATTTGACCAGACTCCACTTAGAGGAGAGCAAGTTACTTGTCCATAAAAACTGCCTAAAAAGAGCATTGAAATCCTTAATGAAGCCAGTCGGGGTAGTCTGCACAAAACACCTGTAGATAGGAAGTGTCTAGACCACAGACTTAAAAGAGTCATTCTACTTGCTGTTGAAAGCCACCAATGGGTCCAATGACACCTTACTTCAAAAATTATCCAAAATTTCCCGCCACACACCCCCTGGCCTAAAAGAGGGATTCCAAGGTACACAAAAGGAAGAGTTCCAATTTGAAACCTCAAGATTCGAGCAATCCAAGCTTGAATAGGAGCAGGGGTATTGAAGAAAAAAATATGGGACTTTTCTTCATTAATCTTTTGTCCTAAGGCTTTCACATAAAAATCCAAAGCTCTTCGGAAACTAATTGCCTCTTGAATTCTTGCTGAACCCATAAAAGAAGTGTCATCCACAAATTGGAGGTGTGAAGAAGGAGGAATGCCATGCCCCTACTTCCAACCCTGAATCAAACCCTACGTAACTTGAGACTTGATAAATCTTCCCAGACCTTCAGCCATCAGAATGAATAGGTAAGGAGAGAGGATCCCCTTGCCTAAGGCCCCTAGATGTACCAAATAAGTTTGTAGGTTCACCATTAATCAAGACAACAAAAGAGGGTGAAGTAATACAATTCATTAGCCAGCTAATCCACTCACTCCCAAAACCAAAGGCCTTGAGAAATTTTTGCAGAAAACTCCATCTGACCCTATCATAAGCTTTGGCCATGTCCAGCTTCATGAACATAGCTTTCTCCTTAGAGGCAGCCATAGAATGCAATGCCTCTGTAGCTATGATAATCCCATCCAAAATCTATCTTCCTATAACAAATCCTCCTTGCTCCTCAGAGATTAGATTACTAAGCCATGGCTTTAACCTTGCAACAATCAATTTTGTGATTATTTTGTATGTCACATTGCATAGTGCAATAGGTCTAAAGGAGTTAAGAGAGTTAGCTCCTTCCTTTTTTGGAATGAGGGCAAGGAAGGTTGCATTCAAAGCCTTAAGCATTTGCTTATTGCTAAAAGACTCTTGCACCACTTCAAAGAGGTCCATCTTGACTATATCACAGAAAGCATGAAAGAACTCTATAGGAAAACCATCATGTCCTGGGGCTTTACCCTTTTTCATTCTAAACACCATTGCTTCTATCTCATATAGTGAAATGAGCTTAATGAGAGCCTCATTCATTTCAGGAGTGACAATAGATGGAATGCAATCAAGCACCAAATCCTCCTCAATCCTAGCAACACCCGAGTCTTCTAAAAATAGACTCCCAAAAAATATAGTAGCCTCAAGAGCAATCTCCCTACGAGAGGAAATCAGAGTCCCTTCGACCGTCATGAGAGAATTGAGAGAACTCCCATGTCTTCTATCCTTTATAGTGTTGTGGAAGAACTTACTATTTTTGTCCCCTTCCTGGAGCCAATCAATCCGAGCCTTTTGTTTCCAATAAATCTCCTCCCGTAACTCCCATTCCTCCAATTCTCCTAGCACCACAGCTTCTTCTCCATATAACTCATCAGACAGACCCTGCTCTCTAATTTAATGAGTAATAGTGTCCACCCTCAGCTGAAAATCTCTTTTAGTTGCAAAGAGGTTTCCAAATCACACCATGTTCCACCTTTTCAGCTTAAACTTAGCATACTGCAATTGCTTGACAAAGGAAAACATAGTTGTGTCATAAGCAGGCTTCCCTTCCCTCCACCAAGCAAGCATATGATCCTGAAGAGAAGCATCCCTCAGCCACATAAGCTAAAAATTAAAAGAGGGATTCTTTGTCATTCAAAAATTAGAAGCAAACAAAAGAATTGGCCAGTGATCTGAACCTCTCCAATCCAAAATCTTTGATCTAGTATTCCAAATATTTTCCATCCAGAAGTAGGAGATAAGAAACCTGTCCAATCTTTTTTCTATCGCATCCGCTCCACATCCTCTATGATTCCAAGTGAACAAACTATTGGAAGGTGTAATATCCACAACCTTCAAACTCTCAATGTTACTCCTCAAAAGACCTGCAAAAGGGTTGAGCCTAGGATTACCTCCTCGCTTCTCTTCCAAACTTAAGACTGCATTAAAATCTCTTGCCATAATCTAGGGGAAAAAAGGAGAAAGAGAATGAACATATCCTATATGTGACCAAAGCAAAGCTTTTCTCATGAAATCAATTGGAGCATAAACATTAGTAAATAGAAGATTCTCACCAGTTTTGCAACAAGTGGCCACCAAGGAGATAGAAGACCTGCTAGAGACCCACCAAAGTGGGACTAGCTTGCGAGAATCCCATAAAAGAGCCAAGCCTCCAGAAAATCCTTGAGCGCCAATGCATTGAAAAAGACATCTAGGTCAAATCTTAGCAGTCGTGTAAAACATCCTATCAATAGATAACTTAGTTTCCTAAATAAAAACTACCTCAGGAGAATAAGACTTAATCAAATCCTGAATAGCCTTTTGTCTAGGGATGTTATTCAACCCCCTTACATTCCATGAAATAACAATCATTTCTAAGATAGAGAAAAGAGAGAATCCATAGTCTTCACCGAACCAGACTCCACTAAAGTCTATCCCACTAACTTCACCTTTTCCCGATCTTTCTTCCTCCCCACCTTAAGAGGCTTCTCCGAAGCATATTTTTTAATGGCTTTTTGATGAATTCCTAAAACAAAAGGGGAACCCCTTCCTTTATTCTCCTCCTGTCACTCTTTCCCAGTGCAAGACTTAGAACGGGTAGGAGCAAAAATCTCCTGTAATTCCTTGCATCCAATTGCTCCCAACTCCTCCATAGGCCCTACGGAAGTATCTGTGTCCATCTGCACCCCAACCACTTCCTCCTATGGATCGATCTGAATGCCATTGTTCTCATCCCCACCAATTTCCCCTACCTCCAAAAGATCTTGGCCAACATGCATATTAGCAATGGTTCCATCAAACTGTTCCAAATCATTGAGAGCATCAAACCTATTGAAAACCTCATTTGCTTGATTGTCCTTAAAGGTCCTCTTTTGACCCTGACCTTTATTATGAGCTCTTTCCAGAATGAAACCCTCCTTATCCTCCCTCATGGGGGATTTCCCTTTATCTTGATTAAGAGGTGTGTTGGTCGACCCCATTTTTGAATCCCTTGCAGGTTTAGGTTTGGGAAACATCCTCTGCAAATTCCGATATTCATGACAAAATTGATAAAGAAATGGTAATGTTTCATAATCAATTTGTTGAATCCACGAGCTTGATCCCAACTGAATTTCCATGGAATCAGGAAAGAGCTTATTCAAATCAATTTCTACACATACCCAAGCATAGGTAATTACCTTCTTTTCCATAGTCTGTCTTGAAGGACCAACTGGTTTTCCAAGCTGGCTTGCGACTAAACTGAAAATGTCCTCTCTCCAAAATTCGAAAGGAAGCCACAGTCACCGCACCCAAATCGGAACCCATGAAGGAAGCTCTTCTGTAGGATTAAATCCAACATGCCAGACCTTAATGTAAATCCCAACTTGATTGTAGAAATAGGGCCCTCCTTCAAAAACTTTATTTTTGTCTAACATGCAAGTAAAAACCACTTGAAAATAGCCATTAGCCACCAGCATTATGTCCATATCCCCCTCTGGACACCATGTACGATGAGCCCATGACTCCAGAAAGGGAAAAGACACCCGAATCCCCAAAAAATTACAAATAAAAGTGTGTTTTGATAGGTAATTGTTGTCATCCACAATAGACTCATGCTGGATCTCAACAACAGGCCTATTGTCACTTTTCGCCAGGCACCCATTCACCTTTGAAGGCCTAAAACCTCCAAGCAGAGAAGAAGGATCTCCCATTCTAGAACTATTCTCACCAAAAATTGGATTCTCATGCAACATCACTAAAGGATTGCTTCCTGCCACCGTATCCTTAAAAGACATACTCATCCTGCCAGATGAAACCCCTCTCGAAGCCATTGAAGGCCCCAAATAGAGAACCTCGAAGAGCCCAAACCATGCTTGGGAAAAGCACAAAAAAGTAGCACCAGACCACCCTCCGCTACGAATCAAACACCAAGAAGAACAAAAACCCACCCAAAAACTCTAGAAATCACCCCAAAACACCACCTGCAACCAAAGAAGAGCATATGCAAAGGTAGATAAACAAAGAATGTAGCAGAAAATAACCCCTCCCTTCACCTAGAAACTTCCCCCCACACCCCTAAACAACAAACCACTGTCGATCCACAATAGAGAAGGTGCATGCAAATAGAGGAACACAGCATGTAGCCACATCCTTCACAGGCTATAGGCTACCATGCCCGCATAGCACCAACGCTCTTCAACCCATGACATCATTTTTTCATCTTATTAAACTCTAACTCCCTTGCATAGTTTGTAATTTTTTGCTTCTTACTTGTCTATTTCCTTATGTAGCTCACTCTAGAATAGATGTAACTCTCTAAACTATTAGAATAGATTATCTGAATTGAAATGCAACAAACTAAAAAGATAACACATACAAAAACTAAATAATCTTTTGTGCAAGTGTCACTCTCTTCATACATATAAAGATAATTGTTCAAGCATTTGTGTTTCATAGTTTACCATTTATGTTTCATTGGTTTTGCATTATCATTGACTCTGGTTATCTTATTCTCATATGTTATGCACAAACTAATTATTCTTTTGTTCAAGCATCATTGTTTTGATTGTACTTATTCTGTGTAGGTGGCTAATGGCAATACAGTGGTGACCCGTACTAGGAACAAAAAAAAGAAAAGAGCAACGACAAGGTTGCCCTTCAAAAAATGATGAGCTAGATTCCCCCCTGAAATAGATCATGTTGCACAAGTAGATGAGGTTTCTACTCCTCAAATACCACAGATTGAGGTTACTACACCTCAAATACCGCAGAAGGTAAAACAAATACAAAAGCTGTGGTCTTCGGATGACATGAAAAGGGCACTCTATGACATTGAAGAGAATGACATGTCGATAAGGGGGATTCCAAAAAGTAGTAAATCCCAACAACCACACTATCCAAATGGCTAGGGGGTCTAACAACAACTTCCAAGAAAGGTCCATCAACAGTCCTCAGTGAAGAGGAAGAACATCTTATTGTGGAATGGTGCAAGCAAATGGTTGATATTGGTCATGGTCGTGAGATAGTCAATCTTAAGTCTGAGGTTGCTCAAATATGTCAGAATAGGCCAAACCCTTTCACCAATGGGTTCCCAAGGAAGTCTTGGTGGACATGCTTCAAGCACAAACATCCTGAACTTGCATTACGAACTGTTGAAGGCCTAGACAAAGATAGGGCATTCAATCTTAGAGCTAATGTTGTAGCTGCATTCTACAAAACACTATCTGCAACATATGAAGCCATGCCATATGGTTCTGATCATATATGGAATTGTGATGAAACTGGCATCCAAGAAGGCAAAAATGGGTCCATGAAGGTGCTCGCAAGAAAAGGTAGAAGGAATGTCTCTTATATTATCCCAAAGAGTCGTGAATGGAAAACCATTCTATGTTGTGTCAATGTTATCGAGCAGAGCATTCCAGGATTCTACTTGTTCAAGGGGAGTGTGAATATAGACAATTACATCATAGACTGTGAACTAGGTGCTTGCATGGAAACCCAACCCCATGCATGGATGACGAAAGACTTGATCATAGATTGGTTGACCCACTTCAAAACCTCAGTTCCAAGCGGTGTCTCACCCACCAATACGGTCTTGATGATCTTTGAAGGCCATGGAAGCCATGTAGCACTCGAAACCATCTAGGAAGCAAGAGAAAATGGTGTAGATTTATTAACATTTCCATCACACACATCACATAAGCTACAGTCGATGGATGTGAGTGTGTTTACACCTTTTAAAGCTTACTTCAAATTAGAACATGTATATTTTTTGTCAAGGTTTCCAAACACTGAAGTGAGGAGGAGAGAACTTGCAATGTTAGGCAACAAAGAAATGAAAAGAGGTTTGAAAGTTGACAACATCAAAGTTGGGTTTAAAAGGATTGGTATATGGCCAATGAATCCTAATGCACTTGTCAACAACATGCATCCTAGTGAGACATTTTTGGTCAGCGAGAATGTTGATGCAGTTGAAAACATTCTTAGCCTTTCAAGACTTGGTCTATCAAGCGATGATGTCATAGTATTGTAGTCCACTCTTCCAAATGGACATTTGCAGACTGCAACAAAAACACAACACTCACCTCATAGTTGTCCTACTGAATCAATTACACAAGTGGTGGTTAATGAACACACCCCGCCCATGGTAGACAACCTCGTTGATCAATTTAGGGAAAGTTTACATCTTCCATCACAACAAAGCCAACCATCTTGGTTGGTTGAGGGAGAAATGAACTTGGACATTGATTTGGAAGTCCCAAAACAACAGGATACCTATACTTTCCCATCACCACCACCAGAAATTGACCCTTCTCAAGTTGTGCAATTCAGATTTACGAGGCAATGAAGATGTACTAGAGGGCTCATAGGTAGTGGAGGAGGTCATTTGCACATATTCAGATGGTCCAGAAGAAACACAAACAGTTCCGCATATCAGCAAGTTCCTCAAGCTACCTGTGCACACTGTTCGTCCAAAGAAATCCAAAGCTAGTGCAATTCAAATTAGCAAAAAATATCAATTGTTGACAACAGATGACTACATGATGTTGTTAATGGAGCAAGAGAAAAGGAAGAAAGAGGTCAAGGAGATAAAAGCAAGAAAGAGACAACATAGTGAGGAGAAAAGGGCGGCAAAAATTGTGGTAGCGGAGTTGAAGGAGAATGCCAGAATTGAGATGGAGATATTGTGAAAAGAAAAAGAGTAGAAAAAATTACAACAGAAAAAGGATAGAGATGCGAAAAAGGAGCAAGAGAGGCTTCACAAGGAACATGACCAAAAGGAAAAGAGATTGAGGAGGCACATAGGGCTTTACAAAGAGAGAGGTGGTTAAGGAACCCTTCTAATCCATTGTCTCAAAGTAATGGAGTCTTCCTTGATATTCTCAACATGAATATCCCTCATTTCTCCACAGCAATGAATTATTCAAGCCTCTCCCAATCTAACTTCAGGGGCACTCAATATTCATATCAATTTGGCACTCAGGATGTACAGATGTGTTCACCATCGCCCCCAACACATGTCACTTGCACCTAATTTACCACTCCAAGTCCCACTCATGTATGCAGCACTCCTCATCGAGTGGAAGGGGACAAGAACATGGCGAGTGGCACCCCAACCAGCCAAGATCCATTTCCCAATAGCAGCAACTAGATGCTTCCCTTCTTTTTTTTCACATGCAATTCAAGTTTCATAAAGTTTAGAAGTTTTGATATTTACAAATGCACTGAAATTGTGGACAGTTTTAATTTTATGATAAGTATAGATTGAGTGTTATTGTTTTGGTTTGTGAAGTAATCTAATCAAATTCCAAAAAGTGTTGTATGTAATTTGTAATGTGTGTTATTGTTTTGATTTACAATGTATGCTTCTTTGTTGACAGTTTTAAATTTATGATAATTACATATGCATCGTTACTGTTTTGATTTGTAATGTATTATGATCATATTGCAATGTGTGTTCTATGTAATTTGCAATGTGTCACTGTTTTGATTTGCAATGTTTGCTTCTTCATTGACATTTTGACATTTTCTATTCCTTTTTTTGATCTAATTTTCCATGTGGGAGGACGATATTTGTCCACGTGTTTTAAAAATTAAAAAAAAACCTCGACCGATATGTAGGCACCTCGAGTGCCACTTCCTACATGGCACAACGTTCGAAGTTGACAGCCTTGCCATGTCAACTTCTCTCAGTCCACCACCCTAAGAATCCACTGCACTACATTTATCACTCGTCGCCCCTTGCTATACTTCTCAACTGTCATGTTTAATGCACATCTCTTCTCCTTAGCTCCATGCCACCCCGCATATTTTTTCATCCAACCTATACATATACATATGTATAAGTATACGTATATACATATGTATATACATATCCATATACATATGCATATGCATATCTATATACATATCTATATACATATACATATGTATGCATATGTATAGACATATACATACATATTTTTCGAGCCAACCTCCATTCAATGCTCCTAGTGCCTTGATCTTCTCACCATCTTTACAGCCTTTCATTCTAGCAAGTTCTCATTTTTTCTTCACTTGCACGCCACTACGTGCTCGGTTCATCTTCTGCAAGTTTCAAACCTTTACCACAACCTGCAATGCTCATACTCTAGTTAAGAGATGGATAGACGTTGGTTGGTGAAAGTTACAAGCAACTTCTTTCTATTGTTACATATACATATATGTATATCTTTATGCATATGTATAACATATACATATGTATATACATATTCATATACATATGTATATATATATATGTATATATATGTCTATGTATATATATATGTATATGTATATATATATGCATACACATACAGATATACATATACATATAAATATACATACACATACACATACACATACACATATACATATACATATACATATACAATTCATTCATGCAACTATTGTATCTTTTTTAGGTTCCATTGATTAATTTGGGGGTGTTTTCTTTTTCATAGGTGATGCTTCATCTTCAATTCAATGTAAATGAATGCATATATATTATTTTGTTGTCATTCAATTCAATCATGCAAATGAATGCATGTAAGCAATGCTGCAATTTTTTATTTCAATAACAAACAATATTGTTGGTTGTTTTGATGCCATTCATAAACCTGGGGTTGTTCTCTTTTTCATAGGTTCTACATGTAAGCAATTCTATATACATATACACACATATATACATATATGTATATGTAAATATATATACATGTATACACAAATATACATAAATGTATACATATAAATATATATGCACATACACATACACATACACATACACATACACATATACATATACATAACATTGTTTGTTGTTTCCATGCCATAGATAAATTTGGGGGTGTTCTATTTTTCAAATGAATGCATATAAACAATGTTGCAATTTTTTATTGCAGTAACAAATAATATTGTTGGTTGTTTCGATGCCATAGATAAATTTGGGGTTCTTTTTTTCATAGGTTCTGCATGTAAACAATTCTATATACATACACATACACATCCACATCCACATATACATAACACATACACATACAAATATACATATAGGTTTTGCTTCATCAATTCAATTAGCTAAGCAATAGAGACATTTAAATATATTCTTGGTAAGAAAAATAATGCATGTAAGCAATTCTAATATACACACACACACATATATATATACATATGCATATATATACACATATATGTACACATATACATATACATATACATTTGTATACACATACACATAGGTTGTCTTTTTCATTGGTTTCGCTTCATCAATTCAGTCACGTAAATATGTATCTATATGCTATAGAAATATGTTCTGTTGTTCTTCAATTTAGTCATATAAATATGGTTGTTTTGTTAATGTAGACTATAGAAAATTGGATGCGCACGTTTCAGCTCCTCTCCCCTATAGAGTCATGTGTATTGTTGCATTCAGTAATGAATTAGGGAGACTTGATTTTATGAACACTCGTCTGATGTCAACCTATGTTGCAAGGGTCCACAATTCCATTTGAATTGTGAAGTGTTGCATGGGTAACCATTGAAATCCTTCACAAAACGAAGTCCCCTAAGTGATTCAAATACAAAGCTACAATAGTTGCATGATTGAATTGATGTAGCTGAACCTATTAAAAATATGACACCCCCAAATGAATCAAAGCACCTAAAAAATAGAACACACTTGCAATTAATCAAATGTAAGTAAAATTGATAGAATTGTTGTAGGGCTGATTTGATGAAGGATAACCTATGCAAAAGAGAACCCTCCCGTCCCCTAAATTAATTGAATAGTAGACCTTGATGTTGGAACCATGAAAAGAATTGTAAATTCCAACCATACAAATATTAAACACAATTTGCAGTGTCAATGTTTGTGCAATTGTTACAAGATATAATGGTTTAGGGAGACTTGATTTTCCCAAAGCCTTTGTAATGGTAATCTATGTTGCACTTTTCCACAATTGGACCTTTCAACTATGAAGTGCTACATAGGCAACCATGAAAGGCCTTAAGACAACTAGGTCCCCTAAATACATGTTGTAACAAAGTTTTACTGTTCATTATTGTTCTATGGTAATACATGTGAATACTTGAAGGTTTTCATGGCTATTTGAATTGGGAATTATTTGAATCTAATTGATGGTTGTTTGGTGAATTTGATTGATTTCGGCCATTAATTATTCATTTGATTAGTTCGGTTTATTGTTTACAATTGTTTCCATAATTTTGTTTTTAATAATGGGTGTCTTACAGGTTGTAAAAATGGAAGCAAATGGGATTTTGGAGTCCACCACAACTACGTGCGCACCCTACTTGGTGAGATGGGATAGACTCATGTTCATATGTGTTGTAGGTTTGATGATTGATGAGACAGGCATATGCATTTGCTTGTTGGTTTGGTTATGCTACGATGGGAAACATGGTTGTAATGAGTTTGCCAGTCGCTCAAAGATGGGGTGAGATGGGTTTGAATTGTGTTGACTTGGCACCTTGTTTATGTTGTGTAGTTGTGATTAATGTGAAAGTGACGCCTGCATTAGTGTGACAAGCTCTAAATCTAAGTTCAGGTGCACATCATATAAAGTAGAGGAAACCCCCAAATTAATCAATGGCACCTAAAAAATATACAATTGTTGCAGGTCTGAATTGATGAAGCATACACATACGCATACACATATACATATACTTAGACATAAGTGAATTAAACACAATTGTAGAGAAATATAGCAAGGGGAAGTGAATGATAAATGTGATGTAGTGGAGTGTTAGGGTGGTTGAGTGAGAGAAGTAGATGTGGCAAGGTAGTCCACTTAAGACCTCTTCACACAACTATACACATTTACATAGACACATACACATACACATTTACACATACACATTTACATATACATATACATACACGTAGACATACACATATACATATACATAAACATACACATACACATACACATACATATTTACATAGACATAGACATAGACATACATGCAAACATACACATACACATACACATACAGATTTACGTAGACATACACATACACATACACATACACATACACATACACATGCATTGCCATCATTGTGAAGAAAAAATGAGAAGTTGCTAGAATGAAATGCTATAAAGTTGACAAAGTGTGCAAGGCACTAGGAGCATTGAATGCAAGTTGGATCGAAAAATACACAGGATGTCGTGAAAGTAGTATATGTACATGTATATGTGTATGTATATACACATATACATATACATATATATAGACATATTCATATACATATACATAAACATATGTATATCTATATCTATATGTCTATACATATGCATATATATATAAAGAAGATGCAAAGACCTTAAGCATATAAAAGTTGGATACACTTCATCATGTTTGGTTGCCAGTGTGTAATTGTTTTGTTTCAAAATAAATAGAATTATGTGTGCATTTAATATATGATATACATATACATATGTCTATGTATATGTCTATACATATGCATATACATATATATAAATGATTAAACGTGCATTTAATATCTGATATGTGTTTGATATCATCGTGTTTTTTTATGCAAGATATTTTTCCTTACTTGTGGAGGACCGGCGTACCACTATGAGAAATTATTCGTTGGTAGAATAGATGACTGAATTGATGAAGTGGAACTTACAAACAAGAGAAGACCCCAAAAATTATCTATGCTACCTAAAAAAGGTACAATATATGCATGACTGAATTGATGAAGCATAGCCTAACAAAAATAGAGCACCACCATATATTTCCAAGGTACGAAAAGATGCTACAATAATTGGATGACTGAATTGATGAAAAATAACCTATGCAAAAGATAACACCCCCAAAATAATCAATGGCACCGAAAAAAGATACAAACATTTGCATTATAGATTTAATGAAGTAGCACATATGATAATCCTAACACCCCTATATTTATCAATGACACCAAATAAAAGGATAGTTGGTGAATGAATTGATGAAATGTAACCTCTGAGAAAAATAGCACCCAACAAATTCCAAATGGCACCCAAAACTGATAGAATAGATGATGACTAACCATGATGAAGTTGAAGTTACAAGCAAGGTAACACCCCCAAAAATATCTACGGTACCTAATCAAGCAGAACCTATGAAAAAAAAGAAGACCCCCAAATTTTTGTAATGCAAATAAAAAAAGCTCCAATAATTGCATGTCTAAATTGATGAATCCTAAGCATTGTGAAACATAACACCCCCAAATTAATGAATGGCACCTAAAGAAAATAGCATTAATGAATTAATGAAGCAACACCTATGAAAAACCTAAACCCCCAATTTTTTCAATGGCACCTAGAAATGGTACTGATAACATTAATTGAAATGTTAACATTAACCCATGACTGTAATGGATGTGATGAAGAACAATATAAAGCTTAGGAATGGAAAACAATAAGAGTATAACAATTATCACATATGTATATGACTGAATTGATGGAGCATAACCCATAAAAAAATAACACCAACATATTTATCTATGACATAGAAACAACATACATTTTTAAAGTCACTGAATAGATGAAGCAAAACCTAAAAAAATATTAACCCAAATTATTTTTTTTGGTTTATGAAACAGAGAACACGGCCTAAGTGAATGATAATGCAAAACCTATGAGAATGGGATAAGCAGAGTCAATGATAATGCAGAAGAACCTATGAGAATATGATAAGCAAAGTCAATGATAATGCAGAACCTATGAGAAAACGATAAGCTTTGTCAATGATAATGCAGAACCTGTGAGAATATGATAAGTAGAGTCAATGATAATGCAAAACCTATGAGAATACGATAAGAAGAGTCAATGATAATACAGAACCTATAAGAATAGGATAACATAGTCAATGATAATGCATAACCTATGAGAAAGAATACGATAACCAATTAAGGCATTTATTAACTACGCTTATGGTAATATATGGTTATATCAATGGCACCTACAAATAGTACTCAATAACATTAATCAAACAAATATCGAGCACAGTATATTCGGTGTAGGCGAATGGTAGAACACAGATTTTAGGAGATTGTTAAATGATCAAGATTGTCCACCTAGGGATTAGGCCCTTGTTTGTGTGTCAAAGATACAGGAATTGAAAAAAATTGCATTAAAAAATTAGGCTCTTTTAAATTATAACAATTTATATGAGACGTGAGACATTAATAGCCTAACCATTGTAGTCTAAAGGAAAAGTTCATATTAATTTGCTCAGATATCAATCTCTGGTTCTAAAAATTAAAAATCTCACACTTAAGTAGTTATATTCTTTTTAATCTTTCTATGAGAGGTAGGAATACTAATACTGTTATTAGGTTTTATAATTTGATAAAATATAAATCTATGAAAGAACATAATGAAAATAACATGGAATTAGATGTTAATAATTTATTTATTTTCTCAAAATTGTTTCAAAAGATCCAAATTACTTTATGAATTATTCTATTGGATAATAGTTGGCAATGGTCGTATTAGCATGATACAAGCTATTGGATTCATAATTAATTGTATAATTAATGGAATTTTTTTAAATCTATTTATTTTGACTATAAAATGTTAATAAAGTAGCCAATTATTTTCGAAGCTTAGGACTGGAAAATAGTAAAAGTTTAACAATTATCACAAATGTATATGACTGATTTGATAGAGCAAAACCCGTAAAAAAATAACACCCACATATTTATCTATGGCTCAGAAACAACATAAATTTTTTAAGTGACTGAATAGATGAAGCAAAACCTAAAAAAAGATTAACCCACATTTTTTTTGGAAAACAGTAAAAGTTTAACAATTATCACAAATGTATATGACTAATTTGATAGAGCAAAACCCATAAAAAAATAACACCCACATATTTATCTATGGCTCAGAAACAACATAAATTTTTTAAGTGACTGAATAGATGAAGCAAAACCTAAAAAAAGATTAACCCACATTTTTTTTTGGTTTATGAAACAGAGAACACAACCTAAGTCAATGATAATGCAAAACCTATGATAATATGATAAGTAGAGTCAATGATAATGCAGAACCTATGAGAATACGATAAGCAGAGTCAATGATAATGCAAAACCTATGCGAGAAAACGATAAGTAGAGTCAATGATAATATAGAACCTATGAAAATACAATAAGCAGAGTCAATGACAATGCAAAACCTATGAGAATAGGATAATCAAAGGCAATGATAATGCGGAACCTATGAGAAATAATACGATAACCAGAGTATATGATAATGCAGAACCTATTAAACAGAAATGGTAAACTATGACTATAATATTTGCAAAATAAACCCTAGGGAAACATAAATGCTAAACTATGAGTGTTATATTTGCAAAATAAACCCTAATGAAAGAGAAATGCCAAAATATGACTGTAATATTTGCAATATAGACCCTACAGACACAAAAAGGAATAAAAAAAATACAGCTTCATCTATGGCAACGAAACAACAAACAATATTATTAATGAAAGAAGAAAACAGCCCCGGAATTTTCAATGGCGGGGAAACAACCAACAATATTATTATCTACCCCATGCAAGAGAGTGATGCTTAAACAGAAGATTAATTTCCAAAGATTTAGTGTGTTTATGAACACAAATAAACACTAAACTTCAACAACAAAAAAATGATTTCTGCAACACCAAAAGTCTAATAAAACAAACACAAATTGCAAAGAAAACTTAAAAAACCGAATAATGGCGAGCCTTAGTGAGCAAGCTCACCTGAGTTGAACGACTCGATGCAGGTGGACAACAACTGAATCCAGAGCACGCAACACCATTCACACGGCTTCACCTAGAAAAACCCGTGAGCTAAACAACTGGTTTGAAGTTCAAAAACGTTCACAACATTGTAACAAATGTTGGTTACCTTCATGGCGGCGAGGAACTTGTTCATGGTAGCAAGGAACCCATTCGTTGCTTGCATGGCGGAAGTGGAGCCGCTAGTAACGTTCACTAACTAGCATGTACCCATATCCTAACCGGCTTCTACCCATATACCAACCGGAGTCTGAGCATCGCAGGTTGTGGTAAATGTTTGAAGGTTGTAGACGACGAACTGAGCACGTAGTGGCGTGCAAGTGAAGAAATAACAACTTGCTAGAATGAAAGGTTGTAAGGATGGCGAGAAGAGCGAGGCACTGGGAGCATTGAATGTAGGTTGGCTCGAAAAAAACGCGAGGTGGCATGGAGCTAAGGGGAAAAGACTTGCATTAAACATGACAGTCGAGAAGTATAGGAAGGGGTGGCGAGTGATAAATGCAACGCAGTGGATTCTTAGGGTGGCGAACTGAGAGAAGTTGACGTGCAAGACTATCAACTTTGGACGTTGTGCCACGCAAGAAGTGGCACATGAGGTGCCTACGTATCGGTCGATGGGTCTTTTTTTCGATTTTTAAAACGCGTGGACTAATATTGTCCTCCTACGTGGCAAAATAATTCCAAATTTTTTTAAAAAAAATTATATTGTTTATATAATATTTTTTCATAATAGATATAAGGCAAAAAAAAAAGTTATTGGTCCACTTGCCACATGGACTGTCTGATTTTGGGTGCGCACGTATTGGCTCCTCCTCTCCCCTAGTCGTACATAATTTCAAATTCTACGTATTGGCTCCTCTCCTCTAAGTCGTACATAATTTCAAATTCTAACATCTGTAACTTGCAGGTAATCTTTATTAGGAAGGCAACAAAGTCGACAAATAAACGTAAGATTTTACAGTCGATAAGATTCAATTCTGACAAAACTGTGTAATCTTTCGAAACGATTTTTTGGATCCCACTGAAATAATGACAAATGAGAAACACGGTATCAATGTTATTGCAACAACATCGTTTCGCCAATTGCCTTAAACATCACGTGGATTGGTGTTGTAAGATTGAAGTGTAAGGAAGGTTGAAAGAGGCGGTGTACATCCTGGAGGATATGGACGCGCGAGGCATGTGGGTGGAGGAGGCTACTTACCATTCTCTCTTCCGACACGTCAAATCCCTCGCACAAACCAAACTGCTCCATTCTCACATTATTCTAACAGGTTTTAAGCTTCCGGTTTCTACAGAAAGTCTTCTTGTATCCCTATACGTCAAATGGAATTCTTTGGCTGGTGCACGTCAGGTGTTCGAGAAAATGCCTAAACGAACAGTTGTTTCATGGACAGCCATAATATCTGGCTATGTTCGGCAAGGGATGAGTAAGGAGGCTTTGATGCTCTATGACAGAATGCAACGAGAGGGAATGCAACCCAACGAATTTACCTTCGCTACTGTGCTCCCAGCGTGCGCACACTTGGGATTCCTGCAATACGGAAAGCGGCTTCATCAGGGAGTCGTTAGATGTGGGTTTGCGTCTGATGTGTTTGTGGGTAGTGCTCTTGTCGACATGTATTGCAAATGCGGAAACATGGAGAATGCACGCCTTGTGTTTGACAAAATGCCTCAACGAAATGTAGTATCATGGAATGCTTTAATTGGGGGATGTCTGCACAATGGATATGTAGATGAAGCTCTTAGGCTGTTTCGGGAAATGCCGGAGCATAATGTGGTTTCATGGAGTGCAATTATTGGGGGATATGTGCAGCATGGGTTTTTTGAGAAAGCTCTGGAGATGTTCCGAGAAATGCAAGTAACAGGACATAAAGCCAATCCTGTGACCTTTGCCTCTCTTCTCCCTGCTTGTGCCAACTTAGCAGCTCTTAATCAAGGCAAGGAAGTTCATCAAGACATAATTCGGAGTGGATTTCAGTGTAATGCCTTTGTAGAGAGTGCTCTTGTGGACATGTATGCCAAATGTGGGAGTTTAGAGGAAGGGTTCAAAGTATTCAACAAAATTCATAAACAAGAGCTGGTTTCCTGGAATGCTTTGATTTTTGGGTATGCCATGCACGGTTGTGTGGAGGATGCCCTTAAACTCTTTAATCAAATGCTTCAGTCAGGCACAAAACCAGACAGCATTACCTTCATTGCTGTTCTCTCTGCATGTTGTCATGTTGGCCGGGTACATGATGGGTGGAAATATTTTCATAGCATGAACCAAACCTATCAGATTATGCCCGGACTAGAGCACTACAGCTGTATGGTTGACCTTCTTGGCCGCGCTGGACTTCTAGATGACGCACACGAGTTGATACTCAAAGTGCCAGGTAAACCTGATCCTACTCTCTGGGTTTCTTTGCTCGGCGCCTGTAGAGTCCATGCCAATGTGGAGTTAGGGGAATATATTGCCAAACATCTTTCTGAGATGGATCCTGCACATTCTGCTCATTATATACTGCTGTCAAATATATATGCTGCAGCTGGAAGATGGGAAGACAGAGAAAATGTGAGGAAATTGATGAAAGAGAATAGCATAAAAAGAATGCCAGGCTGCAGCTGGATTGAAGTCAATAATGAAGTTCATACTTTCAGAGTAGGGAATGGGAAAGCTTAGGTTATACCCACAACCACCAAACATATATGCATTTGTCTAGGCAGATGGCAAAACGCTGTATTTAAACAGTCGATCCGTTGTGGTGTTTACATGGGACCTGGGTTCGACCACAACACACCGGCAGCATAAACTGTTACATGGGGAAGTCACTGATGCATTGTCTATAGCAGCAGGTTTGAAAACATTGAGAAAAGCCAATCACCACGTCTGTATTTTTTAACACATACCATTGGAAACTTCAGAAAACTTCCCATATTGACCCTCTGCAACCAAGATTGAATTAAAAGCAATTCTTATTCCCCATCAGACTATCAGTTAAAGGAGGGAAAGTATTTTGACAAGGTCTATTGGTGATTCAAATGACTTGATGATTCAGCACTACTGTATGAATTAATTGATCCCATGCAATCATTAACTTCTTCCCACTACAATGGCTAATATCATTGTATTGAGGACTCATCTTAATTTTAACACCATGCTTTGCATAGATTAAGAAAACTTCGAGAGGATGCTTGCATGGCACCTCTTAAAACGTCTTTTGGTTTTTTTATAAATGAAAAAATTCTTTAAATGTAAAAACTCTTTAAAACTTCTATTTCTTTAAATAAATGGAAAAAACTCTTTAAAACTTTCATTTTTTTCATTTCTTTAAATAAGTGAAAAAACTCTTTAAAACTTCTATTTCTTTAAAGCTAGTTTCCGAACACGTGTGTTGTTGCAAAATATGACAACTCGAGATAATTAAATATACATCAGAACCAACACACAATGAGGGAAAGAGGACAAAGGTAATCTATATGCAAGCAATGAGAATAGGCTTACCATGGGATGATTCTAGAGAAGCATTAATCTACTTAAATAAGATATAAAGATAAACATCTATATTTTAATGGCATGTTTAAAATCATTTATATTTGAACAATACATCTAATATCGTCACTTTCACTACATTCAATATCAAGGGCTTATTTTTGTAATATTTCCTCGATCATCCAACTAATTATATTTATGTAATTAGTTGAGGCTTATCCTCTAATATTTCTTCTATTGTCTAATTAATTAAATGACATATTACATGCATTTCTTCTAATTAATTAAATAATCTAATTATTTGATCAATTAGCTTAAATCTCCAATGTTAGGAATTTATGTTAGTCCTCATATTAGTGTTTAGGTTAGCTATCAAGTTGTTGGGAAAGAACTTAATATTAGTGTTAGAATATGAGGTGTAAGTTAATATATGAGTGTTTATAAGGATTTGAGTTGTTAGAAGTTAGAATAACTCTTCCATGTAAAGAGAGTTGTTGTAGGAGATTTCCTATAATATAAGATATGCAAATCCTATATATATGCAAACATATTGAACGAAATAAAACATAGCAAAAGTATTATTATGTGTGTAAATTTTTTATGTTTGGCTTCTATGACTACCCATAATTCTTATATCTAAATCCTAGTCTAATCCCCATTAATAGAATAATCATGTTACATCTACAATTTAAAATTAAAATAAATCCAAGTCATCAATCCAAAGTCAAACTAATATTTAATCCTAGCCATCCATTTCTCAATCCAAAATTAAAACAAGATTGAATCTCCATTGTCTATTACCCCAAGAAAATCTATACCCTCCATTTTACACATAACTCTCACACGTGTGAAACTTCTTACTTGTCAAAGCACATATCCACATGTGATTCTCACACATGTGTGAGATCAATCATGTCACAATCACATATTCCCATAATCCTTCTTACACGTGTGAGAAATTTCAATCTCCACTCTCCATTCAAATTAAGATAATCTTGACCATTCAAATTCATTTGATCATTGCACTCTTCAAGTGCACCAATCGCAAGGTGTCACTTGAAGGCTTCATCTTCCTTCAGTCTTTTCAATCATCCTCCACCATTGATCCTTGGATCAATCTCAACCCTTAATCAATCATCCTCTCAATCTATAAATTGACCCTCTCCCATGTCATTTGGGGGGAGCTTGGAATGCAAAGGCATATTGTTGGTTTAAAGAGCAACCACATACCTTTAATCATGTAAATTTTGAGCATATCCACATCCTTGGTGTGCAACAAGAGGTATTAAGAGATCTCTTGGAAGGTTTATTAACTTGCGCTCACTACCTCAATTAGAGGTAAATTTGAAAGCAAGGTAAAAGTTCATTTTGTTGTATTTGAGTCATTGTTTCATGTTTTGTTTCATCTTGTTCGCAATTTGGCATGCTCTATGGGACTCTTGCCCCAATACTAATCTTTGTTCTTGGAGCCACTGTTTGAAAAAAATTACAATTTTTTGACATTCTTGTATGCATTCTAAGTCTAGCATTTGTATAATGTGTTTATCTCTATATCTAATACTTATTTTCACCTTCTGATGCACACCGTACACCTTTGTGGAATGTGTGCATAAATAGTAGTGTTTATGTAGACAACACACCCCTATGACACCTGTGCACTATCTCATGGCACCCTTGCATCTCTCATCACACTCCTTGTGATCGTGAGAGAAAAAAATCATGGTCTTGTGTCAAGTCTTCATTATGGTGGAAGCACCACCATCTCATTTGGTTGTTGTGGTGATTTGTACCATGGCTTGTGAATCTTCTAATTGTGCCACCATGCTTGATGCATTGGTGATGGTATTCTAGAGTTTTTTTGTGCTTGCTCATGACAACTTACATGCATAGGTGTGCAATGCAACATGTAAATGTTTTGCTTGTAAATACAAAAAAATGTTCATCCAATTTTGTTCATTATGTTTAGGTGAAAGCTTGGGTCATTACACCATGACATTCCATGAAATGTGTGCCCTTCTCTAATCCAAGCATATCTTTGATAAAACGGTGTTGATTACAAAGTGAACAATGCAATAAGAATATTAACCCAAAGTATTATAAATCCTTTTAATGAATATTATAAACCATAAAATATATTAGTGAAACAATAGGGAAGCAAAAATAAATAGAAAACTCTACCACAAAAGAGGCTCAAGATTATATTAATCTCAATAATTGAGTACACCAACACAACTAGGTATCCCTTTAATTGATCTTAATATAGTAGTATAATAGTACTTACAAAATAACATTACAAAGACTTAACCATACCTTTGTTGTATAGAGAAATTGAAACAAGAAATCATCAAGTGGTATCCAAAAACTAGGAGTCAAAACCATGATCCTCTAGTAAAAATTAAATGCCATATAGTCATGGTCAAGAAACCAAAATAGAATGTAACCCCTCTTAAACATGCCTCAAACCTCCTTTACACATCATAGATTATGTCATAACCATCATATTGATCAAGTTCCCAAAACTAAGTGCTCCATATGGGCATTTAATGCCTTGTTGTATAGGGAAGATCCTCTATAACATACAATTTGACCTTTCCCAAGTAACACCCCTATTTAATGCCTTCTTACACAATATTTTGAAGATCTTAATTAATAAATAATAAATAAATAATTCCCCACTCTTACATGGGCATCCTATTTTGTCCACTTCATGATGTTTGAAGATCATACATTATTTATTATCTATATAATTCAATAGAATGAATTAAGACTTAGGATTTGCAAGGTGAATGACAAACTTAATTCTAAAAAGTGGTCTAGTATTTTATTTTTCTAAGCATATTCTTTTGATGCTTTCAATGATAATGAATCCCCAAGGTCACTTTTGAAAACTTTAGATTTATTGGTAGTGAAATGCTAAATCTTTGTAGACATGACTTAATATTCCCACCATCATCTATAATGTTATGTTTCATTTTGATTTTATAAAGCTTAATGATGTGAATTAATAGGTGCTCTTAGGAAATATTTTCTTGTTCAAACACCAGCCTTTTGTCAAAACTACTAGTTATTGACATCTGGTACAGTTGTGAAGAATTCAAATTTGAAGAAAGATAGTAATTAGGTCTCTCAACAATCAAAATATTGGTTAGGAAAATATCCCAACAAAATGGAAGACAAAAAGAAGAGAAGAGAGGGATACATAAAAAATAAAATATCATATATTTGGGTCATTTATACACCAATAACCATTGGGTCTTATAAAATAACTATTCAAGGGATGGTGCAACATGAATTGACTTGAATTTTGTGAAAAGATCACGAAAAATGTGAAATAATTAAGTTATAATGTCAATGGAAGATACCATTTAAACTAGCTTATGTGTTTAGTCAAATATAAACAACAAAAATGGAGCTTTTGAAATAGCTTCCCATAGGAGGTTTTATAAAGCCATATAAAAGCCCTCATGCCCATAATTTCTAGTAAACAAGATTGTGTAACAAGATAAAGGTAAGTAAAAGTTTCGCATCAATTGTAATCCTCTCAATGATTCCATTCACCCATTCAAATAGCATATCCTTTTAAGTTCTAATCTAGTTAGAAGGGCATCTCTATGTATAGTATATTGTATGTTTGATTGTAAATAAAGTTTTAAGCAAGTTAAAAGTAAGGAATAAGAAAAGTATAAAATAAAAGTTAAGTTCCTTAAAGGCTTTATAAATGGAATGTTATGTCATCTGGTCTATAATAGATAATGGACTAAAGAATCTAAGAAAATTTTGTATAATTTGTATTGATGACATATTGGTATTTGCTAATTCCATGAAAGGACATATTGAACACCTCAAATAGCTTTATGAAGTCATAAGAATATGTGATTTTCCCCTAAGAAAAAGATGGTTATTAAATATTGACATAGAACATTTTTTTATATCTATATCGAAGAAAGGTTAGGTTGCAACACATTTTTTCTAGAACTAATCAATCTCCTAATGAAATTATAGATAAAAATAATTACAAAGATTTGTGGGCTAGTTGAATTATGCATTACCTTTCCTCAACAACTTAACAAGTGGTATATAAATTTTGCAACCAAGGAAAAATAATAATGCAAATATGATTCTTAATCTCCCACAAACAACTATTATTTGAATAATAACACTATCGGCCCTAGCATTCACTCAAATCTTAGATAACTTAGATTAAGATTATTGTTTATGAATCAACAATATCATTACACTTTGAATAGCAAATAACAAAAATAACCTTTGATCTTCTTGTCTTAATGAACAAATAACGAGTGTAACTCCCACTTCTTTCCTTATTACAATAGAATATGAAAATACATAAAAAAAATAGACTATAACTTCATCGGATATAACAATAAACTATTGTGAGAATACCCATAACATACATCACATAGAAACCATATAACACGACTAATTTGTGTCCAAATAAAGCTCCAATGTGACCTCTAAGTGAGATTGTCCTCCAAGAAAAGTGTTGCCATCCTCCAACCTTTGATATCAAAGGAATTTTGTCATCTTATCTCAGCTCTATCCATAGGTTTTCATCCTCAAATCCACACACTCAAACATAAGTGCTCCAAATAGTTTCTAAAATTGTTTATATATAGAAATCAATAAATGATCCTCCCTAAATGGATGTGTTCATTTTTATATCATCCACAACAATGGCCAATACCAATTTGACATCATACTATAACTGCTTCATCAAATGAAAGCAATATCATTTTCATCCTCTAATGCGACGTGTACATGTGAATACATACCTTCAACTTCTAAACAATATTTTTGGACAAGAAAACTTAGCTAGAATAACTTATGGCACCAAAATGGACCATCAATGACACTATACCACGTGTTGGGGTCAAACAAAATAAAGGTGAGAATATCAAAGTTTGGGAGTCAACAATACCACAAGTCCAAAAGTCTGACAAATACAAAGGAAGAGTAGGGGAAGGATGGAAGGCATAGGATGAAGAAGTTTAAAAGTCTGATAAGGACCAAGGGAAGGTTGGAGATAGGAAAGCATGCTTAGACAAGGAATTTTGAAAATTTGAAAATCGACGCACTTAGAAGACTTAGCACGCCTTCAAACTTAGAGACTTTGGGGACCTTATACAAAAATTAGGGGGAAGAAAAGGAAGAACAAGCACATAAAATGGGACCAAGGTAGTTGCAAAAACTAAGAAATAGAAAATTTGGTCCATAACCTAAATTATAAAAGGGAGAAATAACAAATCTACCCTACTTAGGATTGCTTTCCCTCAAGTAATACAAATTCGGATGTTCTAGAAATCCTATTTTTCCCAAACAACACACTCTATAGGTAGGTTCTTACCATGAACTAGTTGATTTGTGATGGCTTCACATACCAAAATTTCCATCCTTGTGATGATGATAACATACATTACCATTATTAGAATACTCTTCAACCCATGCACCTAAGTCAATTTAGGATAGTGCATCATAAACACACATTACTATGCATAAAAAAAGTTTTGAGAAGTTGTGGCCTATTACAACAATACTCTCCCAAGTGTATTCATTTAACCTGTGTTGATCTATGTTTTGAGGCATATTCCCTCAAGTATCCTCCCACCCTCTTATTATTTTTGTTAGCCCAATAGCTTGTAGTTGATAACCTAGTCTAGTAGTGAGCTTTAAACTTGTCAAATGAAATAAGTTTGCCAACAATAACTTAAAATTTTGCTACCTCCATTGTTGACAATCATTTTAGGCAACCCATGTAATTTATTCATCTCATTCGCAACAACATAAATGTGATCTTTACTATATTCCTTGGGGAGACTTTAAATGGAATCTATGAATACCCCTTTCCCAAACTTGATGAGGAATAAATAGAGGATGCAACAAACTTATTGAAAAATCATGTTCTCCTTTCTACTGGTAGGTGATGTCCTCGTTGATTTGCATGTAAGACCCTTCTTGAAGCACTTCCACATGAATTTCTCTCCCTTTTTTCTATAGTTTGTTGAGGATTTTTAGTGTCATATCGTGAGCATGTTATGTAACATTTTTATGTCTTTTGCTTCATCTTAGACCCACGTACTAGAAGGATTTTATTCTTATACAAAATGCAACCTTGATGAGGAGACTTTGAATGCAACATGTATTCCTTGGGGAGACTATGGAATCTATGAATACCCCTTTCCCAAACTTGATGAGGAATAAATAGAGGCTGCAACAAACTTATTGAAAAGTCATGTTCTCCTCTTTTCTACTGGTAGGTAATGTCCTTGTTGATTTGCATGACAAGACCCTTCTTGAAGCACTTCCACATGAATCTCTCTCCCTCTTTTCTATAGTTTGTTTAGGATTTTTAGTGTCATACCATGGGCATGTTATGTAGCATTTTTATGTCTTTTTCTTCATCTTAGACCCACGTACTAGAAGGATTTTTATTCTTATACAAAATGTAACACTTGCTAGCTTAATCATCTCATGCAAATTTCCTTCTAAGTGGTCAATAACCAATGTATCCCATTTCGTTCTTAGGAACTTGTAGTTCCCTATGCTTAGTCCTTTTTTGTGATGGATTGATCTTTGTTGCACTACTTTGGTGTTAACACAACCTAAGAAACTTGAACTAGAAGACATTCCTACACACATCTCAAAGATGGGGTTATTAGTAATCCAATGCAAACTAGAAAGAGATTACAAATTATTTTTGCTTTCCTATTTAAACCATTTTTTATGTTGGCCCACATTCGTGCAATTGTTCTCTAAAATCAATTTTTATTCCCAATCAATTGGACCACCCTCTATCTACTTCGTTTGTTGACTTTTAATTCCCTATCCTATTGTCCAAAATAAACTCAATTCTAAACTTTTTAGCTTTCATATTAGTGAAAGTTATTCTAAATCAAATTCCTCTTGGTTCCAATCAAGCTCTTCAACCACCTAATTCAATTTCCTTAGCCCTTGCTTTACTTTCATGCTTCTTGGCATTTGTTGTTCTCTCAAGTTGTTTTCCTACCTTGAAGAGTACTCTTTGGTTGTCTTTTAAGGTGGCCTTAGATGCTTCAAACTCAAAGATGAGTTCATCAACCCTTCCCTCCTTTTCCATTGATGCACTTAGGTCAATCTCTACAATTTTGATGACTAAATCACATTCTTTAATCAACTACAAATATTTTGATCTCATTCATTCCAAGGTATTCTTCACTACATGTAAATATGTAGGAGTGACTATATGTTTATTCCTTACATTTACTCCATTTGTCATTTGGTCCTTCCTAATTTTTTTTTTTATTTTTTTTTAGACTGCAGGAATCGAGTAACACGATCCCCTATAAACTGCAGTGCGCCTGGTAAACTTTTTAACGTGACCGGCGGCGCTGGCGCGACACGCCCTCCTATACCACGAGACGGGGGAGACTAGAACTCGTGACCAGCCGAGCCGCAACGGAATTACTTAGCCAACCAAGCTAGGGCCCCCGCCCGGTCCTTCCTAAAACTTAGAATTAGCTTTGAAATGAACATTTTTGTTATGTCCAGTTCAGTTAGAATTGCACCTTTTTCTTCGTTGCTACTGACAATTGCTCTTTCCATTTGTGTAGTTTTATATACCTCTATGCAACATTAGCAAGATGATATTTCTAGCATATCCACATAAGAATGTCTCGGAACTACTTTCATAAACAAGAGGAAGATTACTTGTAAATGTTGCATGACTAACTAAAAGACATTTCCCCCATGAAAAGGGTCTATATACTTGAGCCAACGTGACTCTAATGTTGATATTTCATATGCTTCACTTGAGTTATCCATCCTGCACAAGGAATTGCACCACTAATTCCCAAGCATCAAAAGTTTGGCTACCAACTAATTCCATGGTGTGTTGGAGTCTTCTATTTGATAATGATCCATTAAATCGATTAGTGTGCATATTCTACATAATTGTATTTCTTGCTTCCATGTCACTTTTCCTTCAAATGTGAACTTTAGCTTCCTAATTTTATGAGTAGGTAGAAACTCTCTACTAGGATACAACCATGCTACACCTATAATCATTTTTCTTATAGCATTGAATGAATTACATACCTTTTGTTCATCCATGCCAACCGTGCTACACCCATAATTATTTTAGTTCTTATAGCATTGTATGCATTACATACCTTATGTTCATCCATGGTGACATTCAATGGTCAGTTTGTCTAGGTGTAGGGTATGTAAATTTAGTAGTGTTGTCATGTGCTTTAATCATTGTAAGAGGCCTGGTGGTTCTCAACCCCGATACTCGACTGAAATGCTGAGTTTTGATAGTTTTTGTGTATTTTGTATTTTTTTGTGTTTTGAGGGTTTTTAAAGGAAATACAAAGAGCTGCGATTTTGACTAAATAAATGCTTAAAAATCCAAATTAAATCTAAATGCAACTGGAAAGCTATGATCTTGCTCAGAGAGGATAGGCGCATATCATTATTGAATATTCAGAGCAATTACAATATCAATATATGGCGTATGAAATAAATATGAATTTATTACATGAAAACCTGATTTTTGCTTGCCAGGCGCCAAAAAGAACTGAGAAGAAATGTACGGCTGAAGAATGGATGATTTCCTGACCTCTGAAATCGTTGCCAAGCCTCCAGATATCCAAGGCGCTATGAAACCCTTTGCCAAAGATTGAATACTGAATGCGTTTCTCCTGAGAGGAAGGTACGGCCTGGAAAAGTACAGAAAAAGTATCAGCCTGCTGCAGCAATGATGAATATAGTACGGCTCAAGGAAAAGAATGCCAGATCACTGATTAAATAACCTCTGAAGGATTCGCCTCAACTAGTTGATGAATAAACTCTAGATCTCCTTCTGAAATCGATGCAATAAAATCAACTATAACTCCTGAATGAAGTCACCCAGATGCAAGCTTAAACTGGTATTTCACAGTCTCAGTCTGCCTAATTCCTGAAGAGTTTTCGTTCTCCAGAAACGTTTGTCTGTCAGAAACCCTAGGGTTTGCAAACTCCAATGCTCAGAGCAAAAGACAAAAGTTGAATAGCAATCACATAATGGTTCGATTTTGTCTTTCCTGAAAATATATACTTCCTTGAGAAAATTCGACCCTCAGCTCTTTTTTTAATAATCATTTAAATTAAATGATTAAATTCGCCCCTGTTGACTTAAGAGAGAAATAATAATTAAATGACGCCTTATTAATGAATAGTATTTATTCATTATGTCAAAATAAATCACTTTATTATAAAGTATTAAAATACTTTATAATATATCATTTAATCATTAATATTTAAATATATTAATAAAGTGACTTTAATATAAAGTCAAAATATTAAATATTTAATAAATCATTAAATACTCCTTATTTCTCCGTCTGACCATAAAATCGAAGAACTAGGTCGACTCTGAGCTGAATAGTTGAACCAGGTGCCCTGCCCTGCCCAAAATAGCAGCTTCCGCCTGACCTAACTTCCTAAAAATAGAAAGTTTCTGAAAATACACTCTGAAAGATTCTGCGAAGGCCCAACCTGAAACAACTGCAATACTGGAGCTACCAAACACTGAGTCACTGCCTCAGATGATCCTCTGCACACAACTGTCAGCCTACGAGGATCGAAATAATAGACTCACTCCTCGACAAACAATGTCAACTAAAACGGGGACATTACAATCATGATGTTCAATTTCAACACAATCATATGTGAGTGTGAATTGTGTCATGTATATGTTGTAATTGTAACACGAATAGATTGTTGATCTATGTTGTCTATTAATATAATGATGTAAAAATTGGGTCATTACAACGTACACCATCAAAGCACTATCACAAAACAGTTGCAGCTTTCTCTTATTAAGTGGGAAGATATCTTCCTAAAAAGCATATTTGCGTCATTTTTTCTAAAGAAAAATATTGCTATAAAAATCATACCAAAAAACATGGAAAAGACAAGTAGAAAATCACACTTAGAAGTCTCTCGAAAAGAAACACAAGAAATTCTAATTAAGTATTAATAAGACATGGAAATATTTTTTTAATTAAAAAAACCTCAAAGCCTTAGAAAAGCATTCCAAAAAAACATGATAGAAATTTGAAATTAGAAAATCATGCTTAGAGCCTTTCTATGAGGCCCTACTACCTTATGTTCAATCTAACAGATTACATATTTATTTGCCACTTCGGAGTTAGTTTATTGTATTTGAATTACTTCTGACACTGACCTCGGATTCATTTTGCCACTTGTGGGATCGATTCATTGTAACTTAGTATTCCTAATATTGACTGCATAATCGAAAACAGACTACATTATTGATGATTGCGTGGGTGATGAGTAACTGACGTAATTATTGGAAACTGATGACTGCAGCAGGGCATAATTGATATGTTCCTGCATATCTTTTCTGAGTCCAATATAAACCAGACATGAACTGTGCCGCTGAACAGTCCCTTATATGCTGCCAAACACACAAGACCTCAAATTTGCTACTTTGAGTCTTTACTTCACTGGCATAAAGATTTTACAAAATCAAAAACCAACCAGATGATATCAGGTAACAGCATGCTCTAAGCAATAGATTCCATACACAAATCAACTTTATTTCAATCCAAATCTTTCAAATATCAGGCAAAACCAGCATCGCTCCGTAAAAACTATGAGCTAATGAAATGCAAATGATTTGCTAAGACGAACACAATGACCATAAATTGCATAGATTTAGCCAAAAGGGATATTACTCAGAAATGGGTACATGGTCGCCCACTTAAACCATACAACAAAGACAGTTGCAAGCCCATAAATAATTTTTAATAATTATGACAATAATACAAATGCTACATTCTTACTTCTTCTGACTTGCAATCCTCGAGAACATAATAATAAAATGTTACAAAGAATCTTAAATAAACTTGATCGGGGGCAAGTGCTTCAAAAAATTTAAGTACAAAAAAAGAATTGCAATAGTAAGCCGATAAAATTCTCAATAAATACTTCTCAACAATTATTGAACTACAGACTTGTGGCAAGATTCAGCTTGATGCAGTTGATTTAGACATAGCCTGCTTCACGGCATGGGAATAAGTCTTATGCTGATAGGTCAGCGTAAATTCAAGCAGATCTGACAAAGAGGTTTTGGTTCCCATTCTGCATTAAAATTTTATATATTAATTGAGCTTAACTTCTGGTTGAATTGCAAATAAATTGAGCCAATGTCAAACCATAGAAATTTGAACTGAACCTACATACCAAGTTGTTGTTTAATGATAGTCATGTCTGGTATTCGCTTGTCACTATCATCATAACCTTCACCATAAAATTCCTTGGAACTTACATCAATAGTTGGCTTGTCCAGGGGTGGTTTACCACTTACTTTAGAGTATACCTTAGCCCAGCAAAAATAACCAGAAAATTTGATTAGTACTAAGCCAAGAAGTGAGGATGCAAATTCTAAATAAGCGTCAGTGAATTTATGCTTCAAACTGCAAACACATATTGCTAAAGCCATATTTCCAGCCATACATACATTCATACCCTTAATCGCCTTGTATTTTCACGTGGCAATATCCATGTTGAGACTTTAATACATTTGCTTGACTTTTTAAATTGCTTATATAACCCTTTAATTAGTTTGTATTAAAATTTGAGCAATTTCAAACATTTCTATACCCAAAGAAAGGCATTGAACTAAGAATAATACAAAAAATAATACAGGCTACTAAGGGGTTAATCGTGTCGTGCATTAGCTAAGAAGGCATTGAACTAAGGTTTAAATTGCACTATGAAAACATACACATTATGATATTATGGAGCATTCATAACTCGTAAGGGGATTCTGCATATCTGCGAGCTAAGACTATTTTACATGCAAATAGCTTTAGCTGCTAGATTCTAAGTTATATGTTTTATGGCAGCTTGAGTCAGGACTCGTGTTTTCGTAACATATTATGAAATCCAAGATGATGTCTTTAAATGAAAGAATCTCAACAAAACATTTCACTTTATGTCACACTCACCTCAGTCATCAGCTCAGCCAACTGTCTCACAGTCACTACATTATTGGGGTTGCCTACATTGAAAATGTGGCCAGTTGCCCTCGAGGGGTTTTCCTGTAATTATCAATAAATTAGATGATGAAAGAACATGATCAACTTAAAGCATAGATAGGTAGTCTAGCTTTGAAAAAATAAAATGATTTACAATCATCCGGAGAACAGCCTCAATGGCATCCTTTATATAAACAAATGTACGCTGGGACTGTCCTCCATCTACAAGTTTCAATGGCTCGCCCCGCAATAAACCCTAAAAGTTGATAGTTACTGATCAGAGCCATTACATGAAACGCTTAACCCACAACCATTTAGCCAAAGGCAATTTTAATACAGATGTCTTGCACCTTCCATTTCCTCATCATTATTTGACCAGCCAAAAAACACTTAAATCTTTATCATGGTTATTATAAACGAGGTGACCAGGGTATAGCCAAACTTACATTGCTAGAACAGGCAAGAACCCTTGGTACACCCTCAGTAGTGTTAATGATTGGCAGCTTCAGGTTCGTCCTTCCAGCCTCGAATGAAGACATAAATTAAATCGGCTATTTATTTTATATATGAGATATTTAATGGCATCATTGTAATTTCTAAAAGGGCCGACCTTCCTTGTAATTCACATATTTTAATTGTAATTATATTTCTCTATTTTGGCCGACCTTGTACATGAAGAGGTGCGACCTCTTTCTCATTGTGTATTTATACAAGGTCATTTCCTTTTCTTCTACCATCAAGCAAGTTCGAATTATTCCTTCATTCAAGTGCGAATTCCTTCAAGAGCAGATTGCGAATTTCTCTAAGTGCAGATTGTGAATTCCTTCAAGAGCAGATTGTGAATTTCTCTAAGTACAGATTCAGATCACAAGGAAGAGCAGATTATCATCTGTTATTGCATCTAGAGTTGATGCTGGATATTGGCCTTGTATTGGCCTCATTGTAAAGAGAATTATTGCCATTACTTATATATAAAAGAGAGATCTTTGTTGCTGGGTTTTTCTCCCTCAAGAGGAGGGTTTTCCCAGAGTATATGCTGTGTTTCTGTGTCTGATTTTGAATTAATTTTCTGTGCACTTATCTGATCACTAATTTAACATGGTATCAGAGCGGGTGTGAAGAAAGATCGTGGTTAGATTTGTGCTTTCTCAGCTTATTCTATTCTTTGTTGAGGGGTCCTATCTATCCTCACTTCATTCAAAATGGTGAACGGATTGAAGATCGAAGATAGACTCGATGGAGCCTCTAACTACACCTCTTGGAGATTCTGAATCATGCTTACATTGGAGGAGAATGATTTGGTTGAATTTGCAGAGTCCAAGGTTCCCGAACCTGAAGAGGAAGAAGAGAAGCTGCAATGGAGAAAGAAAGATATCAAAGCAAATAAGTTGCTAGTTGACTCCGTGAAGGACCACATCGTCCCTATTGTTTCCAAGTTGAAGACCGCTAGGGAGATGTTCAAAACTTTGGAAGAAATGTATGAAATCAACAACACCAGCCGGGCTCTTGCGCTGAAGCAACAACTTCATCATGTGAAGATGTCGAAAGGAGAGACCGTGATCGCCTACTTCATGAGGATTGCAGAATTGAGAGATCAGCTCTCTACAATTGGTCATATGGTTGAAGATAAAGACTTGACAATGCTTGCACTCAACGGTTTGCCATTATCTTGGGAGTCCTATATTCAAAGAATTAGTGCAAGGTCTAAACTTCCGAAGTTTGATCGTTTGAGGGCCGACTGCATCCAAGAGGAATCAAGGTTGATGGCTAGAGGTGTTGGCCCAAGTTCTTCTAATCAAGAAATCCATGTTCTTGCAGCCCAAGCTTCGAAGAAGAAAGGAAAAGGTGGAAAGAAGGGTCACTTCAAGAGGAATCGTGATAAAGGAAATGATGATGCTTCCCCTCCCAAGAAGAAGCGAGATTTGTCTAAAATTCAATGCTTTAGGTGTGACAAGTTTGGTCATTTTGCTAAACATTGCCCTGACAGACCTAAGCATCAAGCCTCCGTTGCAGATGTAGAGAATGTTTCTCCTCAGAAGGATGAATATCTATTTTGCTCAGCCTTGTCAAGCAATGTTGCCACCGACACCAATACATGGTTGATTGACAGTGGTGCTTCTCGTCACATCACCGGGTTCAAGGAGCACTTATCAAGCTTGGTGAAGAAAGACTCTTTGGAACAAGTTATCATTGGAGATGATGCTAGCTACACCGTGAAAGGGATTGGGACCTCTACTCTCCATTTGGATTCAGGTATTACACTTCAGTTGAGCAATGTTCTTTATGTTTCGGGGATCAAGCGCAATCTCATCTCTATTTCAGCCCTAGAAGATAAAGGATATCAAATTGCCTTCTCAAAAGGCAAAGTTCTTGTATGGATGGAGAACTCTAGTTTCAAAGATGCTCAAGTTATTGGAGTGAGATATGAAAGTCTTTACAGGGTTTGCACTCGTCCTCTACAAGCTTTGGTTCATGATACTTCTTCTCTATGTGATCTTTGGCATCGAAGACTGGCGCATCTACACTTTCGTGCCTTGCCCATTATGGAAAAGATGGTGACAGGTCTACCCAAGTTCGACAAGGAGCATGAAGGCACTTGCAAGGGTTGCGCTCTAGGTAAGAATGTAAAAGCCTCTTTTCATAGTAGTGAAAGTAGATCTAAGAGTATTTTAGATCTCATCCATTCAGATTTATGTGGTCCTATGTCTGTTCCGTCTTCAAGCGGATTTTTGTATTATGTACTGTTTATTGATGATCACTCTAGGAAAACTTGGATTTATTTCTTGAAGTCTAAAGAGTCTGAGGAAGTATTAGCTAGATTTAAGGAGTTTAAAGCCTTAGTAGAAAACCTTTCTGGTAAAAGAATTAAGGTCCTTAGATCTGACAATGGTGGTGAATACACCTCTAGCAGTTTTCTAGACTTTTGTACAGATGCAGGGATTAAGAGGGAGTTCTGTGTTCCCTATAATCCTCAGCAGAATGGTGTTGCAGAAAGAAAGAACAGGACAATCATGGAAGCAGCAAAGGCCATGATTCATGATCAAGATTTGCAGACTTTCTTATGGGCAGAAGCCTCCAGGACAGCTGTATATGTGCAGAACAGAAGTCCTCACAAGGTCTTGGAGAATATAACTCCGGAAGAAGCCTGAAGTTAGTCACTTAAGAATATTTGGATGTCCTGTTTATATTCATGTTCCAAAGGAGAAGAGAACTAAGTTGGAGCCTTCTGGCAAGAAGGGCATCTTTGTGGGCTACAGCGAGACATCTAAAGCCTACAGAATTTACATTCCAGGACAAAAGTTAATCGAGATCAGTAGGGATGTTACTTTTGAGGAAGACATTGCATTTAGAAGATCCAAGGGCACACACATGGAGATCAGTAACGAAGAGTCTCCTCAGGATATGGAAGTTGACCATGCTCCTGAGATTCAGAGGGAGACTGTTGAACCAAAAGAAGATGCTGATCCTATTGAACCCTTGGAGCCTACTGATGGGCCTACTGACATTGTCATTGGAAGAAAGAGACCTCTATGGGCTAGGCGCACTATGCAAGAGGCAGAAAGCTTTGCAGCTCCTAGAGGCACATTCAGAGAAAGTAAAAGGCCTCATAAGTTCTTCAATTATGTTGCCTTGATGAGTTAGATTATTGATTCAGAACCTTCATGTGTTGAAGAAGCATTCAGTCATCAGGTTTGGAGAGATGCAATGGCAAAGGAGTATCAATCAATTCTGAAGAATGATGTTTGGGACATTGTTCCTAGACCCAAGAGCAAATCAATGGTATCTTCGAAATGGCTCTTCAAAATCAAGCATGCTGCAGATGGGAGCATTGAGAAGTATAAGGCAAGATTTGTGGCTCGAGGGTTTTCTCAGAAAGAGGGAGTTGATTACGAAGAAACATTTGCTCCTGTTGCCCGGTACACTTCTGTCAGAACCATCATTGCCATTGCTGCATCGAAAGGATGGAAGATTCATCAGATGGACGTGAAGACAGCATTTCTCAATGGCGTAATTGAGGAAGAAGTTTACATTGAGCAACCTGATGGTTTTGAAGTTCATGAGAAGGAGTCACATGTGTGTAAGCTGAAGAAGGCCTTGTATGGTCTTAAGCAGGCTCCTCGTGCTTGGTACGAAAGGATTGATCGGTACCTATCTAGTTTGGGCTTCTTGAAGAATGATGCTGATTCAAATCTCTACTTCAAGGTAATCAATGGTGATGCATTAATATTGGTTTTATATGTTGATGATTTGATCCTTACTGGAGAAGATCACCTGATTCTCGAGTGCAAGAAGGAGTTGACTTCAGAATTTGAGATGAAGGACCTTGGGCTCATGCATTACTTCCTTGGTTTAGAAGTCTGGCAGAAACCAGATGAGATGATTCTAAGTCAAGGAAAGTACACCATTGATATACTTAAGAGATTTGGCATGATGGATTGCAAATCCATGTCTACACCAATGGAGACCAACCTTCATAAGTTGAAGGAGGCTGCAGCTAATTCAGACTTGGTGGATCCTACATTGTATAGACAGTTGATTGGGTCTTTGATGTATCTGGTTAACACTAGACCTGATATTTGCTATGCAGTGAGTGCACTTAGCCAGTTTATGTGTGATCCAAGACAGATACATCTTGTTGCAGCTAAACATATCCTGAGATACTTGTGTGGCACAGTTGGATATGGGTTGAGGTATACTTCAGATGCAGACTTGGAGTTACATGGTTTTTACGATTCTGATTGGGCAAGGTGTCACAGATGGAAGAGCACCTCTGGTTGTTGCTTCCGCTTGGGTTCGCTATGATTTCCGGTGCAGCAGAGCGCATCTGTAGCATTGAGTACACCGGAGGCCGAGTACATTGCAGCTTGTATGGCAACTCGGGAAGCAGTGTGGCTTCGTAAGCTCCTTGCAGGATTGTTTGGACAATCAATGGAGCCTACCATCATCCATTGTGATAATCAGAGTTGCGTGAAGCTTTCTGTCAATCCTGTGTTTCATGACAGAACGAAGCATGTTGAGATCAAGTACCACTATATCAGAGATATGGTACTGCGAAAGGCTGTACAGTTGAAGTACATCAGCACTGATGAGCAGACGGCAGATATTCTCACCAAGCCTCTCTCCAAGATAAAGTTTGCATACTTTCGAGATAAGCTTGGTATGGTGGAGAATCCAGCCTTGACTGAGAAAGAGTCTCAGATCGTGAGCCTTGCTATCTTTTACCATAGTATGGTTGTAGCCATTATGGTAGATATCGTGTTGAGGCGATATCCAATATCACATTGAGGTGATATCTATCTTTTACCATAGTATGGTTGTAGCCATTATGGTAGATATCGTGTTGAGGCGATATCCAATATCACGTTGAGGTGATATCTATCTTTTACCATAGTATGGTTGTAGCCATTATGGTAGATATCGTGTTGAGGCGATATCCAATATCACGTTGAGGTGATATTCCTTTACTCACCATAGTATGGTTGTAGCCATTATGGTAGATATCATGTTGAGGCGATATCCAATATCATGTTGAGGTGATATTCCCTTGTTCACCATAGCATGGTTGTAGCCATTATGGTTGATATTGTATTGAGGCAATATTTGTCATCACGATGAGGTGATATGTCTTGAGCAGCTGGAAGTTCTCTCCCTAGCTGAGAGGGAGTGTTAATGATTGGCAGCTTCAGGTTCGTCCTTCCAGCCTCGAATGAAGACATAAATTAAATCGGCTTTTTATTTTATATATGAGATATTTAATGGCATCATTGTAATTTCTAAAAGGGCCGACCTTCCTTGTAATTCACATATTTTAATCGAAATTATATTTCTCTATTTTGGCCGACCTTGTACATGAAGAGGTGCGACCTCTTTCTCATTGTGTATTTATACAAGGTCATTTCCTTTTCTTCTACCATCAAGCAAGTTCGAATTATTCCTTCATTCAAGTGCGAATTCCTTCAAGAGCAGATTGTGAATTTCTCTAAGTGCAGATTGCGAATTCCTTCAAGAGCAGATTGTGAATTTCTCTAAGTACAGATTCAGATCACAAGGAAGAGCAGATTATCATCTGTTATTGCATCTAGAGTTGATGCTGGATATTGGCCTTGTATTGGCCTCATTGTAAAGAGAATTATTGCCATTACTTATATATAAAAGAGAGATCTTTGTTGCTGGGTTTTTCTCCCTCAAGAGGAGGGTTTTCCCAGGGTATATGCTGTGTTTCTGTGTCTGATTTTGAATTAATTTTCTGTGCACTTATCTAATCACTAATTTAACAAGTAGGTCCATCAATTCCAGGAATAAAATCCATCCTTGGTCCAATCCAGTTGAAGGGTCTCACAATGGTGAATTCAAGGCCATTCTCAGCCCCCTCAGCTGGAAAAATTCAAATTAAATTTCAGAAAAAAATTCCAATGTATTACCTGCATTAAATTTTAAACAGCCACTGGCCCACTAATACTCTTCTTACCATAAATAAGCCTCTCAATCAGCTGCTTTGCACATGCATAAGACCATCGCTGTTTCTCAATTGGACCAAATATACAAGGAGATTCATCCTCTTTAAGTACATAAAATTCAGGGTCCTGGCACACACCAAAGGTTTTGTGAATAGAAAAATATAATTACATGCAAGAAACAGACCAATTCAGTTATAGAAATGGTGGACTCCCAAGTATACGTGTCGCAGGGGATGATCTTTTGGAAGAAAGCTCCCAATTGTCTTTCCATAAACTTCACATGTAGAAAAGTGAATCAGGCGTTTGTTGTTCTCTGAGCAGTACTTAACCTACATAACCAACAGGGTCAAGATTTCAGATAAACGATCAATCTCTTTGTGCAGGTGGATGGGTAAGGCTTGGATCACCCCCAGGAGTACAAAATCTGAAATATGCAGGCCCTATAGACCAATATGTCTTGCAGGTTATGCCAGAACCTCAAAATTCACCTTCTACTTCTATAATTTCGTTCTTTCAATTATGATCCCATCGTTAATATGTAAGAAATGTGTATGTAGCTCCTATGAGTCATACCCACTGCCCACATTACTATCTTATCTTACTACTTGCAAACAAAGACTCTACTTGTGTAAAACGAAATTATTTGTGCACCAGTTCCTTGTAACAAACAACACCACTTACCACAGGGAGAGCATCTATGAAATTACTGTAAATTGTATCAAGAGGTCGTGTATTATAATCTGCTGGTGTGCAAATAGCAGCTAGATTGATTGTCTGCAAAACAACAACAACAAAAAACATTGAACATGTTAGTCTCAGCATTTTAGATCAGTAATCCACAGTTAAAGTCAACCAAGCACACAAATTGAATAGTAATGTATCTAATTAAAACATTCAGCTAACCAGTAGTTTTGGTAAACAGAGGATTGTGGAGGTCAAAATAAAAAGAAATGAGTGAACATAGTAAACTTTTTTAAAATCAAAAGCCAACATTCTTCTAACAAAAGCAGATAGAAACACAATCCCCACCTTCCCAGCACACCCAAAAGAAGTAAGAAATCCGTTATTCATAAAATAGTGTTTTATGACTGACAAGTAAATGCAATGTTTTTGCTAAGAATGATGGATCCTGGGTGTGATTAATGTTTCATCTTTTGTCATTTTGTCATCATTCTGATGATAGATTTTGGAATGTGATTAATTTGTAAGACAGAATTTTTTAAGCTCTTATTACTGTGAAAACCTCATGAATACTAAATTAATGCATTTCAAATATCAAAAGCATAGATAAATACAAACTAAAAAACAGCTAAACATACAATCTCCAAATCTACTTAATAGTCTCAGAAACCGTGTTATTGGAAACATTAACACCAAGCGGAGCAGCTTTCCATGAGAGCTTACGACCAAATGTTAATGAAATAAAGTTATACAAAATCACCCTATGTTAATGGTTGTTATTCTTGACATACAAATAATGATGTAACAACTTTAACAAGTACCAATATAAAGATAAATATATTTTGGCATAGGGAAAGTGGAACTACCAACATCATCTATGTTGCATATCCCCACATACTCTACATGTTCACATGCAAAAGCATTATTGTTTGGTCCTGTTGATAACCCGTCTCATGGGGGCTTCAAGATCTATTTTCAAGGAGCAGAGGTTTCATGATGCACAAAAAATATGTTACAAGAATAATTGAAATTTTTCCTTGAATAATAGAAGCCCTTACTTTTTAGATCTGCAAATTTGAGCAGATGAAATTGGGATCGGGCTAGAAATTGTTCCACCAGCTTAGAATTTTTTCTGCCACTTGTCTATCATCTGATGTAAACAGATATAATTTAATTTTTGAAATTATATATATTTACATTGGCATTAAAACTAAAATTCATGAGACCACCAGCTTTCTTAAATTTCAGAAACTTAAATTTTTAAACTGAACTGCACTACTGAATTCATGGGATCACCAGCTTTAAAATATTCCTAAATAATCTCAACAACACCCACTGAAATTTTTAGGAAACCCCATCCATAAGCCTAATAGCCTGCATTTCATTCAAAGTTCCTTCCAGCACTATCTCACCGAACCTACTTTCCATTCTATTATAGATATTGTTAATATGCTTGCGCATGCTGATAGAGGAAAGAGATCTGACCTCCTTAGCAGAAATACTAGCGCATAACTTTGAACTAGAAGTTTTCCCCGGTGAATATTTTACCTTAATTCTTCAATTAGCTTTTTTTTTTTTTCATATTTGAGGCCTACCCTATAAAGCAATACTCTTTTCTCATATATAAACTCTACCCTATAAAATGGTCTGTAAGAAAGTTGCTAACGTCTTTAAGATAATAGATCTCTATCAGAAATTTGAAATTGGAACAGTGATCTCCAATAGAGCCTAAAAACGCAGTTTAAAGCACTCCCTGCAAGAGTTACTAATTGTAATCTCCGGAAGTTTAAAATTGACTTTGAGAGATCCAGTAAAACCTAGAGAACAAGCTACAGCATTCGTGTATAGATAGGAACGAGGCAGGGATAATTAGGAGCAGCGGGAGTATATCTGAAAACACCCATATGGAACTAAATCTGCTCAGACTATCATAATAAAGGGAGAAGTTATCACTCTCGCAACAAAAGTGACTTCTCTCAAAGGTCTTCTTATGCGCTTCGATTCTCTTGAATGCATCTTTCCAGCTACAACCAGACATTTTTTTCCATATTCTGAAAGACCCCCAAATTCATCCATACACTTGTGCTTCCATATGCACATACAACCTACCCTGGCAACGGAATAGAGTTTGAGAGAAGGCAGGGCAGCGTGCATAAAGAAATGATAAAAAGGAAAGTAGCATGCATAGATGTATGGTGGAAAGGAAAGTAGAAGGCAAGCAAATGCAAGTACCAGATCAGCCATCTTGATGAGGCCTTCGAGGCGGGGATCGTGCTTGATATTGATTCGGTGGAAGTGAATGCGGTTAGACCTCTAGCAGATGCTCAATCTTGTCGCTGTAAACATCGACGGCCAGCACCGTGTGGTGGGTATCGTGCATCAGCTTCTCGCACAGATGAGACCCGATGAAACCTCCGCCTCCAATCATGCAAATTGTCATGGCGTCAATTGCCCTCCCATCCAGATCCACTCTGTCCGCCATTCTCCTCTTTTTCTTTCTTCTGCTTCGCTTCCCTTCACCTTCACCTTCACCCTTCCCCACCAGGTATTGGCTTTTTGTACTTCTATTTATAAAACTGTAAAGGAAGAAATTCCTCAACTTTACGCGCTCAACTTCGGGAGATTATTGAATGCTTATTTGTATCAGCTTTTTTTTTTCTAATCAAATATAGAAATTGATTGTTGAGATATTATTTTATTTAATCTAATGCGAGAGGATTATAGTATTTAGTTTTTGGAATAATAATAACGAGATATATTGATGGAGTGATGGATTCATTAGAGGTTTGTTGATGTGGTGTACGATGGATTCATTAGAGCCAAGAAATGATATATTATCTCAGATATTTAACAAATTCATAATATTATGTGGGTCAAATTTACATGTCATAGTTGAATTTGAACCCCTCGAAAATGACAATCTATAGAATAGATCCTAGAACTCATGGGATTGAATTGATTGACTATACATTTTTGTAATATTTGTTGCATCAATCATTGATGTCTAGGGACAAACAAGGACTAATTATATTTAAAATACCTTAAGGAAGCTTCAAAATTGTGAGGTTCAAGCTCTCATTAGTTAACCCTCTTAATAGACCAACTTTATAGCCTTAGGTGAATATCAAAGATAACACTCTCAAACATGTAGATATCTTGGATACAGATATTAAAGTATGTATGTTTATTTTAGTAGTCTAATTGAAGTATTTCTATAGTGAATGCTCCTTGTAATGTGAATGATCTAAGAAATTCTTGGATCATTCATATTAATTAATTGCACAACTAAATATCTTTAAAATACCAAGACATGGCAATATGTCATGCAAACATATACCAAGTTGGCCCCCAATGGCTAGTGAAAATGTGTGAGTGAAAAATGTTAGCATAATTAAGGACATTAGACAACTAGCTAGCTTTTAGCCTACCTAACATATTCATATTCACACTCGTTAAGTCCACAATTTTTTTTTTTTTGTCTCACCTCTTGTGGTTGAGACATATATACTCACCTTTTAAGACACCTAACTCATGTGCATATGACAACTATATATCACTTATTCTATACATATGACACATGAGGGACACATGTCTTATACACATGCAAGGTTATTAGAGTCCAAAACTGCCTTCTCATCCTACCCCATTTTCCATATATCAAGGGGATCATGTGTAATTATAATCCTTTTGGAATATATCATATTATATGAATTATCATTATTTTTAATCTCTATTGAAATATCTTGTAGAAGGTTTGTCATTATTTTGTAGGATCTACTAGGATGTGAGGGTCAAATATCCAACTTCAACATGGTATTAGATCTCTAAATCTATAAGAAGCTTCTTGAAATAAGGGGGTTTTAGCCAACATCTTTCATATCATGGAGTCAAATTGACCCTTCCATTGCGATAAAAAGTCTCGAGAACCCTAAGATCAACTATTAGATCATTAATTTTGGAGCACATGACCCAAAGCTATTAGAATTTTTTTGGTCTTACATGCTTATGATGTGTAGGTTATCTTTTTTTTTAAAGAATCATCCTTTTTTTTAATTTTTTGTAAAATTAAAAATAAAAATTACAAGAAAAAAATATGAAAAGAAAGTTGTTTTGAACTTTAAAAAAACACTTGTAAGAGGGTGTACCCCTCTATGCAATACTACATAAGGTACTACAAAGGAAATACTACGTAAAGTATTGCACAAACACAATCCCTTATGTCACATCATCCGCTTTTAGTAGCGTATTTTTAGTAGTTTCACTAAATTAAGCTATTATTTATTTTATTAAGGGTCTCACTAAATATGGCAGACCTCTAAATTTGGTGATTTTTTTCTAAATTTGGAAATGGAATCACCCTTATAGTTTGACCCCTCACCATTAGCATATTTTATATTTTGGCTCAACTATAAAAATCTTGTTCTAGGTCATACATAAATATTTTTCTAGGCAATTTCTTTTTATTTGGAATATTTTTATGTGCTCTACCTAGTGTTGTAATCAATTTATAATTTTGGGTTACAATTTTTTTTAAATCACAAATTCTCAAGGGTAACCCTGCCTACTTCTCATTTTTGAAACTTTAGAGGGCTCATTCAAACATATGGAGTCCTTTTTGGGTCCCATTTTTTAAATAGTTTAAAATTTAACATAGTAGTAATACCATTAATTTTTCTTGACATTGTTCCAAAATTATACTTTCAACATATGCCTCATTTTGAGACTGTAATTATTGTACATCAATCTGCCTAGTAGTAATTGTAAATACGTCAAATATAAAGTGTCATATCATTGAAAATTGCTTTGGGGGTTCATTGATTGAGTTAAGGGGATGTTCTTATGTTTTTTCTAGTTTTTTGGTTGAGATATTTTGGGTGAGCTAATCATGTCTCTCGCTTTCTCTCCTATTCATTAAGTATTCTATAAAAACCTCCAAAATCGTTGAAATTACAATGTAGTTATTGTTACCTAATTTTGGCCTCCAGCTAAAATCAAGTAACTTATTGTTTCTTTTGTGTTTACTTTTTAACATTAAAAGATACATCATTTTCTGCTAAAGTTCATTAAAGTGCATAAAGGAGATTGTCAAACGGATTGCATTATTCCAATGTTGCAATTACATACAAATAAGAAGGAGAACCAACATGTATTGCAAATGTAATCTTTATTGATGATCATAAGCGTATAATGTCCCTCACAAGCCAAGGGACTGGCTATTCTAATGCTTATAAAGAAAAGACTATACGCCTATAGATAAACAAAAATGAAATTGCACATAAAATGAAAAGGGGCCCGTCATTTCCTGTTGGAATGACGAATCCCGTTGGCTTGGTCCCACATCATCTCAATCTTCCCCGCTGCCCTACTTCCACTTGACGATCTCCTCACTGCTCCTAGGTTTCCTGCATCTGAAAAAAGAGTGTTGTGAGAGCAATGAAAGGTCATTGATCAAAATATGTGCAAAACATCCATAAATGTGTAATCATATGTCCATAAGCATTAAAATAGACAGTATACCATAAGTGTATAGGAAAACAAGAAAAGAGTGATCAAACACACCTATGATATGCTTTGTTTATCTAACTAGTTTGTTCCTTGTGCAGATTTAGGACAAGTCTCGTTACTATTTTGATTCAACTAATTACAACATGTGCAGTAAAATGTGGCTCCCACGAGGGTTGAGCCCAACATGTTGCTCTCTTGTGTTTCAGGAGGAATAGGAAACTGAGCAACTTGATCAAATTGATAATCAAGTTTAATTATTGATGCATTAAATCAATATGGAATGACACCAATTGATCAACTTTCATTATCAGATTCAAAAGATGCAACAAGTAATGTGAATTGTCAAGAGAGTTACCCTTCATCTTTTCACAATGAATCAATCAATAGGCTTCCATCATGCCAAAAGGGGTAGTAGTTTGTTGGATATGTCTTTCAATCTTCTTAAGTGGATCCAAGATCCATTTTTATTAAAGAAGCAAATGATTTATGTGATTCATCAAGTTCAATTATAGATGCATCAAGTTCAATTATGCATCCATTAAATAATGAGGGAGTTATCAAGCCATGTCTAGAACCATCATGAGTTACATGGAGCAGCAGTTTTCAGTCCATAAGTACATGGGATCAACATATACATTAACAATCATGCTTTCAACAGTAAAGTGATAGATGAGCAAATATAAATCAAAGACAGTGCTATTGAAGTATCATAAAAGGACTGTGATATTGTACCAACAAGGTTCTCTCTATGTGATCTCATACAAGCTACAGGGATAGTTCAATATAGTGTTCAATACTTATTCTTAGCTTTAAGGACAACATTAACATATGGATGCAACAAGAATGCCATGATGACTAACATCCCAATGGGCTCTGCACTGAGAGATCTTTGTTTCTAAATAGCATGGGAATTAGAGACATACTGTGTGGCAGACAATGAAAACATTTTTTAAGCAAGAAGTATACGATGTCATAAATGCAGTAAGGAATACAGTGTCAAGGATTATGATAGAAAAGATTTAGGGCCAGTCTTCTGATAATTGTACTGACAGGGAGACTATTATTCACCCCAAACAAAAGATAGTTTCCCTATTTACATGGAGCACTAGTAACAATTAGGGGCATGATAGTCACTTCAAACTTGAAAAATGAGGTTGATCACAATTATAATGTGAAAGACACCAATCATGGATGTCTTTCAAGGGACAATCATTTGTCACTACAACATGAAGAGCAACCTTTTGAAGAGGGACAGTTACTATGGACTAACAGTGAAACCCGTAGAATTTGTTGCAACCACAAGAGTTTGACAGTGATGATGAAGTCTAAGAGTGGCATTGAGGGTGATTTCATTTTTCTTGCTATAGGATCTCTTCAATCAAGCACATTTGACAACAAAGGTTTAGAAGGTATTCATAGTATTATAAGGGGACAGTTATCAAGACAACCACCAATCAACAGGGTCACATATGATATGATATTGATGAGAGACAAAGGGCATGTGAGTATCACAAATGAGCAAGCATAATGGGCAGCCATTATATGGAAAACATGACAATAGCAAAGAGGCAAGATCACCAGCCAGAAGAACAAGGTTACTATCACCAATGGTAAGGACAAATGAAGAGGGATGAGAAGGTAAGAGAGTCACATTTTCCAATTCTAAACACTTATGATAGTGAGCTAATTGACTTCGCCATTATAAATGACAAAATATTTGTAAAACATGAGCAACCAAGCTTTCATCAAGGAATAAATAGCAAGACATGGACATTCATATGATGAAGGAGAAAATATGTCATTTTGTATTTTAGCACAAATGTTTATCCTCAAGCATAAAGAGACATCATTAGATGAATGAACATGGCAGTCAAGTTACAACAAACCCAGTGCACTTTCAGTGCTTTGAAAGTTTTATTAGCATTTCATAAAAAATTCTGCCAAATTATGAGAGTGGTGCTAGGTCTGTTAGGTAGCTTAGGGTCCATGCTATGTTGTTGTTTCATCTGAATCGCAGGTGGTAATATATGTGTGAAGCTACAGGGTCTCTTTGAGGTCAATTTTCTTCTCTAAACTTAGTTGATTTTACAGATTATGTTGTTACCATCACATGTGGAATTTTAATAGGCCTTTTGCTATACAACACTATGGAACACAAAGGGGTTGCTTTTCTATTTTCACCCATTGTGACTTCTTGGTTCATCTGTATAAGAAAAGTTGGTGTCTATAACATAATACTCTGGAACCCCAAAATATTCTGAACAATTTCTCCATGTTACCTGTATGAGCTACTCAAGAAAATAGGTATGGAAGGATGGGTGTCACTCGGAGGTGTGGTACTGTGCATCACAAGTGTTGAGGCTATGTTTGCCAATCTAGGACATTTTTTCCATCTATCTATCAAGATGACATTCACGGGACTGGTGCATCCTTGTTTAATTCTTGCATACATTGGGTGAGGCAGTGAGATGTATGAGGAAGAGGGTTTCAAATCATGTCAAAAGCATGCAGTGAGATTCAAGGTTAAAATCATTGTTTCTATTTTATACAATGGAAAGTACCACTGTTTTATTCATCACTTAAAATATACAGGAAAATCAAAATCATTTAGATTATTTTTTGTACAAACAAGACTGAGAAGTGAATACAAGGAGTAAAAATGCATTATGAGTCTCATGGCCACAGTCTAAGAGCTTATTCTTTTCCTCCACATGCATTAAAACCCGCTTAGGGTTTGAATATGGAGTGATAAATGAAAACAATAGAAATATTTGAGCTTATTCAAGTGTTGAAGCAGAGGAAAATGCATAGAAAAAACCATAGTGGCCGCGACCAGAAGCCTCCTTGTAAAACACTTAGAGTGTGTGAAATCTTGAAGGAGCACAAAGTTGTGGCATTCTACACAAGAAACACCATTTTTCTACAAGAAAATGAGTAATTATCATAGGAGGAGCGTAGAACCATGGAAACATAGGAAGAAACAAAGTATTTTAGCCATTTCATTGTATTGAGAAAGCTTGAAATGAGCTTTAATTCACTGAAAATCAAAGGACGAAAAGCAAAGGGTGTCGATTTGGAGCTTACTTGAGCTAAAAAATTGCTCATTATCATCAAAATGTAAGTTGTTTTCACCATTAAAGCTTCAGGAAACCACATCAATGGCGGTTGATACAAAAGAATAACCACACAAGAAAATGGAGTTAAAAAAAATATTGCACAGTCGCGGCCTTAATTCATGATATGGCTAGCAAAAGATGGAGAAAAGCCAGATTTTGTTCAAAAAATCACATTACCTCTTGTTTCATAGTGGAAACCACAAGAATCTGTCAGAAAACCATTTTCCAGTGCTCTCATCAAAACCCCATGGTGGCCAGAGAGCTCTCCAAAAGGCTCGATGGCAAATGAATTAAATTTTTGCTTTTTTACATTGATTTTGTTTAGGGTTAGAAACCCTATGGGGGCCGACCAAGGTATTTTACCTTGTGTTTTTTAAAAATTGCAAAGCAATTTAATTGCTATGTGGGCTTTGAAATGGAGTTTTATGCCTTAGGAAAATTTTGCCTTGAATTTCATTTTGAAGACCAGCCCTATGCCTTGGTGCTTTTTCATTATCTTTTGAAAAATGCAATACCTTCCAAGGACTTTGGAGCTGCCTTATAATCTATCACATAGAGTTCTTTCACCTTGACCATTTTTGCATATATTTAAGATTATGAAAAGTTGACCAGGTAATATGGTTTTGAAATGCAAAAATGGGGTGAATTAAATTTTATCAATGCCTTGGGGTTTTGAGTTAGCTTAAATGATTTTACAAGCATTTAGTGATTTATTATCATTTTTTGCATTTATTCAATTGGAAAACATTATTGAGGTGATTTGCAAATCACTTTATTCAATGTTATTTATAAGGCAGATATTGATGTAATCCAAGGAGGTGGTGGGGCCTCATATTTTGCATTGTTTTGAAATGTAAAATGGTTTGATTAAGTGATGTTATTATGAATCACTTAATCAAATTATTATTTTTAATGCAAAATGGAATCTTGTGCTTTTGCAAAAGCACTAAAGGTGTGGGTCAAATGGGTTGAATACATGTGTGGGAAAACATGATGACTGATAGACATGAGAAAGGCGTGGGGGTTTTTCTTTGACCATCTTTGGAGGAAATGAGCTATTTGGAGGCATTTTTGTCACATTTTTAGTGTGACTATAGTCTTGGCTTGACCTTGCTTCATGTGGAGGACAGTTTGGAGTGATTTTAGAGTGTTCTTTTTGGCCTTTTCTGCTACATCCAACCAAAACCTTCTAGATGGACTTGTGTGGGAGTTGTGTGAATTTTTGCTTAAGTAACTTCAATCTTTGTTATTGGAGTTAGTTCTTTCATTCCATCAAAGTGATAGTTTGATTTTGGGAGTCATCTTTTCAGCAAGAGCAGTATTGTAACTTAGTGACGGACTTGTATACCAGTTGAGTACTTTGAATAAATGAAATTGAACATTTACCTTCTCATTTCATGTTTTATTGTGTGCATCTAGTGATTGATCAGATTATTTGTGAAATTTATCTTTTCCTTGTAGTCTTGTCTCATTGTTAGGCACCTGTTTAGTAGAAAAGTATATTGTTGTAGGTTATAAGTTGTGTTAGTGAATGCAAAAGCTATTAGTTGTGAAATTTTCCTTCTAAGAGTTTTGCTAAAAACCTCCTTATAAATTACTTATGCAAGAATGCATGCAAAAATGAGCTATGTGAACCAGGTTTTGTCATTGTTTTGAATGTGTGTAAGTTATTTGTTGGTCTTAATTAGTTTTGGTGTATCACCCTTTGAAGTTTTTTTAGTTAAGTCCATTCTCATGCATCTTTTTACCCTTTTCCTCAAGAGATCATTAGTTTAGGTGACATCAAAAGGGGAGCCAACCCATAATCTGGAGGTCTGCTTTCACAATAGGACACCCACAACCTAAAAGCAGTCCCATGTTAGTCCAAATTTGTCGAGTTCTTTCACAACTTGGTAGAGGGGTGCAAATTTGGGCCACTAACAATTACTATGAAAAGAAAAATTAGAATTGAAGATGAATGTTTACTAAAACAATTTTTTGAAATGAATATCTTCTTCTAGATCATAATGTTGATTTACCAAATCCCCAACACATGAAAAATCATCATACAATTTCACTTAGAAATCTTGTGAGGCAATATCGTTTGGAGATGAACAATGTAGTCTAATGGCTTGTATTGAGATCTCATCTCCCCCCAAATCAACTATTGTTACATTCAAATATAGTGTTGATTCATTCATGGCTTCTAATAATTATTTACAATAAATTATTGATATTAGTTTTCCAAATCCACCACATTGGGAAAAATTCCTAGCAAACGTATCATCCTTGTTTGTAGAGTCTTGCATGACAGATTTGGAAGACACAATTGAGGACATTCATCTTCTATTTGATGATATCTTTGATGGAGTTACATCACCATCATCTTCTTTAGATATGATTGTTCTTCATCCTCCTATTTTTTGTCACAATTTGACAATGGTTTGGAGACCTTAAAAAAAAATTGAAGACATAATCTTGGGCTACATCATTTTCTTTGGATCACATGCAAAAATAGTAAGCATTCACCCTTTTTCCTATATCTTATCAAGAATTGGTTCCAATATATCTTGCACACAATTGTGGTTTTGTTTCTTCCCAAGGGAAGAAATGTTGGTCAACAATCATGGATCATCTTCAACATATAATGTTGAATATCTACCAACACTACATGAGGCAGTATGAGTGGAGCTTGCATGGTTTCTCTTCTCATCTCAATTTTGAGAGGGATCATTTCCTCACATGGGGTTCTTTCCTTCTCACTTTTTTGCGGGGTTAGATAGAGTTTCTCTGTTTTATTTTATATGAGGAGAACATTTATTTTACTTTGTTCTAGAAGTCCTTGGGAGTCATGATAATTATTCCTTATTTATTCTTCACTTGTACATCTTTTTCATGCATATTTTCTCTTTTGCAAATGAATTTTATTTTCCACTAGGTTTTCTTCTTTACTCTATTTATGAGAAATTTGTACATGGGTGCCTAACATGGCCTTATAGCTTGGATCCATCATTATTGTATTCATGTCTCCCTAAGTTTATCTAAAGGGGGTGTTAGTGTAAATAAGGACATTATACAACTAGTTATATTTTACCCTATCGAAGAGAATCTTATTCACACTTGTTAAGTCCACTCTTAGGGGATTTTTATTCTTTGTCTCACCTCATGTGGTTGAGATACATGTACTCACCTTTTGATATATCTAATGCATGTACACATGACACCTATATCACAATTTTCCTATGCACATGACATATTAGGAGCACATCTTATACACATACAATGTGGCTAGAGTCCATAACTACCTTCTCATCTCGCCCCTCTTCTATATATATTTGAGATCACATGTTGATTCAGAGGATCTTTGCCAAAAATTGAAGTTTCTCATTTTTCTTCAAAAATGGCATCATCAGAAAGTGGCTGAAATTCTGACTCCAACACAACTCGAACGAGTCAAAAGGAGCTACGAAGTCCAAGATATGCTCGATCAAACCTTGGTAAACCCTAGAGCCAAGTCATAGAAAAAAGGGCCAAAAATTTATGTCATCAAAACTGGTCAAAGTCGGCATCATCGCGAAGAGCTCGTCGAGAGCTTTCCGACAACATTCGTTTTGCGCGAATCGGAGTCTGTTTGCACCAGCTACAGCCAGTCAAAGTTCGCGGAGAAGGTTGACTTTGACTGTACAGACGCTAACGTCAGCATGCTGACTTGTCAGTCCGTACGATATAGATAGTGAATGGACCAACCTTGGAAGGACACATGTCATTTGTACACTACATCATCAGCTTCGTCATCGACCACGTCATCACACAGTCATCAGCCATGTCATCGCATCATCATCAGCCATGTTGGTGGCATCCTTAGCGTACACATTGGCGACATCGTTAACGTACACATTGGTACCTAGTCAGCTTCGTCGGTGAATCATATTGTGCCACGTGGCACCCTACCTACTCTCTCCCCCATGGCGGTTGCGTTGTTTGTTAAAAGTTTGTTGTGGGGGGATTTGAACCCCCCACCTACCTCCTCCAATTTCGGTGCTCGATCGGTAGACCAGCACACCTGCGCTTAACTATATATGGTGCCCAGTTTATTTTGTTAAGAAAAAATTTGCAATTTAGTTTTTGAAGGACCGGCGGGGGTCGAACCCGTGACCCCAGGCCGACCAAAATGGCTTGTGACCGTTACACCATGCAACAATTTCAACATATAGGGGGAGTCGATTGGGTTTTGTTAAAACAATAAGCTCGATTACCCATTTTTTTAAACTAAATGCCCTTATTTTAAAAAAATTCCCTCCAAAACAAAAGATTAAAATAACCTTATAAAATAGAAAAAGCCCGAAATGAACATGTGGGGGGCTTAGACAAAATTGAGATAATATGGAGAAGATTTATTTTTGATTTTATGTAAATAAGGGGGGATTTTAAAATATATTTTCTATGTAAAGGGAATATTTGTAAATCAATTGGTTATTAACCCAATTGAGTAATTTTTTTTGTATAAAAAGGGGGGGCTTTAGAGGCTTAAGGGGGACATTCATGATTCGGGTGTTGAAGACTTGAGATAATTTCTGGAGAGACGAATTGTTGTTCTTGTACGTTGGGAGAATGCTAGAATTTTGTCGTGCTTGAAGGGAAAAGATTGTAAACAGATGTAATGCCGAATTTTTGAAGATTTTAATCAGATCAGTCTACTCTTTGGAGAGGGGCCCGGAGACATAGTCGTTCTTATGACGAACTTTGTTATCAAGCTGTTGCATTCTCTCTTTCTTGTCTCATTCTGAGTTTCGTCACTTTTAATTATGTGATGTTGATTTCATTTTAGTAATTTGGAGTTTGAAACTATAATCGTTATGCATTCTTAAAGAAATCATCTTAGATCCTAAAACATATCAAATTGGTATCAGAGTTGTGTTTTGACTAGTATTGCAGAATCAAATGCTAACGTGCTCCAAGCTTCAAAGAGGTGAAGGCGAACTTGAAGAATACAATCCTAAGATCAGCAAACAAAGGACTTCGCCAACAATGGATGAAACTGAAGCTGGGAAAAGCACTGAGCAAGAGCTTGATGATAAGTCTTTCCAACGAGTCTTCCTCGAAATGAAGGCTATGGTGGAAGAGTTGTATGCAGAAAATAAGAAGCGCGAAATGGGAGATTCTTCGAAGCAAGCAAAGAAGGAAGATCAAAAGGAAAAAGGAGGAAAAGATCTAGAAGCTCCATCTCCTTCATCTTCCCCTTCTTCTCCATCTTCCCCTTCTTCTTCTTCCTCTTCTACTATTGTTAATCCTTTCTAAAGCAAGTCTAAGCCTATTATCAAACTTGATGTAAAATTTGAATTGCCTAAGTATTGTGGTGAGTTGAATGTCGAAAAGTTAGATGATTGGATCCAGTAGGTAGAAGTGTATTGTAGGATTTAAGGCCTAACAAAAGATGCTTCTATGATCCAGTTAGCCACTCTCTGATTGGAAGGTACAAATCTCAACTGGTGGGAGAGTAGAACTCAGGAGGAAATTGCTCGCCATGGTAAGGTCAATATGACTTGGATGGAATTTATTGTTGCCCTTAAAAAATAGTTTTATCCTTTAGGTTATATGCAAAAATTAACAATGAATTGGAAAACCTTTAGGCAAGGTAAGGGTCAGTTTGTCCAAGATTACACTCATGAGTTTAGAAAACGGGCTATTGCTTTAAATGTTCCATTGTATACTCAGGATACATTACTCAAGTATATAGGTGGTTTGCATTCTTACCTAAGGAATACTATTCTAATGTTGAGTCCTAATAATTTGGATGAAGTGTTAGTCCAAGCCACTCATTTAGAGTCAAGGGGTAAGAACACTTTTAGTGATAATTTTTCAAAGAAACCATCTAAGTTTGAGGGGAAGTCTAAGGGTAAAGAAAAAGATAAAGATAAAGGCAAAGGGAAGAAGACAACTACAGTTAAGAAGGAGGGTGATAAGCCCACATTCCCCCATTGCAAGAAAGAGGGGCATGATGATTCGAAGTGTTGGAAGCTTCATCCTGAATTGAGGTCGAAAAGATACGGAGGCAATAAAGGCAAGCAAAAGATTGTTGCAATGATTCAACAAGATCTTGGATCTGACTCTGGAGATGAAACTCAGATTGTTGCTGTCGGGGTCCAAGGTAAAGGGAAGGGTATAATTCTCTCTTCTAATGCAAATATTTCTAATGAAAATGCAAGTACAAGTAAAGTATCTACTACTCCTAAAGCTGATAAACAACATAATGAATTGTTTCATATTCGAGTTGTAACTAAGCACACTAAGATTGATACATTGTTTGATACGGGTTCTCAATTCAACTTAATATCTAAAGAAGTGGTAAAGAAACTCAATCTAGCTACAACACCTCATCCAAAGCCATATCCACTTGGATGGGTTTGCAATGATGCTCAACTGTAGGTAACGAAACAATGTAAATTGAAATTTTCTATCACTGCAAACTTTGTTGATGAGGTAGAAGTAGATGTTGTTCCTTTGGATATTTGTGGACTTGTGTTAGGGAGTCCTTATCTGTATGACAAAAAAATAGTCTTTTATAGGGAGGAGAATAAGTATCATCTCTTTAAGGATGGGATATAATACATTGTACGTGCACACAAAGTTAAGACTAATCTTGCACTAGTTAATGTTGGTCAGATGAAAAGGTTGGTCAATTCTAGTAAGAAATGTGTGTTAATGCTTGTAAAACCCAAAGAGGATGAAAAAGATGAAGCATTTAAAGGGTGTGATCCTAAGCGTAAAACTGAGATGGTCAAAATAGTTTCTGCTTATGATGACTTATTTCAGGAGCCAAAGGGGTTGCCACCTAAGAGAGAGATACAACATGAAATCCAGTTGCAGCAGGATGTGCCTCTTCTAAACATTGGAATGTACCATTTATCAGTTTTACAGAATGAAGAAATCAAAAAGCAAGTTTAGGAGTTGGTGGAAAAATGAGTCATCTATCCTAGTACATCTCCTTGTGGTTCTCCAATTGTGTTGGTTCCAAAGAAAGATGGATCTTGGAGAATGTGCATCGACTATTGAGCCCTGAACAAGATAACGGTAAAGAACAGGTATCCTCTTCCCTGAATTGATGATTTACTTGATCAATTAAAACATGCGGTTTATTTCACTAAGTTAGACTTGCACGTAGCAGATATCATCAGATAAGAATTGCAGAAGATGACATTTGGAAAACTGCATTTAAGAAAAAACAGGGACTTTATGAGTGGTTGGTCATGCCCTTCGGGCTTTGCAATGCACCAACTACATTTATGAGAGTCATGAATGATGTCTTTCATCCTTTTATTGATGATTTTTTCATAGTCTATTTAGATGATATTCTTGTATTCAGTCGAACTTGGGATGATCATGTAATTCATGTAAAGAAAGTTTTTGATGTATTGAGAAAAGAAAAACTCTTTGTAAAGATGTCTAAATGTGAATTTGCAAAGACATCTCTAGTGTACTTAGGCTATATCGTAGGTGGTGGTCAATTGAAAGTAGACCCTGTGAAGGTCGAAGCTATTGTAAATTGGCCTAAGCCACTTGTACTATAATAGAAGTCAAAAGTTTCTTAGGTGCAATCCAGTACTGGAGAAAGTTCATTACAAACTTCTCCTACATTGCATCACCATTGCACGCGTTGACAAGTACAGAGACAACTTTTCAGTGGGGAGGTCCACAATAGAAGGCCTTCAACACCTTGAAGGAAAAGTTAAGCACTGCACTAGTTCTGGCTTTACCAGATCTACATCAGCCATTTGAGATCGAGACTGATGCAAGCGGGTTTTCCATGGGAGTTGTTCTACATAAGGAGGTAAACCAATCTGCTACCACTCTGAAACCTTTTCAGGACCAGTAAGTAACTATCCTACATATGATAAGGAACTCTATGCTTTATTTCAGAGTGCTAAAAAATGGAAACATTACATAATGGGGAAAGAAACTGTAATCCACACTACTAGCCACTACAATACTTGCACTCACAGTCTAAGCTGTAGCAAAGTAGGCATTTCAGATGGATGGGATTTTTGCAACAGTTTCACTTAGTAATTAAGTACAAGAAAGGTACCCGTAACAAAGTAGCAGATATGTTGTCTAGGCCTCTTGTAATGAACTCATTGATTATCCTTAAAGGTAGTTCCATGGTGCATGAAAGCTTTCAGGAATAGTATGCTACTGATGAAAACTTTAAGGATATTTATCCAGCTTTAATTGTAGGCAAATAGATAGAAGAGAAAGATTACTATGTGCGGGATAAACTTTTGTATCATTTGGGCAAGTTATGTGTTCCGAACGATGAACAAGCACATGTAATCCGTGAAGCTCACACCTCTTTGATTGCAGGACATTTTGGGGTAAGTAAAATAGTTACTCAATTGCAAAAATATTGTTACTAGCCTGAAATGTAGGAAACTGTCACCAAATACATTAAGGGTTGTATTATGTGTGCAACTAGTAAACCAAGTAACAAAAAACTGGGGTTTTACACACCATTACCTATTCCATCCCATCCATGGGAAAGTGTGTCTATGTATTTTGTTGGGGGTTTACCTATGTCTAGGAAGGGTCATGACTATCTTTATGTAGTAGTTGATCGATTCAGCAAGATGTGTATCTTAATGCCATGTAAAAAGCAAGTCACTGCTAAACTGACAACTCAAATGTACTTCCAATTTGTATGGGTTCATTTTGGGTTACCTACTTCTATTGTATCAGATCGAGATTCTCGATTCCTAGGGGAATTTTGGTTAGCTTTGTGGGGACTCATGGACACCAGACTGATGAAGAGTACAACCTTCCATCTGCAAACCGACGTACATACAAAGGTAGTGAATAGGACAGTTGTGCATCTACTTAGAGGCTACTGCAGCAAACATCCTAAGTTGTGGGATGAGAGTCTTCATTATGTGCAGCATGCTTACAACCATGCGGCACACTCTTCTACAAAGAGGTCTCCTTTTGAGACTTGTTTCGGTTATGTGCCCAAAAATCTGATGGATTTTTCTTTTGGGAAGTACGATGTTGAAGATGGATGACATGATTTAGAGAAGGCTTTAAAGTTCATCCAGAAAGTTCAAGCAATTCATCAGGCAGTAGAAGCACAGTTGGAAAAGAGCCAAGCCAAATACAAGGCTCGACATGATAAACATCGCACTGATCATCATTTTCAAGTCGGTGATCATTTTTGGTTACATATCAGCAAGGAAAGAATGCAAGGCGAAGGAAGGAATCTCAAGCCGATTCGATATGGTCCCTTTGAGATCTTGGAAAAGATCAGAACCAATGCCTTCCGCCTTAATCTTCCTCCATACATGCACATCTATTCAGTTGTCAATGTTGAGAATTTGAAGTTGTATGAACCTCCGATGATATTGGATGAGGAGACTGATATTCAGGTTCCATCAATTGATGATCTTTCACCAGAGTACATGTCAGAGTTGCTAGAGGATGTCATCCTAAACAGGAAAACCAGGACTTCACGAAGAGGAGCAGTTGAATACCTCAGAGTGGGACTAAAGGGGATGAATCCAAGCAAGGGAAAATGGATGGAGATTGGTAAAGTGAGTGAACTTTACCCTCACTTACTTTCCGAGTAACCAACTTTCAGAGGTCCAAAAGCTCTCTAGTGGAGAGGATTGATCCGGAGGATCTTCGTCAAAAATTGAAGTTTCTCATTTTTCTTCAAAAATGGCATCATCAAAAATTGGTCAAAATTCTAACTCCAACGCAACTCGAACGGAGTCAAACGAAGCTACGGAGTCCAAGATATGCTCGGTCAAACCTTGGTCAACCTTGGAGCTAGGTCAGAGAAAAAAAGGGCCAAAAATTGACATCGTCAAAACTGGTCAAAGTTAGCATCATCACGAAGAGCTCGTCGAGAGCTTTCCGACGATGTTTGTTTCACGCGAATCAGAGTTCGTTTGCACCAACTACAACCAGTCAAAGTTCACGGAGAAGGTTGACTTTGACCGTATGGACACTAACGTCAGCATGCTGACTTGTCAGTCCATACGGTACAGATAGTGAATGGACCAACCTTGGCAGGACATGTGTCATTCGTACACTACGTCATTGGCTCCGTCATCGACCACGTCATCACACAGTCATCGACCACGTCATCGCATCGTCATCAGCCACGTTGACGTACACATCAGCGGCATTGTCAACGTACACATTGATACCTAGTCAGGTTCGTCAACGAATCATATTGTGCCATGTGGCGCCTCCTCGGTGAACCACGTGGCACCCTACTTACTCTCTCCCCCATGGCGGTTGTGTTGTTTATTAAAAGTTTGTTGTGGGGGGATTCGAACCCCCCACCTACCTCCTCCAATTTCGGCGCTCGACCCATAGACCAGCACACTCGCGTGTAACTATATATGGTGCCCAATTTTTTTTGTTAAGAAAACAGTTGCAATTTGGTTTTTTAAGGACCGACAGGTGTCGAACCTGTGACCCCCGACCGACCAAAATGGTTTGTGACCATTGTACCATGCAACAGTTTCGACATATATGGGGAGCCGGTTGGGTTTTTTTAAAACAATAAGCCCGGTTACCCATTGTTTTAAACTAAATGCCCTTATTTTAAAAAAAAATCCCTCCAAAACAAAAGATTAATTATAACCATATAAAACAGAAAAAAGCCCGGAAATGAACATGTGGAGGGCTTAGACAAAATTGAGATAATATGGAGAAGATTGATTTTTGATTTTATGTAAATAAGGGGGGATTTTCAATCATATTTTCTATGTAAAGGGGATATTGGGAATATTTGTAAATAAATTGGTTATTAACCCAATTGAGTAATTTTTTTTTGTATAAAAAGGGGGGGCTTTAGAGGCTTAAGGGGGACATTCATGATTCAAGTGTTGAAGACTTGAGATAATTTTTGGAGAGACGAATTGTTGTTCCTGTACGTCCGAAGAATGCTAGAATTCCATCGTGTTTGAAGGGAAAAGCTTGTAAACAAATGTAATGCCGAATTTTTGAAGATTTTAATCGGATTGGTCTACTCTTTGAAGAGGGGCCTGAAGACATAGTCGTTCTTACGACGAACTCCGTTATCAAGTTGTTTGTGTTCTCTCTTTCTTGTCTCATTCTGAATTTCGTCACTTTTAATTATGTGTTGTTGATTTCATTTTAGTAATTTGGAGTTTGAAACTATAATCGTTATGCATTCTTAAAGCAATCGTCTTAGATCCTAAAACAAATCACATGCAATTTTACATTTTTTGAAATATAACACACTTATATTAATTATAATTGATTTTTGGATCTATTTAGATCTCATGTAGAAGGTCCATCATTATTTTGCAAGATCTATTAGGATGTAAGGGTCAGATATCTAGCTCCAAAAAATAAAACTTGAATTTAAATTTTGAATTTTGGGGGTCAATGTATGGCTTGGAATCAAACTCACACATGACAAGATTGACCTAGGATAGAAAGGCATTGATCTCAAGGTGGGGAGCGTAATAAATCACTGGAAAGAGTGAATTTATTGGAATACATGTAATTAAAGGTAGGATAGTGTCAAATTTATGGAAGTATGTATAACAAAGATGGATAAAGGATTGGGGAATGATCCAAAATTAGCACAAGAGTGTGTCACTTGTTAGTATCTAATTGTATTAAGGAATTTCATCAAGATGGGCCAAAAAATAAATAGAATTTTGCGTGGGTATTCAAATTTTACAACTACCTTTTGAGCATATTTTAAAGCATATGAGCATTCTTAGTCATTCATGCAAAGTGAAGATTTAGAAATAAAAGGATATGGGTCCATTATTAAACATTAAAAGGATATAGGGTCCATATAAAAAGTAATGGAAACATCTTGATTTCTTTGTGTGCATCTCCTTGGTCTAAGAGCTCTATTGGAGCTTATAATATAGAGAAAACATGTGTAATGCATAACTTATAGTATGTAAGTAAAAATGGACACAATTCAAATTTTACTCAATTGTCCACAAAAATGAGGAGATAGATAGAGAGAAGAATAAGGTTCAAAATTCTACTTGTATAGAAAGTGGTATTAAAATATTCTTCCTAGTATAGTGGCAATAATGTGAAATGACACTTTAGGTATTGTTTTGTTTGAAATCAACCTAAGTATGACACTAGTGAGTCAAGCCAAAGACAACACATATGTTACACCCTTTCTAAAGGTGTTAGATGAATCATTCCCACTCTTCTAAGAAAATCCAACTAAGCAAGGGTGAATTTTGTTGATTGCTAGATCATCACATGGAAGAAGATTTTCATGAATGGTAGCAAAGTTGTTGTGTTGAGCAAGATTTACACCTTCACTCACTTCACAAGGGAGTTGCACCTAATAGTGGATTATTGATTTGATTTAATGAGGCATAACTTTTGGTGTTGATAAGTGAATCATTAAAGTGGATTTGTTGTGGTTATTCCTATGTGGAAAAGAGATTCATTGGCTCTAATTTTATTTAATGCATTTTTTTTCAAAGAGACAAAAGGATTTGAACCCTCTCTCTTCTAACTCTATCAAATCTTCCAAGAGCACAAATTCTCTTTCATGAAACTCATGTCCCTTCAATGTCTTTGCTCATATGCCTGCTATATTTGCCTAAGGATTTCTACTTGCTTCTGATCTTGGCCTTTAGTGGGTGCTTCTTTTGGAAAGTCATCGTGAATCTCACTTGACACTGATCTAACCTAATCCTTTGTTACTTTAAGACACATCAAGTGTAAAATGTCAAGTGAGTAAAAAGAGAAATCAAGTGAAAGGTTATGGTGCTTCTATTTTATCTTATTTAAATTTTTCATTTGATTGTTGATTTTTTTTACTTATATTTGTGTTGGTTGAATATTCTTGCATTAATCTTATTTAATTATTGTTGCATGCCTCGTGATGCTAGCAAGGACTTAAATTTTTCTCTATTTTTTATGTTTTTTTATGTTTTAAATGAGGTTACTAAATGCACTTTAATCTATATGTATATTAGAAATTATCTACTCCATAATTTTGTGTTTTCTATAAAATAAATGTGTTTTAATGAATTTTTGTGTAAAAATAGATCTTTCTTTATATGAATGCAATTATGTGCATTTTCCTGGATTTAATGCAACCACATGTTTTTTGGTTTGCATTTTCTAGTGAGACTAATGGAATCTCTTGGTTTCTTAAGTAGTCTTTGTAAGAGTGTTAGTACCTCTCAATTTTGTATGTTTTATTCTAATATAAGAAATATAAGTGCAAAGTAGCTAATATAAATCTATTTAGATAAATGAATAAATTACCAAATCTAAACCAACAAATTGTAAACAAATTTTACTTCTCTTGGACAATTTTGATTGTTTAATTAAACCATTTATCTTTTTAAATGAAAACTAACTAAAATAAAGAACCTATGAAATGTAGAAGCTTTGAAGAAGCATTGTATTGTTAGCATGTGTTCTTAAGAGTTTTGGCCTCTTTATCTTCCCATGCAGTAGTGGGATGCTCCTCCTTGATGATAGTGGGAATATAGGGGGGTTTAGGATTGAGTAAATATTGAGTGGATATGGGATAATAATGAGAATATGTGGAGATTTTCAAGAAATAAAAATGTAAGGAGGCACAAGATCCTTGTAAGAGAATGAAGATGCTCTAGGTGGGGTTGTTCTATAAGGATAACCTAGTCCTCTAAGGTAATTCACTATCCTCATTTAGAGATAGAGATTAGAATGAGAGATTCTAGAAAGGAGAAAGATACAAATGATAAATGAAAAACCTTCTAGATGCCAAAGGAAAATAAAGTATTTAAAGGTTGGAATCTTTGCAATCAAGGGGAGGTGATTGAGATAGAACTAGAAAGTTGATGGAGAGTATTAAATGAGAGTTGGGAAATGTCGCCTCTATCAATTTTAGGATGATTGTTGGATTCTTGACTCACCCCTTTCATGCTTGGATTAGGTGGAACCTTTAAAAGATTTATGTTTTAGGATCATTAGATATAAAGTTATTGATTATTTGGTTAGGGGCTCATGGAAGTCTCTTGGTGCTTTGGTTCCATCCTCTTCTTTGTTTGACCAAGCTTCTAAATTGGTGGCCTTGATTTTGAGTTCCCATATTCCTCTCTTTCCCAAGGATTATCTTCTTGTTTGGCATGATTCCAAGTCTGGTTATTACTCAACTACCTCTAGTTTTGTTGCCCTCATGAGTTTGAGCACACCTCTCTTCTCGGCTAAGGTTTGGAATCCTCTCTTAATCCTTAAGGTAAACACTTTATTTTACATCTTGGCTCAAAATAAGCTACTTACCTTATATAACATTGTGAAATGAGGTTTTCCCTTTCCTAATAAATATGTCCTTTGTGAAGAAAACCCTAAAACTGTCATTTATTTGATGTTGGATTGTTCTTTCTCTTAGACTATTTGGGGCTCTCTCTTCTCCCTTTGAATTGTGAGTTGGATCTGCCTTAGTCCCTTTGAGGATTTTTTAGTTCAATGGGTTTCCCCTTCCCTTAATCCCTCCCTAAGGATTTTGTGGTCCCTTTTGCTCTTGCATGTTGCATGTGGTCTTTGGAAGGAGTGAAAAATAGAATCTCTAGAGATAAAAAGTGTTTACCTTTTAGAGCTTTTGGAAAGATATCTTTGGCTATAAAAGAGAATATCTTGGTGGGAATCATGGACAGGTTTTCAATGAATTCTATAATTGAAGTTTTCCTCTTTGATCTTCAAATTTCTAAGAGTTGGAACTTAAAATTTGATATCTTTGCTTCCCTCAAGAAAATTCTCCATTTGTCTAATAGTCTCATTAATACTTCCTCCTCTAAGTCATTGAAGGAGGATATTATTAATGAGAGGATAGGGGTGATGATTCTAGGGACTTTGTCTAGGAATATTTTAGTCATTCTTCAAACCAATACTATGATGATAAGGAATAAGAGCCTAAGACCACACAAAGTAAGAAGAAGATAAAAATAAACACCCTTAGATACTAGTGAAGAAATGGAAGTGGAAAGTGTTGAATATTGTGCTAAATATTTTCGCTTGAAAGGCGAAGAAGATCCCCCTATTTTAAAGGATATTAGGGATGGGAAAACCACCTTCGTTGAGCTATAATTGGGATTACCTTCCTTATTACTTCATACCCTAACCCAAATATAACATAAGATTTTATTATGTTATTTTAAGGCTTCCAATCAGGAGTAATTGGAATATATTCTAGGTATTATTAAGGATGCAGTCTCCTCACAACATTTGATGATTGAATGTTCTATGTTGAAATAAACTACTTGAATATCAAATTGGATAATATGTATAAGAAGTTTGGTGGGAAAAAAAGTGTCTCTAAGGATTAGGATGTGAGTATCCTTCAAGGTTGGGAAGTTGTTCCTAAAATTGAGCAATTTGAGAAGGACCTAAATAATTTGAGGCTAGTGGTGGTGACCATGGAAAATGGGAAAAAAATCAATGATAGAGTTACAAGCTTGAAAAAAGAGTTAAAATCTATAAATGAGAATTCAGAGAGAGTGGTGCAAGTCAAATTATACACCATTTGAAATAATGTTGTTGGCATCAAAATACTGATAGAAAAACTAAAAGAGCTCCATAAGGGGCAGGTAACACATGGAATGGAAAGAGAAGACAAAAAAAGATCATGCATGGCCAAGCACTAGGACTTGAGAAAGTAATAAAAGTTCCTTCAAAGTTGAGAAGAAAGATCTTATGGATTTCACCAAAGTTCAAGAGCAATTATACTAGCAAGAGATGGGAGATGCTAAAACCTTAAAGCATCTCTAATTAGTATGCTATGTGTTTGTCCCTCTCCATGTTTTCTACTGTGTTTTGATATGATTAGGGTTCACTTGAGTGAAAATTTTGCTATGGTTTTATTGTTTTATGCTCTAATGTAATGAGTGTTTAGGTCCCTTTTAAAACATGATTTACCTTTAATCAAAAACAAAAAATAAGATTCAATCTATTTATTCAAAAGGAAATAATAAAATGATAGAGAGAGGAAGATATTAGAAAACTGTTGTGGTTGAATATATTATCCATGAGTAACCTAGTAGCCACAAAAGAGAAAGAATGTTTAAGGCTGTTTGATATATTGTAAAGAATATTCAAGCCTTTATTTTGGTTTTCCAACCTCAACGACAATCAAAATGTAGAAAATTATAGAATAGAGTGTGTGCTCCTATCTTATGTGTGTCTAGGAATTTAGATTAGTGATAATGCAAATAATATAAACTAGAATGAGATTGATTGTAAGAATGTGAATATCCCAGGATACCATTAGCATTACAAAAAGAATGCTACTATAATAGTGAGAAAATAGAGAAGGCGAGGGAAAAGACAACAAGAAAAAAGTCACTTGTTGAAGCTGTAGTTATCCAAAGGGACAAGAGTGATGTAAAATTCCACAAGACCTTTAAGAACATCATTATAGAAGTGATGATGTGTTCACAAGGAGGAACCAATATTCAAGAAAATTTGAAGAAAGAATTATAAAGAGAGAGAGAGAGAGCTGTCAAAATGAAACGTAGATTAATAAATGGGAAGTAGTAGGGAATATGAAGGAGCTTAGAGGGAATATTCATCCCAAGTGATTACCACTAATATAGGTAGCTAGTGGAAGGGAAAATGCTCAAAAATGACCATTGAACAAGAAATTGGCATTGGTTATTAGCATGCCACATATATATCCATGTGTTACACAAGTGTTCGAATAGTTTGAGCTTTGAAAATGATGAAACATAATTAAAAAGGTTGAGATAATTGTAACATTAATTTGACCAAAAAGGACCATGGGTGGCAAGGCCTTGACACCATGAGGGTAAAAAGGCTAAGGGTTGAAATGAGCCTAAAAACACACTAGGGGAGACAAAAACTAAAGTGAGCCCAAAACATATGCAAGGGTATGCACTTTGTGTTATTACAATTATGTCATTTTCCAACAATTATGTGAAATTAAAAATATTATAAAATATATTGTGAAAGTAATTAATTATGTGTTATTTTGCATTACAAATGACAATAAATAGAAATGAATTATAAGTAATGACAAGTAGGAGGTATTTTTTCTAGTGTATCAAATTATGATTCAATTGTAAAAAAATTTAGTCAAACTCAATGGGCCATATTCATGAGTAGTGGTTCACATTCAAACCAATTTATTGAGCATGAATAACCAACTTAGAACTCATTGTGTCTAGGTGATCCTCATAAGGGTGAAGCATGAAGACTTCCTAGGAGGTCATTGATCCTACTACTACTTTGACTCAAGCACATTTAACCATGAAATTAACCTAAGTTACAACCAAGAATTGAGGAGTTATAGCTAAGTTACGAAATAATTTTTTTTACATGATGGAACCAATAAGTGAGGAAGAGGAATGAATCTAAATTGAAGAGAACCTTGTGAGAAGAGTTGAAAGCATTAAAATGGAGCCTATAAAATATGATGAAATCTCAAGATGGCCTTACTAGGTAACAAGTTTTCATGCTTAAGAACATGCATTAATTTACACCATGTTTTGTACTCTTGATAAGAAAATTGAAGTGAAGTAGAGAAAGAAAAATAAGATTTTGTGGATATTTAGAACAACCTACAAAGTAAAAACACTAAGCTAATGTAAAAGTATTTAACTTTCCACCTTTGAAAATTGAAAAAAAGCTAAACTTAATCCTTTTAAAGGGCACATAGAATGAATAAATAATTGAAATAATTAGAGGTCTAATTTAGTGTAAATAAACTAAGGCATGATCAAAATATTTTTCATGTCTCAAAATGCAAGTTCATTCTAGATAAAGATTCTTAAGCAAGTATTATATAAGTAGAACTTGAGAAAGTTGTTAGCAAATTTGAGAAACCTACATCATCTCTTATTATTATAGGGCTCTAAACAATACCCTAATTTCATTTCTACCTCCAAATACCCTATCGAATTCCCCTCTAATGCACCTTTCCAATTAAAATATCCCCATATTGTCACTGTATGTACCCTACACACCTATTTTTATAATAAAAATATTCACATTTTCTTTCTATTTATTACCCTTGTATGTTTACTATTATATTTCAATGTTACAACCACTATAACATTCAATTATTAAAAAGTTAAATTTTAAAATTTGTTGACTATTTTTTTTGATATAGGAAGATGAGTTTTCATTTTGATGGAAGATCTATATCATCTTTAATGCATTCATGATACATCAGATGCAAGTTCATCAGTACAAAATACATGGATTATAAACCACTTTTATGAATCAAAATTTAATTTATTTGATGATTGTGGGGATGACACTTATTGATGACATACCTTATTCCTCTAGATCCACAACATAAATTGCATTTTTAGATGAGGAAATCCCCTAATAAATATTAAGGTACATTGCATGTGAGTGGGTCACCTTATAGAGTGTTCACCTAATGATTTTCTTATTGACCTCACTTCACAATTGAATATATGCATTGTTGAGTTGTTGTTTAATAAACATATGTAACAATAATCATATGTGCATTCAAGAGTTTCATTAAAAATGAAAAATGACATGTTGGAGGAAACTATTGGATGAATCATCTTAGCTTTGGAGATTAGACCTAAATGACTTCAGTACTTTGTCATATCATACCTTCTTCCAAAATATTTTTAGGTTTAATTGGAAGAGATTACATAGAACAATGGAAATATATATCCTCTTTATTACATTATGTGTTATGTTCATACATGATAGCAAAGTAATTAAAGTTGAGTTGAAGATATTTTGAGTTGAGAAGGGATTTAAAAAAATATTAATTTAGAATATAAGATAGTGGATTTTGGATAACATTTCAATAGTTTATAGCAAAGAGTGAAGTTAGCAAGTGAGGAAATCTTGCAATAAAGTGAGTGATTGCATCATGAAAAGAAAATTCTTAAAAGTTACATGTTGAGTGAGATGTAGAGAGTGTAATTGAATTGTTATAGCCAAAAGTAAACTAAGCATACAAGAGTGATTCAACATGGAAATAAAATTATGCTAAAGTAGTTGATGCAATGATTCTTCTAATTAATAATTAAGAATGTTATATTTTTCTATCTAATTATGTTCATGCTTGGCTTCCATAGGATATTTGATTCAATAATTGTTAATGATAATTCTTTTGTCCCTAACCAAACCATCATTGTGGTATTAGAGGAGATTAAAATCTTATATTGTTGATTCTAGTTGAGAGAACTAGAGTTGAAGTTGATTCATTGAGAAAAAATATTTAGAAGTAGGATTAATCCTAGTATAGTGAATTGATTTGTTGTGAGAAACAAAGAATAAAGAAGTTCAACCCTTTCAAACATATTAAAGAGAAGTGTGATACACAACTCAAACAAGGAGAGCTCTTAAGGGAAGGTTTATCACCACTAATTTATAATCTTATATGGATGTTAGGATTCATACAAACCAAATTGAATACTCTAAAGATAATATAAAGAAGAGGATTTTCTAGAAAAGTAAACAATGAAAGTGTTGTCAAAAGGAATATGTATCTTGATTAAAAAAACTAAAAAATAGGATAAAAGTAAGAAAAAAATTATCAAACATTTCAAAATTGGGAGCTAATGCAAATGTTGATACCCTATTTTTTTTACAAGTTTAATTTCTAAAGAGTTGATACATTAGATTACATATTTAGAAAAAAAATTAATTCTAGAGCATTAATTATAAGCCCTCAATTGACATGTCTTTTCATATTGCATGCATATTTGTAAAGACTCCCAATCAACTTCCTTATGAATGAAACATGGTTTGCATGAAATTTATAAGACACACATAAAAATAATGGAGAGAAAATATGAATAAACTTTTTTTATTCCATCTAATGAGCCTATTGTTGTTGTGCCTTCTTATATGAAGCCAAAGAAAGCAGTGAAATATGCACCCATGCCTACCCACATTTTGAGACAAAGTGAAATGTGCATTGGCCCATATCAAGATTCACATTTAGTTTTCTACCCATTTGAGCTCCAAAGCATGAAATTTGTATACCCATGTGTCAATTCACATTGAGTTTTGTGTCTTCTTATTTGTAGTCAAAGAAAGAAGTGAAAATATTCATACCCTTGGCAACCCCCAATTACTTTTCTACCCATTTTGAGCTTTAAAGAATGAAATTTGCATACTCATGTCAATTACATTTAAAGTTTCTAGGGTTTGTATGAAGATTTAGAAATATATAAATAATTAAGAAATAAGGGAAAAACAAAGTAAATAAACCAAAATAGGGCATGGTGGGGTTTGAATTCACTTCCCTAGTAAAATGTATTTAATTTTATTGCTTTTAGTCAAAGATCTATTGTTAGTGTGAAAAGAGCTATTACTAAACTAGTTAGCTTTTAGTCTATCTAGGAGAGTCTTATTCACACCACTCTTAAGCTCACTTGGGAGACATCTCACTTTTTGTTTCACCTCATGTGGAATCACCAAGTGTTCCAACACTTGTCCATAGAGTCCTATATGTGTTTCATTCTTGGAGGGGTAGTTAGAGTTTCACTCTTACCTTCTCACCTCCTCATCCTTGCTTTCATATGCAAGTACATTTTACATAATGTTTCTTATGATAGTTTCTCTTTTTTTGCATATTGATTATTTATGGAAGTATTTTGAATCTTGTAAGTGATCTTGGTTGCTCTAACATCTAATGCCAAGTTGTCGTATCTATTCATTTGAAGGTCACAAAATATAAAATAAAATGAGCCTAGGTGGTTGCTTTTAGCAATACTAATATTTAAAATTCATGGGTTTGATTGAAGGTTACCTTTAATAAAATGTTATTTACACATGTCATGAATGACGTTCAAATAAAGTCCCTTCTAATTTTACCTTCATTAGAAGGTTTTTCATCTTTTTCACCTTGCAAAAATCATTTTCAAAATGGTTGATAAGTGAGACACACCTCTATTCTCCCACCCCTTGACAAATGCCACAATCTTGTGCAAAGTTAGGTTCATTACCCTAGTTTTAATCCATCTTTACACATGCATATTCCTATGCATTTATCCCCTAATGTTTGATAAAAAAAATATTTACACATGGCATGACGAAGTCCTTCTAATGAAGGAAAACCTTCATTCAAAAGTGTTCTATTTTTTTCATCTTACAAAACCCATTTTTTTCAAAAAGGCCCATAGGTGAGACACACCTTTATGATCCCATCCCTTGATATAGACACAATCTTGTGTTAATTTGAGAAAATTCCCTAGCCATAAACTATTTTACACAACCTATTCCTATGCATTTTCTCCCTATCTTATCCTTATATACACATTTCTATGCATTTTCTTTATCTTCCCATTTGCCACATTTACATATGTATACACTTCCATGTAGCCATTAGCCACTAGATTGTACTATTTTCCCTTTTCAAGATACTTATGCATAAACTCCCCTTTTTAAAATTCAAAATTCAAATTTGATTGACTAGCCCTATTTACCTCACCTTTCTTGAGCCGACCAAACACATGTTTGGCATAGTTTGATGTCATGAGTTAGTATTTAAAGACAATCAATTTACACATTTTAAAGTGTTGAAGAAACAACTAATAGTGAGACTTTAATTTGGTGCACTTAAAGGAGTAACAAATATGCATACTAGGGCCTTATGTCATCACCCTTTCATATTGAAATTATAAAACACTATTTATATTCTAAATAATTATAAAAGCATTTATTATTCATCATGATCCCTTCTTTTTGAAATTATAAAGGTTTATAATTAATATTTTAAATAGTATTAAAAGAATTTATTACTTAATTAATTAGATGCAAATAATAATTGAAGATAATAAATAATGGTAACAAGAATACATTTAAAATAATGATAATTGATTATTAGCATTATTTGTTATCTTCGATTATTATTTGCATCTAACTACATAAAATCAAAAAGTGAGGATAAGATAAGATAATAATATTATAATAAAATATAATAATATAATTATAATAATATAATAATAAAAATTCTACTAATATATTAATAAAAATATAATTATCTATATAATTAATATAATGTAATGAACATTTATATAATATAATAATATTTTAAAGCATACATCTTGACGTCTTCTACATAGATTTTTTTTAATATAGTTATCTTGGTATCTATATATATATTATCTAGATTATTCAAAATGAATATTGGTATCTATATATATATATTATCTAGATTATTCAAAATGAATATACTTTAAAGAAAAATAAAAATAAAATAAAATAAAGACAAAAATAAATATTTTTATAAAATAATATTATAGGGATATGAGTGGAGGAAAATTAATTATTTTTATTTTTATTCTCTTAAGAAAAATAAAACAAAACAATTATCTTATATTTTTAGTAAAGAAAAAATTGGGTGAAAACTTGAGGTACAACTTGAGAGTTGTTACATCTTACCTTTTATCTTCAATCCTTGTACACTTTTTAAGGGTTGATCTAAAAAAACTAGCCATCTTGCAATACATTAACAACATTTTAAAGTATTTTTAAATACCATAAATACCAAATCTTTAAAAATAGCAAAGTAGACACTTATTGGTGCAGGGGCATCTGAGTCCACAAGTAATTATGTATCAACTAAAAAATATTTTAGGTTTTTTTTTAAGTTTCAGTTTAGTTTTGTTGTGCTTCAATTGCTTTTTGGTAGTTGCTTCAAGAGAATTTCTAGACTCAATTGATCAAGTTAAGGGCATCAATCAATAAAAGGGCTTAATAGGTACTTACATTTTCAATTTGATGAAAATTGGATAAAATTAACTAAGTTATGCAAACGTAAAGTTTTAGTCTCTAATTGAATATTTACAAAACTTCAATGTGGAACCAAATCTCTTTAAAAATGGTTCCAAGGCATTTTTTCACAGCTTGTTCTGAGTCATTTCCTCGCAACTAGTATTAAGTCATTTTGTCAACCAACTTTGAGCCCTTTTCTTGCAACTAGTTTCAAGTCATTTTCTTGCAATTGGTTCCATGTCATTGTTTCACATTTAGCTATTTTGTAGGAACTTCATGTTCAACTAGATTTGGAAAAAAAATCAAGTGAATTGAACTTGTAATTTTTGATATCCAGTTTGGATGAATAATTTTGATGATGATGTTAGTTAAGGGATATGATGACACAAGCTTTGGACAAGAGTCACTTGGTAAATGGTGATGTCAGCATGGCATAAGCATGTTAGGATGACATCATCTTTGTGTATGTCTGAAAAAATGTAATTGAACGAGATGTGTGTATCATATAAAAGGTTTCATTTAGTAAGCTAAGGAAATTTCACAAAAAAGACAATGATGATGTCAATAAGGTACATATTGCGGGATTGTTCAAGTGAACCTAATTTATGAACAAGATATAACAAACCCATTTGAATGAACAACAGACCTCCATAAAATAGATATTTATAGAATTTTGTTAACAAACTAGATATGTAGAGTTTCCTGCTTGAATTGGTCACTTGCGAGACATTACCCTATTGTTGGATATTCCATTATGCAATGATTTAGTTACTTGTAACTACCAATCTTACATCGGTTTAACTTCCTCTTAGCTTGAAGTATAACATAAAGTTGTTGTAAACTCTAGGGGCTTTTTGGGGAGGATTGAAGTGGGGTAAAATTTTCAAGGTTCTTGTGTGCAAATAAAAGAGTTCCTCTAATATGAGGAATTTTTTTTGGGAGATAATTAGGGAGGATATGAAAGGGGTCAATGGTTGGCAAATGCATAGGTGCTGACGAAAAGGCCAAGTTGGTGATATGTTGATGGTGAGGTTTGTTTTGTAAGCTACAAGAAATCCCTATTGTAGCAAGTTGTATATATCTTGGTCATGTTGTAATAAATTCAAGAAGTGAATAAAGTATGTTGTTGAGTAGTGAAATTGTGCAATTCAAAGCTTTATGTGTTGTGTGTGGGTTTATCCATAAGTGAACACAAGAGTAAAACATCACTATAGGGATGAGTTTGAACTCGAGCTAATTTACAATTTTGACTCTATTCAAGATCTATAAACTTGTCCCTTGAAAAAACATAGATTTAATAAAGACTCCTAAACATTTTAGTGATAAAAAGATGGTTTTCCTATTGTCAAGTGCCCAATTATAATTAGTATGATAGATCATTGAACGTGATCCTTGAAAAAATGCCATACATAGTTTAAACTAAAAGTTTGCACGCCTAATGTTGAATTAATGGATCATGAGTCAGCAGGCCTGGAATTTGACGGCCACCCCTACCTGTCATATGATTTTTTCTTTACGGTTTGTTCATTTAAATGTCTGTCGCTTTACGTTTTATGAAAAAATTTAATTGTAAAAAAAATTAAATATCAATTTCAAACCTATCCAGAAATAATTATATAAAATTAAAAATAGTTTAATCCTTATTCAATTCATCATCTAAAATTTCAACATGCTCACCAATAAAACACAAATGCTATATCATCAAGAAAAAAATCAAAGCTCATGAATCACTTGTAAAATAAATGTTATAAAATAAATGTTGTGGAGTTTTTTTTATAGTTTAATCCTTAAATTCATCTATCTAAAAACATAAATTATTTGTAAAAGCCAAATAAAATTTCAACATGCTCACCAATAAAACTCAAATGCTAGCTATATTATCTTGAAAAAAATCAAAGCTCGAATCACTAATCACTTAAATAAAATGCTGTAAAATAAATGCTCATGAAAAAACAATGAAAATTTGTGTTATGTTATTCATATGGATATCCTATATATTAAAAAAATGTAAAATTAGAAAATATTGATAATTAGAAATAAATGTAAAAATCTTAAATTTACTGTTACAATTAACAAGAAGTTTCTAAATTCATATAGAAAATAAATCTTGTTAAAATATTCAAAAAGTTAAAAAAAAATTATATTCTATTTTAAAAAGATTTTGAATTAATATATATTTTTGTAATAAATATTATAAATCATATATATTAATATAAAGCAATGATAACTATTAGTAAAAATGTTAAAATCTTAAATTTATTGTTAAAAATGTTTAAAAAATTAGAAAAACTATATTTAATATTAAAAAGATTCTATTTTGAACATATTTTAAATTAATAAATATATTTATAATAAATATTATAAATCATAGTGAAATTAGAAAGAATTATTCCAATTCTAAACTAATTTATTTTTTTATCCTAAACTCTATATATATATATATATATGCCTACAATAAATTTTTACAGTTTAATAATAATTTTAAGTGTCATATTTACGGTTATATAAAAAATATAGCAAGTCAAACTATACGGTCTAATAATTTTTTAGGTTGTAATATACGGTCCAAAATGCAAAAAACGGTCATATAGACCATCAAATTCCAGGCCTGAGATTCATGAGCATTGCATGGGGAGAGGTCGGATAGAAAGTAGCAGATAGGATGAGGAAGAGGGGCAAACAAAAAGGGACATGAAAATCATGTGATGCAATTGGCCCTTATCCTACCCTATCCAAGTGGCTGAAAAGGGTAAACAGGAGAGCGTTAAAGTTGCCTAGATTTTCTGCGTTCATTGAGCATAGGGAGTCAAGTATCTCGCGTCAACTCCAAATTGAAGCGAAGATGAGTTATAGCTTAAAAAACGATAAAAGCCCATTAGGTGACCACTAATTAGAAGCAGACGCGTTGTGAGGAAAGCGGATGTTCTGGCCAGGCCACTGCCACCTACGGGCATTGGAAATAGAAACAAAGATTTGTAGGGTGATGATGAGTCACTAAGCTTGACCTTGTAAAGCTGTACCTAACTTTTTCTACGACACACGTCTACTAAATGTCAGCTACTTTTAGTTTTGTATAAAATGAATGGCGATTCTGGTCCATCCATCGACCTTGGGGAGAGTATCCCGGTGCCTATTATTACGAATTTGCAAGAGAACGCGTAATGGAATGGTGTCCCACTGTCCCGGTACTAGAACCTTCCAAACCCACCTGCAAGCTCTCACTTCAACTCTCCAAATAGAACTTGGCGTACCTATGCATCTGTAAATAGGTTTGACGATCACGGGCGACCGGGAACTGCGGATGGTTTGGGAAGTAGAGTGGGAGCCGGTGAACGGGTTGTTGGTTTTAGAAAAACGGTGCCGGTGCCGGTGCCGGGTGTTGTTCAGAGATAACGTTTTTGGAGGCACAGTTTTTCTAGTTGTCTGTAGTTGCTGGTGTAGGCCCTGGTTTTATTCTAGAAATCCAAGGACTGATTTTGGAGGTGTTGAGCCCTGAGCCTGAGCGATGATTCCTTTGAGGAGCTGTTGTAGCCCTCCTTACAATTACAAGCATTTGGGAAATAAGGAATCGGAAGATCACAGCAATCGTTGGGAGGAAGCGGAGAAAATGGAGGAAGTCCCTATTAGGCGGAATGGAGAAACCGCTGGTGCGGATTTGGTATTAAATATTGATTCGCAGCGTGAGGATTACAACCAGAAAAGAGCAATGCCTGCGAGTGGAGAGGGGGGAATTTGGAGGGGTTCTAGCTATGACTTCCTCGGTGAGTCTGAGAAGCTAGGACTGCCCATTGCCCAAGGGGTTTCGGACGACAAGAGCGAGAGCTTTGATTTCCGGGACGGAAAGGATCCCCCATCTAAACTCATTGGTGATTTTGTGGAGCGGGAGAGGATTTCCGGGCAAAAGTCCTTAGATATGGACTTTGATTTGGAGGAACTCCATTTCGCCCATGAAGGTGACAATAGTGTTTCTGGTAGGAGGAGGGATTATCTGTCCAGTGTTCCAGAGACGCATACGTTACAGTCTGAAACAAGTTCTCCCAATAAGGGTATGGTCAGATCCCATCTCCACGGCGGCTCTCCTCCTTCACCGAATTCGAGTATGAATGCACGTTCGCCCTTAGCTTCTCCCAAGGTACAGTTTGAATCTTCAGTTCAGATAGGTTCCCCTGTCTATGAAGGCGGGCCCCGATACAGCCCCAAAGAAGACCCTTTCCCGGATATTGTTAAGGGGAGAAGTAACAGAGAGAGCGATCGAAGGAAATCTGGAATCGATGAGGGTGAAGTGTTGAGGTGTTCGGGCAGGGTGTCACCGAATCTTAACCGGTTGCGCACCAAAACGAAGTCGCGACTGATTGATCCGCCTCAGCCTCAGTACGAAAACAAGATGGGCGGAGGGGAGGGTGCTTCAGAGGCGGGATATGCTAGCAGACGGCGCTCAGGTCAGTATAGGTCGGGACAGCTCAAGTCGGGCATCATCGGAAAAAATCCCGGTATGTTGGAGAAGCTGAGCGAAGAGGAAGACGACGATCCCTTTAAGGACTGCGATCTTCCGGACGAATTTAAGCGTGCCAAATGGGGTTTCCTCGGCCTCTTTCAGTGGCTTAGCTTTTTTGTAATATTGGGTGCCTTTATTTGCAGCCTAACGGTTGAATATTTTAAAAGGAAGACCGTGTGGGATCTGCATCTCTGGAAATGGTGCCTCCTAGTGCTTGTTCTTTTCTGTGGAAGACTTGTTTCTGGCTGGGCCATTCGTCTTGTTGTTTTCTTTGTAGAGAGAAACTTCCTACTCAGAAAGAGAGTCCTTTATTTCGTATATGGGTTGAGGAAAGCTGTGCAGAATTGTCTGTGGTTAGGGCTTGTTCTTCTGGCCTGGCATTATCTCTTCGACAAAAAAGTAGAGAGGGAGACCAAGAGTAAGTCCCTGCGTTATGTAAACAAGATTTTGGTCTGTTTGCTGGTGGGCACCTTTATATGGCTGATAAAAACACTGCTGGTGAAAGTTTTGGCGTCTTCGTTTCATGTGAGCACTTTTTTCGATCGGATACAAGAGTCTCTCTTCAATCAGTATGTGCTGGAAACCCTATCTGGGCCTCCATTGATTGAGATAGAGCAGTACAACAGAGAAGAGGAGAAGCTTATGGCCGAGGTAGCCCAGATGAAAGAGGCTGGGGCTAAGATTGCTATTGATCTTAAAAGCATTTCCAAAAGCGGTTTGCTGAAGTCCGGAGCTACAACTCCCAGAAGTGGGATGATCGGCAAAAGCGGGCGTTCCATGGGGCTTCGATCCGGCACTAAAGAAGACAACAAACAAAAAGACGAAATCAGCATAGAACATTTGCACAGACTCAACCAGAAGAATATCTCGGCCTGGAATATGAAGAGACTGATGAACATTGTGAGACATGGAGTATTGTCCACTCTTGACGAGTCATTCCAGAACGCGGCGACCGAAGACGAGTCTGTCACGCAGATAAGAAGCGAGTGGGAGGCCAAAGCTGCTGCCAAAAAGATTTTTAAAAATGTTGCCCAGCCGCGTGCCAAGTAATGCCCCTACCTCTTTTTGCTTTCTCTATTTGCCAAGAAAACCGTTTGTTTTCTTCATTGTCTGATGTCAACCTAATTTTATTTGATCAGGCATATAACCATAGAGGATTTGATGAGATTTCTACGGGAAGAAGAAGCCCTCAAGGCAATGGACCTGTTTGAAGGGACCCAAGACACTAATCAAGTCAATAAAGCGGCTCTTAAGAACTGGGTGGTAATTTCCCTCAAAAGCCTTGTCAGAGTCACTTCTATGGGGGAATAATGAAAGCTCCTGGAAAAGCTCTCACAGTTTTGTTCACATCAACGATTTGACATTCTAATGTTTTGTTATCATCTCCATCATAGATGGAGTTTGATGGGAGCGTTGATGTAAACAAAACTGTCACAGTTCAAGTTTCCAGAAGTCTCATGTACATTAGCACTGTGGTTTGTTCGTTGGTGTTTAAGTTGGTTTTAGTACAGTTCCACTATGGGATCTCTGAATTTAACTGCCTGATCTTGACATCATAAAAACTTTAATTTCATTTGGGTATTTCAATGGTGACAATTCATCACAGAGATGCAAATGTTTGCAGGTGAACGTTTTCAGAGAGAGAAGGGCTCTAGCCCTCACATTGAACGACACAAAGACTGCAGTGAACAAATTACACCGAATGGTGAATGTGGGGGTTTCTTTAGTCATCGGAGTAATCTGGCTTCTCATACTTGGGATTGCTACAACGCACCTTCTCGTATTCATATCTTCCCAGTTGCTGTTGGTGGTTTTTGTGTTCGGAAACACATGCAAGACAATCTTCGAGTCCATCATCTTCCTCTTCGTAATGCATCCCTTCGACGTTGGGGACCGATGTTCAGTGGAAGGCGTCCAAGTAAACAATTTCTTCCCTGTGCCAAGTTACATTCATAATCATCTTTTCTTTCATCCACTGAAAATGAAATTGTTTTCCTCCAGATGGTTGTGGAGGAGATGAACATTCTGACAACAGTGTTTTTAAGATACGACAACGAGAAGATCTGGTATCCCAATTCGATTCTGCTGACGAAACCCATCAGCAACTTTTACAGGAGTCCTGACATGGGAGATGCCGTGGAATTCGCCATTCACATTGCAACACCCAAAGAAAAGGTTGACATAATGAAAGAGAGGATTAAAAGGTAATTACGTGACCATGAGGGCACTCGGTAATTAGTGGATTTCTACTGTAATATAATTAGTTTAATGATGTGTATGTTCGCAGGTACGTGGATAATAAAGTAGAGCACTGGTACCCGAACCCGATGATAGTGGTGAAGGACATCGAGGACATGAACAAGATGAAGATGGCAGTGTGGTTACAGCACAAGATGAATCACCAAGACATGGGGGAGAAATGGTTGCGAAGGTCTCACCTGGTAGAAGAAATGATCAGCATTTTCAGAGATCTGGATATCGAATATCGCATGTTACCCATGGACGTTAATCTCCGAACAATACCCCCGCCCGCCATCGTTTCCAACCGCATGCCTTCCACGTGGATGACCTGACGCCAAATTGTATTTGTATTTATGTAGTAGGAATAACGGAACCAAATTCCATTTGTATTTATGTAGTAGGGATAACGGAACCGAATTCTACAGTCTGTTTGCAAATACAAATTAACGGAGTTATTCGGATCTAGGCCTAATGTTTGCATTTTTCAACTTAAAAAACTGCAGTTAGGTGGTATGTTGTCGGAACATTTGCGGGATACACCTGATGATATTACGTGTGGGAACGCAAGAGCTTCGATACCCTGCCCCACCATTTACTTTTGAAAACTTAAATGCTCAATGCGATTGCATATTTGGCTATTCCCTATTGGTGGATGCCTAAACAATTCGTTTTTTCACGTAACGGTCAGAATTGCATACCTTGCACTTTCCCATTAGATTTGGGTTTTAGGCATCTTTTGACGTGGTTGTCTTTTGTGTGATGATTAGTTAGTGCTCTATTTTTATATGGAGTTTTGATTCGTTCATTATAATTATTTAGGGAATATTATTTAAAGAGTTTATTTGAGCATTTATTATTACATGAATAAAAATAGATATTGTAGGCTCGTTAGTTAACAAGTTAAATTGATTTGTTAAGGGATTTTACATAGGAAGAATCAATTTAAGGGATTTTACATAGGAAGAATCATCTTGTCTAACAAAATTTTCAAAAGTGTTTATTGATATTACTAGTAATTCGAGGTGAAGCTCTATTTTGTAGGCACAAAAGTTCATAGTTTGTTAGATTATTTTTATGTGTAAAAGATTGGTTCTTAGAATCAAATTCAATTTTATATCATGTATTTAATCTTGTTACAAAATTAAATCTCATCAAAATTTAAGAATTATTTAGTTCAATTTTTGTCTTTTTGTGTCTAATGTATTTAAGAACATGTGATTATAAACTCAATTCAAAAGTTATGATAAAAATAAATGTCTTTTTATTAGGGGAGAGGGGCCCATAGTGGAGCACCCTAACTTTTCCTTCCTCAAAATCTTATATGAAAATTTCAAATCACTCTCAATTTTGTACAATAGTTTATGTGACAACTCATGTGTTTCTATATTTCGTTTTAGGGCCACATCATCAATATGATGCCACATCAACATGCTTTTTGTTTAGGTATCCAAAAAAGGCTAAAAAAAAAAGTGAGACTGATAGTGGTGCAATAAGTCATGTTTTATTGGTGCGCTGATGTGGCATCACATGATTTGTCAGTTTGTGTATTTTATGGATAAAAAGTGTTTTACAATTGAATATTAAGGTGCTTCACTATGGGACCCACTAAGGACTGCTTCTATCCCCAGTATTGGACCCCACTCCACTATAGGCCCCTCTCCCCTAATCATTGATCAAAATAATAGCTTGAAATTAACTAATTTATTTATATATAAGTAGGATACCTCTTATAAACATAAATTTTGATATGGAAAACATCACCCTTAAGGAAGGCATAAAATTAGTTGAGCCCTGTGGATGCCTTTTGTTACTTGACTAGGATACTATTGAAGCCATGGTTCTTGACTAAATATTAACAAGAGAAGGAGATGGACTAGGATAATGTTGAAGCCATGGTTCTTGACTAAATATTAACAAGAGAAGGAGATGGACATCTCTTTAATGCACCAGAGGATGTAGCATGATATATTTTAAGATCTATCTTTAATCATAAAATGAATACATTGGCCATTTAGGTCATTACTCCTACTCATAATAAGCCTTGCTAACTATGTTCTAAATTAGTTATCAAGTTAATTACTTATAGAGATAGTGGGTCAAGTCTCGACTTTAGATGTGGGAACATTATTAATCCATATTACTTAATTCAATTAAATGACTACTTATAAGTTACAAAATGAAAGAAGAGAATATAAAGTTTAAAAAGGTTTTTTCTAATAAATTTCTATTGAATCAAATCGAATCTCAAAACTTTTGATAGTTTGTAGTGTATATGCACAACACTTTAAGTGGGTGAATTTGGAAGAAAGTGACATTTTATGGGTAGATTGAAAAAGGCAATTTCATATTATTTGGGTGTAATATGAACTTTGGTTTGGTACATATGGAAATGACATCTTTTGGTCTTTTGGACATGCTTAGCCATCTAGTTTAATTTACATTTTATTTGCATTTGTAAATATATTTGAGATTTGGTTTACATTTGAATTCGAAGAAGATATTTTGATAAAGGAAAATATCATGGAATTATCTTATTTTAAAACCTAAACTTACCTTATTATCCAAATAGTATTTTATTGACTCTTTGGCTCCCCATGAAGTAAATGGACACATGCCAACTACTTATTGGATACGGTAATGTAGCTAGAGTTTAATTTATTTTTTACCATGTTGAATTCATTATTACAATCTAGGAAGATGATTTCTAGAGCTTTATAAGGGAAATGAAAGAGAAACTAAGGGACTTTAAATGTGAGAAGGATTTGAGAAACTCCAAAGAGTGTTCTTGAGTTTGGAAGAAGGGCTTGAAGCTTGGAAAAGCTTGTGAGGGCTTGAAAAGAGTGTGAGTATCATTATATTGCAACTCCTTAAAAGTTAAAACTTTCAAGATGTAGGGTTTTTGTGCTATTGTATTTCTTCTTCTTGTTTATCCCTTTTTGATAAATACAATATCTTATTGATTCCATAAGCATGTAGAAAAATTAAAAGTGCATCTACCCTTGTGTTATTCAATTTTTCTAAAAGTGACCTTGACATCCATTAATTGAGTCTTAAACTTTATTATAAATTTCCCCTTTTTGCATATTTGTGAAAAAGTGAGCTTAAAATTCATTCAAAGTCTTCTTGTATGCTTTGAATGGTGTGTATGCCTTGTTAAGGGTCTCAACTTTGGATTTAGACTTTCCTTAAATGCCAATGACATTTTTTTAATGGCTAAAAGTGTTCCACTATGCCTTTTGAGATACTCTCATGTGTATACTGTGTTCTTTGTTGTTTCCATAAAATTTTCTTGAAAGTGTACAAGTGTAGATCCATGTTACTCTCTTAACAAGGAGGGGTGATGCTTGAGAGCATTACATTGGTTAAGAGGTAGCGTTATCTTTGTTGGCTTGAGACTTGGAAGCTATGAAAGCTTGGAAGTCCTTCATTACTTCATTTTAAGAAAAATGTATGTCATGTTGTATGACTATTTCTCCATTTACCAATGCAAGTTTGTATCAATGAAGGTTCATTGCATCCCATGTATGAACATTAATATTAAAGTTCTAACATATTTACTTTTAATTCATGATTTATTATATATAAAAAAAATTTATGAAAAAGAAAGGTTTTTTAACACATTTTGAAAGATGGATCTCCTTGATGAATGAATTGATGAGTGATACTTTCAATCAAAAGATTTCTTAAATTACAAATTTTAATGATTTCCTTAATTTTCATCCCATTTGCCACTTTATGAGTTGCTTTAGTAAGACATAATAATCATAATGTGAATATTTTATTATGGATGGGTGGAAGGAAAAGTTAAAAAGCTTGTGCAGCAAATTACACCTTCAGATTTCGTATTTTATGTGTTATTTGACTTTAGTAGCCTAGCTAGTCGCATTCGAAGTTTTGTGGTAGTGGGTTTTGCACACACATCCAACTGTTGTGGTCACGTCCGTATTTGTGCGTTTGAAAAAATGATTTAAAATTTATAGATGGCTATTATACCTAATCCTATATCACATTCTGATAAAATAAGTCCAAAAAGTATACGATTTAAAGAGAAATTAAGTTACGGCTGTCATTAAGAGAAACCATGCTCATTGCTTAAACTACAAACTTCAAAGAGCCTGAACGATCGAATCCAATCCAGATTAGGTTTTATTCTCGCGTCACTGTTCGGTTAGACAGTCGTGGGCATAAAAGAAACCATTGAGATGAATGGGTGGAGAATCTGAATCTGTAGAGGAGAATTCAATTAAGGGAAAGGGGTTCATAGTGGGTAGGGATCCAATGGTGGGTATAGAAGTAAGTCTCTGTGGGTCTCATAGTTATTCAATTGTAAAACACTTTTATCTGACAAATCATTTGATGCCACATCAGCACACCAATAATACATGACTTAGTGACCAATTATCGGTCTCACCTTTTTTTGGGCCTTTTTGGATACCTCAACAAAAAGCATGCTGATGTGGCATCATATTTGATGATGTGGCCCTAAAATTGAGAGTTATAAGTAGGTGAATTGTCAAATAAATTGCTACACAAAATTGAGATTGATTTGAAATTTCCACATAAGATTTTGAGAAATGTGAAGTTAGGGTGCCCCACTGTGGGCCCCTCTCCCTTATAGTCATTCATCCAACTATTGGGATCTATATAGATGGCTATTATAATTTTAGAAATTTAAATTTAAAATTTAAAATAAATCAAGGCCCCGATTAAGAATTAATTCAAGGGAAGAATTGAAAGAACCCCATTTTGAAAAATGGACAATAGAATTTAGTAGACCCATTGAACTCCTTGCCAGCACATCAAAAGTAAGATTGATAATAACTATTGATACCTAGAAATTTTCCTAGTATATCTAGTTCCTATCACCTAGTCCTAATCGACTAAACACGTCACCTAGTCTAGTCCCCTTTACCTAAAGTCCATCATTTAATTAATCTCCTTTTTGCATCACTTAATTATTTAATTAATCCCCTTTTTCCATCTCACACATGAAGTAATTAAATCTATATTCCCTCAACACATTCCAAGAATAAAAGGCACCTAAGAACACTTGTCCTTATGATCTTATTATTTTCTCAATCCAACCCAAGAATATAGCCCCACTAGATGCATATGTCCATTATTCCCCTCATGGTCACAACCACTTACTAAATTTAATAGGTTCATCCTAGCCATTCACAATCTAGCAACCTCCATCTCCACCTTCCATCCTCTCCTTGATCCTAAGAAAGTTCTCTCAAGAATCCTCCACCAATGATCTCACCATCAGATCTTGACCATCCAATTCCCCTTTCGAAATTTCTCTTTCCTTCATTTCAATCAATCATCATTTTATGCTAGGTACATGCTATTGAAACATGTATCTTCAAGTAAAGGAGCATCCACATATCAACTAGTCAAGGAGCAAATTTAATCATAATGGATTAATGGGTAATATTTTTAGTTGCTTTTGATGTGGGAATGACAAACATCACAATCCAAAACCTTGATTATTAATTATCATGAATTATCTAATGTGAAGTTAATGAGTGTGTTGAAGCTAATGAGTGTGTTGGTATTGATCATAACAATGTTATGATTGAATTGAAACTTCAATTGTATTCTTGAAAACATATATTATTTTAAAAATAAATATTAAATATTAAATATAAGACTTGTCAAATGATGACATGTAATACATCATTAAGAATATATCAAATTGTATGGAAAAAATAAAAAAAACACCTTAAACCATCAAAATATTTTTTTAACAGTATTAATATCATAATCATTATGAACATTAAAGATCTCTTTAATATGTGCGAGAAAATTTATATATAGTGTAGATAAAGATATTTCAAAGAATGAACCATCAAACTATGCATTTACCTTGCTATATAAGCCTCCTATGTATTATTAGATATGATCTTTAATTAGAAAGGCGAATAAGGGTTGATTTAAAGTTACAACGATGGGGCGCGACCATGGTTTCACCCCTTCACTTGGGAGCATATATTTTTAACAATATAAAAAAATTAGTATCTTACATTAAATGAAATCATATACACATTTATATTTATATTTATTTTTTATTAAAATGATTATTTAGTTTTGGTTTCGTATATTAAATGAATTATAATGAATATATATGATTAATGAAGAATTGATAGGTGGATAATTTATTGTATAGATAAAATATTGCAATGGTGAGATAAATATATTTATTTATTTATTAAAAAAATACTTAGTTTGGTTTTGTATATTAAATGAACCATAATGAATATACATGGTTTGCAAAAATTATGGGTGGATGATTTATTGTATAGGTAGAATATTGTAATGGTGAGATCAATATATTTATTTTTATTTTTTATTAAAAAAAATACCTAGTTTTAGTTTCGTATATTAAATGAACCATAATGAATATACATGGTTAGCTAACAATTGATAGGTGGATGGTTTATCGTATAGGTAGAATATTGTAATGGTGACATCAAATATTTATTTCTATTTTTATTAAAAAATTACTCAGTTTTGGTTCTGTATATTAAATGAATCATAATGAATATACATGGTTAGCGAATAGTTGATAGGTGGATGATTCATTGTATAGGTAGAATATTGTAATAATGAGCTCAATATTTTTTTTTTAATTTTTATTGTGATGTAAATAATTTGATAAAATAATATATTGATAAGTGATATATTTTTATATTAAATTCGATTTATTTATTGTGTTTGTATTGATGCTTATTTATTTGTTATTTAATCTTAATTACTAAATCTTCATTCATACTAATTTTTATATATTTACTATTTATCTTAATATTATTATTTTAATCTAAAATTCATTTATGTGCTTCGTTTAAAAAGTCATACCTTTATAATATAAAATACATTAATCTCATATATTGTGGCACCAAGGAATTGTGGTATATAATTTTGAATGTGATAATGGATGGTCAAGATATGTGATGTAACTACTATATATCTTTATTCATTAACATATACGACTCAATGTAACTCAAATTAGATTTATTTATTGCAATTTTTTTCTTTGGTATAGATTATATCTATAAGAAATTATGCCAATATTTTATTTAGCTATCCCAACATTGTTTAATGTTGATAGCCTAGGTGTATTTGTATGGTAGTGTTCATTGAGTTGCCAACTCATCATTTATCTTACAAGTAAGGAATTAAGTAATATTGGGCACTATAAGTTTACTTGAGTGTCTTTTGGAAATTATGACCTTTCTCTTAAATTGTATTTTGGAATGCAATGGATCAATCCTCTTATCATAATTGATGAAATACTTATCCTATTTATGAAACCCTATATATTCATGTAACGTGAAGGCCATTTGACAAAATTGTTCTTAATGAATATATCCATAGCTTGGTTACCTCATTTAGCTTTAACATCTCCAATAAGCCACTAGATCTCTCTTAGTTATGACAAAAAATCTAACAAAATAAATTGGAGGTGGTGTATAACTAGGTGTTGGGATATTTATGGCATCTACCTTGTAGCATAAATAGTACCAATAATATTAAAAAAAGATCTATATTTAAGTTATACAAATTAGATTGACATAAAAATAGTGTTTTTTCTAAGCATTCCTTACAAGTTATATTATTTTTCAAGTTGCCAAGCTTGTGTTATTAAATATTTGTATAAAATTATTTCTAAGGATTACCTTAAACTAGGTTTACAATGTATTGGTAGTTGGACTATGAGAATTTGAGGGTATGAGGATTTTTTATATGTTCCTAGGAATTGGCATAACCTTGTCTCCTTAGACCCATTTTTTATCTCCTCTAAACAAACTTAGGTTGATTGGCATATCATATCATATTTTTGGACCACTAAGATCATTTGTAAACAATTTAAATCATCAAAAGGTTGAGTCATATTTGAGGGTTACATAATGCATGTGTATCTAGAGATGGTTATGGGTGACAACTAACTTTCAATCATTATCTAGATTACAAGTTACTTGGAAAGGACTATCTACCTATAGAATTGAAAATGTAATCCCATATGTTGTAGGTAATAGACACACTGTTTGATAACCTCCATGATAGATAGGTTAGAATTATAGTCTAGAAATAAAAAATTCAAGAGAACATGTAATCAATAAACGCTAAACATGTAGCCTTATAGGCGAACCACATGCTCCTAATTCCCATGGTAATGTTAGGTGGTTCATGATGGATGAAGTTGGAAAATAAGGTAAGTCTAGGGAGCTTGTGTTATGTCTAAAACATATCTTGATAACTTGAGAATGTAAATTTAAATTTTTTAGTGTTTCATAGGAAAGTGACATATGTAGCATGCTAGATGAATGATTTTGTATTAATAATAAATATAATTTTTTTGGAATAACAATATAAAAATAACGTTTTGATGAATAGACCTAGTTATTATATATAGTATTAGAGCCATGTTTGAAAACTAGGGATCTATGTTCCGTATGATAATTGATTTCCAACTATGTTATCAACATACCTTGTTGCCTAGGCATCCCTATACTTTATGTTTATCATGAATATTATATAATACTGTTGAAATATTACATGCTATGATGTTTATAAGACTTGATCACAACTGTTGATCACATATCGCTCAAGTGCTTCAATTGAAGTAGATACAAATTGCGATGCACATAACACATGTGATATAATGTAAACTTGACACTTGGCAGTGTTGACATCATACTCTACTAGTTGATCCTACTACTACTCTAGTCCCATAGTACATGTGTCCTCAGCTTGCTATGTTGCAGGGCCAAACACATACCCATTGTACATGTTGCAGGTTGGCGGGCATCGTCTGATCTACCAAGTTTGATCGTAGTTGTTTGTTGTACCCAAACCAAATTTTTTGCTTCATTAAGGCATTTTGCTTAAAAGAGTCTAAACCTTGTTAAAATGATGTCAAAATAGTTTTTGGGAAAATCAAGTATGGAATTTGTGTCAGTTTGATGTCTGAAGGATACTGGTGAAATTTGAAAAAATTGAAAATTAGGGTTTTTTGTACCCCTGTTTCAGGTCCCGAAACCCTAAAAATTGAAACTTGTCAAAATTGACTAAAAATTGTTTTGATTGGCTTATTTTGCTTCACGATCACAATGGTGAAGTTAGTTTCGGTTAAAACTTAGTTTAAGTCTAGTGGGTAGTTTTCACTTTTTTAGATGAAAAGTTGGGATTTTTGAGATCGTCAATGGCAAATGGCCATAGACCGGATGTTGAAATCTAAGCCTAAAACGCTCAAATGAAGAATCTGTGGCGAGATAAGTGCAAAATAATGCTTCGTCTCGGAGGAGTTTTTCACTGGGATGAAAATCATCAAATTTTTTCTAACTTTGGAGCACCAGAGCCCCTCTTAGCTAGGGGCGCCCTAGATTTTGAAGGCCTAGATGTCAGTTTTGAGGTTAACCTGCTTGAAAGATATGTCTAGCACCTGGTACAAGAGATTCAACGAGAAACGAGGAGGATGAAGAAATGACTAACACTAGAAGGAAAAGCACAACTTTTGTAAAGGGCACCCATCTTTTTGAGGGATCAGATGAAGGTTTTTGACCAAACGACACCTAGGATGTTTGTCTCATATTTGATCAGGCTTTGTAACACATCCGTCAGTGGGTGAATTTGAGTTGCTGAATTGTCGAAATCAGAGGTCAAACATGAGGTTAAATCTTGGTCAGAAAGATAAGGAAAAAGCAAAAGTGCCCTTGGAGGCTAGAGGTGCCCAAGGTTTTGGAGCCTTGAATGCCTGCTTTATCGTGATCTTAGGTGTTTATCTTGTCCGTGTTACATCCATCTTTTTGTTGCATACCTTCGTCAGATCAGAAGACGAGTAGTCAACCTGTAGTTGGAGTTTTAGTGGTATTTTCAGCCAGTTTGAAAAATGGCTATCTCTGGAACAAAAAGCACCCCTGGAGGCCAAGGGTGCCCTTGATTTTGAGACATCAGATGATGGAATTTGATGAAGTGTTGTCTTGAAGTTGTTGTGTGGAATGGAACTAGCTCTGCAGTGAGCCAGTTGTCCAGTCTTGAAACTTTGCTGAGCAAAAGTTACGAGGGAGGCAAGTTTACCTTCGTAAGGGATGAAGTTGATGAAAATATGGCTAAGTCTGAGAAAAAGCGCAACTTTTGTAAAGGGCGCTTGCATTTTTGAGGCCTCAGATCTTAGTTTTCTGGATTGCAGTCTCACAGAGTGATTTGGTTAGAATTGGTCCTACTTTGCAATGCAATTGTTAGCCAGTCAATTGGTGATGGCAGTCAATCAGAATCAGTGCTTGAACAAAGGTTTTGAAGAGGGTTCAAAATCCAAATTTTCATTTAAAATGAAGTCTAGAAAAATGCCTAAAGTCAAAGGTTGACTTTTTGAACTCAAGATAAAGAGGCGCCCATTAAAGGTGGGATTTTAAATATTATTTTAATATTTAAATATTCAACTTAAAGGGGGAATATTTTAATTGTTTAAAATGGACTATTTTTAGCATGCATGGTCAGTTAACTGAATTGCATGGAAAGTTAACTGAATAAATTAAAGGTGGCGCCCTTTTTAGGGTAAATTTAACATTTAGTTACCTTTTTTCAAGCCCCAATAAGATGAGGTCATATATTTTGAGGCCCAATTAGAATTAAATTTAATATTTTTAAAGATGGCGTCTTATTGCATGAGGATGGACGATTTTTAGATTGAATTTATTTATTTAAGTCTTCAAAGTTGCCATTATTCTCATATCAGAGTTCAGTGAAAGGCAAATTTCTTAAGCAATTGAAGATTCAAAGGTGCTTTGAGTTCAATTTTTCAGTGCCAAGTCTAGATTGTTCAGAAGATTTATTTTCCAGAGTTAGATTTTTTAGTGCATGCAGGTTTCATTGAATCCCAGTCAAGCATAGGCAATTTTCTATAGAAGCAGAATAAACAAAAAATAAATTTCTATCTTCTATCTAATTTCTTCTATTCTTGTCTTAGGTATTCTTCGCATGTCAAAGAAAATGGCAAAATATTTAGAATTTGATCATCTGGGTTCACATACTTCAGTGACAGCAACAAAACCCATGTCTTAGATTTTTTTGAGAAAATTGCCCCATAGCTTTTATTCTAAAGCTTTGTGCTTTTTTTCGAGAATTCCTTTGCATGTGGGTCAGAAACACATCTTTTTCAAAATTGAACTATTTGGGTTGCCTTAGAATTTCGTTATGCACAAAACCCATGTTCTAGATTTTCTCGGGAAAATTGCCCTGAGTGAGCTCTAGAACCCCTGTTTTTTTCGACTAAAAAACCTTCGCATGCCTAGCTACACTCACTTTTTCGAATATTTATTGATCTAGGTTTACTTAGAATTCGATTATGCACAAAACCCACATTTAAAAAAAAATTCAATTTTTTTTCCCGCCACGAGCTATTTTTAGCCTTATCCAGAGCTTTTTTAGCCTTTTCGGAAAGTTGTCCGAACATACCCAAATTCACAATCAAAAGTCTTCATTTTCAAAATGCAGTTCAACCCCATAGATTATAAGACCAAATCGGTCCTGATGCATGACTTCGTGAAAACCACCGACACAGACTTGGGTCGTGTCTATTTGGTGGTAAATCTGAGCACTTTGGAGGGTGTTAGCAGCAATACATTGAAGAATCTTGAGCGTTCTGGGTTGCTGGCAGTAGGGTCTATTCCCATCACAACTTTTGATCTCGAGTTTGTTCTTCCTTGTATCAAGCACTATGACTCGTCTACACGACAAATCAGATTAGCTGATGGGAGAGTCATCTGTAGCCTTAAGCCAAGGGACGTTGAAAAATGCTTCGCTATTCCTCCTCGTTTAGACAATTTCACTGTGGTCATTGAGGCTTGTGAGAAGATATGGTATGAAGATCAAGAGCGTTCATAGAGGAAAGTTGCTTAGAGATGGTTGAAAATACAAAAGACTAACATGCCTAAAAAGGTTGGTCACGGCGAGTTCAAGGATAAAGTTGTTGTTTTGATAACTCTACTTAATCGAGTTACTGGTCAAAAAGAGGCTAATATTTCCCGACCATGGATGTTTTACATCATTTCTAGGATCCTTGATGGTATAGAGCACTTTGACTGGGCCATGTTGATCAGTGAGTGCCTTCATCAACAGATTACTAGATTCCTCAAGATCCATGAGTTTCACATGGTGTCTTACTTAGTCTACTTAGTTGCATCTCAAGACAGTTTTAGACACCTGAAGACTAATGAGACTCTTGGTGTTCAACATGTTCATGAGTATTACTCTCAGTTAGAGTTTTCTAAAGCCGAACAAGATTTTAGGGAGGTGAATGATCACTTTTTCATGAAGACAGTCAGGGATCTCAACAATGAAATGCACATCCGGATTTCAACAGAGGCCAAATCAACGATGGAGAGTTGGGCAGATTGGTTCATCCAATTCCCCACTTTCACATATATTCGAGTTTATGGATATGTTGGAGAGCCTCTAATGTTACCAAGGTACTTGTCAGATAAAGTCCTTTTCATGGAGTTTCTCAAACAAGCTCAACATGTTCACTCTTTTCTTCGTAGTTGCCATAAGTCAGCAATTTCCTTTCCTTTCAGATGGGGTATTTACACATGCAGGACTGCGGCTGATTGCAAGTTTATGATGACCAAGCTTGAGAAATTCAACCTCAAGTACCATATTGAGAGGCATTCTTATGATCCTTTGGGTCAATATGTAGCCAGGTTAGAGCGAGGGATTGCACATAAGCTAACACTTGAAGATTTTTGGGCTAATTGTGAGGATGAATTTGAAGTCCGTTGCTGTCACTACTATAGACTTACTATTGCTCAAATTGCTAATTATCTATTAGAGGATGTTGAGGGTCTGTCAGATGATGACAAAGAAGTTCTACTCAGTTCATATGTCAAAGATCAAGTTGCTCGCCAACCACTTCGCTCACTAGATTGATACGCCAAAGAGAGTACTTCCATTGAGGACATGTCTAAATTAGTTATCAAGACAAGCAAGCAGTTCTTGGAGAGTAAATGGAGGCACATGTCAGTTCCAGTCATGGAGCTTCCAGTTGGTCTTTCTTCATTGCCTTCTACTTCAAGGTCAAGGCCTTAGGTTAAGGTTATTTTGAAGCCACTTGAAGGAGTTAGAATCAACAGAAACACAAAGGGGAGGACTACTAGCAAGCGGAAGCAAAAGCAGGTAGAAAAGGCGCCTGAGATTTCAGTAGAGACAATCATCCAAGCTGAGCCACATCTTTCACCTCCTAGTTCGCCATGTTCACCACATGTGCATCCTATTGATATAGACTCAGAGCTGGAGACACAAGTTTGAGTAGCACCAGAGACAGTTGACCCTCCACAGGTTGATACATCAGGGACAGTCTCTCCTCGAGCTGATAATGTTGTTCATTCTTGTTGGTTCGAGAGATCTTTGGAAAGACAGAGGCGATAGCCTTCATATAACCTTGATTTGTTCGAGTTTGGCGATCCTTATTAGGGGAGATCAAATAAGAAAATCAAGAAACAAGTGCATGTTGAGAAGACTCCAAAGTCAGAGATTGTCATAGAGGTTGCTATGCCACTAGAGGGTAAGAGCTTAGACGAGGTTGAGGTTGGTGATTTCACATTCGTCAAAGTGAATCTTGGCAGGACCACTCAAGAGACAAAAGTGAGCCTTCTCAAGATTGTTACAAATACTCTTGAAGAGCGCATCATGAAGGATGGAGAAGATAAAACGCTTCTTAAGGCTGAAATCGGGAAACTTCGACAGTATATCTCTGATCTTGTTCATGGAAATCCGAGTAGAGCACCTATTCTTCCACAAAGTACACCTGCAAAACAACAAAAGTTGGATCAATTAGTCAATCATAGTAAACTTTTGGACAACTAGATTGAAAACTTCATTGTTACAGGTCGACATCTTCTCGTAAAGCTATATCAATTGAGGAGTGATGCGCATGGGCTTCGTCAGGGGATCCAACAACTTGAGATTACAGTAGCAGAAGGCATGGTGAAGGATCACATTCTCATATCCCAGTTAGCAGTTGCATATGATACTATGGAGATAGAGGAAGAGAAGAATAAAATCTTCGCTTGGAGAGAGCAACACCTTTTCAGGAGGGAGACATGTGAGAGGATCTCTGCCAGGTTGAATACACTCAAGGAGAGCGTTACTGGAGCTCTCAAACTCATCAACAACTTTGTCACTCAGATCCCGTGTCATTATCATCTTGAGGATGGCACGTATGTTGAACTTGACGTAGTACAAGCTAAGTTTGAGGGGTTGGTTCATGATAATCTCGAGGGAGATCTTGTGGCATCTAAATTGGATCACATCTTAGTGATGACAACTAGTTTCATAAAGGAAATTGAAGAGGTCAGAATATGCATGGGAGCAATCAAAGATGGTGACAGACAGTTGACCAGGCAGATTATCATCTTGGATAGTGTCAAAGTCCCAGAGGATAAGGAAATCGACAAGTTCCTGGATGAGGTGTTAGATCATGATGATTTGGAGTGATCTGCTAGTTGGGACTTGCAGTTAGTTTCAAGGATAGAGTCAAGAGCAACAGTTAACTCAACTTTCAGTCTTGAGTTCTTCTTGCTGATTTCATGCATGCACATCTCTTCCTTGGAATTATCTTTGCAGGATTTGGACTTTCATTTAGCATTTTCATTAACTGATGGTAGTTTTCCAGTTAACTTGCTTTCAATAAGGACGTGCATGCTTGCACATTTTCCATTTAGATTAGATGTTTCGGTTAATTGATGGTAGCTTTCTAGTTAATTGTAAAGTTTGCTTTATTAGGGTTTAGCAATAAAATATTGCATGCTTGCAAGACTGTAGTTGACTCAAGGTGATTTTAGGGTTCCCTACACCTTTTGATGTCTATAAATAAGAGCTTTTAGCTCATTTGTAATTAAATTTTGCACGAGAGGGTAATATATGTTGTGCCCACCTTGCTTGTAATATTGTTGATTCTGTATCTGTTCATGAGTTTTTGCTATGATGATGAATTGTTATGCCACTCAGGTTTCATGTTATTATTATGGTGAATGATTATCTTAGTTAAATATAGTGGCTAGTTTGATTGTGGATTGTATGCGTGTTTCGCCTATGCAAGTTGTTGTCCTAGTTGGCTATTTTTTGTTTGTTCTTAATAAGCCTATTCAAATGAGTGAATCATTGTGCCACCTTGCCCTCATGTTACAAATCTGTACTTAAAGCTTATCGTTTGATGTGTGTGTTAATAAAACTATTCAACCAAGCATATAGTTGTGCCACCTTGCCTTCATGTTGTGAATCTATACCCGATTTATCATATATCTGTTGTTTCTAATAAACTTCTTCCCAACCAAGAAAATAGTTGTGCCACCTTGCCTTCATGTTGTGAATCTGTACCTAAAGTTTATCGTAAATACATTCCTGCTCCATTTCCTCATGCTCTGTTTACTTGAGGAGACTGGATAGATTAAAAGATTTAGTTCAGTTGTAGTTAGTGATCTGCGAAACCAGAAAATACTTACCTCCAACGTTCATGGTTTTTCTTAACCTTGTGCCTCTTCTAGCTGAGAACAAAAAGATAGGATTTAGTTTACTTTTCTTTTCCACGCATTTCAACACTACGAGGGAGATTCCCCTCCTAATTTGAAGAGCACTCATTATTCAGTGTGCATAGATGTCCATACCAACTTGCACTCCAGAGGTGTTAGTTGTTACGCCAACATCGTTGATCAAACTTCATCCCATATCACAAAAAACAAAGGCAAAGTTAAACTTTGAAATGCGATGTGAAGGATGTGCACAATAGCTATTTGACCTTCAACATTTAATGCGCATCGTTGGATCTTCATCACAGGCACACCACACATTGTGGTTAAGGCTTTGGTCACGAGAATGCAAACATTGATGTGAAGGGTTTATGCGATGCGCAGAAACCATCAACCTGAAGCACTAGGACAAGGGGGCTAGTCACTCAACAAACTCAATGAATTAATTGATAACTTAAGTAACCAGTAATTGGCTACACATAGTCAACATAAAAATATAAAATCTGATCATCCGCCATGACTGTAAACCTTAGGATTTATCCACAAACCCTAATTCAAACCAAGGGCACAAATAATTTATTCCAAAGCACAATATACAACTTCTGGTCCTACATGAAACATCTCTAAGAAGCTCTAAAAAAACTCATATCAAATCTGGCCTTTGTTTTCACCTCTATCTTTTGGAAGAAACCTCTACAACAACATGACAACATTTCATGACAACTTTGCAACTTTTTGAGCAACTTTGCAACCTTGACAAAACATGCTCTTCTCTTCATCATATTTCACCAATCCTTTTGGAACCAGATCCATCTCATCTCTAATCTCTCCTTTGACATCAATGACACTTTTGACATCAAAGACAACCGAATTTTCAATAATTGGGTCATATGTGTGTATAAGAATTCTCTTTGGATTAACTAATGCAAATGCAACTTTTCAAAGATAAATGTATGTATTATTTGGTAGGTTGATAGATGAAATTATGGTATATTATCAACTATTATCTCACTATATTATCTAGGGTATTGATAAATTTTATAAAAAATTAGAAAGTATATTCAACATATGTTTAAAATATGGAATATCATTGAATTCTAAGAAGTATGTGTTTATGAAGTACAAGAGCATACATTTCTTGGGAATATTATGGAAAATTATGTGGTTAGAATTGATCCTAAATGTGTTCTTGCAATAGATAAGAATCTTCAATCTAAGATAATAAAGGAAATTAAATCCTTCTTTGGCTAGATCAAGCTTATTGGGTGGTTTGTGCATAATTTTATAGAGAAAACCAAGGAAAAATCAAAGATATTTAAAAAAGGAATTTAAAAACTAGGATTGAAAGGCAATATGGACATTCAAAGATATCAAAGAGGCTATAAAAAAGCTTTATTTTTAACTATATTTTAATTATCTAGTCATTCCAACAGTTCTCTTTCGTATCATTTCATACTATTATTGTGTTACTCTAGAAAAATAATGAAGGTTCTGAATAGCCTATTACATTTTCTTTTAATCCATTCAAAAATGCAAAGATAAAATATGAGATAATGGAATATCAAGATTATCCATTGGTCAAAGAAATAAAAAACTTTATACATTACTTGGTAGGTTCAAAGTTAATTTATTATGTCCCTCAATAATCAAGAATATTTTTTCTCAACAAGAGATATGAAGAATATGTAGATGGGTTAATAAAATCAAAGAGTGACATGAGTATCCAAATCATAATACTGAGATGGTAGGGATTGGATAGGGTCATGGCTAAATTAAATTTAGAAAATGATAATGTAAATAAGATGGGTATTGTAATATTGTTGTAGATTAAAATCTTGTAAATGAACCATGCAATACATATAATATTTGGTTGTATGTATTTTCCATCTAACTTAAATATAAGCCAAGAAAGAACACTAAATTTACAAGCCCTAACATACTTGATTGTATAAAATAACCCCATGTGTGGATTAACCTTGATGGTATATTTCTCAGATGTCCAAAAGGGTACTTGATGAGTTCTAATTAATATAATATAGAAGGCATTTATGGAAAGGAAAATAACCTAGAAAATCTTAAAGACTGGTTATTGGTGGCCTTATTTATTTTTTCATGGCATAAAGATAGTAAAAAAATGTAACTTTTACTAAAGATTTTATGGAAAATTAAGGACATCAAGATCTTTACCTCTAAGAAGAAAAAATATAGAATTTCCTTTCAAATAATGACACATTGAATTCATGGTATAAATAACATAAAAATGCAGCCATAGTATTAGATGGGTACCAGTTACTATTGACTATTTCATAAAATGGGTGGAAGTGATCCCAACTAAGAATGCAGCAAAAAAAATATATTTTTTAATAAAAGTGGCGAGACCACTATAAAGATAATTTATATTAATATCTAGCAAAGATGATACACAACAACAGGAACAAGCAGAGTAACCTCAAAATGCTTTCCCAAATTAACAACATTGATATAAGGTTGGAGCAAGCAGAATAACATGAAAGTGCTTGCTTAGAATTAACATAGTTCATACATGACTAGAACAGAACAACATAACATCAAAATACTTGACCAATATTATTAGAGATTGTACATGTTTGGAGGAAGCAACCTAGCAAAAAAATGATTGACCACAAAAAAATATTAGTATAGACTTTGAGTAATATTGTCACTAATTTCTTTATACCACGAAGAATAATGACAAACAATGTCATGTGCTTCAAAGCTAGAGATTTTTTTGAGCTATGCAATAGGTACGGTTTCATGTTACCTCATTCCTCACATTATCATCCTTAGGGAAATGGTCAAGCAAATTCAAGTAAACAAAACTTCATGAAGATTATAAATATAACTTTAGAATAGAATAAAAGTTGTTGGGATGACAAATTAAAATTGGATGTATGGTTGGTAGGGTAGATCCTAAGAATTTAAAGGAGAAACCATTATTTCATTTGGCATATGGATTGAATTCCATATTGTCATTTAATTTATAGTTTACCTATATATCAATTTTTTTAAAAAAAATAGTGACAAAGAAGAAAGTGACATAAGTTAAATAGTTAACTAGCTAACTAGGAAATATAAAATAAGAGGAAGAGTTCATATAAAGAATGAAAATTTAAGAAAATTTTAAATATTTGTTTGAAATAAGGATGTACCTAGGAAATTTCAATCAAGAGACAATATTTATGTGGAACTTTAGAGATAAATATAAGAGTAAACATATAAAACTTGAAGTATTTTATACACGCTGGTAAATATAAAATAAGAGGAAGAGGTCATATGAAGAATTTATGTCAAAATTTAAGAAAAGGTTCAATATTTGTTTGAAAATAAGGTAGACGTAGGGAATTTAAATCAAGATATATGATATTTATGTCGCCCTTTAGAGCTAAATATAAGGGTAAACGTAGAACACTTGAATTGCTCTATACATGGCTAGGAAAGATGAAATAAGGGGAAAATGTCATATGAAGAATGTAAAAATTTAAGAGAAGTTTGAATATTTTTTTTCAAAATAAGGATGGACCTAGGGAATTTCAATCAAGATACATGATATTTATGTGAAAATTTAGAGCTTAATATAAGGGTAAACATAAAAAATTAAAGTGCTCTATACATGGCCATATCTTATTGAGAATCACTATAAAAATGATAATTTTTATCTAAGTTTGGATGGTGATTTTCTAGAGTTTTATATTCATGGGAAAGATATAAATAAATATTTTTTTATCAAGGAAGTAGCTCACTATAAGTATATCTTGAGTCCTTTTACTCTTTTCCCAACATAGCCATCATTGTCGTTGTACAATGGAGAAGTGCAAATATGGATGCCCTATTTTTCTTTGAAATCTTGTCTATTCAATATCATCTATGTGTAGCCTATATTCATAGAGTTTCATAATCTTCATTGTGCATACAAGAGGTACACATCCTTGAGCAATCTATCCAATGTTCACCTCATGCAAATAATATCCAAAATATTTGTATAATTAAATGTTGGGACACTTTCTCTATAAAGATTTGTGTTCACTATGCTAAACCATACTATGAATTTATTTTGCATGTATAAGAGGCCATTACATTCCTTTTTTCCATTTTTAAGATTGATTTATTATATCTAATAGATTTATAACTTAAATCGTATATTTATTTTTGCAAGTTGTTGATTACTAAACTTTCCCTTCACACCCACCACTACATCCTTGAGTTTTCCTTTTATGTATATCCTCTTTTACATGGTGATTAATTATTCAAAAATAATTAATTTATTTTTGTTAAGCAAAGCACCTAGGAAACATCTGCAAAATATACCTTCACAATGCACGGGAGGAGCACTATGCTACTTCACCAAAGAGAAAATGGAATGAGATGATTAAATTTACATATGGTATAGGCTTTTAAAGCTATGAAAAAGGTGTCGAGTGGAAAAAATACTCACACGGGAAAAACTAATGCATAATTAATCTAAATGCAAGCCTAAGTAAACTTAAGCATAAATATGCTATTTACTCTAACACCCCCCTTAAGTGCAACTTAGGGAGAGTGCAAATGCAAATATGAAGATGTAGTATGGTTCTCGACTATACAACCATGTTAGGTACCCATTTACAATGCAATCTCTCACAAGTGAAGAAAATGAGAAAAACCCTATGGAAAAAAATCCCTCTCCAAAAGAGAAAAGAAAACAAAAAAATGATGCATGGATGGAGGACTCAATCACACCCCCAAGAACTACATACATCATATATATACAATCAATGACCCCCCCATAAGAGGGAAATAGAGAGACTATATAGACCCCCCATAATGTGTAATCACCTAGAAAAATGGTAAGTTCCTAAAGACAAAACATGATCCAACGTCGAAAAATAACTTGTCTCCCTTTCAGAAGAAACAAAAGAAAATACAAATGCAGGTATGCTTCCCATTCCAGATAGGAATTGAAAGAAAGAAGCATGAAAATGTATGATGGTGTTTCTAAAATCTGCTCATGTGTCACCAAAACCTTGGAAGATGATGCCACGAGCCAATCAGAAACATGCCCAATCACAACAGAAGGTGACAAAGAAGGTACCACTGGAAATTAATGCTGAACAATATCCAGAGACTGAAATGGGGTGACAATAGTTGTACCAGAACTATCATCAAATAGGAGGGATATACCCTCAAATGTGTCCTCCAAATATGAAATATGAGATTCTATGAACAATGAACTAATGTACGACAAATAGGAATCCCAATCAGGAAGACAATGAGATATCCGTGATGATGAATCACTGGACATGCTCAATGAATCACCAACACAAAATGAATGATCCTGCTGAACATGAATGATAGGAGTCTCAATCAATGACTCTGCACAATGAATTATTGAAGGTGAAGGTACATCAACTGTCTCTGATGGAGAAGAAGGAGCATTTGAAGAACCCTCGTCATCCTCATCTGAAGATTCAAAGTATTCCAACACTTCAAACTCTTGCATAGTAGCATGATCATAGGGCATCCTGTCTGAAAAGTGAAGAGGCAAGTTAGACAATCTAAAACAAGATAATCTGGGAATGGCTTAGTATCAGGATCTCCATGTATTTTTCAAATTTTAGTCCAAAGAGTATAAGGACACTCAAAACGATCAACATCATCCAAAGTGGCATCATCAGTATGCATTGTAATAACTCCTAGGGCATGATCCCTTTTGCAATTCCATGCAAACTTCTTACTATTAGTACCAGGAAGGGGAACAAGATTATATAGGTATGGCAAAAGATGAAGCCATCTCAAGTGCTTCAATATACCATCTCTCCATTGTGTATAGTTCCCCCTTTCCAACATAATCACAATAGGATGCAATGAAAACCCTATAATCAATTATGACAAATCTCTAAAATACAAAGACAATAACCTTCAACAAATAGAAACTCCCAAATACTGCAAATGAAGCGAGACCAATATTGAAATTCAATGGATTAAAAAAACCACCAAACAAAAAAATATGAGAGAAAATCCTCAACCACTACAAAGGTGACAAAAATACCTTTCCGTTGATATGTGGTTTTTGAAAATCCACCTTCGTTTGCAAAAGATATGCAAAAATTAAAAAAAAGGCATATAGAGGCACTTTCAGCATCTTCAGGAGCTCTCAATCACACCATACGACCACCACGAGCATCCTCAATAGCAAAACAAATGGGCCCAACCAATCAGGCCTCGCCAAGCCACCAAGCCAAGTTCAGTAAGCATGAAAATAATTGATCCAGGTGGATCCAGAAAACCTAAAAATTTCACAGTCTCAGAATCTATCCAAATCAGCATATCAGAAAAAGCTCGCTAACACAGTCCTGTCGCAACTTGAACGAACTCAAAAGGAGTCCATATGCAGAAGTTATGCTCAGTCAAAGGTTCGGTCAAATAGACGAATCAGGTGTTCAAAAAGGCAAAAAATTGACTATCTCAAAATGAAACAAAAATGATGCCAAGTCATAGTGCTCGTTGTGCTGATTCCGAAACTATATTCGGCTTCAAAAATGGAGCTCGTATGTGAAAGTTACGGCTTGTCAAAGGTTGGTCAAAAGTTTAACTTTGGTCAACTGATGACGTTAGCAAATGTACAATCAACATGATGACGTGGCACATACAATTGACATGGACCAATACCATAATGCCACATTTCATGTGGTGAATGAATAGGAATGTGCCACGTGTACCCATAGATGGGCGCCACATGGCACCTCTGCTTTGCGTTGGTTTGTTTTGTTTGTTAAAAATAGGTTGAAGAGGTTTGAACTCTCAATCTCCCCTTTCCTACTTTTACTCTCCACCACTAGACTATATGAGATGTCATGTTTAAAGTGGGTGGATATTATTTTTAAAGCATATTTAAGTGCTTAAATCCCTACAAAAAAGATTTAATCCTTAAAATAAGGATTTAAATCCATAAAACTAAAACCAAATGCTGACTTATCATTAAATTAAAAGGTTATATAAGCCTCTATTTAAAAGGAAAATCTCCTATTTTAAAGGGATAATCAAACCTTTAAATTAAAAGCCCGTTACATGGGATAATTTAAGGGGATAAGGATTTTATTTAAATGGATTAAAAGATTATATTGTAAGCCTAAATGATACGACCAATATTTTTAGTTCCTACCAGGGAACTATAGGCACCACCAGAATTTAACTTGTTATTAATAACTTTTATTTTAACCAATAAGAACTTGAGAAATTTTTCTATTTGAAATTTTTAATCTATGATCAATGTATACATGCGAATTATTTAACAAAATATATTTCAAAAATCATGTTTCTCTTCAATTTCATTGGTACACAATTTTCACCCGATATAAGCGATTTTTCTGCTTCCATTTCTTTCATTACCTCCATTTTTCCATTTCAGAAGGGAATTGTAGCTATTGTTATGGAATGGTGGGCATGGTGGGCATGCCCGTGGAGGCCTCTCGTAGCCCTCTTGCTAAAAAAATTGTAAAAAGAGAATGGGAGATATTCACGCTTAACATTTCCCCACCTTCTCCAACTACTTCGAGCAGTTCGTTTTCTCCTTTGTCGTTCCTATGTCTTTTATGTTCTGATCTGGTTGAATATTTTTCTTTGCTTGCACGAGAGTTTCATTATTTCCATGGTTTCTTGTTGCCCAAGACATACTATTTACTGGTCATTTCTCTTGTTTTGCTTGATATTTTGAAAACATAATGAACTCTTAAAATATGAATGCCGAAAGATAGAAAGCAAGGTGAACATTAGGACAAGAATTCAATTTTCTTCTTAAAAGAGTTTTTCATCTGACTTTATTAAAACCCTAAATGTGTTTTCTTTGATTTTTGTTATGTACAGGTAACTGAATGCAGTAGAAGTGCTCCATTGTCAGGGAATGGGTGCGTATTACTTATGATTTCATTCATTGTATTAAAGAATTTTGATTGTTATAGTCAAACATAGTAGGTTTCGTCAATAAAATTAGAAAATCAATAATATTAATTGGAAATAAATTGAATGTAAATCTTCTAACCCTAATATTGGTTTGGGAGCTCTTGAAATGATTGTGTGCATTGTGAATGGTCAGGGAAGATTATTTAATGCTAGGCATATATTGCCCTTGGAGGTTACTTGGTCTGAGTTGATGCTGATACTTTCCCTAGAAAGTATTGTTTTCCTTCTACATTGTGTATTATTAGACTTTGTATTCGTCCTTTTTTACCGATTGATGAGGATGTTGTTCGAGCTGTATAGAGCCTTTCTCTTCATCGTTCCCTATCTTTTGTTGGCTTATTCCAGTGAGGGGTGCTCCTTTTGCATGATTGTGCATTTTATATGGCCTTGTCTATATTGACTTGTCTAGGATATACCCTTTTTGGCCTATGCAGAATATGATTAAGATAGATTCTGAGAAAGGGTATTGTGTACAAACCTTTGTCAACGGAGTTGAAATTATGCAAGGCTCACAAAGTCAATCAATTTTTGTAAATCTTTTTGAGAATTTTTGACAAAGTGGCCATGATTTCTTCCACATTAATTTACTTTTACTTTTATCAAGCCTATAGATTCTCTAATATTATAGTTTATGCATATAAATAATGCACCAAAAACCATGGAAGCCATAGCAATGAATGAAGTTAATGAGAACCCAAAACATGGAATTTTATCATCTGGAACATTTCCTAAGGCTAGGTAGTTTACTTTTGTTTCCTTGCACACTGTTCTAAGGCTTTATATTTCTTTATAAGTCATGCCCACATCTGTGAAACTGTTCATGCATGACTATTCTGCAGTGATTGCATGTTTTTTACTGTTCTACAATAGTCTGTTTGACTGTGCTTGCACGTCTGTGAGTGTACATTTGTAAACTGTTTGTCTGAAATCTCTTTTACACTTGCATACAATTTTTTTTTGAAAAATATAGACTTCTTACATAGGTACCAATTAAATTTGGCAGATAATTACCCTACAAATCAATGACAAATTGCATTGAAGAACAAGCACTTTCTCTTTTGAATTTGCAAAACTACCATACAATTATTGTGTATGGTGATGTATTAGGTAATCATACAATTGGACAAGCTCGGTGCACAAGTTTTAGAGGTCACATTTACAATGAAAGAAACATTGACATCTCATATGCCAAATCACTGCAAGCAAGTTGCCCTTCACAATCAAATTCAGGGGATGCCAATCTGGCTCCTCTAGACTTTATGAAACCTACTCTTTTCAACAATGATTATTTCAAAAATCTTCTAGAAAACAAAGGACTTATCCACTCAGACTAGGAACTATTCAATGGAGGTTCTATTGATTCTCTGGTCAAAACATATGCTGAGGATCCCTACAATTTTTTCATTGATTTTGTTGTTGCCATGGTGAAGATGGGAAACATCAATCCTCTGACTGGCACTACAGGGGAAATTAGATTGAATTGTTGTAATGTCAACTAAAGCATTACATTCATGTGTAGTAACACATAACATATTTGTTATAGTATTTTTTGTGAAACCATTTACAAAATATTGTAGACAAATCAGCTCAATGATCACCACCATGAAAATGGGCATTTAGTAACTATCCCTTACAGATGGATATTTTATATTGTGACCTCCATTAATAAATATAATGACTACCAATATGAAAGTTTTTATTTATTTAAATTTGTGGGCCAGCTTAGCTATCATGGGTTTCATAGCATTATTTATAAAGATGCCCACCTGTTCAGTGGATAAACTCAAACAACATGGGCGGAAGGTTCAACTCTTCCTGCTTTATAAACTGCTTTGGCTTGTTTATTCATCTATAGAACATTGGAGTATCAAGTCTTTAATCCTTATTGTGGTACTAGACTTTCTCTTCTAATTTACTTTTTGATGAGTTTTAGGGCCAGGGCCAATTATTATATGATACTATTATGTTTACTTTTTGATACCTAGGGCAACTTCATAAGCCCTAGAGCATTTTTGTTATAGTGTTTAGTGGATATATAGTTTGTTGTTCATTTGTTTTTTATTTGACTCACACTTCAATCTTTTTGTTTGTAGACAGGCTTTCAATGTTTCTTATTTGTTTCTTATTTTCACTCACACTTGAACCGATATGCTATTAGTGCATGTTTTCCTCAAAATTTTGTATCAAACAATGTGGAGTTGTCTTATACTATTTAGTGGTATGTAAAAATTATTTGTAGGTTTATAAATTTTTATTGAATGCCTATATAAATATCATCTTATAAAAAAGTTACGCTCATTGTATGACCAATTTGATCTTATTATGATGTTGTTAGTATTTAAGCTTTTTGTTTTTGATATGTTCACTAACATATTTACTTGCATTGAGAGGTATTGCAGGGTGGATTTGAGGAGCTTGCAGCTTAAACATGTTCTAGTCTTCTAGACATCGTGCCCCCAGCTTCTTGAACTGCAAATTATCTGATACTTAAATACACCAATACTCTATCTCACCAGTCATCTACGAGTACTTTGATAACACAAGTAAACATCTTTTTTTTGCCTTTCTGTGTTTTGATAAACAACCACCGGAAGATATTGCATTGCTTTAAAGTTGTAGATTCTAAAATGTATCAAATATCCATTAGGAGAAATCCTAAGTTACTTTTGCATAAAATTATTTGATTTTTTTTTGCAAAAAGTAAAATATCTCGATCTAGGTTGTTTGAGACAGTGTTCTGACAACAAACCAGAAAACTAGTAGATCACATTGTCCAGGCCGTAACTTTGCAACTGTAGCTATTAACAATCCGGTTCAAAGATCTTTGGAAAGTTTAGGATGTGTTGTCTATACTATATGATGAGCAAAGTTTGATCCCTGTAAACCAATCTGAAAGGCCCAAAATTCACAAATTACAAAAAATTTAGAAAGTTTAAAACAATTTGGGAAGCTGAAATGTTGTTGTTTTATGATTTTCATTAATGAATGATACTCTTCACTTCATGGTGAAATGCTTGCCACATTGGTTTTCAGACTCAAGGTTGAATCGCTATATATTTTTATCTCCAGAGTATTCATTTCCTTCAAAAAAACAACTATAAACTTAAGGGACTTGCTATTCAAATATAAAGTTCAGAGAAGGTTGTAGATTCACATCTCTTCTCAAAGATCACTATCATATTGCAGAGAGAGTGCGTCATCCTATGTCATCCTCCATGTCCTAACAATCATGAAAACTCTAAAATTTTCTTAGTGTTGGTCATTATTTGATATTTTCTCAAGTTGGTAGTTATTGAAGTTTTCAACTTCCTCATATCAGACTAAAAGTTACCAAGTTATTTGTTGCTTTGCAGGAAGATGAATGTAAACAGGGTTTAGCAAAGGATCAAGGGTTGCAAAGGTAGATGATGGTGACATATTTGATGTGATAATTACTCAAACCCATGCTGAGGTTAAATATACTTTCAGTCCACAAATACCAAGTTCAAGCAAGCCAGGTGAAGGCAAACGCCTTTTCAGTCCGCAGATACATTTTTCATGTGATCATACACATTCTGGTGAAGTTTAGAGAGGGTACAAGGACATCCAATTCTACAGATTGTTCAATTGATCATTGAATGACTTAGTAAAACCTATGTGAACAATATTTTGAATTTGAATACAACTTCTTTGTCATTATTATTGCTAAATAAGTTTACTCTTATGTATGTCGCTCTTCAGATCTTTTATTTTTAAAGGTAAATCTTCAATGCCTCTGTCTCTTGGTGAAGATGAACAAAATTTACACAATGCAACAAATTTATGATTGAAGTATATGACTTGACATCATGCTTGTACCCAGGCATCTTTTCAAGTGATAAAATATGAAGTTTCTGAGTCACTTGCTTCTATTCACTGATATAATATGAAGTCCTCTAATTTTCCAATGAATAATTATTTCATGAAGTACACTATTCTATTGAATGGTTACATACACAATTGCTAGCAGATTTTTTGCATTGCCTAGATGCTTAATTGAAGATGACTTAAAACTTTGATAAAAACAGTCCCATCTCTTCAACACTTTCATTTCTAACTTTCTAAAACATAACTATTTTAAAACTTTTTGGCAGGAACTTCGCTGCAACTATTTTAATTGGGTTAATTTTCTAAAACATAACTATTTTAATTGGGTTAATTTAAATGTAAGGCTTACATTAAAAGGCCAAGATAGGATTTATCTTTTTGGAGGATTTTCAAAGATTTTTGTTAAAAATGGGAGATTGGGATATTTTTGAAAATCATATGGTTTCAAACCATATTTGGCAAAATTTATGTATAAAAGAGGGAATTTTAGCTTGTAAAGGGATGGGAAAATTATTGGAATTGTGAGAGTTTGAGAGAATTGTTTGGAGAATAATTATAAGGTGTTATTATACACCAAAATTGTAAAAGTGAGAGAAATTGTGAGGGATTTTGTTTCTTTTTCTACAATACCCACAAACCTTGCATGTACATCAAGTCTTTAAGAGTACTTCGTAAACATTATTAAAGTGTTGGATATATAAACCCTCAAGATTACTTATGCAGGGTAGTTGTGGGATATATGATCCAAAGGGCCCAACCTCTTGCTAGGACACCAAAACCCTAATCAAATATTTTTGGATAAACTTTATAAAATATAGAGTTCCCTTTGCAAATTTAAAACGCCGGCTAGTAAGGAAAAAAAAGGGATCTCCAAAATATGTAAGCACAGAAAAAAATGCCTCTACTGAGATTTTCCGCCTCCCCACTACAAAAACGAGGCTTCTCTGCAAATGTGACCATGTCCAGGGCAAGAATCGATGCAGCCAAGGGAGAATCCAAAATAACGCTTCTGCACACAATCGCCGAGCCTTCAAAGGTTTCAAGCAATGCCTCCAATAGAAAATCGAAGGCTCCAGTCAACAAAGCAACAACAAAGAAAATCGCCTCCCAGCAAACCGTGCCTCTTCTATCAGACCTCTGATGATTGCGAAAAGAGACGCCTCTAATGAAATTTAAAGTCACAAATTTGAGGCCTCTCCACAGAATCGGGCTTGCCAAGACATTCAAACGACCTTTCCAAATGCTTCCAAAACGCCTCCCTCTGGTTGATGCAGTTGGATTGAATGCCAAGAAATAAGACACAAACCACAACCAAAGTAGTAATTTTAACGCCAGCGAATAGAAACGCATCAAATATTTTGAAACACCAAGTGCAAAAATCGCTCTAGGTTTCAACACCCTCTGGAACAAAGAAAATCGTGCCTTCCAAAAGGAAAAAAATGCAGGGCTCCTTTCATTCCCATCTTACACCAGAGAATCCGCCTGGCAAGAGTTACACCACCAACAGTGCCGAAAAAGAACAACCTTCAGGAAAATGAACGCCGCCGATGCAATGAAAAGAACGACCTCTTACAACCGCATTCAAAATAGAATGTCGGCCCACACAGGAAACACAACCTTCAAAATGATGCACCAAAAATATGTAAATCATGCCCTCAAACAAGGAGAATCACGCCAACAGAGATGCCAAAAGAGAACCTTTGATGAAATTTTCCAGCAATAGGAAAGCAATCGCACAAACAAGAAAATCGACAGGAAACTTTGAAATTTAAAGAAATTTCAAATGCTGAAAAAATGATCTCACAGGCCTCCAACGAAAACTCTCAGGAAGGATTCACATATGGGTGGCTCTAATACCATGTTAGAGCAAAGCACCCAGGAAACATCTGTAGAATATACCTTCACAATGTACGAGAGGAGCACTATGCTACTTCACCATAGAGAAAATGGAATGAGATGATTAAATTTACATATGATACAGGGTTTTAAAGCCGTGAAAAAGGTGTCAGGTGGAAAAATTACCCACACGAGAAAAACTAATGCATAATTAATCTAAATGCAAGCCTAAGTAAACTTAAGCGTATATATGCTATTTAGTCTAACAATTTTCAATTGAATAAATTCCCCACCACACATCTTTGGTTCAACAACTATGCACTCAACATTAAATTTTCACATTAATTGTATCTGCCATCAATATTATCCATTGTTAGCTATTTTTTATTCCTTATTATTAATGTATAATGGTATACTCTTATCAATCCATGTCACCCATTGTAATGTACGTATCTGAAATAACAATAAATAAAATGAATTTGGCAAGATACACTTTATTTACAATAATTCAAGAGGATTTTCATCATTACCACTTGACTTTACATTCGTACATAGACAAATATGTTGGAAAATAACGTATATATAATGTATACAGTTAACATTCAACTTTTCAACCACCCTGTATGCTCAACCGCTTCCGCTTCCTCTGCTGCTATATCGAATAATATCATCATTTTATATCAGAGCCTGTGGGCATGTGATAGTGCATAAGAAGAGGCTATTTAAAGGCAATGCCAAGCGATAGCTATGGAAGAGATCTGACATGGTTCGAGCGAAAGGAGAACAATAGAGATTATGTATTTTTTTATTTCCACACGATGTTCCATATTGGTATAAACAGTTTGTTACTGATTTTCCAAATGTGGATAAGCAATCTGTGAAAGGATACGTTTCTTCATTTAATATCATGTGAGTTCTCAATCTGCAAGTGCGTGGAATATGTGACTTTTCAATTTGCAACATTGAAAGTGTGGTGTGGGGATCTCGCAGTGTAATTAGCATTTTGGAGCGACAACAATGAAAGACTCCAGTGTATGAAAGAAGGTGATTTGAAATTGGTATTTGTTCAAGAATTCAAGCTATGTTAGTTTTAAGTAAAAGTGCAATGAGGTGTCATTTGCTAGATCCACACAAGCTTATGAGAGTGATGATAGGTGAGAACTGTCAAATTAACATGTGCGAATATTATTGCTCATAGTGTGCAAATTTTTTATCATGATGTTTCAAAAGAACAATACCATTGTGATGATTGTGGCATATGCATAGTTGGCGGATTTGATAAATTTTTTCATTGCAACAAATATAGTAGTTGTTATTCAGTTGGTTTGCAGAAGGCACATTATTATGTAGAAAACTCAATGCATCATAACTGTTCTGTTTGTTTTGAGTATCTTTTTTATTCCAAGAAGATGATGCACATTTTGATGATGGGAGATGTGGTTACTGTTCATGAATGTATTGATGTTAAATATGATAAAAAGGGGAATGTTTTTTTGGCTATATCAAGGGTCATTACATTAGAAATAAAGAATATTGTAAATTTCATTTAGATCGGGGTCATCTTTGTTATTGCTAATGAGGCCTCCAAAGACTCATCCAAGACATCAGATGGATAAAGTGTAATAGGGTCATACTAGAGGCTGGTGACACTGGAGGATGGAGGAATTTTCATCATCTCAAGTTAGCTTCTCGCTTTGAGATGATGCTTTGCATGAGAAGCATTTTTGGCTTTACTTTTTGCTTTTCCTTGTTGTTGCTGACAAATTTGAAGAATACATATATTGTGAAGTTTGATTTTTGGAGACAAGTAAGGGGTTTGGTGTAGAGCTCAATATGGATGGTTTTCCAGCGAGCACTTGAGGCTATGATCCAAATTATACTTAAGTTTGAGGGTCATCAGGCAACTTGATGGAGCCATATGTTTGGAGAGCTCAATATGGATTGTTGTCGAATAAATTGAAGAATCTGAGAGTTCATGGGAGGAAGAAGAACTTGAGAATTTGGCTAGGGGATATACCTTTATGAGGGTTGAGAGATAGCTTGATGGAGCTCCGCTTGATTCAAGATTTTTTTCTTCAAGGAAGATCTTTACAAAGATGTATATACATTTTGTATTCAACAAGTTTTGTTATGTAAGCCTTAAGGGGGTCCCTAGGCAAGGTGCAAGAACAATGTAATAAGGGAGGAATATTGGAAAATAATGTATAATGTATTACATTGCATGGAAGATGTATACAGTTAACTAACTATATCTGTTTCATTCAATTGTCCAACTGCCCTCTATGCTCAACTGTTTCCGCTTTCTTTGCTATATATGCATCTATTATATCGAATAATATCATCCAATTTATATGAATTTTATATCAAAATATACAAAAGATTGACTTAGGTAGACAATGCCAACAAGTAAAAAAAAATATAATGAAAGTATGATAATGTACAATCATACAAGAATCTTCCACATAAGATGTATAATCATGAAGTACATATGCCAATAACAAGAAAAGTCTTTGACCGCCGTCAACTCTCACATAGTCATCTACAAATTAGTAGACAAGAACATGGTCCAAGCACTTTTTATGTCCAACCACAAAGCTTATGTTTCCCTAGAGAGTTATTCCTCACACGAAGAACCACTGACCTTGCACAAGATGCTTAGCAAAAAGAAATCGATGTATAGGATGGAATCTAGTGCATGCCTAGTATATCTACTTGCATTTCTATCATATTAGAATATGCTATGATTAATACTAGGATATGGTAGAGAGAAAAAAATATGAAATAACCCATCTATTTCAATAGTCTACAAATGTTTGGCCAAGCATATTTTTGTATACAATAAAATATTAGTAGAACTAGAAAAAGTAGTATACACTCTTTGATACCCATATCCAAGACCCATCTAGGAAGGTAACTTTCCACAAGAACTCATGAAAATAGTGAATCACTTAATATTCACAGTAAGAGAACACTCAAAGAAGACAACCTCTCTGGACATAATGATAATAGCGAGAAAACACTCATGAATACAATGATGACAATGAATCACTAAACATTCTTATCTTTTCACATGCAAATGACTAAATTCACATCTTTCATCAAGTTCAGATATTTCATGTGCTAAACGATATAAAATGTATCATTATTGTATTGATATGCAAATAATCCATTTTTACAAAAGACTAGTTGACATGCAAATCAATTTTTACTGACATTCCCTGACTTCACACAAAAATAATGCACCTCTAATGGAAATGTATACCTTGTTTAACTTCCATGCAGTATTTAACTAGCCGACTACCATGTGCAACCCAATTTAAAACTCATCTTCTACATAAAATCGAATTATTCATGAACTAAAAATTCTCACTCGATGTTTGGTTCTTTAAGGAATCTAGTTACAATCAAGGATCATCGATGTTAATAAAAATTTAGAATGAGAACCTATACTTCGGTTAGTCATAACATTTGTTCATCCACTCAAAATCCAACTTACACAATATTAGTCAAAGTAATGTGTTCTCACGTATCTTCATTTATCCTAAACCCGTTAACTTAGAACTTTGGAAGAAAGACCACCCAAAATGTTCGATGATATGTTCATCCTACTCAAGACAATACTTTTCATACTATAGCCACAAACCCATAAGCCACAATTGCTAAAATCACAGTTGAACTAAACATAGAATACTATGGAAGTACTATTTGAAAGATCTTCGAATAACTAACATGTGAAATAATTGATAAAGTAAATTAATTATTTACAATTTATCATGAAATAAATTATTTTAAACTTCCACAATTTTCAAATAAGATTTCAAAAACTGAGAATTTTATCCTATATTGCCACAATGAAATTGATCATATATATATAAGATAGTTTCTAATAGATTTATAAGTCACTAAAATAGTAATTGCTAACAATTTCTTTCTTAAAAAAAAATAGAGCAATGAAAGATTTTCAAATAGATTTAAACAAGACTAACATTAATCTACTAAAAGAATGAATTATGAACCTCGATCTCAAAATAAATGACATTGCCTGCACACATTAAATAAATGAAATTCAAATACTCGAGGTTTAAGAGGAATTGGTGGGACAAATCAAGGGTAACGCATAGTCTACAATGCCCAAAGTTTATTTTTTTCCTATCATTTGTTGGCAGATTACTCAGGAACATAGTATCGACACAGCTTGAATACTACGCAGGAAGAAGAAGTATGATGCACCAAAATCTTGGCATGCATGTAAAATGGAGAAACAAGGACTAACTTTTCAAGAAGGAATAGACCATTTATGTTTTAATAATGCACAAATTATTAAATTTGCACTATCATCTTAAAATATTACTAATCATTTGACTCTCTACAAAATAAACCCTTTTTTTATTTATTATTTTTTTCACTATTCAACATAATTTTTCTTTTCAAATGAAATAAAGAAAACAAGAAGGCATATTTCAATTTTTTTCTTCTAATGATCTAACTTTATTGATTTAATAGATAAGTTCATGCAAGAAGCAATACATGACGCCCATGTGATGGTCCCATATATATATATATTTTGTATTTCATACCCTACATCACATAGTAATTTCTAATCAACCAAGGAATAATGTTATAATGTTTGTTGAGTAACTAATCATTTTATTTCAATGTTTGATAGGTCATTATATAACAAGTTCAAAATTTCAAGTTTTTTATGTGATTAAATTATGGGCCCAACCAACTTATGTTACAAGATGGAATGATGTTACTCATTGTTTGAGACATTCAAAGGGCCAATATTATGGCTAATTTATGTATATAAATATAGAACATATCAAATACCACGAGGGATATACATAACATAAACAAGAATAGATAATGAAGCATCTAACTAAGAAAATCACGCATACATGAAATGAGCTAATTGGATATCAATTAGTTATTCCTAAAAAAAAGTCAAATTTCTCATTAGTTTATATTGGACACTATACAGTATTTGTTGGATCTAAAGAACTAATTAAATAATAAATGCTAGACATTAAATAAGAACATAATTTCAAATAGCTTAAAAATTAAGGTCATCTCTATATGAATAGATTCAATGGCCATTAAAGAAAATATGTCTTCTTCATGCTATAATTTCATCTTTTTCTATCGAACAAAAATACTTCAAATCCCATTCTACATAAACAAATGCCCTATCTCTTTACAATATCATAGAAGCCATAATTTAAAGCATGGAATTCACTACAAAGGCCATTGTCATATATAAAATAACTATTTTAATCTTGATATTTTCCTAGAGAGATTGTTCATCAAAGGAATCATAGAGAGATTGTTCATCAAAAGAATCATTGAATGTTACTTCATTTAGAATTATCAATAGTCAAGCATATACTACTTCTACTCTCTATGTAAGTTCTTCCATTCTCTATATGTTGATTTACATTATCATAATTGAAAAATATCTCAAATATTAAAGTAGGTTTTTTAGTCATAAATTCTAAGAGGGTTTTGTATTCATTTATTTAAATTATTTATTAGTATACTTGTGCATTCTATAGAATCTATGTGTAGTGTGTTGACACCAAATTTTGTTGTGTTTCATTTTCCTTGTTCTTCTCTAATGGTCTGCCTTTTCTATTTTGTTTTCCCGTCAATTATAGTTGATTTGAGAGGTTTTAAATAAGTTATCTTGTTTTAGTTTGTGCCTTTGGATGTTGCATTAATCACCCCATTTTTCATACTTCAATCACTTCCCCAAAATCGAAATTCCAAAATCAGTGAAGTAGGGGAGGTGGTTGGAGCTTTTATGTCTATCTAGAACTTCCTTTTATCAAAGCTTTCATTGGCACCGAGAACCTTTGGTTCTTGGTTCCTATGGAACCTCTGATGGGTTTCTCCCCACCCTTAGCCCTAAAAAATGATAGATAAAAGGTCAAAGGTTCCATAGGAACTAGGAAGCAATAGTTCCTAGTTCCCATGGAACCCTTGAAAAAAGATAACGTGAGAAGTTGGAGGTTCCATAGGAACCAAGAACTAGTGGTCCTCAGTTCTTGTGGAATCCCCAACAAGGGTTCTCAAAAGATGAAAAAAAAATATTAGAGGTTTCTTGGGAACCTAAAACCAACGTTCTAGCTCCCAGTTATGGTTTCAATCCTGATAAGCTAGGTATGAAAAAAGTGAATAGTAGTGTCCCCAACAAGTTCCTAAGTCCCCTCCTAGCCTCAATGGTTAGGGTAAAGAGAAACGTGAAAGGAATTATGAAACAAAGGAAAGAGAGGTTAGTTGTTATATATTTTGGTGGTTTTGGCAACTGATTGAACCTCTAACAGGTTCCCATTTCCTTCTTCCCCACTGACTCTGATTAACTGCAAGTTAACTAAAGATGATGTCATTCCATTTTCTGCACCTACCTCCTCTATAGAATGATTAAGGATCACAAATATATATATATTTTTAATCTAGGATGCCTTGTAAGGGATTTTAATGTATTTTCTTCTCGATCCACAAAGAAAGATGACACGATTCTTCATTCATTATTTGCAACCCCTCCTTTTTCAGAGAAACAACTCCAAGATGTGATTTCAACAAATTTTGGGGGTATTTTCACTTATTCTTGCACTCAAACCCATGAATAATTAATGCTTATGTTTGTTAGGGTTCAAAGGAATTTTCTTTCATGCCTCCTAGTGTTCAAGTTGAGTTTACAAAAGATACTTGTCTAAGAGTTTGAGGAGGTCATGATTTAGGGTTTCCTTGTGTTCCACAACTTTTTAACAAATTGCATGAATTCATACTATGGATATATCTTCCTTAGTTTCCATTTTTCTAGAGGATAACATTGTGGGATTAGGGAAAAGTAGTTACAAAACCAATAGAAAAAATATATTCATGGGAAGCCCTAGGGTTTCAATTTATAGTTCTGGGTATAGTTATTTTGGTTTTGTAATGATCTGGGTATGTTCCAAATTTGTAGTAAGTAATTGTAACCTTTGCAGATCAGTTGATTAATGGAAGAATCAACATTCATTTAGTGTCTTCATGTGCATGGTGTATATTTCTAGACGTTTTTTTTAGTTGGCTAGCTAGACGACTATAAAATCCTTGGAATTTTTTTGTAAGGTATCTTTTTCAGAAAAATAAAAAATTGTATGGATATATTTTGATGCAGGAGCATCCAAAGTTCAAGCAATCTTGCATCAACCAAAAATATCTGCATTCATATTTTCTTGCATTTTAGTTTGGACCTAGTCTGAAATTTCATACCACATTGTACCATCAAAGCTCATAGAGCAGGATATATGATATTTAGTGCAACATCTACATCATATCCAGAATTCAAGTGTTTTGGAGATTCCAGTATGAAGTTATCATTTTAACAGAATATCAACTATATTTGGACAGAGAGCATTCACTGACCAGTCTTGGCTTTTCAAGTGTACAGACCTATCCCGTGACTTGCGGAGCTTAGGAGACCTTTCCTTAAGGATGCACATTCATCAAGGAACCTTCGTTCTGATCCGTATCATGTTTTGGGGGAACCTCATGTTTTGGCTGACCTTCACACGTTTCATCAACCTTGGGGTTTAATACCTCTTGAGGCTGACACAAACCTTTCTTGGAGCTGGGAATTAGTATATATAGGAATTATGTAGTTGTATTAATCATGATCATTAGTGGAGATATATAGTAGATAAGGGCTTTGACCTACATTGCATTTCTGGGTTGAACACCATATCATTCTGTAATTCTGTAAGCCAGAAGGCAGGGCATGCTGCCAGTGAATAATTGATTATTCTCTATATTTCCATATGTGATTGTGTTCTTTTTCATTGAGTTTCCATTGTGCTTACTATTGCTACAAGGTTGGATTGTCCTATCTCTGGACCCTCCATCCTTGACTACACCAAGTGGTATCAAGGTGAAGTTGCGAACCTTTGGAAGATCAGAGCGAAGTTGCAAATTTTGGGAGAGAAAAGGTGGACAAATCACCGATCCGAGGCATTGCACTGGAGCAAGTTTGTGAAGTTGAGAAAGGCATTCCATAAGTTCTTTGTGTGGACAGATCGCCCACTTGAGGCAACCTACCTATGTTTGTCAACAGATCGTCGATTGTGAGGTAGTTGCGATCCTACAGCCAAATCGTCGACTTGAGGCAGTTGCACCAGATCCTTGGAAGAGATGTTGCTGAGGAGAATTCATACTACTGTTAATGTTGTTGGAAATATGTATGAGATGATGGAAATGATGTGAACCATAAAAGTGAGATTGGATGTTGTTGAAGAAGATAGAAGAAAGGGCTTAAACCCTAGACCTAATGATGAAAGTGATGATGATGAAGTTTAGGCTGTAGAGTGAGCTGAAGAGACCTTTGAAGAGGAAGAATCAAATCAGATGAAGATGTTGAAGGCTATTTCAAAAATGGGAAAGTGACCTAGAATGGAGATTGCGAACTATACGGGTAACCTAAACCCTAAGGAGTTGATTGATTGGATACATGACATTGAAGAATACTTTGAATATGAAGAAATTGAAGACCTAGAGAGAGTGAGATTTGTGAAGACTAAACTAAAAGGATATGTTGCAATATGGTGGAAGGAAGTTCAATTAGAGAGAAACAAAAAGGGCAAGGAGAAGATTGTGAAATGGGACATAATGGTGACAAAATTGAAGAACCAGTTTATACCTGCAGACTATAAGATGGAGTTGTTGAAGAGATTGCAAAACTTGAGACAGAAGGAGAAGACTGTGAATGAGTACACCGAGGAATTTCATAAGATCATTATTAGGACCAGACATAGCGAAGCAAGCAAGGAGAAAGTTGTAAGATATATCAATGGGCTGAGGATGAATATTTGGGAAGAGTTGAGTCTAGTAAGGATGAATTCAGTAGAGGAAGCATACCAATTTGCATTAAAGGTGGAGGAAAAGATAAAAAAAAGACATGAACAAAGGCAGAGAGGAAGAAGAGGTAGATTTCAGAGAGGAAGGTCACATTCCGGAGGAGAAAGACCATATGCGGAGCAAAGCAAGGACAAGGATTCATACCGCAAGGAGGAGAAGGATTCCAATTCATACCAAAAAGGGAGAGATGATGGAAATTCTTATTGCTATAACAAAGGAGGCTACAATTCTTACCACAATGATGGATACAAGAGGGATGAGAAAGGATATGACAAGAGAACTTTCAGAGGAACCTGTTTTAAGTGTGGAGGTGAAGGACATAGAGCATTTGAGTGTCGCCAGGAAGGAAAGAAGAATGAAAATCATGCAAGAACCAGATACACAGAGGAAGAACCAGTGAAATCACCGAGTTCGAGAGGAAGTCTTGAGAAGGGAGAGTCATTATTCATGAGGAGAGCACTGTTCTAGGAGAAAGAAGTACCTAAGGAATCACTGCAAAGGAAAAGTTTGTTTCAGACTAGATGCAAAGCAGGAGGTAAGTGTTGCAAAGTTATCATTGATAGTGGTAGTACAGATAAACTAGTTTATGAGGAAATGGTGACAAAGTTGAGTTTGGAAAGAAGAAAACATCCAAAACCTTATAGGATAGCTTGGATCCAGATGAGCACAAGATACCAGTAAGTGATCAATGTCTAGTGAAATTCAAAATAGGGTCATATCATGATGAAGTGATGTGTGATATTATGCCAATGGATGTATGTCATATGTTGTTGGGTAGACCTTGGCAGTACGATAAGAAAGTTATACATGATTGGAGAAAGAATACTTATACCATAACATCCGATGAAAAAAGAATCACCTTGAAACCTTTGGAAGATGAACCGAAAAGTGAAGTATGTGGAACAACTAGAATCAATTCGGTAGATGGAAGGAAATTTATGGATGGATTGAGACATGAGAACATGTGTTTTTCTTTGATTCCTAGGAAGTGCGGAGCCATAGATGCAGAGAGAGTCACAAGAGAAGAAGGATCACCAGAGTGAGAAGTTACTAAACTGATAACAAAGTACCAAGATCTCGTATCAGACAATATGCCAGATGGATTACCACCAATTCAGAGTATCAATCACCATATAGATCTTATTCTTGGAGCCAGTTTTCCAAACAAAGCTGCACACCGGATGACACCAGGAGAAAATGAGGAGCTAAACAGACAAATACAAGTGCTGTTGAGGAAGTGATTGATATGAGAAAGTATGAGCCCGTGTGTGGTACCAGCTATACTTGCACCTAAGAAAGATGGATAATGGAGGATGTGTATAGATTCAAGAGCTATCAATAAGATCATAGTGAAGTATAGATTCCCATTTCCTAGGATGGATGACATCATGGTCAGTCTGAGTGGAGCAAAGTATTTCACCAAGATAGATCTAAAGAGTGGGTACCATCAGATCAAGATTAGAGAGGGAGATGAATGGAAGATTGCATTCAAGACAAATGAGGGATTATATGAGTGGTTGGTCATGCCATTTGGACTAAATAATGCACCTAGTACATTTATTAGGCTGATGAATGAAGTCTTGAAGAAATTTTTGGGTAAGTTTGTCATTGTTTATCTGGATGATATTCTGATTTTCAGTAAGACTAAGGAGGAACATTTGGAGCATGTCAGACAGGTATTTTAGAGGCTGAGAGAAGAGAAGTTGTTGATAAACATCAAGAAGTGTAGTTTTATGAAGGAGGAACTAGTGTATTTGGGATTTGTGATATGTGTGGAAGGAATGAAGATGGACCCTGACAAGGTTAGAGATATAGTTGAATGGCCCACACCTACGAATGTTGGAGAAGTGAGATCATTTCATGGGCTAGCAACCTTTTACCGAAAGTTCATCAAAAAATTTAGTGGTATTTGCACACCTATGACAGAGACAATGGGGGGTGACCAGAAGGAATTCAAGTGGAAATTAGGAGCACAAAATAGTTTTGAGCTGCTGAAGTAGAGGTGACAAAACAACCTATATTGAAATTACCAGACTTTAATAAGGTATTCCAAGTAGATTGTGATGCTAGTGGAAGTGCAATAGGAGTTGTGTTAAGTCAGGAAGGGAAACTAGTAGCTTACTTTAGTGAGAAATTGAATGATGCTAGGAGAAGATATTCAGTTTATGATCAAGAATTCTATGCAATAATACAAGCCTCAAAGAAGTGGGCATTACTTGTTTCCCAAGGAGTTTGTGTTGTATATGGATCATCAAGCTTTGCAATATTTGAATAATCAAGGGAAATTGAACCAGAGACATGAGATGGGTAGAGTTCTTGCAGAGTTACACATTTGTGTTGAAGCATCAGAGTGGGAATTCAAACAAGGTTGCATATGTATTGAGCAGGAGAAGGAGTTTGTTGAAAGAGATGAGAGTTGAAGTATTGGGTTTTGAAGAACTAAAGTATATGTATGAGGATTGCATTGATTTCATTGAGGCATGGAAGGCTTGCAAAGAACTGGTGGACACAGATAGAAGCAGATGGTTGGATTATTTCATTCAGGAAGGTATGTTGTTCAAGACCAATCATTTATGTATTCCTAGGAGTTCAATGAGGGATAATTTGATCAAGGAAAAGAATTGCAGAGGACTATCAGGACATTTTGGAATTGATAAGACTGTAGCATTGGTGAGTGAGAACTATTTTTGGCCACAGCTGTATAAGGATGTTAGGAAACATGTTTGAAGTTGTAGGATTTGTCAGGTTGCAAAAGTAAACAGTCAGAACATTGGGAAGTGCACACCATTGACAATACTGGAGAGACCATGGGAGGACATTATCATGGATTTTGTGTTGGGATTGCCTAAGACACCAAGGGGATTTGATTTTGTATTTGTGATTGTGGAATTTTTTTCTAAGATGGCACATTTCATACCTTGTAAGAAGACCAGTGATGTAGTACATGTTGCATACCTATTTTTCAAGGAGATTGTGAGGTTACATGGACTACAAAAGTGTATAGTATCGAACATAGACACTAGATTTATTGGATATTTTTGGAAGACATTGTGGAAGAAGATGAAGATCGAATTGAAGTATAGTTCAACATTTCACCCACAGATAGATGGACAGACATAAGTGGTAAATAGGAGCTTGGGGAACTTGTTGAGGTGTTTGACTGAAGGTAAGGCAAGAAATTGGGAGTTGATATTGCCACAAGCATAATTTGCATACAACAATTTGGAAAACCAGAGCACAGGGAGGACACCGTTTGAGATTGTGACAGGAAAACAACCTAGAGGAGTAGAAAAATTAAGGGATATCAGTATGGAGAATAAAAGGAGTGCGGAGGCAGAATAATTTGTAGGATTCATGGAGACAATGTATACTCAAGTTAATGAGCATTTGGCGAAGATGAACAATACCTACAAGGAGACATTAGATAAGAAGAGGAGACATAAGGAGTTTGCAGTAGGAGAGGAAGTAATGTTATATTTGAGAAAAGAAAGATTTCTAATTGGGACATATAATAAGTTGAAGATGAAGAAGTTTGGACCTTGTAGATCATCAGGAAATTTGATTCTGGAAATGCTTATGAAGTGGAACTACCGAAGGAATTTGGCACATCGCCTATATTCAAAATTGCAGACCTATACTGGTATCATGAAGGAGAGTCACTGGAGGACAGAGAAGTTGGTTTTCCAGACTAGATAGCACATCATCCGAAGGAAATTGAGGAGATTTTAGACAACAAAGTTGGCCGAAGTACCAAAGGAAGGAAATACAAAGAATATCTAGTTAGATGGAAAGGAAGACTAGAGGAAGATTCATCATGGATTTCTCAGGTTGAAGTGGACTGCATTGGTTTTCCTCTAGCCCTTGGAAAGTGAGAGGCTCACTTTTCTTCAACCTTGGGTGTCTGATGCAGGAGCATTCCAGGTTTCAAGCAATCTTGCATCAACCAAATATATCTGCATTCATATTTTCTTGCATTTTAGTCTGGACCCAGTCTCAGCATTTCATACCACATTGTACCACATTGTAACATCAGAGCTCACGAAGTAAGATATACGATCTTTAGTGCAACATCTACATCATACATAGAATTCAAGTGTTTTTGAGATTCCAGTATGAAGTTATTGTTAACAAAATATCAACTGTATTTGGACAGAGAGCATTTACCAACCAGTCTTGGTTTTTCAAGTGTGTGGACCTATCCCATGACTTACGGAGCTTAGGAGACCTTTCCATAAGGATGCACATTCATCGAGGAACCTTCTTTCTGATCCATATCATGTTTTAGGGGAACCTCATGTTTTGGCCGACCTTCACATGTTTCATCAACCTTGGGATTTAATACCTCTTGAGGCTGATGCAGACCTTTCTTGGAGTTGGGAATTAGTATATATAGGTATTGCATAGTTGCATTAATCATGATCATCAATAGAGATAGATAGTAGATAAGGGCTTTGACCCACATTGTATTTTTGGGCTGAACACCTTATCATTCTATAATTTTGTAAGCCAGAAGGCATGGCATGTTGCCAGTGAATAATTGATTATTCTCTATATTTCCATATGTTATTGTGTTCTTGTTCATCAAGTTTCGATTGTGCTTACTCTTGCTGCAAGGTTGGATAGTCCTATCTCTGGACCCTCCATCCTTGACTGCACCATATTCCTAGATTACTAAGTAGACTCATTTAATATTATGCAATTATCTGTTATTTTTCTAAATGTATGTGTCGATCCTAGCTTTCTTGTTCATCTTGAAAGGCAGAGTCTTCTGTGATATCTCGATTAAGGTATCACTTTGGTTTCAGTTATTACATAATTGAGTGGATTCAAAGACTTTATTTCCCAACTAGATAAAGACACTAGTTTGTTATTGGATCCTCTCATCATCCTTTAAACACTCAATATACATAAATTTAAACATCTTTTCAATTTTATTTGTTTGTGTGTTCTAATTTCTAGGTCTAAATATGCATAGCACTTTAAAACACATTTATTGATACTTATGCAGTAGAACATCTGTTTAATAAGTTGCTTAAACTTAAGTCTCCCAAACCATCATATAGGCATAAAATGACAACCAAAATAGAGGTGTATTTTACATTGGGTATGGTTTGTGTCAAGGTGAGTGTTTTATTTCTATGGTAGTATATGTTCTAACACATTAGGGGAATAATTACTAGTCTTGCAGATCCAAACGTAAGGAGGTACTACCCACCTCAACAATTGGTCCTAAGCTACCAAACTTGAACATAGGTTCATCATACTCTTCTCAAGTTTGACACCCCTGGCACATGAGAGATTACCAAGCCTTAAGGATTTCAGGTCTACAACCTTGACCACCAATAGAGTGGAAAACCATAATTTTTTTAATTTTATTATTGCAAGTTATAGTAGTATCTAAAAACCCTAATCTCTATTTTTGCATCAATATAAATATTATTTCTAAGAGATATATGTCAAAGATGACCACTAAATCCATACCATGATATTTTAAGAAGTACAAGAAGACAACTAGAAAGGCCCTATTCTTAGCTAAAATTTATTGGGTGCAAAAGAGTATATATTAGGGATGCAATGAACACAACCACATGGATATTTTTTATTGTAATATTCTACAATAATAACATATGTACAAACTAATCAACAATACATGACAACTATAACTTACAAAGGTTTTTTTTTCCTATTGTGTTGTTAACAACACATGATAACTATGATTTGAGCTACAAAAATGTATGATGATAAGTAAAGGCAAGTGAAGGATAGCTCATGCAATGTGTTGTTCACCCTATGTGAGAATATTTTTACAAGGCATTTCAATTTAGGGAGGATTTTAAATTGGAATTAAATATTTAGATTTTAGCTACATAATATAGGAAGGATCACCATTTGTAGAGGTATATAAATTTTATTAAATTCAAGTGATAAGAATGGAGAACCACTAGTTCTAATTCCTAGATAAGAGGTAGAACCTCTGAAATCTACTCAATCTAAAAATGCTTTTAATAGGTGCACCAAGGAATATGTTGAATCCGTGACACTAATATGGATGACAAGATGAACTTGGGGATGCATACCTTTTGTGAGGATAGTGAAAAATACAAATGTAAACATATTGTTTTACTATGGTATATTTTTAGCAAATCGCCTACACAATGAGTTGTCAATATTTTAGACCTCAATTTCCCTTATATGATACACGATTCAAGAATTATTCATTTCTATTCTTTCTATTCCTATTTTTATGTCTAGGGAATTTAACAAAAAATAACTATCAAGCTTAAGTTCTTAGATATAATAAAGGGTATTTAAAGTGAATTAAACTATAAACTATGCACTTGGATATGTATCACCTCCATGCCTCTTTCTACAAGTTTGAGGATATTTCTGTGATATCAATGTTGAAGTTAGGATTTATTAACCCTGAGTTATCAAAGGAATTTATAATGTTCTTGAGACCTTTTCAATTTGAACCTAAAAGAAAAATACATAATAAGTGGGTGATTGGTTTCTATTATCAATGAGAATAGTTGTCATAAGTTATGGAGCTATAGAGTCTCTATATGTATTTCATCTTGATGTATTATACAAGATAGATTACTTAGAAGAATTGAGGAAATTAAATTCAATAAATTTTCATGATTGAAAGAAATATAAAGAATTAAGATTCATGACACCAAATATTCAATTAAAATACTTCAAAGTCTACAACAAGGATGGATTTGAGAAAATAGATAAAATAATTAGGTTATAATAAATGAATACTGTAGATGGCAATGACTCTAAGGGATTTATTGGTTAATTAAGAGAAATAAGGAGGGAAAGTGGCTTCTAGCATTCATTTCATAAGCATGAGGAATTGATTATAAAAATTATCAAGATGACATGGAGAGGATTGTAACTGAAAGAATATGGATGTATATTGAACATGTAGAAAATAAAAGGAAGGAGTTTGATTGTGATTATAAGGGTGTCTTCCTTGAAATTAAGGTTCCTCTTGAGAGGATGAATAAGAAATTAGAGAATTGAAAAATATGTATAAAGTGCCCAAGCTACCTATAATACTAGTGATTAGGTCCTTACAAAAATAGGTAGAGCTACATTTGCACCACATATTATATTATTGATGTTCCAACTACATCAAGATGACATCAATTGAATTCATCCATAAGGATCAAGGAGGGATGATTTATCCTATGGAGGTTGACCTACAATATCCTTCCTCACCACATGTATCTGTTATATGGGTGAAAAATAAATGACACATGATAGTTGAACAATCGAATTTATCCCTTGTATTGACAATGAAGAGTGCACATGAGAGATCACTCTCACAAGAATTGTATCAATTGTAGTAGTTGAATCACATGATAGGGATGAAAAAAACATTTATATCCTCTTCCAACTCTGACTCTTTAATTTAATATATTTTTTAAGTAATAATTATGAAATATGTGAGGCAAACTTCTTGTGAGGAATTTATCTCGAATAATGAATTTATTAAGACACGAGAGTTTGAAGAATAAGACAATTCTAGAGGAAACTAATAATTTGATTGATTTTTTGGAATAAAAAGATCATGATACAATTGAAAGTTTAAATTCTCCCTCAAAGTTTGAATTTAATAAATAAAACATTACTCTAAAGTAATGAAGGAGAATATTTAGAGAGAGTAGTCACCTCTTGTTCCTAGTATATATTATTTTAGTTGCCACAATAATTGATAACACCAAGAGAAGGAATGAGGATTTGTTTACATGCTAAGAAGAAGCTTGTAGGTTCATGGAAGGTTCTATATTTTACTATTAAAGTGAAAATTTGATAATATGGGCACTTTCCCCTGACAAAATCTCGTCACTTTGATTTTCACCCTTGTTGAACCAACTATTCAATAATCTAATAACATAATAAGAATGATCTCAAGGTGTGGGACCTTGTGGTTGAGATCAAACCTCAAGAGAGAGTTGTCTCTTTTCTAAATCTAGATGTAGGTGTTGATCCAACCCAAAACATATTAAACCTAAAAACTAACCCTAATACAACAATGTATAGGGGGAAAGAGAGAGAAATACAAGAAATGAAATCTTTAAGCACTATGATTTAGATGAGTTCCACTCTTTTCTCACAACAACACAAGGAATCAACAAAAGTTTTTCAAAATTGTTGAAGTTGGGAAAAATAAACTCCATAGCTCCCAAGTATCACCTGCAATCAATCACCTTTCACAAAAAAGAGAGAATAACAAAGCTATGGAGGCCAAGAGCTATTGATCCAAAAAAACATGAATCATATTAATGTGCATCTTTTAATGATTATACAATAGAGAATCCTTAGAAAAGGATAATTAACCTAAAAATCCTAGGTGAGGATAAAATAAAATCATGACATGTGTCCTCATCCTATGGCATGAGACATAAAGAAAACACGACCTAAGTAAGCTTAAGTAATTAGCGGAAAATGAACCTAATACTTAAATAAATAATTAATTAGGAAATACTTTTTACTCTAACACCACCCTTAAGTGAAACTTAGGAATAAAATTAAACCTCTAAATATGAATGCATGATGGGTCCTAAAAAATAATGCCAAATAAGGTACCCATGTACAAACAAAAGATCTCTCAAAAAAAGAGAAAAAGGAGAAAAACCCAGTGGGAGAAAACTCCTCTCCAAAAGAGAAATACAAGTGAAGGACTAAAGAAGCCTCCAAACAAGAGTGAAGAATGAAGAAGCCTTCAACCAAGAAATTTAACAAAAGATAGGAACAAAGGATGAACATGAAGAAAATCATTGAATCATGAAGAAGTTGTAAACACTGTCGAAGAATGACTGCTATAGAACTGAAAAAAGAACCTTCGCTGAAACAGATGATGATCAAGATCAAGAAAACAAGAATCTGCATGAGTTCCCACAACAACACTACTCGAATCAGATGGAAAACAAAGGCAAACACCTAGAACTCAAAGAAACATATGAAATAGGTACCAAAAGTCTGAAGAACTGATCAAGTGAAAATGGAAGGTCGCTTCCAAAAATAGGAATGCAAGAGTGTCCATATGGTAAGTGCTCCATCCCACCAAAATAATACCATTGCATCTAAAAGTACATAGGAACACATATTGTATACATAGCTCACTCCAATGCGAACCCAAGGAAGAATCAACACCAACAGTAGAAACCCCCCCCCCCCATAATGCTGAGAAGGGAAGCCATGACAGGTACATTGAAAACTGAATGCCCGAAAGAAGCGTACGAAGAAGAATCAAGAACATCTAAACATGTAAACATAAAAGTACAAAAAAATATAAAGGGTGTGCAAAAAAATGTCACACATGCATGAGGCTACTGTCATGGAAGGGACAGTCACTTGACAAAGGTATGATGGCAAAGAAAGGAAAAACATCAAACCCCCCCATGACACTTTATAAAGTAGTGTGAGTATAAGGCACAAAACAATGTTCAAGATCCCATAAATACATACACCAAAAAATGTTAGAGGCACTTTATTTTAGTGTTTACATAATAAGAATGCATACAATGAGAGCCCATAATGTCCAAAAATAGACTACATGCTGAAAATACAATTCTATGATAGAAAAATAGGAAACTAATAACACTATGATGAAGTAGACAAAAAAACATGCACTTTCAAAAATATGGCACCCAAAAAGGAGTCTGAATGCAAAACATATGGTCTGTCGAAGTCTCCAAAATGAGAACTGAACAACAACAACAACGAGGAAACCAAATTCTAGAAAACACTAGAAGTACAAACTAGAAAGAGCCCACACCACTGTGAAGAGCTCAAAATTCTACCCCATTTAAAAATAAATTGCACTAAAAAATATTGGCATATGATCGAGATATGACCTCTAGAAGATAGGGTGCAAAAATGAAAAGCCCAACAGAGAGGGGCTGATATATGGGTTAAATTGTTGATCATCTAGATCATGGGTTAAATTATATGATATCCTCATGGTTTTCCAACATAACAGTTGTTCATTTAAGAACTTTCTATAAAATTTAGAGGTTTAATAAAATGTGAGCAATAGTTCCCCTATTTTACAAGCCTCATCCTTAGATTCCTCCAATTGGTTATAGTTATTTTTCAAGCTAGAATTTATTTTTCTTAAATTTATTACTTTAGTTCTTTCCTTTTTGGGATTGGCATTGGATATCTCCTTAGGTAAATCAATTTTCTCCTTCAAATACAAAATTTCCTTATCCCTTTCTATTAATACCTTTTTAAATTTTTCATTTCCTAACTTCTGATGTGTGTCATTTTTTTTTAGTATCCTCTTTAATTCCTTTAATTCCTACTTTTTTTCTACAAATTTTTGCTCCATCCAAAGTGGGTATCTTTTAAAATTATTTCCTCTTCTTCTTTTGATGTTATCATTGGTTCCTTTCCTCTAGTCAAACTATGTTGTAAGGGAAATTATTTTGGAATTTCTTCTTTAATCGTTAAGGCTTCCTAAATAATGGTTTTATCCTCTTGTATTAGGGTTTCATTCATGGGGGAATTCTACTATCAAGGAAATTTGTAGCCAGAGTTTCCATTAGGGTTTCTTCCTCAGGTATTTTTATTCTACATGTTGCTCAACACTACAGATTCATTCATATTTTTTTCACTTACTCCTTCAAAGAGGAGGAGGTAGGCTACCTGATTGATTTTTGTCTTTGGTTCTTTTATTTTTTATGTTTTTATTTTCCTTTTCATCCCCTGAGGAAACTACTTCCACTTGTTTATGGAAACTATTACTCTCCAAAGTTGTTTGTTTTTTATTTTTGTGGGTGGTTGCTTAGGGGTTCTAGAACCTTCATGTTTGTTTGTGGAATGTTGAGTTTCATTCATTTTTTAACTAAAATTTTGAGGAGATTCCTTAGGAGTAGCTTCAAAGGGTTTCCCAATTTTCATTTTTTGGACCCTATTTTCCAAGGTTTACAAAAATTTGATTCATTTCTTCTTTATTTTATGATATATTAAAACTTGGTATTTACAAATAAATGGTATTAGTTCATGGTTTTTTAAAGGATCTACTCCTTTATTATATCTATCTATCATAATCTTTAGAGACTCATATAGGTATAAGGGAAAATTAATTCTTAATGATGGGTTTTCCATACTATGGCATAGGTGGGTCAATATTCTAAATGTTAGACCCACCACCACACCAAACTACCCAAGTTGCAAGTGAATTATTTTATCACCCATATGCCAACTCACCTCCATGGTTTAAGAATAGTCTCTCTACTAATTCCCTTATTGCCACCCTTCTTGTTAGTTATTATTTGGGAAAGATTTTCCCGTTCTTAAATGAAATTAGATAAAATTTATTGGTATTTCAGTTATCTTTCTCCATATAATTCAATTCCCTTAGCATTAATTTCAAAATTTTGAGAGAGGATTTCAACACTTAAATTTTCATCTTGAGATTGTTGTAGTCCATTTTGATTTTTTTTTAACAAACCGCTCTACTAGATTTCAGAAGTGAAGTCGAGCTTCACACCAAAATTAAGGAAGGTAATTGGTTTTATTTGGTGAATAAAAAAATGAATGGGAGATATTATTATACCGCCTTTATTATACAATATGAAGAAAAGTTGAAATAATTTTATTTGCAAATGGTTATGGAAACATAAATGTCATGTGTCATTAAAATATTACCTAATAATTATTACATCCTTAATTAATATCAATGTACATACTAATCTATCGTGAGAAAACAAATTCACCTACCAAGATTCAGTGTTTAATGCTGACTCACACTATTTTATCATTAATACAAAAGAACATTTATTATTTGGGATTTTGAGCTCTCCACATGTCATTTAATGATTCTAACATATATTTAATCCAAAAAATATCTACACCTTGGTTTCAAATTTCTTATTGAATTTATTAGCTCAAAATAAATTGAAGTGGTAGTCTGGAGTATTATTGAAGAGGAACAAATGTTTTCAAAGTATCATTAAGGAGGTGCTGTCGAGGCAACATTGTTAGGATTAAAGTGTATCAACCTTAGAGAGTCCCAAGATATTTAATTAACTATTTTAGTCCCTTTGCTGGATATTTTATTAATTAAATCCTAATTGATATTTTCTAAGTTGCTATAACAGTTTGTGAGACCCGATTGTGAGTTGGCTTCCTACATGTGTGGAGGGGAGCCTAAAATTTTGCCACTTGTCATTTGGGTGCTCAATTGGGAAGAGGAGTTTATGAAAACCTCTCAAAGGTGTGTCATTAATTTGAGTTATCACTTGGTGGGATTTTGGAAGGTTGCTAAAATGAGACTATGACAACCACTTAGAGTGACTAGAAGTCAAAGGAAGTTCAAAATTGCCAGTTGTCTATATTTTCTCTAGTGGTATGCCATGCATGTCAAGGTGACTTAACATTTGTTGTGCCATAAAATATGGAGTTAGATGCCTTGCATGTTGTTGCATGTCATTGTATGATTGGAAGGTTGCTTTATTGGTTAGTTTGGACTTGTGCATTTTTGTCATTTCAATTTTTATGTATGCAAAGACTGTGGAGATGACACATGATATTCTTAGGTGACCATGTTAGAGGTTTTTAAATATGAGAAATATTTATATATTTTGAGAGATGTTTTTTATATTTTTTAACAAGTCATTATGTTGTCGGAATTACTCCAGATTTGTATCACAGTGTGAAGACACTTACAAGAGCCTAAACTCTGCTATTATATTGTAACTACCTTTTTACTTATAATAGAATTGATGTGTGCTTTGGTGTGTGGGTTTTTTTATTGAAAGGGTTTTTCCCTCAAAAATTTGGGCATTATGATTTTATGCGTTTAAATCTAAAATTTAATTTATGAATGCACATCTAAACTGTAATAGTTTAAAGATTTATAACAAATTTTTGCAACCCTCTCCTTCTTAGATCCATTTTGGAATATGTTTCCACTACCTATCTTTCCTTTCAATTGGTATCAAATCTTGGCCAACTTTGTTTGTTGTTGGGTTGAAGGGATTTTTATACTTGTCTTAGTTTCAATGGGAGCTTTGCAAGAAAAGCTTTTGTAATTTTATTGTAGGATAAAGATGGCAAGCACATCTAATAGAATAAAGATGGAGAAGTTTAATGACAAAAGTTTTGAGTTGTGGAAACTCAAAATTGAGGACATGCTCATAGATAGAGATATGCATGCTATAATATCTAACACAAAACCAACTACAATGATCCAAGAGTATTGGGATCTGATGGATTAAAAATCCATAGGTCTGATAAGACTTTTCTTGGCTGATTTTGTTCTCCTAAATTTCCATGAAGAGAAGACTGCAATGAGTCTTTAGAAGAAACTTGAAGATATTTATCAAAGAAAATCCTTGGTAAATAAGTTGTTCTTGCGAAAGAAGTTGTGTTCTTTGAAGATGAAGGACAAAGGATCCATTGCAGATCACCTCAATGCATTTAATATGGTTGTTGCAAAGTTGGTTTTAGTTGGTGTAAAAATAAAGGATGAAGATTGTTGCATGCTTCTGCTATGTTCTTTGTCAGACCCATGGGACCAGAAGTACTACAACCACCTTCAAAATGGATGATGTGGTTGCTTCATTGTTGTCTAAAGAGATGAAAAGGAGATCTTCCAAGATGGATAAGGAGGCCCTTGTTGTTCATGGTAGATCAAAGGAGAAAGGCAAGAAGGACAAGAAGTCTAAATCTAAGTCTCTAGGGAGATCTAAGTCTCCTGGTAAAAAGTCCAAGGTGAAATGTTGGAATTGTGGCAAGACCAGTCATTTTAAAAAAAAGAATACAAGGAGGAGAATAAAAAAAAAGAAAGCCTCTAATTTTGATTCAGATAAATCCTCTCAAGATGACTATGATGATTTTCTTGTAGCCTTGGCAAAACATGCATCAAAAGATGTGTGGTTGATAGACTCAGGTGCCTCTTTCAACATGACATCTCACAAAGGTTGGTTCTCAAAGTATGAGGAGTATGATGGTGGGAAGGTGTATTTGGGTGATGAATCTCATCTAAAGATTTTTGACCATGGAAGAGTCAAGATTTGATTCCCTAATGGTAGAGCGAAGGGAATTGATGTGTCCTACATATTGTGAGGCCCAACCCCATCTATAACTATTGTGACTCCTTAATAAGCTCAATTATGTTAAATTAGGGAATCATTTGATGTCTTGTCCAATATTGTTTAAATATGTTATATCATTGGAATTAGTAGCGAAAAAATTGGGTAAAACTCTACTTTTTATTCTCTTAAAAAATTATGTTAAAATAAGTGTGTGTAATTGGGAAAGTTATATATTTTCAAGTTCTAAAGGTATTAAAAACCATTAATGATTTTACTAAACTACGTGCTTAATGTTTTAATTTTTAAATGACCTAGTTTAAATGATTATTGTAGTAAATAAGCCTTATTAAATGTGAATTGGTAAACCCATTGGGAATGTATGTGAGTTTATGAGATTTAGATTTTGTACAAGAATCATTAGAGGATCAAATTTAAATTGATATGAGCAAAGGAATAATGTGTACCTAGTTTTAGTACAAGTTATTTTCTAATGTGTTCTATGTTGCTTGGAAAAGGATAATAATTGGGAAGGAACTAGGACCTTTAAAGATCATAGAAAGTTCAAAAAGAATATTGGTTGAACATTGTCGATGGTAAACCAGGACAATTCTAACCGATAATAAGTGTACATAAGGTGAGTTAACAAGGTAAGTTATATGCATTGATTATCAAGTCACATAATGATATTTAGTAATAAATGATTATTCAAGGATCCATTAGATATTGTAGTTAAATAATTGAGTTAAGGTTAGGGTTTCATTATTGATAAAGATAGATTTGTATTCCTATCCTACATTGAAGAAGGTGAAAAGGATAAATATAAATATATTTTTATCCACTAACTATTGAATTGAATCTTATTGAAAGTGTGATTAGATGATCACCATGATTTCTTGATCAATCATGTATTGAGAAAATTGCATATGATTTAAGTGCCAATCGGAAGAAAGAAGAACCATTCAAACCCTTGCCAACAATTCACTTGGTTGAAGTTTTTGAATGTGACCTTGTGTAATGAAAAGTGAGTCAAGGTGTCAATTAGCATTAAGGGTCAAGGGAATATTGTGTTGTGGTTTATTTATTTTGAATTTCTAAATGGAACTTTAGAACCTAGGAAATATTTTGAGGGGTAAGGACTAAGGGTCATGTATAATTGTGGTTATGGAATAATGCTTGTGAATTATATGTGAATTGTGTTTAATTAATTGTAAAGTCTTGTTTTTAAGTTTTGTAAGTGGGGGTTAAGGGATGTGAGTCTCAATTAAGTCTAAATTGTGGACTCACTCTTTATAATAATTTTTAGAGGGCTTAAAAAGATTATTTTAGGGTATAATCATGTTCTTTAAGTCCCTAGAGTAAGTACCTAGGGTTTGGGGGCTCATTTAAGGCCAAGATATGACCCCACATAATTGTCCTTGAAGAGGGGTGGAAATTTTTTGGTCTTGCAGAGAGGGTAGAGTGTTGAGTCTCCTAAACTCATTTATGAAATAAGAATCAAAGGGGTGTTGTGTTCAAATTTCACCCACCTCCTCTTAATGGTGAGATGACTTCCTTTTGGAGTGGAGCACACTTCAAACCCTCTTATCTCCCCAAAAATATCATACTCAAGTGTGATCACTTGTGGGGATTTGAGTTTAAGGGATAAATGAGAGAGTGACACTTGTCACCCTATCTTTCAAAGGATTCAAATTGGAGATCTCTATTAATATTCTATTGGAAGAATGGAAAAGAGTTTTTTTCATTCTTTTTTAGACTTGATTATTTTGGGAGAGCTGGTGGAGGAGTCCATTTCTTTGGAATTGTTTTACTTTTCTTTTCTTTTGATATGTTTATTTGAGAGAAAAGCTTGAGAGCTTGGAGGAGAGAAAGGGTGTTGGATTAAATAATGGAGTATCATGGAGGAGGCTACATCTCTACAAAAATGTAGAAAGATAAGTCCTCCTTCCTCTATTTTTCTTACAGTTGATGTTATTAGTAGTATGAAGGATTCTTTGGGTGGAAAGGTTTTTGGAAATGGGTGTTCTTAAATGTTTCATTAAGTTTGTTGCTTTTGTTGTGTTAATGAGTTTGAAAATGGTATAGTTGTTATAATGTTTAGCCTTCTATATTTTAGTTTAGTATTGAATTAAAACCTTTATGTGTGGGTTTGAATTGTTTCTCTCGGCTTGAGGGATGGCTAGGGTCTTGTAATGGCCTAATGATGCCATGGTTGATAGGGTGGAGAGCTTTACTAATCATTTTGGCATTAATCTCTTATGGATATTTGAAAGTTATTTGTTGGAGTTTATTTCTTGTTGCTTTTATCTTGAAGACTATGTATTAATTGAAAAGGAAAGAGAAATGTATTTATCACCTTTTTAAAAAGGGAATATGAAAAGTATTTTATATTAGTGGTTAGGTTTTGAAAAAGAATGATGGACTAGGCTCTTGTTAATAAAATAGAATAACATAAACTAATTAATAAGTGAGACATGCATTTTTATTTAACTATATTTTCTTATGAACACATAAAGATTAATTAATATGCTTTTTATTTGAAATACTTCATATTTTCAACTCTCTCATGTTCAAATGGTGTGAGAAGGATTTTTGGTTAAGAAGTAAATCATATATGTTTGGAAAAATGATAGTGTTAGCATTATATCATGTAACTACATTTCATAAATCTAAGATTAAACTTGAAATATAAGTATACTATCAAATCATTTATATATAAATATATACATATTTGTATAGTTATAACATTACACTCAAATATATATAAGGGGTGGAATACATTATAAGTATATAATCTTGTTCCTTTTAGTTTTACTACTTTTGTTTTGCCCATAATATAATCAATAAAAAAAGTGGTTCTTTATATAAACTGTGTTGACAAAACATAGATCTAAAATTTAAATAAAATAAATTTTATATGTTCAAATGAATTAATATAAATATTATATTCAAAGAAAAAAGAGAGATTATACATATACTTCATATTCATATTTTACAAAAAGATATATATATATATATATATATATATATATATAAATTAAATTATATAGAGATGGTAATGTTAATCCTCAATTTTTTTTTAAAATACAGATTTTATTATTAAATTTAAATAGTTAAGATTTAAATTTAAAATTTAAAACAAAACAAAAATAAAATAAAAAATAAAAAATGAAGTAAGAGTTATTATTGGGGAGCGGTACACAGGGCCAACCCTACCGTTAGTCAACCCATAGGAGTCGTGGCTCCCATGGGGGCCGCGGTCCCTCTAGGGGCTACGACCCCCATGAAGGGGTGTAGCAGGGGGGGGGTGAAACCCTCCCCTCTTTTCAATATATATATATATATATATTTGTTTTAAATGAAAACATATTATATATAGAGTGAGAAATAAAGAAAAAAATAGAGGAACATAATAGTTTATGACTCTCTTCCAATCAAGTGCAAATAAATAAAATAATGTATAAATTTATATTGTTATGAGTACAAAACAAAGGGAGTCAAATGATTGTAGAGTTGTATGCAAGTCTACAACCTGCTATTTGTGTGGGTGAATAACTGAAAGTAAAATGAACAATAGAATTTATTTGTAACTGAATAACATATCAGTTTCAAACTACAAACACAAGAAAAAGAAATATGTAGTCAAATAAAAGGAATGTGGCACTTGGAAAACTTGCAACAAAGAAAATAACTTTCATCAAGAACAAATATCACAACCTCTTACATGGTTTTTTTTTCTTCTTCTCCATTGTTCTCCTCTTCAATCTTGCAACCAAATAAAAGAAAAAGAATGAGGAAATGAAAAGGAAAGAAAACACTTAATAAGTCATCCTTATGATTTAGGGCTTCTAACTTGTTGCCCTAAGATCTAAGGGTGGAGATTCAATCTCATCCAATGGATGAGATTGAATGTTCATTTCATTTACTTTTTTTGTTATCCTAAAACCTTATTTAATTTAACTCAATGGTGATTAAAGTTTTATTGGACTTTATTAATTAAATTTTACATTACCAACTTATTTAAACTTTATAATTTTCAAGTGGAGATTTAAAATCTTATTAAATAAGAAATGAGTTGTTTTTAAATTATTTTAAGTACAACTTAAATAAATGAAATTTTATGCATAGAAAAATTATAAAGGTTTAAAGAATTATATAATGGCCAATTTTTAAATGCTTATGCTGGAAGGTTTTATTGGGTTTAGATGTGTTCCCACTTCGGGAAGTGTTAACAATGTAACTAAGCAAATTGCTATTGCTAAATAAAAATTAAAAGCTTCATTAAAATTATCAATAATAAAAATGGGCATAAATATTAAATTTATAAATAGGGATTGAAATATGATTTAATTTATTTCTGAGTGTAATATTGTTATTTTTAATTAAATTTATTTGATCTAATGTAAACTTAGATAAAGTTCATTGATTGTATCATTTAAGTTTTTGTATATAAAGTGTTTTATAATGGTCTAGTTGGATTAAGTAATTATCCTCAATCATACTCTTACCCAATCAAAAATATTAATAATTCAATTTGGATTAATCAACTAGTGACTATTAAATCATATGATTAATGAAAATCCTTCATAATAACTATTTCACAATAAGATCATTTTATAAGGCATATGGAAACTATTTGACATTCAGTCCAAATATTGAATATATTAATTAATTTAGATTAAAAAGGTTGAGTCTATTAATTCTTAAAATAGTCATGCCTAATTAATCAACGAAGTAATAATATCTTAAGGACAATTAATAAGGTGGATCAATTAAAAGTTATGATAAGATAGTTCAATGAAATAATTAAAAGGTTATCATTATCAATATTTTTAATCAATCCATATGAATATCAAAATAATTATGTTAGGCAACTACTCTATTATTAAATCAGTTTGACCATGTTGAGATAACTATGGCATCTTAGGAAACACAAAGACAAAGATACAAGTCAAATAATAAGCCTATTGGTGGTAACTTTGTTGATAACACTATCTCCTCAAGGCATTTGTAAGAATTTAAAGTTGAACATCTTTAAAACATGATTATAGGAGTTAGTCAACCAAAACCTATAGCTAGTTAAACTATGGGTTGTTCCTCATTCAATATAAAATTGTGAACTAATGTTAGACGTTAGAAGTCACATGGTGCAAGAGTGGCATGGTGTGTATGTGATAGGTTGTGAATGTATGTTATTTAAAAAAAATGTGACGTTTGTGTTAGACTTAATTAAAATGTGGGCATGATATTTGGTATTAGAGCCTAGGTTGCAACACAGGCTACTTTGGAAATAAGAAGGGTCTTAGTTATTGTGTGAGTTGACAACATGGGAAACTCCTTTTAATAGTTATTTTTCAAATTTGAAAAGAAAATTAGTAAATTTTTTGAGTTTACCTTATATTGAAACATTGAAATCTAACTACAATTAACCATCTTATAGTGGAATTTATAAAAATATTTGTTAGTCAAAATTTAACCATTTGAGGTATTAAACTAATAATAATTAACTAGGAGGAAGGTTAACTTGTTAAGATCAAATCAAAAAAGACCATCATGTCTATGTAGACAATGTGAATGCTAGGAAAATAAGTTATTTTAATCAATAAGAGTTATCAAGCCAAAATTTTAACCATTTGATACTCCTTATCCCAAATGATGCCATCCTAACTCTGGCTCTTTACCTTGAACACTTTCTTGCAACCTATCATTCCTTATCTATTCACATGACTCCTAATATTCATGAAATATATCTTGTCTAGATATTTGCACTGGATCATATGACTTCAACTTGATATGTTCATGCAATGAACTAAGTAATTCAAGTTCTCACTAGCTCACAGTAGCTTCACTCTAGGCTTAAAACATGACTAAATCTTGATTGGAAGACTTGTAGAGATACAAATGGTTTTAAAACACTTAATCATGCTTAAATTAACTACACCAACCTTTTCCATGCATGGGTAGAGCTCTATGATCAGTATACCATGTACTTTCCTTATAAGTGGCCTAGGAGCTTATAGCCCTTCTTAGAGACTTTTCCTATCACAAATTCCTTCATATACTTGATAATGGATATCCAAGACCTGATTTGGATGCTCTTTTGGTCGTTATAAAACACATGTGAAAATGAGAATGGGTTTTTTTTGTATGGAATAGGAAAATAACTAGACTATTATAGTCAAATTATGCCTATTTTGGGGACTATAATATAACAGTAGGGACTTGCACATGGATTTAAACCCTTATACGGATAGGTAAGGTTTAAACAGGACCATATAACATTTATAAACACTTCCCTTTCAAAAGTCACTCACCCAACACAAGAATTCTCAAAAATACACTAAAATAGGGTCTCTTTAGGCCAAATAGAGTAGGACTTATTCAAAATGGCACTTACACATGTGAAAAACCTCTGAAATATTCCTTGTAGATCTGTATATACCTATATATGGTGTCCACCAAGTTTGAGAATATTTGAATGGTTGAATTGGGAGAAAATCAAAATTTACTAAAACTGCCCCCTCACTAGCAGAGAGTACTCAATTTGCTATAAAATAAAAAATAAGTTTCTTAAAGGGGTATAAATCATTGGATTAGGTCTTTTCACATATATTACACCACATGGAATCATCATAGTACTCAAGTTAAGGGTCTAAGGGTCTGTATGGAAGTTTAGATACCAAAAATACAAGAAAAACAACAAGAAAATATGCAATAGAGTATACACAACTATAATCACTTTCCTATTCATTTAGTAAACTCTAAATAAAATGACTTCACACCTTCTCCAAACCTTCTATACACCTTCATACTTCCCCTATTTTCTTCTTCAATGGATTATATACAAAACTAGTCTTTGCTATCTTTGGCAACCTCTAAAGTTGCTCCTAAACAAACTCAACCTCTCCTAAAGTTATTCAACTGCTTTCTTGAATAGAAAACATGGTTATCTCATTAATACCACATAGAATTAATCCATATAACTTTTTATTTCAAACGTATAAGATTTATGCGCTCAACCCTATCCACCTAGACCTAGTCAACTTACCCTTTTTACTTCTCACTACACTCATTCACCTCTTGACAACATGTCAAGGTGTTTTTACAATATGAAAGAATATAAATATGTTCTATGATACCTTCAAGGTCATTTTATCCTCTTGAAACGTTTCATGTTCATGTTTGAGGCCTCCAAAAGTCCTTATACAACTTGAATTTTCAAATAGTCCATTTTGGTGGGAAAATGGGAAACCCTTATCCAAATGACTTAAATCACTAGTAGAATTTGGCAAATAAATGACAAGGTGACTAAAAATTTTAGTCACAACAACTAAAAATGACTAAATTCTACTCATTTTTTGCAACTCAGCTATAAATTAGTAAATAAATGACTTATTTGGTTGTTGACTAAAAAATTATTTAGTCACAAAAATAAAAATGACTAAATAGTTAGTCATCAAATCCAAATTAGATAATTTTTTTGAAAAACAATTTGGCCAATTATTGGCATGATGTATTCATGTGCATGATGTATTGGCACGATTATTCACTTTCATTTCAGATTCATTCATCTCACTTGACCTCATGACCTCACTTCATTCATTAGCTTAACATGAGTTGTTTTGATCAGTTATAGCAGCTACTTGCATGGGCGATAAGGATTTAGAGAGGACCTGGAGACAGATTCCAAGAGAAGATGATGCATACAATGACGATGGATAGGCTACCTCAAAATTTTAGTTAATCAAATATGCTTTGTCCCTTCCAAATCCATTTGACATAGTTAAATGAGATCTTATCAAAAACCTCAAATGAATCATTTGTATGTTATCTTTTCATTTTTCCTCATTCTTGTTCTTTATGGGCAACCTATTTTAGTCTGTTGAAACTCAAATACTCATCATTCATTTCCCATGGGCCTTGGGGATTTTTGTTTTGGAAAATAGGAGCTAGGTTTGGTTAAAGCTCAGGAAGCCTAGACATCATCATCATATGGATCATCTTCTCTTAGAATTTGTTTCTGTAATGGTTCATCATCTTTAGAATCAAAGTATGCATTTCTCCTTCATGATTTTTTTGAAACTGGAGAATTTGTCTCACCATCATCAAAGTCTTCTAGACCTGTAGTTGCAAGAAGATCTTGGGAATTTTCTACATCATCTTGTGCCTTATCACTCATATAATTTGCATCATCTTCCATGGAAACATCAAGTCCTTCATATAAGAATCATAAGCCTTGTAGTCTTTATTCATATTTTTCTTTCTTTCCTTCTTTTGTTTCTTCTTAGAATGACCAACCTCATCATCATCATAATCCCTATCCTTACGCTTACTCTTCCATAATTCCTTCACACGTTCAAATTTCTCTTCTTGTTGCATCACCCACTGAAGTTCTTCCTCTTTCTTTCTCCTTTCCATCTGAATCCTTTGTTCTTTATCAACTTTTCATTTTGCTTCATTAGCCAAGACAAGTTGGCGTGCTACTTTAATTGTTTCTTTTGCTTTAAGCTAGTCATCTATTTTTAGTTCCATGTTTCCAAGCATACATAAAGCATTTGATGAGTTTTTATCCACCTTAATTGCATCCCCAATCAATTCTAGGCTTAGTTGGATCTCATTCTGAGCCCGAGCCATGGCTGCAAGACATAGATATGCATCCATATAATTAGGAAACTTGAACAATTTTGGCTTGTGTAAAAGATTTTCTTTTTCAGTATCATGTAGTTGTTCAAACAACCTAGCAAGATTAAATAGTGTTGTGACTTTATCCCATGGTAACTCAAGTGAAACACCACCTTTTTCTAGTCAATGGAAGAATTTTATATCCTTAAAGTGCACAGAAAAAACTTCATAATTGACACTAGGTATTTTATTTATGAATTCAACCCAAATTCCATTTCCTAATACCTCCATAAAAATTTATTGAGCCAACTCTAGTTCATCACACTCAAAATGAAGAACCCCAATCTTGTTTAACAATTCAATGGGTACTTCTTGTCTGCTCTTCTTCAGAAGAGACTTTGTTGTCTTAAGAGAATCTAAGGTTGCACTGGGATCTGTCGATATTAATAACTCACCCATCTTGATAAATGCATGTGCATCACGTGGATCTATGTGAGTCGGCTTTCTTAAAATTTCCAAAGCCTTCTCTGCCTTCCCTTGTTGAGCATATATATGGCCTACAAATTTTAAGCTCTCACATTTCTTAGGGTGGACCTCCAAAACCTTTTCAAAATTTGAGAGAGAACTCTTAAGATTTCCCGACTTCAATTGAACCTGTCCACAAAATCTTGTGGCCTTTGGCTTTCCTTGACTGATGCCATGTAGTAGCATCCAGTGGTGTCATTATCACATTTACTATGATAAGATCATGCAATATTATAATATGAATGAGATTTCATGAGAGGGTGGTCAGTTGAAACAAGAGCTGTCTTAGTCAACTGTTCCACAAGAAAATTTGTCCTGTGAAGAAAAAATGGTTTTCTAAATGATCCAATGCCATTGCACTATACATGTATAATTCAAAGGCTCTATCAATCTTTTCCATTCCTTCATGAACACTACCTTTTTCACTAACTATGAGAATCCTACAATTAAAAAAATGCACAAAACTAACCACAAAGATTTTTCCCCATTTCAAACAACAAAATTACCAAAAAAATGCGTTTAAAACTAGCAAAAAACTGCAAATAAAATCACACTGATTTTCGTGCCAAAAAAAACCATGAGACCATACCTTATTGCTTACTATTATGCTTTGATATATTTTTTCCAAGCATCCATAGCTTGTTTGAAATCACCTTTTTTAGGATTTTAGCCATAGCAGCAAGGTAGTGATCTGTTTGATAAAATTCTTTGGTAGACATGTATGAAAAATGTGGTAGCATAGACAAGGCAATGAATTTGGAAAAAAATGCCTCAAATAAATGTGGTATCATGGTGATGGAATGCCATGACAAGTGAATTGTTATGGATTGTCATGGCATTCCATCACCATGAGACCACATTTCTTTGAGGCATTTTTTCAACCAGTTCATTGCCTTGCCTATGCTGTTGCTTACTATTATGCTTTGATATATTTTTTCCAAGCATCCATAACTTGTTTGAAAGAACTTGTTTTAGGCTTTTAGCCGTAACAACAAGACAATGAACTATTTGATAAAATGCTTTGGTAGACAATATGTATGAAAAATGTGGTAGCATAGACAAGGCAGTGAATTGTTTGAAAAAATGCCTCAAAGAAATGTGGTATCATGGAATTCCATGACAAGAAAATGCAATCAGAAACTGCTCCTAGTTATTAGTTATGCAATGTGAAGTAATTGCATAACTGCTTAGGTTGACTTTGTAAAAACTATATTGTAATTGAAATTTTATCATCTATCAACATCTAGTTATTAGTTATACAATGTGGAGTAATGCTTTGAGTTTGAAATATGTGCAATGCAATGTACTCAACAATGCAAATGATTATGAACAAATAATTGATACCGATTCATAATATACCCATAAATTCGAACCTAAAATACATAAAAAATCCAATCATACACAATATTTATCGACAAATAATTGAGACCAAAATTCGAGCACCAGATTAAATCTTCTTGTCCATTGATTGCTTCAAATAGATATTACAATATAACATAAGTATCCTCATATATGTTTCAATAAATTCCTATGATGATGATATCAAAATTTGGTCTTGGTTTCTCTTTTATAAGAGAAGAAACAAGCTTCAAATTGTTACAAAATATGACATGTTTTCAAAATTCATGCCTCTTCGTATAAACTAAACTAAACATTTTTTTTTCTTCAAACATAAAACAAAGAAAGTAGATAACTAATGAAGTCTACAACACTCATGACACCATAGTCCGTTAATCTTCGTAAGGCACCCGTGATCATTGAAGATCTGTTCAAGGTCCTTTCTCTATATTAGTGTATCTGAATGTGCGGTTCTTCCACTGTGACAACCCCAAGGCATACTGTTTGAGGGGAGGACCCATATACCTCTTCTCCCACTCGTACATTGTATAATCATGTGGCCATTTGTATTCTTGAATTTTCAATATATTTGCAAGGTGAATCTTCCATCGACTGTCTAGTAATGCCCTTCCATCCATGATAAACTTAGAATATCCAACATCCAACACTATTACTCCATCCATGATTAAGTTGAACCTGTCAAGACTCAACTCACCATCCTTTTGTATGTGAGTGACACATTGTAGAATAATCTGGCCAAATTCACTCTTCCATTCATTGAGGTCCTTCAAGTGGTCATCATCTTTCAGTAGTTTTGGCAAAAACCATTGATTTAGAGTATGAAATGAATCTATTCTTGTTCTAATCTTTTGGTCCTCTCCTTGCATATATTGGAATTCATCTATAACTATTTTGGCCATTTACTATGTAGGTTTTAATGCTGAAGGAGCCTCAGTACTCCTCTATAAGATTTTGCACAAGGTTACCAATGTGTGGTGTATGGACTGCCAATTCTTAAAAAGGGGATCTATTATGGGTAGATTTGTTTTCATCTAATCAATTGCCTATGTCAATGAGTTGTAGCAATCTTACACACTTTCCAACCTATCCAAAATTAGCTTTATCCTATGCTCAAGGACCTTCTCTAAAACATTGCAGATTTGCTTATTCACTCCTTCGTTACCCTCATTGTTGGCTTTCTTTAACTCTTCAACATCCTGTCTAAGAATGCTCACTTGTTCAGTAGAAGCATTTTCTATATGAACTGGTGGAGCAGGAGGACACTAGTATAACATTATTTCCTTGTTCTGTGAGGGGCCTGCTCCTTTTAATTGTTCCTTCAACTTCACATTTTCCATGAATAATTTATTGACTTCATCATTTAAAAACTTTTGTTCCTTTTCGTACTCTCCCAATCTAGCTTCCATCTCCTTAACTGCAGCTCGATTGAACATAGTTGAATGCATTGTCATGGTTACAACTTCTAGAGGAGATGTATCCTTTAATGTTTTCACCATAGCTGTCCCTTTCATTTCCTGCACTACATCTAGTAACCTTGGTTTTTGTGTACTCTTTTGTTTGGCCTAGAATTCCAAGGTTTCAATCTTAGGGTTATACCTTGTGCCACTTACCCCTTCATCTGAGTCAAACTCAACAATCAACATTGGGTCCTCTTGTGTTCTCAATTGATCAAGTAAAAACATTTTTTTTAATTTCATACAAAGGACAATAAGTATATTACTTTTCAAAACCATCTCTTTAGCCTCTTGTGGGCTAACATCAATATTATCAATGCTTAATCCATTAAAATTTTGGGCTACTATTTGGTCATGCTAGGATTCCTCAACTCCCATATTATTTATTTCAACCATCGCTTCAAACTCTCTAATTTTCATCTTAACCCAAAAGTCTTTAAATTTAGGGGTTTTGATAAATTCATCATCTTCCAAGAACTTGTGAGCTACAACTACCCTGTCATCCTCATGCATTTCTCTTTCTCCTTGTACCTTAATATTGGCTCTAGCTTCAATCCTGTGGGATTCAGTTTCAGGTATAGGTTGGTCCACTTCAACATCATCCTTGAAATGTCTTAACACATTAACTGATTGTTCTGTATCTCCAACCTCCTCACTTAATTCATAGGAAACAAGTGGCTCTATCTCTTGTGTCTTTTATTTTTTAGAAGGTGGTTGTTCAAGAGGTGATCTTGGAGAAGCATGACATACTGAAATAACATCCGGAGTTGGTTCTGTAATTACAATACCACTCGACCTTTTGGAAGACAACTTGGCAAGGTCCTCCATAGCTGCTGCAATCTTAATTAATTCATGAAACTTATTAATTATCATATCAATCCTCTTGACAGGATTTGCTTCCTCTACGAAATAACCCAAGAAATCATTGTGCTTCATCTTTCTTTCTTCCTCAAACCTTTTCATAATTTCCCATTTTCTTGTACTATCATATGCCTGTTGAGGAGTGAAAAAATTTCTAATTACATCTTCTTCATAGTCAATTTGGTGAGCAACCATAGCCTTGGTAAGGAGGGTGTGTCTTACAAAATTCATATGACCTCAGGGTCAAAAGATCTTTCCTTTCCTGTCTGTAAATAGTACCTTGATATTAGATAATTTTTCAACTCTTCAAGTGTATTGGATCCCACTAATAGTTCCCAACATGTTTTCAAATTGGGTAGAAATGTACCCTTCCTTTGTTTACTCATGACATCCTTTTCCATCCATAGAATCTGCCACATGAACTCTAAAAAGGCTAATCGAAGGGGGAAAAAATTTTGCAGTATATGTGGGGCTTGTGGGCATCCATAAATCCTGATTATTGTGGTAACTAGTAGAAAAAAATCAATCACCAAAGTTATGAGTATGGTCTTGCTTAGGTTTCAAAGCCAAAGGTCCTAATAATTGTAGCACAAGTGTGTGTAGTCTTGGTGGTTGGTGGCCAAGAACTCTCATAATTCTGTACACAAAGTCATCATTGAATGTCACATAATTTAAATTCTTACATATGATGTCCCATATATAACACCATAGTTGCACTGGCAACAAATTCCTCTGCTTGTCAATCTAACCCAAACACATCCTTTTGGTCCATCTATCTTTATTCTGGTATAATATCAGATGGAAAAACAAAGAATATTGCTTGAATGTTATGAGGGCTCTATTTTCCTTGACTTGCAAAAATACTCCATGCGATGCTTTCTCAAGATATGAGGCAAAATCATACTCAATGTTCGTCTTAGGGTTTTGGATCCTCATAGCCATCATCATTAAACTATTTGGAATTTTCTCTTATGCATCTATCCCAAGTACTTGATAGAGAACAAAGTAGGTTTTCTTGAAATAGAATTGGAAATCTGAGACTTCAAATGGTTCAGTAGCAGAAGGGGATATAGGAATCACCCTATTGTTCACACCCCTTTTCATGTAAATGGGGACTTCATCACTTCTATGGGTTTTCCTTAATCTAGTATATTCTTTTTTACTTATTTGCAAATCAATTTTAGTCAGGGCTTGTTTGTTTAGGTCAAAACATTCAATGACGACCTCTTTAGTCAACACAACTAATGATGAACCATTTGGCAATCTCACAAACCTAGTAGCAGGATGATAACTCTGAGCCAATACTCTGATGAACTCTACATCTATCAAAAAATTTGGGAGTTTTAACTTGGCCAAATCTAATGCCCATGGATTTGACACCAGAATCTCACCCTCCCTTTTGTCATAAAAGTACCAAAATAGTTCCCACCCGGAGATAGGGATAAGGGCATCTTAGCTACGCCACATCATTAAAAACATTCTTAAATCCTCAATTGATTCAGGGAGTATATCCATGATAGACTAGTGTAAGGACATATTTTTAACCTTATATTCTTCCTTTTTAGTTTTAGGTTCTTTCTTCTTGGGTGACATGATGTCCTTTTTAGGTTTAGGTTCTTTCTTCTTGGGTGGCATGATGTTTAGTTATCTTCTCCTAGTGTATCTAAAATGCAAAATTTCAAACAATCTTGTACTTGTTAAACTTAATTCACAAGAGTTTTGTGCATTTACTCGGGTTACGATGGTTGCAGAGTTTAACCTCTTTGAACTCCCAGCTCCCCGCATGATAATTTTTGCAAATGAGTGCAAAGAGAATGTCAGATTCTTGGTTTAATGGCTTCTGAGCTTAGTCATGTCAATGTTAATATCAACCTTACGCCAAATATTTTGCTCGTAGTTTGAGTTTGAACATGCATCATTTATTTTACAAGATCGGATGGTTGATGTGATTCATGCATTTAATACTACTTTATTGCCACCACTTTCTATAACTGCCATGGGATAGAGGGGTATAAACTGCTATACCACATGCTTCTTTGCATTTCACCGTGGGGTAGCGAGATCCTTACCTCTATATTGCAAGCTTTACTTGTTTAACTCGCGGTACTGCAGTTTACATTAATGATTACCGCCATACTGCATGCTTCGTCACATCCTTCCACAGTATAGCCATTCATACCGCCCTACCGCATGCCTTTATGATCTTCCTCGCGGGATGGCGGTTATTCCCTACTATACCACACCCTTCATTTTTCCTTCTTGTGGTATGGAGGTTTATGATGTATTTAAATTCTATCATACTGCCCAACCGCGTCCTCATCATAATACTTCCACGGTACGGTGGTAAACATCTTCATGTTGTCTATTACACACCGCCAGCCTACCAAGGGTTCATATTACTTCCATGGTATGAAGGTAAACATCTTTATGTTGTCTGTTACACATCACCAGCTCGCCAAGGGTTCATATTACTTCCACAGTATGGTGGTAAACATCTTCATGTTGTCTGTTACACACCGCTAGCCTGCCAAGGGTTCATATTATTGTTGTGGGATCGCAATAAGAGACTGTTAAGGGATTTAGAATGTTTTTAGATGGACATGTTTTTGCTTAAGTATATATATGATGAATTTTTGGCTTTGTATAGGTATTTTAGTTTCAGTTAGACCTAAATTTTTTATATGTTTAGTAAAAACTAAAAAGGAATATGAGGGTCAAGGCTCGGGTCATGGAGCTCAAGGTTAATTGTGATGATGGGACTAGGAAATTTTTTAAGGTTCTAACACACCTCATGATGAACTAGACTATGTTTTTCCTTCATCCTGCTTGTGTTATGTTTTTATGAGTTCTTCTATTGTGAATATATCCTAAGGAAAATTTGTTTGATACTTGTAATTATAAACATCTTCTTGGTTTTTGATTGCAAATTCTTTTTAATTTGTAAACTGAATTCTATTCTAAGTTTCCATTTGCAGTTATCAACAAATTGGAAAGCCAACAATTATAACTTATGAACTCAATAAATTTTTATTGATTAAAGTTGTTGATTTATATATTATTGTTTATTTGGACTTCAGAAAATGAAGAAAAGGACTTTGTAAGGTGAAAATTAGATGATAGTGACCATAATGTTCAAATTCCAGAGATAGAATATGAGCGCGCAGGTACTGAAAAAGTGGCCAAGAATAATGAATATTTTTTGAGTCTTGGTTTCAAAAGGCAAGTTGTAAATCTACTAAGTAGTATATTATTTTTTTAATAGCGTTTAATCAAATTTTATAGGCAAGAGATTTATGTATATAAGACATAATATGATATATATATTTTTTGTTTTATAGGCAACAAAAAGAGTGCAAAGAAAATGTGGAGAAAAAACAAAAGGAAAAAAAGATACAGTGTCGTCATCTCGTAGAAGCCAACAATTTTGTGATTCAACAAATGCAGTTGGTGAAAATGATGGTTGTGATGATGTGTAGCTTGGTATAGCACATGGTGATTTGCAGCCTGATATAGCACATGGTGATGTGCAACATTGTGATAATCTCTTAGGACTAAGTCTAAGAGAGATTATTGAAAAATATTAGGGAAAAGGAACAACAGGTCTGTAGATGCTTTTATCAACATTAAAGGATGTGTTTAATAATGTGGAATCTACGGAGATCGATATTGATCTACCAACTCATGCCACACTTGATGTGGCCAAAGAGCATGAAGTTCTGGTTAATGAAAGTCATAAAGAGAGACCGCTTGCATTTGGTATGCCTCAAAGTGCACCTATTGCATCCAGAACTTTTGATGGAACTAGTGGATCAACTAGAAATTCTAGTAGTGGTAATTTAATAGAAGATGTGGATGCTTTTGTCAAAAGACAAAAATTGAGTCAATATTTGTATAGATCTACTGAGAGGAATGCAAAAGAAAGAAAATTAGAAGGCAAGAAGCCATTATTGCTTGAGGTATCGAGAGATGGTGAGCCCATTGGGCCAAATGCTGCAAAGTGGGCACCAATTTTGGTGTAAGATGTAGGCCCCATTTGGATATTTGCAAATCAAATTTTGCAGAGCAAGATCCACGAGTTGTGGAAAATGTTATATGAAAAATGGAAAATGCTTTTGAGACTATTGGTGGAAAAAATTCTAGAAAATATTACAAGCAAAGGATGAGAGTTTTGATTAACAATTATAGATACATGTGCAGAAAAAAAATCATGTTGGGAAAAGAGAGGTTTGACTCTAGTCTATCTCCCAAAGAGTGGGAGGCATTGACAGAAAGTATGCATTTCAAAGAATATTTGGTAAAGAGTGACAAAGGAAAGAGAGGAATAGATAATGTGAGGGTTGGATATACATTTGGTTGAGGTGGGTTGCACACCAAAATGGAAAAATTTGCATTAAGTGTATGGCTTTTTGGTTCAATTTACATTGTGCTATTTATTTCAATTTTTTATTGAACTGACTATAGGTTGAAATTGACATTGTATTTTAGGTGGAAAACAGTAATAGAGAAGCACGTGCAAAAGATATTGTCACTTATATGGCAACACTAGATGCTAGTAAATCTAAGAGTAGGATGAAGTTGAAATCTAGTTCATCAACATAGACTTCACAACCATTTATTCAATGCCAAGTAGGAGCCTCTGTAGATCATGTCAACTCATGTGAATAAGGGTACTAAAAGGTAATGAGTTGCATATTAGGTCTCAGTCACCAAGTTTCGTAGTTGGTTGAAACCGTTAACCCTATGGTTTTTGCATGGAATGAGCATAAATCCATGGATTCAAATGAGGTAAGAGGATCTATTGATCTCATTTTTTCTTGTTTGGTAGTTCTATATACAAAGGCCTCTTAATATGTAGATTATTAAAATATGAACATAGGAGGATCCAACCTAGTTTCTTTATTGTTGGAGTGATCCAGAAAATGTTCTTTTGGAAAAATTTATAGCTTGTATTCTTTACTTGACTATTGAATGATTTGTATATTTTTTGCATGATGATTAAACCACATGCATAGAGAATTTTTTTCAAATCAATAGGAAAAAAAATGCCTTTAGGGTGTCAACAGAGTTGTCGATATTGATAGTGATGAAGTGGACAAGAATGCGCATCACAGTTGTCTTAGTTGTCCTAAAGTTGAAGTAATTAATATAGTAGTTTTCAATTATCTATCCCAATGTTTTGTCATTCTTCATGCTTAAAATGTTCTTTTGGACAAAAATTTATAGCTTTTTCTTTCTTTACTTGACTTATATTAATTTTTGCATGATGATTAAACCACATGATGCAAAGCAATTATATGAAAGAAGGACAAAAAGAAAAAGGCCCTGTCAATAGAAATCTCTGCAAAGATGTACAACTTAATGTCTACAATGACATTGATAGTGGTTATGATGATGAAATCAATGAGCATGCACATGATATTCATAGTGGTAGTCGTGTTGAACTCGAGGTGAGTGCTATGAAACCACATGCAAGTAAGTACTATTCAAGTAAGTAATGGTTGCTTTATTATGTAAATAAGGGTAATCATTACCTATTTGATAGAAGTTGGACATTAGAATAGTAGTGAAGTGTAATTAGCTAGCATACATAGATTATGGAATTAAGGGAGAACATATAACTTACATATGGAAGCTTAGAGCTTAGTTGTAATAGAGTGTTTTATAAAGCACATACAAATATTGATTTGTTCCAAGAAATAAGACATTACATACACCTGTCAAAAATAATATAATGTATGCTTTATAGCTCAATGTGTATTTTTTTTGTTTTTGTAAACATTTATTGATAAACTCCAAGAAGGGGATACAGTTGAGGTGTTCGATCCACATGATGGTGTTGTTACAGGCATTGGGCGGATTCACTCACTATCTTTTGTACATGGAGTCAAATTGAAAGGAACAAGAGATGAAAATGTATGTATTTCACATGTCTTAAGTAACATACCCCTTTCTCATCTAGACAAAATAGATGGAGCTATCTATCTGAAAAAGAAACTAGGGACCTTCGTACAATGGCCACTAAAATATTTGAAAAAAATCACAGAGAGTTAGTCGTAAGTGCAGAAGAAAAAAAGAAGGGTTAGTAGCAACAAAGTGTGGAGAGTGAAGTTGCAGAAAGAGAATATACTGAGCCTGAATAAGTTGAACCCAAGCAAAAACTAGAAAAACTAATTAGGGTTACATTCTGTGAGTAGAACAAAGAATGTTCTATCTTACTGCACCTGTAATGTACAACCCCTTGATTATGTTTTCTCTTTTTGTTTGGGTTCTGCTCATTTAAACTGGTGCATTATAGAAGAGGGGATATGTTGCTATGAAAGCATTAGATGTAGAGAATAGGGGTACAGAAAAAGAAGTAAATATAGAGCAGATAAAGAGGTGTAGAGAAGAGGGAAAGTTGCAGAGAGTGCAACATACATGTATGCACAGTTGCAAATAAGTTGCAACATAGAATTGTCATCAAAATTGAAATATCTTGCATAACCAAAAAAAAGGCATTGTAACCCAGTTTTCTTAGTCATAGCACTGAGAAACACACTTTGTAATAGTAAATTTTGTAAAGCAAAGACACATTTCTATCTTGTATCTGTTGTAAGTACACGTTTTCTCAATTAAATTTTAGTATTTTACCTTCTTAATAGCCGTTTCATTATGTTCAAATGAATGATTGATTATGTTTTTCCCTGTTTTTATATGTTTAAACCTCAATTACAACATTGTCTCATTTCCAACACTTATAGGCATAAATCAGTGAGCAAAAATAATTAAATAAACTACCAACTAACTAAATATACTACCAACTGACAAAAAATAGTGTTAATAAATATGACTAAATATAATGATTATGCAATTTATAAACAATGTATTAATATACCTATCAGTTGATAGAAATTAGTGAGCAAAAACAATTAAATAAACTACCAAATTGATCAAAATGATGATTAAAATTAATGACTAAATACACTACCAATGGACGGAAATCAATGAATAAAAATTACTAAATAAGTGACCAGTTAACATCAATCAATGACTAAATTAACGACAAAATATACTAGTGAATAAAAAATGATTGAATAAGTGACCAGTTTAAAACATTCAATGACTAAATTACACACTGCCAAATCAATCAAATTAATGACTACATCAACGACCAAATGGATCAATTAGATGACTAAATTAACGAGCAAGTTGATCACTCAAACAACTAAACCAACAACCAATTAGATCAATCAAGTGACTAAATTAACGACAAAAATTGATCAACAGAACAACTAAAAACGGTTTAGTCATCAATTTGGTCGCATTATAAATGATTGGAAATAAACTACTACTGGTCATGTGACCATGTTCAGTCATTTATAAGAAGTTTTTAGTAGTTTTTTCAGTCACATATTGTTGTTTCTGTACTAGTGAATGAATGTCCTGACCTGTAAGACCACTTGGAAACATGAAAATTTCCTCCTTATCTACTAAAGTCACTTGATTGGTTTTGAGCCTATTCTCCTACATAACCAAACCTTAAAAAGGTAGGTGTTATTATTAAAATATGGTTATTAGGAGCCTATTGAGCTAGTGGAATAATATAAAGCTCCTTAATACCTCTTATTTAAGAAAAACCTTTTGTCTCCTTACAACCTTAATCCTTGAAAGTAAATTAATGATGTTGAGAGAGAATTTAAATTATTCAATTTTTGTGGATGGTAAAGTATAATCTAGAATAATTAAATAAATTATTGCTGATTGTATAGTTGAACTTTGGGAAAATTTAAATCATTCCTTTAACCTTAGGAAACATAGTAAATTATTTGAAGATTAATAATGATTCCTCTTGGTGAACTGTAGGTAAGGTCTAAATTGGGATTCATAGTTAAGATTAATCAAGAAAGATAGTAATGAGTCTAATGATTAAGACATGATTTATTAAGCTGCATTAGTACAAACTAAGAATGTTGAAAAATGAATTTTTTTATAACCTCTTGGATAACCTTAAAAGGGCACATTTATTTGAACCCATAAATATGACTAGCATGTTATAAGCCATGGTTGGTTTTGGTAGGCCTTTTCTAAGTTTCACTTATGAATAACCTATGTGATCAACAAAGTGTACCACATTAGAAAACTTTAAACTTTCACCATGCGTGTATTTTAAATAGCTCTAGTTCTAATTAGAGAATTAAAAATAAATAAATTGACTCTTTTGTAGGTAAATGGTGGCCTAGAAAATTTAAGATAGAAATAACATCTACCAAACCCATATGTTTTATTGTTTAAAAGCTAAAATAGCAAGTGAAATAACAAGATTGCTAAGAATCAATTCAAAGATGAAAGTACATAGGAGGATATAACTAAGATGTGGTTATTGAGGACCAATTGATGTGGTGTTTAAATAATTCCTTTCTATTGATTAAACATAAGACATTCATGAAGGGAATTGTCAAAATGTGAATTGGGATTTAAAGTATTATCCAGGGCATGTTATTCTTGCATTCCTTGTACAGTGCTAGAAACCTAAGACTTGTTGGTGTATAAATAAGAAATGAAAGATGTTAGCCAAGAATTAATAACCTATGCAATTAGGTGTTGTCCTTAAAGGATGTGGATGTCTTTAGAATTGAATAATCAATTGTTCTATCAAGTAATGGATTATGTGTGATTTATGCTGAATTAAGTGATTGGGAAATTAAATTATGTCAATAAAAGACATGAAAAGTAGACATCTAAAATTGTCAACTAATGTTGCATATTTTTATACCACTGACTAGTACACATTAAAGGAAAAACATATATACATGAATACAAAGGAGAAAAATTAAAGGTAGACAAAAATTCCATGACTTTTACTCATTCCATGTCCTTGTGCTTAACTGAGCTTAGAAGGAATGGTGAGTATGAAAATGATGATTATAACATGTGATTAGATGATTCAACCCTAGATGAAAAAGTGCAAGATTTGTAAATATATATACTATTAATGAGTTGTGAGAGTTACTATTCCATGATTTATCATGTACCTTATGCATGGAGTGTGTTTTCTTTTCTTATATTGTAATGTTCTAAAATAAAATGGGTGGAAATCTTCCTTAACAAGTAGTAAACCTTCTTAGCATAGTGTGGAACCTTACAATGGAGTTACCCAATATAGATACATTAGTGAACATAACAAACCTAGTTAAATTAAAGAGGACACAAAGATATGGATAAACATAAAAAATCTAATTTTGACCATATGTGTAATTTTTTTGATAAGGAAAAAGAGGTTTTGAAGGGACCTCGAAACCCTTTACAATGGAGAGAAGCTGCTAAAAAGATAGAAACATTAAGACCAACAACCCACAAAAAACAAAAAACAGACTAAAGATAAAACCAAAGGACCCATTAGCAACCCTACAACAAAACATCAAAAACAAGGCTGAACAACCAAAAATAACAAAACTACAACATTTTATCAAGAACATTGGCCAAGGCCATATTTTCAACAATGACCCCCTTGTGCTTCTCGACCACATCCTTCAGATCCTCAAACGAAATGGTAGCCCTTTTCTTAGTTTTTCTCCTCGTTCTCAAGCATGGGCTAGCCTCCAAATTCTTCTCCACATCAGGGCCAATATCCACAATCTTCTCCTCCAAATTCATGTGGTTAACTTCATCAATGACCTTCTCATGATCTCCCAGATCTAGACTTTCCAGTCCACTTTATAACTTTATCATTTAAAACTAAGAGACCCTTAGCAGTATATTTCAAAGACTTGTTACTAACAAAAACAATAGTCTACAAGCCATCACTAATCTTGATAATTCTTTCCTCCATATTCACAAACCTCTCCTCAATAATCTTTTGGAACCCCATTTCTAGGGAGGTTATCCTATCCTCATGACTTTTACCAAGTCTATCAACACCAACAACAAGTCTATCAAGAATAAAATTCATAGTATTAACCTTACCTTTAATCAACCATTCCTTTTGATTGCCATGCACTAATGCAACACATACATCTTGCCAGTTTTTAAGCTGGACATTGAGCTCCTTCACTTATGTGAAAAGCCACTTCACAAGCGAGAGCAAATTGTGAGTCCCGGCCTCCGCCATTCTACAGAATAGGTCCATGTTAATTTCTTCCCAATTGACCAGTGGCATAGCTTAAGAACCAACATTATCAATAGTTTCCTCCCGAACTCCCTTTCTTCCCTCCAAATCCTCCTCAGTAGGGGAATCCTGGTGCAGGAGCACCTAGTTGAGTTCATGCCTCCATGAGGCCATTTTGTTATTTTGGTTTGATTTTTGGGTTTTTGTCATGTAATAAGGTCTATGATACCATTTTAGGTGTTTTTCAGTCCATTAATAGGTGGTTAGGTGGTTTGTTGAGTCATTTTGCTATTTTGGTAAAAGTTGTCAAGTTTGTCATAAAGTTGTCAATGCATATTTTGCATTTTTTGTCTTGTAATGGAAGATGAATAGTTGTAAGGTGAAAATTTGGTTGTGAACCATTGGGGGAGGTTGGAAAAACTTAAAAAAGGAATTGTATGGTCAAACAAAGGTTTTGTGGTGGAAGTTGGACATTGTGTAATTGTGAGAAGTTCAATAAATATACCTCTGTTACTGCAAATCTAAGCATTTGTTTTATTGTTTTTGAGCATTGTACAGTCCTGTACAGATAGATATCGATGTCTAATCAATTGTAGATATTATATTTTTGAATATACTTTCATTTGGTTGTGGTTTCATGTGATTTGATTGGGAAATAAGAAAGATATGGCCGTTTTCCTCCAAATAGTCCAAAAACCCTAGGTAGAGTAGCCTTGAGCAAACAAAATGCAATAACTCCCATTACAACCAGTGAAAAAATATTAAACTCAGTGGATTGGCTATAAATATGTTGTGTTAAATGTCTACAAATTTTTAGGAGTAGGGAATATAGTTTGATGTGATTTGGATGATGCCCTAGTTGTGTTTCTTCATGTTTTTAACCATTGAAAGAGCCATAGGAGTTGGAAATTGTAATAAAGCCATTGAAGGAGGGTTGGTAAGGGTTGGAATAGTCTAAAAAAGTCCCCCACATCATATTTTGAGAGTTAAAACCATTGGTCAAATCTTGGAATGTATAGAACCAAGAAATCCCTATTCATGCAAGCCTAAGGAGGCCTCTTCTCAAAATGGGACAACCAATTTTAAGGTCTTGTGTTACAAAACAAAAAACCCCAATTTTCACATATGTTGAATAAATTCCAAATGGGTATCTGAAAAAATTTTTATATTTTGGAAATGAGGTTTGGTTTGCAATTTATCACCATTTTATTAGTTTTGGAAATCTACTAGAATTATGTGACCTTAGTAGGGAAACCATAGAATTTAGTTAGATCTCTATTCTTGGAAGCCATGGAGGGTTTGTACAGGTCATGTGGACATATTCAAAGGTGTCTCAAAGGTTTTTTAAGATTCTTGAGTGTTGGTTACCAAATTTGAAGGTTTTAGCCTTGTGTAGGCTTAGGGGCATTGAAGCAAATCTGAAGTTTGAAGGAATAAGAGCCCTTAATCTTAAAACATGATGTATAATCATTAATGCCTACCCTTGATTTGCATAAATTGGTATTAGAGCTATAAGAACCTGAGAGTAAGTTGTGAGAGAAGGTTTTTTGTATCCTCCAATAGTGATGAAGTTGGGTAGAAGAGGTCTTGGAGAGTGCATCTTCCATAATCCTATTGGGTAGAGGATAGTTGTGTGTGTGAAGAATGGATGTGTGGAAGAGATACTTGTAGAGTGAGGGTTTACAAAAAAAAGAAAAAGTGATGAAAATTGAGGAAAAAGAGATGAAGAAGAAAAATGAGAAGGAAAAACAAATAGATGTGGATCAAGAGATAAAAGAGTTGAGGCAGGCTTTGGAACTAATGAAAGAAATTCAAGAAGAAATGGAAGAAAAAATGAAACTTGAGATGAAAGGTTGGCATCTACCAATAAAGAATAAGGTCATGTGACCTATCAAGAAGATAATTATAGGAGAAGGCAAGAGGAGACCATAGAACCAGACATTAAGGAACATGTGTTGGTGAAGAAAGAGAAAAAGCTAATAAAAGAGGAATAAACAAATAATAAAATGGTGAGTAAAAACATGACTGTCATAACAAAAAGTAGGATCGATCAATTTCCATTAGAGGTTCAAGGTTTGTTGCAAGAACATGTTGATGTCGTAATAGATGGTGTTTCAAGGAAAAGTGTTAGTTCTCATCCAAGGTTTCTAGAATGGGAAGACAAAGCTTTCAAGGTGATTGAATACACTCCACATTTGCAATTGGAGTATGAGGCTACAACCTACTATATGTTTGCATTGATCAACCAGATTGGTGAAGATGAAGTTGAGGGGCCCAATTTCAAACAAGGGGTTCCATGGTTTTTTTTGTAGGTCTGGCACAATGAGGTATTGGAAGGTGGATATGATGCTGATCAAGAAAGTAGGTTGGATGACATGGCAAGTAGAAGCAAGGAAGGAATACACAAATCTCTTTCTGTGATTGCAACCTTAAGGAGGGATAGACTTAAATTCAAGATGAAGTAGACTATGCAAGAGGAAAAAGGTGTTGTGGCAAAGTATGTGGTCCATCAGGGCAAAAAGGATCAGTTACAAGGTAGCAAGACAAATGGGAAACAAGTTTGCATTGACAAGATGAAACACCTTTGCCAAGTGTTCAAGAAACCCAAGGTGAAAATGAAAAAAAAATGGAATTGTTCCAAGGAATAAAAAGTGCAGAGGATAGAAGAAATCAATCAAGAGAGTTCAAAGGTGGATCCCTGTTACTACACTCAATTCAAGAGGGACGTGAATTCTTCTTTCTCTGGGAGTATGGTGCAAGAGCACCTAGTTGAGTTCTTGCCTCCATGAGGCCATTTTGTTATTTTGGTTTGAATTTAGGGTTTTTGTCATGTCATAAGGTCTATGAGACCATTTTAGGTGTGTTTGAGTCCATTAATAGGTGGTTAGGTGGTTTGTTGAGTCATTTTGCAATTTTGGTAAAAGTTGTCAAGTTTATCATAAAGTTATCAATGCATATTTTGCGTTTTTTGTCTTGTAATGGAAGATGAACAGTTGTAAGGTGAAAATTTGGTTGTGAACCATTGGCGGATGTTGGAAAAACTTCAAAAATGAATTGTATGGTTGAAAAAAGGTTGGTGGTGGAAGTTGGACATTGTGTAATTGTGAGAAATTCAATAAATATACCTTTGTTACTGCAAATCTAAACATTTGTTTGTTGTTTATGAGAATTGTACGGTATTGTACAGATAGATATTGACATATAATCAATTTTGGATGTTATATTTTTGAATATAATTTCATTTGGTGGTGGTTTCATGTGATTTCATTAGGAAATAAGGAAGATATGGTTGTTTTCCTTCAAACAATCCAGAAACCCTAGGTAGGGTAGCCTTGAACAAACAAAATGCAATAACTCCCATTCCAATCGGTGAAAAATGCTTAAAATCAGTGGATTGGCTGTAAATAGATTTTTTTTCAATGTCTACAAAGTTGCAGGAGTAGGGAATGGAGTTTGATGTGATTTGGATGGTGCCCTAGCTGTGTTTCTTTATGTTTTAACCATTGAAAGAGCCATAGGAGTTGAAAATTGTAATAAAGCCATTGGAAGAGGGTTGGTAAGGGTTGGAATAGTCTAAAAATGTCCCCCACATCATATTTTGAGATTTCAAACCATTGGTCAAAGCATGGAATACAAATAAATCCCTATTCATGCAAGCCTAAGTAGGCCTCTTCTCAAAATGAGACAGTCAATTTTAAGGTCCTATGTTACAAAACAACCAACCTTGATTTTCACATATGTTGAATAACTTCCAAATAGGTGTCTGAAACATGTTTTAGATTTTGGATATGAGGTCTGGTTTGCAAGTTATCTCCATTTTATCAATTTTGGAAATCTATTAGAATTGGGTGACCTTAGTAGGGAAACCATAGAAGGTGGTTAGATATCTATTCTTGGAAGCCATGAAGGGTTTATATAGGTCATGTGGACATATTCAAAGGTTTCTCAAAGGTTTGGTAAGAGTCTTGAGTGTTGGTTACCAAATTTGAAGGTTTTAGCCTTGTGTAGGTTTAGGGGCATTGAAGCAAATATGAAGTTTGAAGGAATAAGAGCCCTTAATATTAAAACATGATGTCCAATAATTGATGCCTACCCCTGTTCTGCATCAAATCCTTAACTTCAATAACCTCCACTTTCACATGGTGCTTATCAGGCATATCTGCTAAGTCAGCCAGAAATGCGAGCTCCTCCTCCTTCACAACACTCCCCTTAACCTGCTCAGCACCAATAGGAGAATCAAAATCAGTCTGGTAGGGCCAGCCCCCTTGGAACACATAAAACCCTCATTTTCCTGCTCAATATCCTCCATAGGATGCTCGTTACCCTCAAGGCCATCACCTGGACCATGTTTAACATCAGGAACAAGGGATTTCACCACATCTCTTAAATCATCCACCATCTGCTTGACAACATGCTTCTCTTTCTTGGGGCATCTTTTCTTCCCCTAAACCATTCTTTTTCATTGAAGGCACCACAACTTCCTTAATTTCATTATTAGTTTCATAACCCTTAGACTAGGATTTTGAGTCCTCAGAATCAACAACTAATGAAGAAGAAAACACAACTCACCATAATTCATGAATTCAGACTACAAAAGACTTTGAAAAGAAAATGATAAACTCCTAAATCAACAAAGACATGTTGATCTGAATCAATCATGATTGCACTCAACAGTAAAATCAACTTAAAAAAAATCAAATATCTCTATTTAGAATTCAAGAAATACAAATTACAAAGTATTTGGATAGTTTCATGGTCTTTCAACTCTTCAACTTCCCTTCAAGATTCTCTGGTCTAATTTTCCAATCTACACATTGGAATTTTCATTACGTTGCTCTTTTCCTATCAGCTCGACTTTCTTCCTACAAACTTCTTGGCTTCCCTTGTTAATCTCCTTGCATAGGATTCATGATTCCTTAACAACCCATGAACTCCTCCCTGTTACTCCTCCTTCATTCCTCAACAGGCTTAGCCATCTCCCATAGGAATGACATTCTCCAATAACCTTAATCTACTTTCCTAACATTTATCTGTGCAATAATGTCAAACACTACACTCATCCAACTATTCCCCTTTGATTTGATTTCCTCCAGCTTCAACATCCTTGTGTGCCTTTTAAATCTGGCTTCATTCTCTATGCTGGCACTGTTATCAAGTCTCATTCATAGCAAACAAAATTAAGAACCTCGACACCTCTTAGAACCATACATTACTCTCTTATTGTTGCTGGCTTCGACCTGCACAACTCTTCTACCTTGGCATTGTTTCTCTAAGACTACACCCTCACATCCCTTTCTCGTGACCTTCCAGACTTGTTCCCTACGTCTCCTTATCACCCTGACGCTATCAATGATCATTTTTAAAACTATCATAGGTTAATCTCTACACAATAATTAACATCTACTCCCTCTGCATACCTTCACATTCCTTCTTATTTCATGGCACACTTTCCTTGCATTTTATGGGTTTTGCATTTTATTTGAATGAGCAAACAAATGGTGGACGACTCATTTCACTACCTTTGGACTACACTAGTGTTCTCCTTGGCTTGGCTTCTTTCAGCAACACAGTCCCAGTGTGCTCTAGTCATCCCCCTTTTTCCCTCTCCCGTCTATCTAAAATCCCTTTTACTTGGCCGATTCCTTCCCCTTCCTGTTCAATGTTTAGTACTCAGTTCCATTTGGAACGAATGACTCTTGGCTTTCCACTATTCTCTGTCCACATACATTATGCTATAATTTACCTCTTGTTCACTGCCTTCTCAAATTCTTTATATATGTATCAAATCTTTTGTTATGAAACTGAATGAAATCCTTTGTACCATGATGAATATCCAACTTAAGATTGTTACCATATCTATAGTTTTGAAGGGTTATAATCAAATAATTTAATTCCATCAAATTTGTAATAACAATAGGCTTGATTGATATTAAAGCTGGAGCATGATATTTTGATAATCTATGTCAAGAATGTTGTCCAAATTAATCCTAAATGATCACCAAAATCAAAACGAACTGTCCAAGAGAAAGGAAAGAAAAAATGACACAACAAAATCAAACCAATTTTTTTGTTGTTGATGTTGATCACTCATGAACCCAGATGCTCTTGCATCATCAACAAACTCACTCTCCTCCTCCAATGGTTCCTCATAATCAGAGTCATCTTCCTTAGAATCCCCTTCCCACTCATCCGCTAACTCACCAGTATCATACCCAGTATTTTTGCCACCCTTTTTATGAGTTGGGGTCTTAGGAGTAGCCGGTAACACCTTCATATTAATGTGATAAAAAATGAGATTCATAAGGCCTTCATAGAGAATAGCCTTCCTAGGGTTCCTCCTATGATCCTCGATACTAGTTTCCATAGAAAGGAGGTAAAAAGGAAATGAAACCTGAGAGTTATGGTGGAAGTGATTCGATAACATGAAGTGATAGCCATAGATAACATAAAACCTACCCTCCATAGTGAAAAATTGCATAATAGCCAGAGCAATGTCCCTCCAAAGTCGCTTAATAGATTTATGTGCATACCCACTGCTACCTATAAAATTAAGCTTCTGCTTCTCCAAGCCTTTGAATAAATTGGCTAAGGCCATCTTGGCCGCAACCCTATCTTTGTAAAATTTCCTTCCATTGGAAGGAAGACCAGTTACCTCAGCAATGAATTCCTCATTGATGTTGAATTCTACACCCTAGTAGCACAAAACCTTGTTGTTCCACCCACTAACAAAAGCCTATGTCACTTCAGGGTTAGGACCATGGAACTTCAACAAATAGGGGTAGACTCCACCCTTCTCCAAATGCTTCCAGACAATTTTATTACTACTAAAATATTCATAAGAGCTCGTCTCCACTCTACAACGTGCACCTCCCATGATGGCTAGCAACAAAAAACACTCCACCTGCTCTTTCATCTTCCACACAGGAAAAAATAGGCGAACAAACCACAAGGAAAAGCAAAAAATACCCACAAAATGTGTGAACGTACCAAACCAAGTACTTCCATACCTTAGCTCCCACCCCATAATCTCACAAACATCTAAAAAGCAATAATTAAAAGAGCATGCACTAAACTCAATGTGCAAAAAACAACCAAGGAAGAAAGAAGAAATAAAATAGCCTATCTCCCTTCTTAATTTTATCCTTGACATGAAAACTAGTCATAATTGGATATGTTCTAAAGATTAAGTTGAAATGAGTCATAAGTATTCCAATTAATTCGAGCCATCACTCCTAAATTAGCAATCCCATCAGCCAATGAATTAGCCTCCTTGAACACGTGAGTAATTCTCACCTCATCAAAAGTATTAATGATAGAGATAGAATCATTAATCAAATGGGCTATAGACCATGATGACGGGTTACTCTTCAGAAGATACTTTATAATGTTAAGGGAATCCCCTTCAATCCATAGTTTAGAAACCTTGGAATCTTTAGCCAATAAAAGGCCAACCATATGTGTAATGTTGAGCACAAATTAGTAAGATAAAAAAAATGATGTACCATGATTGCTAATTTTAAGAAAAAAATTAATATCTAAGATACTATTTTGTATTATCTAGCAACTTATTCTACTTATGCAAAGCAAGTGGATATTAACAAAATTAAGAAGCAAAGTGAACATTGTTTAAAGCAAATGAAGTGTGTATGGGTGCATTGGCATTTGTGCTATAGTATGGTGAACTACATAAAGTGTATTGTGTTGTGACATGTGAAATGAAACTAGTAAATGTGTCATGCCCCAAGTATGCGATATAGGGTATTCAACTTGGGATAGGGGTGGGTGGACATCAAACATGATCCCCTATATGTACCCTTTGTTATTATATTTTGTATAAGCTAGCTAGTTGTGGAAATGAAGAAAAAAAATTATGTGTGGAAGTGTGTCTACTAAATGAAATGTGATGTTTTCCCTTGTGTAATTCTTGTTCTTATGTTAAATGTGTACCCCTATCATAGGGTTCCTCTATAGGATTGAGAGCCTACTAGTGTAAATAGGGGTTGAGAGACAAGAGGACCTCTAAGGAGAGCTATATGGTTTCCTTGGAAGTTTCCCTTAGTCTACTCCCCCGCACATTAGACTCACACTCATTGGTTCAGAGTATAAGCCTATTCCTTGATATTTATAACCCATGGGTAGAGGATGTAATTCTATGAGCCATAGTGATGGTGATCCCGATCCCACTTGCGAATAAAAATATTGGATACTTCAATGATATGGATTAATGAGCACCATGATATTTGATACATATATGTGGTTAGAGACCACCATGATACGACATACTATTATATTTTGTGGTTTGAGACCACCATTCCCCTCCTCCCCTTAGGTGGCTTAGACAAGCCACATGTAGTGGATGTAATGTGCAACTTTTTGTAAGTGTAATTTATTTCTATTTATATTTTATGCCAAAAATGTTAAACTTTTTTAAAAATTTCTTGGGCTAGTTAGCCATTTGAAATTTGAAATGGTCTCTTTTGCCTTAGAGACTTGTTTAGTTTTGGGTTTAATTAAATTGTTGCATTGATACTTCTTTTTGTTCTAGTTTTATTTTACATATTTTTTTATGAGACTTTTGTCGACTTCTGGGGTTAAAATCATGCATTGATGAATTTTATTTGAGGCATTCTTGCATGGTTGTAACTATTGGCATAATTTTTTAAATGTGACATTTGTAAACTTCCATATCTAGGAGGGGTTCTTGGTAGGATGTATAGGGGAGTAGATGTGCTTGGGAATTTTATTGTGAGGATGGGGGTTGCAAATGGAATCGGTATGGGATGGTCGTAATCCATTCCCCCTAATTTTGTGTGAATTACTTTGTATCTATATTTCGGATGCTAACCCCCTTACACAAAAAAAAGGTACATACAAGGAAAAGTATGGAAGTGTCCTTAGAGAAGGGGCCCTGAGACCATCTTTCCTTATGGTTATGGTATCTATGCATGTCCATCCTCATAAACCCCATTGTGTGAGACTTTTATTGTAAATTATGTGTAACTATTATGATGTATATTTAAAATTTGCAAATAAATGTTAATGTGGTATACATATTAACTATATGTGAAAGATTGTAACAAACAAAATGGAGCTAATATTCCTTGAGACATGATTGAAATTGGAAAAAAAAATTAACATCACGAGTGATGTTTGTGTTGCAAATGGATCATTAATGTGTATCCAAGGATGTTAATGTGTGTTGATAAAAAATTGTGTAATTTTATTGAAGTGATTACATGGTTAATAATTTATAGCTACAAGGATGATTGCTAAAATTTGTTGTAATGAGAATATAATGGATAAATGTCTATTATAATAAATATTAATCTCAATCTTGGATGTCTAATTCATGGAAGGGATGTCCTTACAAATGTACTTATGGTTGATTATTTTGATTCTTTCATCAAGAAGGTAAAGTAATTGGTAGTTTAATAGATTTATGTGTGTTGTTATATGGAGAATATATGTTATAGGAGGAAGTTTGATCTAAGGGGAGGGGGATGTGAGCCCCAACCCCATGTGTAACTATTGTGACTCCTTATTAAGCTCAATTATGTTAAATTACTGAATCATTTGATATCTTGACCAATATTGTTTAAATATGTTATATCATTGGAATCAATGGTAGATAAATTGGGTAAAACTTGAATTTTTATTCTCTTAAAACATTATGTTAAAATGAGTGTGTGTGATTGGGTAAGCTATATATATTTAGGTTCTGAAGGTATAGGAACCATCAATAGTTTTACCCAACTATGTGCTTAATGTTCTAATTGTTCAATGACCTAGTTTAAATTATTATTGTAGTAAATGGGCCTTATTAAATGTGAATTGGAAAACCTGTTGGGAATGTATGCGAGTTTATGCGATTTAGATTTTGTACAAGAATCATGAGAGGAGAAAATTTAAATTGATACGAGCAAAGGAATAATGTGTACCTAGTTTTAGTATAAATGATTTTCTAATGTGTTTTATATTTCTTGGAAAAGGGTAATAATTGGGAATGAACTAGGACCTTTGAAGATCATATAAACTTCAAAAGGATTATTGGTTGAACATTGTCGATGGTAAAATAGGACAATTCTAACCGACAACAAGTGTACGTAAGGTGAGTGTTACTTGATTTTGCTTCTAGCTCAATCAGGTAGAGTTGAGATTATGTTTGCAAATAAAAGATAAAAGATAAAAGGGGTATATTCAATTCTACTAAGTTATATTCATATGCGTAGAATAGAATATCAAATAGATTGCAGTTTATTATGCAAATACTTACAAGAAGAAATGAAATCATTTTTTTTTGCATAAATACTTTCTTTTATTGATAAATACAATTGTATGGTTTCACACACTAGCCGTGGAAATAACTATTTCAATACAAAATAGGAAATAAAATATACATTTGAAGATTTGAAGCAGTAAGAAAAGAAGCATATGGAAAGAGTAGGGATCCGTCATTACCTAAATAATGAACCCCAAGTTGCAAAGATGCATCCTTGTCTAGTCCCTCCTACTTGATTGCTCCAAAGGTTGTTTTCCTGTTGCTCCAAGAATTCCTGCATAAGATGAGAGTGGTTGTGTTAGAGCTCAAGACCTGTAATCTCTACATATGCCACATCAACAAATATATAGTCTATTCGCATAAGGCATTGAAATAGTTTGCGATATCACAGAGACCAAGAAAGTAGAGGATTGTCATCAACAAGTGTCATATACTGTGCTCCATTGTTTTATCTAACATGTTTGTTCACTGTGCATGTATAGGTGAAATTTTCATTGTTGGATCATTCTATTTGATATTATAGTATGTGGAGTAAAATGGGCTCCCACAGGGGTTGAGCCCAAGATGCTTTCTCTTGTATTTTGAGGGGTAAGAGTGTAAACTTATCAAGTTTTCCTACATTGAACAAGTACTCGTCACCCATGACAGTGAGTTGACTAAAGTCACTGTCATAAATGGTAAATACTTGTTCAATATGAGGAAAATAATAACCATATATAATAATCCATACATCATTTCAATGACAGGAAACATCAGAGAGCATCATACTATAGGTTGAACATCAAAAATATTGGCAGTCATGAAGAAATGTATGATAGTCTATGAAGATTATAACAACAATGAGAATTATGATCAAGTGAAGTTCATATATCCTTTTCTAGTTAATGTAAGGATAAATTTATGATAAACAAGAGCAAGTTATTAAAGGCAGTATCACCTTGCATAGCATGATCCTCTTGACCAATAGTATAGACCTATTGATGACAGTGCTAAAAAATGCAAAGTTTTAAATATCCAAGTGTCATGATATCAATGTATGATAGTAGCCTTCAAAATTTAAAGAGGGAAAAGTTGTAACATGTCAGGAGGAGGAATGTTAGTTAATGTATTGATCAAGTAGTTAACAAGGGGACTGTCATAATAGATCAACATAAGAATATCATCTATTTTTTGACAGAGAGATCTACTACAGTGAAGAACAATATATGAAAGTTAAGCAAAGATTGAGCAGTCATATGTTATCAGTGCTCAAAAGGAAAACTAGTACTTGAATGTATAAGAGAAATAGAGCTAAGGAGTATGCTATGAAAGAGGGATGGTAACCTATAGGTTGGAAAAGCACAAAGGAGTTTCAAGGAACTATGCAAGAATAGTAATTAATAGCCATTATGAGATCATAGAGGTAGTGTTACCAAATAGGGTTTCAAGTACATGAACACATTGAATGCAAAGAAGGGAAATGAACTGTATTTTTGCAAGAATTTGAAAGAATCATCCTGTGTACAAGAGACATTCATATCATAGAATCCAATGAGGGAAGCACACTTTTCAAGCCCAAAATGTTAAAAAGAAAGGAAAAAGGAGCTAGGGTTTCAAGACAACTCTTGATATCTTGTTACTTTGTGAAAGCCCAAAATAGTAAATGAAAGCATTTACCACAGAATGGGGTAAACTGTCTCAACCAGAAGAACAAATCCCTTGAGTCTCTTTGCAAAGAATTAGAATTTACAATAAGAGGAAGGCTATGCAAAGGTCGAATCAAGATATGTAAAAATATGTAGAGTTTCCTTTGTATTCTATGCAAAGTATGCAAAAGGATGGCCACGTCTTTTTTGTTTCAAAGAGTCAAAGCATCGTGAAAATGAAAATAAAATACAAAATAATGAAATCTGTGAGTATTCCCATGGAAATCATGGCTACATAGGGAGAGGCTCATATCATTTGTAGGGGCCAAATGTAGATATAAAGTTTTTGTCTTCATTTTTTTCAGAGGAAGATTCAAAAGCATCGAGTCAAAATGAGCATATAGGAAAAAATAAAGTGTCTTTTATTATTTTTCTAAAATTTCTTTCACAGAGAGCCATTTTCTTTCATAGAAGAGGGATTATACAACAATTAGTAAAGCAGCAAATGAAAATTCCATCGAAATAGAAACCCTAATAGTCCTATGTAAAGAAGATACATTTTTCCTTAATTCACTATCATATCATTTTTGCTACATCCAAAGCTCGAGTAGTATTTTATTTCATAGGTAATGATGGAAAAATGTATTGTTTACATAGACAGAGGCTTACCACGCACAAATCCTGCAAAGGAAAACTCCATAATCTCCATGAAATTTTTAATCTAACCCTTGGCGGCTCGAGCACATAACAAAAAGAGTGGAAAATGCAAATGAAGGTGAAATGTGTGTTGAGTTGTGGTTTTGGTGTTACGGTTTCTAAAGCCCTAAAGTTAGCTGACAAACAAAGGGTGGTTTTTTCCTTTGTTTTAAACTTTTTCAACATTGACTAATTCCCCATATTATGTATATGCTTTGTGTTTCCATTTTCATATTTTGCAAAGTCTAATAAAGTGTCACTTTTGCATGTCTTTCCACACATGGACAACTCAATTGTTTTTATTTTTACACCAATTTGAAATGTAAAACACTATTTAAGTGATATAATCTATAAATGACTTTATTTAATGTTGTCTATAGTGCAAAGATAAGAAGGCATTGATTTTTCAAGATTAAGTCAAAAGGGATGAATACAGTTTGGGGATTTATGTTTATGTCGAGCATATAGGGGAAGTTGGAGGAGGTTAACCAACATGTGGAGAGAATATAGAGGTGGTTTTGACTGAGTTTAAAGGCCTTGGAGAGCATCTAGGGGCAGTTTTAGGGGCTTTTATGATGGGTAAGGTCAAGGTTTAACCTTTTTTTCACTTTGGAGTCATTTTGGAGGGAGTTTGGGGGCTATCTTTTAGGATTTTTGGTTATACACGACCAAGAAGTTTCTAGTTCCTATTTTGGTGCAACTGATTGGAAAAGGATATAGTAACTTCAAACTTCATTTTTGAAGTTAGTTTTGATTATCATCTTTTGTCTACTTTGTTTTTTGAAGTTAGTTTTGATTATCATCTTTTGTCTACTTTGTGACTTTTGGAGTCCTCTGTAGAAAAAATACTATATTTTGTAACTCTTTGAACATGCATAACAGTTCATACCTTGAGGATCAATAGAGATAAGCAGTTTGATCTTCTCAAATTTCTATTTTACTGTATGCATTTGGATGATTTGATGCACTGACTTGTGAAATTTTCTCATTCCTAGTTTTTGTGTCTCATTAGTGGCATCTTTGAACAAAAAGTATATGTAGTTGCAAGTTGTAAGTTGTGTTACGTTTTAGGTGATTCAAGTTGTGAAAGTTTATTTGCTTCTAGGATTGTGCATTGTAGCCTCCTTACAAAGTATTGATGCAAAGGCATATCAATATTGAGTTGTGTATATCAAGCTTTTAGTTGATTAATTGTGTATACAAGTTGTTTGGAGGTTTTAGTTAATGTTTAGGTGCATCACCTTAAGTTTTCTAAATTTTTAGTTTATGTTTCCCTCTTACTCTTTCCCCTACAAATCATTAGAATAGTTTTAGGTCAATACCTTAAGAGCCAACTTTCTTTGGAGGTTATTTTCTACTTTAGGTGACCCACAACCTTAGAAAAGTTCCAATGTTTAACCAATAGGTTGAGTTCACTCAGCAAGGGTGCACTATTAGGAGACAACAGTGAGTTAACAAGGTAAGTTATATGCATTGATTATCAAGTCGCATAATGATATTTAATAATAAATGATTTTTCAAGGATCCATTAAATAGTGTATTTAAATAATTGAGTTAAGGTTAGAGTTTCATTATTGTTAAAGATGGATTCATATTCCTATCATACATCGAAGAAGGTGAAAAGAATACATATAGATATTGTAGTGTAGAAAATTGTATACCTTAACAATTTCACATTATGTTTTTCCCCCTAATTTATTGGACTTAATTAATCTTCTAATTTTACAAATTATGTATTCCAAAGCCTAATTTTTATTGTTTTATGAAGGATTACAAGCATTAAATAAATACAACCAATTATTATTTTTCTCCCGACTTAGTGTGTCCTAGAAAATTAGGCCAGGACCCATTCGCCCATGGGCGAATGGGTCCCCCTTCTTAGCTAGGACCCAAATTCAAATATGTTGGTGGAATTTTAACATCCAAAATTCAAATATGAAGTGTTTGCTTTTGGGATCTAGTTTTTGAGAAATTGGATAAACACCTCTAAATTCCTAGTTATTGCATCATTTGAGATCCATCTAGAAAGAGGTGAACACTAAGAGAATTCAAGATCAATTCAAGAGAAACATTATTAGAGTTTTATTACAACAATTCAAGATCCAAGCATCATTTCAAAGTGTATGTGAGTTTATGTGTTCATGTTATCATTTTTTTGTGAGGGATAACCCTTGTATGTCTCCAAAGCATTCAAGCAAGAAAGATCCAAATCCTTGAGGTGATGTGTATGACTTCGGTCCTTTAAGGAAGCCATTGAAGGGTGGTGAGTTGCAACATTTTTTGGTTTTATCATTCATTCCTATCATCAACATTGCCATTGTGAAAGTGGAAAAACTTACACGGGTTTTGACTGAGGCAAGCCCCTAAAATGACCCAACAAATTTCCTCTCTTTGTGAATGTGTAGATCTCAGGTTGAAGAGGATTGAAGAAGGCTTGAAGATCCATTTTTCATTGTTTCCATTATGTCCATAAACCTTGTCAAGCCACATAAACTCACTTACAAATTTATCAGATGGTATTCTGACACTTTTGCAGATGGAAAATAGAAGCTTAGATCCAACACCAGAGGACCCCAAAAGAACTTTAGGACACCCTATCAAAGACCCATTCACCCATAGGTGACTGAGTTCTTGTATTCATAGCCAAAACAATTTTTCTAGGTAGGTACATAGTCATCTACACCTTCCAGATCTATTGGAACTTAATTGTTTCAATTTTCCAAATGTCAAGATCTTGAAATTTATATATTAGGGCAATATAGTCTAATTAGGTTAAGCATTCAAAATCATTTCCAATTCATCCCCATACTCAATTAGATGTAGATCCAGGTCTAATTGGCTCACCTTCATGGTTGATAGTCAATATATTCACCTTGTTGATCTATATCCTATTGAAACTTGGAAAAATGTCAGCATTGCATCCTAGGTTCTTTACATTTAGGACCTAGGATCCCTTTTGCTATATTTCAGATATATTTTTATCCACTAACCTATTAAATTGAATATTATTGAAAGTGTGAGAAAATGACCACCATGATTTCTTGATCGATCATGTATTGATAAAATTACATATGAGATAAGTGTCAATAGGAAGAAGGGAGAACCATTCAAAACCTTGCCAATACTTCACTTAGTTAAAGTTTTTGAATGTGACCTTGTGTAAAAAAAGTGAGTCAAGATGTGGGTTAGCATTAAAGCTCAAGTGAATATTGTGTTGTGGTTTATTTATTTTGAATTTCTAAATGCGACTTTAGAACCTAGGAAATATTTTGAGGGGTAAGGATTAAGGGTCATGTATAATTGTGGTTATAGAATAATGCTTGTGAATTATGTTTAATTCATTGTGAAGTCATGTTATTAGGTTTTGTAAGTGGGGGGGTTTTTTATGGGAGTCTCAATTAGGTCTAAAATTCGGACTCACTCTTTATAAGGATTTTTAGAGGTCCTAAAAAGCTTATTTTAGGGTATAATCATGCTGTTTAAGTCCCTAGGGTAAGTACCAAGGGGTTGGGGGCTCATTTAAGGTCATATATTAGATAATATCTAATATTTGACCCCTCATAGTTATCCTTGAAGAGGGGTGTCAGAATTTTGGTCTTGGAGACAAGGTGGAGTGTTGAGTCTCCTAAACTCATTTATGATATAGGACTCAAAGGGGTGGTGTGTTCAAATTTCAACCACCTCCTCTTAATGGTGAGAGGACTTCCTTTTGGAGTGGAGCACACTCCAAACCCTCTCAACTCCCCAAAAATGTCACGCTCAAGTGTGAGCTTGTGGGGATTTTAGCTTGAGGGATCAATGAGAGAGTGACACTTATCACCCTCTCATTCAAAGGATTCAACTTGGAGATCTCTATTAATATTCCATTGGAAGAATGGAAAATTATTCTTTTTCATTTTTTTGGACTTGATTATTTTGGGAGAGAGTTGGTGGAGGAGTTCATTTTTTTAGGAGTTGTTCTTTTATTTCTTTTAATATGTTTGTTTGAGAGAAAATCTTGAGAGATTGGAGGAGAGAAAGGGTGTTGGATTAAAGAATGGAGTATCATGGAGGAGGCTACATCTCTACAATGATGTAGAAATATAAGTCCTCCTTCCTCTATTTTTCTTATAGTTGATGATGGGCTTAATTTATGGCTAGATTTCCTTCATTACTCTATGCATTTTATCATTTCAATCTACCAAAGTTTACAGACATTCCTAAGACATACATCTTTTATACCTTTTATGCACTTTTAACCAAACTTTAGTGTGTGGAAATGCAAATATGATATGATGGCATTCGTATGCATGAATGTATGAGTGTTCATGAAATTCAATATGATTCTATGCTTAATTTGTGATTGCTAATGATGTGTATGCCTTAGTATAACCTCTTGCAACTAGAATTGTAACCGCAACAACTAGATTTCCAGCCTGTAGCATAAGAACCACAAGTAGTTCCAGGGGAGAGGTCAAAATGGTTAAAGCACAAAAATTCCTCAGAAGAATGAATTCAACCATTGAATGGTCAACTATGAGTCAAAACAAGAACACTGAATAAGATGACTAGAAGGAGTATATTTTGATTAGGTTAACACATAACGTGACATTCTTCATGAAACACGTCTCTATCATGGCAGTTAAACCATTAGGGAATTTTTTTATTTTAAATTCTCTTTTAATTTTCAATTATGGTTTTTTGTTGCAAAGACCAGGTCCTCTCCCTATTCTTGAGGGAGAGTAGACCCTATATAGTGGGATTTGCTATGAGGAGAAAATCTAGTTACTAGTTATCTAATTATCTATTTTAGTTTTTGCTAGTTCTAGTTGATAATTGACAGCTATTAGTTTTCTGTTATTAGTTGAATAACAAACATGTATTGTTGAATAAGAAATCTTTAGCAGATTCTTGTTAGAGTTCAAATTTTTTATGCAATAAAGGAGTTAATTTAGTATCATGATTTTTTGATCAAGTAGTAAGTGTTGATTTCTATTATGGAAGTAGAAAATAAAGCAAGGGCCACTTAAGGTATTTCTATCCACTCTTTCTTTTTTGTTATTAGATTAGTTCATGCATTGTTGAATTAAAATAGTTTTCAGCTTCATGCATGAGGAATTCATGAATTTGTTGAATATGATTTTGTAGCTTAAATGTGTGTTTCATACTCCTAGAGTGATTAGTTGCAATTCAATCTTAGAAGTTAGTAGTCACAATCTTAAGTGATAAGTACCCATAGCACAAGTAACAACCTATGTTTATTTTCCTATTTTTCCAGTTAACTTTTCATTTCTTTTCCATCTTTTATCATTTTTTGTACATGTGTAAATCACCTATACTCATTGATATATAGGTTGTGTTATAATCCATGAATACACATATAGTTCTAGAACTGTCAAAATCTTATGAATTCCTGGTTGGTAATTAAATGAAGCCTCTCATAGAAGATGAACAATTTAGTTAGGAAGCCATCATATAAATTGTGTGTCTACTTGTAGTACCAAGTTAATCAAACAATAGAGAGGCCCTACAATTGATTTTGTTAGTAGTATGAAGGATTATTTGGGTGGAAAGGTTTTTGGAAATGGGTGTTCTTCAATGTTTCATTAGGTTTGTTATTTTTGTTGTGTTAATGAGTTTAAAAATGGTAAAGCTGTTTATAATGTTTAGCCTTCTATATTTGAGTTAAGTATTGAATTACAACCTTTATGTGTGGGTTTGAATTGGTTCTCTTGGCTCAGGGGATGGCTAGGGTCTTGTAATGGCCTAATGATGCCATGTTTGGTAGGGTAGATATATTTACTTCTCCTTTTGGCATTCATCTCTTATGGATATTTGAAATATATTTTTTGGAGTTCATTTCTTCTTGCTTTCATATTGAAGACTATGTATTAGTGTGAAGAGGAAAGATAAATGTATTTATCACCTTGTTTAAAAAGGGAATATGAAAAATATTTTATATTAGTAGTTAGTTTTTGAAAAAGAATGACGAACTAGGTTCTTGTTAATAAAAGATAACAACATAAACTGATGAATAAGTGAGGCATGCACTTTTATTTAACTATTTTTTCTTATGAACACATAAGGATTAATTAATATTCTTTGTATTTGTAATAATTCATATTCTCCTCAACTCTCTCTCATATTCAAATGGTGTGAGAAGGATTTTGGGTTAAGAAAGAAAGTATATATATTTGGAAAAACGATAGTGTTAGCATTATATCATGACATTTCATAAATCTAAGATTAAACTAAAATATAAGCATACTATAAAATTTCCAATAGTGGCATGGTGCGATGGTTAAGTTGTGTTGTTATTCTTGTCATCAAGATTCAAATCCCATTGGGGTGTTATTATTAAGAATTTATATTGGGGATGAGGTTCTCCATTTGTGACCTCACCAGTTCATAGCTTTGAATCAGAAGTGTTTACCCCTCTTAATAAAACAAGTATACTATCAATCACTTATATATAAATATATACATATTTGTATAATTATAATAATATACTCAAATATATATAACTTGGGTGGAATACATTATAAGTATATAATCTTGTTCCTTTTAGTTTTACTTGTGTTATGCCCATAATATAATCAATAAAAAAATGTGTTTATTTATATAATCTATGTTAATAAAACACATATATGAAATTTAAATAAAATAAATTTTATATGTTCAAATGAATTAATATAAATTTTATATTGAAAAAAAAAGATATTATACATATACTTCAGATTCATATTTTATAATATATATATAAATTAAATTATATAGAGATGGTAATGTTAATTCTCAAATTAAAAAAAAATATTACAAATTTTGTTGTTAAAGATAAATAGTTAAGATTTGAATTTCAAATTTAAAACAAAATAAAAATAAAATAAAAACAATAAATAAATAAATAATGAATAAGAGTTGTTATTGTGGGGACATGGTCCCTCAAGGGGCTACGACCACCATCGTAGGTTGCAACCTCCCATAAAGGGGTGCAACAAGGGGTGAAACCCTCCCCTCTTTTCAAAAAAAAAAAATATTATAAATAAAACAAATAAAAATCTCCCTCCATTTTAAATGAAAATGTATGATATACAATGTGAGAAATAAAATGAAAAAAATAGAGGAATGTAACATTTTATGCCTCTCTTCCAATCAAGTGCAAATAAATAAAATAATGTATAAATTTATATTTTTATGAGTACAAACAAAAGGAATCAAATTATTGCGGAGTTGCATGCAAGTCTGCAACCTGCAACTTGTGTGGGTGAATATCTGAAAGTAAAATGAACAATATAATTTATTTGTAACCGAATAACATATTAGTTTCAATCTGAAAACACAAGAAAAATAAACATGTAGTCAAATAAAAAGAATATGGCACTTAGAAAAACATGCAACAAAGAAAATAATTTTCATCAAAAACAAATATCACAACTTCTTGCATGTTTTTTTCTTCTTCTTCTCCATTGTTCTCCTCTTCAATCCTTCAACAAAATAAAAGAAAAAAAATGCATAAATGAAAAGGAAAGAAAACACTTAATAAGTCATCCTTATGATTTAGGGCTTCAACTTGTTGCCCTAAGATGTAAGGGTGGAGATTGTAAGGCCCACCTCTATGTTACATCCAATATGTGGACTATTTTAAGTTTAATTATTGATTATTCCCGATGATACCATTGATGATAGGAGATTTAGACATTTGTGTTCATGTGATGATTTGATTATGAATATGCTACATCTAGTACTTGGATTATTTTGAGTTGGTTATTGTCTATCCCTATTGATACCATTGATGACAGGATATTTAAACATTTAACTTCATATGATTATTTGATTTTGATTATGCGACATGCTAGCTGACTATGATGATTGATCTAATTTTATGTTGGTTTTTGTGTTTGTTTAATTTGAATTTGAAAACTTAATGATGAATGAATGAAACAAGTGGTGTGAACCAATCATGCTGCAATTAGATGAGTATGAAAATTAAAGTTAATCAAATGGGATAAGATAGGTGACTAATGATTTTTCAATTATGTTATAGGATCTTTATGCTATACAAATTATGAAACTTGTGTGAATGCAATTGTGATTCAAATGGTTTGATTATTATATGAATATGATGCACTTGGATGGATTAACGTGTGCATCGAGTGTGCAGGTGCATTTTCCATGGCCAATGGAAATTGGAGGCAACCATGAGTAATTTAACCAGTGAAACCGAGCTAGAGTCCATATGGAGGGACTATAGTTCCATTATTTCATGTATTTTATTCGTGATGTTATTTGTGAATGTTTGTAAATTGATTTTGATTGCCATGTCAATCCATCTAGGAGATGAGTTGTCCATCCAAGTGGACAAACTCGGATTTGAACTTTTAGACACTTTTTGGGGATTAAAAAGTGATATTTTTTAAAGTGTTTTATGGGTTTGAGGTCCCTAGGGCAGGTACCTATGGGTTAGGTACCTTTTTAGCTCAAAATCTTGGGTCAATCTCAAGATTAGACACTCTTTTTGAGGCTTTTAAGAGATTTGACGAAATTAAGGTTTTGGGAAGTGGGATGGGGACTACTATTTTCCATTCCAACTTCTCCAAGTTGCCTTGGAAGGCTCCCAAGATCTCACACATGTGTGAGCACACATGAGTGAGTGTGCTTGGGAGAGTGAATGGGAGGTTGACAAATGTCAACTCCCTATTCAAAGGAATTCAAACTTGATTTCCTATAAAACAAACTCAAAACAAGGGTTATGGGATTCTTTTTGCATCCTTGATTTTGGTTGAATTTTGGGGGTTGAGGAGTTTGAAGAAAAAACTTGGAAGAAGAGGAGTTGTGTGGATCTTCAACCCATCCTTCCCCAAGCTTGGTTTTGAGGTATATTCACCACTCTTTTTGTTTCTCTATGTTTTTATTTGAAAGATTACATGTGTATGTAAAAATGTGCTTGGTATTTTATCTCTTGTGTTTTGCGTGTATGCTTATTTCAAAATGCTTTTGGTTCTTGTTTTCTTGTATTGTTGAATGTGGTTTGTGTGATGGGAAAAGGGTTGTATAGGGATAGGCTCACCCAAAATATGGGAAGAGCATCCCTTGTTGGGGATGGTATGCAGTAGGAACCTCCATGAGGAAGTTTAATCCCTCCTTAAAAGGAGAGGCTCAAAAAGGGGACGAGTACCCATATGTAATTGTGAAATGGTAGAAATGGTTTTGGTGGTAGGGGTTTTGGAGAAAGAGAAGATATTAAAGAAGGGTTGCATTCTAAATGATGGGAGTATGATATTGACTTGTTCTTATTGCTATTATTATAAATCCCCATATGGAGTGTGTAGTCCACCCTCCATCCCCCACTTTGGATTCTTGATGGAATCCTAAAGTTATGTGAAAATCCCTTTGGTGGGTGTGAAAATAATCTTATGTGTATCATGTGTGTGTAAATATTGTTTTGTTTGGGTTTGTTTGTACCCGGTTCCCTCATTTTGCCTCCTAGCTTGGGGGTGGTTGGTTTTCCAACCAAAGGTTGGGAGGTGAGCACTACCTTGGCTATGGAAGAAAATATTGTGTTGCTTGTGTAGGTGGGAGAGACTTGTGTAGTTTTTGCAGATTTGGGAAGACCAATGTTACATTGTAAACTAGGGAAGATAATACTCTTACTATGAGAAAAATGTGTTGAGATCATTTTTGTACAAATGAACCCCTCCTTGCTAGTTATGTGTAAGCATTGAAAAGTGTATGTATAGCTCTTGTATGTTGCAAATAAAAATTGCATTCATTGTGATATTGTGGCAAATAAAATAAGGTAATAAAAGCTTTTGGAGTAGTCATTTAGCTTAGTGAAATGTATTCTTGTTTAATACCTCTACTTGTATTGAAAGATAAATACCATAAATAAATATATTGTTGTTGTTGTTATTTGTCACAATAAGAGTATGGCTTGTTCAAAGTATGGAAAAATGAGGAATAGATAAAGCTGATGTATTTCTATATTTAAAATAAAAAAAGAAAAAGAAAAGAAATCCTGTTGTTATGGATCTATCTTGTTGCATGGCAAGAAATGTAAGAAAATGGATGTATGGGCGTATGTATGGACGTATAAACTTTTGTTTATTATTTTTAAACCTCTGTACTATTAGAAAGAAATTTTACTTTCATATATATTTCTTGAGAAGGATTCTATCATCTTTTTTTTTTAAATATAGTAACTAGTGATAATATACTTACCTTCTTATTTGTCGTAGAATCATCTATATGTACTCATAGTTTGGACAAAGGCATTACTAGTATTTATCAGAGTTATGCATCCTTATGTAAAGTAGCTTATCTACCATGGTTATGTAAGACTAACTTCCTCTGAACAAGATGATCTGTAAATCTGCATAAATGGAATAAATAGTATGGGCCTCTCTCAAGCTAGACCAGGCCAGTATGCAAATTAAATATCAAACGCAAATAACTACCCTTGACTGTACTAATCTATTTTTAATCTCTCAATTTATATCTTCAGCTAGTTATAGACTGTCCATGATTCATTACCCAGATAACACCAAAAAGAAAAAGAAAAAAGAGAAACAAAGATAGCTATAATAAAAATTTCGTGGCTATGTAATAGATGGGTTATGTTTGATCAACCATATTTTCGTATATAGGATTTATTGAGGAAACACTCTGTTTTAAATCAAAAGTATATCATCAACTCATCTTAAAAATAGTCATAAACATATGACTATAAGAATTTTGTATTTCATGGTGTGACTATAGAAGCGGAATAAACTTAGTTTTGTATGTAAAATAGTTACAGGTATTGGAGTTACTAAGTTGCAAATGTATACAAACAATGTAGAGGCATGTCTATATGTTTTTGGCTCAGTCATTCACAGACATAAAATGTTGAACTGATCACTGTATAGATCGTTAGGTAGAAGAAATAAATATAGAAAAGAGGTGACCGAGCAATCGTTTGCATAATAGTATAAAATTCATTGGCATATTGGAGACCTGTTGGGTCTCTCTCTTTGGTCTCCCACAGTAGATGTTGCCCCATCATTCCACTCTCTTTGTTGGCAGTCGACTCCACCTAGCTCAGAGAGCCACGGTAACACCTTCTTGCCCTCGAATATCCAACCTCATTGTGATATGAATGTAGGAAATTGTTTGGAGGTCGTGCGGGTAGGATGAAAAGTGAGCATTGTTATATAACTATTTCACAGCTACAAAATGTTTGTGGGGTATGGATGGTTTAAGGGTGTTTCACAGTCAGTAGGCGTGAGTCTTTACTGATAGTGGACAGTAGGGTCCATGGTACTTAGGCAACCTTTCTTCTAAATGCAGGGGACAAGCTTAGCTTCTCCTCTAATAGGTTAAACTAGCATGAGAAGATATAAATCGTACCAATCCCACCCCTTGATGTTGGATCAAAGTCTCTACTCGCAACCTGTCACCTCCCTTATCATCTGAGAAGTTACAGATTATTTTAAAGAAAGAAAAAAAAACTTGCAGGGCCTAACAACATTACCATTGAAGTCGTGCCAATTTTCATTGGAGGTTTTCCTTCGTCTCCGTTCCGATCCTCCTTGCTCACGCCATTTCTTTTTCTTGTCCACAGTCCGGGTAGTACCACTCTAAGCATTGGGATAGCTGTACACGGAGTGACAATGTATATCGTGTCCTTAGAGAAACCATATTCTGTCTAATTCACGGTAAAAGAAAATATGTACACATATATTTATGGAAATAAAAAAATAAGTTGCGTGAGTGAGTCAAATCTTCTATCTCACCCAATGACCATCGCATAAATTTGTCATGCCACCTATCTTGAAAGTAGGCCATATAAAATTTGAGAACCTAACCCTGAAGTCTGTGCAAAGAGGCAGTTGGTGTATGGCCATGAATATTATCTTCTGGACACCTCACGTAGTTAATATTGCAAATCACGGATATCCCAGTACGTCTTAGGAGAGAGCTAAAAAGAACTTGGGTTTAGTTGACTGAATGCTAAAAGTGAAATGAGTAGGATGCGAGCTTGGATGTTCGTATGCACAACTCATAATTAAAATGTGGTTTCGTTATTGCTATGGTCAATAATGAGTGATTAACAATTAATGGTGTCATACGATTTAAATAAATAAAGAAGAAAACAACTACCAACTAATCATATATGTGCAACCCCTCTGTTTGTGCGTGGCAATAAAAGCAAAATTTTCATCTAACCCCCACTTCGTGAGAAGACACTAGCATCTAAAAAGTTATCATAGTAATACCTAGATTGTAATACTCATATAAAAGAAAAGAGAATATAAAAGAGTCTATTAATTTAACTAAGAATATATGTAAGGAAAAAGAAAGGGGATCCACGTAATATTAGGGAATCTTTAAAAAAAGATAAATTCTCCTTATTGATTTTCCTCCTTCCTTCCCTAAAGAATAAATAATAAAATGTAAATATAAAAGATTTAATATATATTTATTTCTATATAATTTTATGAATTTGAAATTTTACTTCTTAGAATAAATAAAATTTATATATTTATTTATTTAATAGGGGCAAGTAAATAGTTGAATTAGAAATAATAAATAAATAAAACAAAGGAGGGGAAGTTATTAATATCATAAAATGGGGAAGTATTAATATTAATGTTAGTAATGGATAAAATGAGCATAGTGATAATGATCACATTTAGAATAATACAAGCTAAGTCCTATCAAGTGAACAATTTTACCGATAATATTATAAAGAATGTTTATAAAGGGAATTGTAAATAATCTTTAACCACACGTAGTTTAATTGGGTAGTTTTAGTGTCGGCTTAGGAGAAATCACTAAAGAATTGATAGTGATTAAATCTTTACCAAGGCGTTGCAATTATAAGATCATATTAGATGAGAATTATACCAATCCTAGTAGGGAGGCAGTGGAATGATTGGACTAACCCTTCCTCAATCAAGTAATCGCATCAATACCAACCCTAAATCTGAAGGAGAGATTTGATTAAAAGATGAATATTGGTAGCAATCTCGTTATCACCCCAATTTGTATCCCTAATGTCCTACCCTATGAGAACAATTATGGTATCCCCATGAAATGTAGATGTTAGAGCCAACCCTTTCATTTGGTCTAGGATGCGCAAGATGGACTCCACACACCTATCTACGTTTACTCCACCCCGCTCTAGGGTGACGTGTCGAGGTGATGTTGCTTAAGAAACATCTCTCAATGTGTATTTTAGACAACCATGCGTATGCATGGCTGGTCATTACTAATTACTTTACAACATTTTCACAAAAAAAAATGTTAGTCATGTTATTGCCCTATGGTTAATTTTTGGGCATTACAGAGATTCAATCTCATCCAATGGATGAGAATGAATGCTCATTTCATTTACTTTTTTTGAGTTATCATAAAACCTTATTTAAATTAACTCAATGATGATTAAAGTTTTATTGGAATTTATTAATTAAATTTTACATTACCACATTATTTAAACTTTATAATTAACAAGTGGAGATTTAAAATCTTATTAAATAAGAAATGAGTTGTTTTAAAATTATTTTAAGTCCAACTTAAATCAATGATATTTTATGCATAGATAAATTACAAAGGTTTAAATAATTATATAATGGTTATTTTTTAAAATGCTTATGTTGGAACATTTTATTGGGTTTAGATGTGTTCCCACCTCGACAAGTGTTAACAATGTAACTAAACAAATTGTTATTTCCAAATAAAAATAAAAATTTTCATTAAATTTATCCATAATAACAATGGGCATAAATTGGGAAACTGGACCAATCACCGCGTTGTGGCTGAAGCAACTTACATCAACATCAAAGCAGCCTTTGAGAGGGGTGTTATAAGGGTATGGATTGAGGTGACTCACTTAACATAGTGAGGTGTTTGCAAGGTATCCAGAAGCCAAGTTGGATGATTGAGTCTTTCATCAATGATTCCATAATGATGTTGAGGTCATTCGAAGAGGTACGAATATCTCATACCTTTAGGGAAGGAATTTCCTTGGTAGATTTTTTTGCCAATGAAGTTGTTAGTTTAATGAGTTTCAAGACGTGGGAAGAGTACTCTCCTCTTCTCGAGAGGGCTAGGTTTTTATTACGAAAAGAAAGCTAGGAATGAGTATTGTGTGGGGGGTGATTAGATATTAATCATATCCCTCCTCTTCACACATTTTATGGGAATTATTCTTTTCATTTTTGAGGCTTTTTGTATATATGTTTACCATTGCAATTTTTGGCTTATCGTGTTTATTTTGGGAAATTCAGTCATGGGTGAAGATAGGACCATACCAAAACCAATTTTCTGTGATAAATAGAAGAACAAGTTGAAGGTTTGGAGGATTATAGAGAATGGGAACATCACACATTTTATGGAAAGGCTTCATGTTTTTGACCATGAAGCCTTTGGTCAGTTTGTTCGTAGCTGGCACAACAGATGTCTTAAGGTGAATGGGGTGAAATTCCACATTAATGAAGATTTTATAGCCTTTATTATGGGATTGCCGACTGAGGGGCACAAGTTTTATAAGGAAAGAAAGGGCAATGAAGATGCGATGGACCATTTTTCAAGGGTAATGAAAAGGATGATCTGGTTAAACTTTTGTCTTGGTGGTATGATAGACTTTCCCTTAAGCACATATGGACAGATGTGGCTGAAGTTTTGATGAGGTATCTCACCCTTGATGGCTAGTTTTTTACAATTTTAGGGTATCATTTTACCCTTCTTAATCATTTTAGACACAACCTGCATGTTTCTTTCCTATTTTTTTCCTTACATCCCTAGAGGTTTCAATTTTTTCCCATCTAAAAAACCACTGGACACCAGTGCTTCATGAAGGATTCATCTTACTCATCATGAAGCATGTTAGGGCTAACATCCCAACCAAGGCTTTAAAGGGTAAGGACAAGGCCGTTTCATCTGACTCTCCTTTTGGGTCGAACATAGAGGGAGCTAGGGATGAGGATTATAAGGTGGATGATATAGTCAAGGTATCCTCCTCTCCTTTTGAATCTCCTAGTAAGAAACAAAAGAGGGGGGCTTCGATGAAGAAGGTTCTAGTTAAAAATTTGAAAGTCCAGGGGTTGAACTTAGAAGGGTCCAAGTCTAATAATAAAGACAAGGTGCAGTTGAGAGGCCGGAAATGAAGGTTGGCATGCAACAAGAAATACAAGGTGCAAAGGTCAAAGCATGGTGGGTCTGAGAAGAGAGAGGAGGAGGGTTCCCATTTGCATCAGGTGGAGGACCAAGTTGTCATTGATAAATTTTCTTCATTAGATGTGGAAGACTCTCCAACTAAGCAACTTTCTCAATAGGATATTCTGGCTAGTAAAGGAAGTGACGGTGTTGTGGATAAGGTGGTTAAGGAACCAGGCCTTGATAATTCTAAATATGCGACCAATGTCCATCCTCTCTCAAAGGATTTTCATATTTGGATGAGGATAATACCTCAATGCTCGAGTTGCTGGATATGGCTAGAAATGGGGCCACTTACAATTTCAAACTATCCAAGTGGATGTTGAAAGAATTCAATAAGGTGAATATTAAGATTAGGAGTCTAAAGGAGAATGCTAATCATCCTAAAGGTGTTACCTTAGACTTGATTTTTGAAAGAATGGTTGATTTGGAAAGCTCTTTTTTAGATTTTAAATCTCAATGTGAAAGCCACATTCAAGAAATGGATGCTCAAATTAAGGAGATTAATGATGACATCAAGAAGCTGATGTAGATTAGCTACATGTACATAAAAAATAGTATGGATTCCCAAAGAGTGTTAATGGATAAATTGAGCCAACTTAGGGAGGATCAAATTTACTATACTGAATTGCATGAGAAAGATCTAGCCACCAAGGAAAAGGGAAAAAAGGTTGCGAAGGATGAGTTTAAGGGACCAAGTTCAAGGACCAAGGGCAGTTTGAGGAATACTTTTGAAGAAGAAAAAAAGGAATTATTGGATATGGTTAATTTGCGCTATAACCAAGAGCTCAAGATGGCTAACACCTTGAAAAATATGAAATAGGTCATGTGCGTCTTGTTTTTTTTCTATATGTTGGGCTGTTGTGTTTTGGCTATTGGTAGATTGTTGATTTAATTGCTATATTTTTCATATCAGCAACGTTTTTTTGTGTCTCGATGTAAAGGGTTTCGATTCCCTTCAAAACATATTTTTCCCTATTAATCAAATTAATAGGCATAAATATCAAATTTATAAATATGGATTGAAATGTGATATAGTTTATTTATGAGTGTAAATTGTTATTTATAATTGAGTTTATCCAATCTAATGTAAACTTAGATAAATTTCATTAATTGAATCATTTAATTTTTTGTATATAAAATATTTTATAATGGTTTACTTGGATTAAGTAATTATCCTCGGTCATACTCTTAGCCAATCAAAAATATCCATGATTCGATTTGGATTAATTGGCTAGTGACTATTAAACCATATGATTAATGAAAATCCTTCATAACAATTATTGTAAAATAATATTATTTTATAAGGCATATGGAAACTATTTGGTATTCAGTCCAAATATTGAATATATTAATTAATTTAGATTAAAATGGTTAAGTATATTAATTTTTAAAATAGTCACGACTAATTAATTAGTGAAGTAACAAAATCTTAATGACAATTAATAAGGTGGATAAATTAAAAGTTATGACAAGATAGTTCGATGAAATAATTAAAAGGTTATCATTATTGAGATTTTTAATCTTAATCCACGTGAATATCGAAATAATTATGTTAGGAAACTACTCTATGATTAAATCAATTTAACCATGCTAAGATAACTATGGAATCTTAGGAAACACAAAGACAAAGATTCAAGTTACATAATAAATTTATTAGTGGTAACTTTGTTGATAACACTATCTCCTCAAGGCATTTATAAGAATTTAAATCCAAACATCTTTAGAACATGATTATAGGAGTTGGTCAACCAAAACCTATAGCTAGTTAAACTATGGGTTGTTCCTCATTCAATATAATATTGTCAACTAATGCTAGAAGTTGCATGGTACAAGGGTAGCATGACGTGTATGTGATAGGTTCTGAACCTATGTTATTTTTAAAAAAAATGAGATGTTTGTGTTAGAATCACATAAAAACTTGTGCATGACACATATCCCTAGTTTGTCATGGAACCTACTTTCAGTAAGCTGAGTGATGTGGGTGTAAAGGTTTTTTTCTCAAGTAGTGGATGCAAGATGACTAGAGGTTATATGGTACTTTCTAAGGGTGTTCGAATTGGCACCTTGTATAAGTTTGATGCATGCATAGTTAAGTACAATAGCACTTCTATGGAGTTCAAGAAGAGGGGTCTAGATTCTTTAACATTACCATTAGATCGAGCAAAGAAGAAATCTATGGTTTCTACATCTGATGGTCATGCTTTCTAGGTACCTAAGGGTGCCAATGCTCTAGATATGAAGCTCCCAATAGAGAAGAAAATGTTATGGCACCAAAGACTTGGCCATATTGGTGAGAAGGGTCTTAGAGCCCTAAAAAAAAGAGCTTTTCTGAAGCCTTGATGAAAATAATCTTGAGTTTGATTTTTGTGAACATTGTATATATGTAAAACAACATCATGTTTCTTTTTATTCTAGTTCTCATAAGTCTTTTGGGTTATTGAATTATATTCATGTAGATGTGTTTGGTCCTATTAATGTTCCTTCGTTGTCTAGGTCTATGTATTTTGTCTCATTCATAGATGATTATAGTAGAAGGGTATTTATATATTTCCTCAGAAGTAAGTCTGACGTTGTTAGTTGATTTAAGGATTTCAAAACCTTGGTTGAAAATAAAATTGGTAGAAAAATTAAGTGTTTGAGGATGGATAAAGGTGATGAGTTTTGTTTGTAAAAATTTGATAGGTTCTATAAGGACCATGGGATTGAGAGACACAAGACAACTCCATAAACCCCATAGAAAAATGGATTTGCGAAGATGATGAACATTACGCTGATGGAGAGGGCTACGAGTATGCTGAGTGGTGCTGTCCTTGAATAAAATTTATGGGATAAAGTTGTAGCTACTGTATGCTATTTAATTAATAGATCTCCTACTTCAGTGATTGTTGAAAATACACCAATGGAGGTGTGGTATGGTAAGAATCCCTTGATGATACATCTTAGAGTCTTTGGTTGTGAGGCATATGCTCATGTGCCTAGTGAGAAAAAATAAAAATTGGAGAACAAGGTGGTTAAGTCTATCTTCATAGTAGAAGTGTGATCTTCCAAGAGTTGAAACCTTTCTTTATTGATTTGTAGCTAGAGACAAAAGAGAAATAGAAGAAGGAGGTAGTTTAGATCCCACCTACTCTAAAGAAAGATGAACTACACACTTTTGTTGGACCTGATGATGAGGAGAGAGCAAGTAGCTCTGAAAGCTTTGAAGAAGAGCAAGAACCTCAACCTCAACAATTGAGGAGGTCTACGCATGTTAGGCAGAAACTGAAAAGATTTGGATATTCTATGTTGGATTCCAATTGTATATTTGCTTTGATTGCTAACATTGATGAGCCTAAGACTATTAGAGAGGCTATGGGTATGCATGATGCAAATTCTTAGATGGAAGCCATGAATGAAGATATGGTTGCATTGAAGAAGAATGTTACATGGGATTTGGTACCTTTTCTTGAAGGATAGAAACCCATTGGATGTAAATGATGTTCAAGAAGAAAATTGGTCTAGATGAAAGTGTTGAGAAGCATAAGGCATATTTGTTTGTGAAGGGGTATTCTCATGTGGAGGGAATTGATTATGGTGAGATATTCTCTCCTATAGCGAAGTTGACATCTATTAGGTTCATACTATCACTTGCAGATACTTATGATCTGGAAGTGGAACAAACAGATGTGAAGATAACATTCCTTCATGGTGATTTGGAGGAAGAAATTTATATGTCACATCCAAATCATTTCATCGAGAAAGGTAAAGAGAACCTAGTATTCAAGTTGAAGAAATCTCTGTATAGTTTGAAGCAATTTCCTAGAATGTGATACTAAAATTTTGACACCTATGTGTTATCTTTGGGATTGCTAAGATCCAAATCTGATCATCATGTCTATTACAAGATTGATAATGGCTGCATTCTCATGATAGTCCTATATGTGTTTGATATTTTATTTATTAGGAATGGTAAGGGTATGATTTTAGATTTGAATTCTCAATTGCTAGCACAATTCAAGATGAAGGATCTAGGTGCAACGAGGTATATTATAGGGATGGAGATTAGAAGAGATAGAGCTAATTTTATCTTACCTAGAGTATGTATGTGAACTCTATGTTGGAGAGATTCAAAATGACAACTTGCAAACAAATGGTCTTTCCAATTGTACAGGGGATGAAGCTTTTAATGGAGGATTTTCCAAAATATCCTATTGAGATGGACATGACTAGAGTACCATATATGAGTTTCATTGGTAGCTTGATGTATGTTATGGTATATATGAGGCCAAACGTTTCCAAAAAAGTGGGATTCCTTAGTCGGTTATGGCTAATCCTAGATGGGTGTATTGGGATGCAGTGAAGAGAGTGTTCAAATTTTTGTGAGGTACTTCTAAGTATTCCTTATGTTTTCATGGTTATCCTACTGGATCTCAGCACTCAGTGAGCATTCATGGACATGTGGGTTCTTATTGGGCATGTGACAATGATAGAAAACATCCACCGATGGATATATTTTCATAATGCTTGGTGGTGTTATAAGTTGGATGAGTAAGCACCAGGCTGTAGTCACTTTATCCACTACATAAGCAAAGTGCATAACATCTACTCATGCTTATGAAGAATCCATTTGGCTTAAGAGGTGTTATGATATTAGTCTTGATGTGGGATAAATTACTATCTACTATGATAGCCAAAGCATTATTTTTTTAGCGAAGAATCATACTTTCCATGCCAGGACAAAGCACGTTGATGTGTAGTTTCACTTTGTTCATGATATGGTGGAAGATGGAAAGGTGAAGTTGGAAAAGGTTGATACTTTGGTAAATTTTGTAGATGCATTGACAAAGCCAGTGAATGCAGAGAAGTTTAGATGGTCTGTCAGGTCTATGGGCCTTGTGGCCTAAGAAATTATACAATGACTCCTATAAGATCTTTGACAAGGGGGAGAATGTTGGGATTAAGGTGTCTCAACCTTAGAGAGTCCCAAGATATTTAATTAATTATTTGTCCCTTTGATGGATATTATATTAATTAAATCCTAAGTGATATGTTTTTAAGTTGATATAACACTTTGTGGGACCCAATAGTGAGTTGGCTTCCTACATGTGTGGAGGGGAGAAAAAAATTATGCCACTTTTCACTTGGGTGCTCAATTGGGAAGAGGAGTTTGTGAAAACCTCTCAAAGGTGCACCATAGTGACATGTTTCATTGATTTTGGAGTTCACTCGGTGGGATTTTGGAAGGCTACTAAAATAATACTATGGCAACCACTCAGAGTGACTAGAAGTAAAAGAGAGTTCAAAATTGGTAGTTGGATATATTTTCTCTAGTGGGATGCCATGCATGTCAAGGTGAATTAATATTTGTATTAAATTTGGAGTTGGACACCTTGCATGTTTTTGCATGTTGTTGCATGCTAGTGCATGTCATTGCATGATTGGGAAGTTGCTTTATTGGTTAGTTTGGACTTGTGTATGTTCTTCATATTAGTTTGCATGCATGCAGAGACTATGGAGATGACACATGGCCTTCCTGGGCTCCCATGTTAGAGGTTTATAAATATGATAAATGTTTATGTATTTTGAGAGATGTTTTTTTGTATTTTCTAAGAATTTTTTATGTTGTTAGAATTACTCCAGATTTGTATCATAATGTAAAGATGCTTGCAAGGGTATAGAATTTTGTTATTGTATTGTAACCACTTTGTTACTAATAATACAATTGATCTATACTTTGGTGTGTGGGTTTTTTCCCAAAAGGGTTTTGTTACATTTTTTTCGCCTCAGCTCAAATGGAGGAGCTGGATGATTGTTTTTCAACTTTAAGTGGAGTTGCAGAGTGCCATTCAGATGTTGCAGATTTTAAAAGAAATACAGAATTGAGTACATGAGCAAAATAGCATTTCAGATGCTTTTATTCATTTCGTAAAGAACTCATATTTTTACAAGGCTTCATTTGATTTCACAATCAAAATGATATTACAACATTGCATGAAAATGCATTTTTCTTTTCAATTGAAAAGTAGAATTGAAATCAAAGATCCACACAAGACATGGATATAACTGTGACAACACATTTCTAATAGCACATTGCACTACTTAAGGTACAGAAAGGGAAACACATAAGTAACAGCATAATCATCATTGCCTGATTATCAACGCTTGATGTTGAATGGTGCACCTCATCATCTCGAGCTTCATCGAACTGTAAGAGGAAAAGAGGTGTGTCAGTGGCTCCGACTATGATGTAACTTATATGATGCACCTACGTACAACATACTATTAGCAATGCATTGAAACAATCAATCAAGTGCAGTATGAAATAAGTAAGCTGAAGGAGAAATAGCAACATCATAATCATCGTGTTTTTATGCTAACATTGTTTGTTTCCTTGTGCAGGTATAGGTAGAGTCATGAAGCTGAACATTATTCGAAGACCAAGCATGTGGAGTAAAATGGGCTCCCACAAGGGTAGAGCTTGACATGCTGCCCTATTCATTAAATGGGTTGATTTTAAAAGATATTTCATCGTATACATCGAATGAAATGAAATACAACTAAAGGTAAAATAGAGTTATCCATCAAGTAATGAAACCAACTGTGCTTTCATAACGATCATGCTTTCTTTCTGAAGGCTACAGGTGAACAGTGAGTTTAGTTCACTTAAGGAATTTAGCTGAGTACATTTATATCAGAAATTGCTGAATATCTTCATTTTTTGTGCTCATTGTAATCATATGTCATGTGAGTTTCAATTCATCATTTCTCTTTCAGATAGTGAACAGGCATACATTATGCCTTAATGTTTTGTTCTAATTTCATCGTCAAAGAGAACAGATTTTAAGAGCAGTTTGTACAATGAGATATAAAAATGCATGAAGAGTACCATGTTGCTTAAGAATACAAAGGACATACAGTGTATTCAAATGACAAATGATAGCCACTTCTGGTTTAACAGTTTTCTTCCAGAATGGTGCTTCTGAAGCTTTAGTTTTGCATAGAAATTGGTGGTTATTCACAAAGAAAGAGTTGTGAGAGCAACAGTTTATTTCCAGAAAAGTTCTAAGTTGTTAGTCATGCATATGAACTAGTAGATAGAGGTGGTTCATAGTGATACAATAATTCATTTCAACAATCTCTATAGAGTTCAAGAGCGGAAGGCGGAAGTTGTTGTGTTAAGGTTAAGGAAAGTCAAAGGAACACTGCTGTGCGTACAGTGAGCAAGCATAGATATAGTAGACACTAAGAGGTATTTCAAGTAGTGTGCTCAATTGGGATCACAATATCATTGTGGAGTTTTGTTATCATTTAGTCTCATGATGCTTGATCATAAAGAAGCACTATTCCATGGAGAGCACTGTTTAACAAGGAGATGTGAAATAGGTTTTAGTTTTTCATGCAGGGGAAAGAATTGTGCATGAAATGATTTTGGGCTGAGAATACAATGTTACCTCAAGGTAAGTTTGATACATCGTTGTTCAAAAAGGAAGCAGTCAAATACACTAATTTACAAACTTATTCTTGCATGCAATTATTCTATCATTCAAAATTTACCCTTCAAAGGAATAATTGACAATTATCTAACAAACGATGCATTAATAGATGAACAGTCAGTTTCAACTAGACTGTTAATATAGACGTTATTGTCCTCATTAGCAAATGGAAGAGCAAAGACAGTTAGTAGCTGAAGACAGAGTTGTTCTAAATACTAGGATGATAACCCTCCATGGAGTATAAAATAATGAGTGACCAAAGGCATTTCACTGAATTTGAAAGCATTAAAGTATGATGATCATGTTTGGGTTTGAGGAAGACAACCCATAAAAGGAAACATCATGGTCCTCACTTTCGTCAAAAGAGATGACAAACAGAGTAATGAAAGATACATAAATGATCATCTTTTCTTCAAATATCAAAATGGAGTTTCCTGTTACAGCTAATGATGTGAGTGTCTTTCCTGAAATATAAGTGCATATAAAGCTATTGTGAATCAAACCCCAGTAGGAAATGCATAGATTGTTCTTCGAAATATGGTATTCCTATATGAGTGCTCATGCCGAAATGCAAAGACTACATGTAATGAATGATAGGTCGAGTTCATAAACTGAGTTCAGGCGAAATACATAGATTTTGTTAACTCTTGTAGGTGCTTTCAGTTTTGAGGGCAAACAAGACAAACAACAGTTACCCACATGTGGGTTTGTTTTCAAAATGCAGGAAATATGATAATCTATGATACCCATATGGGTTTCTTATAAAAACAGCAGTAAATTACAAATGTGAAGATTTTTGTGCTAGGTCGAGCTTCAGAAGAGAAGAAAATGTAATTTTCTTTAATAATCCCAAAGACCCACTTTAAGTTTAGCATCAAAATATAGAAAATGTAGTTTCTCTTAAAGATTTCGAGTACCCATTTTCAGGGTTAGCTTCAAAGTGCAGAAGAAACAGTTACAGTAGTAACCCATGTGAGGTCTTGAATTAAATGGCAGGAATATACAATAGATGTAAGTTTCTGAGTTGGGAAGAACGGTCGAGCCCTCATAGTGAGAATAGAGCACAACATTGATTATTGCAGACACAAAAAGTTCAAAAGAAAAGCATTAGGGAGTATGCATAGCCACGGCCTTAAGGCCTGAATATATTTAAGTATGGAGCCATAGAGGTTATGAAATCATCGAATAAAGCTTACCTCTGCACAGTAAAGGTAAGAAAAAGTACAAGTTGAGCTTTCATGGAGTGAACTATAGAGGTCGAGCTCAAGCTCGTTGTGGCTAAAGGAGAGCAAGTGCGAATAGCTTTCAAGATGAATTCGAGCTCATAGGCCGGCCAAGAAAACAAAGTCACTGGAGTTTCAGATATCTGGAGTACATGGAATGGTTCCTCCAAGCATTCGAGCTCAAGCTTGACAGAGTCATGGCGGTGGTAGAGGGTGGTAGAGCTTCTCTCCTTCAAAGTTGAGAAGTGAAAATGAGTGATCATTAGGGTTCGATTATGTTTTGACCGAACCCTAATTTGAGCATTATGATGTTCTAGAATATTCCATCAAAACACATGTGGTGAATTTCAATGGGGGCCGAAAATCCATAATGCCTTCCTTGTGATTTATTAAATCTAAGTCTAAATGTATATCATGGAGGCCGAATTCCTAAGTTGGTCTATGGGTTAGGACTTAGTGTTTTTCCTTAAGCCTTGGTGAGATATTAAGTTTTGGGGAATATATTGATGAATATCTAGTGACCTAAGTTTAGATTTTAATGCCATTTGACCTAGGTGTTTTGTTTAAAGGTCAAATTATCTATTTTAGGGTTTTTTTTTTAATTGATTTTAGAGAAATCAATTGGAGTTTTAATGAAGGATGATTATGTAAGTGTGTTTTTATGATTTTTGAGAAAAATCAGAATGTTGTAATGGAGTAATAAGGAAATTTTCTTTTTTGCAAAAGATTTTCAATCTTTAATTACAAAAAATAGACAAATTGTGCAAATCTGCATCTTGTAAAGCATAATCATAAAGCGATATTCTATAAATTGCTTTATGTTTTCTTGCTATTTTTAGCAGTTTTTTTACTGACTTTTCCTCTTGGTCGGATTTGAGACTTATCTTGGAGAGATAAGGTGTTTTTTGAGCTTTTAAAGCAAGATTAGCCTATTTTTAGAGGCTTGACTGGTTCATCATGAAAGCATTGTGCTTTTTTTTGCTTTTAAGCAGTTTTTGAGATTGTTTGAAACCTTTTTCCTTGAGCTTTTTTTTGAGCTCGGATTAGGGTTTTCTTGAGAGTTCTTTTCAGAGACTTAGTCTTTTCAGCTCTCCATTCTCAGCAGTTGAGATTAGAGTTTCTTGCCCTTACACATTTTGGGGAGCTTGTAAACTTATGTGTGCTTAGATTCTGAGAAGTTCCACTCCATCATTCAATAAAATAGCAGAATTTCCCTTTCTTAGTTCTTTTTCATGACTTGGAATAGTAATTTGATTTGTTCTGTGATTCAAATTTGTTGGATCCTTTTCTTTTCTTACTATTGTCAAGAAATTTGCAGGAGTTGCATACTAGTTCAGGTTATGCCTTGTGTTAATTTAACCTTTGCATAAATCATTGTTGAACTACATGTGTTGTGAGATTGTGGGAATTTAATTTTAAAGAGTTGATGAGAGTAAGTTATTATCAGGGTCTTCTTACAGTTGATCAATATTTTTAGGGTGACAGAATTTCAGTTTTAGATTTTAAGTCCAGTTTATCCTTCTATCCTTTTTCCTGGAAAGTCACTTAAAATAGAATTCATCATTCGGAGAACCAGCTCACTCTAGAGATTCCTCTTTCTACAAATCACCCACATCTAAAAGAGGTTTCCATGTTTCAGTAGTTTGTTGAATACTGCATTCAGCAGGGTGCAAAACTATTGATAACAGGTTTTCCTGCATAAATCGTGTGTTACGGTTTTATGTGTTTAAATTTAAAATTCAATTTATGAATGCATATCTAAATTGTAATAGTTTAAAAATTTGTAACAAATTTTTGCAACCCTCTCCTACTTAGATCCATGTTGTAAGTTTTTTCTACTACCTAGATTTCCTTTCAAACATGTGAAATATTTTGGAGCATCATTATAGTAATGCTTCTAGAGAAATAATGAACACATTTTTGGAGCAATATTGAAATGATTCTTTCAAAAAAATGATAATTTTTTTTCTCATAGAATCATTAAAAGGACGTTTCTAGAGAAATAGTGAACAAGCTTCTAGAGCATCATTGAAATGATGCTTTCAAAGAAACAACAAACTATTTTTTAGATTATTGTTGAAAGGATTCTTATGAATAAACAAAAGAAAATAGTTTCTAGAGAATCATTGAAAGGATGTTTCTAGAGAAACAACAAAAAAGTTTTTGAAGCGTCATTGAAAGGATACTTCTGGAGAAACAAGGAACAAGTTTCTAATTTTTTTGAAATGATGCTTCTAGAGAAACAACAAAAAAGTTTTTGAAGAATTGTTGAAAGTATGCTTTTGAAGAAACAATGAGCTATGAAAACAATATAAATATTTTAAATGATCATAAACTTCCAAAGAATCATAAACTATAGAAGAACCATTAACTATAGAGGAAACACTCACTATAAAATAAACATTATAGGAAACATTCACTATAAAATAAACATTATAGGAAATATTAACTATAGAATAAACATTATTTTACTAATGAGATTTATATACTTACCTAAGCTTTGTTGGAAATGGGAATATTCCCTTTACACACCAAAGGTAACTTTGTTGCTTGACTATTTTAATGAACTCTTCCTCATTTTTTAGTTTTTGGTACAAGCAAATTATATATCCATTTACTAGAAGTGTTTGTGTATCACTATAAATTGGCTCTAATTGAGTGGACCCATTGTCAAATGCTTCTTCTATTTTATAGGTTCCTAGCCATCTTGTTTGAATCTTTCCTTTCACATTTTATATCTTGAATAAAATAACACTACCTAATCTCCTTTGTGAAACTTATTTTATTTGATGTGATGGTCATACCACATTTTCCTTCGTTGTTGCACCAACATGGTGTGTTATATAGCTTCTAATCATAATTTGTCTCTCATTCAACTACATTATTCATTGATCTCTACTCAAATTTAGACCCACATCCATAGTTGTTCTGAATGTTTACAATTCAAATTCAATTTGGAGAATATGTTTCTTTCTAAAAATTGATTCATAAGGGGAAAAATTATGGTTAAGTTCCAAGTAGTATCTTATGCCCAAACTACTTCATGCAATCTCCTAGACAAATATCTATTGTTGGATGAAACTATGTTTGTGAGGATTTTATGTAGCTCTCAATTAGCTATTTCAACTTTACCATGTGATTGAGGGTGATATAGTGTTTATTTCTTAAGACTTACTTGGAAATGGTCTATAAAAGAGAAAATAAAATTTGACATAAACTAGGGGCCTTAGTCTATCACAATGGATCTAAGTGCTCCAAGTTTAAGGAATATTATATTATAAAATGAAATCTATCATTTTATCTTCCCTTGTTTCCTTTAATGCTTGAACTTCTTCCTATTTGGTGAGGTAGTTTGTACACACAAGTATTTACTTATTCCCCTGAGATGGTGGATCAATACAACCTATTAAGTCCAACCCCATTTTTTCAAATGGTTCTAAGACCACCTATGGTTGTAGAGGTATTTCACCAAATGGTGTTAGTATTCCCATTCTTTGGTACTCATCACATTGTATAATTCATCTCTTAACATATTTATGCATTAAAGGCTTGTGGTATCTTGCACATATAATTTTATGAGAGGTCCTTGTTGAATAATGTCCTCCAAAGGGATCATTGTGATAGGATCTCATGATGCTATAAGTTTTATCAACTCTTACACATATGTGTAAAATCATATTAGTAAAAAAATTAGATTGAAAACCATTAAGCCATCTAAAATTTCTACTAAATCCCTGACCAATCTCTTTCTCTATTTTGTTGAAAAATATTGGGTAAATCTTGTTGCAACCAACTTATTTACTATATCAACAAAACAAGGGGTATATTCAAATATAGAAAACAATTTTTCATCTAGAAACTCATCTTGAACTAGTTCAACTTCCTCTTATTCATGTTGTATCTTGCATAAAAAATGTCACTACACTATATTTTCTAGCTTTATCTATAATGGTTACATTGAATTCTTAGAAAAGTAATAGTCATCTAATTATTTATCCACTCAAAAAAAAAAAAATCATTAAATACTTGATAGTTGAATGGTCTATGTATATAGTCACCTTATAGCATGTGATGTAATGTGGAAATTTATTGAGGGCATGCTCAACAACTAGAAATTATCTTTCTGTAGTTGTATAGTTTCTTTCATTAGGAGTAAGACATCTATTAATAAAATAAATAACATATTTGCCTCCATTTTCATCTTCTTGTCCAAGAACTAGACCAATGGCTTCATTTGAGGCATCTATATAGATGTAGAATGGTAGTGCTCAATTGGGTCTGCACAACACTAGGGTGGTTATTTTTTCTTTGATGGTTTTGAAGGAGGTTTTAAATTTTGAAGTCCAAGAGAACTTAACATCATTTTTGAAGGAAAACATAGGTGCTACAATTTTACTAATTTTTCTATAAATCTAAGATAATATCCACCTTGAGCCAAGAAATAGTGTACACCATATTGATTTTTTAGAGGCTCTAACCTTTGGATTACCTCAATATTTTTAGGATAAATTTAATACCTTCACTTAAAATATGATAGCCTAGAATAATTCCTTGTTGAACCATGATAATAAATTTTCCATGGCTAAGTGATAGGTGATGCTCTTCACAGTTTTGAAGGAATTTATCAAAGTTATGAATTATTTTTTCAAAGGTATTGTCATGTATTAAGAAATCATCAATGTAAACCTTGACACAATCATTTACAACTTCAAAAAAAAATCTAGTACTAGTCATTGAAATGTTGCAGGGGCATTGCACAAACCAAATGGAAGAAATTTGTATGAAAAAATTCCCCATGAGCATGTAAAAGTGGTCTTATCGATATTTTGGGGCAACATATATCTAGCTATACCACTGAATCCATCCAAAAATTAAAGTAGTAGGTCTTCCTAGTGAGGTAATCTAGGACTTGGTTGATAAATGGTAAAGGAAAATCATCTTTGTAGGTTGCCTTATTAAGTTCTCTACAGTCCACACAGACTCTCTATTTTCATCCTTTCTTAAGAACAACCACTAAGGGGTAAACCTATGGTCTATTAGAGATTGTACATAGAAATCCCACTTGTAGGAGTTTTTCAATCTTTTTTTTTACTATTTCTCTAAGTGTGGGGTCAAGCGTACTCTAAGATTGGCAAACAGGTTTAACTAGTTTCATATAAATGTGATGTGCACAAATCCTTGGGTGTGTTCCTCTCATGTCCTTGTAATCCCATGAAAATCCTTTATACTTATTTATCAAAACATTGAATAGTTACAATTCTTGATGTTTTATAAGCCAACTATTGATATTCAAAGTCTTGTATAGTAATATCATGGTGTTTTTTAGGCTCTTGATGACTAGAAGTGATTGTACTAGTTTCACTCATCAATGTATTCAATGGGTAGTAGTGAGGTCACATCATGTGAACTTAGTAATTTCCTTGAATAAATTTTCACTTCTTGTAATTATATCTTCAAGAGGGCAATGAAATGCAAAGAGGGAACTTTCTTTGTTATTTTTGGTGAACTCTATAATACTTGCCTGAATGTGATTTTGTAGTGTATAAATTATGTCTTTTTCATCATCTATGTCTAAATAATTGTTAAGTTTCATATCATCCTCTATTTCATCATAGTGTTATTTGATCACAATCATGGCTAGTTGTGTCAAATTTCCTACTTGTTCATATGCATGGGATCATCTACCTAGACCTACTTATTCATAATTGGTTGAGCATGAGGGTATAAGGATAAATATTTATTTTTTAGTCCATTGGAAATGGCCATTCCTCATAACCTATAACCTATCAAGGTGGTTACTATGGCTAACTAGGGTCTTCAGAAGATCAATGGATAGTTGTATTTTATATTTTTTATTGGATAATCTAAAAATATATTGGGTATTCTCAAGTTCCTACCATAACAAGAACATTTTCTATTACTCCTTTAAGAATGGTGATGGATTGATCTATCATTTGAAATACATTGCTTTTGGGTTGAAGAAATTTTAATGATAGCATCTGCATCACATCCACTATCATGACATTTATGACAGCTCCTAAGTTGATAAGTGCATTAGAAAATTGGATTCTTAGAATAAATATAATGATTACAAGACTTCTAGGATCGCCATATTTAGGTGGAAAAAAGTTTCTTGAGAGGATATCAGCAAGGTACCTATCTATTTGGATGGTGTTATTTTTCTTCTTTTTCCTTCCAGGTGTCCTAATGTGCGGTTATTTTACCAGTTGATTAAGTTTAGGTATCTCTTTAATTGTCCACAGTAATTGAAAATCTATATTTAATCATTTGATTTCTTGTAGTATGTATCTTGAATTAAATAAAATTGGTTCCCATGGATGGTTGAGATTGGGATTTTTGTGTCTCTCTAGAAAAGGATCCTTTTTTAAAAGAGTATGCATCCCTATGTTTGAATGTCCTTATTGGAGGGATTTGTAAAGAGGCTTTTCAGTACTTTGTCTAGGATGTTCTAGATAATTTTTTATAAGTACCTCTAAAATAACTCTTAAGGTTTTAAGTGGATGTAAGTTTCTAGAAGATGAGTTCAAAGTTGTGTGGATATGAGTTTCAAGGGATGTTCTTGAAGGAAAGTTTGCAATGGCTCTAGCTCGTGTGGTTTTCTCTTGGGTATATTGTGTGTTTTTGTGGTTGATTTATTATCATTTTGTTTAACCAAGTCAATTTTGTCTCCAAGAAAATTTTCATGTTCTCTCTCTATTATATCAATTATAGTTGGTTGATGCAAGGTTTTTCTTGATCTAAATTACACAACCCCATAATATATTAAATTGAATTTGAGAATTTTTTCCTATTCGGTGGAGTAAACTAGTGCATTTTTCCATTTTTTTTGGATTAGAAATTGGTTGGGCTGGAAAGGGAGGTTTTTTTATTATTTAGGTTGTTGATTATGTGGATGTGGCAAGAGGGGTGGATGTTGATTTTGCATTCAACAAGATCCCTAATAAAATTTATTTTGTGGGGAGTTCCATTGTAAGTATTTTGATTAAACCATGGCTATTGTGGAGGGTTAACCCATTATGGAGTTGACTTTATTCACTTTGGTGATCCTCATGGGTATGGTCCCTAATTATTTTTTGCTAGATATTGTGGCCAAAGTGTGTTTTGATGGGCTAAAGACTTTCCTAAAATATGATACTTTTGAATCCTTGTATTCTTATGTTTATCCATTTAATCCTCACCTTAGTCTCTTATTTTTACCATTAATATTTTATATAAAATTAAGTCGTTTAATATGCTTTTAGAGGAATAAGATATGGGATGGTGATGGGAGGTGAATGGAGTTGCACGGGCATGGTAGCCTACGGCTTGTGAGGTTGTGGCTGCATGCTGTCCTTTCTTAGTGCATGATATTATTTGCTTCAAGATTGGTGGTGTCATGTTTGAAGCTGTTGGGTGGGGGTCTTTCTATGTACGAGGGGCGTTTATTATCTCTTGGGTTCATTTTCTTCATCTATTGCTTTGTGCGTTATTCAAAGCTTTCTTCTTTAAGGGTTTTGCCTCGTCTCCTCTTTGGTGATGGATCGAGGGGAAGCTTTGGGGGTCAATTCTACTTTGGATTTCTGATCTACTTTTGGAACAAAATCTCCTTCTCTTTCAATGAAGGTTTTTGATAATAACCTATTCTCTAATGATTTGGGGAATGGAGGATTCGCTCTATTCGGAGGTCCTCATATCCCAAAAATTGATGGGTGCTTGGAACGAAGCAAAGATAGGTTGGTGCTAATGATTCAACTAGAATAGATCGCGAAGGATATTGAGTATTACTCAAAGCATGCTTTTCTTTGTAATTTTTTGGGAATGAGGGTTTCACTCCAATTTTTGGAGATGTGGGCTCATCGCACCTAGTCCCTGGAGGGTGAGATGGAAATAATTTTGTTAGAAAATAACTCCTTTATGGTGACTTTTAATTGTATGGCGGATCAAAATAGAGTGTTTGAAGGTGGGACTTATTTACACAACCAAATCGGTCCATTTATTAAACCCTGGCATGTGGGTTTTGATCCTTTGAAGGCACTTACAAATCAAGTTCCAGTGTGGGTTCATCTCCCTAGATTTCCAGTTGAATATTAGTGCAATGACATATTGCATTGGGTTGCTTCATTGCTGGGGAAATTGGTGGGTCCATCTCAACAAACTCATGATAGGAAGGTAATGACTTTTGCACACATTTGTGTTGAAATGGATTTAAATAACCCCCTTCCAGATTCTTTGGAAATTCACGCGGGATCATATTCTTGGGTACAATAGCTTGATTATGGGACATTTCCCTTTCGTTGTCGTCTATGTCATGAATATGGCCATTTGCAGAGAAGATGCCCGACGTCTAAATATTCTGAGTTTCAAACTACTCAACCTCCTTGTAATCCTCCTAAGGTCAACAAAGGCAAGGACCCCATTCTTGGTGATGTTGTAGGTACAAAGGGCTTTATTCCTATTAAGGCTCATAACCAGGGTCAAAAGAGGACTCTTAAGGAGCGTTAGGAAGGAGATACCTTTAATAGATTTGAGGTTTTGGATGACCTTAGTCAGTAGGAGGTGAACCCGGGTATGATGTCTATGGATTAGGGTGTTTCAAAGGGGGTTCAAGAAGGAATTATTCCATATCACAACCAGACTTCTCAGGAGACTAGTGCTTTTCAAATGGAAATAGATCTGAGTTTGGTGGTTCATGGGAGGTCCGATCCTCTTGTGAATATGAAAATGGGAGAGGGAGAGATCTCTACTCCTTTGGTGAAAGTGAGGTCCGATTTAGTATTTAAGGTAGCAAGGCTTCTCCTTCATTTGGAATACTTCAAAAAGACCAAAAGAAAGGGGTTGTTGAGAAGTCTTCCATAGTTGGGAGAAAGAAGGACCTGTAAAAAATAAAGATGATGGGGGATAATTTGGTGGAGTCTGGATCTGTTAAGACCCTGGATTCCCATTTTTCTAACCCTCCAAAATGATCGTCCTCTCTTGGAATTTAAGGGGCTTGAATAGTGGCCCTCAACAAAAAGCTATTCGTAAATTGGTGAGAATTCTTTCTCTTGATGCTCTTTTTTTACAAGAGACTAAGTTAACTGTAGAAAGTATGATTGGTCTATTGCCAAAGTTGTGGGGGCGGGGTGATTGCCAATGTATTGGGGCTCATGGTAATGCAGGGGTTGTGGATTGCCTATGGAACCCAATGAAGATTCGTCCTCTTTGGTGGATGTCCTCCAAGTCTTCCATCTCTGTGGTTGCTTCAATTTTGGAGTCAGGGGAAACTATTCTAATTTCAAACATCTATGTGCCCACTAATTTTCCTAGTAAGCAGTTATTGTGGTCTCATATTAATTTCATTCGGAGCCTTGCTCCTTTTTTCCCTTGGATTATTGCCGGCGATTTTAATGCCATTATTGAGTTGGATGAGAATAAGGGTGGTATTGCGAGATAGGAGCCTTTGCTTTCCTTCTTCGTGATAACATATTGGCCTTGAATCTGGTTGACATTAAGCCTTGTAATGGTCAGTTTACTTGGAACAATAGGAGAATGGGAGAGAACTGTATTGCTGAGAAACTTGACCATTTCTTGGTTTCCTTTTGTTGGGTTGGAGGATTGTGGTCTACTTGCTTTGATATTTTTGAATGGAAGGGCTCGGATCACTGGCCTATCAAGTTATTTGCTACTTCAACACGTGTTGCTCAGTCCCCCTATTTAAAGTTCCAGCTTATGTGGTTAAGAGATTATTCCTTGTAGGAGTATGTGGTTGAATGGTGGTGGAGGGGAAGACCTACTTATGACACTACTATGTATTCTTTTTCCAAATTTCTACAATATGTGAAATATCAGCTCAAAAGGTGGAACGGGCAGTGTTTTGGAAATATTTTTCATGCTAAGGTTGTTGCTCAAGCTGAATTGGATGTCATCACTCGGGAGATAAGGTATTTTTGACTTTCTGAGGATTTACTCAAGGAGGAGGCAAGGGCTTTGAAATATTTGGAAGAGTGTGAGATGTGTGAGGAAATTTATTAGAAACAAAAGGCTCATGTTGAGTGGTTATAGGAGGGAGAGAAAAACACTGCTTTCTTCTTCAACTTGGTGAAACCCAAGAGACATGGTAATTCTATGCCTATTCTTGTGAATGACAGGGGTGAGCATTTATCTTCTTTGCAGGATATGTCTAGAGAAGATTCATAGTTCTTTGCTTCATTATTTAGTGAGAATTCTTGGTATGGTTTGGCGGAAGAGAACCATGTTTTATCTTGTATCCCCTCTTTGGTTACTAGGCAGGTGAATGAGCATATTTTGGGCTATATCTTGTTGGAGGAATTGGAGGCTACTATTTTCTAGATGAAGAAAGGGAAAGCCTTGGGCCCTGATGGCTTTCCGGTTGAATTTTATCAAGAATTTTGGGATATCATTAAGCTAGACCTTTTGGAGGTGGTTTGTGAGTCTCATAGGAATAAGTAGATGTTGCAGGCTTTGCTCTCATTCCCAAAAGTGAGGGGGCGGATTGTATAAGTCAATTTTGATCTATTTCCCTTTGTAATGTGGTTTATAAAATCATTTCCAAGTTTATTGTTGAAAGGATGAAGCAATGGATTAGAGGGCTTGTCTCTGAGGAACAAAGTGGTTTTGTGGAGGATCAAAAAATTCTGGATGGGGTGATCATTGCTACTAAAACCATTCATTCTATGGCATCCTCGAAAGAAAAGGCTATGTTCATCAAGTTGGATATGGCAAAGGCCTATGATAGAGTTAAGTGGTCCTTCTTGCAAAAAATTCTTATTGCTTTTGGTTTTCTTGAGGAGTGGGTCTAGTGGGTTATGCGGTGTGTTACTTCCATTTCTTTCTCAGTGTTGATAAATGGTGATCCTTCTTCTCTTTTTAGTGCTTCTAGAGGCCTTCATCAAGGGGATCCTCTCTCTCATTATTTATTTATTCTTCTTGCTGAAGGCTTGGGGAGACTACTGAAATGTAATGTAGTTGGGTTTTATCTAGGAATGAGGGTGGGGAAATGGTTTTCCTCCTCAGTCTCATCTGTAATTTGTGGATGATATTGCGTTGATGGGTATGGCTAAGATCAAAGAAGCTACGAATTTGTGCAAGGCTTTGAATATCTATCTTGTTGCTTCGGGTCAAAGGATTAATGAAGATAAATCTTCCATTTTCTTCTTTAATACTCTGTGGCTAATTCAACAAAGGATTTCTCATATTTTGAGGTTTCAAATTGGTTCTCTCCCTTTAACTTATCTTGGAATTCCTATCTCTTCTAGTAGTCTTCCCAAGGAGTCTTGGCAGAAAATTCTAGACAAGTTTCACGCGAAGGTTAATCATTGGGCTCATAGATGGTTGTCCTTTGTTGGTCGTGTTTAGTTGCTTAAATCAGTGGTGTATTCTCTTCCTATGTATAGGTGCATGCTACAGGTGGCTCCGGTTGGGTTTGTAAAAGATTTGGATTCTTTGGCTAGACAATTCATATGGGCGGGTAGCTTGTCCTCTTCTAAGTGGAGTCCAGTGAAGTGGGATATTGGGTGTAGCCTGAAGTAATCTAGGGGTCTTAGATTGCGACAGTCAACTTGGTCTAGGTTGGTGTTGGCTGCAAAGCTTTACTAGAGGTGGTGTGTGGAACAGGATCACATCTGGGCTAGGATCTTAGCTCACAAGTACCTTCCAGGGGTTTTGAAGGAGGAGCTTCCAAGGTTTGCTTTGGTGGGGAAAGGTTTTGTGATTTTGGGAACGCTTAAGAAAGGGACCGCATTGATCAAGGATGGATTGTTCTAGATATGTAATAGGGGGGTTGAGGCTCTCTTTTGGTTTGATTCTTCAGATGGCATATCCCCCATTTTGCGCCAGTATCCTAATTTGTTGAATCTTTTCCAGCGCTTCTTGGAGGTTCGTTGGTCAAGGGTGATTGATTTTAAGACTTCTTATCCATGTGGGCATATGGAGGTGGCTAGGTGGAAGGATCCTTGTGATTGGCCTATTGTCAAGTTGGAGGAGGATTGTGCTAAGCTTCAAAATATTTGGGCTAGTAGATAATGCAATTCCCTTAGGGATAAGGATATTCTGGCTTGGAGCCTGAATCCTAAGGGTGCTTTCACTCTGGCTAGTGGGTATCAAATTTTTTTCTCATAAGTTTGGTGGGATGGAGGTCCCTTGGTGGAAACATGTGTGGAACACATTTTCATAGCTAAAGTGTAATTGTTGTGTGTGGACTCTGGCTTGGAATAGATGTTTGACTTGGGATAATCTTTAGAAGTGGGGATTCCAGGGTCCCTCTATTTGTGTTATGTGTGGCTGCAGTGAGGAGGATTCTTCCCATTTGTTTTTCCACTGTTCTTATTCTATACTGCTCTGGAATTCATGTTGGGGTGTTTGGAAACATCCATGTGTTCATACTTCTTTGCTTGTTGAGTTTTGGAATAGTCTGGGAAGACCCCCTACCCAGGCCTCTTTCCTCCAAGTTATGTGGTGCATTGGTCCTACGTTCATCCTTTGGAAAATTTGGTTGGAAAGGAATTGTATGGTTTTTTGTGGGGATAGGATGATTGTTCAATAGGTTTGGCACAGAGTTGTTGGTATGATCCAAGAGATGGTGGAAGCCAAATGTGATGTGGCTTATCCGTTGGAAAGGAATGATGATGAGATTGTGAATAGATTGGGCTTGCAGGGGTTGAATTCAGTCTTTGCTTGTGTTAGAAGAGGTAGACAAGATAAAAAGAAGGTTCAAAGGGTTGGAAGATGGTTGCCTCCTCCATTGGATTTTCTAAAGATCAATACGAATGGTTCCTTTAGGGGTAATCCTAGGCCTACTAGGATTGGTGGAGTTGGAAGAGACTGTTATGGCTCAGTTATTTTCTTTTTCTCCATTCATAAAGGGCAACATTCTAACAACTTTATGGAGGGGTTGGCGATTCTCTGGGCTATTGAGTGTGCTTGTGTCATGGGTTGACATAGGATTATCTATGAATCTAACTCATAGATTATTGTTAATATGTTGCAAGAGAAAAAGGCGGTTGAGGTTAATTGGTAGCTTATGTTGGTGGTGCGAAATTTTTTGTAGATGTGCTCTATGTTGGAAGTGGTGTCTTTTGCTGACATTATGTGTGAATGGAATAGGGTTGTTGACTGTTTGGCTAAGTGGGCTTCGAAGCATGTGGATGATTAGAAGATTGAGGGGTGGGGATAGTTATCCCCTAATTATTGTAATGAATTAGAGAGGGTCATTGCTGATGATATGGAGGGATAAGGAGTTGGTGGCTTTTTGGTTAATTTTTTTTGTCTTGGATGGATGTTCTAGTGCTTTCTTTCTAATAAGCCTACGGTTTCCTTGATCCCTATGTATTGTCAATTTCTTGATTTCAATAAAGATTTTACCCCTTATATAAAAAAAGAGGAATAAGATATGGTTTAGGTACCATTATGTAGGAGTATTTAGTTAAATGACTCAAATAAATCAAATAGACTATTGGAAACATGAGATGTTATGTGGACTTCGAGGTGAGGAGGTTGTTGACTTGGAGAATTTGGAAATTTCTTGTTTTGAGTTATGTTTGTTTAACAACATATTTTTTTATCTTTATGATTACAAGCCAAAGAATTTTTAGTTTATTAAAACAATATTGTGGTCATAAGGACTAAATCAATCTCATAGTTATGGGTTGAAGGCCAACATAATATTTTACTGCTTTTTACAAATTAGTTGTTATGAATCATGGATATATAAATCATAAAAAAAAAAATATATTTGATACACATACAATAATAAAATAAATATCATTTATGCTATGATCTAAAGGAGTTGCAACAATCCATTTTATCACTTGGAAGACCATGAGGAGGGCCCACTCAAGGGAACCTTGGTGTTTCTTTTATGTTTAATTGTGCTTGAAGTTTTCTATTTTGGTATTTTTGAAGTAGTATATACAAAATTATCTTGTTCCTTATATATTACCTTTTGAAGTTTTATAATGTAATCGTAATCTATAGAAAATAAAGGTGTTGGTTATGGATTTCCAGATTTATTTATATGTGCATAAGAATATAATGATTTACACTTCACTTGGGATAATTTCTTATATATAAGCTTATTTTGTTTGAGTGAGTTATAAATCTATTTTCTATTGTAAAGTGTTTCCTATTTTGTAGCATAAAAATATTGTTCTTGTAGTATAATGTTTTCATCTTCTTGTAGAAAGTCTAGGAAAAAAACTCATAATATTCTAGTATTTTCTAGGATAAATCACATTTCATTATACTAAGTTTGCTACCTCCAACCCATGAGTAGACAACTACTACACCTTTCATAAGTTTACACCCTAGATTGGCATAGGGTTAAACTAAATTACAAGCTAAAATACCAACTATTGTTTAAATATAGAATTAAAATTGTTACCTGTTTCAAGTATGTTGCAGGTGTTATCATTGATGTTAATAGAATGGATTTTTTTGTAGGTTTTATCTTCACATGTGATACAATCAGTGTGTTGATCATAAGTGTTGGATATGTTGATGGTTGGCATGAGCTTGTTGTACACAGTTGTACTACATCTCTTGTTGCTCATAAATAAGTGAATGATGATATGAAGAATTTTTATTTCTTCATATTGATGAAGGGTGTTGTAATAATTATGATTGTATTCCTTTCCTCTTGATATGAAGCATTTAATAAGTTGTGGAAGAAAGCATGAAAGTTTATAATGCAAATAAAGGCTCAAGAAGTTGTACTAAATATGCTCGATAAAATGCTCTGCATTCCTCCACATTTTAATTTTTGGTCTTATGGTTTGGAAGTTTGACAGAGGCAAGTGTGAAGTATGTAGTTCCTATTTTTAGTACATATAAGTTACTACAGGTATTTCCATAACTTGTAGAGTGAAGACTGTGATGTTATAGAAAAGAAGGTTTAGAGAAATTCTTTGCATGTCTCCATAGTTAATGTTGTGGTATTGTGGTTTGTAAGATGAGTTAAAATTTTCTACAATTTTATCTTTTCAAGTTTCAAATGTTTTGGTGTACTACAAATCAAGTTTTCAATGTTCTATCTCAAGCATGTGTTTTCTAGGTTTGCCAGAGTTACTGGACTCTATGATTATTTTCTTGCACCAACATAAAGTAGCATGAAGTTGTAAAGGAAGTGCATGTGAATGTCTTTCAATATCATATAATGCTTGTAAAGTGTTTTGCAGGTTGTAATTTTGCCTATTTGGTACTGCCTTTGGTCTGGAGCTAATGTGTGGAAGGATAAGTGTTTTTTGGGCCAACATAGAATGTTGAAGTGTTTGCACCAAATATTTGAGGTGTGCACCAATGTGGGAAGGTTAAGGTAAAATATGTCCTGATTATCTCCTAGATTTGACTGTATTGATTTTTATTTATAGCGGATGTGTTGAAGTCGACATACTAAGGTCATTGCACATTTCATGTCATACGTTTCATTTTGGCCAACAAGGAGAAACTTTTTGATGCTTGTGAAGGATATAAATGGAAGTTAAAGGTTGTTGCAAAGGTGTTCAATTGATAATGTGTGAAATATGCTGAATGCAATGAGCCGAAGGTAGTGTAATGTGTGTAATGTGCCAAAAGTAGGGAGTTGAAGGTAGCAAAGTGTGTTTAAGTGTGCAAAGAAGTATTTGAAGTGTGTTGAAGGTTGTGAGTTAGAGGCATAAGTGAATAAGTGAGTGATGAAGGCAACAAGTTAGAGACAAAAGTGAATGAGTGAGCACTGAAGGCAATGAGCCAGAGGAAAAAGTTAATGAGTGAGTGCTAAAGGCAATGAACTGAAGGAAACAAAGGTTGTTGAGAAAAAATGTTGCAGTGGTGGTTGATCACTTAAATCATCATGTATTGTATGAGCTGAGGTTGTAGCCTCTTTTTGTAAGTATTGTATTTTGCAGGGAGTTGTAAACTTCCTTTGGTTGAATCCATAAAACCTATTGTAAATCTTGTTTCATTTTGTGAGGCTAGATATGGACAGTAGCTCCAAGTAGCTTTCTCATCGTGGTTTTTCCCTCGTAAGGTTTTCCACGTAATTCTGGTGTTATGTTTGTGTTCTTGTGCTTTGAATGCTTTATCTATTTAATAAATTAATAAGTTCTTCTTTATCAAGTTGAATTGGATTAAGTGTGGAATATATTGATTCACCCCTCCCTCTTAGTATATCATTGTGTTCTAACATTACCTTCAATTTTGTTCCAACATGTTCCAATGATTATTGTTCCATGTAGGTTGAGGAAACTAAGAGGAATTAAAGGTTTGTCTAAATGAAAAATTATTTAGAAGTCAGTGTTCCATGTAATTAACTTATTCCTTAAATTCTATGGAATTTTTCTTTGATTTTATAATTATCTACAATAAGTCACATTGATCAATTTTATGGTCCCTATCATAGAGTTGATAAATGTCTATTTTGTCCAAGAAAAATTCTCTCAACAAATGTTTGTTCCTACATTTGGGAAAATAGATGGAGAGTGTACCTATGTTTCTATGTTTGTCTTGGATTCCATCAAGATTAGTGTTCAACTAAACAAGGATATCAATTTTTATGTTTGCAATTTCATCTCTCAACTAACCTATCTCATTTGTCCCTCTTATCATGCTAGAATTTTTATTCCTCCTCTTTTTCTAGAATAATTTTTGGAGAGTGCAAAAATTTCATCAAGGCTTAACTTCAAAACACCTTATTTCCCCATTAATTCAAGATCTCATCTTGAGTCTTCTTCCAAACCTTTCAATAAAATATTTTTTACTACTTCTACAGGAATGATATTTCAATAAATAGTCTTCTAAGATATCTTCCTCTTTTTTCTTAAGATGAAATAATTATTCCTTTCTACCACTGACCCTATAGTATTCTTGATATTTAACTATAAATATTATTTTCATCCCTCACCATGACCGAATTGATTTTGTAGTCAATCCTGTAAACCATCACATTGATGCATCCTTCAAAGTAAAAGGAAATAGTTTTATCTTTTGATTATTAATATTGTAGTCATATTTATGGAAAAACACTTTAAATTCAAAGAGGAACTAGTCTAGGTCATTGGATGATAAATCTTGAAAGGTAGCAATATTGGCAAGGGAGATATTTTCATGGGGGTGTCTTCATCTACATTTAGATTAATTGGATAGGGGAAGGTTATTTTAAGTTTCCATGCTTCCCTCTGTTGTGTTTATTTATTTCTCCTTCATTCATAAAATTGACTAGTTTTTTTTAGAGATTTCCTCAAAGGTTTGCTTCAAGGTCTCAACGGTCTTAGAAAACTTAATGCTCACAACTTTCTACCACTAAGACTCCTTCTTCTTGGTTCATGTTTTTAGATATTTGAGTTGGGGGGTTTTGGCAACAAATATTTCATGGGGTCCTATTTTTTTACCATGCAAAGAAATAATACTTTATTCTTCTCTTTTAAAGTACCTAATTGTCTGAATTCCTAATAACATCTAGTGTAGGAACTTGTAATGTTCGTTGGAAATGGTGCCAAAAATTGATGAGTTATTGTAAGGTCTCATAGCTTAGTTAATTTATTATCATTTTTATGGGATGGTGTTTAAGGCTACCTAGAGAAGGATTTAAAATACCTAATCTATACTAACATTCATCAAAATAGAAAATGCAAGTATGTTGGAAAAAAACTATTAAATAGAAAGCAATTGAATTTTTTAAACTATAAATGCATAAGGAATGTATCCTACAAAATTAAGGAAATTAAATAAAACTATTCTTGAGAAAAATGCAATTCCTTTTACTAAGCTACTAGTAAAAAAATATGAAGTAATCTATTTTTTTTAAGTAATATTTCAACATAGTATCAAATATTTCAGAATATTTTATATTTTCAAAGAATGGCTGCTATATGGCATAAAAACAATAATCTATTCTAAAGCTATGGAATACATAATTCTTCACATTAACATTGATTCATAAATGAGCATACTATATATCATGAACAATACAAATAATGGAAATGATGTAAAAAATATTGGATAGATGAAACACATTGTAAGGACCAGAAAAAAATCACATTTACTAAATATATCCTTAAGTTTCCAAAATTTGATTAAATTACTTTCATCACTATAATCAAATGGAATAACTTACATCAATGAATCAAATTATATTAAAACAAGGCAATTCCTTCATTATATTTAGCCGTGTAGGCTTACACATGAGTTATCATCATAGCAATACACATATATTTTCATTAGTGAACCCACAAAGAAACCATAACACATATATTTGATTAAATATTGTAATGAAAATTAAGGAAATAACAAGATCATAAGTGAACCCACAAAGAAACCATAACACATATATTTTCATGAGTGGAAAACCCTCGTAGGGATGAAAAACCACTCGTAAAAGTGCTTCGCTGGCTTAATGAAATGCCTCTCTCGCAAAGCCTTATTGGCTACAAAGTTTCAATGGTTACAAGATGCCTCATGGGCAATGATCATACTGTCTCACTGACATGATGATTCATTACATATTTCTATATCCCAAGGAACACATTGAAGTTCTTTTACAAGTCACATAAATCTACAAGTAACATTTTCAAGTTCACCAATGCATCATCCTTGCATATGAAATTAAGATAATGCCCAAAATATCATGAATTGCTCCCAAGTATTTGCAAATAAGACAATTTTACTTCCAATGACCTATCAAATATTACACAAGTACACATAACTAATCACGTAAAGCTTTATTCAAAAGTGATCCTAATCCTGCTAGAATGCGTACATGCCTATGCAAATATAACCAGAATGTTTACTTCTAACTCATTGTTTCATAGAGGTTTAATCAATAAGAGAATAATTCTATAAAAGAGTTAAGAAATTATAAGTACACACAAAAATGATACGAGTTGCAAGTGGATGGTAGCAAGATACTATCATAGGTTACCGACATCTTACCTTCGTTGCGCTCTAGACTCTAGCTATGAAATTTATCAAATAGCTACATTAAGTAAAATAAAAGAAAGAAAATAAACCATTGATCTCAAATGTTATATAGCTTTCCTTCTTACAAAAAGATATTTAAGGGTTGTTAGAATAACTATATGAGTTAGCCTTTATCTCTAAGGAAAATTTCAATATCCCCTTCACCTCGATACACCTATAAATACCAATATATGCCCATTTAATAATGCAATTTATATTTATAGTCGTTAATATTGTTGGATACCTTTACTATCTAATATTGTTGATAACATTGACATAGATAAACTTTCAATGTTTAGTTGACGAGTGGAACATAATTATTATGACTCAAGGAGAGGTAGGTAATTATTATCCAAGGATGAAATTAGAGTTATATATTAGGCAATGATTATAATATTTAAAAGAAAACTATGTTTATGTCAGGAAGAAGCCCTAAATCATACTATATTTCAGACATCCAAAACGACACAAGGAATACAACTTAACATAATGTATATATATATATATATATATATATATATATATAACCAAAAAATCATATTTACGAACTGAAGTAATTTCATTTGTAACAAAATGGTGTATTTAATTATAAATAATGGACATACAAAAATTTACATCTTCAACTGAAATAGTCTACATTCTGTCATAATCCTACGGAATGATATAAATTGGTTTGATTTAATGTGTGTGTGTGTATATATACTTTCTCAGCAAAATCACTTTTGCAATGAAATAAAATAACCACTTTCAGCCAGATATATATATATATATATACACTTTCTCAGCAAAATTATTTTTGCAATGAAATAAAATAACCACTTTCAGCGAGATATAATATATATACACTTTCTCAGCAAAATCACTTTTGCAATGAAATAAAATAACCACTTTCAACCAGATATATATCTACTCATTTAAATTCTACATTGATCTCTTTCTCAGCATGTTTCATATAATTATATACACAAATATATATATGTATGTATATGTATATATATAAATGCAATTTATCATTAAATTTTCCAGCACCAACATGATTGTGAACAACAATATATACATAAACAAATTCATTGTAAGTAATCTTCATAATATATACAGACTTATATATATATATATTTGCACAATATATATGTATGGCTGTGATTTTAAAGATCCAATGAGCAAAACTGAAACTGGTTAAGGAAATCAAAGCTCACATTTCTCAAAGGCCCGCACTCTTACACTATCATGAATTCAAAACCAGCGCTTCAAGAATATATATGTGTGTGTGTGTGTGTGTGTGTGTGTGTGTGTGTGTGTGTGTGTGTGTGTGTGTGAATATATAGCATTAACATAATCTGATTTGCAATTCAATTTCAGAATTTACAATAGCTGTATTCACATATATATAATATTATATATATTTATATATGTGCAAATGTATTAATATATATGTAATTTTATATAATAGGAAGAGGAAAAATACAGATTATACAGCCAAGAATCTGAATTTCACTCACAACAAATAAAACATTGCTACAGTATTGCACAATTCTGTAATTGATTTTATTTTAAAAGGGTTTCCAAAAGAGAAGAAATCTTTTCGAGGCAAGCATCAATTTTCTACTTTTGAAACTAAAACACATTGGAAAGAGGAAACAAAAACCTGGAAAACGCTTTCCAATTAAATTTGCTCTTCTAAAGTTTCTTCTCTTTCCCGTTTCAAGTAAATAATAACGAAATATCTTTTATTTGCAATTTAAATATTTACTCCAAATAGTTAGCAAAGAGGTAACATTTAATTGCAATTTAAAAATAATTATTCTAAATAACAACTCCTTATCATTTATTTGCAAAAGAAATTCTCTAATTAAAATATAATTAATTCTTTTTATTTCTTTGTACTTTTATTTCACCACAAATTAATTTAATTAAACATACGAACAATATAATCATTCACTAAATTAAATATTAGATGCTTTAAAATAGTATTATTGAATTATAAATTACTTACCAAAAATAGGGGTTGTGACACACATTGAACATATTAAACCTACAAGTTATTAAAAATATGAACATGAATTATGTAGACATAAATTCAATAAAAAAAATTAGAATAATTATCTCTACCATACACTTTTAAGTCCTTAGTTGAGTGGCTAGCTTGACAAAGGTTTGAATTTCTTTACTCACAATAGCATGCAATTATACCCAAATTTTTACTAAGGATATTTTCTATTACCTATATTTCAAAAAATTATCAAATATCAAAAAATGTAGAGGTAACTTTGTTGATTATAAAAGGATATATATATATAAACTGTGACCCATTTCCTATATTGTGGCATCATGGAAACATTCCTTGATGCCATTAAGAGTATGTTACATAAAATTTATAAATAGAAGTATGAGTTACATTAAATAAAAATTAGTTTAATCATTTAAAGATAACTATCATAAAATGAGAGCTTCAAATTCTAGAGAATTGGTGGTTTGGTGGATTCACAACTTTAAGCAACCCGAGAGATGTCTATCTCCTAAATTCATTTTATTAAAATCCAATCTAAAATAGTTTAGGAGATGATTCAAGGATTCAAAATCCTTGAGGAGGTGGTGATCTAAAATTATTCACTTCTTTGTACATGTCTTGTTTTTATAAAATAATATATTTTTGCACATGACTATTAGCATTAAGATCATCATTTACCATAGAAAGAGAAACATGTACATACACATTAATATTTAAATAATCTTGCAACAAAGTTTTTTTTATAAAAGGCATAAAGCTTGAAATAGTATTAATATAAAGCATAATTACATATAAGAGAAAAAGGGACCTAAAACAAAATATCCTTGCTGAAAGAAAGAGGGCCATACTGAGAAAAATTAGCCCAAAAAAATAGATAGGCTCAAAAATACATAGTAAACCCACACTAGAACAACGCACAGTAAAACAACCTATTACAACATTATGCAAACAATTGACCCATTTCTTCTTTTAGGTTTTGTGTTGTAGGAGGCATGGGAGGATGAGTAACATGAGATAACAACACTATCATGGCCTTATAGGTTTCCAAAAGTTGTCCATAGAGATTTGCACCAATTTCATTCTTTTGTGCCTTAAACGCCTCATCCAATTCCATCTCCTTGCATACCTATCACATACCATCTTGCATGCTCTTCGAACTTGATTTTTTCTTGGATAAAATTAATTTAGAGTGAAATTAATTGTGGTTTAAAAATTAATTCAAGTTTAGATAACATGCAAATGAAACATTCAAAACTTTAGGTTCTTCTTATGTCCCTTAGCGTGTTTGGTTATTGGGATCCACCTTGTTGAGAGGTTTTATGTGTTTCTCATGTGGTCTAGGTGTGGACAATGGATTTAACACACCTTCCACTTCATCCCTTGTGTCATTGGTTATATTTTGGAGCCCCTTGAGTACTCCCTAATCCTTGGGAGTTACCTCCTTTATTGGCTAGTGTGACATGAGATCAGGTGTCTAGGACTACTCTGATCTCTTGGTCATTTTTGTTGATTTGGAGTTTTTTCATATTATTTATTTTCTTGTGGATTTTGAGAAATTTTCTAAGATTGGAGGTCCAAATGTAGGCCTTGATTGGCTCACTAGCCTAGACATTAATGCAAGAATAAGACATCAGCATAGGAAAGGACTACAATGCATTCTTAAGACTCTAGCACTAAACCTAGATACTTATAAAATTTTAGGAAACTAGAGGACTCGTGCTAGTGTCCCGCCTATATTTTAACATCAAGTCTTGGTACGATGTAGTCCTTAAGCACATTGTAATCCCTTCATTCATCGGATAGGGATTGCTTCTAAATTTTTTTGGGGGAAAATTCTATAAATGAAATTTGTTCACTATAGGCTTGTGAGTCTTCTAATTTCCTATCTCATTAGTAAGTGTCATTTGTTAGAAATTTGAAATAGATGAATAACCAAGATCTTTCTATGAGAGAGATGAGATATAAAAATATAAATAAAAAACATAATTACAAACCTAAAATTCCAAGAGATGCAAAAATGTCAATATGACAAGATTGCATTAGGATCTCAAAGCAAATCTACAGAATAATGACTACATGCATCAATGTACATATATGTCAAATTATGCAAGAGTATGCAAGAATATGAAAATACAAGCTAGGTAGTGAGTTTATATAGAACTAAGGAGATAGGTGGAAAATGCAACCAATAGCAACTAACCACCAATAACCACCAATATTAAATAAAGTGATGAAAAGGTAAATTCTCTACACATTAAGGGTGGAGACAACTCATCACCTTATATCCTATTTTTTAAATGATAAACTCACTTTATTATCCTAATAAAGCTTAATAAAAGTGTAGGAAAAACCTAGAACTAAGGGAAAATAAATTAACCTACTCGGAAAATAAAAACCTACACCAACATCATCTTGAGAATTTATGCCAATTTTTTCATTAGGAAATGCCTTTACACAAAATAAATTTGTTGAAGTTTATTGTGTTAAGGAGCTTATAACTACTAGGGTTGCCTAGTATTGTAGGGGTCTAATGCTTGTGTTAGAGGACCCCTTGTTGGTTTAAATCCCTATTGTGAGTTTGGTTATCAGTTTAGTTTTGTAAGTATTTTGTTTGTTCCATGTTTCTTAAGAAATGATGATATCTTGCCTGGTGTTTCATTGTATAATAATATTTTTTTGTGTCATATGTATTGTGTGTTAGTGTTGTTTATATATATATATATGTTATGTATGTATGTATATCTATGTATATGTATACACACACACACACACACATATATATATATCTATGATTTTTCTAATATTATGTCATGTGGGACCTTGGTGGGGAATTAAATAAAATAGATGTGAAAACTATATTTCTACATGGGAATCTTGACGAGGATATTTATATGAAATAATTTGATAATTTTATGGTAAAAGAGTAGTTAGTTTATAGGTCAAAGTGGCCCTTTTTATGGTTTGAAGTAGTCTTCAAATATATTGTATCGTAAATTTGATGATTTTACTTTAGAGCTTTATTTTTTTAGAAGTAATGCAATCACTACGTATATTTTAAATTAATTAATGTTCAATTATTAATTTTCATCGTGTATGTTGATGTCATGCCTATAATTTTTGTTAGAAAAACCTAACAATTTTTTTTTTTAAACATGTAATTAAGATAATTAACCACTCTAAGTGTTAGAGGTGAAACCCAACTTGATGCGAGTGGCACACCTTCGAGGAGGTATCTAAACATAACTTAATGATTTGTCCTTACCAAGTGATTTAAACCCAAAAATTGGCATTGGTAGCAATGTCTTCATTTAACCAAAATAATGACAATGCTAATTACTCTTCACTCGACAAATAAAATGTTATTATTATTTAACCATAACGTTATTTATTTATAAAAATAATAGTATTACTAAGATCATGTTATCATTAACTCTATTCCCATTATATCCCATCAATTCAACAATCATATTAATTTACTAATTTATTTTCACTATTAGCGTTATAAATGCAATGCCAATAACTTGAAAGTAATAATATTATTTCATATTACTATCGATGTTGATATGTTAACCCATAGTAAACTCTATTCTAATTTTTATTTATTTATTTTAATATTATTTACATCCTTCCATCCAATTATTGGATTTAATCTACAATATTAAGTTCAAAATATACAATATCTCAATGATAAGAGAATTTGCACAAAGAACATTAATAATTAAATTGGTTGAATCAAGGTTTCCCATTCATTGCTATTATTTTTTGATACAAATATTAATAATCTTATTGATGATATAAATATAAATATGAATAATATAATATTATTGATAATATAAATATTATTAGTACAATTCCTTGATACAAACATTAATCCTATAATAATATCTGGTACCATCTTAGCATTATTATTAACTCCATATCATTAATAATATCACTACCTTAGCCCACCAAATTGTGTTTTATTTATTTATTTATTGTAAATTAACCTTAATAGCATCATTTATGTCTATCCAGTATAATTTACCATAATATTATTATTACTATCAAATTTTATTTTCAAGCAATTAATTTTATATCTTCTAGCACTACTAGCTGAAATGAGATATTCTTATTATTAATAATGCATGGTAAAATATTAATAATATTTTATGTTGGTCAGAGGCTTGAAGAGAAGGAATAATAATAAAATATAATATCCATTTGAATGGTGACAAGGCCAAGTATGGTGCTAACAATGCAACCTTATATTCACTGTTAGATGTGAAGGAAGATCAACGGTGTGTAAATGAAACTGCCTAAAAACCAACAACAACCCTAAAATACTATACCATTTTTTTCTCTCCTTCTGATTATTGTATTGTTTCCATGTGTGCAGACATAGCGGGCTAACAAAAGGTGGTCATGGAAATATAAGAACTGATGTTATTTTTAAATGAGATTATTTACAACATTTTTAAAATTTCTTTCAGTATTAATTGTATATGAATCAACTTCTGTTTTGTTTCGTCATTTCCCAAAGGGAATAATATTTTACCAAATATTTTGTTTTATTTACATATTTTATTTGACTTATTTTATCCTTCTGGAAACTTAATATAGATCTTATTGAGGCTTTGCCCTCTGGCTGCTGTTACTCGTCTATTTTGTTTTTCCAAATGTTTAAAAGAAATAGTAATGTGTTGTTTATGCATGGTCTGTGTGGGTTTTTGATCAAAATGTGGGAAGGATCTATGATAATAAGCATTGCTTAAGTGATTGCAAAATAAGGCATCAACAATGAATGGCAGAGAAACATGAGAGAGGGATTCAAAGCGTCGAACAAGAGAGATGAAAAGCATAGTTTGATTCACAGTCAGGTGGACTCGTCTCAAGGTCGAGAGCTCAGTTGAGTGATCTATTAGAGCTCAAATGTGGGTACAATCTCCACTAAGAGCCTCCTTGCAAAAATTCTCTCACAAAAGCCTCTCAAAGACCAAGAGAAAGGGATACAATGGAGAATGATCAACTGATGGATGAGTGAGGAAGACTCTCCTAGTCTCCCTTTTATACTTGAAGTTGGGCCTATTTGATTAAAACCAACAATTTTGGAATTTTCCCCTTAAATGGAAAAAATAAAAACCAATTCCCCACTTTTACAAATACAAACAATAATCCCCCTTAAAATAATTAAATTTGTTTTTGAGCCCTTGTTTATAGCTTATTCGGGCTTTTAGTTTGAGGGGTTTGTTTATTTTGTTAACAAATAACCATTTGTTGGTTATTTGGTTTAGGCTTCGGCCTAAACATTGGGTTATATAAAACCCGTGCCCGCTACATTCTAAACATGTTGCATGCTGCAACGTTCAACTTACCTTCTAGAAGGCGGCCGGTTGGGAGTTCCAACTCCGCCGCATCCGTTGGAACCTCCACTCACAGTTGGATATACAACAAAAATAACCGTTATCGATAAAACAGTGAAGTTACTACGCGTGGCATAACGGTCGCGCCAGACGCTTGTGTGGGGAACGTCGGTAGTTCCAACCACACTAACAAACATTTTTAACTAAACAAACCCATAAGCGCCGGAGAAAGAGGAACGCAGGACCACGTGTCACGCTCGGAGGAGGCCACGCGTCAGGATGTGATTCACTGGAGCATCCACGATGTCACCGACTGCCACATCATTCGCCAACTCATATGCTGATGTGTCCTCTGACGATGACTATACTGCCACGTGTTATTCACCGGTTTGCCATGTCATCAGCCGTACTGACACTTGGATTGCTTAGTCACCCGTACGGTCTGCCACGTGTCAAGACGCTATTGGTCCATGCTGTTGTAGGCCCGCCACACCATCCGCCAAGTCAGCATGATGACGTCATGCTGACGTCAGCAACCGAGCACATGTACCTTGGTCAACTGAAAACTTTGACCGACTATATCTCGTGCATACGAGCTCCGATTTGCGCGAAACGAACGCCGTTGGAATCGTGACGATGAGACCTTCGCGATGATGCCACCTTCGATTATTTTTGATGATGTCAAAATTTCATCGTTTTTCTCATTCCTGGTCGCTGAGTTGACCGTGCTTTGACCAAAGTTTGACCGGCGATATCTCACACATACGGACTCGAATTTTGATGAAACGAACATCGCTGGGTTCGTGTCATTGAGCCCTTTAAAGTGACATCGCTTCTGACTGATTTTGAGTCCATCAACTTTTCGCCTTCTGTCGGCCCCCTGGGCCAAGGGTTGACCCAACTTTGACTGCACGTAACTTGAGCAAACAGACTCCTTTTTCACCCGTTCAAGTTGTGTCGGATTCAATATTCTGAGCTCTACGTTGTGGCACTGCTTTCGGGAGAAATGGGAACACTTCAATTTTCAGGTTCAGAAGATCCACCTGGATCAGGTTTAGATCTGCAAATGTTTATCTCCAACTTGAGGCAATATTTTATAAAAAAAACTACTGTTAAACTAACAGTTTTAAATATGCATTTGATAGAGGTTTTAAATTTCTTTTCTTTCATGCCCAATTCGTAGGTTGCAAGTTTACATGGATTTCTCTTGTTATTTTATATCTTATTTATGTCAAGCATATAGGGGAGGGGCATTGTTTAAACTTCTCTTACCTCACAGATCTCTGTATATATTCTTTCCACCTTGTATAGTGAAAACCCATTATAAATTTACTATTTTATTTGGTTTTTAATCAACTAATGCAATGCAAATATATATTCTTTTATTTTAAATCTGCTCATACAGAACCCTGCACTTCAGTTGCATCTTTAAACTATTAATTTCATTTCACAGGCGTTTTCATTCTTTCACAGCCTGTGTGCATTCCATTCTTGAACAGAGATATTAATTTTTTTTTATGTTTTATATATATATATATATTTTTATTTTTATTTTTTTATTACCTAATTTGTGTTTTTTGACTGCAACATAAAATGTCTAATTAATTGATTTAATATACATTAATCCTTTAATCAATAATTATTTTATATAAAAAATATATAATATATTTATTTCATGATTATTTATAAAGGATGAGTATGTACATTCATGAAGGGTTATAATATATATACATATTTTGCATTTGATATAAAAGCAAATAATTCTCTTAAAAATGTATAATATATAAATATAAAATAAATTCGTGCTTTTTCCTTTCCATAAAATCTATTCAACTTTCTCAAATAGACATCTCTTGCCTTTTGATTTGTAAAAAGTTATTATTTGTTTCTAAATAAGACTCTTAGATAAGTATCAATAAAGATTACTTTTATTCACCACATATTAACTTTCCATTTTCCACCTTTAAAAGGATAGAATTAGATGAACTAGATTATTTTCATGATTTTCATCCAAATCTCTAAATTTGAATAGGGGATGGATATTATTGAGTTTGTATATTTATCTTCTCTTTCATAGACATTTTTAGTTTCAAACTAAAAGGAGCTGCAATTATTTTATCTTTACCTTTAATGACAATTTCATCTTTGAATGCTATCATAATGATATATCAATATTCAAGAAGATTAAATCAGTTATGGGGCTTAGAAGGTTTAATATTGGTAGAGGAGCAATACATTGCTTATATCTTAAAAGAAAGAAGTTAAATACATTTTCATATGTAAACTTGAAATAACATTTTTTTTACAAGAGCCCATTTTTAAAAATATCCCACCATACTTTCCATTATAACCACAAATGTCAACAAATTCCCTTAAAGAAAAATCACAAAAACCCATTATTCTCCTTACAAATGAATACCAAACTTTCTTTTATTTATCTTCAAAACCTCAAGTAGAAAAATGTAGCTATGGAATGATAACATGCTAACAAATAAGACTAACTTTCAACATTATCACAACAAACAATTTTACATGACAATAAATACAAACTTGCTCTCTCATCCCTATTTTCATTTACAATAACAGATTAGCTTTCAATATTACAAACAATATTTTAGAATACAATGAATAACACAAACAAATGAACAAGGCTTACTCTCCACCCTACCATAATGGCATCACGAAGCCTCATAGGCTCTATCCATTCCCTCGAGCAAGAAGAAAATATTACCAATGATTTTGGTATGAAAAATGAACAAAATACTACCCATTTCACCCAACAATCTATCAATCCACATATTCACAAATTTGTTCAAACGCTTTTTTTTTTTCAAACAATAACAAAATATTTCAACAAATCTTCTAAAAAAACTAACTTGATAACAAGGAAAAGAATGATTTATCTTCACAACCATGCTTTGTGAACACCTCCATCATATGTGAGCTCCTTTCTTCTCACCATCCTACACTGCACTACACTACACTCCATAAACACAAGGGTTCTCCAAAATTGGGTGGGTTTGCTTTTCTCTCTTCACCAGAAGATATATAAAAATTCAACGAATCTCTTTGAGTGAGGGAGTGACACTTGCCTCATTTCAATCTTCAAGCACTAGTCTCACAGTGCTCTTACACATGCGCGAGAAAGGTGGGAAATGGGAAGGAGATTGGTTGATGATTAGGTTTTTATCGCGTCCACAGACCATCCGGTCTATGGGACCCACGAAATGAAACTGAAAGACCACCTTAACCAAAACAACAAAAACAACAGTTGACCCCACCAAACTACTTCATGTTGTTTTCCAACTCTTTACTGATTTTGTTTCTTCTGCTGTGAATTTTGATCAGGTAACTTGTTGTTTTATCGATATTTTCCTCTTCAAACAAGGCCGCTAAAGACTTGACTTTTAATAAATCTTAGTAGTAGTATCGGATGTCCTCGTAAGTTTTACACTCCATAATGTAGGGCCACTCTGTCTCCACTAAACCCGAAGAGCAGAAACAACAAATCCTACCTTCCCACCCTTCTTTGGGTATTTTCCACCTTCTCGTTTCACATCTCAAATGGCGTGAGTTAGTTCTTAACTGGGCTATTAGCATTTTAACCTTCCACATAATATCTGTCCCCATGAAATTTTTTTGCTCATGATCACAAGTAGGGTTAAAATGCAAAACATAATGTTCTCTTTTCCGGCCAAGGTGTTTCGACCACATGGTATTTTTGAATTTCTCTTTTACATACTTTTTCATTTCAACTTTTTTTTGGGCACTCTTGCATGTTGATCCCCCATTTTCCCATCCACTTGACATTTTGCTTCATCCACGTGCTCTTCCTTCTAGTTAATTTTTCTTCCACCACAATTTTGGGCCACCGATGTTCCCCCATATTCTATATCCTCTGCAAATAGCCTAATAAACGAATTACCGCTGCCATTTCCATTGGAAAGACACCAGCTTCAGCCAAAACAATCTCATACGAGACTATACTTTTTATTTTAAAATTGCTTGTGATTAAGTGCTTTTGAACTCTTATATTTTTTTCCATTTCACAGCCACATGCTACAACCCCAAATTTCGTAAAATATAAAAAGTCTCCACTCCATCTCAAAAGTCTCCATCTTCATTAAGAGGGGGATGGAGTACTTGGTCACTCCCTCTCTCATGTCACATCTCATCTCTTGGTTTTTGAGACCAAGACCTTTTCCTTTTCCCCAAATCCACTTTTATTCAAAAAGAGCAATAAATGGTCATATCTTGGATATGGTCCAAGATATGGCTATAATTAAGCCCCCAACCCTTAGGTACCTATACTAGAACCTTAAAAAACATGTGACCACTTAAAAATATGTTTTTTAACCCCTTTTAAAACAATCATAAGAATGCATCCGAGTTTTAACTCCAATTGAGTGTTTGCAACCCCTAATTTCTTACTCACCCTCTCAGGACATCTTAATCCATAACTTGAAACATTAGGCCCTAACACAAATTCACTCCAACATTAAAACTAACACCACTTGCCATTTTTTTTATTACAAGGGTTCACAACAATTGATTTTAAAAAGGTTATTATCATAGGTCTATGTGGTTTTCCCTTTATCCTTGAAATAATTATTATACATGCACATTAGCTCAAACCATTTATATCTAGCCAAAAAATCATTTTAAATTAGTTAAATTATATAATTAGAAAGAATCATTCATCTATCCACTTAATTTACGTTTATCTAATTATTCATTATTGTTGATTACAACTCAATTAAATCTAGGATATGTTATACTCACCTCTACCACACGCTTGTGTTCTTACCACACTTGATCGATGTTTCATCCATGCATACCGAGTTGTAGTCAACCAACCTTTGTGTCCCATAATTCACGAGTTGTAAATCTTCTAGTCACACTCACTACTAGTATCTACCTTATGAGACATAAAACCCATTAGTATTCGTCAAGTAAGATCTAAATCCAATATCCCTCCTAACTTCATATTAAACCAACTATTTCATTGCAATGTGATTTGTAAATCATAATCATTCCCACCATAACATATTAGCCCTAGCTAGACTAGATATTCATTTTTCAATTTACATATTGCTAAATAAATCGTCATAATTTTGTAAGATGAAAATTTAAGAAGCTAGAGATTCAAAGTATAATCATTTAACTTAGATTGTAATCCTTACTTATAAAACATAATATAAGATACAAGGGCTAATTATTCCCCTTCTTGAAACAATTCAAAATCCAACAATTCCATTTTTTTATATAAACATGTTCTCGTTTTGATGTATTAGAGAGTCCAAATGGGTTTGTTAATATAATGCATTTATAATAATACACTTCATTCATCATCTCCGAGGTGATTCACTAGTAATCAATAAAATACACATAGTACATTAGGGTTGTATTAGTTTCATACAAGGCGAGGCCTTACAATTGACAACATGCTATTTATTAGGAATGACAAAGGGATGATTTTGGAGCTTAAAATTAACTCTAATACTTTTTATATGAAATATTTACAGGTTGCTAAATATTATTGGTATAAAATTTTGTAAGGATTAGATTAATATAAGGCTTTGGTTAGTTTAGAATAAGTATGTTAACACAATTTTATAGTGCTTTACAATATACAATTATGACCCAATAAATATTCCCTTACTTGTGGGAAGTAGGATTTATTTGAAATTTCACAACTCAAATGATGATTATGAAGAGATGTATAATTACCCTTATTCTAGTATTTTTGGAAGTTTCATCTATGCAATGGTATGTACAAGACCAAATATTTCCCAAGTAGTGGGATTTATTAGCAAGTTTATATCTATCCCTAGCAAGGAAACTTGGATTTATGTTTAAAAGAGGGTGTTCAAATATTTATGTGGAACTTTCAATTATTATATTTTTATCATGGGACTAATGATGTGGAAAAGTTACTTTATTTATAAGGCCTCATTGATTTTGATGGGATGGATGTCTAGATAGTAGGATATCTACAAGTGGCTATATATTCACTTTACTCCATGGTATAGCTAGTTGGATGAATAAGAGATAAATTTCTATTTCTATTTTGACTATAGAAGTAGAGTATATGATTCCACACATTTTTGTAAAGAATAAGTGTGGATATAGATACTATGTTCAAGCATTATTTTTATTTATAAAAAGGTGAGTATTGGATGTGACAACTAGAGTAATTTTTTTTTAACTAAGAACCCTATGCATCATGCTTATACTAAATGTAGTATCATTTTTCTATGAGATGGTAAAAGGTGGATAGGTTGTTCTTCAAAAGGTGCACACTATGGAGAATATTATGGATTCACTCACTAACCCACTAAGCACAAATATTTGTTGTTGGTACAAGGTGACCATGGGTCTTGTCTCTCCTAACACTTGATTCATGTTATTTTTTTCACTATTTTACCATTGTAATGTAAATATAGAGTACACGAATGTAAGAACTAGGGGTGATTTTTGATGAGCACATGATGATACTAAGATGGGGGTGAATCGGTATCTACTAATCTTTTACTTTTAAAAAATTAACCAATCACAATAAAACATTCATGTAAGATCTAAAAATTTAGAGCATAAAGACAACACACAATTTTACGTGGAAACCCTTGCAGGAGAAAACCACGGTAAAATATTGCTTATACATATCTTATTGATCTTTTTCTCTTTCTTGTAGGCTCCAACCTATTTCACATAAAAACAATGATCACCAACTCACAATAGACACCAATCTCCACTTGATAGAATTATAGGCTCCAACCTATTAATCCTTCAATGGTTGATATAGTATACTTCTTCCCAATATCTTCCTCTCACAAATTTGATTACAACTAACACAATATCCTTCTTCCAAATTTTATTACAATCCACACAATATCTTTCATAAATCTGATACAAACTTTGTCAAATTTCTTCCTTCAATTTGATCACTAATATATCAATGCTTTCCTCACAAATCTATTCTTAATATTCACACATATTCCTCATACATATCTACATTCATCTACATGGATTATATATATTCTTAAATACAATTCTAAAATATTCTTCATATTTCTCTACTCTTTTAAATCTTCACTTTATTACACATATTATCAAAAGTAAGTCAGATTTATTTTTTAATTTTCTGCTCTTCCTCTTCCTCTTCCTTATATTCATAAATATATTATTGATTTGTTACATCTATACACTTCACTTTCATTCTCTTTTTATGCTATATTATGTCCTTATATCTCTTATGAAGAGAGACATCTCTTGGTAAGGAGATAACCCTTTGAATAATCATGACTATTTAAGAAGTTGCCACCTTTTACAAGGTGATCGTTGCCTTTTAAACTTAATGATTTCTCTCTTAAAATGAATATTAATCATTGCTCTTTTAATTATTTTTTATTACAAACCTAGGCACTATTTATATGAGTCACCACCTTTATGAAAATTTCTTCATTTTAATAATGATTGTTGCAAATTACTAACAAAGGTAATCGTCACTTCTTAAATATTAATCACTACCCATATTCCTATATATGAATCCCCAAAAGAATGAGAATCTTTACAAAATAGAATACGAGTATGAAGATGCTTAACCTAAGGTAAATAATGAAATATAAAATCCTAATTTTTTTTTATAATATTTCCATAAAGGGAGAGACCAAGTTGCTAACCACATATGGTGGTTGGAGATTTAGACCTCATGGAAAAAGGAGAGATTCTATACACCCAAAAAAAATTATGAGAATCCATAGAATACATATAATTCATCTAAGAAATAACCATTTTGAGATAGACTCTAACCCTAGACAAATATAGGAAAAATAACTTTGATAGGGTTTCTTGTTATATAAACCCTATCAAAAATTATGTTAAAGCGAAGCTTCCAAAATTTCAAGGATTTTTTTATATATTTTTAGGAAAACACCTAAGATCTTTTACAAATTTAAATGATGACTATGAATTAAGGATAGAAAAATTATGATGAAGTTATGTATGGGTTTCCTTCAAGAGATTCTTTCATGAGTAGTATGTTGATGTAATAGATCTCAAATCTACCACTAACAAATTTAATAATAAAGCTATTATAGATTTTAATAATAGATTCATTTGGATCATGTCATAGATTCCTCAATACATGAGATAAAATGAACGTATGTTTCTAATGTTGTACTACAATTCATATGATGCTAAAATGGGGTATTTTTTGAGAGATAAGAACCCAATGACACTTAGAGAAGTGTATCAAATAACTAGTAACATTGAAAGTGATAAAAAGGCCTTAGGAAGATTATCTAAGGGGGAATTTAAAATTTAACAACATGAAAAGGGGTCAATTAAATAAGCCACTTAAAACTAAATATAAATATAATAAGATTATTCATGCTCTCAAGGAGCTGATTTACATTTTTTAATAATAATAAGGGGATACAACCTAACATGCAATTCCTCCAAAGATAATAAAGGCCAATAAAGTTGTCAAATAGGTCATACATTACTAAATAAATAAATATAAAGCCTACTCAAGGAATTGGTAATCTTAAATAAAGGAAACATGATCAAAATCATTTTAATAAGAGATCCATAACCCTCTAAAAGGCACAAATATAAACATGGAAAAAGAGGCTCTTTTGTGTGAACCATATCACATGAATTGCATCTTAATTTAGTGAGTTATTTATTTAGCAAAGATGGAAGGAGAAAGAAAATACAAAGAGTTTCAAAGAAGATAAGTTTATGTAAGTTAAGATGATTAGGATAAATAAAAGAGAAACATGATGTATACTCATGAAATATACCTAGATGAATAACATGAATATTTACATACAATAAAAATGATTAATAAAGTGTGAAATTGAGGATCTTCATAATTACGATATTTTCTCTAATGAGATTGATGAAGTAGAGCATGAAAAATAATAATTTTATTGAGTTAAAGGAAAATATATAAAATAAATATAAATTGGGAAAGTTAACTAATGAAGAAATAAAATATCTTACAATAGCGATAAAAACTCAAGTTAAAAGTGACTACAACTTGAGCAATAAGTAAGTTTCATATAAAAAAAATTCTAAAAGATTTAAAGAAAAATGAGATGGTAGGGGGATATATATGGAAGAGGGGTTCAAAACCAAACCTATTGTAGTCACATAAGAACCTATAGTAGGTGCATTAAGGAGAAAGAATTTTCTCCTACCTAAATATTTCAACCTATGAAGAAATTTATTCCTAAAACAAAAGCTAATACATCAAGCAATACTAATAAAAATGATCTTAAGTATAAGATCCAAGTGTCTAGTAGTAATAAAAAACTAGTTGATTGTTATCTCTTTTGACCAAAGAAACCAATTCATGCTAAATAACATCTCAACACTTATCCTATAATAAATATAAAATTGTATACTTCATTACCAATTTATTTATCATAGCATATCGCCTAGGTCCTTATCCAAATTAATATTTATGTACCCTTGGCTAAAATAATCACATTCCCAACATAGCCATACAACTATCTCATATTTTTGAGATGGCCTTATAATAAGTGAATAGTCAAATGAAATCCTTACTACCCCAATAAATGTTGTAGAATTAAATGATAACCCTAAATTTTATCTAGGGACCATTATGGTAAAAACCCCACTAATTTTGAATAATTATATTTTTCATTACTTATGAATGGATGGTTGGTTCATAAATTTATGTTAGATTTAGGGGCCTCTACTAGTGTCATTCCATTGGAAATAATAAATTAATTAGGCCTTAAAACTTTAAAAGAGTTTGGAAAATTATTTTCTATGTATTTAAGAGAGGTGTGTATCATCATAATAGTAAATAGGGTATAATTAAAACTAATGATATTTCTTGAGATATCCTACAATATGGTTATTGTAGTGGTGGAGTTCCCTTCCAAATAATTTATTTTGTTATTAATGAATTGATCATCAAATATTAGTTTTAGCATTCAAATGGATTCCTCCTATGCCATGATACGCACTAATGGAAAAGAGATCAAGTGAAAAAGGGATAAGATGTTGTATAGAGTCAAGGACATTACCAAATATTTAATGAAGTTTCATACATTGATAAGGAGCCAATTTTTATTTTGTCAATACAATATAGAGGAGAATGTGGTGGACCCATTAGTGTTCCCTAAAAATAAAAATCCCTACACAAATGATTTGTGGACCATGTAATTTGATGGGGCATGTTATAAGGAAGGCTCTAGAGTAGGTAGTGTTCTTATTTCACCTGATGAAAAGGTCTTCAAATTCCCATACAAACTAAGGTTTCAATACATAAATAATATAGTAAGATACACAGGTTTATTATTGGGAACAAATATAGCCTCAAAGCATGATATAAAGTGATTGGAAGTTCTTGAAGATTCAAATATTTTCATGTCCCAATTGAAAGATGGCTATATAAAAAAATACTAGGATGAGATAGTGCAATAATGTGGTCTTAACCACATTTGATATTTTTTATGCATTTGGAATAGAATGGTAGAAAGGGAATGAAATATATTGATTGATACATTAACAATATTGCTTGAACATTTTGACGAATGATGTATTTTTCCTTTATGTATAATATGGGTGAAGATACTAATAAGGCCTACTGTTCTAGATAATGTTTATCATTAGCATGTGTCTAATAGTGGTAATCACATTTATAACTTTTTGAAGTGTGTTGGATATTTTGAAAATAATTCAATTGAATGGAATCCCATGGTAGGAATGGTAGTGGAAATAAACACTATATGTTTATGAGGTATTCCACCCAAAGAGAAATACACTACTGAAGGGTTCAATAGCTACTACACTGTTAGTCCTATAGTTAGATAGGGTTATGTAAAGTTGGATTGTGGCTACCTTAACTCTTAATTAATTATGTGGGTTGTATATATTCAATACCCACTATTTTCCATTGGTTGTAGGTTGTATTTGATGAGATGTTTCCCTATATTGTAAGCTTTGATTGCTTGGTTTTAGATGCATGAGACAATATTTTATCCCACTCTTGGTCTACTCGGTAGGTAAATGATCTAAGAGGTGTTTCCCACCTAAATAAAATATGCATTATTTAAATAGTATCTTGTCTTCTCGTGAATTAGTCTTGAATGTTAAATTTCTAAGGACTTGTTAAGAATTAGATGCATGGTTTTACAAATTTCCATTGTTCTCTTTTTTATCTTGATCTATGGAACTAGTATTGATGAAATTTGAGAGCTACAAGAAATGGTGTGTGGATTTGGGCATATTCCTTTATTGTGGGAATAATTGGTTTTACTTGATCTACCTTCAGTTTGAGAGGTTTGCATCTATTAATGCTATGTTTTCATTTTGAGTTGAATGGTTAGATGTTGGTATCCTTTTGGATTTGGAATGTTGAAGGAGATCCTACTTGACATGAATTGGCACATGTTAGTGTGATATAAGGATATGGTTTGATTTTTATGTTATCTCTTTCTTGGTATATTCTCTTCTTGTTGAAGGTTTCGATGTCTATGAATTTAAGGTTTGTATGGATTCAAGTGTTATTATTTGTACTTCATTATTGTTGGCAACTGTTTGGTAGCTCCTTGATCTTTTTCTTCATTGGTTTAGACTCAAGAGAGTTGTTTAAAGAATTTTTCAAATAATGGGTAAACACTTCCAATCTAGAGCTATGAAATAATGAGGTCAAAAATAGGGGATCTCATCCCCAATATAAACATTCAACAATAGCACCCCAGTGGGGCCTAAACCTTGATGGAAAGAACAACGCTACAACTTAACCATCACACTATGCCACTATTGGCTTATTTCAAGATTGGTAATGAGATATGTTCTATACATATCATTGTATGTTTCCTTAACACTATGTGATAGAGGAGTTAGCCACATCCTCTATGTAAGTGCTATTAGTAGAATTGGTATATTCCTTGATCTATTTTCATATTCTACAATACCCATGCAGTGAGAGTTTTTGGATATATATTTTCTTTATTGTTAGGATATAATTTTACTTGTCTTGATTTTTAGTGTACTAATGTGAATATGAGTTTACATTCTTCACTATTTAGGATCTATGAGTTGTGCAGTTTGATGGGTTGTATTCACCCATTGGTTGAATTTATAACTCAAATGTGGATTGTCTATATTCACGTTTCAATTTAATTTTGATGTAGAATTAGTTCATTGGCCTTATATGTCATCATTTTTGTATTTGTATGTTATATTGAGATGATAGGATGGATGATTCAAATGGTGGATATACAAGATCTTTATTACAATTTTGGGGATATGATAGAAAATTTCTGTGGTTTCTATTCAAACTATTATGAGTCTGGAAATCACTTAGAATCATTTGTTTCCATTTGAATATGATATTTGTTTTCATGTATAGATTAATGTAGGATTTAATGACAATTGGAATGTTTCACCTTGGCATGGTCCTTATCCTATCATGAGTTGACATGATGAAGAATTTGAGGAGCTCTTGCTTGATGGTGATTATCTTGGTTTCTATTGTAGGTATCTTGTTAGAGCTCAAAAGCATGTTGAATAATCAAGTGGTACATAGTTGGCTAAGAGATGTTTTTCCCTTGTTGGTTTTCCTATGGATGTATTTACAATGTATGATGTCAAGTGGGAGAATGTTAGGATTAAGGTGTCATTAAAATTATAAATCTTATGTATTTAATTACTCCTAATATTATTTATAAATCATTCATCAGGGACGAGGCATTCACCATTAATAATAATTATTTTTTACCATCAGGGTTTTACTAGTATGGTAATTAATTTTTATTGATTTTTTACAGATATTAAGTTACCATGTATCAAAAGAGAATATTAAATATTAGGGTTTTTTTGGATGTTCAACTCTAAATGAGGTTATTTTGGACACTTTTGATATCTTTTTGGATGGTTATAACACCTCCACATGAAGATGATAACAACCTTGCAAGATAATATGAATTAGGTGTCCATGTGTAAGAGGTGAGTAATGGAGCTACAAAAAAAAAAATTTAATGCATTAAATGCTTATTTTTATCCAAGGGAGACATTGGGATATGATAACCAACTTGGATACCCCATTTAGAGGGTGAAAATGTTATATAATCAGGGGTTATGGTGGTAGAAATTGAACATTAGGATGAGTTAGAGTGAAAAATTTGTACACAAGTGATGTTGGATTGAAGACACAAAAGGAGTGATGTAAGTAAATGCATTATAGTATTTTATTTGAAGATAATAGATTCTTTGTCTCCCTTCTTGGTAGAATTTTTTTTGAAATGACTTTTACACATAAATCTTGTATTGTGAGATGATTTTTTTATGGTTGTCAATTTGTGCGTATTTGTTGTTAGAATCTTATGGTGATGTTATCTTTTCTTTATTGTTATTTTAAGTTAAAATAAGGTAGTTTTGTGTAGAATTTTAAATTGGTTGATTTAAGAATCATAAAGAATTCAAACCTCTACATGGTAATTCCATATTAAGGCAACTTAATTTCATATTTGAATACAAATTCATATTTTCATAATATAGTAGTCTAAACCTTATATCTCACCAATTTCTATCATCACAAAGTCTAAAAGGGAAATATGAAATGCTGAGAATGGGTGATAATGAGAACATTACTACTTTCATGCAAAGAGTGAATGAACTTGTGTGTGGTATCAGATGTCCTGGTGGACAGGTGGACGAATTAGAAATTGTTGCTAAAGTGCTTAGATCCTTTCCTGCTTCTTACAAAGTCAAAGCTAGTGCTATTGAAGAGCTTCAGACTGTGCAAATGTTACCAGAGATATGTTGATTGGTAAGCTTACTACTTTTGAATTGAGTGAATTTGGTGATGCCCTTCCTAAGGTAGAATCTACATTCAAGGCTACTACTTCTGGGAGATATAAACAAATATATGATCCGGGTGAAAGTTCATCAAGAAAGACATTCAAGTATGATGAAGAAATGAGATAGATTGAGGAAGAAGAAAGAGAGCTAGAAGAGCTAGAAGCACTTATTATCAAAAGAGTAATGAGAGGAAAAGGTAAGTATGAAGGAAAATTTCCTCTTAAATTTTTTTCTTGCAATAAGATAGGTCATTTTACATCAAAGTGTCTGGAAAGAGCTTCTAAACCAAGACATAACAAGCCTAGATTTCAAAAGAAGTGTTATTATGCTATTAATGAAGGAGTGATAGATGATGAATCTGATAAAGGAAATGGAAGTGAGGACAAATGGGTATTTATTGCTATCAAGGAAAATAATCTTATTTCTACTGAATCTGCTAGTTGTACAAATGTGGAGAAAGCCCTAGCTGCTCAAGTTGAAGAGAAAGATGAATGGGTGATTGATAGTGGATGTTCACATCATATGACAAGAGATAAAAGTAAGTTTGTGAGCTTGGAAAAGTATGATGGTGGTGTTGTAAGATTTGGTGATGACAAAGCTAGTGTGATCCATGGCAGAGGATGCATTTCTCTTGATGGTAAGCATAATACTGATGATGTCCTATATGTGGAAGGCTTGAAGCATAATATTTTAAGTGTTGGACAAATGGTGGATAAGGGACACAATCTTCAATTCAAGGATGAAAAGTGTAGAATATTGGGAAGTTTAGGAAATGTGATTGCATTAGGTACAAAAACTAGAGGTAATATCTTTCACCTGAGTGTTGCTAATAAAAGTTGTTTGATTGCTCAAGTTGATGAAAGTTGGTTGTGGCATAGGAGAATGTATCATGTTAACTTTTATAATATTCTCAAGATAAGTTATACTAAGGCTGTGAGAGATGTACCTAAGTTGGCGAAACCTACTAATGCCATATGCAAGGAATGTCAGTTGGGAAAACAAACTAGAATTTCATTTTGGAGCAAACAACATAATTCAAATGAATTGTTGGAGCTTGTGCATACTGATTTGTGTGGTCCTTGTAGAGTTAGAAGTTTACAAGGTTACAGGTATTTCATGTTACTCATTGATGATTATTCTAGAATGATTTGGGTTACTTTCTTGAGAGAGAAGGTGAGTGAAAAGGAAGTCAGATTGGAGTATGTGCCTACTAAGGAGAAAATTTCAGACATCTTTACCAAGATGTTGCCTAAGGATAATTTTGAGTATCTCAAAGGGAAGTTAGGGGTGATTACCCCTCCTAATTAGAACTAAGATGCATTGCTTTTCATTAGTCTGTGCATTTCATAGTCATATCTTGATCCAGATTGATGTTGTGGTGGACACTACTCAGGGGGAGTAGTCAGATGTTCAGATGTTTAGATATGTTGTTAAGAGCTTAGAAATATTTGTCATTGATGTCAAAGGGGGCGAAGAGTAATTTGCAAAACTTTTTGGGTGAGAAGAACCTTGTGGGGAGAAGAGTTATGTGGATGAATTGATGAGAGAAGAATCAAAACCTAAGGTGGAGTAAGTGTTAAGAGATAGTTGTGTTGATGGTTTTTTTCACATCATGTGTTGCACTCAATGCCAAAGGGGGAGATTGTTGGATGTTGTGGTTGTGTTTCTGATATGTGGTTTTCATTGATGTTAACACTATTAGCATTAATGCATTAGAAGCTATATATGTTGAGGATATTGAGAAAATTGTAATAAAATGAGTTACATGTTGTCAGTAGTGAAGTGAAGTTCAGTCTGTCGGTGAGTTCAGTACGTTGATGATCATAGGTTGTGGACTAAAAGGGTTTCTTTTTTAGTATATCTAGTTTATCCACATTGAGTTTCAAATATCCGCATGAAGATTTGATCGAGTTATGAAGATTTGTATTCTAACAGTTTTTCTGCTACTTCAGTTGGTGTTCCTGAATGAAGATTATGTGATTCCAGTTAGTTCAGTTGTTGTGAATGCTTCTCTAATTATTCAAGTTGTTTGTGGATGTTTCTAGATCATTCTCTATCTGTGTTGCACATTCGCATTGATCGTTGTGCGATCCGAGTTTTTCTCTTGCCTGTTCATGTTTTTCATGTTCATGGCCGACAAGGTATGGTAGCATGTTGTGGATCTTCGAGGAGTTATTAATTGAAGTGTTTTCATGTTGGAGATATTATTTTGGGTCTTCATTATGTTGTGGCCAACCTTGGTTGATTCTCATTGAAAATTAATTAGTGATTTGGGCCGACAATTTATATTCATTTTATTATTTTGTTGAAGTCAACTTGTAGCGATGTAATTTTCTGTTGCAGATATATATAAGTGATTATTTATTCGAATTGGAGTATGTTGGAGTATTCTGAATGTGTGTGTGTGTGAATAAAGTTCTAAATCATTCAAAGGTAGAGCAGAGAGTGAAGAAGAGTGAAGAAATGTTCATGTGCTTAACTGAAACTATGATCAGGCATTAGCAGATGCTATTTTATCAGTTCAAATCCATGTGGATGTAATCCGAATCTTTTTGTAAGACAGTGTGTCTTCCTTTGGGCGGTTAGCCTTGTTGTAATTGAACAATGAGCTCTAGGTAGTGTGCCTTAATGCATGTGCATTCCCCATCTTTCATTCTTTATACTTTTAATAGGGTATAATCTTGTGGACTAACCTCCACCGTAGTTTTTCCCCTAACAGGGTTTCCACGTAAAAATATTGGTGTTATATGTATTTCTAATTTATGCTTTCATGGTTAATAATCAGATCTGAGAATAAGGTTAATAAAGTTAATAAGTTTTGAATTTTTGTGACAACTGATTCACCCCCCCTCTCAGTTGTCCGCCCTTGTGTTGCCAAAAAAATGGGGGTGTCCTGTCCAATACTCACCACAGCCTTTGAGGAAATTTCTACTATAAACTTGGAGCATTCTATCATTGTAATTTCTTAGAGCACTTGGAGAAATGAATCCAAATGAAAAACCAACTAAGCCGATAATATTTATTGCCTTTCTCCCTCCTTTTTATCACTTTGTGCATAAGCCATCATGCCCTACCAGATTTCATCTATGTCAACCACCTGTCCTAGATCATGCATTGGTCTCATCATCCACTGCTAGTTGGGTGATATGTCATATCAAAACTAGATTAACATGGACATAAAAATGATTACTCTGGCTGCCACATTTCAAAGCTCGATACTTAGAGAAAATTATTTCATTATTAACCTTCACTCCACTAAACTGGGCACGAGTGGTACGACGACTGTCAATTCAATTCAGCTGACATAAACAAGTCCTCCCTAAAGAAGGCCACCTTAGTTTCCAAACAAGCCTCAACCCCCAAGGGGAATCTAATCAAACCAATTGTTTCTTTCATGTTGGACACCGATAGACACGGTCTCTCCACATCCTCGTTGTGGAGAGATGCCCACCCATGCACCCACTTATATTATAATAATAATATATTACAATATAACATATAATATAATATAATATAATATAATGTTTATATTATATAATAATATAATATAATATTATTTAATAATATAATATAATATTATAATATAATATTTATTTTATATGATAATACATTACAATATAATATTATATAATAATATAATATATTATATATTAATCTATATATTGTCTATAATATATTATATTATATTATATAATAATATATAATATAATATATTATATATTATATTATATACAAATATATTATTATATATTATATTATAATGCAATATATTATATTGGGGCGGTGGGTCTAGCTCGATTGGCTAAAGCATCTTGTTGCAGGCAAGAGGTCATGAGGTCTAGTCTCCCCACCATCCCTATGGTATTGGAAGACATGTCGTGCTAGCATCACCAGTCATGTGAAAAAAGTTTACCAAATGCACTACAGTTTATAAGGGGTGGGGGGCGGCTACTCGATTCTGATTCCTGCAATCTAGAAAACATACAATATATTATATTATATAATATATATTATAATACATATTATATTATAATATATAATATAATATAATATATATACAATAATATATATGTCATGTGTATGGGCGGTCAAGGTGGCCAACGATGGTAAGAGAACTGCCAATCTAGGGTATCCTAGCTGGAGCTGGAATGATCTTCAGACTCTCAGCGCCTCCAGCACAAAAAGATGCATTATCAAAGATCCTCAAGGATAGATATTTCATCCCATCCAATGACCAAGATTTGATCCGATGGTGTGGATCGTCAATAGGTACATACAAGGTGAGACTTGGCTACAAGATAAAGGAGTTGGCATTGGCTCGACAAGACTGGCAACACAAATTGTTTTGGGGAAGGAAATGCCTCCCCAAGGCCGGAGTCTTCGATTGGCTGGTGGCCCAAGAAAGAATTCTCACAGAGGATAGGCTAGCCACCTTTGGTATACAAGGCCTGGGTAGATGTACTCTATGCAAAGAAAGTGAGGAATCAACAAACCATCTCCTCCTGACATGTCCCTTTGCACAGGATTGCTGGAACAAATTTAGAAACAAGCTGAACTTGCAATATCCCATTCCAGTAGACCTTGAATCATGGTTCAAAATGTGGCCACTAAAAGGAAATAATTCTATTTTTGGAGGGATATGGAAGGTTACCCCATCCATTGTGGTATGGGAGATATGAAAGGAATGAAACAAAATAATTTTTCAAGGAAAGGAGCTGAACAAAGATAGACTCTGGGACAAAATTGAAAGGGCCATAGTAGAAATGGTAAATAAGGACACTCAGAACAAATCTTCCAAACAAAAATCCTTCACAAATTGGGATGACTGCCTAACCAAAAAATTTATTGGCCTCAAGTTGCCACTACTAATTGGGAATGGATCAACCCAGACATCTAAAACCAAGAGAGAGGAAGTAGCAAGGCAGGCGCTAGAGCCAGGATGGACTAAGATTAATTTTTATGGGGCAACACGAGGCAATCTAGGTCTGGGTGGCGCAGGATGTATTGTAAGAGATGAGCAGGGCAGGATCCTAGCAGAAATATCCACACCTTTAGGCACTTGCATGAATAATGAAGTTGAACTCACAGAAGTGGCTATAGGTCTTCAGATGGGGATTGATTTGGGAGTGAAGAAAATTCATCTGGAAGGTGATTCAATTATCACAATCAATTCCATCAGATGAGGCACTACTCCAAACTAGAAGCTCAACCATCTGCTACAAAGGGTCAAGAAATTGGTGGCTAGATTTGACACCTTTAAATTTAGCCACATCTATCGAGAGGGAAATGACAAGGCGAACACACAGGAAAAAAAGGCATCAGAACTTTCCACATAAGCAAACTCGAGAACCGATACTGGTGACAACTTTCATCATCAATTCTTCAATTAGCGAAAAAATGAAATCATATGGTATCAAGGATGAAATACATGGACTTATTTGACGTGACAAGGGCCATCAGTATAAGGTAATGAACAAATAAAATAAACAAGTTCTGAGGAAAAGGAAAGGTTGGGTGGATCTCATACTACCATGCATTAAATTCAGCAAGTACCTTCAGCGGGGTGGTGGCAAGTTTACACACTCTAGAAGGCACGATCGTAGAAAATATAATAATAAGAAGTAAGGATTCAACTATTTTAAGGCCTTGGATGGTGTCAATTGGACCATTCCAAAGGGTGGCTTTTCAAAATTTAGAGTGATTTTGCATTTGCAGAGGAAGTAGTGCAGTAGGTGTGTGAGAGTGTAATGGAGACTTTGCTGGTCCTAGATACATCAAAGCAACAACAATCCTTTTGAGGAGAAGTGTCAGACAAGAGGTTGCAGGGATTGTTGGCCTCATCCCATCCGCTGGTGCTCTAGGAAACTAAAAAAATTTGAGGCCCTAAATTCCTGAGAGCGTACCACAGGTTTAGGTCCAATTCAGAAATCACAGCCATGTTCCTAGTGGTACTCCTGCACATGGGCATTTCGAAGGAAACAGGGAAGAAATTGACACAAATGGTCTTCATACACGTGTGGTTGGGAGTCATCGATGCATCCTTGGACAATGTGGATGAGAACAAGCTCATCCCAATGTCACATAATTACTACATGATGAGAATGTGCAGAAGAGAGGTCATGAAATTTCCCCTGGTTAGGACCATCAACCCAGAAAGGTTTGAAAAGTTGTTGGATGAGCATGACCGAAGCATCACCTTCCTACTCAAGGCCACCAATCTGACCACCAATCTTCCTCGAGGCTGGGCAATGAGATATGTGGAAGACGAAGGGCTCTCTGAAGAAATCGTAGCAGGGGATGAGGACAATTGGGACTTCGGCATAGGTGAGGAATGGCATCTGAATGACCCCAGAGACCTGGAGGAGAAGGCGAAGGGCCCAACTCACCAGAAATGTGGAGCAGATTGTCCAGTGGTTGTGAATTACATTGCATACATGAAGTGCGTGGAGTCGAAAGATTTTGAGGATGAGGAGGAAGTCTGATGGTAGCTGTTGGGTCGGGTACAGTTTTAAAATTTTTGCAATTTTATTTCAGTTCTAGTATATACTAGGGTATAGAAAAAATAGTCAGTCCTGGGGCAGTAGTCATATGCCTGAGCCACTGCCAGGCCATTTTGTAAAAGTGTATAAGAAAACACAATCGGGTAGGAATGGGTAGTTTGAATGGCCATTTTTGACAGAGAAGGCCAGCAGGATGTTCTTTTTTGGTTCTCAAAAACACATGTAAACTCTTTTTTTGGAAGCAATACAAGGTGTTGCCTCTTAGCAACGATTTAACGAGCAATATATATATGTATATATATATATATATGTATATATATATATGTATATATATATATGTATATATATATATATATGTATATGTATATATATGTCATGTTATAATATAAAAACCCTCATACCATATAAGTCGAGTCCCTGGACCTAACCAAATAAAAAAAACAACATAAACTAAATGGATATTTGTTTCCTGTGTATTAAATCTGAAAAAGGAAAACCCGAGAGTCATTTTCACTGAGTTTTTTATAATATTATATTATTATGTAATATTATATTAATATTATATAATAATATAATATAATATATGTATTAAATATATTATAATATATTATATTATAATATATATAATATATTGTATTGTAATATAATATAATAGATTGTATTGTAATATAATATATTATTATATTATATTATAATACAATATATTATATTATATTGTAATATAATATATATGTTATAATATAAAAACCATATGGGAAAGTAAGAATGGTGAACAACATTGTTGTGCAGCCTGCACGGTCCTAAGCGGCCTGTTTGGTTCTCTCTTGGCAGTGGAGGTTGATGCACGTGCCTCTGTTGCCTATGTTTTTCCTTGCTGAGTGTGGTTTCGGTGCATGCAAAATGGGTGTGAGGTTATTCATGGGTCTACATTTGTTTTTTCTTTGAATTTTTTGTCTTTGTTTCTATTGTGGGTCTGTATGTTCGGTGTGGTGTGGCTATTGATTGCATGGCACCCTTTAGGGGTTTGGGGGGCCCCTCTCAGCTTTCTTTTAAAACTATTTCCTTAAATGAATATTCTTCTTCCTCGGGACATGGTGATGTAGTAAACTTACTTTTGCGTAATGCAGAGGAATTGAGACTTAATCGTTCTTCAAAAATGAGATCAATACCAACAGGTTGCTTGGAAAGAAGCAAGGATTGCTAGTTGTGGTGATCAAACCTGAAGATATAGCAGAAGATGTTATGCACTTGGTGGAGCATGCTTTAATTTGCAAGTTAATGGGAGTCTATATTTCGTTGCCATCCTTGGAGGCATGGGCGTGGAGAAACTAGAATCTAGAGGGGGATATGGAGATTATCTCAGGGGCAAATGGTTTTTTTTGTGATGTTTTCCAAGCTTGTGAATCGAAATATGGTTTTTGAAGGGGGATCGTATTTCCAAAATTAGGTTGGGCTCTTTATTAAGCCATGGAATTTGGGGTTTGATCCCTCGAAAGAGCTCCCATCAAAGATCCCTGTGTGGGTCTGGTTGCCTCAACTTCCAATGGAGTATTGGTGGAAAGATGTTTTGTATTCTATTACTACTACTTTAGGGAAACCCTTGGGCCCCTCTCATCAAACCTTCGACTATAGGGTGACCATATTTTCTCGACTTTGTGTGGAAATAAACCTAAATATTCTATTTCCAGAGTCTTTTGAGATTAGATTGGGGGATATGAGCTAGATCTAGCAAGTTGATTATGAGGCACTACTTTTCTAATGTAGATTATGTCATGAGTATGGACACCTGCAAAGAAATTATCCCAAGTTGGGAGGTAGCACCCCTCATCCTCAACCTAAGCAGCATGCATCTGAATCTAAAGCAAAGGGTAAAGCCCCAGTCAAAATGAGGGGATTTATTCAAAGGGGTTTATTTTGGTGAAAGACAGAACAAAGGCTAGGGTTGTTGCTTGTTAAAATAAAGCCATGCAAAAAGTCATTTTTGGTAATAGGTTTGATGTCCTCAAAATTTTTGAGGATTTGGACTTAATGGAGCATGATCTTACTCTTTGGGATCAAGTTATGCAAGGTTTGAACCTATCTTCTCTTCCCCCCAAGTTCCTGTACGTGGAATGGTTTCATCTCAAACTTTAGAGGATAAGAATTCAAAGGCACTAATTCCTATTGAGACCTTAGAGGTTGTTAATGGGATTAATGGTGGTCCAGGAGTTGTTGTGGTTTCAAACCCCCTGTGTGAAACACCTCTGGAGCATGTTGATAATGAGGTAATTTATGATTTGGATTTGGACTTTGTATCTAAGGAAGATGGTAAAAATGAAAATATGCCTCATCTGGGAATTAATCAAAAGAGCTTAAAGAAAGGGGTAGTAAATAAGTTGAAAAATGTGGGTAGGAAAAAATATTTGGAAAAGATGAAGATTATGGGTGATTCTTTAGTGGAATCAGGTGTTTTTAAGATGTTGGAATCTCACTTTAATTCATCCCATAAATGATTGTGCTTTCATGGAATGCAAGGGGTTGGGTAGCATCCCTGGACAAAAGGCTACTCGTGATTTTATTCATGATCACAATCCTGATATTGTTTTTATCCAAGAAACTAAAATTTATGTGGATGACATGAGGAATGTTTCTTCCAAGTTATGGAAGAGAGGTCTTTTCCAGAGTGTTGGTTCCCAAGGATTAGCTAGAGGTGTTTCCTATCTTTGGAACCCATGTAAGATAGTTCCCCTTCGGTGGGTTTCCAACAATAATTCTCTATTAGTGCTTGCATCTTTCTTTGATTCAGGTGTAGTTTCTCTCTTTTGCAATGTTTATGCGCCTAATGATTTTCCAAGTAAGGCTATGTTGTGGTCTCATATTATATTCATTCGATATTTGGCACCTTTTTGTCCTTGGATTTTTGTAGGAGACTTCAATTCTATTTGTTTCCTAGAGGAAAAATTCGGGGGGGGGGGGAGGGTTGGGTCATTTGGGTCTTGCTTCAACCTTGATGTGTGATAATATTTATGTCCTTAATTTGATGGATGTGAATATTGTTAATGGTTTTTTTACTTGGCACAATAGAAAATGTAGGGAGGGGTATATTTCTAAGAGGCTGGATAGATTCCTCATTTCAGATCATTGGATTGGAGATTGGTGGGCTTCTTCTTCTGAAATCTTGGGATGGAAGGGTTCAGATCATTGGCCAATCAAGCTTTCTTCCCTTTTCTTTGTTATGCCTAGGAACCCTCCTTTTAAATTCCATCTCATGTGGCTTCATGATCCTAGCTTATACCAGTTTGATGAGAGATGGTGGTCTGAAGGGAAGCATGCCTTTTGTACTGCTATGTTTTCCTTTTTCAAGAGGCTACAATATGTTAAATACAAGCTCTAAAGATGGAATAGAGCTTCTTTTGGAAATGTCTTCCTGGAGAAAAAATAGATTCAAGCTCATTTGGATAGCATCACTTTCATAATTAAGAAGAGGGAATGGCAGTTGATCTACTAAAGGAAGATACTAGACTCTCTAGGGATCTCGCTAAATGGGAGTTGTAGGATGATATTTTTTGGAAATAGAAATCCCGTATTGATTGGCTTCAAGAAGGGGATAAGAAAATCACTTTTTTCCATAATTTTGTGAAAGAACGAAGGTATGGTAACTTAGTCACTTCTATTATTTCTGGTCATGGGGACCTTCTCTCTTCTTCTTAGGCTATTTTGGAGGAGGAAATTAGTTCCTTCTCTACCCTTTTCACTGAGGATTCTTTGATTGCGGTGGTGGAAGAGGATTTTCTCCTTGAGTGCATTCCTTCAGTGGTTTCCAGGGAGATGAATAAATTTCTTCTAAAACCTATTTCTCTAGAGGAGGTTGACAACATCATTTTCCAGATGAAGAAAGGTAAGGCACCTAGCCCTGATGGCTTTTCAATTGAGGTTTTCTAGGAGTTTTGAGATATCCTAAAATTTGATTTGTTAGAAGTGGTTAGAGAGTCTCAAGATAATAAGAAAATTATTTTTTCTTTTAACTCAACCTTCTTGGCTCTTATCCCTAAAAGGAGGAGGCCAATTCCTTTGATGCTTTTAGGTCTATTGCTCTATGTAATGTGGCTTTTAAGATTGTCACTATGCTGATGGTAGAAAGCTTGAAAACTTGTCTAGCTTCTTTGATATCTTTGGAACAAGGGGGTCTTTTCAAAGGTCAGTAGATTGTTGATGGGATTTTGGTGTAAATGGAAGTGGTGCATACCATGTCCTCTTCTAAGGAGAAAGAATATTTATTAAATTTGATATGTCTAAAGCTTATGATAGAATCAGGTGGCCTTTTCTCTAGCGTATTCTTGAATCCTTTGGATTTCATCTTGACTAGATTTCATGGGTCATGCATTGTGTGTCATCAGCCTCCTTCTCTATTTTGATTAATGGATTTCCCTCTCCTACCTTTTCAGCTTCGAGGGGTCTCAGACAGGGAGATCCTCTTTCTCTCTATCTCTTTATTCTTTTGGTCGAGGGTTTGGGGAGATTGTTGAGGCGATACAAGGATACTGGCCTAATTAAGGGTTAGAATTAGAACTAGGGACTAGAATCCCTTATTCATCTTCAATTTTTTGATGATACTGCACTGATGGGGTTGGAAAAAATGATGAAGCAGTTTACTTTAGAAAGGTTCTTGATATTTATATGGCTACTTCTGGTCAGAAGATTAATGAGGGAAAATATAGCATCATTTTATTTAATACTCCCAAATTTATTTAGAATAGGATTGCCCACATTCTTCATTTTCAGATCAGTATCCTACCTTTGGATTATTTGGGCATCCCCCTTTGTGTGGGCAACATGAACAAGAGGTATTGGCAGGTGATCCTGGATAAAGTTTGCTCAAAAATCAATCACTATACTTTTTAGTGGCTATATTTTGTTGGCAAGTTGAATCTCCTTAAATCCTTCTTGCAGGATCTACCTCTTTACATATTCATGGATTTGTCTACTTCCAAAGGTTTTCTTAAAGAATATTATTCTTTTTCTAGGAAATTCTTATGGGCCAGAAATTTGGATCATCAAAAGTGGAGCTTGGTGAGTTTGGACCTGCTGAAAATGAAGGTAAAATTGTAGCTTAAAACTTGTAAACCTATGAGACTATAGATTTAATTAAGTGTTCTTTGTCACAATTATTTGTGCATGATTACCTGTTTATATCAATTTTACCAATTGTAGAAAGATACAAAAGATTGTAGAAGAATGAGACAAGAAGATAGAAGTGACACATCATATACATGGAGAAACCATTTCAGGAAAAAAATCCACCAAAATCAATAGTGCTTAAAACTTGTAAACCTACGAGACTATAGATTTAATTAAGTGTTCTTTATCACAATTCTTTGTGTATGATTACCTGTTTAGATCAATTTTACCAATTGTAGAAAGATACAGAAGATTGTAGAAGAATGAGACAAGAAGATAGAAGTGACACATCATATACATGGAGAAACCATTTCGGGAAAAAAATCCACCAAAATCAGTACTGCTTAAAACTTGTAAACTTATGAGACTATAGATTTAATTAAGTGTTCTTTGTCACAATTCTTTGTGTATGATTACCTGTTTAGATCAATTTTACTAATTGTAGAAAGATACAAAAGATTGTAGAAGAATGAGACAAGAAGATAGAAGTGACACATCATATACATGGAGAAACCATTTCGGGAAAAAAATCCACCAAAATCAATACTGCTTAAAACTTGTAAACTTATGAGACTATAGATTTAATTAAGTGTTCTTTGTCACAATTATTTGTGTATGATTACCTGTTTAGATCAATTTTACCAATTGTAGAAAGATACAAAAGATTGTAGAAGAATGAGACAAGAAGATAGAAGTGACACATCATATACATGGAGAAACCATTTCGGGAAAAAAATCCACCAAAATCAATACTGCTTGTATTATTTAACCTTAGAACAAGATTACAATAATATTGTATCAATCCTTGATTGATATGCTTCCTTTGCTTTCAACAATCCTTCTTCACAACCTACAATAAACTCTCATGAAACTCTCTTCAACTTGCTGCAATTAATAGACAATTAATGTGCATGCAAACTCATAAGAGTTTTCAAATACAAGAGAATGAAGCTCCTCTAAAAAATATACGCCTAGATTGTTCAAGTAGAGTTCCACCTTGTAATTTCTGATCAAACCAAAGTCTTCCTTAATTTAGGCACCCCAAAATGAACACTTAACTGAACTTTAGTCAAGAAAATATCTTGCAAGCATCACCCCAAAGTTGGCACCCAAGAATGGGCCCACTTAACTAAGCCTTGTAAATATCTTCTCATGGGAAAGGTGTTAACTCAAAGATTCCAACTTGGGCACCCAAGGTGGGTCCAAGTCAATCTTAGTTAACTAAAACATATCTCTCCATCAATTCATGCAAACACTATGCATGATTGATCATCCCCACTTAACTGAAAGTATCCACCTGTTATGTATAATGTAACTGAATTCATTAGTCATGCAACTCAATTCAACTAAAGTCAACTAGCATTCAACTCAAAATAACTACATACACCTGAAGATAATTGAACCATAATTGAACTGAACTGAACTGAACTGATATTGAATTGATACTAAACTGAACTAAACTAAACTAAACTAAACTAAACTAAACTCTACTCATGTAAATATCAATCCCTAATTTGTAGGATCTTTACATGCATTACTAAAGTGTTATCAATACTCCAAATTGTTAACTTAAGCAAGGTGAGTTCCACCTTCCATGTGGGTGCCCCATGTGCTCCTATTTTGTAGGAGCTCTTCTTGGGAGTCACCACATGTTCCTATTATTTAGGAATAATTACAAATGTCAATTTACATGTTCATTTCATTTGAATTTAATCTCTTTCTAATCCTAGTGTTGGGGAACACTTTCTAAGGACTTAGGAGATACATGAAATATGTTTAGGATTGTAATTAAATGACATCCTATTCCCAATATTCTCCCACTTGACATTCTACATTGCAATTATTCTAAATAGGGAATCATTATTATAAATCAAGTACAAGACTCAAGGCCAATGGCCTTCCTGCACCAAGAGAACTTATCTGTAGGAATTGGTTTCATAAGATAATATACAACATTGATCAAAGTGTCAAATTTATCAATCAATACCTTCCCACTCTCAACCATTTCTCGCACAAAGTGATACTGAACATCAACGTGCTTAGTACGAGCATGATACATAAGATTTTTGGCTAAACAAATATCACTTTGACTATCACATTCAAGTATAATTTGCTTTCAATTAAAACCAATACCTTTCCCAAGTCCATGTAACCAAAATTCCTCTTTAGAGGCATGTGTTTCATCCATGTACTCTGCTTCTGTGATGGACAAAGCAACTGTGGGATTCCTCTTACTCATCCAACTAACCACAACTCCAAACAAAGTAAACACATAGCCACTTGTCGACCTTCGAATGTCCAGGTCTCCTACCAATCTGAATCAACAAAATCCCGTATGTCCAATGATTTGTGCATAATATCAATATTATTAGCACCATGATAAACCAAATAGTAACCAAAAGTACCTCATAAATATCTAAGCACCCTCTTAACATAAGTCCAATGTTCTTTACCAGGTTAGACATAAACCTACTTAGAACTCCCACTGCTTGGGTCTTGTACAGACCATTGCATACATCAAACTACCAACTGCACTAGCATATGGAATTTTAGACATTTCCTCATGATCAAAATCAGATTTAGGACTCATGTCTAAACTTAAATTCATGCCAACTAGTAAAGGAATATTAATTGGTTTACTATCCTGCATGTTAAACCATTTCAAAATAGTATCAACATAGTTGCTTTGACTTAAGCAAAGCTTTCTATTACCTCTATCTCTGTTGATCTCCATACCAAGGATATATTTTGTAGCCCCTAAATCTTTCATCTCAAATGTGCTAGAGAGTTGTGCTTTCAATTCTTTGATCATTACCTTGCTGTTACCAATAAACAACATGTCATCAACATACATGATAATAATTAAAAGTTGATCATCAATAACTTTTATCTAAACACAATGATCTTCCTCACTCCTAACATAACCAATTTTCAATGCAAAAGCATCAAAATTCCGGTACCACATTCTAGATGACTGTTTCAATCCATGTAAAGATCTCTTTAACCTACAAACCAATTCATGTTTTCCTTTTACAAAAAAACCATTAGGTTGCCTCATATAAATCTCCTCATGAAGATCCCCATGTAAGAAAGAAATTTTCACATCCATTTTCTCTATATCAAAATCATAAACAAAAGTAGATAAGAAGAATCTAATAGAAGTTAATTTAGCAACATGAGAGAAAATTTCATTAAATTCAACTCCCTCTCTCCGGGAGGGAGTAGCCCTTGGCTACTAATCTAGCCTTGTACCTTTTGATATTACCATCTGCTCCAATTTTCTTTTTAAAGATCCATTTACAACCAATGGCCTCTCTTCCTTTGGGGAGACTCTCAAGATCCCATGTGTCACAAGTATCCAAGGAAACCATTTCCTCATGCATAGCTTGTGACCAAAGCTTGTTCTCATATGAAGACAAAGCTTCCCTATAAGATCTAGGTTCATCATTAGTACTCATCAAAGAAAACATACAACAAAAATCAGGTGGGCTATGCCTATCAATGGGATTCTGGTGTCTTGTGGATCTTCTCAAAGGAGGTTCTTTTTGTTCCTCAATTATGCTCATCATGAGCATCTATCTTAGAAGAACTCTATGAAATCTCCTCATCCAATCCATCCAATTGTTCTTCAACATGTGCATCTTCATGCTTCTCAGTATTTATCTCAAAATGCACTGTTCAAGAAGTATCCTTCTCCTTTGGTTGTTCTTCTCTTGAATAAGTTCTAAATTCCCTAAAAATCACATCTCTAGATAAAGTATTTTTTTAGGTTAGAGGATTCCAAAGCTTGTAACCTTTTACATGTTCACCATAACCTATGAATATGCATTTTTGTGCTTTTGGATCCAACTTAGACAACTTTTCTTGAGGCACATGAACAAAAGACTCACAACCAAAGATCCTTAAATGTGCAACACTAGGTTTTCTACCTAACCACATTTCATAAGGGGTTTTATCTTCAATAGATGAACTAGGAGATCTATTGATTAAATAACAAGAAATACTTACAGCCTCAGCCCAAAGGCAACGATCTAGCTTAGCACTACTTAACATACTCCTAGCTCTTTCCATTAAGGTTCAGTTCATCCTTTCTGCTACTCCATTTTGTTGAGGTGTATATGGAGTAGTTTTTTGTCTCACAATTTCTGCATGCTTACAATAATAATCAAATTCCTTAGAATAATATTCACCACCATTATTTGATCTCAACACTTTTATCTTATGATCTGATTGTTTCTCAACCAAAGCCTTAAATTATTTAAACTTATTGATTATTCAAATTGGAGGTATTAAGCTTAAGCAAAGTCCCAATCCAAGATCCTTTAACAACCACCATATTCCCTTTCACCAATCTACAACCACTTTTGTCAAATGTCACATGCATTCCAGAATCATTAAACTTAGATACATAAAGTAGATTTCTAGCAAGTCCTCGAATATGTAAAACATCATTAAGGGTCTTAACCCTACCATCACTGAAACACAACTTTACCTCTCCTTTTCCCACAAAATATGTAAAACATCCACAACACTCCACATTCACTTAGTCAACCTTCTAGCACTATTGAACAAAAAATCAAACGACCAGATGTCCTAACTAGTACACCAATTGATGTGACAACACAAAACTCAAGAATAAGAAATTTCATATACCCAACGACCTTCCCTGAGATTCACAACCAAAACTGATAAACTGGTAATGAAAACCACTTGACAGATTCAACTTCAGCTAGATACCCTGTTCTCTACTCTGTCTTCTGGTATGGTCAAATACTGAAGTGTGGAACGGATCAATGACTTAGGTTTCCATCAATGACAACACCAGAAGCCATATGCCAACAATATCCCCCTTTGGTATTGATGGCAACACTTAGTGAAAAATGACTAAGTGTCGAAACCTTCAAAACTTCAGCTATAGCTGACAAAACTCCCCCTAAATTTGATAAGGAATTTTTCACTTCTCTCTCTCCCCCTTTGACATCAATGACAAAAAGATAATAACAGATTTTCCTACAGTATTCCCTATGAAGTGTAACCAAAAACTTACTTATTCAAGAGTTGATTCAAAAAAAATGAAGAGATACAACCGCTATTTAGAAAATTATTTTGTACTTTTCCTTCATCTCCAGAAGAAATTTCTTCCATGCTTCTACTGCAATCCCGGTGATTATGATCATGCTATTGTTTTTAGATGTCCGGTTGATAATCTTGATGAGGGATTCTAGAATGGCGAAGGCTTCTTCCACTATCTCTCCTTTCCTCAGTATGTCAATCAATTGTTCCAGCCTGCATTTTGTTGTCCTTTACTTTCCAAAAGGTGTCAACAATCTTGTTTCTAGTGTTTTGAACATTTGTATGCTCTGATTGTAATTCCTGAATTCGTTTCTTAATTGCACCATCTTGATCCTGAAACATGTTAAAATTTTGTCCAATACTGTTCAACTCAGTTTCAATTTGTTCCAGCTTTTCTTTGTACTTGTTGATTGCATGAGGCCATCGAAGACAGTAGCTATAGATGTTTTTTGCTAAGCTTATGCATTTTCTTAGTTGATTCATGTGCCTTTTTAGCTTGGTAAGTGACAATCTATACTGCTTCTTTAGATGTAGGATTACTTCTTCTTCTTCCTTGTTCTAAGACTTAGAGTCCATGATTTCCTTGATGCATTCAATCATCTCTTTTGGCAACGTATTTTGCAAACTCTCCAATTTGATATGATTGTGCACAAGATGAGAACTTAGTACGCTTAAGATCATGTCCTGCTCATATGAAGGTCTGATAGACCAAATGTTCACAATTTTCTGCATCCCATCTTCCTCATGAATAAGCTGCAATAGCTCTTCTTTGGATAAATCACCTTCTCCTTCACTTCCTTCTAACATTGCCTTTTTTTTGTTATGGTTCGGCTATTTCCAGTTCTGTTCCTTGGGTTTCCTCAGTTTCCTTATCAGATTCCCAATTTGGTATGTCCACAATTACTTGTTCTTTTCCTTTCCCTTCAAATCTTGGAGTCTTGCATGTTGGAGGAGTATAGACAACAATTTCTTTTGCTCTAACTTATTTGGATACCTTGTTTTCTCAGTCATCAAACAAAAACTTCTGCGTACCTTCAACTCAGCATAATACTCTTTTCAATTGTTTTAACATCTGTATATCATCAATGCAATCACTGCACTCATCCACATCCCGTTGTCAATTAACAGCAGGGGGTTTGAAGGATTTTCTTGACAGCTCCCCGTAGGCCAGAGGCCCAAAACTAATTCTCAAAGGAAGTACCAGAAGCAGGTTCTAGTGCTGCCTCATTTCTTGGAAGAGATGAACTTTTCTTCACCCATGTCTTCTTCATCTGATCTCTTATTTCATCCACTGTCACTTTCCCTTTTCCTTTATCATCTTTTTGTGTATTTATGCCTTTCTATGCTGGACCTCTTCTATCCATATTTTTGTTTCTATAGAATCTTGCAATGTGACCGTATTTGTTGCAATTGAAACACACAACATTTCCTTGTCCAGACCAATCATTCCATTGATTTCTTCTTGATCTACACTGGTTGGTAATATGCCCAAATCTTCCATAGGTATAACATTTAACATTCCTTCCATTGACAAAGTTGTTTGACATATTAATACATTCAATTGACTTATGACCAAACTTATTGTAATTGAAACACTAACCGGAAAATGATGGATCACTTGATTTCATTTTACTTCTACATTGAGCAGCCATATGACCAAATTTATTGCAAGCAAAATAGTATCTTTAAAATTTTGAGCATTATGTTGCCTTACCAGATTCCTTTTTGCTTGGTTCATTTGATTTCCTTGCCTGAAATTCCTTTGTCTAGATCCAAAACTTTCTCCTTTCTCATATCCAAGACCTCACTTTTCATTTCCATTCTTCTATCCTTGATTCATATCATTAAGCTTAACAGAGCTAATCTTGAACTTCTTCTTGTATTCATTTGCAGTAGCAAGTTCATCCTTGAGAATAACAATCTATTTTCCAAGCTCTTCTTCATTGTTTCTAGATTGTTGCAGTTCAATCTTTAACTGAATGAATTCTCCATTAATTCAGATGCATTCATCAGATCTTTCTTTTAGGGTCTGGGAAATATTTTCCTCATTCTTCTTTCTTTCTTCAATCTCCCGAGTCAGCTTCATCACCATAGATTCCATCTCATGCTTTTAGGGTAGCATTGTCTTTGGCAAGATTTTCACATTGTTAAGTTATTTCCTTCAAGGTTTGATTCAGGTGAACATCATCCATGCTTTTACTCTCTTTTTGCTTAATATGGTCACATATATCCTTTCTCTTCTCCCTGGACTTAATAATTTGATCCTTCAACTTTTGAATGAATTTCTTAGCATCCTTAAGATTTGCTTTCAATTCCTGGACTTCTGCTTTAGATTGATCAAGATCTTCAAGCGCCACCAAAAGCTATTGTTGAAGACTACCAGAGTCCATTACATTCCAAGATCCACCTCAATTAGTTAGACTTCTTCTGAGGAACTTAGATCTGATACCAATTGTTGGAATCAAGCAACACTGCGAGGGAGGGTGAATTAGTGTTGTGTAATTTTTAACTTTATTAATCTGATCTCTCAAGTGCCTATGACATTCAATCAAAAAAAAGATGTATGAACATAAAAAAATAAGCCACAACACCATAACCAAGGATTTTTATGTGGAAATCTTGTTAGGGGAAAAACCACGGTGGAGGTCAATCCACAATTTGAGTACTCAAATATAAGTGTTTTACAAAATGGGGAATGCACTTGCATTCAGGCACACTGCCTGGAGCTCATTGCTCAAAATCAGGAAGGCTCATTACCTTACAAAAGATTTGGATTACAACAAAAAGGTTGAATTGAGAAAGTAGCATCTATAAATGCCTAATTATAGTTCTGGTTAGGCTCATAGATTGAATACTGGACCTTTTGTCTGATTCGACACTTATGCTTTGTTCTGCCTCAATTCGCTTCACAAAATCCTCTTCTGCACAAGTGAAACTATGGATAATCGCTCAACTACTCTTCTAATATTCGCAACACACATCAACACATATCAAACACCACACAAAATGAATTAACTGATCTCTTATATATATACCAAGGATTCAATCACTATATGTCGGCTTCAATAAAATAGAAAATATTTTCCAACTATTGGCTCAAATCATGAATAACATTTAATGCACATCCACCAAAGTCAGCCACAGTATAGTGAGGACCCAAAACAAAATCTCCAATACGAAAATAGTCCAAACAATTTTGCCTCAAACATCCACAACACCCCACATTCACTTAGTCGACCTTCTAGCACTATTGAATAGAAAATCAAACGATTGGATCTCCTAACTCATACACCAATTGATGCAACAACACAAAACTCAAGAATAAGACATTTCATATACCCAATGACCTTCCCTGAGATCCAAAACCAAAATTGATAAACTGGTAATGCAAACCACTTGATAAATTCAACTTCAACCGGATACCCTGTTCTCTACTTTGTCTTTCGGTATGGTTAGATACTGAAGTGTGGACCAGATCAATGACTTAGGTTGCCATCAATGACAACACCAGAAGCCATATTCCAACAAGTTCAACTTGAATCAACAAGCCAAGAGTTATCACTAATAGTATTAGATGAAATGACCAATGCATCATTACTATCATCTGAGGATTTCTCTATAGAAGCATCATAACTATTTTTCTTTTTCTTACAATCCTTCTTTACATGTCCCAGTTTTCCATAGTTCCAACACTTTACCTTACTCTTACTAGGGGTTTTAGACCATCCTTTAGACTTACACTTTCCTTTCTTGTCTCCCTTAGGTTTCTTTTTCTAAGGCCTATCGCTTACAAATAAGGCATCTTGGGATCCCACTTTAGAATTCCTCCTCACCTCCTCACCTCCTCTGAATTATATTGTCCATCTTAGAATCTACACAACTACCACTAATAGCAACAATTATATTTTCCCAAGACTCTGGTAAAGAAAAAAGTAACAAAATACATTTATCTTCATCTTCTAGCTTTACATCTATAGATGCTAACTGACTTAGAATCAAATTGAAAGCATTTAAATGATTTGCAATAGAATCACCATCTTTCATCTTTAAAGAATACAACTTTCTTTTCAGATACAACTTATTAGTAAGACTTTTAGTTTGATAGATATCACCTATCCTCTTCCACAATTTATATGTGGTAGTTTCAACTGAAACATTCAAGATAACAATATCAACAAGACATAATCTTATGTTTCCTCTTTCCTTCTTATCAAGCTTAGCCCAATCCTCATCTGACATCATTGTAGATGGATTTGTCTCATTACAAACAACTAACCACTGATCTCTCTCTTCAAGGAGATCTTCTATTTTTAGTTTCCACATCTCATAACTAGATCCATTAAATATTTCAATATCTAAATGAGAAGTAGAACTCATTGTAACACACTTCTTTTACAAATCTGCAATAAAACAATAGTAAAATCTCCCACTATAGCAAAAAAACCTTTAAACTTTTAAGAGAAAGGCGTCCCAAACTCTACCCAACCATTAGCTCTGATACCAAATGTTGAAAATGAAGGTAAACTTGTAGCTTAAAACTTGTAAACCTATGAGACTGTAGATTTAATAAGTGTTCTTTGTCACAATTCTTTGTGTATGATTATCTATTTAGATCAATTTTACCAGTTGTAGAAAGAGATAGAATATTGTAGAAGAATGAGACAAGAAGATAGAAGTGACACAAAATATATGTGGAGAAACCCTTTCAGGGAAAAACTCCACCATAATCAATAGTTCTTGTATTATTTAACATTAGAACAAAATTACAATAATACTGTATCAATCCTTGATTAATATGCTTCCTTTTCCTTCAACAATCCTTCTTCACAACCTACAATAAACTCTCATGAACCTCTCTTCAACTTGCTGCAATTAATAGACAATTAATGAGCATGTAAACTCATAAGAGTTGTCAAATACAAGAGAATAAAGCTCCTCTCAAAAATCTACGCCTAGATTGTGCAAGTAGAGTTCCACCTTGTAATATGTGATCAAACCAAAGTCTTCCTTAATTTAGGCACCCCAAACTGAACACTTAACTAAACTTTGGTCAAGAAAATATCTTGCAAGCATCACCTCAAAGTTGGTGCCCAAGAATGGGCCCACTTAATTGAGCCTTGTAAATATCTTCTCATGCAAAAGGTGTTAACTCAAAGATTCCAACTTGGGCGTCCAAGGTGGGTCCAAGTCAATCTTAGTTAACTGAAACATATCTCGCCATCAATTCATGCAAACACTATGCATGGTTGATAATCCCCACTTAACTGAAAGTATCCACCTATTATCTATCATGTAACTGAAGTCATTAGTGATGCAACTCAATTCAACTGAAGTCAACTAGCTTTCAACTCAAACTAACTACATGCAATTGAAGATAATTGAACCATAACTGAACTAAACTGAACTGAACTGAACTAAACTAAACTAAACTAAACTGAACTAAACTAAACTCCACTCATGTAAATATCAATCCCTACTTTGTAGGATCTTTACATGCATTACTAAAGTGTTATCAATACTCCAAATAGTTAACTTAAGCAAGCTGGGTTCCACCTTCCATATGGGCACCCCATGTGATCCTATTTTGTAGGAGCTCTTATTGGGCATCCCCACATGTTCCTATCATTTAGGAATAATTACAAATGTCAATTTACATGTTCATTTCATTCAAATTTAATCTCTTTATAATCATAGTGTTGGGGAACACTTTCCAAGGACTTAGGAGATACATGAAATATGTTTAGGATTGCAATTAAATGGAATCCTATTACCAACATGACCAGGTGTGTAAACCCAAGGAGTGTGGTGGTTTGGGTCTTAGGCAGTTAGAGCATAATAGTCTAGCTTTTGCTGCTAAATTATTCTAGAGATGGTGTACTCTTTCTAATCAGCCATGGGATCATATTTTAAATTATAAATATCTAGGTGGTGTGGCTGATGAGGACATCCCATGTATGGAATTAAATGGAAAAGGCTCTATGATCTGAAATACTTTAAAAAGAGGTTCCAAACTTATTAAGGCGGGTCTCTTTTGGATTATTAATAAAGGAAATTCTGCTCACTTTTGGTCTGATTCTTGGGATGGAAACCTGCCTATACTTTTGTCTCACCCTCGTCTTTAGGCTTTAAGTGAATCTTTTGTGGAGGTTGGATGGTCCAATGTTGATAGCTTTAAGATCTCGTCCTCTATGGGGCCCTCTTTGGTGTATCAGTGGCGTCACCTTGTTACCTAGCTTGGTGGGGGATCTATGGAGGTGAGATGTTCCTTGGCTTCAATCCTTGTTGAATGCCCATGTTGTTCTTTGGAGGGGAGTGATGTGCTAACATAGGGTAATGATCCTAAGGGAAAGTACACGATGGCTCAGGGTTATGCTGCTCTGCGTGGTCAACTTGGAGATTTAGAGGAGAGTCCTTAGTGGAAAATAATTTGGAATAAGAATGGTTGGCCCAACTATAATCTGTTCATGTGGCTTCTGATTCTTAATAAATGCCTTACTTTGGAGAATATTAGGAAAAGGGGTTTTTGTGGCCCCTTTCTTTGCTTTCTATGTGGAAACAATGAGGAAAACTCTAGTCACCTCTTCTTTCAATGCCCATTCTCATCTGAAATTTGGGGGCTGTGGTGGAATTTGTGGAAGAGACCATTTGTTCAAGCTTATCTTTGTATGATCTTTGGGTGAATTTCAGCCATCCTCTAGCTTATTCTTTCTTCCTAGTGGCAGCTTTGGATTTGGGTCCTTCTTTAACTATCTAGCGGATTTGGCTAGAGAGAAATAGATGGATTTTTTAGGATCGTAAGTAAGTTGCTCTCCAAATTTGGCTTAAGATTAAAATTATGCTTAAGGAGACTATTGAGGCTAAGTTTGACATGAGGGATCCTTTTTCCTCAAATGATTCTAGTTTCTTTTCTCTTTTGGAGCTTTCTAGAACCTCGACGATTCATTCTCGGCTTGGTTTCAACATGAAGGTATCCAAGAAGATGAATTGGGTGGGCAAGTGGAGTCCACCTTCGATGAATTTTTATAAAATTAACACGAATGGGTCTTCTTGTGGTAATTCTGGTGTTATAGGTATTGGTGGAGCGGGATGAGATAGTAAGGTTTGTGTTCAGTTTCTCTTCATTTATATGGGAGTGCATTTCAATAATCAAAAGGATGCTTAGGTAATTATTCAAGCTTTAGAGAAAGCTTGTGAGTTGGGTTGGAGGAAGGTGATATGTGAGATGGATTCAATGATTCTTGTTTCTCTGCTTAACAAATAGGATTTCAAGAATTCTTCATGGAGATTAGGCATGTTAGCTAGACAAATTCTCAATCTGGCCTCCAATTTTGTTTCCATTTCCTTTGTGCATATTCCTAGGGAATGGAACAAGGTGGATGATTATCTAGATAAATGGGCTTATGATGAGATGGGGGTGTGGTTTGTTTGGAGTTGGGGTTAGCTTGGTCAACAAAAAACATCAACAACTTGCATTGTTTCTTCATGAGGATCATAAAGGTTAGATGTGCAAAGTTGGTTTGGTTATATGCTCTTTGGTGTTGGGAGGATGGTTGGTGTGGTGGCCTTTTAAATACTTGTGATCTCTCCTTAGGGCCAGATTTGGATATTATTCTGCTGTGTTGGGGAATTTTGTCCCTTCTGCTATAATTTTTTGCTTATTCTCAATATAACTTTCACCTCTGGTTCTTAAAAAAAAACCATAAAATATAATAATATATATGTTATAACATACCATATAAGTCGGGTCCTTAGACTCAACCAATAAAGTGCAACATAAACTAAAAATATATCCATTTAGAAATGGATGTCTATTTCCAATATATTAAAATCACAAAAAGAAAAACCTGAGTCATTTTCATTGTGCTTTTTACCTTGTGTGTGCATTGGAGCAGCTGAGTGACTTAGATGTCCATTTCCCCTTGGATCTTTTTACTCAAATCACCCAAAATTCACAAGTATGTATAAATTTTAATGTTTTTTTTTTCAATTTTATTTTAGTTTTACATTAGTTTTAAAGATTTTTAGTCAAAAATAGGTTTTTGAATAGGTTTTTTTCATTAAAATGATTGTTAAATTTTAAAATTTCAATCATCAAACAAGCTTAAGAATGGTTGATCCCAACCCTGGTCAAGATGAAAACCCTGTAAATCCTTCTCTACCACTGATTTCTCCATTACAAAACATGCCCACAATCCTTGAATCTATCCATAGGAATTTAAATCAATTGAGAAACATATGTAAAATTTATGAGACACTTCCTGAGCTCTCTAATATGAAAAACACTTTAGAAACAATCATTTTGAATGTTGAAACTCTCACAAACTAGCATAATAGGTTTGCAGAGTGGTGAGAGTCCCAAAAGAAACATTATGCCAATGGTTTATCATATGATGAAGTAAGGGAACTTGATATTAGCAAAGCCCAATTATCCCAACTATTCATCAATCGCAAAACAGAACAACCCATAGATGTTCGAAGCCTAAATTTTCAATTAAATGGTGCACACATAGAGGTATATTAGATAATTTTTGGAAACATTGGTGGATGGTTTTTTATAAACCACCCAACAAAAATCTTGACATCCCACGGTATTTTCTACAAAAAATTATATGTCGAGTGTGTCCTAGGGAGGCATGTCAATTACTTTGATATGTGAGATTTCCAAGGTGTGGGTAGAGGAATGCCTCAAGATAAACCCAAAGCACATTGATTCACCCCACTTCTTCCTACTCCACCTATTTCTTCCCCAACTCCAGTACCTTACCTTGAGATTGTTGTAGACGTAGTGAGTTAGAGCATTTTGGCCATACATGCATTGAGTGACCATTTGATCATGCATAGCTCACATGTTGTGCAACTGCATGATGATGCATCCCATCATGATGGTGATGCACCAGTTGCATTAGTTGCTATTGGTACACCCTCCTCTTTGGCACATATTTGTGTCCCATTACTGCATTATGTGACGCAATATATGTTTGGGTCCTCTTTGACAGTCCAATGAGGCTCCAATTGACACATCCGACTATGAGGTCCATGATATGTCAAATGTCAGAGTTGAGAGAGAATGGAGTGTACCATTTCCATGAGAGACATCAGGTGGAAGAGATGATGTGGAAGCACCGATAAGACTTAAAGTAATTTCATAGTGCATTTTATCAGTTCTTTCATTTTCTATAAGAGATAGTAGTACTAATATATGTTTATGTGTCAAAATATTTAATAGTTGTTGATAGAGGACCAAATTTCAAAAGTGTAGGAGGTTACACAATTGTCCATTTCATTTGGCTAGAGACTCAGTATATGGTATCATTTAAATTCTTATTTAGATGTTAATTTTTTGAAATCTATTATGTTTAAATACGTGTATAAAGATTGATAGTCTAATGTAATCTTGTATTTTTATGCAACAACCTAGTACTTTTACAGCCATGTTGATTGAGCCTGACACACTCGAAGAAGTGTAACACCCTACCATGAAACCCCAGAGGACAACACAACCATGCTACAATAATGGAACAATTTTTTATTTATTTTTAAAGAAATGACATAATAGTGAACTGTATAATATAAGATAACATACTTGAACTAAACTAGTCCTCTAAGGTTCCATGACTGCATTACTAACACAAGTATAAACAAGAACATGAAATCAGTTAACAACAATAAAGGATCATTTATAAACAACTAACAAATATATAAAAATTCCATTACATGAGAATACATCATATTTTGTTGCATCGATACATTGTTTACAATACTGCTTCCCTAAATACAATTGGGAATATTACATCACCATTACAATCAATGGTACAACAGGAGTACATTCCTTAACATATACATAGAGTATGGTCTTCCCGAGCCAGAACAAGAACTGGAATCTGCTACATAAGGTAAAACCTCCACACACATGAACAAGCAGCAAGGGAAACCCAATCAAGGAAAAAGCACCAACCTCCTGATCATGTGGAACCATAAGGTCCACCCCCTGTGCTAGAAGATAACATAAGGTACCACTACAAACAAAAAATCAAGAAGACAAAAGGCTAACATAAATAAGGCTAAACATGGATCCAACAAAACACTGCAACATTAACATCACATATTAAAACACATACATTGCTTCTAGAGGCATTCACACAACAAAAGGGAAAAACACAACTATGGAATGCTAGACTGCAATAGGGAGGAGTTTCATCACATAGCTTGCTATGGGTTATCTTGGAATATCCTCTTAGGTCCTGACCCCCATGCTAGGTTATCTTGGAAGCCTCTACTGATCCCTGGCCCCCATACCAACTCATGTGGAATCAAAATACCTTTCATGAGGACAAGGCAGTTGATCTTGCCATTATAGGCCTTCTCATCTCATCTCAAGCCTAAATGAGCACTTGAGCCATGAGTGAGGCATACCATTATCTTGATTAATGTGATAACTACCCAACCCCCTAGTTCATTATTAATGGTATAATTGGATTAAGAAAATCCCAATAGGTTATCCCAGTCAACCACTTTGGGTTTCGGCCCCCATTGAGAGCCAATCTCCCTACTTGCAACTAGTAAACCCTACAAATCAAGAAATACATTTACCATCTTGTATACTCATCATAATCACATGAATCCAAAAACAATGCATGGAATGGACCATCTCGCACACATATCACAATCATAAAACTATCCATAATGCAAGGCATTGACCATCTTATGCATCAACCTTGTTCACATTAAACCATATACCAAGATAAAAGGCACACCCATAAGGTTTTCAACTTGCACAAAGCACATGACCCAAAACATTCCCATACCACCTTCAAAGTAAAACGATCATAAAACCATACATACACAAAAATACTCCCTCATATGCCTCTAGAAACAAACCTTAACAATATACACAATAACACCCACTTTTAAACAATGACCAAATTCACCCAAAATTCCACTAATCAAATTCCTCATTCAAAACAAGCACACTACAACTCTCTCCCTAATGGTTTAAATAGTATAACATAATCCAATCCACCCTATACTCAAAGTTACATGAAGGTGATTAATGAGAACATGTGACCCAGTAAGGAAAAACTCTCATTTATTGTATTGCAATTGATCATTAAACCAACTCATTTTGTTAACTTATGTATTCTTGAAAATCAACTCTTAAATAAAAGAATTCTACATTTAAATCAACTTGAGTGAAATCATTAGTTCACCATTTGTCTATCCAAATATATCATTTTCAATTCTAGGTTAAACGACTACTAAATATAAGACTAATTGTATCATTTGTTTATACATATCTATCTAGTTATCAATAAGATAATTCCCACGATCAAGATTCATATAGATTAAAAGGAAATATTCATTCATACTTTCTAATACTCGAATAAGCCTAGTAATAGATATTATTTGACATACCTTTGACTTATGCTTACTTCATTCCCACCAAATAGAATTAATAATTACACTCAGATATAGATCATGAGATACTTCAACAATTGCCTTCTATCAATGGTCTAGTTGGTCACAAAAGAAGTGCAAGTGATAATTTACTCAGATAACTCCTAAGGTAGAATGATCAAAATACTATCTTAATGTATCGTAAAATAATCTACTTAAAATTGCAATCACAATATAACCCTCTTACACACGTGTTAAATATAAGTGGAATATATGTAAGAAAACTTCTTTAGCTTAAAACAAGGGCAATCTAACTGACACTAGAATTGTCCCATACACATATTCAATAAATAAATAAGACCTCTATATTACTATTCAAATGATATGATAGGAATTCCATTCTTCTATATTCCTTTAATACATAAAAGAATGCCCCTAAACCTAATAAATAAGCAACTTAACATACATTGTTAAGAAGATCATTATTATTAATATACATTTTTCCTTTATCGTTTAATTATCTAATTTCTTCTTATAATTAAATCTTCGATTGAATTCACATAGACATAAATATACATTTCTAACATCTCAATATACACAATTATCATTATATATTTATATATATACATATATAAATATAGGTATAAATTGTAAACCTAAAGTTGTTTTCATACGAAAAAATCCACATACATATATATAAACATACATATAAAATTTAATACAAACTATAAAACATAACTTGAAACATATATTTCCCTAACTGCCAAGCATAACCAGATACAATGCAAGGATTCTCTCTACTAGTTTGCAGGCTCGACTAGATACATCCCTCTGAATTAGGTCAAATACAAGGATGGTAACACTCACTAGGAAATTGATCGAACGACATCCATGAATATTGACACAATTTACAGGAACCCCCAACCAATATCTTCTCTAACTAAATGGAAGATAGATAGAAGAGCCCTTTAGAGATTAAGATTTCCTACAGTTAGGAGGCTGACAAGGAACCCTACGACACTATAGAGCCAAGTAGATATAGATGAGGAAGAATATAGAAGCTCCCCTACCCATCATTATAAATTATAATCTAGCTAAAGATAAGAATCATAAGTTAACATATAATGGTTCCTCAAAAAATGCTTCAACTAAGATGCATGGATTCCATCAACATTAATAAAATCATGCATGCAAGCATGGAGGTAAAGAGGTTGTACAATGAATATATGATAAAATAAATTAATCAAAATTGGTATCAAATGATGAGTACAATCATATACAAGTTTAAATCCTCGTTTTAGAGCTCAAATCTCTATGGTATCCATTTTCATAAAGGAAACATAACAACACTAGGTTGAACATCTACCGACCTTTTTAGACAAACATCCTCCACCACAGATCGAATCAAGATACAAGTTAATTTGAGATGAAGATGCAGTAAAGGATAAATAGAAAGAGGAATATAGAGTTGTTTAAGAGTAAAATTGCACCCTTGCAATTTCACTTATATATTTGCATCCACTTTAGTGTCCACACCATTAGCATCTTGAGTAGAATCATTTTAACCCTTTCATAAGCCTTTTTCCCTCTCAGGATGCTCCAACACCCTTTTCAGCAGTCGCCCTCATGTGTCAACTTTCCATCAAATTTTGTGCCTTTTCCAATTTGCGTTGTTTTGTAGCGTGATGTGTCCAAAAATTAGCACATCACGCAGACGTCCGCGCACCGCACTAGCGTCCTGCGATGTGCCAAGGCTCAGATGGCTGTTTTCGAGCATGTTTTCCACTTGTCAGCTAAGTTTTTCGGTGGAAATGGCTTGGGAAGCTTCTTTTCCCTCCTTAAAAGTCCTCTTCTCACCTCATTTGAGGGATCCTCTACAACTAGCTCCATTTTTCCAGTTTCTAGATTCACTCCAGCTTTTGATTTAAGCCTTCTACACTTCAACTTTTTCTTGCACAGTTTCATATAGCTTGTGGTAGCAGCTCCAAGCTCTCTCAAGCTCTCTTAGCAACTCTCCTTATAGATTTCTTAGCTTTTGCAACTCCATATCCATTGCCTTATGCTTGTGAGCATCTTAGGATTCCATATCCCCTACTATTTGCACATTTACTTAGTGATACAGGTTCTCCTCCTTGAGTGGGGTTTTCTTTTATCACACGCTTATTTGTGGTGTGGGTTCTACTCCTGAGTGGGTTTTTCTTTCACCACATGCTTTGTTCATCACACTCTTTCTCTTTCTCTTCTTGGTTGTCCATGGAGGTGGGAACACCAAAACGGAGGTTTGATTGAGGCAAACCCCTATACAGCCCCAACATTCTCTCCAAATATCACACTTGCAGGTTTTGAAGACATTCATTTGGTGGAGGCTTCATCACTCACATGGTTGTAAGTATTTCTTTCCTTTCTTCTCCTTACCTTTATCATTTTCTCTTCACTTTTTCTCAGTTCTATCACTATATGTTATTTAACTATATTCTATGCTTTTTAGCATTTGGAGTAGAAGTGGTCATTTAGGAATTTTTTGTGATAAACTCATTCTCTGCTCCGTACGAGACGCCAACGTGCCTCTGGGATGCCAACACGCCACACTATCGTCTGTGTTTTGCGTTGACGTCCTTTGGCCGAGAGCTTGACAATTTGTCCAAAAGATCTCTGTGACCTGCTCTTTTGGATTTTGAAACTTTTGCACTGTTCCATTGAGGTAGTATAGGGAAGTTCACCCCTTGAGGCTCTCTGAACGAAGAGAACTCATGAGTAGCGAATCCCCCTATATTACAAGAACAACTCATAGTTTTTCCATCCAAAGTGTGAGTAGGGTGCATACAAAGTTGACATTGGGAGGGTTAGAATACGTCACAAAGTCCCAAATGTGTTTTATAAATAAAACAAGCATTACTCATGCAAGAGTACACTTTGGTGTGAATGAGAAATTATCAAGTTCTATTAAAATCTAATCATCTACAAGCATTTATAGATGAAAGACTCTTTTATCTGTAATTCTCTAAATTAAAACCATATCTATAGTGGCAACATTCTAATAAATATACCAAAATAAGGTTTAGAGACCATTATTTCTGAAAAAGAAAATGAGGAAGGATTAGCAAGAAAGTTGGAGAGAGAGAGAGAGCTTTCGAATAGAAATGCAATGATAGAACTAAAACCTTATGTGATGGCATAGACTCGCATGAAAGTACAGAGGCTTTAGGTAAGGTATTGGATCAAGATCAGGCCGATTAGTATAAGTTACTATTTGATTTTCTAAAGTCTGACTATGACCATCTTCCAAAACATACATTCCAAAAAATGATAACGGTTACACACAATATAGTTGCAGGTATGTTTCATTATTGTAAGATTCTTTCACAATACAATGGAGCCAAAACAAGGAATTCTTACCTCTCCATATTGGAAGATGCTTCAATCCATAAGGGTTTCCTCATAGCTGATTCCATCTAGACGAATGATAATCGAGATCTACCACATTCTTAATCAAGCATGTCGCAACTTCATATAGCTCGATCTAGTATTTGAGATAACCTATCTAATAACTCGGGTTGATGATTTATCGACAAAAATAGAGTGAAACCAATGTCGGTATCATTCCAAGAGAAGAATGAGGGCCGCTCCATATTCCTTCCTATTGCCTTAATGATGTCGATGAGGTGATAAACTATAGAGACTCTCTAGAGATTACTTAGGTAAGACTTGCTAAGTCTTGTGTGGTGGTGAGAGAGAGAGAGCTCTCAGTGGAACTACCTCCCGCCTCTCTTTTTTTTCTTGTTACCCTGAAAATGATATATAGTTTCCCCATCGTTGTTTGAACTCCCAAAACCCCAAAGAGAGATGTAGAAAATGCACAAATGGAAAATTATTCCCAAAAACACAGAACTAATTCCCCCCTAATCAAAGTCTCTAGAATCCCAAAAAAAAATCAATTTCTTATTTTTTTAAGAAAATAATTAATTTTGAAGCTACATGCAATCAATAACTTTCATGCAATAAATTAGAAGAAAACTGACTTATTCATTATCACATTACTTTCTTTTTATTTATTACTGTTTATTAATTGTATCTTTTTCAATATAATATTTTATTTAATATTTTATCACACTTTTAATTTATTATCAACTATAATTGTTAATAATTCTATTTATATTTGATTACCTAAATACTTGTTACTTAATAATTTAATTTAATGAATCAATTAACCAATAACAACATTTAACAAACAACTTAAACTAAACAACCCAAAATGACATTTATCAAACATCTGATAAACAATAATAAAAGTGATTTCTAATTAGCTAACATACTAAACAAGTGTCATTATAAAATGTTCTAACCAAAAACAAAGAGTACCTAAGACATAAAATGAATCAACAAGCATCAAACATAAACATCATGAAATGGTGAATCATGGAGGGAACTACATCCTCCCCCCTAAGATTCGACTTACTCCTGGAAGTTGCATGGTTAGAATAAAAAATACACACATTAGTTCTAAAATTTGTTAAATAATACCATGTTCACCTTTCCTTTAAGGTAAATACAAGAAACATCAAATAGTCAAGCAAACCAAATGTCAAACAATTACTTAAACCTTAACCAAGGTCGAGAAGTAGGACCAACTAACCACTGACAACAGACAACATAGAGGAGGTGACAGATTAGATTATCATCCTCTTTGAGGATGATGGCTATTGTAGTAGACAATATTCTATCTCCAATCAACTGTTCTATTGGGTTTAAGGCATGCTTAGACCTGCCAATTCAGGTGGAGTCAATGCCTAGTACCTGCAACCTGCAGCAGACAAAATGGTCGTGTACACATATCCATATAAACAGTCACACTGTGAAATGAAATTGTAGTGTAGCAGGGTACTCACAAGTGAGTAATGCAACAATGTCCCTTTCACCCAATCACATCTGAAGACAACACTCAGTAATCAAATCAAATCGTAAACCATCCGCTACATAACAATCAAAATGATAATCGCATAATGGTCATGATAGAATAATCACATACTGGTCATAACAATGCATCCAATGTCATGACATAATTATGTACACAAAGCACACATTTTCCATTAAATATTCATCATTTACAGACAAGGCATTCCACTATATTCATTATTCAACACTAAATCTCATAACATATGCGACACAAGATCATGATTTTACACCTTTTCAGAAGCATGAAAACACAAGTTATCACTTCATAAGCACAATATTCTAGATTTAACATACATTCTTCGCATACACGCACAAATTCACTACACCAAAAGTCACATCACAAGGCTACATAAGGGTCCATTCATTCCCTGATAGAAAGAATATCGATGCATTGCGCACTACACCGAGGGTCTTATCCTTTCCACTAGTTTTCTACACCATTGGACAAACACCATCAAAGGATAAGTCTAAGGTTATTAGGAAAGGATGGAAAAAGAGGATGACATAATCTCAAGAGTACAGACAACTAGGACAACATAATGGGATCATATGAAACCAGAGTGTCCAGTGTTAGAACTAGGGTTCTGATACCAGGTGTAACGCTCCGCCATGGAACCCCAAAGGACAACACAACCATGCTACAATAATGGAACAATTTTTTTTAAAAAAATTAAACAAATAACATAACAGTGAACTACATAATATAACATAACATACAGACTAAACTATTCTTCTAAGGTTCCATGACTTTATTACTAACACAACTATAATCAAGAACATGACATTAGTTAATAACAATGAAGGATCATTTATAAACAACTAAAAAATATATACAAATTCCATTACATGAGAATCCATCATATTCTATTACATCAATACATTGTTTACAATATTGCTTCCCTGAATACAATTTGGAAGATTACATCACTATTACAATCAATGGTACAACAAGAGTACATTCCTTAACATATAAATAGAAGATTGTCTTCTCGAACTAGAATAAGAATTGAAATCTACTACATAAGGTACAACCTACATGCACATGAACAAGCATCAAGGGAAACCCAATGGAAGAAAAAGAACCAACCTCCCGACCATGTGGAACCCTAAGGCCCATCCCCTATGCTAGGGGATAACATAAGGTCCCACAACAAATAAACAATCAAGAAGACAGAAGGCTAACATAAATAAAGCTAAGAATGGCTCCAACACAACACTGCAACAACATTAACATCACATAAAACACATACATTGCTTCCAGAGGCATTCACACAACAGAAGGGAAAAACACAACTAGGGAATGCTAGACTGCAATAGGGAGGAGTGTCATCACATAGCTTGCTATGGGTTATCCTAGTTGATCTTCCGAGGCCCCGACCCCCATCCTGGGTTATCCTAGCAGCCTCTACCAATCCCTAACCCCCATACAAACTCATGCAGAATCAACATACCTTTCATCAGGACAAGGCAGTTGATCTTTCCATTCCAGGCCTTCTCATCTCATCTCAAGCCTAAATGAGCACTTGATCCATGAGTGAGGCATACCATTATCTTGATTAATGTGAGAACTACCCAACCCCCTAATTCATTATTAATGTTATCACTGAATTAAGAAACTCCCAATAGGTTATCCTAGTCAACCACTTTGGGTTCTAGCCCCCATTGAGAGTCACTCCCCCTAGTTGTAACTAGTAAACCCCACAAATAAAGTAAGGAATTTACCATCTTGTATACTCATCATAATCACATGAATCCAAAAATAGTGCATGGCATGGACCATCTCACAAACATATCACAATCACAAAACTATACATAATGCAAGGCATTGTCCATCTTGCTCATCAACCTTGATCACATGAAACCATACCAAGATAAAAGGCATACCCATAGGGCTTTCAACTTGCACAAAGAACATGACCCAAAACATTGCCATACCACCTTCAAAGTAAAACCATCATAAAACCATGCATACACAAAAATACTCCCTCATAGTCCTCTAGAAACAAACCTTAACAATATACAAAATAACACCCACTTTTAACAAATGACCAAATTCATCCAAAATTCCACTAATGAAATGCCTCATTGAAATCAAGCATAATACAACTCTCTCCCTAATGGTTTAAATGGTATAACATAATCAAATGCACCCTATACTCAAGGTTGCATGAAGGTGATTAATGAGAACATGTGACCCAACAACGAAAAAGATTCATTCATACTTTCTAATACTCAAATAAGCCTAGTAATAGATATTATTTAACATACCTTTGACTTATGCTTACTTCATGCCAACCAAATAGAATTAATAATTACACTCAGATATAGATCATGAGATACTACAACAATTTCCTTCTATCAATGGTCTATTTGGTCACAAAAGAAGTGCAAGTAATATTTTAATCAACCAACTCCTAAGGTAGAATGATCAAAATACTATCAAGTAATTTACTGTAAAATAATCTACTTAAAATTGTAATCACAATATAACCCTCTTACACACGTGTTAAACATAAGTGGAATATATGTAAGAAAACTCCTTTAGCTTAAAACAAGGGTGATCTAACTATGACACTACAATTACCCATACACATATTCAATAAATAAATAAGACCACTATATTACTATTTAGATGATGTGATAGGAATTCCATTCTTCTATATTCCTTTAATACATAAAAGAATGCCCCTAAACCTAATAAATAAGCAACTTAACATACATTGTTAAGATCATTATTATTAATATACATTTTTCCTTTATTGTTTAATTATCTAATTTCTTCTTATAATTAAATCCTCGATTGAATTCACATAGACATAACTATACATTTTTAACATCTTAATATAGACAATTATATATATACATAAATATATATATACACAATTATCACTATGTATTTATATATATATATACATATATAAATATAGGTATATATTATAAACCTAAAGTTGTTTTCATACGAAAACATCCACATACATATATATAAACATACATATAAATATATATATACATATAAAATTTAATACAAACTATAAAACATAATCCTCGAAACATATATTTCCCCGACTTCCAAACATAACCAAAACCAATGCAATGATTCTCTCTACCAATTTGCAGGCTCGACTGGATACATCCCTCCAAATTAGGTCAAATAGAAAGATGGTAACACTCACCAGGAAATTCATTGAATGACATCCATGAATATTGACACAATTGATAGGAATCCCCAATTAATATATTCTTTGACTAAATGGAAGATAGATAGGAGAGCCCTTTAGAGATTAGGATTTCCTATAGTTAGTAGGTCGACAAGGAACCCTACAACACTATAGAGCCAAGGAGATATAGATGAAGAAGAATATAAAAGTTCCCCTACCCATCATTATAAATCAAAATCTAGCTAAGGAGAAGACTCATAAGTTAACATATAATGGTGCCTCATGAAATCTCTTCAACTAAGATGCGGGGATTCAATCTACATTAATAAAATCATGCATGCAAGCGTGGAGGTAAAGAGGTGGTGCAATGAATATCTGATAAAATAAATTAATCAAAATTGGTATCGAATTATGAGTACAATCATATACAAGTTTAAATCCTCATTTTAGAGCTCAGATCTCTATGGTATCCATTTTCGTAAAGGAAACATAACAACACTAGGTTTGAACATCTGCCTCCCTTTTCAGACAAAATTCCTCCACCACAGACCGAATCAAGCTACAAGTTAATTTGAGATGAAGATGCAATAAAGGATAAATAGAAAGAGGAATATAGAACAAATCATAGTTCTTCCATCCAAAGTGTGAGTAGGGTGCATACAAAGTAGGCATTGGGAGGGTCAAAATATGTCACAAAAGCCCAAATGTGTTTTATAAATAAAACAAGCATTACTCATGCAAGAGTACACTTTGGTGTGAATGAGCAGTTATCATGTTCTATTAAAATCTAATCATCTACAAGAATTTATAGATGAAATAATCTTTTATCTGCAATTCTCTAAATCAAAACCATCTCTATAGTGGCAACATTCTAATAAATATACCAAAATAAGGTTTAGAGACCATTCTTGTCGAAAAGGAAAATAAGGCAGGATTAGCAAGAAAGTTGGAGAGAGAGAGAGAGCTTTCAAATAGAAATGCAATGATAGAACTGAAACCTTATGTGATGGCATAGACTCACATGCAAGCGCAGAGGCTTTAGTGATGCAGAGCATCATATCCAAACACTCAATCATTAGGATACATCTAACCCAATTGAATCAAGAGAAGATCAAATTGAACAAGAATCTTTAATTCATCAAATTCATCAAACTTTTCATCAATTTCATTATTCATTACACCAATTTCACTTATCAACTCAACAAAATCCATCAACATCATTTGAAATTCCAAGGCTACCCAAGAGCCAAATCACCAAAACATCAAACCAAGCCTTTATCAGAATCCCAAAACACCATAACTAGCATCAAAGTGACTGCACTTAACCCAAAACCAAATCAGGAAAACATAACATTTCATACCTTCCATTATACACACTTTTACTCTTCAATAAAACACTTCTTTTTCCAAGGTAAAAGTCAACCTTTCTTGCATTCTTTCTTATAACTATTATCAGGCTTCAAGAAGCTCATAACCACCATGTTTCTAATGAAAACAAACTAGTAACATAGTCACATAACTTTGATTAACAGATACATTGATTCTCACACTCATAGGACAACTTTCAAACATTTATGACCACCCTTATCACTATCTTATCAGGTTTCCTCTTTCCATGAAATCAAGCACTATTTGACAATTAGGTCTCCATTCCCTAAATTGGGTGAATTCTCACAAACCCAATCCAATTACCAAGAACCAAATACATATTCAGAGGCCTATTGTTATCAATACCAACATAACAAAAGCTTTCAATAGCCCGCTTTAAAGTAACTACCAGATTCTTGAATTGAACACTGGAAAAGGCTACTAAATTAGGCCTAGATTACAAATGAAGTGCTTATAGATCATCTAAAAAGCACCAAAGGACTGAAAATAGTCTTTCAAAATGTCACAAAAATAAGGAATGAAACCTTTTTAGAGACAGAAAGGCTCCATAAATCACTGTTTCAAGAAACCCTTATTTTTGCATAATGCAATCCCTACAATGAGGGTTTATTGGATTACCATACTCCTTACCTTCTGCCTCTTAGAAACTGACTCAAACATGTTTTTTTAGGTTTGTACATGCTCTTGGAATGTTCAATAACCCTCTGCAAATGTTATTCCTTCTTGCTCATGACTATAGCAACAATTCTTGCTTGGAAAACCTTTCAAATATTGTAACAACTTTTCTTCAATGTATTCTTGTTCCCCTGCACAAAACAATGTAACCAAAACCTAAATCATCATATCTCACTCTACTCCACCATTATACAAAGCCTAATTCGGTGGAGTAGAGGACATTCTTCTATTTGACTCTCAAAACCCTAATTTGAGGGTTACAAACCGAACTTCAGAAAATATGCCCTAATAATTATAAACACAATAAATTACCCTCTAAATGCACTCAAATGAAAGATAATTATTTGTTCTTTTTGGATCTACAAAGATCAGGGCCTGAATATACCATACAGGTTGTACAAGAGTCAGTAAAGAAGTTTACATCTGCCTTTACAACTCACTTTGAAATGGTGACTCTTCATCTCCTTTGTGTGATTTTGTATTTTGCCACTTTTGCACCTTTTTATATTTTTGATAACTTAACAACATTTTTGTAAATCTAGCTTCACCAACCCCCTAGTGACCAACTTACGACCTTAAATACAATTAAATAGGTCTTCATATGACCATTTACATGAATTTACAAATGAATCATTCAATTTAGACAAAAATTTTGTATGAGAGGCAACTAGTGATCTAGGTGCTCCTGCACCATTTAGGCAAGGCATTAGATCAAGATCAGGCTGATTAGTATAAGTTACTATTTGATGTTCTAAATTTTGACTATGATCATCTTCCAAAATATACGTTCCACAAAATGATAGTGGTTACACACACTATAGTTGCAAGTATATTGCATTATTGTAAGATTCTTTCACAATACAAGGGAGCCAAAATAAGGAATTCTTACCTCTCCATATTGGAAGATGCTTCAATCCATAAGGGCTTCCTCATAGTTGATTCCATCCAGACCAATGATACTCAAGATCTACCACATTCTTAACCAAGCATGCCGCAACTTCATATAGCTTGATCTAGTATTCGAGATAACCTATCTAATAACTTGGGTTGATGGTTTATTGGAAGAAATAGCGTGAAACTAATATCGGTATCATTCCAAGAGAAGAATGAGGGTTGCTCCATATTCCTTCCTATGGCCTTAACGATGTCGACGAGGTGATAAAATACAAAGACTCTCTGGAGATTACTTAGGTAAGACTAGCTAAGTCTTTTGTGGTGGTGAGAGAGAGAGAGCTCTCAGAGGAAATACCTCCCACCTCTCTCTTTTTTCTTGTTACCCTGAAAATGATATATAGTTTCCCCATCGATGTTTGAACTCCCAAAACCCCAGAGAGAGATGCATAAAATGCACAAATGGAAAATTATTCCCAAAAACACATAATTGATTCCCCCCTAATCAAAGTCTCTAGAATCCCCAAAAAGCATTCAATTTCTTCTTTTTTAAGCAAATAATTAATTTTGCAGCTGCATGCAATAGATTAGAAGAAAATTGACTTATTCATTATCATATTACTTTCTTTCTATTTATTACTATTTATTAATTGTAGCTTTTCCAATATAATATTTTACTTAATATTTAATCACACTTTTAATTTATTATCAACTATAATTATTAATGTGTGATCGATTTTAGGTGTATAAAATGTAAAAACAATAAATCAAACACACCAATGAAACTTTAAATCAAAGCATAAAATAAAGAAAATAAATGCAAACTCTGTTTATGCTTCAAAGACATTCCATTGTCCTCTATCTCCAGTGTTTTTGTCGATTCCATCTTGCTCTCAGATCTTGGGCTAGGTTCAACAAACGGTCTTCCTAGAGAACGAGATTAAAGATGGATGCATGCTATGCTAAGATATGATTAACATGCTATGAATATTAAAATGAAAGATTACGAAATTATGAAAGCTAAAGATGATAATGACAATGCTAAGATGCTAGATTGCTAGAATGCAAGTAATCTCTAATGTACGTATATGTTGTGTGTAACCAATGCTTGGATTCGCAGGGATATTTATAGAGTTTTCAAAAGATTCTGATTGGATGATGTGATCAACGGCTGTGAAAATTCTTGGCAGATCGAATGGTCGAAGATGGATAAGACTGGAGAGAAAAATAGAAGAAAACAAAAAGCAAGATTTGTTTCCTTTTCTGTAGAAGAGATAAGATGAGATGATAAAGATGAATTGTAAAAATCATCTTTTTGTGAGATTTTGGAAAGATTTTGAAGATAAATAATGAATTTATCAATTCAATTATTCATTTATTGGTGACATGGAATATTTTCTTAAAATAGAATATTTAATTAAGATTTGAAGAATAATGGAGGATTTCATATGGATGTGAAATAATTAAATAAAATTGATTTATTTAATCATGACAAAAGAATAAAGTGAATGAACAATATAATTAAATTAATTTAATTTAATCATATGTAGAGGAATTTAGAGGATTAATTAAATAATAAAATATTTAATTAAATGCCACGATTAGACATGACCAATTTTATGCATATACAATTAATAATTCTATTTATATTTGATTACCTAAATACTTGTTACATAATAATTTAATTTAATGAATCAATTAACCAAGAACAACATTTAACAAGCAACTTAAACTAAACAACCCAAAACGACATTTATCAAACATCTGATAAAAAATAATAAAAGTCATTTCTAATTAGCTAACATACTAAACAAGTGCCATTATAAAATGTTCTAACCACAAACAAAGAGTACCTAAGACATAAAATGAATCCACAAGCATCAATCATAAACATAATGAAATGATGAATCATGGAGGGCACTACAAGAAGTTGCACGATAGGTATATATTTTTTATTTTCTCAATATTATAATTATATGTGCATGTACATTTAAATTGTGTTACATTCTTGTCATTTTTTATATAGGAAACTATCTTTGTTGATTCATCCATCATGAGTCCATCTAGTGTACAAGCATCACAACAAGTGTGTGTTTATTTTATATTGTAGATATATACATTTAGATAGGAGTAGATATATGTTTAGTAAATATTATTATTAATTCATATCAATTTTATTTTACCTGTTATAATCCTCTGCCTGTTTCAACAATGTGATGAATGTGGGACCATTTCCTTATACGAGGACTCCTAATCGTCCTAAGGGATAACCAAATGGAGAACGTCTTGCAGAAAAAAGAGAAAGACTTGAGGTAAACAAGAATTGCATTTTTGATAAAATATAGTTCAATATAGTGATCCTGATGTTAAATTAATAATTTCTAAATTATAGTATATAAGTTTCTATTTACTAGTCTATCTTGTCAACCATTCACATAATTAGTCTAATTTGTGGTTTGAATTGTTATTGTGCAGGAAACTTAAGAGCCACTAAGTTCTTTGAGGAGGCTCAATTTTGATGATCCAGCACATGATTAAGATTTGATAGAGATTGATACATTTAGGGATTGATAGATCTTGAGATGGAATATATGCCACAATTTATATAACTTATTTTGAGTAGGCATATATGCCAAATTTGCATATTCGTAAACACAATTATTCTACATTTTGATATATAAGAATTGATATTCGATCTAATTTGTTCCTCGTGTGCATGTCTTTCTACTTTGAAACTTCAAAATGGAATGTATAATTATTATAGAATGGTTTAAAGTTATGATCATTAACATGTTATAGATTAACGAAATTGTATTTTAATAGAACTTATGAATTACAATTAGTAATCCATCTACGTTAGAGTTCATTCATATTAAGGTTTGCATACATTACTTTGCATGAGATCACATTTATTTGAGGCATTTTTCTAAACAATTCACTACCTTTTCTATATACTACATTCTTCATACATGTCTACCAAATTATTTTATCAAATAATTTAATGTCTTTTTGCTATGGCTAAATGGCTAAAATGGGTGCTTTCAAACAAGCTACTAGACATTAACAACATAATATGAATGACTTGAGCTAAGAATACCAATGTTATTGTAGGAAAAGTTTCACAGGGGTACCAACAAAGAGGAAGAGTAGTATAGTTTTCAAATATTTGATTACCTCCATATGTTGCATGTTGAACACTCAATTTGAGAATACACATGATTTTAAGCTCTCTTGAATGAATTTACATTTGGCATTTTTATTTTTTTTGAACTCCTGTAATGAAGTGGGTAGCTAATTTTTTTCAAAAGAAGCTAAAATTAATGAAAAATGGTATGAGAAGCACTGTATAATAGTTGTTGAGAGGAACTATTTGAAAAAATGCCTCAAAGAATTGTGGTCTCATAGACAAGGAAATAAAGATGAAAAGAGCAGCTTATGACAGTCTTATGGAATTGATTCTTTTGATTGATTAAAAATTTCAAATAAATCCCATACAACTTAATGAAATATATGTCATTAAATTGTTCATTCAAAAGTAATATAATCGTCTTGATAAAAATCAATGTCACTTAGTGGTTCTAAACACTCTATACAAACCATATGAGTGATGCAACCATAAAAAAAAACCATTACAACTCAATTCAACATTCATTCCATTAAAACCTTCAAGCTTATTAACATGTCACTAGACCGTTCATATAAAAGGTACAAAATCATCATGAATAAGAATCACTATCTTTCAACCATGATACATAAACAAGAACATTATGTACACCATAGGGATTTGATGCAACCTTCAAAAAAATTCCTTACAACTCAACAAGATAAATTGGTCATGTGAAATCTATACAATAATCGTGATCAACAAATAAGACACCACTCAACCATGATGCATGAACAAACATTATATATGCACATCATATGAGTGTGATAAAACCATTAAACAAACCAAGTACAACTCCATGACATGCATGTTATGTGACCTTCCACATGCAATTTGTATTATCGTAATGCACAACAATGAATGTTGCTAACCATAATGCATGAATAAGAAAACTAGCATACCATATGGGCTTGATGTACACTATCCATAATGCACACTTCACACAAAAGTAATAACACTCATATGATATTTTCATATATGTCAATCAGCCTTGGCCCACACCAAACTTGCTATATGAGTTTGACACAATCTTCAAATAAGAATATATAAATGGAATACAAATGTAATGCAACCTTTCAACAAAACCCAACATACAAAAAAATGATATATATCATCAATTCCTTCATACAAATATCATACAGTCACATAGAAGCATCAATGTCATTCAACCATTATGCATGAACAAGCAACTTTCAAAAAACTTCCATACATAATAATTTGTAACCATCAACTCAAATCCATACAAGTTAGTGGCATATATGTTATTAGAACTTTAACTCAAAAATTCATAATCAACATGCATGAATAAACACACTAAGCACACCATAATGAACACTAGTTATGATGTATGCTTAACACAAAATCCAAAATCGATAGGATGTTGTCATATATGCCATTCAACCTAACACAATTGTCGTACTCAATTTAAACAATCAAAGACAAGAGTCAATGCCATTCAATTATGATGCATAAAAAAATGCATTAAACATGGCATAAAAGTTTGATGTATAATGAAAATATGGTCTACACCATTTAACCCTAATACATAAGTGTACTTGAAACTCAATCGCATACATGCCATTAGACCAAAACGACATGCATGCAATGTAAAGTTGCAAGGTGTTGTAACTTTATTTCTTTTCATCGTGCGACCGAACTGACAGTTCCAACACATCTAGATGGGTGGGTTTATACTAGGAAAGATCCTATTTCACACCCAAACATTCCAAAATAGTTTGAGTTGCATTGTACTAGTGAAGTCTCTTAAGACACCAAAGTGCAAAAGGAAGAAAAATTTGACGACCTATTACTCAAAAAATGTGGCACTAAAAAACATTCCATCTAAGGCTACAGGATCACCTAGGGCCCCTCTACAATAACCTCTCTAGATTTTTGATATCTCTAAGGCATTTTCCTGTGGTGTCAAGTTTTCAGTTGATGAAAAAGCATCAGATGCATGTAGTGTAAAGTTGCAAGGTGGTGTAACTTTTGTTCTATTCATTGTGCAACCAAAGCGATAGTTCCAACACATCCAAATGGGTGGATTTATGCTAGCAAAGGTCTTTTTTCTCACCCAAACATGTTGAAATAGTTTGAGCTACACAGTATCGACGAAGTCTCTTAAGAGACCAAAGTGCAAAAAGGAAGCAAACTTTGACAACCTATTACTCAAAAAATATAGCACTTAAAAACATTTCATCTGAGGCTACGAGATCTCCTAGGGCCCCTCGATAATAACCTCTCAGCTTTTGATATCTCTAAGGCATTTTAGCATGGTGTCAATTTTTAAGTTAATGGAAAAAGCATCAGATGCATGTAGTGTAAAGTTGCAAGGTGGTGTAACTTTCATTTTGTTCATTGTGTGACCAAACCTAAAGTTTCAACATGTCTAGATGGGTGGTTTTATGCTATTAAAGGTCCTCTTCCACACCCAAACACGTTGAAATAGTCTGAGCTACATTGTATCGACGAAGTCTTAAGAGACCAAAGTGCAAAAAGGAAAAAAAAAATGATGACCTATTACTTAGAAATCATGGCACTTACAAACATTCTATTTGAGGCTACAGGATCACCTAGGTGCCCTTTATAATAGTCTCTCTCAATTTTTGATATCTCTAAGGCATTTTCATGTGGTGTCAAGTTTTCAGTTGATAGAAAAAGCATTAGATACATGCAGTGTAAAAATGCAAGGTGGTGTAACTTTTGTTTTGTTCATCATGCAACCAAACCAAAAATTCCAACATGTCTAAATGGGTGGATTTAGACTAGGAAAGGTCTTGTTTCACACCCAAACATGCTGAAATATCTGAGCTACATTGTACCGACAAAGTCTCTTAAGAGACCAAAGTGCAAAAAGGAAAAAAACTTTGAGGAGCTATTACTCAAAAACCATGGTACTTACAAATATTGCATCTAAGGCTACGAGATCACCTAGGGCCCTTCTATAATAACCTCTCTTGGTTTTCGATATCTCTAAGGTGTTTTCCCATGGTGTCAAGTTTTCAATTGATGGAAAAAGCGTCAGATGCATGTAGTCAAGGTGGTGTAAATTTTGTTTTATTCATCATGCGACCAAACCAATAGTTCAACACATTCAGATGGGTGGGTTTATTCTAGGAAAAGTCCTATTTTACACCCAAACACACAAAAATAGTTTGAGCTACATTGTACCAGCAAAGTCTATTAAGAGATCAAAGTGCAAAAAGGTAGAAAACTTTGATGAGCTATTACTTAGAAACTGTGGCACTTACAAATATTTTGTGTGAGGCTACGAGATCACCTAGGGCCCCTCTACAATAACCTCTCTCAATTTTTGATATCTCTAATGTGCTTTCCCATGGTGTCAAGTTTTTAGTTGATGGAAAAAGTATCAAATGCATGCAGTGTAAAGTTGCAAGGTGGTGTAAATTTTGTTATGTTCGTCGTGTGACCAAACTGATAGTTCCAACATGTCTAAATAGGTGGGTTTATGCTGGAAAGGTATTTTTTAGCACCCAAACACACTGAAATAGTCTGAGATACATTGTACTAGCGAAGTCTCTTAAGAGACCAAAGTGCAAAAAAGTAGCAAACTTTGAAGAGCTATTACTCGAAAACTGTGGCACTTACAAATATTATATCTAAGGCTACATGATCACTTAGGGCCCCTCTATAATAACTCTCTTAGTTTTTGAGATCTCTAATGCATTTTCCCATGGTGTCGAGTTTTCAGCTAATGGAAAAACCGTTAGATGCATACAGTGTAAAGTTGCAAGGTGGTGTAACTTTCGTTTTGTTCATTGTGTGATTAAACTGACAGTTCCAACACATTTGGATGGGTGGGTTTATGCTAAGAATCAATGAATAAGTGAAGCATATACTCAAATACATGTAAATAATTGAAGCATGTACTCAAATACACATAAGTCATGAAGTACACACATGAATACAAAGTATACACATGAATAATAAGTTTACACATGAAATCACATAAGTTGCAAAGTATCCTCATGTTGACAAAGTTTAGGATAAAACTATAAAATTTGATAGCAGTGGTCAAATAAAATTTGTATTAATCAAAAATTTGTAGGGCTATACAATGATATATATTGAAAAAAGAAAACAATATATCCAATAAAGTCATACAGGCTTATTACAAAAGAGTCATATGGACATAAAATGTCACATATATCGATAGTATAAAATATATGTTGAAAAATTCCATGTAGGAATATGACAAACGACCCTAATACATAGTCCTTCTCTCTTCACTCTCTTGGAGACGTGTAACGCCCGTCGTGCAAACCCCAGAGAACACACACAATGCAAATAATTTTTTTTTAAAAACAATTAAATTAAACATGCAAATACATTATACCATAATCACATAACACATTACATAACATTAACACACTTAGTTCTCTGGGGCACGCGAGGTTACATTGCAACAACTAAACGAAAATAAAGATAAATATTACAACATAACCATCTATATAATAATAACCAAGAATAAGGACACATCCATTAACCATGATGCGAGAATAATAAACATCACATAGAACAACCATAATAAATCTCTTAAAAAAAAATACAAAAAATCCTAACTATTACATCATCGTTTTAATGTTACATTACAATCTCTTGATAAATGAATTACATTGAATTTCCCAACAAGGGGATTGATACAAGAACAATGAAATCAAAAATACAAAGTGAATATTGGTACAACTCCAACTGCGGAAATGCTGCAGAAGACAAGATGTTGATGGGGAACCCAACGGGTGTGGAGCACGTTCCACCCAACCATGTGAATTACAAGTAACTCACCCCTGTGCTCAGAGGTGACAAGGAAGAGAACCCGACCATGAATGCCATACCGACTCAACAACCACATAGTACAAAAAACAAATACCACTCAAGACATACAATGAACAACCATCAACGATCACAAAATCACATAACAAGTTAAAACTAAGAAACTCATCACAATTAAACAAAATATCATCAATTATACAAGTAACTAAATAGCAATCATAAACCAAATTCACAAGAATCAGAATCATAAAGATACAATATCCAGAGGCAACTATAAACAAAGCACAAGGGTGTCAAGTGGAGAGTGTCATCGCATAGCTCTCATGGGATTCTCCTGGCCCTTCCTCCAACTGAGGCGCCGACACCCATCTATGGATCTCCTGGCCCTTCCTCCTAACTAAGGCGCCGGCACCATAGGGTAGCTAATGTGGAGCTGATAATCTCTCATGAAGACGAGACTACGACTTTGCCAACCACAGCCTTCTCAATCTATCACTAGTCTATGGTAGCCCTAATGCATAGACGAGGAATACAGTTTTAATTATCTTATGTGTTTTACTACCCATCCCCCTAAATTCTATTGTTTAGGTTATCACTTGTTTAACTACTCTTACGTGGGTTATCCTAAGCCCTTCCTCATTCCGAGGTGCTAGCGCCCATGAAGTGCCACTCTCCCTATGACCCCTAACATATCTCAAATCGGCAAGGGTTGAACTAGCACATAAAAGACACAATACTCAAATCAACACATGCGAAGCATTATTCCTCTCGCAACAACACATAACAAAAGTCCTAAGAAACCGTTCAACCCTTCCAAGCATAAACCATTAAGTTTCAAAACCAAAGGTATAACTAAGATGAAGACAACTTTAAAAATAAACATGCCTCTGGACTAGGATTACAAGACAATAGGGTTCCCACATAGACAACACTAAGCGATAACCATTACGGAAAAGAACTCAGAATGCATTATAAATTACAAAACTTAAATCATTCACAAAAAGTATCAAGTTCCAATCACCAAGTATAACGAAATGTCCTTTTCTCGATATAATTCCACAACAACAAATTAAAGCAAATTCCAGTTTAAATTATTTGTTCAACCAATAAAATAATACCCTTTATTTACATAATAATACAATTAACCTTTTTAAATATAATACAATAAAACTTACATTATAAACTAAAAAAAATATTAAATAAAATAATCATAATTTCATTTTGAATAAAATAAATTACAATTATTATATTTAATAATAAAATAAATTAAAATTATTATATATAATAACATATATATATATATATGTATATATATATATATATATATATATATATATATATATATATAAATATATATATATATATAAAATAACATAAAATTAAAATTTAATAAAGTACTCGGCAGGGAAAAAAAGGGTCGAGCCCTGTCAGTACTACGAGTCATATTTGGTCAATTGTAACAGTGGGGGGAGCTGGGGGGTACGGCCCCCCCTCCCACTCCTTCCAAAAAAAAAAACTTTTATTTAAATTTTTATTTAAAAGAATTTCTCAATGCAATAAAATTTCGTTTTACATCATTTAATAATTTTTATTTAAACAGAAATAAATAAATTTCTATGCAATACGACCGACCTTCTATTGGTTCGGCTCGAACCCCAAAATATCACATAAATTAAAATTTCTTTCAAGTTGACAGTGAAGATAAAAAATAAAATTAATAAATCAATAAAGACAGATTTATAATTCATACTAAAACTATATGTGTATATAAATATATATATATATACATATATATATTTTTCACAAAAATTATTTCAGTTACAGGACGAGTTTCTATTCGAATTTTAAGTACAGTATAAATCAAATATATATTCAAATATTTAAATAAATAGGAGTATAAAGTCAAACTTTATTCGTTTTCAAAGGATCAACCATAAATAAAATTGAGGGTTTCCAACAGATGAAATTTGTTATCAAACGTTTCTTCAAAGAGTTTTCTCACAGATATTCTATTTATCTAATTTAAAAAAAAAACAACGAAATTATTTTACAAGCAAGATTGATTCTAACACACATTTGTATTCTTTTCCCTACAAATTTAAAACAAACAGAAGGAAGAGGGTGGAACCTGGAGTCCTGCGCTCTCGAAAGTCTGATGTTGACTGCCTGAATCCGATGATCTCTATGCAAAGCTTCTCGTTCCGGCTTCAAAATCTCCTCTACAAAATTTTGTGCTCGAACTCGAATCCAATCCTTTGTTCCGAAGACTTCTCCAAACCAACACCAGTAACAGATTCCCAGTTCCTTTCTAAAACTCTTCTCATAATATAGAAAAAGGTTGAAAAATCTCTTTTCTCAGATTCAAAAATACATAGCCAATATCTTGTGCAACCTCTGTAACAATAATCCTCTGTGTGTGTGAAAAACTTACAAAATTCCTCATTAAATAAAAGATATTGACCATTTCTTCTAAAAACTCTAAAAATCAAAAATAAAAGAAAAAAAATTCTTTAAAAGCAAGCTTTTTAATCAGATCTGTATTCTTATTCGTTCTCACAACTTTTTCAGTCTTTTATTTGTTATTGTTTTAATTTCTATTTTTATCACTTTACTTGCACATCACATTGTCTATCTAATTTAAATAATTTATTCTAATAATTATCCTCCACCAGATAATTGATTAAAATAATTAAAACACATTTAATATTTAATTATCATTTAATTGAAACACATGACTTTCAAAAATAATTAAATCATTTAAATATTTAAATACAATTTAATCTAACATTAAAATAAACAATTATTTTAATCATTTAAATAAAATAAATCATAACTTATAAAATGCCACCATAAACAAAATACGACAATTACAAAAATGAACAATACCAATCAAACAAGACGGTCTGACATCATGGGACGGGATGACTTCATCGTCACCTCTGTTTCAACATTTAACCGTTGGGCTATTGGTGCTCGCCCTGTCCTGCCGAAGTAGGTGGAATCGAGACTTGTACCTACAATACCTGCATACAAATGAAGTCGTGTACATGTGCATACATATATATATAAAATTGAAGCATTAATTCAAAGCACTGTATTGTGAGAAGGAATCACAGCATAGCAGGTCACTCGCGAATGAGTGATGCTATGTTGTCCTTCATCACACCTATTCTAACAATTATAATATAGCCAATAAATTAACATTTCTAACTAGAAATCATCTCATAACATATTTAATTAAATCACTACATCATATCATTATTCTGAAAATCAACTAATATAACCAACCATAATGTCATATGAAATAATCATGTCCATAATGAAATAACAACATCATCTAACGTCTAACTAACCAAATCAACAATAACAATATCATAATAGTATCTGAGTATCAAAACAAAACATAACACTACTGAGTCCAACTAGCAACTAGGAGGGTTATTACATCCTCCCCCCCTTAAATCCGGCTTACTCCTGTAAGCGAGAAAACAAGTAAGGGTAGGATTCTCTAATACGGGAAGCATCCTCCCATGTCGCTGAAGTCTCATCATTGGGATCCCACTGGACCCTCACCTGCTCAATATCCCTGCCTCTGAGAACGAGCCTCCTGTGTTGCACCATGGCCATGGGCTCTAGAGCTAGTTGCCCGTCCTCGACCTGTAGAGCATTCCAATCAAGAACGTGAGTAACATCAGGAAAGTATGGTCTAAGAACTGATACATGAAAAACATCGTGAATCCACGACAGACTGGGTGGCAATGCCAGGCGATAGGCAACATGACCAATACGCTCTAACACCTCGAACGGACCCACGAAACGAGGTGCAAGCTTAGAACCCTTTCCATAATGAATAGGGCTCTTCCGAGGATGAACTCGAAGAAACACTCGATCTCCAATTGCAAACTGTCGATCTACCCTATGTGCATCAGCAAACTTCTTCTGCCTGTCTTGAGCTGCTACCAGATGCTCTCGGATGCGAGCTACCTGTTGCTCCATGTCACGAAGCATCTCAGGCCCAAGAAGAACCCTGTCCTCTAATCGATCCCAACTCAGAGGGGTACGACAAGGACGACCATACAAAGCCTGATATGGAGCCATGACAATCGAACTGTGATAGCCATTATTGTAGGCAAACTCAACCAAATGCAGGTAGTCTTCCCAACGAGACTGTTGGTCCATGACGTACATACGAAGCATGTCCTCGAGCACCTGATTAAATCTCTCAGTTTGACCATCTGTCTCTGGATGGTAGGTAGAACTAAAATTCAACTTAGTCCCTAAGGACCGCTGAAGGGATGTCCATAATGCCGAAGTGAATACCGGATCTCTGTCAGAAATAATCCTGCGCGGTATCCCATGTAATCTAACAATATCCTCCATGAACACCCTAGCCACCACAGATGCAGTATATGAAGATTGAATAGGAGAGAAATGGGCTACCTTGGTCAACTTGTCAATAGTGACCATGATAGCGTCATGTCGCCTGGAAGACATAGGCAACCCGACTATAAAATCCATAGAAATGATGTCCCACTTCCACTCTGGAACAAGATGCGGCTGCAACAAGCCTACCGGATGATGATGCTCGACCTTCACTCTCTGACATTCAAGACACCTAGCCACAAAATCGGCTATGTCACGCTTCAATCCTGCCCAAAAATATAGTGAGCGAAGATCAGCGTACATTTTCTTAACTCCTGGGTGTGCCGAATAAGGAGCCCTATGAGCTTCCGTCAAGATAAGGGTATGAAAACCCTCTGTAGGAGGTACATACATACAACCTACATAACGCAAAACACCATTCGAATCCAAAGAGTATCCTGCAAATTTACCTTCCAAAGCTCTACCTGACTCAATCTCTGCCTTCACTACGTGATACCAATCATCAGAAGAAAGAGCTGCAATAATCTGACTCTTCAAACCAACCTCAAGAGTCATAGCGGATAACTCATGCCTGCGTCTACTCAATGCATCTACTACAACATTCTCCTTGCCTTGAATATATTTCACCTCAAAGTCATATTCACACAAAAATTCCATCCACCTTCTCTGTCTCGCATTCAAGTTCGGTTGCGTGAAGATGTACTGCAGACTACGGTGATCTGTATGCAACTCAAACCGATGCCCAAGGAGAAAGTGTCTCCACCTCACCAAGGCATGCACCACTGCGGCTAACTCCAAATCATGAGTGGGGTAATTAAGTTCACGGTCCTTCAGTTTCTGTGATTCATAAGCAATCACTCGACCTTCCGGCATCAACACAGCCCCTAAACCCTCCAAAGAAGCATTTGTACAAACAACAAAATCACCTGATGGATCAGGAACTGCTAAGATTGGAGCACTAGTCAACTTATCCTTCAAAGTCTGGAAGGCTAATTGACATTGTTCGGACCAAAGAAATTTCTTTCCCTTCCTCTGCAAAGAGGTGATAGGATGAGCCAACCTAGAAAACCCCTGAACAAACCACCTATAATATCCTGCAAGTCCCATGAAGCTGCGAATTTCTGAGACATTAGTGGGTGCAGGCCAATCCACAATGGCCTGAATCTTTGTAGGATCAACTGAAATTCCCTCACCAGAAATCACATGGCCCAAATACTGAACTTCAGTCTTGTAAAAGTCACACTTTTTGAGATTGGCAAACAACTGATTATCCCTTAAGCACTGCAACACTAGTTTTAGATGTTCCTCATGTTCCTCCATCGACCTAGAATAGATCAGAATGTCATCAAGAAACACTAGAATGAATTTATCCAAGTATGTCCGGAATACTCCATTCATTAGACTCATAAAGACCGAAGGTGCATTCGTTAACCCGAACGACATCATAGTGAACTCGTAATGTCCGTATCGAGTTCAAAATGCGGTTTTGTGAATATCTACATCTGCAATCCTCAACTGATGATATCCCGATTTGAGATCAATCTTAGAGAACACCTTTTCCCCTTTTATCTGATCGAAGAGATCGTCAATTCTGGGTAATGGATATCGGTTCTTCACTGTTACCTTATTCAACTGCCTGTAGTCAATACACAAGCGAAGAGAACCATCCTTCTTCTTCACGAATATCACGGGTGCTCCCCAAGGAGATACACTTGGGCGGATAAAGCCCTTGGCCAACAATTCTTCCAACTGAAGACAGAGTTCCTAAAGTTCCTGAGTTGTCATCCGATATGGAGCTCGAGATATTGGCTCGGCTCCAGGTACCAGATCAATCCGGAAATCCACATCTCACTTTGGCGGCATACCAGGAATCTCCTCTGGAAACACATCAGAAAAAACCTTAAGAAGGGGGTAATCATCCAATGACAACTCCTGACTATCCTCAGATTCCAAGTCACTCAAAGATACTGCAAAGAGTTGACAACCCTGTCGGAAGTGCCTTTTGAGCTGCATGGCAGAGATCATATGTAATGAGATGGGTCTTTGAATACCCAAGATCTCCACCTCCTTACCAGAGTCATCAATGCACCGCACTGCTTTATGTCGGCAGTCAATCATAGCACGGTGTGCACTCAACCAGTCCATGCCCAAGACAACATCATAAGAACCGAGTGGCAGGATTCTGAGGTCCACTTTAGTTGAAAAAACACCTAAACTCAAATTACAATCCTGCACAACCTTCTCTACCACAACCCTTAACCCAGAGGCTAATTCGACATGCCATTTTTTGCCTTGACTATTTGCCACCAGACCACATTGCTCAACTACTAATGGTGATATAAAGGAATCAGATGCACCAGAATCAAAAAGTATAGAAATGCTAGAATTATTCAACACACCTGATGCCTCAACTACAGTGTTCTGATGAACTGCCTAACAATTATCCACTGAAGCGAACACACGATGAGATCTCCCTGCATCACCTACTGTCGGCTCCGATGCTGCTAGCCTCTGATTAAATCCAGAAGTGTTCTTATGAGGACACATCCTAGCAATATGCCCCTGCTGGCCACAAGAGAAACACCCAGTACCTCTGCCAAAACCTTTGCCCCATGCTGGAGCATTTGACTGTTGAAAACTCCCTCGACTCGGCGCTGACTGGAAACTAGGTGTAGGCTGTGCAAAACGCTCCTGACGAAATCGGTTCCTGTTCCGATCTCTGCGAAACTGAGAATTGCCACCTTGCTGAGATTGAGTGTTCTTCTGTCTCGACTGCTGCTGCTATTGATGACCCCCTTTCGAGGGTGGGTACCTGTTCCTGGAAGATCCTACTCCCTGTGACTGCCCTCCATGAGTAACATAACCAAGTGTGGACGTGCTTCCAATCTGTACTCCGATGTGACCACCCAAAGCCATGGCCAAATTTTCCTCAACTAATCGAGCCTTCTCAACTGCCATTTCCATCGTCTTCGGCTCGAAGACTCGTACACCACCACTGATGCGGGCATTTAAGCCTCGAACAAAATGCTGCACTAACATGCCCTCATCGTGGCTAATCCCTACATACTGCTTCAACTCATAGAAGCGCCTCTCATACTGTTCCACTGACATAGACAACTGCTTGAGATCGTGAAACTCATCAGCCCTACGTTGCCTCCAGTGATCTAAGAGGAAACGAGCCCTGAACCTGTCAAGAAACAACTCCCATGTAACCATACTAAGATCAAGATGCAACTTTTGTTCCTCAAGACGCCACCAGGTAGATGCAAAGCCTTGCAGATGCATAAATGCGCACCAAGCCTTGGTATTGCTACCGTAGGGGTGCATAGCGAAGCAATGATCTAAGTCAATTAACCAAGTCTCAGCCTCTAGACCTCCTCCAGAACCATCAAAAGTGGGAGGGTGTGCCCTCATCAGATCTCTCATATGGCCTGCTATGACTGCATCCTGAACCACATCTGTATCCCTTCGCCTTGGCGACCTTTCTCTCTCTCTCTCCACCTGGTGCACCTCATCTGGCCTGGGTCACAATCGGTCAAGGATCTCTCCAAGTATATGCTGTAACTGACCGTCTAGACCAGGCTATGCCGGATTATGGCCACCTGATGGAATGCTGTGAAGACTCTGTTGTTCCTCATGCTCGGAACCATGGGAACTAGGATTTGAGGGGCTTCGCCGGTTTGCTCTACGACCGGCACCACGGCCACGTCCTCTACCTCGAGGCATAGTTCTGTGCAACAAGATAAAGGTACAAAATGAGCTCAAGAGTCACACGCAGGGTAACCTAATGGACTACACTACCCAAAGACCCTAGCATTTGCAACATTGGCTTTGATACCAAGTTGTAACGCCCGTCGTGCAAACCCCAGAGAACACACACAATGCAAATAATTTTTTTTTTTAAATAATTAAATTAAACATGCAAATACATTATACCATAATCACATAACACATTACATAACATTAACACACTTAGTTCTCTAGGGCACGCGAGGTTACATTGCAACAACTAAACGAAAATAAAGATAAAGATTACAACATAACCATCTATATAATAATAACCAAGAATAAGGACACATCCATTAACCATGATGCGAGAATAATAAACATCACATAGAACAACCATAATAAATCTCTTAAAAAAAAATACAAAAGATCCTAACTATTACATCACCATTTTAATGTTACATTACAATCTCTTGATAAATGAATTACATTGAATTTCCCAACAAGGGGATTGATACAAGAACAATGAAATCAGAAATACAAAGTGAATACTGGTACAACTCCAACTGCGGAAATGCTGCAGAAGACAAGATGTTGATGGGGAACCCAACGGGTGCGGAGCATGTTCCACCCAACCATGTGAATTACAAGTAACTCACCCCTTGTGCTCAGAGGTGACGAGGAAGAGAACCCGACCATGAATGCCATACTGACTCAACAACCACATAGTACAAAAACAAATACCACTCAAGACATACAATGAACAACCATCAACGATCACAAAATCACATAACAAGTTAAAACTAAGAAACTCATCACAATTAAACAAAATATCACCAATTATACTAGTAACTAAATAGCAATCATAAACCAAATTCACAAGAATCGGAAACATCATAAAGATACAATATCCAGAGGCAACTATAAACAAAGCACAAGGGTGTCAAGTGGAGAGTGTCATCGCATAGCTCTCATGGGATTCTCCTGGCCCTTCCTCCAACTGAGGCGTCGGCACCCATCTATGGATCTCCTAGCCCTTCCTCCTAACTGAGGTGCCGAAACCATAGGGTAGCTAATGCGGAGCTGATAATCTCTCATGAAGACAAGACTACGACTTTTCCGACCATGGCCTTCTCAGTCTATCACTAGTCTATGGTAGCCCTAATGCATAGACGAGGAATACAGTTTTAATTATCTTATGTGTTTTACTACCCATCCCCCTAAATTCTATTGTTTAGGTTATCACTTGTTTAACTACTCTTACGTGGGTTATCCTGAGCCCTTCCTCATTCCAAGGCGCTGACAACCACGAAGAGCCACTCTCCCTATGACCCCTAACATATCTCAAATCGGCAAGGGTTGAACTAGCACATAAAAGACACAATACTCAAATCAACACATGCGAAGCATTATTCCTCTCGCAACAACACATAACAAAAGTCCTAAGAAACCGTTCAACCCTTCCAAGCATAAACCATTAAGTTTCAAAACCAAAGGTATAACTAAGATGAAGACAACTTTAAAAATAAACATGCCTCTGGACTAGGATTACAAGACAATAGGGTTCCCACATAGACAACACTAAGCGATAACCATCACGGAAAAGAACTCAGAATGCATTATAAATTACAAAACTTAAATCATTCACAAAAAGTATCAAGTTCCAATCACCAAGTATAACGAAATGTCCTTTTCTCGATATAATTCCACAACAACAAATTAAAGCAAATTCCAGTTTAAATTATTTGTTCAACCAATAAAATAATACCCTTTATTTACATAATAATACAAATTAACCTTTTTAAATATAATACAATAAAACTTACATTATAAACTAAAAAAAATATTAAATAAAATAATCATAATTTCATTTTGAATAAAATAAATTACAATTATTATATTTAATAATAAAATAAATTAAAATTATTATATATAATAACATATATATATATGTATATATATATATATATATATATATATATATAACATAAAATTAAAATTTAATAAAATACTCGGCAGGGAAGAAAGGTCGACCTGTCACTCTCAGATCATATTGACTCTGTAGCAGGATCGTAGTACACATGGGGAGGGTATGGCCAAGCCGTCCCTCCCTCCTTCAAAAAAAACTTTTATTTAAATTTTTATTTAAAAGAATTTCTCAATGCAATAAAATTTCGTTTCACATCATTTAATAATTTTTTATTTAAACGGAAATAAATAAATTTCTATGCAATACGACCGACCTTCTACTGGTTCGGCTCGAACCCCAAAATATCACATAAATTAAAATTTCTTTCAAGTTGACAGTGAAGATAAAAAATAAAATTAATAAATCAATAAAGACAGATTTATAATTCATACTAAAACTATATGTGTATATAAATATATATATATATATACATATATATATATTTTTCACAAAAATTATTTCAAGTTACAGGACGAGTTTCTATTCGAATTTTAAGTACAGTATAAATCAAATATATATTCAAATATTTAAATAAATAGGAGTATAAAGTCAAACTTTATTCGTTTTCAAAGGATCAACCATAAATAAAATTGAGGGTTTCCAACAGATGAAATTTGTTATCAAACGTTTCTTCAAAGAGTTTTCTCACAGATATTCTATTTATCTAATTTAAAAAAAAAACAACGAAATTATTTTACAAGCAAGATTGATTCTAACACACATTTGTATTCTTTTCCCTACAGATTTAAAACAAACAAAAGGAAGAGGGTGGAACCTGGAGTCCTGCGCTCTCGAAAGTCTGATGTTGACTGCCTGAATCCGATGATCTCTATGCAAAGCTTCTCGTTCCGGCTTCAAAATCTCCTCTAATTTTGTGCTCGAACTCGAATCCAATCCTTTGTTCCGAAGACTTCTCCAAAACCAGTAACAAAACAGAGTTCAGTTTTTCTAAAACTCTTCTCACAATATAGAAAAAGGTTGAAAAATCTCTTTTCTCAGATTCAAAAATACATAGCCAATATCTTGTGCAACCTCTGTAACAATAATCCTCTGTGTGTGTGAAAAACTTACAAAATTCCTCATTAAATAAAAGATATTGACCATTTCTTCTAAAAACTCTAAAAATCAAAAATAAAAGAAAAAAAATTCTTTAAAAGCAAGCTTTTTAATCAGATCTGTATTCTTATTCGTTCTCACAACTTTTTCAGTCTTTTATTTGTTTTATTGTTTTAATTTCTATTTTTACCACTTTACTTGCACATCACATTTAAAATAATTATCCTCCACCAGATAATTGATTAAAATAATTAAAACACATTTAATATTTAATTATCATTTAATTGAAACACATGACTTTCAAAAATAATTAAATCATTTAAATATTTAAATACAATTTAATCTAACATTAAAATAAACAATTATTTCAATCATTTAAATAAAATAAATCATAACTTATAAAATGCCACCATAAACAAAATACGACAATTATAAAAATGAACAATACCAATCAAACAAGACGGTCTGACATCATGGGACGGAGATGACTTCATCGTCACCTCTATTTCAACATTTAACCGTTGGGTTATTGGTGCTCGCCCTGTCCTACCGAAGCAGGTGGAATCAAGACTTGTACCTGCAATACCTGCATACAAATGAAGTCATGTACATGTGCATACATATATATATATATAATCGAAGCATTAATTCAAAGCACTGTATTGTGAGAAGGAATCACAGCATAGCAGGGCACTCGCGAACGAGTGATGCTATGTTGTCCTTCATCACACCTATTCTAACAATTATAATATAGCCAATAAATTAACATTTCTAACTAGAAATCATCTCATAACATATTTAATTAAATCACTGCATCATATCATTATTCTGAAAATCAACTAATATAACCAACCATAATGTCATATGAAATAATCATGTCCATAATGAAATAACAACATCATCTAACGTCTAACTAACCAAATCAACAATAACAGTATCATAATAGTATATGAGTATCAAAACAAAACATAACACTACTGAGTCCAACTAGCAACCAGGAGGGTTATTACAAGACGCAACTGATACAATAAGAAGTGTAGACGTTAATATATAGAAATTGAATTGTGGAATGGCATATAACAAAATAATCACTTACCACAAATAAATAATCATCACGCTCTTCCACAATAGTAGCATGTTGATGATCTAGAGTGAAAAGAACCTATAGAAACCATCAAGATAGCAATTAAACTACATTCAAGTATCATGAGAATTTTCAATAATAGACCATAAAAGAGAAAATATAATGTCAAATTTACTAACATGTCGCATGCCTTTTCCAAAGGATCAAAAGTGGCTATTGCTATAGCAACTCCATGGTCCATCATGCCACGAACATCACAATATACTTATAATAACAAATCTATATGATCATTGTTTTTTATCACTTTCATTAGTTTTTTGGTTTAACTAAATATACTTAGAATAACAAATCTATATTATTCTAAACAACCTAAATGATAATGAAATGGTATGCTTAGAGTAACAAATCTATATTATTCCAAAAAACCTAAATTATGAACTTGACCAAATCAAGCAATTTAATTATTATGAACATTAATAATAATAAAATATGAAAAATATCATACTTGTCCCATACAACAAACATTATTCTACTCAAGTGTGCCTGAAGGGTCATCTTTTACCTTCAGATTATTGAGTAATGCTTCATGATCAACATTACTAATTGTCCATAATTATTTTGTTCTTGGTTTAGCATGATGTCTCAATAACTTAAAATTTGTTACCATAACAAGGTGTGAATAAATGAGAATGGTTTTGTGTTTCTCATAGTATTTAAATGCAAGTATGTCATTCTTTCTAATCATAAATGTTTGTAACCAGGTTCTGGAAATAACAACTGAACCTATAGGATACATGAACCCATCATCATATATCATCATTTTTATTAGCTTCTTCTTTCCTTGTACACATCATGCCAACCAATAGTTTGATCCCTCTTCATTCCCCTATGGTGCTACAATTGCATAGACATGTCCTAGTTGTACAAGATCTGAAAGATGGTTGTAGTCAAGTGAACTTTCCATTTCATCTTCTAAAGAGGATTGTGCTACAAATAAAGGGGTTAGGTACTATGGAATCCATGTATCTACCCACTCACTTGACTCGCATTGATCCCAATCACACTGAATACAATTATGGAAAAAACAAGGCAACTCTCATGTCCGTATGGTCCATGCACCTACATTTGAGCTTCGAAATGAATGCATCTTTGAAGAGTCTCTAATTGTTTGGCATTCCCATTTGTCTCCTATTGTGTCATCCTCAACCAACCAAAATAACCGGCACAATTGTGAATCAAGCGTCCCTACTCGTGATAATGCATAAGTACACCAATCAACAATATAGTGTGCATTACTGAATGTTGCACCACCTCTAATCTTCATTTGTTCCTTAACCAGAGCTATGTTCACACATGCACCTATGCCATCATGCTTGTCTTTTCCATGCCCAACTTTAAAAAAATCCAAATATGTGGTACACCCGTCTCTACATGCATCCTACTCAACCAATAAAACTGTAAGGGGGGAAATAAGCAAAGGGAAATAACAATGAATTAAACCAAATCAATTCAAAATAAGATCAAAATCCCAAACCATACTCATGAAATGAAGCTATAAAATAATGAAATCAACAAGCAATGCAATCATAAAGATAACATAAATTGAATTCAAAAAATTAAAACGTTACCATCTTGTGTTGAAGTGTAATCCATATTGATGTTGAATTGCATTTGAATCAATACAAAGGCTCCATTTCTTGTTTGAAAAAGCTTCAAAATGTGTGTTAATGGTGATCAAAGATGTGTGTGTATTTTCTCTCAAGAATTCGAATGCCAATCTAGCATGACATCTTTGCATAAATTCTCTAGATTCTCTTATCATTTTTTCAAATGAAGAGGGTTGTTTTATAGATTTCTAGGTTTGAGATGAGCGATTGAGATTCAATAGTAAAATATCACGATCAACGGTTGAAAATCATTTAGAGGAAATGGATTGGAATGATTGGGGGGATTGAAGAAATTAGGTTGAGCGGTTAGTGGGATTAAGGAATAGATTGAGTGGTTACTGGGATTGTGGAATAGATGAGTAAGTCAACCAATTAGAGTGAGAAATCAGTGATAACGATTTACTCAATCAAAAAAGGGGTGAGGAATGTGCAAGTCATGTTTGAATTTAACAAATAAAGATATATTTGTTTGTTGACCATGTTGAATGATTTTGTATAATTTATTTAATTATTCAATTTAAGAGAGGGGAAAGTGATTTAATTAAATTACGAATTTTTATTTAATTAATCAAAAGGAATAATGTTAAATTAGGTGATGATATAGTGAATTAATTAAATAATTAAAGATTATCCAATTAATAGAGGAAAATAGGGCTAATGATGCAAATGATGTGAAATACAATTATATTAATGATAATGATGTCGATAATGGAAAAATGTCATTCAAGATGTGTGATATGTGTCAGGTCATTTTTACATGTCTACATTTTTCCCATCTTTGAGAAAAAGTATCGGTTGCTCTGTTTTAAAGAATTTGATGTTTAGATCAAGATTTGAAATTTTTTATATCCCCCACTATGCCCCGATAGTCAACAGAAAGATAATACGACGTTGGGCTGCACCCTCGAGAGGTTGGCTAAAAAATTACTTTTTGGGTCAAGCTCGCGACAAGGTTCCGTTATAGTTCATATGCGTAGAGGACAAAAAAATAGGCTATCGGGCCCTCGTTTGTGGTTTCAAATGTTCCAAGGAACTCTTAATTTTAACCTAGGATGGTTTCTAAGGTTAAAAAAATAGGGTTTGGGGGGTAAAAATAGGTAATTAGGGTTCATTTTTCCTCATTTTGCACTTTTAGCCTTAGAAAATTCTTGCCTCTAGAGATCTTGTTTCGACGATTGTCGATTTGCGATGGCAAGGATTCTAGGTGTGCCACACCATGCAAAGGAAATTAGTTCTTTCAGGAGGATAGCTAGTGCAGGCATCGTGGTATGTACCACTTCCTTTCTTGTTTTTGTCTTTTTATTTTTGCATAATTAATGCTAAAAAAAATTAGATGATAGCAGTAGTTTTGTGTTTTTACCACTATTGTTTCAATTTGACCGCTATCGTAGTTTGTAGATTTACTGCTTTTGAAAAAAGCTCACACTAGTGCAAAATTTGATCGGTAGTGTAAAATTTGCATGCTATTGTTTACTGCTTTTGTAAAATCCATGTGCTATTGTTTTTTTGTTTGTAAAGTAACCACTTTTGTAAAATTTGCATGCTATTGTTTGAAATAACCGCTTTTGTATAGAGTAGTCGCTATCGTACAAAACAGAGTTGCTATCACAAAATCTTGTCGCTATCATCCAAAAAAAGGCTTGCTATTATCAAAATTGAATGAATTGGCTAATTTTTTTGTAGTTTTATGTTCGTGATTTGATTTTATAGCAAATTCTTGACATTGTGGGTTGAACATTTACAGACGGTTCTTAAACCATCATATTCTAGGGAGGTACGGTCATGAAAATTGTTTGACTTGATCGCTGGTTTTCAGGAGGTTGAGCAAGACTTCCTCGACGTTGTGGGACTGTGTCACATATGTTACATGCCTAAGATCTGATGCCATAAAGTGATGATGACCATGCTTGTAGAGAGATGGCATTCTGAGATGTCGTCATTCCATCTGCCGACTAGCAAGGCGAACATTACATTCGAGGATGTTTGGAGGATTCTCTAGATCCCCATTCACAGTGAGCTAGTTACCTATTATGTTAGACAGGGTACCCTCGCCATGCAAGAGTACTTGGTGTTCAATAGCTACAGGTAGTGGATTCATAGATAAACCTATCTCCCTTCGTTGAGGATGTTGATCTAATATCTATGGTTTTAGTTGGTTTGATCATGGGGATTGTGGTGCCTGATTGCAGAGGTCGATTATTTCCTATTGGATAGGGAATTTGCATTGAGCAGATGATGGAGCATGGGACCCGATATGCTTGGATTTTGTGTGTTTTTGCATACTTGTACAAAGACATGCATGAGGTTGCTTATCATGGCGGTAGCATCATCTCCACAGGGATGACACTTTTCCATTTATGGGTCTAGGAGAGGATTCCAATGATGAGGCTAGATGGCATTATGGACCAGGATGAGGATGATCCATATTCTTATTATTATTCATATTTTCTGCATTACACTTGGCTTGGCATATTACACTACTGGCAAGGAATTTTCGATGATTTGGGTGAGTTCATTTGGAGGCCTTGGCTAGGTTGTGGCCTAGCGTGATGAAATGGAGTAGCTCCCTTTTTTATAGATAGACATGGTGGCTTATAGGCTTTGTGGATACCATTCTGGAGCATTAATTACCTAATAGGGTTCTCTGATAGTTTGAAGAGCGACAGACTTTATTTGCAGATGATTATCATGCATGATTTAGGTATATAGCCTAAGAGTTTAGGGTGTGGGGACTGATAGCCTCTTCTACTAATGCTATTGAAGAGTTCAGATGACTTGCCCCATTCAGATGGGGCTAGGTCATAGGTCCATCAGATCCAGCACTACTCAATATTTTTACCAGTGGTGAGCACATCATATTCCAGTATGGTTTACATATCCTACTAGCATTGGGCCAGTCATGGGACATGTCCAGAGAGTGGGTGGTATCACAGGAAAGAGGGGTGACAGGTAGAGGCTTTGGATCACAGTGGAGTAGCTGGATAGGGCTTGAGGTTAGACAATGGGCAACATCAACAACACCAAGATTAGCCTCATAAGGATCAACAACATTAGGACCAAAAGGTACCACAGGGTCCTCCCCCACAAGGGGATGCAATAACAATAACTCAGATAGTACAATTAACTACAAACAAGGATGCTCACATTGTAGAGCAGGATGTCAAGACTGCTCGGAGGAAGGCTACAGGGGGATAGGTAGCCATTAGTACTGCAAAGTGAGATGGTCTCTAAGAGGAGCAAGATAGTTTGAGGTAGGAGTTGGCCATAGAGAGGTGGCATAGATTAGCAACTAAGATTTCACTAGCCTCTTCCATTCCCATGGCTCAATATCAGGTTGATCAGGATCAGCTCATGCAACAGAGTACCTACTATCAAACTTTGTATGAGGCCTTTGTTCTGAGGGCTCAAAGACAGCCTCGTTTTAGAGAACCTAGTGTATATTTTGTATATACATTTATCGGCCCAGCTGAGGCCTCTTATATATTTTTGTATATTTTGATATTGCATATGATCTTGGATGATGTATATGAAATTTGATGATGTTCCATTTTTTATGATAAATAAATGAGATATATCATTTTTGATGTGGTTATATTATGTGTTATGAGATGTATATGGATGATTATGGAAGCTTATATTTGTTGATGATTTATACATGCTCATGTTTTTTATACTTGTTATGATGCATTTATATGATTGGATGAATGCATGATTTATATATCTATGCAATGGATGATGATATATGATGTATATGATGGACAATGATATATTATGTATATGATGGATGATGGTGTATGATGTTTATGTGGTGCAGGTGCACCCTTGCATGAACATGCATCCATGAGGCAACTTCTAGGTTTTGATGTAAAAATGATGTCCTAAGGTTGTAATAAGGTATATTATGCCATTTTAAGTTTGGTTTAGGTCCTAGATAGTTATTTTGGAGTCATTGGGCATAAAGTGTAAAAGTTGCAGAAATTGGCAAAATGTTGTTAATGCAAAATTGCAAAAAATACAACAAATTGTAAGAAGTTGGAAGGTGAAGGGAAAAATTAGTTGAAAGGTTAGTTTAGGAATTTTTTTTGTTATTTAAGGAATTTTGAATCCTCACACACTTCAAGGCTAGATGAGGAATGATGTAGGAGAGAATAAGTTAATGAAATACTCTATTTTTTAGTTATTTAACATAATTTTCTGTGTTTTAGGCCTCTATACGGCCATATTCAGTGATCATAACCTCTCCTCATCCATTGGTAATTGAATCCCTGTGAATCTAATTTAATGTTCTTTTGGTTTCATGAGAAATGATTTAGTTTTGTGAAAGTTATTTGGAAATTAGTACTGGCGGCCAAAACCCTATTCTAGGGTAACCAATGTGTTTAGAAATTGTGTTTCTTTCAATTTAATTAGTGGAAAAGTCTAATTTTTAGTGAGTAGATTAATTTTAGCATATTATTTCATATTCCAAATATTCAAACCAATTGATGAAGGTTAGCTTATGAAATGGTAATGCCCTAGGTCTATATTTGGGTAAAAATCTAGAAATAACGGTGTTATGTGAAGATTTTTGTGTCTTGATGATGAAAAAGATACTATTATTGAATAAAAGTGTTCTTAAAAGGTGTTGTGGTGTGTTTTAAACCATTTCAAGATAGGGTTTGGTGAATTCATAGGTTTTTGGAGTCCATTTATTGACTGTCCTGTCATGACAGAGTTGTTACAAACCTATTTTGGACTTAAAAAGGAGGGTTTAGAATAGTTGTTTGTTGAAATATCATCAAGAAAGATTGGGGAATGGTCTAATGTGTTTGTGCAGAAATAATTACACTTTTTTGTGGTGTTTTTAAAGATATTTGGGCTTGGAAAGTTAGTGTTGATAGTTTATGTGGTTTAAATGGGCATAGTGGTTGATTAGGACAGTCCACTTTGAAAGTTCTTATGTTTGAGTTGTATGAGTTAGTGAAGGTGTTTGAGTCTATCAATATGGTGTCATTTATGGTATTTTGAAGTTACAACAAGAATTTATATGCCTCAATCTCATTTTTGGTGTTATGAAACAAGGGTTTTTGTGAAGAAGGAAGAGTCCTAGTTGAAAGGACAAGCAATATTTGGTTCAACTTTTGATAAGTTGAGTTTGGTTGAGGGTTTTGTGCTCCTACATGTCATCATTATGGTATTAGATCTCAGAAGGTCTGGGATAGGGAAAGTTTGTGGTTTGTGCAGGTTAAGAAGAACCTAGTTGCTACCAAGATACTAGGTTAAGGAAAAGAGGAAAGGACCTAGGTGAGGCAAAGAAAGTTGAGAGAAAGTGGAAGCAAGAAGAAGCTTGCTTGAAGAGAAAAGATGGAAGTGTTAACAAGGAATTTGCAGGCACAAGAAAGAAGAAAAGAGAGAAAGAGTCAAGAGAAGTTTGATAGAGAGATAGCAGCACTGAAGCAAGACATAAGAAGATTGGAATTGGAGTTCTAGGAGTCCTAGTTGAGGATGGAGCAGTTGCTTAGAAGAGCATATAGTTGGTATTTGACAGTGAAAAATAAAGTGGTATGGCCCATTCAAAAGATAGTCAAAAGGAGGAGAAGGAAAATGAGGATGAAAGAGAAAGAAGAAGAAGAGTTTCAAGATGCACGAGAAGAATTCATGGATGGAGAGGAAAAATATGTTGCAGCCATCCCCAAGCATGAAGGTGAAGATAAGGCAGAGATAAATGACCTGATTTTAAAGGAAGGAGATATTGAGATCTTGGAGACTTACAAAGAGTTGAAGAAAGACAAAGGTATTGTGATGGAAATAATGTATCATTTATTTTTTGTGCTAATATTTTTGATAGGGAACAAATTGCAGATTAAGATGCAATAGTTTGAAGAGGGACAAAAGGAGATTGGAACATTTCAAGGCATGAATGAGCAGATTCACAGAGACAAGACAAGATGGAAGCATGTTGGCATTGACCAACTCAAACCAAAGGTAAAGATGAAGGTTGTAGGGCATAAGAGACTACAAGGAGGAGAATATAATCCAAAAGGATGGAATTATTTTTGGCTGGAGAGAATGGTGCAGGTGCACCCTTGCATGAACATGCCTCCATGAGGAAACTTCTAGGTTTTGATGTAAAAATGATTTCCTAAGGTTGTAATAAGGTATATTATCTTCTAGGTTTTTATGTAAAAATTATTTCCTAAGGTTGTAATAAGGTATATTATGCCATTTTAAGTTTTTTTTAGGGTCTAGATAGTTATTTTGGAGTCATTGGGCATAAAGTGTAAAATTTGCACAAATTGACAAAATGTTGTCAATGCAAAATTGTAAAAATGCAACAAATTGTAAGAAGTTGGAAGGTGAAGGGAAAAAGTAGTTGAAATGTTAGTTTAGGCATTTTTTTTGGTTATTTAAGGCATTTTGAAGCCTCACACACTTTGAGGATAGATGAGGAATGATGTAGGAGAGAATAAGTTAATGAAATACTCTATTTTTCAGTTATTTACTAGCATTTTATGTGTTTCAGGCCTATGTACGACCATATTCAATTCTCATAACCTCTCCTCCTCCATTTTTAATTGAAGCCCTGTGAATCTAATTTAATGTGCTTTTGGTTTCATGAGAAATGATTTAGTTTTGTGAAAGTTATTTGGAAATTACTCCTAGCGGCTAAAACCATGTTCTAGGGTAACCATTGTGTTTATTTCAATTTAATCAATGGAAAAGTCTATTTTTTGGTGAGTAGATTAATTTTAGAATATTATTTCATATTCCAAATATTAAGGCCGAATGATGAAGGTTAGCTTATGAAATGATAATTCCCTAGGTTTGTATTTGGGTAAAAATCTAGAAATGGCAGTGCTCTGTGAAGATTTTTGTGTCTTGATGATGAAAAAGATACTATTCTTGAATAACAGTGTTCTTAAAAGGTGTTGTGGTGTGTTTTAAACCATTTCAAGATAGGGTTTGGTGAATTCATAGGTTTTTGGAGTCCATTTATTAATTGTCCTGTCATGACAGAGTTGTTACAAACCTATTTTGGACTCAAAAAGGAGGGTTTAGAACAGTTTGTTGAAATATCATGAAGAAAGATTGGGGAATGGTCTAATGTGTTTGTGCAGACATAATTACACTTTTTTGTGGTATTTTTTAAAGATATTTTGGCTTGGGAAGTTGGTGTTGATAGTTTATGCAGTTTAAATGGGCATAGTGGCTAATTAGGACAATCCACTTTGAAAGTTCTTATGTTTGAGTTGTATGAGTTGGTGAAGGTGTTTGCGTTTGTCAATATGGTGTTTTTTATGGTATTTTGAAGTTCCAAAAATAATTTATATGCCTCAATCTCAGTTTTTTTGTTATGAAACAAGGGTTTTTGTGAAGAAGGAAGGGTCCTAGTTGAAAGGACAAGCAAGATTTGGTTCAGTTTTTGATAAGTAGAGTTTGGTTGAGGGTTTTGTGCTCCTGCATGTCATCAATATGATGGATGATGATATATTATGTATATGATGGATGATATGTACTAACAAATTTGTGGATGTAGGATGTAATAGGTACCAATGATATTGTGATGTGGGATGGAGTTGTTAGTTAGAAGAAGTGTTAGTATGATTTACAGATGGATAGAGAATTGATGTTGTTAGTAATTCATGAGTTTACTTTTTCTTTCATAGAGACTTCATATTTTTAGCAATCCTTATTGATGTGTATTAATGACCAAGGTGCTTTGTATCTATTGTGTGGACTTTGACTCTACAAACAAAGGATATTCTTACTCATACCAGATATATGGAAACCCTGCTAGAGTGTATGGGTGATAAGTTTCAAAAAAAATGGACCAATTACACAAAGAGGTATGGAGTACCTAACATGCAATTGCTACATGAATTTCCTCAAAAATGAATCCCATGCACAAAACAAAGCAAGTATTCAATGTGGAAGTATCACAAAAACATCTAACAAATAGAACAAACAAAAATTGATGATCATTATCTTCATTCCTTCATCTCTAAATCCTTATGGATATCGTTGAGAGATCTTGGGAATGTGATATTAAGATAAATAAAAAATATAAGATCATAAAAAGATAAAAAATGTTACAGTATCACTTTTCATAGTTGTTTATGTTTCATGATGTTATCCATTAGTGATGTTTTTTGTAGGAATGTTTTATCCATTAAGACATATGTTAGGATGTTGATGATGAAATATCGATAGGTAGGTAGTTAATACTTAGGCATTGTTATAGTCTAATAGTGATCCAGTCGTTTCAATATTTACTTTAGAAGTTTCAATTTTGATGTTTACTTTGTTTTTTGATTGTGTTGTCAGAGGGTTGAAGGTGATGATTGTTTATTATGAATGGAAAGTTTATTACAAATAGTTGACCATGGAGAGAGTACTTTTGAGGTTTTCTAAATTATTTGATGTTGTTTTGGGTGTTTTCGAGAAAATCAGAGGCAATTAGGGGGACCTAAAGGGACTGACCTAGTGCCTTAGGGGTTGATCAATGATTAGCCTTGCCTATGTGACGAATGCAGAGACATTGTAGTTCAACTGTATTGAGTGATACTATTTTTTGGAGTTTTCTGACTTTTTATGAATGTTTTTGGACTTTTATAAGATATTTGAATTTTTTTTATTTTTTTATTAAGTTTAAAGACCATGAAAAAAAACTAAAGGGACTGACCTACGGCCTTGGGGACTCATCAATGATGGCCTTACCTACGTTATACACATAGAGACCACATAGTTCAACTTTTTGACTCAAAGCATAAAATGTTTTTAGGATTTTGATGTTTTTGAATTTGTTTATTTTTTGGATTTTTTAATTTTTTAATGGTTTCCGACAGTGTTGGGATGAACAAGGATCCAATTTGTTACCAATTTTGGGAAGTTTCCCCTAGTTTGGGACAAGATTACATTTATTACGGTAGATATATTTTGATGGTGCAACAAGGTTCAACATGTGATCATTCATTAAGTCATGGTTAATTTTCCTATTTTATTATGGGACGGATGTTATGAATGCGATGGATAGTTCTAATAGATTCTAGTTGCAAAAATTATTCAAATGTAGCAACCTTTTTATAGGTTTTTACTATGGTACCAATCCTAGAAGCACCACAAAGTGGTTTTCACTTAAAGGATGTTTTATTTCTCTTTACCATTTTTCTTGATTTTTGATTTTTTTGTTTTTTTATCTTTTTGCTTTGGATATTTTGATGCGTTCAATTATAAAACCTTTTGAGATGGATGTTATTCAAAGGTTTGGCTAAAGGTTCTCCTTTAGAAGTAGCCAACTGATATGCTTTGGAGCCATAGCTTGTTGTTATGATGAAAGGACCTAACCAGTTTGGTTCAAATTTACCCTTCCCCTCCTGATTTAGTTGGAGCTTCTAATTCTCTTTCAATACTAAGTCACCAACTTAAAAAATTTTGTTCTTCATCTTTTTGTTGTAGCATCATTTGAGTCAATTCTGATAAACCTAGAGATGGTTTAATGCACTCAAACACCTTTCATCTAGAAGTTATAACTCATTAAGTCTTAACACCTAATATTCCTCATTGCTGACCATGCCTTTTAGGGATACTCACAATGATGGGATCTCAACTTTGATAGGTAGGATTTATTCAAATCCATAGACCAAGGAAAAAGGTGTGGCACATGTAGGTGCGTGAATACTAGTTCACTAAGCCCATAAGGCAGGATTTAGCTACAAATTCCAATCACGGTCGACATTAGTAACAATCTTTTTCAATATTTTTAGAATGGTTTTATTGGATGCTTTAGCCTAACTGTTTCCTTGGGGATAGTTTGGGGTCAAGAATCGGTGTTGGATAGAAAAATTTGAACGAAGCTCATAGCCATATTTGTTCTTGAATGGGATTTTGTTACCCATTATGATAATTTTTGGAATTCTATATCGACAGATCAAATAATTCAAGATAAACTTGGATATTTGTTTCCCTATGATATAAGTTAATGGAATTGCTTCTATCCACTTTGTAAAGTATTCTTTTGCAGTTATGATAAATTTATGACCATTGGACGCAGCGGGAGATATCTTTCCTATCAAGTCTAGTCCCCACTACGAGAAAGGCCATGGTGTTGTTATAAGATGTAGCTCTTGTTTCAGTGTGTGAGCAAGATCACTATGTTGTTGACATTGATTACACTTGAGTAATGAATGGATTCTTGTTCCATTGAGGGCCAATAATACCATGTTCTCAACAACTTCTATACTAGATTAGGTCCACTAGAGTGAGGCCTGTAAACACCTTTGTGCACTTCTTATAAAGTGGTTTGTGTTTCGTCCAGGTTGAGACATTGGAGTAATGTGTCATCTAGACTTCATCTATATGGGGTATCTCCTAGGATAGTGAATTGGGAAGTTTTGTGGACAAAGGTTTATTTTGATTTGTCATTAAGTTAGGGGGTATGATACCAAGTTGTATATAAGCAAACGTTTCTTGGTACCAAGGCGAGTTAGGACCAACAACATCACAAACAAGTTCTGATTCTAGGATATCAAATGTTGGTATAAGTAGTTGTTCCACGAGGAATTCGTATTTGGGAATGTTTTATGGTATGTCCAGAAATGAACCTATCGTTGTCATAGCATCAACCACTCTATTGTTGATTTCGGGAACCTATTTGAAGGTGATGATCACAAGTACTACTTGAAGCTATCTACCATTCTTTTGTATGGCATAAGATTGTCTCCCTTCGTCTAGTACTCATCATTTACCTACCTTATAACTAGTTGGGAGTCCCCATAAACCTATAGTTCCTTTATCTTTCATTCTACAACTATCTTCAATCTAGTGATGAGTGTTTCATATTCAGAAATGTTGTTAGTAGATGGAAAGGTGATTTGTAATCCTTGGGTATACTATCTCCCTACAGTGTGAGAAATAGGATACCAGCCCCTAAGCCATGTTGAGTGTGGGACCTGTCAAAGTACAAGGTACCATGGCTTGACTGGTCAATTAGATGTATTCTTTCATCTAGAAATTTTGATACTAAAGGTTAATAATCTTCCATTAGTGCATCTAATAATTGATTTGCTATTACTTGTCCCTTTATGGCTTTTTTTTCGATGAATTCTATATAAAATTCACTAAGTATCATTACCCACTTAGCAATCCTCCCTGTTAGAGCTACCTTTACCAATAGATACTTTAAGGGATCCACTTTTGATATCAACTTTACTTGCCTGTTTAATATGTAGTGTCTAAGCTTTTGTGTTGAGAAGACAATAGATAGACATGCACTTTCTATAGGTGTATAGTTTAATTCATATCCCACCAGGGTTTGGCTGATATAGTATACCGCCCTTTCCTTGTTTCGATCATCTAGTTGTGATAACAAAGCTTCTAAAGTGGTCAGTGTTGTAGATACATACAAGATCATTGCCTTATCCTAAATTGGTTGTGTCAATACTGGGGGAGTGAGAAAATAATCCTTGACCTATTGGAAAGACTGGTCACACCTTCCATCCCATTTGGATTGTATGTCTTTGTGTAGAAAATGGGTGAATGGATGGCACTTTTCTGCTAACTGTACAATGAACCATCTGATGGACTATAGCTTACCTTGCAGACTTCATAGTTGTTTCATTGTTTTTGGAGGAATTTCTAGGATAGCTTTAACCTTGGTGAGATCCACCTCAATGCCTCTTCTTGATACAATATAACCCAATAACTTTCTAGATGTCACATTGAATATGCACTTCTTTGGGTTGAGACATAGATTGTATTCCTCTAGCCTATCAAATACCTTGGCTAGGTTAGCCAGGTGATCTTTTCTTTTGATTGATTTTGCTAATACGTCATCCACATAATTCTCCATAGTGATATGCAACATATCATGGAAAATGGTGGTAATTTCTCATTGGCAGGTTTCCCCTGCATTCTTCAACCCAAATGGCATGACGTTTCAGCAAAAGGTTCCCCATGCACAAGTGAAAGTTGTTTTGAGTTGGTCTTCATGAGCTATCCTTGTTTGTTATATCTAGAGAAGTCGTCCATCAATGACAACATTTCATGCCTCGCTATTAGGTCCATAATCATGTCAATGTTGGGTAGGGGGAAGTCATCCTTTGGGCATGCCTTGTTGAGATCCCTAAAGTCTGTGCAAAACCATATGCCCCCAGTGGGTTTTGACACTGGTACAAGGCTAGATACCCACTTAGTATAGTCGATAGGTCTGATGAGGTCCACATCTATAAGTTTTTGAAGCTCTACTTTGACCAATGAGTGCTATCTGTGGGTGCATCTTGCATATATTTTATTTTACAGGTTTAGTTCCAAGGAACATTGTTAGGGTATGTACCACCAAAGCTAGATCTAGCCCTAGCATGTCTTCATATATCCATGCAAAGTTGATTTTGCGTTCATTCATAAATGCCGAGAAATTTACCTTTTTCTCAAGATCAAGTGATGTTGCATGATATGTTATTTTTGGTGTCTCCATTGTGCTAACATTGATAGGTTCAAAGTCTTCAACTAAGAGCATTGATTTTTCTTGATATTCTATAGTGGAAAGATTGAATCCTCCATCTTTGGGTGCCTCTGAGAGGTTTTCACCCTCAGATACATCCTTTTTTTTCTCTTTCCTTGATTTGATAAATCCACTTTGCAATTTTCCTTAGGAGACCTCTTTTTTATTTTTAAAATTTTTAGTTTATTTTTGCAACTAGAAGATGCAATCTCCCCTCCAAAATATGCTCCTTGATCAAGCTCCATTACAAAACTTGCTTTATGATCTCCTCACAGTATATCAGTTTGAATTCCAATGAACTTCGTAATAGCCTCGTCATTCTAGAATGAATCCAAAATAGATGTATGATGTTTTGGTCCTAATCTATTAATTGTGGGCATAGAAAGAGTATTTTATCATTGGTATTAGCAAAGCTTATGTAGGTTTTAGCTAGTGTAGGGATATTAGATTTATCAAGGCTCCATAGGGTATCTAGGTTGTAATCACTAGAGGCACAAGAATCCCATTCATATTCATTAGAATCCATTTCAATATGGTCATTTTCAGATGTAGGTTCAATAGTGATGGTATTTATGTTGAGGTTTTCAAACATTTTTTGGATAGACAAGTAGTCATCTAGACATTTGTAATTATCTGATGTCTCCACATTGGTAGAAGGAGCTCCTTCCTTATAAGAGGTGCTTTCGATACTTGGGGTAATCACATATAATGAACCATAACCTAATCCAATATTATTCAAGCACTTTTCCATGATAACTGGTTCTCTTCTACCTTGCTCATTAAACCAAGGCCACCTTTTCTAGTGAACACCATGCTTTTTTCTATTTGATATCCTTTATTGTTTTGATCAATAGGAAGGGGAGGTAATGGTTTCTCCCATCCTTCTTCCTTGTAAATCCATGAAGATAGGTCTTCTTTGCACACTTCCTCATATTTCATGTCTCCCCTCTTGGTGAAAATGGCGGGTTTGACTTCCATTGTAATAGCTTGAACATGTGGTGCAAGAGCACCCATCATTTCAATGATTCCCCTTTTGTGGTAACATGAAGTGTTGAGTTTAAAGGCTTAGATTCTAGGATTTTTTGTGTGTATTTATTCTAAATAAGGTCTAATCATACCATTCTTGCTATAATTGGTGAACTTTGATGTCTTTTGAGTCCATGTTATAAAAGTTGTAAATCATGATTGAAGAATTGTCAAGGTTGACAAAAGTTGTCAAGATAGGTGGGATATTTATTTTCTCATGTGAGGTCATGTTTTGGATTTGAATAAGGTCTAAGTAGACCATCTGTAATGTTTTATGAGTCTAGGAGGGTCAAAAGTGAAAATATTGCAAAAATGCAAAAAGTTGTCAACAATAAACTTGCAAAAATGCAAAATTTGTAAAGGCCAACAGTTAGTTGGGGTTTGAAAAGTGGTTGGTAAATTTGTGGAGTTATTTTTTGGTTGGAAAAAATCTAAAATGCATGTAAACCTCGTGATGGGGGTTAGCATGTTGCATTTTGAAAGAAATACCAAAAAATCTATTAGTTTCTTTGCATAAATTTTGAGTTTTCAAGAAATTTGTTGCTACATGCTGAATTTCTCATCCATACAGAAGTACCATGGCCCAAGGCTGATTGAATGTTTTGAGGGAATGTGTTATCTTTCATTTGAATCAAGTGGGAGGTTCTAATATTGAGTTTTGGGTGAGATATCTTCATTTTTTTGGAACTGCTTGTTTATAGCCTGTAAAGGGTTTTGATTGGTGTAAAAATGAAGTTTTAGACATTCCACCTATTGTCACGACTTGTAACTCTATGGAATGTATTTTTTCATGGTAATATAGGCGTGCAAAAGGTTTGGGATGCAATGGATATGTTTGTATGGTTTTAGGGTGATGCCCTAAGGTGTTTTCATGAGTTTTACATGTGAATTTGAGGAACTAAAGTAAGGTTTTGACACAATATGAATGGAACTGCATGTGTAATGGTATTTTAATTTTTTGTAGATGTTTTTATGAAGGTCTAAGGCAGTGGAAAGTTCTGGAAAGGTGTGGAACCATTACTTTCAATAAACCCTCCTCAAATTGGCTTAAAATGAGGGCTTTGTGGTTTGGTATGTAGAGGTGAGTTTCTCCTTAAACAAATTGTGTTTTTGAGGGTTTGGACACATGTAAATTTCTGCCCCAAAAATTCTTGAGGGTTCTGAAGATTTTATAGGGTAGTTCCTTTGTAAATTAGGCCTCATTAGCCTAATTAGGACAATGGTGAAGGCCCATTTTGAGGCACATGTTGTAAAACAACATCTGATAATTTTGAGGTATGTTTTGTAACTCACTAAGAGTTATCTAAATCCCTAATTTTTGTGTGAATTCCTTTGTGAATTTTGTGAGAAAAAGCCATAATAGGGTCTGCAAACCTACTAGGAAAGGCCTAGTTGAGAAGTGAAATTTGAAGAGTTCAAGAATTGGTGTTTTGAAATCTGTTTGAGGCTCATTGAATTGAGTTTGTTGAGTGATCCTAACCCCTACACTGCATCATTTGGTATCAGAGAAAAGTGAGTAGGTCCGTTGAGAGAGAAGATTGAAAGTTTGTAAGGAAGAGGTGTAATTGGAGGAAATCAAAATGCCTCCTAAAGGAAGTATAGTTGCAAGAAAGATTGATGAGAAGGCTAGAAAAATAGAAGCCTTGAAAGGGAGATGGCTACATTGAAGTATAAATATGGGGTTGAAATGGATGAGAGTGATTCAGAAGAGGAAGAGACCTCTAGTGAAGAGGAAGAGATGGATCCAGAAGATGTAAGGATGATGAAGTTTTTGAAGTCTGTGAAAAGTGATGGACATGGAAAAATGGACTTGCCTATGTATGGAGGTAAGTTATATGGTGAAGAGCTCTTGGATTGGATAGGGACATTGGAGAATTATTTTGAAAGTGAGGAGATAAATGAAGAACACAAAGTGAAGAAGGAAAAAACCAAGTTGAAAGGGAATGCTTTGCTATGGTGGAATTTTGTGCATGAAGAAAGGCAGAAGAAAGGAAAAGCGAAGATCACTTCTTGGGAAAGAATGAAGGAAAAAATCAAAGGTAAGTTCCTTCCTAATGATTATAATATTCAATTTATTAAAAGACTTCAAAATATTAGGCAAAAAGAATTAGATGTGCAAGCATACACTGAAGAGTCATATAGGTTAAGCATAAGAACAAAGCATGAGGAAGATGAGGAAGAAAGAGTAGCAAGGTATTTAAATGGTTTAAGGTGAAACATACAAGATGAAATCAGTTTGATTGCACCAAAAATAGTGGAACAATGTTTTCAAATGGCAATAAGAGCAGAAGAAAAACTCTAGAGGAGACAAAGAAGGTGACAAGAGGAAGAGGCAGTACTTCTAGGGGCAGGGGTAATTTTTCAACACCAAAACTATACAAGGAAGGTCAAGAAGATGCTACTAAAGGAAAAGAAAAAGTGGCTGAGTCTAGAGGTGGATGGAGAGGTGGAAGAAAAATCTTTAGAGGAAGAGATCCAAATGAGTTTGGAGGAAGGTGTTACAAGTGTGTTGAATTTGGTCATCCATTCTTCAAATGTCCTAATAAGTTTGGTGCTGCTACAAGTGGAAGTGAGAGAAAAGGTGAAAAGAGAGTTCAACTTGTGCAAGAGGATGAAGAGGAAAGTGTTATTTCATCAAACCTTGTGGCTAAACTTGAAATTGGTGAAGCTTTGATGCTGCAAAGACAACTTTTGAAGGCCTCCAAGGATAAAGAACCATTGCAAAGGAGAAGTCTCTTCAAGACCACCTGCAAGAGCAAAGGAAAGGTATGCAAGTTAGTAATTGATTCAAGCTCCACTAATAACATAATTTCAAAGGAAATGGTGGATAAGTTGAGTTTGGTCAAAGTCCCTCATCAAACACCCTATAAGGTGGCATGGTTAAGTGATGATCAGTCACTCTTAGTCAATGAGAAGGATTTAGTTGAATTTCAAATTGGGGGTTACAAAGATAGGGTGCTTTGTGATGTTTTACCTATGCAATGTTGCCATTTGTTTCTTGGACGGCCATGCAAATTTGAAAAATGTGCTAAGTATGATGGATGGGCTAATACATATCATATTTTGCATGAAGGGAGCACATTTACCTTGATTCCATTGCAAGAAGAAGATAGAGAGAATATAGAGGCAACAAAGGTCATCATGATTGGTTGAAAAGAGTGTGTGCAGATTGGAGAAGTTAAGAATGATCAGTTGGCAACCATGACAAAGGTTGTAGACAATATGACAGAGGTATTGAAGGTTGAAGCACAATTGGAAGAGAAAAACAATGAGGAAAAGAATAAGGAGACTAAACTAGGGAAGGTTCATGGTGAGTTGTTGAAGATAAAGCAAGATGGGATTAGAAAATTTGATCAAATTCTGATTGGAATGGTGTGGTGCCCTATAGTATGTGAAAAAGTGGAAGGAAAATCAAGTCTTGGTGAGGAAAGGGCTCCTATGACTGAAAAAACATAGATATATAAGTCTGAAAATTAAAATGCTTTGGGGGTAGCAGATTTGATGCCTAAATTCAAGGCATAGGATGGAATGAGACAAGTGCAAAAGTAGGGGAAGAGTTATGAAGACCAATATGCTGACTGGACAAGTCAAAGGACAATTAATATAGGCTCTATATTAGTTACAAATGGAAAGGTGGTTAGGGAATGTGCGACAAGGCATGGGAAGCCTTATCAAGTTGTTCATGCACTCAAGAGTGGTAAGTATAGAGCCAATTTTTTGGATTTATCTTTTGCAAGTCAAATAAATGGAGCATTCAGAGGAGGAAAAATTGGAGATCAATTTCCAAAGGCATGGAAACCTTCTAGGCGGTGTGAATGGTGCAGGAGCACCCATCATTTCAATGATTCCTCTTTTGTGGTCACATGAAGTGTTGAGTTTAAAGGCTTAGATTCTAGGGTCTTTGGGGTGTATTGAGTCTAAATAAGGTCTAATCAGACCATTCTTGCTGTAATTGGTGAACTTTGATGTCTTTTGAGTCCATGTTATAAAAGTTGTAAATCATGATTGAAGAATTGTCAAGGTTGACAAAAGTTGTCAAGATAGGTGGGATATTGATTTTCTCATGTGAGGTCATGTTTTGGAGTTGAATAAGGTCTAAGTAGATCATCTGTAATGTTTTAGGAGTCTAGGAGGGTCAAAAGTGAAAATATTGCAAATATGCAAAAAGTTGTCAACAATAAACTTGCAAAAATGCAAAATTTGTAAAGGCCAATGGTTAGTTGGGGTTTGAAAAGTGGTTGGTAAATTTGGGGAGTTAGTTTTGGGTTGTAAAACATTTAAAATTCATGTACACCTCGTGATGGGGGTTGGAAAGTTGCATAAAGAAACACCAAAAAATCTATTAGTTTATTTGCATAAATTATGTGTTTTCAAGAAATCTACTGCTACATGCTGAATTTCTCATCCGTACAAAAGTACCACGACCCAAGGGTGATGGAGTGTGTTGAGGGAATGCGTTAGCTTTCATTTGAATCAAGTGGGAGGTTCTAATATTGATTTTTTGGTGAGATGTCTTCATTTTTTTGGAATTGCTTGTTTATAGCTTGTCAAGGGTTTTGATTGGTGTCAAAATGAGGTTTTAGACATTCCACCTACTGTCACGACTTGCAACTCGGTGTAATGTCTTGTTTCATGGTAATATAGGTGTGCAAATGGTTTGGGATGCAAGGGATATGTTTTTTTGGTTTTAGGGTGATGCCCTAAGGTGTTTTCATGAGTTTTCCATGTGAATTTGAGGAACTAAAGTAAGGTTTTGACAAAATATGAATGGAATTGCATGTGTAATGGTGTTTTGAGTTTGTGCAGATGTTTTTATGAAGTCTAAGGAAGTGGAAAGTTTTGGTAAGGTGTTGAACCATTAATTTCAATAAACCCTCCTCAAATTGGCTTAAAATGAGGGCTTTGTGGTTTGGTATGTAGAGGTGAGTTTCTCCTTAAACAAATTGTGTTTTTGAGGGTTTAGACACATTTAAATTGTTTCTTCAACAAGTCTTGAGGGTTTTGAAGAGTTTAAAGGGTAGTTCCTTTGTAAATTAGGCCTCATTAGCCTAATTAGGACAGTGGTGGAGACCCATTTTGAGGCACATGTTCCAAAACAACATCTGATGATTTTTAGGTATATTTTGTAACTCACTAAGAGGTATCTAAATCTCTATTTTTTTTGTGAAGTCCTTTGTGAAGTTTGTGAGAAAAATCCAAAACAAGGTCTGCAAACCTACTAGGAAAGGCCTAGTTGAGAAGTGAAATTTGAAGAGTTCAAGAGTTGGTGTTTTGAAATCTATTTGAGGCTCATTGAATTGAGTTTGTTGAGTGATCCTAACCCCTACACTGCATCAGCATGTTTGATCTCTTTCGGTCCTCCATAAATCTTAGGTGTTGGTGGAAGAATTCCAATGCAAAAGGATTGGTTGAAATGGTACACCCCGTAGCCCTTGTCAAGCACTTGGATCTTGATATCATATTTTGTGGTTTAGTTGATGGAGTTGCAATGGAGGATGAAGATAGTGATGATGGGTCAACATATGAAAAAGAGTGGAAAGATATATCGTTGTTGGGTATTTGAAGAATCTTTTTGTACTTCTCCTCCAATTTAGCACAGTAATGAAAAGGTTTAGGGTTAACATATATGGTAACTTCCTTATCATTATATGGAAATTTTAAGCACTGATGAAATGTGGAAGGGACTGCTTGTAAGGCATGTATCCATGGTTGTCCCAAGAGAAGGTTGTATGGTAGCTCAAGATCCATTACTTGACATGTTGTCTCTGCTATCACTGGTCCAATTTGAATGAGGAGTTTGATTGTTCTTTTTGAATTTCTTTCCATATCATCATAAGACCTTATGGTGATACTTTTGTTTTTATCTATTACATAATCATAATATCATAGTAATTTTACTAGTTTTAGGGTACAAATTTTTAAGCTTGCATTGTTATCTATCATTACTCTCTTGACTTTGTGTTTATGGACACACACTTCTAGATAGAGAGCTTGATTGTGGAACGATCTTTATGAAAGGTATTTCTTAGAAAATACTAAGTGATGGGTGGAGGTGATGTTACCAACCATGGCTTGAAACTTATTTGTGTTGAGGTTGTTAGGGACTAATGTTTCAACAAGGTATTTCTCCAAGATTTCTTTATGCGTTGGTGACAACTTCAAAAGCTAAAGGATGGAGATTAAGGAAGGAGTTTTCTTTAATTGTTCCACAATGTTGTATTCATTTGATGGCTTACTAGTGGATTTTACTGGGGGTGGGGCTCCTTGGATTGTAACTCTCCCTCTTCGTGTAGTTATCTTACACTTAGGATCTCTGCATAGTATGGTTACAACATGGATGGTATGATTGTCATGAGAGATGTTTCCTATGAGTTTGTCATAGGTGAAGTTGGATTTATGGTAATATTTCCCTTTACCCTTGTCATTTCCCCTAGAATGGTCGAGGATTGGATCCTTATATATTTTTAAGTCTTTATTTCCAAGACAATGTTCTATGTCGACTTCCCATTTTTCTATTAGGTCTTGCACAATGTATTTGAGCCTCATGCAATTTTTGGTGGTACACCCCTTGATCTTGTGAAATTCACATTCGACGTTCTCGTTATACAAAGGGGGTTTGAATTTTATCTCTTCATAACTTGTTTTGTCATTAATTTTGATGAGGTTTGTTTGCATCATTTTTTGCATAATCACCTCAAGGGGTTATCCCAATGGAGTGAATTTTCTTCTAGGTTGGTCATACTGCCTTGGAAGCCTCATTTCATTATCTTGTCCTTGATTTTGTTTTTGGTTGTTTCGTTGGTTGTTCTGAGTATAATTGAGTTGGTTATTTGGTACATTGTTTGGAGTATATCTTTGTTGCATTGTTTGAACCTGATTTTGTGGAACATTGGGAGTCTATATGTTTCGTACAACTTTAACATCAACCATTCTATCATTGGTTAAATTTTTTTTCTTTTCCCATATCTTTGGTTTTTCATTTGAACTAGATGCTTATTCCTTAGGGTTGTAGAGTTTAATTACTTCCCTTGCGATAAGAGCTCTTTCAATGAGAAAACCCATTTCAATAGTCTCCTCAAAGTTACTTTGGAATAATATGGTGAGTTGGTAGTTGATGTCTGTGTGTATGTTTGAGACAAAGATGTCTACAAGTTGTTTCTCAAAAATGGGCCATTTAAATTTGTTGGCTTTATGTCTCCATCTTTGTAGATATGAAGCGAATGATTCCCCTGGACTTTTTTTAAATTTTTAGAGATTGGGGATGGTTATATCCTACTCTATGTTATACAAGAAATGGTTGAAAAATTTGTCTGACAACTCATCGAATGTCTTGATACTAGGTGGTAAATGAGAGAACCAATCGATAGTGGCCCCATCGAGACTTCATGGAAAAATCCTCATCAAGTAGGTATCATTGCACTATAAATACATGCAAGTGATTGAGAACTCACACAATTCTCTATTAGATCCCCTCTTCCCCTATATTAGTTAAATTTTAGTATTTCAAAACCTTTGGGGAAAGGTACCATGGATAAGTTTTGATCAAAAGGATATGGACAAATATCTTGTAGAGCATAGCTCTTCTTTGGCTTTCCAATTTGGATGTCCAATATTCTTTGGTTGATGGTTTGTAGTTGTACGTTTATATCATTATTTGGTGTGCTTGCTTGAGGATTTTTTGCGTTGTAGCCCTATTGTCCTATGACATTTGTTTGGTCATAAACGAGATATTGTGTAGGTATGTGACCTTGAGGACCATGTTGTGTGTAAGGGAAATTGGGTCCTTGTGTGTTGTAGGTATGTTGAGTTTCTGGTACTCCCTAATATTTATTTTGAGGTACTCCTTGGTATTGATTGTGTTGAACTCCTTGATATTGATTTTGAGGGATACCTTGGTATTGTGTTTGAGGTACACCTTATTATTGTGGAATAGTATTTTGAGTTTTGGTTTGTGGAATATCATGATGTTATGTGTGGGGTATACCTTGGTAGTGTATTTGGGATATACCTTGTTGTTGTTGAGGAATACCTTGATAGTTTTTTTGGGGTTCACCTTGATGTTGTGGTACTTGTTGAAGGGTACCTCAGTATTGCATTTGGGGTACACCTTGTTGTTGTGAAACTTGAGGAGTACCTTGGTAGTTTGTTTGGGGTACACCTTGTGGATTTTATTGAAGGCTACCTTGGTATTTTGCTTGGGGTACACCTTGTTGTTGTGGATTTTTTTGAAGGGTACCTTGGTAGTTCATTTAGGGTACACCTTGTTGTTGTGGATTTTGTTGAATGGTACCTTGGTATTGCATTTGGGGTACACCTTGTTGTTGTAGAACTTGTTGAAGGGTACCTTGGTATTGCGTTTAGGGTACACCTTGTTGTTGTGGAACTTGTTGAAGGGTAGCTTGGTATTGCATTTGGGGTACACCTTATTGTTGTGGAACTTGAGGAGCACCTTGGTAGTTTTTTTGGGGTACACCTTGTTGTTGGGGATTTTGTTGTGTTTGACCTTTTTGATATTGTGTGTTATTTGAAGGGTCAATATATGATGTATGTTGTGGTATGTATTGTCTTTGTGATGGGTTGTTACATTGTTGGTCCATTGGAAGGATTCCTATGTTTTGCATAGTGTTTTGTTGTGGTATGTTTTGAGTTGAATTTCCTTGATATTGTTGAACTACCACTACTTGCTCAATTTGTGATGGTTGCATAAATAATGGGTTATCCATAATTTGTGGTTTAGATTGATCATTGTTTTGTGAGAACAAAGATGGTATGTTGGGATCCACTATTGGTTTTGGTATCTGTCTAACTATTGTTTTATCTCCTAATGGAATGAGATTAGGATCTTTTAGAATCTCTACGTTGAATTCTATGGGTAGTTTTGCACCACTTCATGCTAGTAAAAGGAATTATTGGTTTGAATTCTTCCCAAGAATTGTATCGATAAGTTTTTATATCTTAGGATCTTAGGTACATTAAGATTTTTTCATCGATAGGTTCATCATCACTATCATATTCTTCTATAATGACACTAGGATGTTGGTTTTGTCTAGAAAACATGTTTTGATGTTCAAGCAATATTTCCTCCCTACTAGGTGGTTGATTTTGTGTAGCTTTAAACGTGGGTTCTCTTTGAGGGGTTGAAATTTCATTTGGATTGTAATCCCATGATTGAGGTTCCTCATTAGTGGTGTTTTTCTTGGGTGCACTAGAACTACTCTTGTTGGCTTCCATTCTTTTCTTGTGTTGAGATCTTGTTGTTGTCATACACAAGTTCAAAACCTTGGTGAATGTTGTGATCACTACTTATGAAATGGGATGGTGTTTTGTTTTTTGGGAATTTTTTTCTAAAGTGATGTATGGAGATGATGTGTGAGAACCTTTTGGTCAAATATTTGTTGATGGTTCACTATGGATTGTATGTTTGATGCTCAAGACTCTAAAGTATAAGTGATTTTGGTAGATGTTTTGAGATGACGCTAATTTTGGGACACAAAGTATACAAGACTTGGACCGATATTTTGCTATATTTTTAGAGGATATGTTGATACTCTACTTGAACTATCCTTGAGGTTACAAGCAAAGGTTGATGTTGATATCCTATAAATTGAGAGCAAGAGGATAATCCAAGTTGTTTTTTATTTGTGTCTTAAAACTAGGGTGATATTTTGGTTTGCTAATGGATATGCAAAGATGTTGATATGAATTGGTGCAGGTATGATTATGTTTGTTTCAAAGGATGATGGAATAACCAATTTTGGACTAATTTCTGATGTGCACCAAAAAATAGGACACTAGCGGTCTTTTTCAGGACAATAGCAACAATTTTTAGGATAGTAGCGGTTGCTTTTTTAGAATGACTATTGCAAAATTGGAAAAAGAAGTATCTATGTAAAATTTGTGACTACTAAATAGAGAGGAAAATAGCAGAAATTTTAGCAATAGTGGTGAAAACTAAGACAACTCCAATAAATTCTCTGAGACAGTAGCGGCAAGTTTATCAAGAGCGGTCTCTATTTCAATTTTTTTCTAACCAGTGCAATAATGAGCACAATAGTGACAATTTTGACAGAAGCGGAAATGTTTAGGATAGTAGCTGTTAAAAATTAGGATAATAGCGATAAAAATTTAGTATAGTAGCATAAATAATCTAGAACAAGAGTGGCATGAATGTCAATAGCAACTTTGTTTCCAAATTTTCTAGTTTCGTTAATAGCAGTTTGTTAGATAAGTTTTCAATTTTGAGATTTTTGGTTGACCTGATGTTTTGAGAGTTATGTTTGAGATTTGGCAAGTGATAAAGTACTGTTGTCACCTAGAAATGCACCCTATGCAAAGTTGTAAACTGAGCTTTCTAGTGAAACATTGGATCACTATGAGGTTGTGGGTTACCTAAGATTGGAGTGAACCTCCGGAGAAGGCCGGCTTCCTTTGGTGTCACCTAAAACTACTGGTTCTTGTGGGGAAAAAGGAAGAAGGAATGCATAAAATAAAGATTTAAACCTAAGGTGATGCACTGAAATGATGAGGAATTCTGAAAGGAAAAATAGAATGAACATACATTGGGAAACCTAACTGTAAATGTTTTATGTGCTCAACACAACTTCTTCTAGACTTATGCATCAATCTTAACAGGTTCGATCTACATACACATCTCATGAAGGAAAGGTTAATCTCACAGCTCTAAGATACAAGCGTAGAATTTATGAAAAAACATAGTTAAAGACTTGCATAATCAAAAGAAAGATGCAAAAATGAGAATAGTACAAACATGAACACAAGCTTCCAAGGTAAACTTTGTGTTGTATTCAGGATTCCAGTTGAGTTACAAAAACATACATTAATTGAGAAAAAGGATTCATGAAAAATCACTAGCTCCCCTAAATGCATAATTCCAACTATTTACAAAAAGGCAAAAAATGCCTTATATACAGACAAGACCCTGGCCCCTTAGGGCTTACAAAAATATCCATCCCAGAAAAGATCTCCCGTAGATCTTTTGATTGAAATTAATGTTGAAGCCTGCGTGTCCATCTGGTGTGTGTCGGTGAAGAGTTACTATCTGGAGAAGCCCCTTAGATCTTTTGAAGCTACCGGGTGCATTTACTTCTGGTCGTTGTGTCTACCTACTGAAATCCCTTGTTGAGCGCCTTGAATGCTCCAGAGTCCAGAACAGACACATGTTGATTCACATTCTGTTGATTTTCTTTCTGTTGGTCAAGTTGTCACACAAGCTGTCTTGGGCGGTCACAAGCTCATCACCAGAATCGCATGTCAGTGAGACACCGTGTCTCCCCGATGCGATTATGCTTCTCTGCAGTCATCGACGTAACTCACTAACATTGGCAAGAGTCATAGCGACGCCCTGAGTTCACTTTGTATTGGTAAGACCCCTTCGGGTCGGCAGGACGTTACAGCGATGCCTTCAACCCCTTAGCGAGCCCCTATTCACTTCGGCCAAAACCTGCTCAGTCGGCGAGACATCTCACCAACCTCCTTTTGATTCTTCGAGCTCACTTCAACCCATCGTCAGGCTCTTCATTCCTCGGCGAGACATTTATGTGCCTATGAGACCTCTCACCGAAGCCTCATTATCCTACCACTATGCTCCAGAGTCGGCGAGACTTCCGTTGGTTTCCTGTCGGTAGGACATCACTTTATCGGCAAGAGGTTGTGCCGAAGGCACCTTGCTTTGGAGAGGGCTCACTTCGTTTCACTTCGGCAACAGAAACATTCATCGGCGAGAGGTTACAGCGGGCCTCATCAGTCATGCCAATATCATTTTTCATCGCTAAGACCACTCCATGTCGGTAAGACATCATTCCGACGGTCGGGCACCTTCTGCTAGTTGGTGAGACCTTACCAAGTCGGAAATACCTCATCCCGATGGCCTCAACTCATGCGAGCTCCTTCCGGTTGGTAAGACATTGGCATGTCAGCCAGACCTCATACCGAGCGTCTCTGTCATACCAATATCTTCCCTTGTGGATGAGACACTCACACTTCGGTGAGACATCTTGTTGAAAGCTTCAACCTATGTCGAGAGCATTTCATCCTGTTGTGGCTCTACCTCTTCGGTAAGACTTGTCGGCAGGACCTCCAGGTGACATCTTTAACTATTGGCAAGCCCTTTCATGTTTTGGTGGGGCCTCCTTTCGATCGGCAAGACCGTCTCTGTTCGCTGAAACTCTATTTTGTTTCGGGGGGACCTTGTGCAATTGCTGAGACATCTCAGCGAGATCCCTTAGTCATACCGAGGGCCCTCTTTTCTTTGTGCCAGGGAGACTTTGTTGTCAGCCAAACCTGTCCTAAAACATGCTTCCTTTTGATTATCGGGGAGACCCTGTGGCTTCGACGAGACCTCCTAGCAAAGCACGCTTGCTTTGCCGAGATCTCCTAACTTCGGCTAGACATCTTCGATTGGTGAGACCTCACATAGACTACATTTGCTACACCAAAAGGTCTTAATGCATCTGAGTTGCTGAGACAAGGTGATTGTTACACTGACAAGGATCCTTCATTATTTTCCCATCGGCAAGACCGAAGGTCACTCGCCGAGACCTTACAGCGATCGCCCCAACCTATACCGATGAGCACATCCTTCCGCCACCGATCGATGAGACAAAAGTGAACTCATGCTAATATGATGTACCATGTTTCTCCAGTGGGCGAGACAAGAAATCCTCGTTGAGACATAATGCCAACATCCCCTAGCTCCGCCGATGAACCATCATATACATAGTCAGGGGAACATGTTGAGATCGGTAAGACGCAACCCTGACAACTAAGACATATGCCGATAGAAGCTTCTACGGTCGCCAAAACAATAGAACCGTCCTGTCGAATGAAGAATGTAGAAGACCTGTGATCGCCGTGACACTCCTGGGGTCTTGGTGACTCTGTCTTTAGAAGATTTTCATGCCGAACCAGAACAAGGCAGGCTTCTTCACTGAGTTCCCTATGACCTAGCATCAGATTCATGACCTTTTCCCTAGGCCGAATACTTCATTTGGCCTTCTCGAACCTATTAACACGATTTGATTTGCCTGATTGAGCTAGAGGGTGAAAATTTAGGCAACAAGCACATCAATGAAAGTGTATGAACTGATTGTTATGTTTCAATGATAAGAGGCCAAAATTAGCCCAAGTTTAAACTAGTAATAACATCAAAAGCATATCAAGCATTTTATCCCTAAGGTCAAATTGGCCAATGGAGACACTTTCAAGCCCATAACTTGGAATCTCCTTTGAAGTAAGGGTAGGGACACCCAAAGGGATGTATACACTTAAGTCTTTCAAGAGTTGACAAATAGGGGCCTCTTGGAATGGAAGGATAACCCAAATCACCCTTTCCCTAGAAAGCTACAAGTAGTTTATGTTAAGTCAAGGATTTCTATCTCAACTCAAGGGAGTTCATATGGTGAGTAAAGTATCTTCAAGGTACGGTGCACATCCCTTGCATTGAACCATGTCACCAAGTAGAATATCTCAATCAATAAGGTGGGAAAAACTACTATAAATCTTTTACTCACTGCTCAGGGGACTCAACGCCTGGCTAACATCTAACAAGCTACTTAAACCTTTAACTACTCCTACTAGGGGACTAATTATACCTCACACGTATGCGGATACCTCCCCATTATGAATGTCACTGTCGACCAATTAATCACCAATTAGACCTAGGTTTTCACCAAAGCCAATTTTTATAGCGGCTAGAGGGATATACCGCTTTGGGTCACCTTCAGTTCTCTAGTGCGGGATGTATCTCAAGGTGATCTAGAGGATCTTCATCAAAATTTTAAGTTTCTCATTTGTCTCCAAAATTGGCATCACCAGGAAGAGCTTGGAACCCTGACTCCAACGCAACTTGGACAGAGTCAAACAGAGCTACGGAGTCTGTATGAAGGAATTATAGGCAGTCAAAGTTTTGGTCAAAATGATGACATGGCATCACCAAAACTTGACACTTGGTGGGACACATGGCATGTGACGTGGCAGGAGTAGTGAGTTGGCATAAATAAGGATTAAACCATAATTATTAGAAGAAGAAAAAAATGTATGGTTTAAAAATAAAAAATAAAAAAAATAATAATGAGGATTTAGTGGGATTTGATCCCTTAATCCATGCCTTAAAATCCTATTTCCTTCCCACTCTTCATGAAAAGGAAATTCCCTTCATATACATAAATCTTTATATAAGATTTAATTCTCCTAAATATAATAATCCCTATAAATGAGGATTTTAATCTTTTAACATTTTAGAAGCTTGTTACATGATAGTTAAGGAGGCTTAAAATAAATTAATGGCTTTAAAATTATATTGGCATCGGTTGGTTTTGATAAAATCCGAAAACCAAAATCTCTTATTTTTAAATTTTCACCCAAATATTTAAAATTTGTAATCCTCCAATTTGTTAAAGAGGTTGAAATAAAACCTCTAAGGCCCGAGAATAACATGTTAAAGGGCTTTAATGAATTATTGAAGATTTGAGGATTATTTTAAGGGGGGATTATTGTTTTCATATGTAAAAAAGGGGATATTATGGGAGATTTGTACTTGTATGGGTAATATTGTAAAATCAATTTGTTAGTAACCAATTGGGATAATGTTGGTGTATAAAAAGGGGTAGAAGGGTAGGATGGAAGCTATGGGAGAAGAAAATTCCTTGGAGAAATTTTTCTCGATTTCCATGCTATTCAGGAGGTTGCTCTTGCGCACTTTGAAGGAGGGCTTGTCAAATTTCTTTGTAAACCAAGGGGAGATTATGTTGACATGTTGTACTAATTTCTGGAGAAGTAGTCAGATTGGTCCACTCATTGGAGAGGGGCCCGGAGACGTAGTCATTTTTACGACGAACTTCGTTATCAACTTTGTTTGCATCTCTCTCTCTTTCTCTCATTCTATTTTTATCACTTTGTTATTTCCATTATTTTTATTTATGTTCATGTGATAATTCTATTGAATAAAGTTGGATTTAAAAGTGTAATCGTTAAGCATTATTAAAGCAATTGTCATAGATCCGTAAAATAGATCAAGTTTGGTATCAGATATTTGTGTGACTAGTATTGTAGAATTAGATGCTAACACGTTCCAGGAAACAACGAGGTGAAGGAAAACTTGAAGAATACAATCCTGAGATCAGAAAACAAAGGACTTTGCCAACAATGGATGAAACTAAAGCTAGGAAAAGCACTGAGCAAGAGCTTGATGATAAGAATTTTCAGTGAGCCTTTCTTGACATGAAGGCTATGGTGGAAGAGCTTTATGCAGAAAAGAAGAAGCGTGAAAAGGGAGGTTCATCAAAGAGAGAAAAGAAGATCGAAAGGACAAAGAAGAAAAAGCTCCAAAAGCTCCATCTCCTCCATCCTCCCCTTCTTCTCCATCTTCCCCTTCTTCTTCTTCCTCTTCTACTATTGTTAATCCTTTCAAAAGCCAGTCTAAGCCTATTATTAAACTGGATGTAAAATTTGAATTGCCTAAGTACTGTGGTGAGTTAAATGCCGAAAAGTTAGATGATTGGATCCAGCAGGTAGAAGTGTATTGTAGTATTCAAGGCCTAACAAAAGATGCTTCTATGATCCAGTTAGCCACTCTCTGGTTGGGAGGTACAACTCTCACCTAGTGGGAGAGTAGGACTCGGGAGGAAATTGCTCGCCATGGTAAGGTAAATATGACTTGGATGGAATTTGTTGTTTCCCTTAAAAAATAGTTTTATCCTTTAGGTTATATGCAAAAATTAACAATCAATTGGCAAACCTTTAGTCAAGGTAAGGTTCAGTTTGTCCAAGATTACACCCATGAGTTTAGAAAATAGGCTATTGCTTTAAATGTTCCATTCTATACTTAGGATACATTACTCAAGTACATAGGTGGTTTTCATTCTTACCTAAGGCATACTATTCTAATGTTGAGTCCTAATAATCTAGATGAAGTATCAATCCAAGCTACTCATTTAGAGTCAAGGGGTAAGAACACTTTCAGTGATAATTTCTCAAAGAAACCATCTAAGTCTGAGGGGAAGTCTAAGGGTAAAGAAAAAGATAAAGATAAAGGAAAAGGGAAGAAGATAGCTACAACTAAGAAGGGTGAAAATCCCACATGCTCCCATTGCAAGAAAAAGGGGCATGATGATTCAAAGTGTTGGAAGTTGCATCTTGAATTGAGGCTGAAAAGATATGGAGGCAATAAAGGCAAGCAAAAGATTACTGCAGTGATTCAACAAGATCTTGGATCCGACTCTGGAGATGAAACTCATATTGTTTTTGTTGGGGTCCAAGGTAAAGGGAAAGGTATAATTCTCTCTTCTGATGCAAATGTTTCTAATGCAAGTAAAAGTAAAGTATCTACTCCTCCTAAAGCTAATAAACAACGAAATGAATTATTCCATATTCGAGTTGTAACTAAGCACACTAAGATTGACACACTTTGATACAAGTTCTCAAGTCAACTTAATATCTGAAGAGGTGGAAAATAAACTTAGCCTTGCTACAACACCTCATCCAAAGCCATATCCGCTTGGATGGGTTTGCAATGATGCTCAACTACAGGTAACAAAACAATGTAAATTAAAATTTTCTATCACTGCAAACTTTGTTGATGAGGTAGAGGTAGATGTTGTTCCTTTGGATATTTGTGGGCTTGTGTTAGGGAGTCCTTATCTGTATGATAGAAAAGAAATATTTTATAGGGGGGGAATAAGTATCATCTCTTTAAGGATGGGATAGAATACATTGTACGTGCACACAAAGTTAAGACTAATCTTGCACTAGTTAATGCTGGTCAAATGAAAAGGTTGGTCAATTCTAGTAAGAAATTTGTATTAATGCTTGTAAAACCCAAAGAGGATGAAAAAGCTGAAGCATTTAAAGGGTGTGATCCAAAGCGTAAAACTGAGATGGTCAAAATATTTTTTGCTTATGATGACTTATTTCAGGAGCCAAAGGGGTTGCCACCTAAGAGAGAGATACAACATGAAATCAAGTTACAACAGGATGTGCCTCTTCCAAACATCGACATGTACCATTTATCAGTTTGGTAGAATGAGGAAATAAAAAAGCAAGTTCAGGAGTTGGTGGAAAAAGGAGTCATCTGTCCTAGTACATCTCCTTATGGTTCTCCAATTGTGTTGGTTCCAAATAAAGATGGATCTTGGAGAATGTGCATCGACTATCGAGCCTTGAACAAGATAACGATAAAGAATAGGTATCCTCTTCCCCGAATTGATGATTTACTTTATCAGTTAAAACATGCAGTTTATTTCACTAAGTTAGACTTGCGTAGCGGATATCATCAAATAAGATTTGTAGAAGATGACATTTGGAAAAATGCATTTAATACAAAACAGGGACTATTCGAGTGGTTGGTCATGCCCTTTGGGCTTTGCAATGCACCAGCTACATTTATGAGAGTCATGAATGATGTCTTTCGTCCTTTTATTGATGATTTTTTCATAGTCTATTTAGATGATATTCTTGTATTCAGTCGAACTAGGGAAGATCATATATGTTATGTAAAGATTTTTTTTGATGTATTGAGAAAAGAAAAACTCTTTGTAAAGATGTCTAAATGCAAATTCTCTAAGACATCCTTAGTGTACTTAGGCTATGTCGTAGGTGGTGGTCAATTGAAAGTAGACACTGCGAAGGTCGAAGATATTTTAAAATGGCCTAAGCCAAGTATAGTCACAAAAGTCAGAAGTTTCTTAGGTGCGGTCCAGTACTGGAGGAAGTTCATTGCAAACTTCTCCTACATTGCATCACCATTGCACACATTGACTAGTAGGAAGACAAATTTTTACTGGGGAGGTCCACAGCAGAAGGCCTTCAACACTTTGAAGGAAAAGTTGAGCACAACACCAGTTTTGGCTTTACCATATTTACACCAACCATTTGAGATCGAGACAGATGCAAGTGGATTTTCCATGGGAGCAATGTTAATGCAAGGAGGTAAACCAATCTTCTATCACTCTGAAACCTTTTCAGCTGCAATTATTAACTATCCTACTTATGATAAGGAACTTTATGCATTAGTTTAGAGTGTTAAAAAATGGAAACACTACTTAATGGGGAAAGAAACTGTAATCCACACTGATCACCAACCACTTCAGTACTTGCACTCACAGTCTAAACTGCAACAAAGTAGGCACTTTAGGTGGATGGGTTTTCTTGAATAGTTTCATATGGTAATTAAGTACAAGAAAGGTGCCCATAACAATGTAGCAGATATGTTGTCTAGGCCTCCTGTTATGAATGCTTTGATTATCCTTAAAGTTAGTTCCATGGTATATGAAAGTTTTCAGGAATAGTATGCTAACGATGAAGACTTTAAGGAAATCTATTCAGCTCTAATTGCAGGAAAGCATGTAGAAGAGAAATATTACTATGTGTAGGATAAACTATTGTATCACTTGGGAAAGTTATGCATTCCAAAAAATGAACAAGCGTAGGTAATCAGAGAAGCACACACCTCATTGATTGCAGGACATTTTGGGGTAAGCAAAACAATCACTCAATTGCAAAAGTATTGTTACTAGCCTCGTACACGCCTCTACCTGTACCATCCCATCCATGGGAAAGTGTGTCAATGGATTTTTTTAGGGACATGATTATCTGTATGTAGTAGTTGATCAGCTCAGCAAAATGTGTATTCTAATGCCTTGTAAGAAACAAGTCACTACTAAATGAACAAGTCAAATGTACTTCCAATTTGTATGGGTTCATTTTGGGTTACCTACTTATATTGTATGGGATCAAGATTCTTGATTCCTAGGGGAATTTTGGTCAGCTTTGTGGGGACTCATGGACACCAGACTGAAGAAGAGTGCAGCCTTCCATCCGTAGATCGACGGACAGACAGAGGTAGTAAACAAGACATTTGTGCATCTGCTCAGAGGGTACTGCAGCAAACATCCCAAGCTATGGGATGAGAGTCTTCATTATGTGCAGCATGCTTACAACCACGCGGCACACTCTTCTACAAAGAGGTCTCCTTTTGATACTTTCTTCGGTTATGTGCCCAAAACACCGATGGATTTTTCTTTTGGAAAAGATGATGTTGAAGATGGATGCCATGATGCAGAGAAGGCTTTAAAGTTCATCCAGAAAGTCCAAGAAATTCATCGGAAAATGGAAGCACAGTTGGAGAAGAGTTGAGCCAAATACAAGGCTCAACATGATAAGCATCACAGTGATCACCATTTTTCAGGTTGGAGACAAAGTTTGGTTACATATCAACAAGGAAAGAATGCAAGGCGAAGGAAGGAAGCTCAAGCTGATTCAGTATGGTCCCTTTGAGATCTTGGAAAAGATCGGAACCAACGCCTTTCACCTTACTATTCCTCCATACATGCACATCTATTTAGTTGTCAATGTTGAGAATCTGATGTACGAACCTCCGATGATACTGGATGAAGACACAAACATTCAGGTTCCATCAATTGATGATCTTTCACTAGAGTACATGTCAGAGTTTCCATAGGATGTCGTCTTAGACAAAAAAAAATCAGAACTTCACAAAGAGGAGTTGTTGAATACCTGAGAGTGGGACTGAAGGGGATGAATCCAAGCAAGGAAAAATTGATGGAGATTGGTAAAGTGAGGGAACTTTACCATCACTTGCTTTCCAAGTAATCATTTTTTTGGAGGTCCAAAAGCTCTCCAGTGGGGAGGACTAATCCAGAGGATTTTCGTCAAAATTTGAAGTTTCTCATTTGTCTCTAGAATTGACATCGCTAGGAAGAGCTCGAAATCCTGACACCAACGCAACTCGAATAGAGTCAAACGGAGCTATGGAGCTCGATTTATGCTTGGTCAAACATCAATCAGCTTAGGGGCTCAGACTAGAAAAAGGTCAAAATTCAACATAATCAAAAGTGGTCAAAGTTGACATCAATGCGAAGAGCTCATCGAGAGCTTTCAAATGGCGTTCATTTTGCGCAAATTGGAGTTTGTATGAAGGAATTATGGGCAGTCAAAGTTTTGGTCAAAATGATGATGTGGCATCACCAAAACTTGACACTTGGTGGGACACATGGCATGTGACATGGCAGGAGTAGTGAGTTGGCATAAATAAGGATTAAACCATAATTATTAGAAGAAGAAAAAAAACGTATGGTTTAAAAATAAAAAATAAATAATAAATAATAAGGAGGATTTAGTGGGATTTGATCCCTTAATCCATGCCTTAAAATCCTCTTTCCTTCCCACTCTTCATGAAAAGGAAAATCCCTCCGTATACATAAATCTTTAACTAAGATTTAATTCTCCTAAATATAATAATCCCTATAAATGAGGATTTTAATCCTTTTAAAATTTTAGAAGCCCGTTACATGATAGTTAAGGAGGCTTAAAATAAATTAATGTCTTTAAAATTATATTGGCATCAGTTGGTTTTGATAAAAGCCAAAAACCAAAATCTCTTATTTTTAAATTTTCACCCAAATATTTAAAATTTGTAATCCTCCAATTTGTTAAAGAGGTTGAAATAAAACCTCTAAGGCCTGACAATAACATATTAAAGGGCTTTAATGAATTATTGAAGATTTGAGGATTATTTTAAGGGGGATTATTGTTTTCATATGTAAAAAAAGGGAGATTATGGGAGATTTGTACTTGTATGGGTTGTTAGAGCTTCAAAAATCCTGGTGGATTTTGTCTCTCCATGATTCTGGTTAGCCTCTTTGATAAACCCTTGTCCTCATCGGTAGATAGGGTTTTATTCATGAAAGCCTAAAATTTTTTTAATTCTTGGTTGACTTGTTGGGTCGGTCATCGACCCCTTAAGTTGTCCCTCAATCCATCTGGAACGTCAATTTACCGGCCCCATTGACCCGAAAACCGGTTATCATTTTCCCATCGCATGAAGTCTTTTTCCTAAGGTCAGGTTTTAAATTTAACTCGGTGACTTAAACATTTAGCCATTAAACCCAGTTGTCACATCGCTGTTAGTTTGTCCATTTAATGCTAACATTATGGGATGTGCAACTTGCAAGATTTGAGGACCGGGGAGAAGATCTGGACCGTACCCTGCCAGCTCGCAGGAGTAAAGTGACAGCATGTTAAATAAAACGAGGTCAGCGAAAAGCTAACGCGTGTCCTTGCAAAGTGCGGGGCCCACTCCCCACTACCGTTCTCATGGCTTGGCATGTTCAATGAGCGGTTGTGATCAATTTGGCAGATCAATCTTCACCGTTCCCGACTAGCTCGTTAAAGTAAGGTGAACAATGGTTAAATCCAACGAGATCTCAACACCTGTCTTCACTCGCTTGGACCATGGAGCCCACACATGGCAACAATGTCATCCCACATGGATAAGAATGATTGGTTGAGAGAATTTCAGAAGCACCGCTGGAAATCAAAGGTAGTCAAACGATGGTTGGTTGTCTGATCTTCCATCGAGGCAATCGATAGATGGCTAGCATTCAAAGCTAGCGAAATAACATGTGACAACCATTTCTACTCTATGCAACCAGCTCGCATTAATGGCTAACATCATGCAGTGTGATTGAGTCGATCCCAATCCATGTGGTGACACAAATGCTGGTAATCATGAAGGGTTATCTACGGACTTCCATGCAACTGGGAATTAAACGGTGCCAGTACATCTTCCAACGAGCTGTCATGGTTATGCATGTGTGATGAATATTAAGTGTGAATTCCATTGCTTCATTCGATAAATACAACTAAGATAATTGCCTTTCGCACCATTATCATCAAGCAATTAGGCATTTTTTGGTGTGCGCAATTGACAGAGGATAAAATGGGTGAACCAGTAAGGAGGTATGTTCGCTTGAATGCCCTGGGGTCAGGTTTGGATGCACCTAAATTTTCTTTCACCATGAAGGAAAGTACTTCTACTAAGAATCCCAGACTAGTGCCTAGAAGATGCAGTCGCAAACTGCCATTTCAGGGCAATGTTGCAAAAGGAACTGATGACAAAAGAAAAGGTCTAGTGCAGTATTTTACTGGATCAAAATAGAAAGTAAGGTATGGACATGGTTCATATGGGCACCAGCATTCGCCCATCAACCTTACAAGTAGTTCCTCCAAGAACGACACCAAGACCTACCCTGCTTACAGTCGGTATCTAGCTCTGTTGAATGATAATTTTCCCTTTGATGAGGAGGTGATATCGGTGGTGTCGTTGGCTCCTAGCGGGCAACCCTGAACTATGCTCAGTAATGAGAAGAAAGAGGAAGAGGCCAATGTGTCCTCTCTTCCTCTGGTGACGACAAGAAGTGGTCGTGTATATCGTGGACATGCTACTGGTGCTTGTGGGGTAACAAGAAATCGAATTGGCTATGTGTGTGGTCTTAAGTTTTTGTGTTGATACAGGTTGTAGTGGTGGTCCAATCATCTTGCGTACATGGCATTTTGGGTTCCTAGTTTGTGATGGTGCAGATGGTGACAAGGAGAATTTTGGCAACAATTTGCATTTCTCCTCTCGGGTGGCGATTGCATTTTGGTTTTCCCCAGTTGCATTGTTTCATGAAAATTCAACATGTGGGGTTTTGAAATGCAAGAAAATGCAGTTGAAATTTACATGAAATGAGAATTTTGTATTAAAAATACATCTGAGCTTGAAGCTTGTTGCTTCCCTTGCATTATAAAAGGGAAACCAAGGCTCATTGAAAGGATGAAAAAATAGAAGAAAATAGACTCTGGTTAGGGTTTTGGTCGAACATGTACAGACATATAGGAATAGAATAGTTGGTCATCTTTGAGCATTATGAATGAACTTATGCAAGTACCTAAATTTTTTTCTCAGACATGATTCAAGTACAGTTAAATGTATATATAATTCTGATATATTTCTCTTCTTCTGCAAGTTTGGGTGAATTTTGAATTGAGATGTTAATGGTGTTTCAGTTCTACTTTCAATTTTTGTTCAAATGCACGTCTCTGCTCTTTGTTTTGATTCAAGTAATCAAGTAAATACTTAGATAGGGCCATGAATTTACGTTCATTTGTAAAGGATTTGATAAGTAGTGATATATCAGAAAAGTCAACCTCCATGATGGAAAGTATTGTGAGAGTAGTCTGTTTTATTATTGGGTCATTTTTGTTTTACTGATTCTTGCATATGTGACTCCATTTTTCCCAATAAATACAACACTGATATGTTCCTTAATGATTTACCTAAGGGGTCAATCAAACAATCATTCAATGACCAACCTATAGCCATGGGTCTAAATTCATTTTTAAAATTCATTGATTCCAACGTTCATGTATGTCAATTCCCATTAAGGATTTCCTCATTCTGATGAATGGGTAGCATATTGCTTAGAAATAAGCCAATTTCTCAGTAATTGGTGCACAATTATCCTTCATTCAAATTTGATCTGTGTAATGATGTGTTCAACATAGCTAAATCTTAAATGAACACACTAGGAATACCCTCCATGGTCTTAAAAATCCTAAAGCATAGAAGATCTTAGTCTTTGACTAGGTCTTGTTACTTGGCCATTCATTTCAAGAGTCTTGAATATAGGAATTGGCTATTCCTTAGAGATTTATTAGGTTCAATGGAAAACACCAACATGGGTAATATTGTAAAATCAATTGGTTAGTAACCAATTGGGGTAATGTTGGTGTATAAAAAGGGGTAGAAGGGTAGGATGGAAGCTAAGTGATGGGAGAAGAAAATTCCTTGGAGAAATTTTGCTTGATTTCCATGCTATTCAGGAGGTTGCTCTTGTGCACTTTGAAGGAGGGCTTGTCATATTTCTTTTTAAACCAAGGGGAGATTATGCCGACATGTTCTACTGATTTTCTGGAGAAGTAATTGGATCGGTCCACTCATTGGAGAGGGGCCCAGAGACGTAGTTGTTTTTACAACGAACTTCATTATCAACTTTGTTTGAAACTCTCTCTCTTTCTCTCATTCTATTTTCATCACTTTGTCATTTCCATTATTTTTATTTATGTTCATGTGATAATTCTATTGAATTAAGTTGGATTTAAAATTGTAATCGTTAAGCACTCTTAAAGCAATTGTCATAGATCCGTAAAATAGATCACAAGGCAAGCCCGATCTAAAAGGTAATAATGAAAAATAAATGATTGTGAAACCCAAACCTGTGTCACACTTTATAAAGGAATCGGCCAACAACAAAAAAAATTCTGAACTTCGACCACATAAAAGTGGTCTTTATGTTTTGAATTTCAAAATGGTGTAAACTAATGAAATGTAGAACTTTTGGTGTAGTTTATTTCTATAATTTTTAAAATTTAAAAAAAAATTGTTTTTATTATGTTTTTATCAATTTAAGGACAAATTTTGGAATGCTGAAAATTTCATAAAAGAGTGACTTCACGAGCCGTAAAGAAACAAAATGAAAAAACTTCATTTCTCCCTATTTTTTATTTTTCCAAATAGGTAATTTCAATATCTTGTGCATGGAAAAAAAAATCACATTTTGATGTATATTTTTCTCGTAATAACGTTTTAAAGTCAAACATGTCAGAATTTGACAGTTTTCATGGATTGTAAACTAATTTCAATTTTTTTTAATCGTTTTTAAAAAAAAAAACATACCCTTTTGAAGTAGACTCTCTCCTCTTATGCCCCATATAAGATTTAAAACATTTTAATAAGTTTTACTATCTTTTTTTAATATCTAATCAGCCTCTTTTTTTATTTTTAAAACCTACTTGCATTATTTTAAAAATAAAACATATTAAAACTAATAAAAATATTATAAAAATTATATATTTGGATTCTACACTTCAAGCTCTACAAAAGGGTATTTTTATTTTTGCAAAAAGATCAATCTGACTAGAGAAATACTCTGCCAAAGATGAATGTTTCAGAAAATTCTGAGAAATGATGAGTTGGCTGCCATGCAGGATGCCAACTAGACATTTTCGGCCAACTTGTTTTCGGCCGATAAGGTTTCAACAGAAACCCTCTCGACCGGTAATGGATCGGCCGAAAACTAATTGGTCGAAAACGTATCGACCGATAAGTACTCGGCTGAAAATAACTGAAATAAAATAAAATTATTTTCTTTCTAATTTCTCAAATTAAAAAAATTCAAAAATAACAAATATTTCAAAAATTTCTCGACTGTTTTCGATTAAAGAAGGTTGATTTCGACATTTTAGAAGGTTTATAATTTCTGAAATTTACAAGACTTATTTCGACAAAAAAAAGGCATTTGGAGAAGAGTTGAGATATTTTAAAGGTATGTATTGATCTTCAACTTATTTAATTGATTATGTTTTTATGAAAAATGCATTTGAAGTTTGTTTTCACTATTTATTTTTATTAAAATATTAACATCAAAGAAATATTTGTAGAAATATATTTATTATTCAATTAAAAATATTTTATGTTTTGCATGTTTATGTTTATTAAAAACTTTTGTTTAAATATTTTATGTTTATGTTTTGCATCTAGTTACAAGCTTTTTAAAATATTTATGCTATATTACATGTACATGTTTCATGGAAAGCTTATGTGTGTACAAATTTGTATGTAGGCAATCATTCAAATTTGAGTGTAATTTGTGATGGCAAATCCAAGGGCTAGATTGAGGAAGTATGATCGAACACGAGTAAGACAAAGAAAGAGAAAAGCGGATGAAGGAACATCTACTGAACAACAACCCATGGAAAATATTGATGATCAAGGTGACATACAGGTACAAGAACAAACTGAACCTAGTACTAATATAAATGTTTTGGACTATGGTATGGAAAATTTGATGGAGATGAATGAAGATTCTCTTTTCAATAATATTTCATCTAAAGATATGTTATCTGAAAGCACATTAAAATTACACTCTAAAAAAATATGGGATGAATTTTTTGAAGAGAAATCTCTAATTGGAAGAGCACAGTTAATTGCAAAGTTATTTAGACGAAAATAAATGACCCCTATTTTGGAGTTGTTAGGGGTTGATAATAGGAAAAGTTCATCAGATTCAAAACAAACAATTGTTGAAAACCTGCAAGAAGCATTAGAATGTATTGAATGAAGAGTCGATCTAGTGATTTAAGTGTTGCATGTAGAGTGTTGATGACTGTAATTTCTAGTAAGAAATTATCACACAGAAGACAAGTTCAAGCAATTTCTAAATTACTAAATGTTTCTAGGAGAACTGTTCAAAGATATATTGAAAAGAGAGATGAAATAGATGGAAAAATTGAGAAAAATTGGGTAAATATTTGTAGGGTTCCTCGAAAAGATAGAATTTCAAAAGATGTAAAGAAACAAGTAGTTGAATATTGGACCACCCACTCTCGTGTTTCTTCCAATAGAAGGGATACTATACAAATAATAGGTGATGATGGTACAAAAATTTCTCATCCAAAACATTTTATAGATACAACACAAAGTGAACTTTTTGAAGCATTTAAACAAGAATTTTTAAATGTGAAGATTTGTCAAAGGATGTTTGAAACACTACGACCATCATTTGTACGTATAAATAAAGTACGTGAAACTTGTTGTCGAAATCATGTTGAATTTGATCTACACCTACAATCATATAGAAAAGTTATGGCAACAATTGATCGAAATTTAGCCATCCCTGGAAGCACAACACAATTTGTGAAGTCTCTTCTATGTGAAAAATCAGAAAATTCGGATGAATTCAATGTTCAGTGTATAAAAAATGTATGTAATGATTGTGGAGATTTGAAGAATCTTTTACATGTTGACAATAATGAAATGCAAGTTACTTGGAAGATATTTGAATATGAGACATACTTAACGAAGTTAGGAGTTGAGGCCAAAAAAATTGTTCTCAAAGAGAGTGGATTGCCTTACAATGAATTCATGAGTAAATTTCACAATATCATATATCCACATATCCAACATTGTCATGGTGCAAGATGGCAAGCTAAGCAATTTCGTTTTTCAAAGAATTTTTTTCCACCAGGTTGTATTCTCTCTATTGTAGATTTCTCTGAGAACTATACATTTAGTCCTCAAACTGAGATCCAAAGTCAATATTATCATTCAGAGCAAGTTGCAATCTTCGTGCAAGTTTGCTACAGGCATGCAAAGTTAGCGGTCGATGGAATACAAAGTAGCAAAGATGATAGAATTATCATCAAAGAGGTTCACTTTTATATCAGTGATGATACGAATCATGATAGAATCTATGTAGCTCATTGTTTCAAAAAAAAATTTGAAGACCTAAGACGACATGGCATAAATCAAGAACAACACTGGATATGGTCTGATGGATGTGCTGGTAAGTACATTGGTTTTTAAATATTTTTATTTAATTTATATTTACTTTTAACTTTGAGACTTAAATTGTTTGATTGTTTAAATCTATATATATAATTACTTTTTTGAAGATAATTTGGTTTTCAAGTGTTTAATTATTTGTAACTTCACAGGACAATTTAAGTCTACAAAAGCCTTTGTTTGGTTAAGCAGTCAACATGCTAGATGCAACACCAATTTTTTGTGGAATTTTTATGAGAGTGGACATGGAAAAGGAGAGCACGATGGAGCAGGAGCATGTGTGAAGCGTGCACTTCGTCAACATGAACTTGCTGGTATGTAAAGTTTTCACCATATATATATATGTCCAATTTAGCTTGATATTTTTTTAAAGATTAGATATATATATTTAATTTAACTAAATTAAATTCTTTTAAGTTCCTTGAAAGTAATAGGTGACAAATTGTGCCAACTTGTGTGTAACTTGTAGGTAATGCCATACGGAATGCAAACGAAATTGTTGAATGGTGCAAAAGTCATTTTTTTGCTCGCAACTCAACATACAACACACGGTAGTTTTGGGAAGTTACAGGTATGTATGTCTAGTCAAAATTTGTTAAAAATTTGAATTTCAAAGTTCAAGTATATACATGATTTCAAATTGAATTTTCAAGTTTGAATTTAAATAGATATTGATCGATCAAATCCTTATAATTGTCAAGCAATTCATGGTATTAGAAATCTGCATCAAATCATGACAACGGGGAGTAGTAGGCCTTATGCAATGAATGTGAGAGAAAATCATGTTTTTGTATTGATTGCTTTGAGGACAATGCAAATATTGATCAATGTGAGAATATTAGAGATGGGTATGTTTCACAATGGGAAATGAAACAATTAATATCAATGCCTCCTTTTGTTGAAGATGACAATGTCGATGTCTACAATCCATTATATTCAGTTGATTACGAACATGTATCTGATTTAGTTGTTACAGGTATGGAAATTGATTAATTTAGTTAAAATCAAGATTTAAATTTATATATATATTATATGTTTAAGTAAGTTTCAAATATAAAATAAATTTTTTACAACTTTTAAATGTATAATTTACTTAAATATGTAAATATGTGGTGTGTGTACAAGAGATATTTTCGTTGTAGTTGCAGATCCTGAAAATGTGGAAGGTGTAGATTACTATCTACTAAGATGTACGCAACCAAAAAGCAAATTGGTCGAATCGATGACAGATGGTGATGGACAAGAGTATCCCATTGGATCAGTCGTTATTGAAGGCACATATTATCAACAAATAAAGATAGATAAAAATGGTATTATATTTGTTGATTATAGGCCAGGACAAAAGGTTCTACATTACAGTCACTTAGTTTTGGCAACAAAAATAAATTTAGAAACTTTACCTAAAAGAGGACGTGCCAAACAAAAGTGGAGTTTGCCTATTGAAGATCATGAGAAGATTTTAGAGATAATTAAAGCTAAAGAGGATCCAGATTTTATGTACCAGGAGCTTTAAGTTGTTTTTTGGATATATGTACACATTTATGACTCCAAATCTAGATAATATACATTTGTATTGATTGGACATGTGACATGATTTAGAATGGGTTTTTTTTTTTAGAATGTGACATGTATGTTAGATCATATATATGCTTGATACAAAACCTACTGACTTTAAAAATGTTTTCATTTACATTTTGCCTAAATTCCTTTAAATCATCTATATTTCCAATTGCATTTTTACATGTTGGACATGGTTCATTCTTTTAAGTTCACTCTTGAGAATCTCTAGAAATTCCTTTATATCATCTCTCTAGATTCCTTGATTGTAAATTTTTATGTTTGACATGGAATTGTTAAACTTTCACTTTCAAATCTTTGAATTTAAATATTTGTTCAACTCCACTTATATACATGAGCTAGATTGAATATATATATATATATATATATATACGTGCAACAATTTGTACAAAACCTAGTCTATGTTCCAATTTTGCATTTAAATTTATTTATGTTCTGCGGAATTCTTAAGTTCACATTCAAATCTTTCATTTCATTTGAACATTCAACTCCACAAACTTATATAATTATCTAGTTGATTTGGTGTTTGAGTGGTGAAGAATCTAGACATAAATGTTGTCTCTAGTTTTCTTTATTTTTTATACATTACTAATGCACGACATTCAATAATTTTATATGATCATCTGGATTTTCATGTATCCTAATCATCACATCCTAATTTTATTATTTTCATCAGGTAAGCATCCCTCATCCTAATCGTCAAGTTAAGATCAATTTTTATCAAGTAATAACCCATTTAAACATAATCATCCTAGAATCATTTAAAAATTATCCATCTAGATCCATCTCAACCATACATCCATTATCCATCCTTAATAATAAAAAAACATCACTTGAACATCAAAATTTGGTTACTTGGTCTCAATCTAGTCCATACATCATATTTTCCTTTCGTCATCACCCAAAGCTTTCAACATCTAGGGACCTTATCCTTAATTTGTACTATCATCCATTTCAAATCCAATCTCCTAATAAAAAATCACTTGACCTTATAATTTGATTTCATCTTTAAAATCCAAACTTGCTTAAGAACATTAGCTCCTATCTTTTAAGTATAGAACTATTATTTATCCATTTTGTTAATGTTAGATTGTATCCAGGTTCTCTTGGTTTGGTCTTTCTTGTTCACCTCAAGGTGCATTGGAATATATGAACATTGTAATGAATCATAGTGATGACCTATTTGGGGTGCTTGAGATAGCTATATTTTGGCATCAATTTAACTTTGTTTACCATGTATAGCTTGAGACCATGTATGTAATGGTCCATCTTTCCAGTACAATTAAATATGGATTGATCAATTTTTAATTTATATATAGAATTGTCATCCAGGAAGATCTAGATCTACTTGATCAATTTTTAATTTATATAGAATTGTCATCAATTTTTAATTTAATATTAAATGTCCATGACTTTCAAGATTTAAATATATATATCAATTTCCAATTGCATATATATAAATTTTCCACATGGAATTCTTAAAATTTCAAGACTAGAAATTTGATTTCATTTACATTCAACTCCACTTATAGCTTACATGCTTTCTTTGAATTATATGGTTCATTCTTAAGTGAACACTTTCAAATATATATATATGATTTCATTTACATTCAACTGGACACAAGTATAGCTCATCATCTAGTTCAAGAATTATTTTCATGCACATTCAAATGAACATGTGTATTAGATTATATGGAATTAGAAATTAGGTTCATGTATAGCATGATATGCACAATTTAAATGTATTTAACCTATACTGACTTTAAAAATGAACATTTAGAGCTTTAAAGAATTCAATCTAACTATCATCTATTTCCAATTGCATTTTTATGTTCTACTTTAAAATATATAGCATTAATCTCAAGCATATTTGCATTCAATTTTTTCTATTTATTGACCTATTTATTAAAGACAAATTCATTTGAACTATTTATTTAAATTAATTACATGTACATGTCCATCTTTTTAAATTTACAAATAGTAACCATTAGATAGTGGAGTCCAACATTTTGATTTCACAATGTAAAGTTATCTATATGTACAACAAGTGCATTTGAACAACCATAATTTAAATTTAAATAAAGGTACTTGTTCCTTGCTAAATAAATAAAACCATAAACTAATTTAATGCACGATGTACTTATAGATATAATGTAAGTGAGTTCATCAAACCATAATAATGCACGTATATAACAAACCTAGATTCAAACCATAAAACATAACTGTATGAATGTGACATGTAAATCATAACAAGTATATATATGTGTACCATAAAACATAAGTATGTAACACGTACAAATGTTCAATACATAAATCATAAAAAGTGTCTCCAGCATGTAATAATATGATCTCAAACATGGAATACTATAAAACAAATCTCAAAGAGAGGGATGTCTGGTATGAATAGAATCATCAGATCTCTGGCTCGATCTATGGCTCGATCTCTCCCTCGATCCATGGCTTGATCTCTCCCTCAATCCATAGCCCAATATCTCCCTTGATCCATGGACCAATCGCTCTGTTGATCCAAGATGTGTGGATCCATGTCCGGATCCAATATCTCTCGATCTGTGTTCTAAGCCTCGTCCCAACCCCTGCATGTGTTCAAGTACATATATATGTAAAATTATCTAAAATCACAATGTACTTGAGTTCAATGTGTTCAAACTTAAACATCAAGTAATTAGTTTTTTTAAATTAAATTTAAATGTACCTCATCTGCATACTACGCGGGATCGCCATCATGCTCCAAATTTCCAAAGTCTAGCAAATCACCATACTGCTTAAAATTTTCAAGTACACAATTTCAATCAGAAGTTAAACAACTAGAAGTTTTTAAAATGCATTACATAATTTTTTAGAACACAATTTTAAATATATGTATTTAAATTATAAATTGAAAGTACCTGTTGTGCCTGCTCGATAGCTCTACTAATGTCACTAAGATCACAAGAATGTAAAGACATCGCAGGGGGCTCTGTAGCATGTACAATATCAGTAGCAAAAAGAAGTCGACTATATGTCCCATGGACAAGATCAGGTGTCGCAGTAGCCTCAACGTGACCTGTAACATCTTGATGACTACCTGGACAAGCTAAAGGATCAATAGAAACATGATGTGCATGGGATCCTGTAGGCTGATGTGGAATATCCTGAGCTTCATTTTCCACCCTATGGATCGTATGTGTATGAGGATATCATTGTCTAATAAAGTCTAGTACCCTATCAAGAGCAATCCCATGGTCCTCACTGATAACCTAATATGCAGCTAGTAAATCCAAAATTGAGATTCTACACGTATTACGCAGAGTCGTGTGGGTCATATGCTCGACATCTACAAGAGTAGGTAGATCGGCACTAATAAATGGATCATACGATGCAGATGTAGCCTCAGTGGGAGGAAGGTTGATCCGTGGGTGTAGTAAGTATCTACCAACTCGATCAAATGAAATCTAATCAATTTGCGTCGTAATAGAGGCAATGTTTTCAAAAATCCGACTCTGAGTGGAGCCTGTTGCGGCCTCCCCTGCTGCTACCAATTCCAAACCTTTTGGTAAAACCAAAAGGTTTGGGCCAACTAATGCCCTCTTGTCCACAGGCGGTGGAAAATTTGAAGGTCTAAATTGTGGTTTGTCAGAAAAATGGCCTTTACCTTGGCCAACATGCTTAGGATAAGATGTGTAGTCCACCTCTATATGTAAATGAAATTTTGCATATAACTGTTTGACAAAATACAATGGCAGCTCGTCATTGTGAGGCCATCTATGATGTGCTGCCAACCATCTAGGGTATATGAATGGCACAATAAGAGGATCTTCACACCTCGTAACCACATATCCTCTAATTTTATTTTTTCCTCTATAAAATGGGAACATGGATAACACATTTTCACCTGAAACTAATTTGGCAACTTCTCTATGTTTCACTGTGCCAGTAACACTCCTGGCAAGAGAAAATTAAAACTGCTCAATGATGATTTCATCATAAGGATTGTATGATCGAATTGTCTCGATCATCTTAATAATCTCTTGTCTAATAGTGACTAATCTATCTCGATTAGCCAAATTGGGGGAGTTGTGAATTGTTTGCTCTAAACATTTTAGGGCATTGGCCAATCTAGCAATACTATCCTGAAATATATTTGATCTAGTTTGAGCTTCTCACTCAGAACGAGGGGAATGATGAGATCCCTCATTGGCCATGATATATATAAATAGATAGAGATCTGCATATCATTAAAACAAAATTACATGATGAACTAAACAAATTTAAATTGAATTTTTTTCAAAACTAAAAAAATATATATATTTAAATTAAAGGTAAAATTTTCAAGTTTCAAAACTAGAAAACATTTTTAAATTTAAATGTATCTAATGAGATCTAGTTCAAACTTTATATCTATCTCTATGTGAACCTATTAAATCATAGATGCATGTAATATTCGACCAAGAATAAATATGGAAAAAATATATTTATCCTTTCAACCACTCTATACTAAAATTCTGATCAAAATAAAAAAATACTCTTCATTACAATTGGTCACATATATATCTAGCCTTTCTTTGTAATCAATTATTTTTTAAATCAAACACTAAATAAAAAGGTTAACATTTCCTTAATTTTTCGATCTAACTTAAAACATATTAAAGTAATAAAGTTAAAATTCTTTGAAATAAATTCCTTAGGAATAAAATATAAACATTGTACACATGTTTTGTAGGCACAATATCTCCTTTGATATCATCTTTTTCTTTCATCAAAGATGAATTTAGGCCTCGGGAATGCTATGTTTGATTAGAAACCTTGGCCTTGTAAGCATGGAATGACCTTTATTTCATCATATTTAATTTATTTTCTTCTTCAATGAACTTAACTCAATAGTTCACCTTTTGCAACAACTTAGATAACATAATCTAAATTTGACAACTCCAAATCTGAGACTTTCAATACATTTGTGTATGTACATATATATACATTTATGTGTATGTATGTATGTACACATGTATGTATGTGGGAGTGCATGTGTACATGTATATACATGTATATATATGTGTATGTGTGTATACATACATATGTACATGTGCATATATTTGTATGTACATGTATGTACACATGTATGTATGTGGGAGTTCATGTGTGTACACATGTATATATACATGTATATATATGTGTGTGTGTGTGTGTGTGTGTGTTTATTATATATGTATGTATGTGTGTATGTACATGTATATGTATGTATGTCTATATACATACATGTACACACATGTACATATATATATATACATGCACGTGCGTACATATACATACATATATTCATGTACATGTACATACTCAAGTACATACATACATACACACATACATATATATATATATATATGCATACATACATGCATACACACATACACATACATATATAATACATACATACATACACACATATATACATACATGCATACATATATATATATATGCATATACATACATACATACATACATACATATATATGTGCATGTACATACATACATGTACATACATATATATATGCATATGCATACATACATACACACATGTACACATATGTATATATACATACACACATACATACATACATACACACACACATACACATATATGCATGTACATGTACATACACACATACATGTATGTATATATATATATATATATGCATACGTGTACACAAAAAAGAGATTACTTGGCAACAACACCTCAACCAAACATATGTTTCTTTTTAGCTCTCTGCAAATTGTTTTGTCACTTTCAAGCTCATAGACTCCCTAAATTTGTATACACTCAAATGAAATATCAGAAGGAATATTGGCAATGAAATTCATTGTGTGCATTCTCCTCTTTTATTTGTGTTCTCTATGTATAGAAAATATGAGGAAAACGGGATCAAGTGTGTGCTTTTCTTCTATGAGCAATAGGGAAGGAAAGTCAAGTAATGGTTGGTTTAGGTATTAAATGGACAAAAAAAAAATTATTGTCCCTTCTTAGGTGACTATGGAACAAAATATGGCTACTTATATGTTGAATGTTAAAATTGGCAACCTAATTTGTTTCATATAGTATATATGAGTTTATAAGTCGAGCATGTTTTCTGACAATAGAAGCTTTCATCTGTTGTGTGTAGTTGGTGAAAATTCAAAGAAATCCTTGAATCTTAACCTGCCTTGGTTGTCGTGAGAAAAACCATTCATCCTTTCCATTTATTTCTTAATTAATATAAAATCTAATTGCTGGCTGAATTATTAAGAAAGGAGGTTGAGTTGTTTGAATAGTCATTGCAATAGATATAATGGTTTAAATCCCTAACTTTCAGTGCCATATCAGCAAAGACTTCATCCTTATGCAGGCCGCATCAAATTACAAGGAAAAAGCAGGCATTTGTGGTTTGGAACAGGGTATAGGATGATATCAAAGGAACTACGACCTATTAAAAAAAGGTCTGGGAACCCTAGCACCAATCACACCACAATATGACTTCCATTCTCCTGTTCTGGGTGGGTCGCAGCATTACTTGGCAACATTACTAGGCAGCATTACTGGGAAACATTTGAGGTGTTTCTAACTGCAGTTATACTACCAGTGCTCACTAAGAGTCTCCAACAACGGTACAAGGTTAGAATCAGGTTTTATTAAATGATAATACAACATTATTGTCATCCCAGTAGCTTTGTGAGAGTATTAAACAATTAGTGTCCACACATATTATTTTTCAAGGCCATTGAAACAAGGAACACAACCATAGATTGTGTAATTTTATATCATCATTATGCTTCATAAAATTCTGATGTATAGCAAACTCACAAAGGACAATCATCACCCAGTCATATAGCGAGACTAATGATCTCTCACCAAGGATTCTTCAAAAATCACATAGGACAATCATCATGCATAATAATAATGTCATTTTTGAAGTAGAAACAAAGTCTTGTGTAGTTCCTCAAAACAAGCATAGGTTGCAGGGTGAGATAAATAGTCATGATAATCCTATTGAGTTATCCTCATCTGATAATAGAGCCATAAGACCACCTCAAAAGTAAGAACTCCAATATTGTGTTAAGCTCAAATTCCAAACTGAGCATGGCAAGAGTATAACAGAGGTTAAAAGAAGGCAACATACTAGGGAGAGTCCTCAAGGCCAACCCATTATAGCAATGCTACAAGAAATTTTATGAACAATTGAAAGGATTACAAGTTTTCCAATGCCCTAAGTGATAACTAGATAGGTCATGTGATCTTAGAAGATAGAGGTAAGTTTTATATTGAGATCCCAAGCTGTAGAAATACACAACCCATGTGATTTCAGATGAAAGAAAAGATGGCAACCATCAAATGAACAATAACCTACAATGGTCTGGGAAGTTGCAAAACCATGAAATAGCAGAGGACAGTGATTCAAAGTGATGAGAGCACCGTTCATAGAATGCAGAGTTAGTATGTGCTTTTTATCGATGTATAGGGTACAGACAACAATGGACAAAGGAGAGTCAATCATGAATAATAGATGACAGTGGAAAGAATGACAAGAAACAGTGCTCAAAAGTTAAGAGGGTAAGTGAACAGGACAATCAAGGTTCTTGATGACCATATATTAAGTGCCAAAAGATGTAGAGTCCATAGGACAAATGAAGTGATAGTACCTCATGAAGACACCAGATCATATGATAATGGTCATTCTCGTGACTAAAGAGTAGTTGTATGACACTAGATGAGAGCCCAGAGCAAGAAATAAATTTTGAGAATTCTATGATTGAGAAAGAATCTACAGAGGGTCTTACCATGCATGAAACCTTATAAAGTCAACCCAAGAGGACTGTGCATGAATAGAAGGGTGTAGTTTATGGAATGACCAAAGGAATGGTCTAAATAAAGATAGATAAAACAGATCTATGGAGGTATTGTTAACAAAAACTCAGTTTTAGCATATATATATATATATTAAAAAATGTTAACAAAAACTTAGTTTTCTACCAGAATCATTCAAAATCTAGTTATCATGGCCATAATCAGATGTTGCAGTTATGTTGTGTTGTTGACATGGTGATAATAGAGACATCAAGTTTTTGGTTTGTTAACTATGCCAATTCCCAGCATTATGGGGCTCTCTATTGGATGTGAACAATCAAATTTGTGAACTCTAATAATGTTCCAAACATCACAACCATATTTATATATTTCCTTCATCATTATCACAAACAACACAAACTTTAATATCTTTCTACCAATAACATCGATATAAAAAATTTCTTTTCACATTTCAATGAAACCCTAACCCAAATTACATCGAATAAATCTCCCAAATGAGATAGAACACAAACAACGCCAATAAAACAATCCAACAAATGGCCCCAGATAGAACCTAGGTATATATGGTCATTGTTGGTGTTGACCTCAGCCGACAAGCTCTCGCCCTCAACCCTTTCACCCGAGCGTTCTGTTACCAAATTTTTGCCTCAGCTCAATTGATGGAGCTGGCTGAATGTTATTACATCATGAGGTGGTTTAAGTTCAAATGTTGTTTCGCAGTTTTTATCATTATTCATTGAGAAATAGTTATACATTTAAAAGAAGGAATTGAGTTTTTAGAATGCCACTCAGATCTTCTAGAAATGGCAGAAATACAGAATTGAACAAATAAGCAAAATAGCATTTCAAATGCTCTCATTTATTTCGTAAAGAACTCATATTTTTACAAGGCTTCATTTGATTTCACAATCAGAATGATATTACAACATTGCATGAAAATGCATTTTCATTTCAATTGAAAAGCATAATTGAAATCAAAGATCCACACAAGTCGTGGATATAACTGTTACAACACATTGCTAATAGCACATTGCACTACAAGAGATGCAGAAAGGAAAACACATAAGTGACGGCATAATCATCATTGCCTGATTATCGACATTTGATGTTGAATAATGCACCTTGTCTTCTTGAGCTCCGTCGACTTGTAAGAGGAAAAGAGGGGTGTCAGTGGCTCCGATTATGAAGAAACCTATATGAGGAACCCACAATAGTACAACATACTATTAACAATGCATTGAAACAATCAATCAAGTGTAGTATGAAAGAAGTGAACTGAAGGAGAAATAACAATATCATGATCAACATGTTCTATTTTTATGCTAACATTGTTTGTTTCCTTGTTTAGGTATAGGTGAAATCACGAAGCTAAACATTATTCGAAGACCAAGAATGTGGAGGAAGCGGGCTCCCACAAGGGTAGAGCTCGGCATGCTGCCCTATTCATTAATGGGCTGATTTTAAAGATACATTATCATATTCATCAAACGAAATGAAGAACAATTGAAGGAGTAAAAACAATGTTATCCATCAAGCAACTAAACCAACTGTGCATTCATAACAATCAGGTTTGTTTTCTGAAGGCTACAGGTGAACAGTGAGTCTAGTTCACTAAATGAATTCAACTGAGTGCATTTACATCAGATATTGCTGAATAGGTTCATGTTCTGTGCTTATCATAATCATATATGTCATGCAAGTTCAGTTCATCAATTTATTCTATTCATAGTCAAGGATAGTGAACAGGCATACATTATGTCTTAACGGTTTATTTTGATTCTCATCATGAAAGAGATCAGTTCTGAAAGCATATTCATCAAGTGGAACATAAAAATGCATGAAGAGTGCCATGTTGCTCAAGCATTAAAAGGACAGACATTGCATTCGAGTGTTGAATGAGTCACTAGTTCCAGTTGATTAATAAGTAAATACATCATTATGAGTTGTGATAACAAAGTGATCGTTCCAAAATATTAAGGAAAGAGCAAGCAGTTTATTTCAAGAAAGAGTTTATGAGGTGTCAGTTATGCATAGGAACACATCACTAAGTGCAGTTCATAGGAATACAATGTTTCAGCTAAAATTTCTGCATAAGTGCAAAAAACAGAAAGTAGGAGTTCACGGTAGATTCAACTGTGATTTAAAGTCTCAAGCATGACAAGTTCTGTCTCAAGGGAAGGAGCATGAGTTCAATGTTCGAGTAATGCAAAATGCAAATTCAAGAAGGAATTTGAATGATTTAAAGAGGCTCAGATTTTATACAGAGAGCAGTTTTTTAATACTATGAACGAGCTTCAAGAATGGAGAGTATCAGTGTTCATTCAAATGTCTAAGAGGAAGTCCTGTTAAAGATCAGAATTTATACAACATTTCTACAAAGAAGGCTAAGAAGTGAAATATCATGTGAATTAGATTTTCGGTATTTCTAATTTACTCATATGGATGTGTTTTTTAGAACAACAAATTGAGTATTTTGTCATAATGAGAGTTCCCAGTCAATGCTTAGTTTCCTTCTCACTGTCAAGCATTTGTATGGAGGAAATTAACAGACACAAAAACACAAATATCAAGCAAAGCATCACTGGTCATTTGAGTCGAAACCCTAAGAGTAAATGCAAGTGAATATACAGTTTTGTCACCATTCACAAAATTATCCATGTTCAAAATGCATGCATTTTTCTTTGAAAATTTCCAATACCCATGTCATTTTTTTGTTTCAGAAGTTCAGAATAAGCCACTGGTTGTTTTGGGTTGAGCCCATATGGATAGGATCATACAAATAAATTTGCAGTTTCAAATCTATGATACCCACCTATGAGTTTTTTTTCAAAGTGCAATAATATACAACAAATGCAAATTTCCTGAGTTGGGTCGAGCATTAGAAGGAAGAAGATACAGTTTTATTCAGATTCCCATAATACCCATATGCTGATTTCATCCTCAAATATACATAAAGATGATTTTTCTGTTCTGGGTTGAGCCCAAAATTTATAAAAACAAATCTTTCTATGGATCACATATGGTGCGGCCTGAACAAGGCTAGAGATTCATTGGTAAGGAGAGGTCCTTTTAGTTATTGAAGAAAGAAGTATATAGTTGAGTGTTGGCTTACCAATATGTGGTGTGGAGAATGCATACAGCTGTGGCCAAGGGCTCCATAAAGCATCCATGAAGCAGGAGTTCGAGCTCTCAAGATGACAGTCGAGCTTTCATGATAAATGTAAGCATTGAAGATACATAGAAGTGATATTAGAGTGTGTAAAGTCATGGCCATAAGGCCATAATGAACAAGGATGAGGAGCCACAAGCTATGGAAGGAAGTTTACCTTGATATTAGAAACAAAAGCATAGCCGCGAATCCTCATGGAGCTTCAAATGGAACTTGAGCTCGTAGAAGAATGACCAAGCAGGCCGAAGTCACACAGAAGTGTAAGAGGAGGTCAGAAAAGTGAACGGGTCGTGGCCTTAGTGTTTTCTTGCTCTTTGAAAAAGAAGTATAACAATTACAATACAAAGCAAAGTGAAGCTTACCCATTGAGGAGCTCGGCCACTGAAGAACATGGCGAATTCTTCCAAGTCACTCGAAGTACAGATTCAAGGTTAGTCATGGTGGCATATTCACTAGTAGAGCTTTTTCTCCAAATTAGAGAGTGTGCAAAATGAAGTGATAATTAGGGTTTGACCCTTTTTTCTCATGCCCTAATTCGAGCATCATCATCATCCAAAATATTCGATTAAAGCACATGTCAAATTTTGAATGGAGGTCAAAATTCTAATCTTTGCATTATGACTTTATTAAAACCTGAGTCTAATGTTTATGTGAGGGCCGAAATTCTTATGCTAGGTCGGCTTGTAAAGTCTTTATGACTTTCTTTGTTGCCTTTGTGAGTTTGGTGTTTAATCTTGTGTTATTGATTTAGGAAAAAATCAATTAATGGTGTAAAGGTGAATACATATGACCTAGGTTCTTTTGTTTAGGGTCATTTACCTTGATTAGGGTTTTATTTTAGTTGATTTTAGAGAAATCAATAAGATCAATGAGATAAGGTGAGAAGTGATGATTGTGTAATGTTTTTTATTGATTTTTTGAGAAAAATCAAGATAATGTAATGGAGCAATAAGGAGTTTTTTCTTTTTGCAAAAGATTTAAAAAAAAAAATCTTTAATTGCAAAAAATAGACAAATTGTGCAAATTTGCAGTCCTGTAAAGCAGAATCGTAAAGCAATCTGTTATAAATTGCTTTGTGTTTTCTTGCTATTTTTAGTAGATCTTTTATTGACTTTTCCTCTTGGTCGGATTTCAGACCTATCTTGGAGAGATAAGGTGCTTTTGATCTTTTAAAGCAAGATTAGCCTATTTTTAGAGGCTTGACAGTGTAATCATAAAAGCAGTGTGCTTTTTTCTACTTTTAGGCAGTTTTTTGAGACAGTTTGGTGCCTTTTTTCCTTGAGATTTTTTCTGAGCTAGGATTAGGGTTTTCTTGAGAGCTATGTCTTGATAGACTTAGCCTTTTCAGCTGTCTTCTCAGTAGTTTAGATGAGAGAGTTCCTGCTCACACACAATTTTGAGCTCGTGAACACATGATTGTACTTAGTTTCTTATTATGGCATTCTCCTTCAGTTGAATAAAGACATCATTCCTACTTCTCATTTCTGTGTCCATTTGTAGTTCTAGTTTGATTTTATCTTGTGATTTATGTTTACAGAATCCTTGTTTTGTCCTTAAACTGTAATTCTTAATGCATAAAGTTTCAAAAAATACAGGTTGCATATTGTGCTTCAAGTCGAGTCTTCATGCAAATCATTTATGTATCAATTGTTCTTGAGAAGTTGTGAAATATTGCATCTTTCTAAAAACTGTTTGTGAGGAAGAGATCATAACCGTCATTAAATCATTATTAGGTTCGAAAATTCATTTGTTAAAAATAGGTTTTTATGTTTAGTCATCTTTTATCCCTTTCCTCAGAGGCTATTTTAGAATAGAATTCATCATTCGGAGAACCAGCTCACTCTGGAGATTCCTTCTTCATTCAGATCACCCACATCTGAAGAAGGTTTCCATGTTTCAGTAGTGTTGATGGTGTTTTCTGCACAGCAACAACTCAGACAGAATGCAATATTCTATCTCTCTTGAAAGGTTATTTTCAACAGCAAATTACTGAAAATCACCCCAAGGTCTCTCGGGTGTCAGGTCATGACAATACATAAACAACTTAGATAATATGTGAAATGTTGGTAATCACAACCGGACCTTACTACAAGCAAACTGTGTCTCTTCAATTTATCAGATCTTTGCAATATGATGACCTCAAATCTATGATAAAGAAATAGCAAAAGATAAGGATGCAAGGATATGATAAGATCTAAATTATTCCTAGGATGAACAATGCAAATGACAGATATCTGGAATGGACCAATCTCAAGTAACCAATTCTTGATCAACCCACAATGCAATATCACAAGAACGGTGCAATCTTCTAAGGTGTATAGATTTTCAAATCATAGATATTCATCCACAATCGAACTAGGCACAAAATAGATATATGGTCTCGGTTGACTTCACCAGCCTACTACAATCAGATAGTTACTGGGAGTATAGACCAGAGATTGCTACAAACATTCCAAATATGAAATCATGTACATTACCCACCAGACTAATTCAACTCTAAAACACTAAATCCTAAATCTTTAAGCAATTTGAAAGATGAAACAATAGGAACCATGCAAGATAAACCAACACAAGAGATTTCACCAGGAAAACCACAATGTCTTCAATTGTATTAGATCATCAAAATGCTGCAACAATTCCACTGTTCTGTTACAATATTTGCTTCAAGAACTAAATACTGCAAAAGTTCTAAACTCTGACTCTTACTCTTCTATTCTCTTCTCATCTATATATATCTCTACAATAAGGCAGGAATGCCTTTTATAGCAAATTCTCAAGACAATGTCGGCCCAGCCAAACATTTACAAAAATAAATCAACCAAAACAAGTCAGCCCTAGAAATTCCAAAATAAGGCACACATTAAATGCCGATACATCATCAAGGTCGGCCTAAACACATTCCCCAATGTAGCCTGGATCAATACATGCCCTATGATAATAGGGAAGCACAAATCTCAAAATTGGCATTAATTACCACCTCCCTTATCCTTGTTTTGATCTCGAACCCTCAAGAACAATTTATCCAACTCAATAACAGGTGGCAAAGGTAAAATCCTAAGCCGACATTCAATGGAGCCAATCTCCTCTTTTGACTGTTCAACAGTTTTATTCCAATCATCTTTGTGGGCTTGATACTTATCCATCACTACCAAATAGGTTGCTGCATCATCCAACTGGTGCCCTGTTATGACATTCTCAAAATCTAGGGTGTATACATCATGCCACCATTCCCTTAGTTGTTCCAGGTTCAGATACTTAGGAGCAATTTTCCTCCTGCCAGTCATGATCTCAAAAAATGCAATGCACCCCTCATAGACACCAGTTAAATCACCATCTATTAATTTCTTTCGTTTTTGAATCTTCCTCATGGCCTTCTGTCGAATCTGCAAAGCCTCAAACCATTCCCAAGGCTCATCAAGTCTAGAGGAAGGAAGAATTCCATTTGCAACCAACTGGTCTTTACCATACCCCATAATCACTTTGGATTTCTGCAGCAGAAGATCAATATCTTCCTTGTCCTGTGATAACACATGCTCAAGCAGGTCCTTGGCTCTAACTGCATCCTTCCCAATTGAGAGGATCTCCTTAATTACATTATCTCCTTTCACTTGCACATCTTTCAGCCAATCTATTGCAGTTTGGGCAGAGGTTTTTATCCTTTCGATTTCAGAAATTGTTTCCTTGGGCAAGAAGCCAGGAGTAGCAGAGGAAGACGGGTGAAGAGACTGCAGAGGTTTCATTACATCCTCCAAGCACTTCTTAAGCCTCTCATTTTCCTTCCTAAGCTCATGCTTGGTCTGAGTTTCTTTCCTTAGTCTCCCAATTATTATTGTACTAGACCCCTCATACTCCTCAATGTCTTGTTCTACAGAAGCTGGCCCAAGGTTGATGGTCTGCACATTGTAATCCTTTATGGTAACCTCTTCTTTACACTTATCAGCAGCAGGAGTGGCAATATGGATAACTCTGTTATTCACTTCATCCCTTTCTATTCTTGAAACTACCTTGGCCATCTTTTTCTTCTTCCCTTTGCCAATCTTGGATAACATCTCATCCCAATCTAGAGGAGTGTCTTCAACAACGACCTGTTTCTTTCTTGTGATCTCCTTTTCCAACCAATCCGGGACAACAGGTTCCACCCAGATCTCGTATGTTTTCACCTCTTTAAGTGGTTCCACTGTTTCATCCTTTTCTTTTCCAGGAGACTGTTCACCTTGATCACCTATTTCAATCTCCTCTTCTTGCACCGGTGATGGGGTCCTAATAGGGACATTCTCCTTTTCAGGTGATCCATCTCCTTTGCTATTCTCTGGAGAATCCTCATATTGCACCAATGGAGAAGGGTGTCTTTCTACCTCCTCAACCTCAAGCTCAACAGCCTCACCAAAAATCTCTCCTTCCTTGAAAGGTTCTGCCTCTTCACTAGTCTCATGTTCCTCAAGAGTCTCTTGTTCAGGCACGCTTGGCGAAGGAGAAGTAGCCCTAGGTTGTTCCACAGTGGGTATCTTTGGAAGAGGATCCATCTTTTGTATCGGCTCCTTAGGAGATGGAGTCCTTGATCTCCTCAAGTAAACCTTTGTCTTTTCCCCTGAACTCTCCACATCAGCAATCAGAATCTCGTCTTTAGAGGTATCCTGACCCTTCTTCTTTGAAACCCTAGTTGTCCTTGTCTTCTTTGGCAGTGGAGGAGCATCTTCTTCTTCTGCTTTTTCTACTTCCTCTTCTTCAGACGACCTGCCTATTTTCAAGGCTCGGCCTCTTTTCTTTCCTTTTGGTTTTCTTTTTGGTTCTGGCTCACTTTCTTTAGGGCCTCTGATTTTGATTTTGAAGGGTGAGCTATCTTTAGTTTTCCCTTTGGGGTCATCTTCCCCGGATTCCTCTGAAGTGGACATAGGATTGAGATTTCTCATCAAATTAAAGGTACAGGGTACCTTCTCACTTTCCAACTCCCAAACCTTATGTTTTAACCATGAAGTAGTAAATTTCATAATCGGTGCCATCAGATCCTCTAACTCAGTTATCTCATCATCATTCCAGTTTATTTCCCCAATTGATCTGTCCTTAACAAACTCATATGCATGATTTTGCACCAGGTTTCCATCATCCTCTAGCTGGTCAGGGATTAACTTGACATTGTATTGCCTAATGACATCAACAGGAAGCCTAGAGTACCTTTTCTTCCTTGATTCAAAATCATCTTTGATATTGGCCCAATAATCTTGTAGGTCATCCTTATGACGGTACTCTTTGGTGGCCTTCTTCTTTGCTTCCCCGGTGATATCAAAATTTGTCCTTTTGGAGTGGAAGGAAAAACCATGAGCCGCCAATTCATCGCCTGCTGCATGTGCTGATTGAATGGAAGGGCACACCTCTATTATGCCAATTCCAAGAGGGAAATCCCCACCAAAACCTGTTTTATGCTTTTCCTTTTTGACAATTGCATCAAATTCACATACATGCCTAACAACTTCCAATAACACAATATGATCAGTAGGGTACCTAGGTAACCTATATGGAGCAGCCGGGCATCCGTCAATTCTGATATAAGAGAAGGTGGGAAACTAAATGAACCAGGCTCCATATTTCTTTATCAATTCCTTCGCTCCATCCATCCGACAGTCTCACATGCTCCGCATTTTGAAGCATCCTAGTGATATGCATTGTGAATGCATCATTGGATCTTCTGTAATCCCTGTGTCCTAGGTGCAACTCCGAGTAAATATTATAGATTACATCCTACCCAAATGTTCCCTATGGATTCAAACCCCTGTATGGGTAGAATCTAGCCAACACATACATCACATAAGAAGACATAGTGAACCTCTTGGTTTCTAGGACGTCCCTCAGCTGTTTATCAATCATGGTGCTAATAAGTCCGGCCCAATGGTAATTAGTTCCTTGTTCAATTTTGGTAATCACATGGACCATCCAGTTTTCTAACACACCAGCGCTCTTCAATCCTGCTACTCTGCTCAAGAATGTGATTGCATCGTATATATCTGACCTGAATTTAACCCTGTGCAACTGTTTGAGAAATTTGGAGTAATGTGACTTTGGCTTCTCCAACCAAGAATTAATCATCTGTTGAGCTTTGGCAGGCTCATTCTCATAATATGTTTTAGCCAAGTCCATGTTCAAGGCGCACACAGAAGGAAAATCTGGCATGTCAAAGGCTTGGGCAATAGAAATAGGACTAAAATTTTCTAAGACTCTTCCTTCGGTGCTGACAACCCTCTGTGTGTCAAAATCATATTTCCGGGCACACTCAAGTATTAACTCATAGCATTGGATTGCAGGAGGGAACCCTACCACATGAACAAGTCTAGACTTCATCATTCCTTGTCTTAGGACTGACAGATCCTTCTGAGCTGTTCTCTCTTTAAACTCCTCGTATCACCATGCTCCAACATTAGTGTCCGAGACCTCAGACCACACCGAAGATATCTTGCTTTCTGGCAGCTGACTCTTGGTATCCAACCTTAATCTTTCTGCTTCTGAAATGGAGGACCCCTCCGTATCTCCTTTAGACTTTCCAGCAACAGCCTTGCTTGATTCAGCCTGCATTCACAAAAGAATGTCATGAGTATCCAATTATCATACATATTCCAATCCAAAGGTTAGCATAAAATCATATAAAGAAATAAAGATCCATCACAAATCATCAATCTTTGAAAATCCAAAAAAATGAATCAACCCGGGAAAACAAGGTAAACCGGGAAAATCCAGTCGAGGTAGAATTTCGGAGAAATCCGACCCAAACGGATTCCTACTACCAAGACACCACTCGTCAAATTGATCATTAGTACGGACAAAAGATTATAAGATTATCATGAAATTCATCCATTAGCAACAAGAAATCAACATTTAGCACTTTACCTCATTAGTCCTATCCTCGAAAATCTAAAAGAATGATACCAAGCAGGAAAACCGAAAAAGTTCGGACAGGGCGGATTTCTGCGGACAGTTTAAATACTCTGGAATTCTCTACACTCCGCGGACTTGACAGATATCGAGAAAATCCAGGCGCGCAGGAATCCCGCGGACCCCTCAGAAATCCGACGAATACCAATCACGCGAACCATCGACTGAATGATCATGCAAAACCTTGCTAATTGGGATTCAAATGGTCTCAAAATCGATGCCAATAAGCAAAACCTCAAATGCACACAAATTCAAATTCCAAAAGCCTTCAAATGACTAATCTTCATAGCGAAACAACGATGCCCTAATTTTGGCGACTGAACTCTCCGCCATGAAAACCAGGGTAAGCTCGAGGTTTGAAACACTGTCCATAAAGATATATCTAAAGCACTTCTGGGGGTTCCCAAGGCACGGACTATTTTAATCTGGGTGCAGGATATGCAAATCGCAACAAATTCATCAAGCCAAACAAAATCCGGGCAGAGCACCGAAAACCCTAACCTCATCGGATATAACAAATTACGCACTTGGAGGTAAAATCCGACCCCTAACACCACCCATACTTACACACCCGCCATATAATGGATAAACACAGGCATGAGCGATAAAGTTTTGGTGTGGAGTCAAGTCTAACCCTAGTTCGATAAATACAAAATCGTAACCAAGCAAAGGCTGACCTAAGACAGCCACCAATCGACTTAGAAAGATTCAATCATGATGCAAACAAAGAGAGGGGTCAGTGATGACATACCATGGATTAGTCCAGATGAAACTTGAACTCGAGGAAGCGACTGCACTACGAATATTCCCTAGCAACAAAAACCCTGACACCAGCGCCCAAACAATCCACACGTAAACAACTCAAACCCAACGATCGAAGCTTGAATGAAAACTCTCAACGCCAAAGCAGCAAACAAGTGAACAATGATATCAAAATGATGCTCAAAAGACCTTAAATCCATTCATAATCGCGTCTGAGCAAAGGTACTTCGAGCATTAATGAGCGACAAGACATGTCTGAAAAATCTAGAAACCCGAGCCCAGGACGGAATTTCAGAAAAAACCATGGCACACGGAAAATCCGAACGAACGCGAATTTTGCAAATATAGCAGAAATCGGGATTTTAACGAATTTCGGGATTTTGACGCAGTCTGGGAAAATCCGCCAGAACCGGAAAATCCCAGAGTCAAGCAGAAACCCAGATTTTAATGAATTTCGGGATTTTAACGCAGTCCGGGAAAATCCGCCAGAACCGAAAATCCTAGAGTCAAGCAGAAAATGGACAATGAATCAGAACCCGGAAAGTCCACCTGAGCCAGAAAATCCCAGATTCGGGTCAAAACCCAGATTTTCAGAAAAAAACCAATTTTAACCAATTCAAGCCTCCAAGCAAGACTAAAGCCAACAAGACCAACATTTCAAGACCTCAAAAGGATGAATCTCATAAAATCAAAGGCCCAAGACCTCATTAAAAGAGGGTCCCTACTCCAAGTGGGGCATGTGTGCAAAACTGCACAACAAGTAGTTTGCTGAATATTGCATTCAGCAGGGTGCAAAATTATTGACAACAGTTTTTGGCACGCCCGGTGGAACACTGGAAAGCAATTTCAGAGAAGTTTTAATATTTTAAAGTTGCTGTCTGGTGTATGCAGCAAGTTTTTCAGCCTTTTGGAGGCCCTTTTCAATATACCTAGTGACTCCATTCTCTGATTTTCAAACAGATCCAGTGTGAACAGTGCACAAAGGAACACATACTGAAGGGTCAGGTGTTCTCTTCAGAATTATCAGCCTTTTGAGGCATAGTCATCAAACACCATGACGACTCTGAGAAGCCTTTTATGGTTTCAAAATGATCAAGTGTTGGTATGTTGTTAAGGATTCTAAGTTTTTGCTCATTTTTAGCCTTTAGATGAACAAGCATGTCGAGGCTTCATGATAATATGTCATACCATCCGTCGTATCATGAAAGCCCAATGTATCCATATTCGTATCAATCATGTCAGCATAATCATGATGCTGGTTTCAGTCCCATGGCTTTTCAAAACCAACATACCCAATATAGTTGCCACCCACCCACCCCTGCTCATTATTCATCTCAGCCCTCCTTTGTTAAAAATCAATCCCAAGAGATCGAAGACTTGAGTTTCAGAGAAATAAGGCTGAATTATGAAAGGCAAATGAGTCAAATAGATCAGCAGGAGGAGATGGCAAGTATAAAAAGCACACTACTTGATTACATGAGTCAGCTCGAGGAGATCAAGAAGCAACATGAATATAGTCAACACCAGGAGGAGCTAGCTTCTGAAGCCTATCTTTATGAGCAGGAATTAGAAATCGAAAGAGCACGGTTTGAGGAAGATTTGGAGAGGGAAGCAATTGCACAAACAAAGCTTCTGCTTGCCCAGTTTCAAAGGCATGAAGCCCAAGCTTTTCCAAGCTTTACACAAGGTGAGCTTCCTAGCATATCTAAAGTCGACATACCAAGTTTCAGGTAGGATAGATCTTTAAACTCCCTGGACCCACCTCTTAAACCAAAAATCCCACATTTCCAAAGCTTTCGTTCCTTACAAGTTGAGGGAAATGATTATAGCTCGCCTAGTACAATTGCGGATCAGCCCCTTGACTAGCAGTCTTCATTGCAGGAAAGCCAAGATTTTCCCCAGGCTTCTTCACCTGAAGAATCCATGGGTGAACCCTCTGATCAAAATACTTTACTCTTCATCGTGAAGCTTAGAAAGGTAAACCCGTTGCGTTCGGCTTTGGTAGTTTATCATTTGCAGCAGCAGATGAAACAGGAGAAGCCTTCTCCTGAGGAATCTTTGAATGTTCTCACTAATGAGCTGCCTTCTTTCATGACCCAAATTGAGGAAAGCATGCTCACATCCACAGTAGCTACAAATCAAGGCCAAGAGCATATTTTAGGGAGTAATGACCAGGTACAATAGTGAGATGCCGACAATTACTTTGAAGTATGTAGCTAGTGTAGTGATGATGAAGAGATTGAAAGTTAGAAGCAATTAGTCGTCAAGTTGCAGGTTCAAGAATCAGGATAGTAGCCTGAAGAGGCTGAAAAGGGTGAGGTGAGTCATGATTGCATAGCTTCGTTTGATGATCTTCCATGTTTTTTTGAGCATGATGAGGAAACCATAGATCTGGTTATGGGTCAGCAACATGAGGTTGAGGTAGACAAGGCTGATTTGGAGTGTTTTTCTTTGAGTAGTAATGAAAATTATGAGCAGCTTCCTTTCTGGTGTAAGGAAGAGCCAGAGGTGGTTACATTGATAGAAAGCGTGCTCGAAGAGGCCGTCTCATTGTTTGGACATTTTCCTTCCTCTGTTGAAAAGGAAAATTTTGATTCAAGTTTTCAGGAGGTTGAGCTGCATACAAGCATTGTTCAGGTTGAACAAGAGCAAAGATTAGATACTACTCTTCAAAACATTCATCAGAAGGTCAGTAATAAAAATTCAATCTTTGTCATTTCAAGAGGCTGCCCCATCAGATACTTAGCCAATTCAGAGGCTATTGAAGTACCGAAGGTCATACTTGCACCCAAGTATGAGGATATAATCAAACAAGAGGCAGTTTTTGGAATTGCAAATGAAGGCGATCAAAATAAGCTCACTTGCTCGGTTCATGGCTGCGATATGCATGATCATTTTCAGGGTTCAAGTAGGTTTCTTTGCATTTTTTATGAAACGCTGCAACAGTCTGTTGAACATCTACTTGTGTTTCATGTTTTTTCAGTGATACATAATCATGTAATGCGTCAGTCGCTGATTAAAAAGGGGTGTTATTTCACCCAGCCTGTGAATGGTTTTGTTTGACCAGCTACTCTAGCTGGTTAAAGTAGGTAGAATAGTTTGCAAATAAGTGTGTTTTGCACATTTGATTTTAGTAGTTTTTCTTTCTCTAAGCGCTGTTGCACATTGTTTTGTTGGCCATCAGGGCCTGTTAGTTTGCTTTCAATTTTGTTTTGTTTTCTTGTTGTTGTTTGGAGTGTTGCTATTCAAGTTTTTGAGTTTCAAGAAGGGGAATAATTGACTTCGCGCCCAATGAATTGTTTAAAGGCCACTGATCTATGCTTAGCATGCAAGCATATAGCGGATGTCGCCAAAATGTTACCAACTTTTTGCCTCAGCTCAATTGATGGAGCTGGCTGAATGTTATTACATCATGAGGTGGTTTAAGTTCAAATGTTGTTTCACAGTTTTTATCATTATTCATTGAGAAATAGTTATACATTTAAAAGAAGGAATTGAGTTTTTAGAATGCCATTCAGATCTTCCAAAAATGGTAGAAATATAGAATTGAACAAATAAGAAAAATAGCATTTCAAATGCTCTCATTTATTTCGTAAAGAACTCATATTTTTACAAGGCTTCATTTGATTTCACAATCAGAATGATATTACAAAATTGCATGAAATGCATTTTCATTTCAATTGAAAAGCATAATTGAAATCAAAGATCCACACAAGTCGTGGATATAACTATTACAACACATTGCTAATAGCACATTGCACTACAAGAGATGTAGAAAGGAAAACACATAAGTGACGACATAATCATCATTGCCTGATTATCGACGTTTGATGCTGAATGATGCACCTTGTCCTCTTGAGCTCCGTCGACCTTAAGAGGAAAAGAGGGGTGTCAGTGGCTCCGATTATGAAGAAACCTATATGAGGCACCCACAATAGTACAACATACTATTAACAATACATTGAAACAATCAATCAAGTGCAGTATGAAAGAAGTGAGCTGAAGGAGAAATAACAATATCATGATCAACATGTTCTATTTTTATGCTAACATTGTTTGTTTCCTTGTGTAGGTATAGGTGAAATCACGAAGCTGAACATTATTTGAAAACCAAGCATGTGGAGGAAGCGGGCTCCCACAAGGGTAGAGCTCGGCATGCTGCCCTATTCATTAATGCGTTGATTTTAAAGATACATTATCATATTCATCAAACGAAATGAAGAACAACTGAAGGAGTAAAAACAACATTATCCATCAAGAAACTAAACCAACTATGCATTCATAACAATCAGGTTTGTTTTCTGAAGGCTACAGGTGAACAGTGAGTATGTTTCACTAAATGAATTCAACTGAGTGCATTTACATCAGATATTGCTGAATAGGTTCATGTTTTGTGCTTATCATAATCATATATGTCATGCAAGTTCAGTTCATCAATTTATTCTATTCACAGTCAAGGATTTATACAACATTTCTACAAAGAAGGCTAACAAGTGAAATATCATGTGAATTAGATTTTCGGTATTTCTAATTTACTCATATGGATGTGTTTTTCAGAACAACAAATTGAGTATTTTATCATAATGAGAGTTCCTAGTCAATGCTTAGTTTCCTTCTCACTGTCAAGCATTTGTATGGAGGAAATTAACAAGCACAGAAACACCAATATCAAGCAAAGCATCAATGGTCATTTGAGTCGAAACCCTAAGAGTAAATGCAAGTGAATATACAGTTTTGTCACCATTCACAAAATTATCCATGTTCAGAATACATGCATTTTTCTTTGAAAATTTCCAATACCCATGTCATTTTTTTGTTTCAGAAGTTCAGAATTAGCCACTGGTTGTTTTGGGTCGAGCCCATATGGATAGGATCATACAAATAAATTTGCAGTTTCGAATCTATGATACCCACATGTGAGTTTGTTTTCAAAGTGCAATAATATACAACAAATGCAAATTTCCTGAGTTGGGTTGAGCATTAGAAGGAAGAAGATACAATTTTATTCAGATTCCCATAATACCCATATGCTGATTTCATCCTCAAATATACATAAAGATGATTTTTCTGTTCTGGGTTGAGCCCAAAATTTATAAAAACAAAGCTTTCTATGGATCACATATGGTGCAGCCCGAACAAGGCTAGAGATTCATTGGTAAGGAGAGGTCCTTTTAGTTATTGAAGAAGGAAGTATATAGTTGAGTGTTGGCTTACCAATATGTGGTGTGGAGAATGCATACAGCTGCGGCCAAGGGCTCCATAAAGCATCCATGAAGCAGGAGTTCGAGCTCTCAAGATGACAGTCAAGCTTTCATGATAAATGTAAGCATTGAAGATACATAGAAGTGATATTAGAGTGTGTAAAGCTTCGTCCATAAGGCCATAATGAACAAGGATGAGGAGCCACGAGCTATGGAAGGAAGTTTACCTTGATAGTAGAAACAAAAGCATAGCCGCGAATCCTCATGGAGCTTCAAATGGAACCTGAGCTCGTAGAAGAATGACCAAGCAGGCCGAAGTCACACAAAAGTGTAAGAGGAGGTCAGAAAAGTGAACGGGCCATGGCCTTAGTGTTTTCTTGCTCTTTGAAAAAGAAGTATAACAATTATAATACAAAGCAAAGTGAAGCTTACCCATTGAGGAGCTCGGCCACTGAAGAACATGGCAAATTCTTCCAAGTCACTCGAAGTACAGATTCAAGGTCAGTCATGGCGGCATATTCACTAGCAGAGCTTTTTCTCCAAATTAGAGAGTGTGCAAAATGAAGTGATAATTAGGGTTTGACCCTATTTTCTCATGCCCTAATTTGAGCATCATCATCATCCAGAATATTCGATTAAAGCACATGTCAAATTTTGAATGGAGGTCAAAATTCTAATCTTTGCATTATGACTTTATTAAAACCTGAGTCTAATGTTTATGTGAGGGCTGAAATTCTTATGCTAGGTCGGCTTGTAAAGTCTTTATGACTTTCTTTGTTGCCTTTGTGAGTTTGGTGTTTAATCTTGTGTTATTGATTTAGGAAAAAATTAATTAATGGTGTAAAGGTGAATACATATGACCTAGGTTCTTTTGTTTAGGGTCATTTACCTTGATTAGGGTTTTATTTTAGTTGATTTTAGAGAAATCAATAATATCAATGAGATAAGGTGAGAAGTGATGATTGTGTAATGTTTTTTATTGATTTTTTGAGAAAAATCAAGATAATGTAATGGAGCAATAAGGAGTTTTTCTTTTTGCAAAATATTTTTAAAAAAAAATCTTTAATTGCAAAAAATAGACAAATTGTGCAAATATGCAGTCCTGTAAAGAAGAATCGTAAAGCAATCTGTTATAAATTGCTTTGTGTTTTCTTGTTATTTTTAGTAGATCTTTTATTGACTTTTCCTCTTGGTCGGATTTCAGACCTATCTTGGAGAGATAAGGTGTTTTTGAGCTTTTAAAGCAAGATTAGCCTATTTTTAGAGGCTTGACAGTGTAATCATAAAAGCAGTGTGCTTTTTTCTGCTTTTAGGCAGTTTTTTGAGACAATTTGGTGCCTTTTTTCCTTGAGCTTTTTTCTGAGCTCAGATTAGGGTTTTCTTGAGAGCTATTTCTTGATAGACTTAGTCTTTTTAGCTCTCTTCTCAGTAGTTTAGATGAGAGAGTTCCTGCTCATACACAATTTTGAGCTTGTGAACACATGATTGTACTCAATTTCTAATTATGGCATTCTCCTTCAGTTGAATAAAGAAAACATTCCTACTTCTCATTTCTATGTCCATTTGCAGTTCTAGTTTGATTTTATCTTGTGATTTCTATTTACAAAATCCTTGTTTTGTTGTTAAACTGTAATTCTTAATGCAGAAAGTTCAAAAAATACAGGCTGCATATTGTGCTTCTAGTCGAGTCTTCATGCAAATCATTTATGTATCAATTGTTCTTGAGAAGTTGTGAAATATTGTATCTTTCTGAAAACTATTTGTGAGGAAGAGATCATAACCATCATTAAATCATTATTAGGTTTGGAAAGTCATCTGTTAGAAATAGGTTTTTATGTTCAGTCATCTTTTATCCCTTTCCTTAGAGGCTATTTTATAATAGAATTCATCATTCGGAGAACCAGCTCACTCTGGAGATTCCTTCTTCGTTCAGATCACCCACATCTGAAGAAGGTTTCCATGTTTCAATAGTTTGTTGAATATTGCATTCAGCAGGGTGCAAAATTATTGACATGTTCAAAATGGTCGGCCTGGTTTTTTTAATTTTTATTTTATTTTGATATTTTCGATCGATACATTTTTGGTCGATAAGGTTTCGACCGAAAGTAACTCGACCAAACAAGTGGAGCCACATAGCCGCCATCTCGACACTTTTTCGTCCGATAAGGTTTCGGCCGAAAGTAACTCGCCTGAAAATGTGGAGCCATGTAGGCGCCATGTGGCTGCCCCGTGGATTCGGCCGAAACCCTATCGGCCAAAAATTAGTCAACCGAAAGTAATCCAGTCGGATTACTTTATTTGGCTGAAAGTGTGACATAGTTTTGTGCTTTTACCCTGCTTCATTCGATAAATACAACTGAGATAAATGCCTTTCGCACCATTATCATCAAGCAATTAGGCATTTTTTGGTGTGCGCAATTGACAGAGGATAAAATGGGTGAACCAGATAGGAGGTATGTCCGCTTGAATTCCCTGGGGTCAGGTTTGGACACACCTAAAGTTTCTTTCACCATGAAGGCAATTACTTCTACTAAGAAGCCCAGACTAGTGCCTAGAAGATGCAGTCACAGACTGCCATTTCATGGCAATGTTGCAAAAGGAACAGATGACAAAAGAAAAGGTCAAGTGCAGTCTTTTATTGGATCAAAATAGAAAGTAAGGTATGGACATGGTTCATATGGGCGCCAACATTTTCCCATCAACCTTACAAGTAGTTCCTCCAAGAACGGCACTGAGACCGACCCTGCTTATGGTCTGTATCTAGCTCTGTTGAATGATAATTTTCCCTTTGACGAGGAGGTGATATCAGTGGTGTCGTTGGCTCCTAGTGGGCAACCCTGAACTGTGCTCAGTAATGAGAAGAAAGAGGAAGAAGCCAAGGTTTCCTCTCTTCCTCTGGTGACGACAAGAAGTGGTCGTGTATATCGTGGACATGCTACTAGCGCTTGTGGGGTAACAGGAAATTGAATTGGCTATGTGTGTGGTCTTAAGTTTTTGTGTTGATACAGGTTGCAGTGGTGGTCCAATCATCTTGCGTACATGGCATTTTGGGTTCCTAGTTTGTGATGGTGCAGATGGCGATAAGGAGAATTTTGGCAGCAATTTGCATTTCTCCTCTCGGGTGGCGATTGCATTTTGGTTTTCCCCAGTTGCATTGTTTCATGAAAATTCAACATGTGGGGTTTTGAAACGCAAGAAAATGCAGTTGAAATTTACATGAAATGAGAATTTTGTATTAAAACTACATCTGAGCCTGAAGCTTGTTGCTTCCCTTGCATTATAAAAGGGAAACCAAGGCTCATTGAAAGGATGAAAAAATAGAAGAAAATAGACTATGGTTAGGGTTTTGGTCGAACATGTACAGACAAATAGGAATAGAATAGCTAGTCATCTTTGAGCATTATGAATGAACTTAGTAAAGTACCTCAAATTGTTTCTCAAACATTATTCAAGTACAGTTAAATGTATATATAATTCTGATATATTTCTCTTCTTCTGCAAGTTTGGGTGAATTTTGAATTGAGATGTTAATGGTGTTTCAGTTCTACTTTCAATGTTTGTTCAAATGCATGTCTCTGCTCTTTGTTTTGATTCAAGTAATCAATTAAATACTTAGATAGGGCCATGAATTTACATTCATTTGTAAAGGATTTGATAAGTAGTGATATATCAGAAAAGTAAACCTCCATGATGCAAAGTATTGTGAGAGTAGTCTATTTTATTATTGGGTCATTTTTGTTTTACTGATTCTTGCATATGTGACTCCATTTTTCCCAATAAATACGACACTGATATGTTCCTTAATGATTTACCTAAGGGGTCAATCAAACAATCATTCAATGACCAACCTATAGCCATGGGTCTAAATTCATTTTTAAAATTCATTGATTCCAACGTTCATGTATGTCAATTCCCATTAAGGATTTCCTCATTCTGATGAATGGGTAGCATATTGCTTAGAAATAAGCCAATTTCTCAGTAATTGGTGCACAATTATCCTTCATTCAAATTTGATTTGTGTAATGATGTCTTCAACATAGCTAAATCTTAAATGAACACACTAGGAATACCCTCCTTGGTCTTAAAAAGCCTAAAGCGTAGAAGATCTCAATCTTTGACTAGGTCTTGTTAGTTGGCCATTCATTTCAAGAGTCTTGAATATAGGAATTGTCTATTCCTTAGAGACGTATTAGGTGCAATGGAAAACACCAACATGGGTAATATTGTAAAATCAATTGGTTAGTAACCAATTTGGGTAATGTTGGTGTATAAAAAGGGGTAGAAGGGTAGGATGGAAGCTAAGTGATGGGAGAAGAAAATTCCTTGGAGAAATTTTTCTTGATTTCCATGCTATTCAGGAGGTTGCTCTTGCGCACTTTGAAGGAGGGCTTGTCATATTTATTTTTAAACCAAGGGGAGATTATGCTGACATGTTGTATTGAATTTTTTGGAGAAGTAATTGGATCGGTCCACTCATTGGAGAGGGGCCCGGAGACGTAGTTGTTTTTACGACGAACTTTGTTATCAACTTTGTTTGCATCTCTCTCTCTCTTTCTCTCATTCTATTTTTATCACTTTGTTATTTCCATTATTTTTATTTATGTTCATGTGATAATTCTATTCAATTAAGTTGGATTTAAAATTGTAATCGATAAGCATTCTTAAAGCAATTGTCATAGATCCGTAAAATAGATCACAAGGCAAGCCTGATCTAAAAGTTAATAATGAAAAAGAAATGATTGTGAAACCCAAAGTTTTTTTTCGTCACCCAAGATCATCCAAAGACACAAGGGGAGAGTATACACAGTTGGTTTTCCAAACACAGTGAAAACAATATACAATTTATAGCAATTTCATTTTAAGTCAAAAATTGAAGTGTGTAAAGATACCAATTCATTTTTTAGGTACACCAAATCCAAATTTTTGAGACTTCAAGAAAAAAGTGTCACAATCCAAAAATAAAGAGATGATTTGTAACCAAATTTGAATGCACCAAAGCAAACATACAAGTTCTATTTGTTTTTATTTCACCAAAACAAAATGTGAGATTTGTAGGTTCAATTTTAGGAGAACCAAATGAGATGTGAGATTCGTAGGTTCAATTTTATGAGCACCAAATGAAATATGAGATTTGATTGTTCAGTTTTTAGGAGCACCAAACGAAATGTGATATTTAGTTTTAGGAGCACCAAAACGAAATGTGTTTTAACTAAAAATGATTTAAAATTAAAAGGCCTTAGACCGTTTATCAACTCTACAAGAAAAATGCTAGTTGTTCTCTCATAAAATATGCCACAATTATGCAAGGGTTGCACCAACAATGTTAGAAAACCTCTTAAACACAACAAACAATCAATAGTTAGGGTTAGGTAAATCAAAAATTGATGAAAAACTTTGTAAATTGAATCAAGACAAAAAAAATAGAACAATAGCAGATCTGTTTAGTACAATAGTGGAATTTTATCTCAAATAACAACGACCATTTTAGATGATATAAGTTCAAACAAAGTACAATCATGGACCTGTTTAGGACAAAAGCGGCCCTGTAAAAGTTAGCTTTATCAAAAACATGCAATACAAAATAGACAATAGCGGTTAAAATGACAATAGCAGCCAAACTTAGTACGACCATGGTAAAACTATAAGGAAAACCGTGTGAAAATTTTGGGACTTTTGTGTTTCAAGCAACAATAGTGTTTCCTACAAAAGACATTAACATTCTAGGACTTGTAACTGCTCAAAAAAAATTGCCAAAAGATTATTGTTAAGGACCTAGGTCCCACCAAGCATGCCAATTAATGTAAGGGGGGAAATAATCATAGGAAAATAGCAATGAATTAAACCAAATCAATTCAAAATAAGATCAAAATCCCAAACCATACTCACAAAATGAAGCTATAAAATAATGAAATCAACAAGCAATGCAATCATAAAGATAACATAAATTGAATTCATGAAATTAAAATGTTACCATCCCATGTTGAAGTGTAATTTGTATTAATGTTGGATTGTGTTTGAATCAATACGAAGCCTCCATTTGTTTTTTTCAAAAGCTTTAAAATGTGTGTTAATGGTGATCGAAGATGTGTGTGTATTTTCTCTCAAGAGTTTGAATATCAATTCAACATGGCCTCTTTGCATAAATTCTCTAGATTCTTCAATCATTTTTGAGAATGAAGAGGATTTTTTTATAGATTTCCAAGTTTGAGATGAATGATTGAGATTCGGTAGTAAAAGATCACAATCAATGGTTGAAAACCGTTGAGAGGAAATAGATTGGAATGATTAGTGGGATTCGATTGGAATGATTGGGAGGATTAAAGAAACCAGGTTGATTGGTTAGTGGGATTGAGGAATAGATTGAGTGGTTAGTGGGATTCGGGAATAGATGAGTTAGTCAACCAATTAGAGTAAGAAATCAGTGGTAATGATTTACTCAATCACAAAAGGGGTGAGGATAATTAATTAATTGAATAATTAATTAATATTTGGAGATGAACATGCAAGTCATGTTTGACTTTAACAAATAAAGATATATTTGTTTGTTGATCATGTTGAATGATTTTGAATAATTTATTTAATTATTCAATTTATTTAAATTACTAATGATAACAATTTAAATGATTTAGATGAATAGGGTATATTAGTGACATAATTAAATAACTGATGTTTATTTAATTAATCCAAAGGAATAAAGTTAAATTAGGTGACAATATAGTGAATTAATTAAATAATTAGAGATAATTTAATTAATAAAGGAAAATAGGGTTAATGATGTAAATGATGTGAAATGCAATTATAATGATAATGATGTTGATAATGGAAAAATATCATTCAATATGTGTGATATGTGTTAGGTCATTTTTACATGTCTACAAAAACATATGAGCATTCTTGAATTGCCATGTGCAGTTATCTAACCAAATGAGATGTTAACCCATTGAAATACCTTCTTCCTACAAGAACTCAAAAAAGTTTTCAAAGAAATGTTGCACAAACTCAGATAAATGAGATCTATCATCACTCATGTAAAAATGGTACTCCCTGATTATCTTCATGTCCTTTTTTGTACTATCGGGGGCATGTCTATATGTTATGTGGAAAAAAATAGCACTTTGAATTGTGATTGTACCTCATTTTGTGGTTACAATATATAATTTTCAACAAAATCAGCCACAGATATAATAGTTCCAATCGAGAAATAGTCCTTACACATCTTGAATTGTTGATCCAACCATTGGGACCTATGGCTATGCCTTAAATACTTGTAGAAAACATTTTTCTTAAAATCAAAAATAAAATCAGAAATACTTACCTCTCTTGTAACTAACTCACATCTAGAACCTTCACCTCCACTCTTCAATTTGTATTTGATTGTCTCAAACCTTTTTTTCTCAACAATCTTGTCAGCAAAATCATGTTCATTTCCCTCATGAAAACATGTTACAAACTTCGATAAACCACCACATTGCGAACACATTTCATTTAAACAATAATTTCTATAAAATAAGCAACTGTCACCTCTAACGCATAAAAATGAATCTAACAAGTCCCTAAATGACTTGGGAAGTTGCATTGCATGATACTCCTGCAATATTTCGTTAGTATGCATAGTAGAACGAATATAGCATAATAATTCATGATACATTGAAAATTCAACATGGTATTTAAAACAACTTGTATTATGAATATTAATAGGTACACAATAAAATGGCTTGCAAGACTCAAAATCCCTTTGTGAGATTTGCAAATTTGGATGTGCTTCACAAAATTGTTTGTACAATATTGTTTGGCTACATTCCAAGAAATGTTTAGGATGTGGTGTGTGATCTTGATTACCAATTCTTAACTTTAAAATATCCTTTACATTCAGTGATACTCTAGAGTGAGAGTGCCAAAATTGTTCAATTTCCATATTTACATTATCGGTTAGCTTCTTATCAACAGGTGGAAGCCTCCCACAAAAAGCCCATGTATCATTTGGAAGAGGACTATCGAGAGTGCTTTATTTTATTTTATTTTCCCGATAAAAGGCCAATGGCCTATATATTTATATTTGTAATAAAATAAGTTTGTACATAAGATTATAGGGATTGTATCATATGGCATGGAATTAAAAAAAAATCCATATTTCCCAAACTTCCCATGAAAATAGAATTTTTAGTTACAATGCAAAGGGAAATACAAAATTCATATCATATTTCTGATACTACTTGCAAATTTTCAAAAGAAAACTGGGCCCATTATGTATACCCACCTTCAATTCTTCCAATAGACCCAAGTAAGATGCAAAATTTCCAAAAAACTGGTTGCTAACAATCTGACTATTCTTCCATTCAAACCACTTGGACTGAATTTTCGTCTTGAGCCTCTGCATTATCTAGAGCTTGGGTATCACAAGAAAAAGGACCAACTTCCGCAACTAGTTCAAAATGAGCATGCACCCCACGAACACAGGAGCCATGGCCTACAACTAGGTTATTCAATGTTTTACAATTTAGATTTAAATCAATACAAGTTTGTCTCATTAAATGAGCCTCTCTCAAATGATATCTTACTAGTGAGGTTGTGATCACTCTACGAGCAACTCTTTTATCATTTTCCTTACTAGTCTTTCCAATAGAAGTTAGAGCATTAAAAATATTTTTTACAATAATACTTCTTTTTTTCAACTTTTTGATGACACGAATCTTTAATTTTCTTAATAATGGTCTCATTTTGTAATACTTTAGCAATTGCACAAAAATTTGGCATTGTTCAGTTAATATCTTTTCAGAAAAGTATTGATTGAATATATTGGTAGCCCACAACCAAACCGTTCATGATGACCTTTTTCCATCAATATTATCTGTTATGTTCTCATCTATTTCAAGTAACCATTTATTGGTTCTCATGTAATTAGGTGATACATAAGGTTCATTTTCAACATTTTTAATGTTATTAACATTTTCATTTTCAATATTTTCAATGCTATCAACATTTTCAATAACAATTCCAACATAAATTTATTTCCAATTTCAACATTTTCAATATTATTAACATTTTAATTTTCAATGTTATTGGCATTTTTATTTTCAATACCAATTTCAACATATTCTATATCAATTCCAACATTTTCATTTTCAATGTTAACATTTTCATTTGCAATTTCAACATTTTTAATTTCAATATTTTCATTTCAATTTCAATATGATATTCAATTTCAATATTTTCATTTTCAATTTCAACTTGAGTATTTGCCATACCTTGTCTTCTTTTCCTATGACTTTCTCTATGTTTTGCTCTATATGCTTTAATTTGATCTGTTGTTAGTTTTCTCTTTCCTTTTCTCTTACGATGACTACTACTCCCCCATTGCACAAAGAAAAAAGAGCACACAAATGATTGTAAAGGTTAAAAATATGTAAAAGAAACTTCCAAAAACTAAAATTTATATGATACAAACATAAAACATGGGATTCTAGCGACAAAAAGAATGCGGGGACCATTGGAATGCTCAAAACGGTCCCCTTTTTTTATATAATTCACAGAATGGATATCCATTTGAAACGGATATCTATTATGTTTTGCATAATTCAAAACCTATAAAAAATGAAACAAAGATCCATTTCCTTTAGTTTTTAAAAAACTAAAGTTCATGAAACGTTTTATGAATTCTCTCCCTATCTCTATCCCTCCCACTCTCTCGCTCCCTCTCTCCCTCTTAGTTCTCTCTTTCTCTCTCTCTCCCTCCCTCTGAACTCTCTCTCTCTCTAGTATCTCCTACTCCCTCTTAAGTCTCTCTCTATCTCTCTCTATTCTCTCTCCCTCTTAGGTCTCTCTCTCTTGGGTCTCTCCCACTCCCTCTCTCTCTCAGATCTCTCCCTCTCCATCTCCCTCTTAGGTATTTCTCATTCTCTCTCCCTCTCAGGTATCTCTCTCTGGTATTTTCCTCCCTCTATCCCTCCTATGAGGCCCATCGTTAGTTGGACTTATGGACATCATATTTTGGTTGCTACGTCCATAATCAAACTTTGATACATTATATTTTTATCATATATTTTGTGATGGATGGTTGTGAACATTAAAATTATCCATTGTTGTGCATGTTAGATTAATTACTCTTATGGATCGTAATTTATGAGAATTTGATATAATTAGTTGATTTTATTGGTATCTTGAATGATATGAGAATTTAAATAACATGCTTAGATTAGAATATGTGATATTGTGTTAATCAAATGAATTTTGAATTACCATGCAACGTGAATGCATAATGATATTATGTGATCATAAGTGGATAATGGAATGGCTATGCAAATTATTACAAGCATTGTGGATCAATGTCGTATTATAAGTAAAAAATATATTGCTTCGGGTTGTAACATGTGTTTGGATTTTCCTAGTGTGTGTATGTGTAATAAGACCAAGCTTCAGGCTAGGGCTCCTGCTAAGGATTTTTCTAAAGTTATGGATGAATTTCAAAAGACTGGGATGAGTGACATGGAGGCTCCTGATATACTGAAGAATTTGTAGTGTTGTTGTCGCACTAATGGTTTATTGTGTTTTGTCTGTTGTGTGCTTATTGTAGTTATCTTTTGAGTCAGTTGTCCTTTTTTGTAAAGGGTTTCGAGGCCCCTTCAAAACCTGTTTTACCTCTAATAAAAAACATGTCTTTGGATTTTTGAAAAAAAATAATAATAAATAAATTATGCATATGCTTGTGTGTACAGTGAATGTAATATGTATTGTACTCCATTATATTATTTTATGTACTTTGATTTAATTCTATTGGAAACTAGACTAATACTTTCATGAAGTGTGTAGGTAAATTTTCCCTAACCATGGGAGTTGGAGGCTACTAAATAGACCATGTTGTGTTACCCTGTTAAGCCTGACTCCGCCACATAGAAGGGCTAGAATCTCATGTGTTGTGTTAAAATTATGTAATTTGTGATATGTGTGTTGGGGTAAGTGTGTAAAGGTTGATTTTTTGGAAACTAAATGTGATCTAAAAAGAAAATGGTAAATTTGGATTTCTAATTTAATGCAGTTTTAAGATTCTTGATTTTGTCCTAATTTTAGTTAATGGTTGCTTATTATACACCCTAGACCTATGACCTAAAGGTTGGGGGGTACTTTTAGATTGTAATCATAGTCATATCTCATTAATGACCCCTCTTACATTACTTGTAAGAGGGGTGATGAAAATGAGGGCATGCAGCCATGTGAAGACCATGCCTCATAAAGGAGAGGAGGACATGGTGGGTGGGACTGTTGGGTCAAGAAATTGAAAGAGAATTGTTTGTAAGAGGATTGATTCATTCTAAATTTTTTTCCAAGGAGAGGAGATAGGAGAGCTAGAGGAAGGGAAACAAATATTGGGGGAGAGCAAACAACAAACTCTTTTTCATGGTTTAAAGGTAGGATCTTGACCCTATCATTTGGTTGTTTGCATATGTGTTAAATCTATGTTATGTCATGTTTGATTTGGCTATTTTGTTGATTTTTTTTGTTTGTGTAGTGCTTTAGAATTTGTGTATTTTGTTGGGTTGGCTCCCCAACATTGGTAGTGAGCAACCCATGTAGTGGATAGAGGAAGAGAGATCCCCATGAGGGAATATGTGTATTTCATTATGAAAATTTTGGTGTTTACAGCTATGGGTGAAGTGGGTATGAGTACCCAAGGGTAAGAGTATCCTTTTTGTGGAAAAATGAGAAGTTGGGTAAATATGAGAAAGGAGAAGGTTGTTGATTTGAATTCTATGTGAAGCATTTGATGTTAGTTTCCCTATGGCTATGATTATCCATGTCCCTCCCCATGAAAGCCATTAAAATAGTTTTTTTGTAATTTTTTTTTTACCTAAATGAGTTTTTGTCTTTTGTTGATAGTGAAATTGTTTATCTATTTGGGGAAGGGTTGTTTATGTGTCACCCAGGTCTATTTGGTAACCTCCTAGCACAAGGGTGGTTGGTTTTCCAACCTATGGTTGGGTGGTGAGCACCCATTGGCTTGGAATAACTTGTATTCTATGTGTAGGAAGAACATGACTAGAAATTTGATGTTTGGAAGGGATTTCGGCTATGAAAATATGAACAAATAAAACATGTTGAGTTGTAGATTGAAAGGCCACGAGTTGTGTAATATTTGTTTAAATGAATGTAAATGTTGTAGCTATAGGTTGGATGGAAAATAGGGACTTCAATAGTCCAACATTTTTTGTGCACATAACGTGGTGTCTAAACTTCTCTTTATGTAATAACTATCATTTTGTTCTAGCATATTTGTATTACAAGAAGATTCATTTTCTGATGTGTACACATATGTTTGATTATATTCTTAGAAATTTTATAGTTCTTTTCATTCAAATCAAGAATTAGAGGAAATCTTATGAAACATCCTACCCATGTTGCTATGAATAATAATATATGTTGTAACTCAGTATAATATGCCAGAAATCAGAAGATACACTACTTTGATTGGAAGTCAATAATCAATATTTCATACAAAAAACAACAAGTTTCCCTCTCGTACATCAAAATTCCAAAATGGATCGTCCATGGAGGCCTAACAGTAAATTTTTTGACAAAGACCAACCATTGCATGACAATGATCTACATCATTATCGAGACTATGACAGTAGGATTCCACATCAACAAGGGCCTAGGAGAAAGTCTCAATGGCATGCACGATAAAATAATGGTGTTGTCAAATATAGATTTTCAAAACCTAACTGGAGACCCATTCAGACTTCTAGATGCTTGGTGTGTGGAAAACAACCCATTTTTGACATTTATGAAAATGACAGGGGTCTTCAGAAAGAGCCAGAGCAGAATTCTCTTTTCTAAATAGTTTTTATGCAAAAACAGAGGCTGATTTTAAATCTCAAGCAAAGGGAAATCATAAAACACCTTTTGGTGCTTCCTTCAATCCAAAGGCTCCTACGATTTCTGGGAACATAGAGCAGAGGACTTTTCATGGGCACAATAGAGTGGAGACTATTCAAAATGTTGCAAAACTCCCTGAGGAAGAAGGTCAAGAGGGTCGAAAAAATTTACCCTTGCATGCATCTAATAGTCAAGGGAAAAATAGAGCGAAGGCTAACCAAAATGTTGCAAAACCCAATGAGGGAGAAGGTCAAGAGGGTAGGCCACACCTATCCTTACATGCATCTAATAGTCGGCAGCAACCAAATGTTCAGACTAATTTGGGTCTTTCTATAACTACGAAGCATAATAATGTTAATAAAGAACAACCTAAGATTGTAGAAAAGGTTTCTCAAAAGAAATTTGTAAAGTGGTCTAAGTGCAAAAGGCGTCAAAATGGTAAAAATAATGTGGGGAAGAAAAGGGTTTTGCAATGGAGGAAAACGGAGTTGGTTAAGGATAAACAAGAATTCAAAGAGGTTGAAAATCAAGATCCTTTATGTGATTCTTTCAAACAAATACCTAGTAAATTTGTAGAAGTCTCATTCCCTGATAATTGTTTGGAACCCCAAATCCAAGATCTCTGCCAAAAATCCTTAATAGGTAAATTTGGGAAATTATCTTTAGATTTAAATGCTTTGCAAGATTTACTTTTTGATGAATGGGAGGGGGTTTCCCAAGTTTTCTACCTAGATAAACCTAGGGGAATTTTTATAGTTTTATTTTTAGATAAAACATTTAGAGATGTTGTATTTAGAGTAAAATCTTGGGTTTTCCACGGATTTGGTTTGTATCTGCAGCCATGGACTCCAAATTTTAATCCTCAAGATCTAGTAATTAAGTTTCTTCCTGCATGGATTCAAATGAAATATTTGGCATTGGAGTATAGAGAGTTGAAATTAATTGAAATAATAGCCAATCAAATTGGGATCTTTCTTTGTCATGATAAGGTGTTTTTTAAATATCCCACAAAACCTATTAGATTTTGTGTTTTATTGGATGTTGCAAAACCCATTCCTGCTCAGATTCATTTGGTATCAAAGTTTGGCAAATGGGTTCAGAATATAATCATAGAAAATGCAGAAAATGTTTGCTTTAATTGCCATGAGTTGGGCCATACCTTGACAAATTGCTCAACCTTAGAAAAAGACTCTATGGGGCAACTGGGATCTAGTGATTCAGTGCAACAACTAGTGCCTTTTAAACCCATAATAGTGAAGAAGTATGATAAGCAATGCTTCCCTAAGACTACAATATTAAAGGTCCCAAAAGATGTTACGTTGGTATTAGGGATCATATATGTTTCAAGGAGAAAAGCAGTTGAAGCACCTTTATTTAAACAATACCTCTTTTAGAAGTTTATTTCTAAGTCTTTGCATTTATCTTGCCCCACTATAGTTGCATGCTCTCTTAAACAAATAGAGGAAATAGTTAAACAACTAATGTTTGAGGATCAGGGGTTTTTTGGGAAAAAATTTGTATAAATGTTGGCGCATTCTCCAATAGGAAAAGAGTAAGATAAATATCTTTCTTTGGGGTCAAACACTCATCCACAAGTCTTAGAAGACATTCAGGGTCTAGAAGATTTTTTGGACAATGTGTTAGATTTGGTTAGCTTAGAGCTTATTGAGGAGATTGGAGATGAAGTTATGAATGAGAAAATGAGTATTGAGCAAACTACTTCATTGGAGTTTGATGCAGATGAAGTTATGAGTATTGAATCAAAAGGGGTTTTAGGTGTTGAAGAATCTCTCAAGGTAACTTCTAGATTGAAGGCAGTGGAGATACTTGCTTTTGAAGAGTTAGTTGTGATTGCAAAGCCTTCTAGGTGTTTTGAGTACTCACAAACACCCTCTGTTTAGTTAACTCCTTTGAAAACTACGTGTAAAAGGGGTAGAAAGTCTTATGCCACAAAAATGCAAGAGGCGATAGCAGCTGGTTTACAAGCTATGTTGGATTCTAATTTGGTTGTATCAGGCAATAAAAGGCCAAGGAGAGCTTGTTTCTCTCCTCGTATTCAATGAAGATATTTTCATGGAATGTCTGGGGTATTGATTCCCCTGACAAGAAAGCTCAAATCAAGTAACAAATTGATGCTTGTAGAGAAAATATGATTTTACTTCAAGAAACTAAAACTTCATAAAAAGTGTTCGAGTCTTCAAATGATAAATGGAAACAATGGAGATCAGTTCATTCACTAGCACAAGGAGCTTTAGGAGGTATTGTTACTTTGTGGAACCCCAAAACAATTGCCTTGCAGCTAATTAGTAATGAAAAACATTGGCATCTTTTCAAAGTCTCACATTTTGATCTTCATTTTCATCTTATCAATGTATTTGCCCCTATTGCAACTTTGGAGAAGAGACAACTTTGGGATAGTTTACCAAATGTTTTGGATAGTCTCAAAAATGAGAAGGTCATTATAGCTGGTGATTTTAATGCTATAGAATCCTTAAGGGAGAAAAAAGGAGGCATTTTTCCCCCACCAAGAGTGATGTTGGATTTTGCAAGCTTTATAAATGATAATGCCTTAATTGATATTGTGTCAGAAAATGGGTTGTTTACATGGACTAATAGAAGAAAAGATTTCTTGTAGATAGAAGAAAGACTAGATATATTTTTAGCTACATCTAATTGGTTTTTGGGGCAAAAAATCTTCACCTCATAAATTTTTCCTTATGTGGCCTCAAATCATTATGCTATTTCTCTAGAAATAGAAGTAAATAGCCCTGCGTTTAAGCCTAAATCTTCTTTCAAGTTTCTGAAGATGTGGTTCAGGCACCCACATTTTTTGTAGTTGTTACATCAATGGTGGGTTTATGCTCCTCTTATTAAGGGATCTAGAATGCTTCAATTGTGGAATAAGTTGAAGTTTGTTAAAGCTCAAATCAAACATTGGAATCATCATGTTTTTAAAAATATCTTTCATCAGAAGGAGTTGGTCTTCAATCAACTTTCTAAAATCAACGAAAAGATTATAGCTCAAGGGCTAGATGCAGAGACATATGGACAAAAAAAGAAGCTACAATTGGAGTGAGCTAAGTTAGTAGCAAGAGAAGAGATTTATTGGCGAGAAAAATCTAGAGAGTTATGGCTGAAAGAAGGGGATAAAAATACAAAAAAAAATCATACTTCAATGCAGCTTAAAAGGGCATCTTCAACAGTATTCTCAATCTGCCACTCAAAAATAGATGAATTGTTTACTTCAGAAGTGGACATTCAACAGGAGGGTGTTAGATTTTTTTCAAAATTATTAACCAACTCAGGATCAAATGTAAGGTCATCTATAGACAAGGAAGAGGAACTATTAGGGAGTATTCCAAAATTGATTTCGGAGGAAGATAATAGTTGGTTAATGAGGCCATTCACTTTGGAAGAAGTAAAGAAGGTGGTATTTTCTTTAGCTCTGGATAAGGCTTTGGGCCCTAATGGCTACACGTTTCTCTTTTTGTTGGACTCAAGCAACACTGAGAGGGGGGGTGAATCAGTGTTGTGAAATTTTTAACTTTATTAACCTGTTCTCTTAAGTGTCTAAAACATTCAATCAAAAGAAAGATGCATGAACATAGAACAATAAGCCACAACACCATAACACAAGGATTTTTATGTGGAAACCCTGTTAGGGGAAAAACCACGATGGAGATCAATCCACAAATTGAGTACTCAAAATATAAGTGTTTTACAAAATGGGGAATGCACTTGCATTCAGGCACACTACCTAGAGCTCATTGCTCAAAATCAGGAAGGCTCACTACCTTACAAAAGATTTTGATTACAAAAAAAGGTTGAATTAAGAAAGTGGCATCTACAAATTCCTAATTACAGTTTCAGTTAGGCTCATGATTTGATTCTAGACCTTTTGCCTGATTTTACACTTCACTCTACTCTGCCTTGATTTGCTTCACAAAAATCCTCACCTGCACAAATGAAAATCACTCAACTTCTCTTTTGATATTTGCATACACAACAACACATCGAACTCTCACACATAAACACCAAAATGAATTTATCGATCTCATATATATATCTGCTACCAAGAATTCAGTCACTATATGTCGGCTTCAATAGAGTAGAAAATATCTTCCAACTATCGGCTCAAATCATGAACAATATTTAATGTGTATCCACCAAAGTTGTCCATAGCATATTTAGGACCCAAAAATAAATCTCCAACACAAAAATACTTCAAACAATTTCGCCTTAAACATCTGCAACACCCAACATTCACTTAGTCGGCCTTTATATACTGATGAACAGAGAATCAAGCAACCGGATCTCCTAACTCGTACACCACATGATGCGACAACACAAAACTCAAGAATAACACATTTCATATACCCAATGACCTTCCCTGAGATCCACAACCAAAATTGATAAGTTGGTAATGCAAACTACTTGACAGATTCAACTTAAGTCGGATACCCTGTTCTTCATTATGTCTTCCTGTATAGTCAGATACTGCAATGCGGACTAGATCAATGACTTCAATTGCCATCAATGACAACACTAGAAGCCATATGCCAACACTTTTTTCAAAAGTGTTGGTAATTTGTAGGTTTTTATGTTTTGATGGCCTTGGAGGAATCAAGGAGGTCATGCATAATGTTAAATAAATTCAATACTACACATATTACTATTATTGCAAAGGTGCAGACCCCGAAAACATTTGCAGCTTTTAGGACAATTTCCTTATGCAATAGGATATACAAGATAATTACAAAAGAAATTTATTTTAGAATTCAACCTCTCATTTCAAGGGTTATTTCACCAAAACAAGGAGGTTTTGTTCTTGGTAGAGAAACAACAAAAGGTGCACTAGTTGCGTATGAAGTATTGCATTCTATTAAGTCTAGTAATATTCCTTCTTTTATCATTAAGCTTGATATGATGAAGGCGCAGGACAGAGTTAATTGGGATTTCTTAATCCAAGTATTGCAGAGGTTTGGTTTCAGCAATAAATGGTGTAAATGGATTATATCTTGTTTGGTGGGGGCTAAATTTTTAGTGTTACACCAGTTGGTTTCTTCACTGCATCTCAAGGGGTTAGGAAAGGTGACCCATTGTCTCCTTGTTTATTTATTTTAATGGTGGATGCTTTGAGCAGGACAATCTGGAGGTATCATAATCAAGGGCTTTGGCAGGGAATAGAGATTCCAAATACTCAATATGTTGCAACGCATTCATTATTTGCAAATGATACTCTATTATATGGTAAATCAACTCTCTAGGAAGCTAAGCAAGTAAAGTCAATTCTAGAAAATTACTCTCTGGTTTCAGGTCAGAAAGTAAATGTAGAGACAAATCCAAAATCTTCATTTTCAACACAAAGTCCTCAATTTCAAAGCAAATAGTTATTACACTGGGATTTCAATTGGCTAAATTACCTAGTTTTTACTTAGGTATTCCTTTTTTAATGGGACAAGATAAAATTAAGTACTAGCAAAAAATCATTGATTGGCTCAAGTCAAGAATTATGTCATGGAAAGCTAGATGGTTGTCATTTTTTAGTCATATTATGTTGATCAGGATGGTATTGGCTTCCATCCCAAATTATTTCCTTGTTGTTTTGAAAGCTCCTAAATGCATAATTAAAAGCATTGAAAAAATTATCAAAAGTTTTTTATGGAGGGGTAATATTGATGAAAAAAGGAAGTTTCCACTAATCTCTTTGGATAATGTGTTTGAATAAACATGTTGGTGGAGCTGGGTTGCATAATTTATCTGCAAGAAATCTAGCATTAGGTGCAAAGTTTTCTTGGAAGATGTATAAGAGACCTGATCTCAAATGGTGCTCCATAATGCAGCAGAAATATTTAGACAGTAGTAATCCTCAAAGGGTGTTTACAATTGAAAATCCTCCATGTGGCTCAGTCATGTGGAATTTTATCATTTTGTGTGATGAGGTTATTCTTCCTTATCTGTCATGGGAAGTTAATGATGAGGAGCTAGTTCATTTTTGGAAGGATTCGTGGAATGGCTTCCCACTGCTCAATTATGTGCTAGAAATTCAACATTTGGTTCAAGTTTTTTCAGAGAGATGGGGCACCAAATTAAAATATTATGTTGCTTTAGTTGATCTTCACACAGGGAAAGTTTCATGGAAAGTTTGTTTTGCTTCATTTATTTCTTCTAATCAAGAGTCAATTCTAAAGAGAGAATTACACAAAAGAGAATTTTTCTTCCCAAGGAAAGTAGATAGACTAATTTGGGCTCCCGCGAAGGATGAAAATTATTCAGTAAGGGAGGGATACAAGTCAATCATTACAAGTTCAACCCAGTCCCAATCTCACAGAGCCTTTTCATTTTTTTGGAACTCGATGACTCTTCCTAAGACAATAAGTTTTGATTGGCTTGCACTTAAGTAGCAGATATTGACTAGTGATAAGTTGCAAAGATTGGGTATTGCAGATCCCTTTGTTTGTGTTTTATGTCAAGAAGCTGATGAAACTATAGATCATCTTTTTGTTAGTTGTAAAGTAGCTCAATAATGTTGGAACTTTATAAGATTAAAGTTGAGCATTCAATTCCCTTTACCTAACTCTTTATGGAATCTTTTCTCGAGTTGTCATGTTCTATATAAAACCTCCTTATTTGCTTGCTTATGGAAAATAATACCATAATTAGTTATATGGTGCATATGGTGGGAGCGGAATAGAAGGATATTCCAGAAGCAAGTTCATTCCATGTAGCAACTCCTTTTCAAATTGGAAAAATATATCTCAGAAGTAGTTAATTCCTATGTCAGAAATAACAAAAGTTTTTCATCTACATTTACTACCTGGGATAATTGGATTTTGTGTAATTGGGAACACATTTCCAAGTCAGACTTTGGGACAAGTCAAGATCCATGGGCGAGTAAAAAGAGCAGATCTGGTGAAGTGGACACCTCTTGCCCCAGACTTTGCTAAACTAAATTTTGATGGGGCTTGTAAAGGTAATCTAGGTTTGTTAGGAGCGAGTGTATGTATTTGTGACTCTAATGGTTTTTTGTTAGTGGCCCAAGCACTTAAATTGGAAGAAGACACAAATAATATGGCAAAGGCAAAAGCTTTACTACAGGGCTTGTATTTGGCAAGGGAGTTGGGCTTAAACAAGGTGCATATCGAGGGTGATTCTTTGATTATTATAAATGCTTGTAAATTAAAAAGTGTCTTTAATTGGAGACTTGGCTATATTTTACGAAGAGCATGGTTATTAATGGATTCCTTTCAAGATGTGCATATATCATGTATTTATTGTGAAGGAAATAAAATAGTCGATAGGCTTGAAAATTTGGGTTGTGAAGGGAAAGAATTCAAATATAAAGATGTGAGTGCAATAATAAAGGAAGACACGCTTCTGCAAGAATTATTCATCTCTGAGTAAAGGAAATCTTTTTCAAATCATATATGCAAAGGGTATGTTTGAACTGGTTTTGTAATGTTCCAAGTTATGAGATGTATGTTAAACGAATGTTTGAACCGGCCTTGTAATGTTCTGAGCTATGAGCAGCATGTCAAGTGAATGATGATTTAACATATTATGAAGCACATATTCCATGGTGGACTTGCTCTGATCATTGTTTTGCTTAACTTGTTTTGATTGTGCAGGTACGAAAGTATCAATTGAAGATAGTGTGGTTGATTAATTGAAGGGAAATGCTTTGGGGAATGTGATTTCATTTACCGGCAGCATAGCTTCCCTCATTTTTCATCATTTCTACTTGCATAATTCTTTTGTATACTTAAAGTTGGTGGATTTCCTTTTTAAATGCAACAGTTTGGTTGAAGTGTGTGCTCGAAAGGACTGCAATAGGTTGTGAAACAAAGCAGGCGATGGAAACTAGGTAGCAACATTTGCAAGGATGCGTGGTTTTCTGGGAGATGGTGGGTCTGTTAAATTGGGATAGATGGAATTTTATCCCTGGAACCTTCGTATCAACCTGCAAGCGCAAAGTTGGGAGAGACCTTTTGAAGGTGCTCTGTCTAATGAAGACCTCGCTTCAATCTTCTGCATGGATTGCCCCAGGGTTGTGGAAAGCATTCGAATAGTTATTAGCATGGAGATCATCAATCTTGGTTTGCCTCGAGTGATACTTCTGTCTCAGGTGCTTTCAATTTTCTCTTCAAATTTTATGGATATCACTCAATCATTTAATGAATTAGAGATTGTGGCTGAGAGGTATGTAAAATCACAATTTCTTCAAGACAAAAGATTGTTAACAACAGTCCAGGGTTATTTTTTTTCAAGGGAAAAGGGTTAGTAGGTGGATTGTTTCCACAGAAATTACTCAGAAAGTGTCAAGTTGCTCAGGGGATTTATGTAGAGATGAAATTAGGCCTCCAATCTAACAATGATCGAATTTTTCTTAGAGAAATAAGGGAGAATTCTCATTGTTTTTGTGCTCAGATGGAGATGGATGTAAAAAAAAAATATTTTGCACTCGCATTTTTAAAATCTCACGCATGTTTTCTTTTTAATAAAATACCTAATGTGGGGAAGGTTTGAGCTTTGGTTCAAGGAAATGTTGCTGAGGGAGTTAAGCCAATTACAGAGGATGACCTAAAGAAAGATGCAACAGTGAAGGGCTATTCAAGTAGAAAGAGAGCCAGGGTGATTGAAATTTGTGACTCAAAGGAAAGCCAAGGTGAGAACAACCCAGTGGATATGGAAGAATGACTGCTGCAAGTGGTTTTTTGGAATCAGTTTTGTTAGTTTTCAGTAAACACTTGCCTCTAGTTGAATGGTATGGGGTTTTCATTGATAAGATACTTAGTTGTTTTGTTGTAATTCAGGGATAATGGGGTTTTCATATATGAATTTATGCTTTTATGTTGTACAACAGGGTTTTAGATAGTTTGATAAGTATATGATCGGGGGTTGGGTGGCAATGTTTTGTAATGATCTTCAATTACTATTGTTAGGAAGGGTATAACATATAGTTGAAGAAGGCTATGTAAACAAACTTCTACAAGTGCATTGCCAAGTATCAGGTGGAAATCAGACATATTTTGATATCTCAATTTATATATATTAATATATATATAGGCTTTATGTGTTAGAAACCAAGATTTGATTGCAAACTAGAAAAATCACCTTCCACAGAAGAGAAAAATGAAAAAACAGAGATTTGCAAAAGATGTGCAAATTGATATATTTGAAGTACAAAATATTACAAGAGATAATTTGCTTTATAAAAGCAAAGATGCATAAACCTAATCTTATCTTGAGCAACAAGATAGCTCAATAAGATAAAGATAAAACCTATAACTTAGGAATTAAATATGCCTAAGTAAACTTATGCTAATGTGTAATTATTAAATATTAATTACACTAACACCCCCCATAAGTGCAACTTAGGGAGAAGCAAATTATTATGCAAAGATGAGTCCCGACAACAAGGCATGATCAGGTACTCATGTACAAATGCAAAGAGATAGAAAACTCAGTGGGAAAAACCCCCCCCTCAGAGAGATGAACTGCTGCAAGGAATCACTGGAAGAACTCTGATGAAGAAACACTGGAACCCCAAATCCGGCAAGCAAGGAAAGATACTTCTGTTTGCAAAATACCATATTGGAATCACAAATGCAACAGCAGACCCGATGCCAAGGAATACTGGAAACTCACATACTGGATCAACCCTGGAATCTGTAAGCAACAGTAGATGAAAGGATGAATGAAGCCCATAATGATGACAAATCTGGAAGTTGTGTCTCGCGAAGCCAATGCCAAACTAAAACTAAAACTGCCCATAGGACGAGTACCATCAAGATTCTAGAACATTAACAATAAAAACATGGCCTTCAAATGAGAAATATTTGAACCAATGCGGATCAAGAACCATAAAATCCCAATGTGAAGTGTGAACCGAAGCAAACCAAAGATGTGTTTAGCAAAGCAAGAAATAAGCTAAAGGAAACAACAAGAAACCAGACAAACTCATGCGAGTTGTCACCAACATGAATAATGGATGCAAGAACCCCCCTTAATGGAACTTTATATCAGTTCGTTATTACAATACCCAATGATTGCAGAAGGAGAGAATGCAAAGCTACAGAAACATAGGCAAAAATGCAAACCTAGCACACGAAAAAAAAATGAATGCATGCATAAAATAAGGTTCACATATTCTTTAAATGACCTCAGATCTACATAGAGGCCGAAACCAGCTTTCCAACGCCACAAAAATCACGAAAAATGGATAAGTGAGTCAAAAGATATGCGTCCCAGAGTGAAAACGGCAACATCTGACTTCCGAGTCTAAAAAAGACATCAAAAAGGAAAAACCAGAAAATCACACCTCCACCATTGCGTAGAGCTCAGAAACAGCTTTTCGGTGATATCTCATTTGCAAAAAAATGACGCTGTATGTGAAAGTTATGCTCGTTTCCACGAAATTGCTCCAAAAAAGTCCGATTCGCCCAATAAGGTCTTCTAGAGCCCTCAGGGGCTAAAAATATTCGGCCCTTGGTCGCATGCAGAACCAGGGGCTGGGCCAAAGTCCTCGGTCGCTAATATGATTGGGGCTGGGGCTAGAGATCCTACGGGGGACTGAGAACTCGGCTCCCGGGCGCCAATAGGACCGAGTGCTCGGTGAAGTAAGCCCTCGGGGGCTGAACAGAGGAGCGGCGAAATGGTGGCGGTTGTTGGTGGCGGTGGTTCGGTGGTGGCCACCCGGTGGTGGGTTCCAGTTGTGCTAGTTGTGCAAACCTTGCCCCAAAAATCTTGATTTTTTAAATAGTTTTTTGAATTTTTTTCGTACTGCATGCCTCGAAAACTGTGCTTAGGGGTCGTACATCCCTTGGGCAAAAAAATTTTGCCTCTTCAGATGACTGTGTCCAAATCAGACAAAATTTATATGAAAATAGGGGTTTTTGGGCTCTGTGAATCCAACGGCGAGGTCCATTTGGGCCCAAAGTGCTCCAAAAATTAGGCAACCCCCAGATCTATCAGAAAAATCATCAAGCTGGAAACCCTCACAGATCTAGCAAACGGTGACGAAAATGAATGAAATAAAATTCATTTCTGACTTTTTCCAACGCTCTAAATCCAACGGAAAACCCCGATCTGATCCAAGACGCTGCATAAAGATGCTCAAGGAATGAAACCCTTGAGGGACCTCGAACGAGCTCTGCAATGTGTTCCTCCAAAAAAGTTGAGAAGGGGTTGCGAATCGAGGCTCTGATACCATGTTAGAAACCAAGATTTGATTGCAAACCAAAAAAATCACCTTCCACAGAAGAGAAAAATGAAAAAGCAGATATTTGCAAAAGATGTGCAAATTGATATATTCGAAGTACAAAATATTACAAGAGATAATTTTCTTTATAAAAGCAAAGATGCATAAACCTAATCTTATCTTGAGCGACAAGATAGCTCAATAAGATAAGGATAAAACCTATAACTTAGGAATTAAATATGCCTAAGTAAACTTATGCTAATGTGTAATTAAATATTAATTACACTAACACTATGCCTCCTATCTAGCAAAAAAAATCAATATTTCATTTTCTATTGGATTATTTTCTAGTTATGGAATGAAGGAAATCATAACTCTAGTGTTTCATTTTACTCATCACTTGCATAGATTGATTTCTTTTAAAAATAAAATTTACTATGCTTATAGTTATCGACAAAATAACTCTTGCTGAGAAATAAAATTTTGTATCATGTTATGTTTGTCTTTTGAATAGATTAATTTCCAAGGTTGAATACATAGTAGATGTTAGCAATATAAATTTCTATTAATAGTGAGATTATATTGCTTGTAAATAAGACATCATAGCACAATCTTGTTTTCTTCTTCACTAAGTGGTTATTGAATAAATTTTTATACCAATTCCCTTTGTTAAAATAGTAGTTGGGAGAGATTTAGCTCTATTAGGTGTCACCCAAAATCTGTCCTTGAAGCTAGATAGTTCAAAAAGAATGTACACAAAATAAAAGACTATAAACCTACAAGTTGCATCTACTTGGCAGGTTGGGTGTGCTCCTTATTGTTGCAAATGCTATGAAGTGTAACAAGGAAACCTTCATGGGTCAAGTCGAATTTGCAGAACAAAAAATAAGGGGATAATATCTATAAGACCATTCCATAAAATAAACAGAAGCCATTTCCTTGAATATAAGAGGCATTTTATTAAATATGTAGTTATACATTTCTCACATAGACAGGTACTACATAGTGGTAGTGCAAGTAGCTCCAGTAGCCATCATAGTGGTAAAACACCACCTTGCCTAAAGTCTATATGTTGTAAGGTTGATCTTTTTCCCCACTGTACATCTATGAATGTCGTGAGATCTGGAGTAAGTATTCCAACTACACAAATCAATATATATATATATATATATACATATAAGAGATCGTCTCAATTAAACTAATTGATCAACAATAATCATGGCCATAAATTTTAAAGATAAGAGCTTTAAAAACAAAACAAAATTGGAGCATAGGGTTTCATTTTCTTTGCAACAGGAGATAAGGGAGGCGTCAAGTCTCCCCTTCCTTTATAGAGAGAGACTTAGACTCCTCACAAACCAAAATCTCCCTTCTCCTTGGCATCACTTCTATATGAGGTATTGCAGACTGTGAAAAAAAAAAACCTAAAATATATTGCCCTAATCGCTATGAAGAGGAATATGAAGGGTAGTGAAGGAGAAAAGGTCGTGGGTGGGGTTTTGTGATCAATTTTTGGTTTGCTCCATGGACGGGGTTGTTGGAGGATGAATTATGGCAAGGAAATGTGACCCTTGAGGCACACAGGAAGAAGGGTAGCGTTAAACATTTTCCAATTTCAATGACTCTTGTGGATTTTAAGGAAAACATTGTGTTGCAGGTTTTTTCCTTGTTTGTTTTTTATAGAAGTGTGCAGGTAAATTTTTCCTAGCCATGGGAGTTAGAGGCTACTAAATAGACCATGTTGTGTTACCCTGTTAAGCCTGACTCCGCCATATAGAAGGGCTAGAGTCTCATGTGTTTTGTTAAAAAATGTGTAATTTGTAATATGTGTGTTGGGGTAAGTGTGTAAAGGTTGAATTGTCAGAAAATAAATGTGATCTAAAAAGAAAATGGTAAATTTGGATTTCTTATCTAATGTAGTTTTAAGAGTCAATTTTGTCCTAATTTTAATTAATGGTTTCTTATTATACACCCTAGGCCTATTACCTAAAGGTTGGGGATATTTTTAGACTATAATCATGGTCATATCTCATTAATGACCCCTCTTACATTGCTTGTAAGAGGGGTGACGAAAATGAGGGCATGCAGCCATGTGAAGACCATGCCTCATAAAGGAGAGGACATGGTGGGTGGGGCTATTGGGGGGAGAAATTGAAAGAGAATTGTTTGTAAGAGGATGGATTCATTTTATTTTTTTGCTAAGGAGAGGAGATAGGAGAGCTAGATGAAGGGAAAGGAAGATGGGGGAGAGCAAACAACAAACTCTTTTTCATGGTTTAAAGGTAGGATCTTCACCCTATCATTTGGTTGTTTGCATATGTGTTAGATCTATATTATGTCATGTTTTATTTGGCTGTTTTGTTGAATTTTTTATTTGTGTAGTGCTTTAGAATTTGTGTATTTTGTTGGGTTGGCTCCCCAGCATTGGTAGTGAGCAACCCACGTAGGGGATAGAAGGGGGGAGATCCCCATGAGGGAATATTTGCATTTCACTATTGAAATTTTGGTGTTTACAACTATGGGTGAAGTGGGTATGAGTACCCAAGGGTAAGAGTTCCCTTTTCTATGGAAAAATGAGTTAGGTAAATATGAGAAAGGAGAAGGTTACTGATTTGAAGTCTATGTGAATCATTTGTAGTTTCCCTATGGTTGTCATCCTCCCAGCCTCTCTCCATGAAAGCCATTAAAATGGCTTTTGTGTAATGTTTGTCTTACCTAAATGAGTTTTTGTCTTTTGTTGGTAGTGAAATTGTTTATCTGTTTGGGGAAGGGTTTTTTGTGTGTCACCCAGGTCTATTTGGTAGCCTCCCATCTCGGGGGTGGCTGATTTTTTAGCCTATGGTTGGGTGTTGAACACCCATTGGCTTGGAAGAACTTGTATTCTATGTGCAGGTTGAACATGACTAGAAATTTGTTGTTTGGAAGGGCTTTCGGTTGTGAAAATATGAACAAATAAAACATGTTGAGTTGTAGATTGAAAGGCTATGAATTGTGTAATATTTGTTTAAACCAATGTAAATGTTGTAGATGTAGGTTGGATGGAAAATAGGGACTTCAATAGTCTAGAATTTTTTGCGCACATAACATGGTGTCTAAACTTCTCTTTTTGTAATAACTGTCATTTTGTTCTAGCATATTTGCACATTGGCAAGGACACAACCAATTTTTAAAAAAAAACTACGACTTGAGAACCACAAATGATTTACAACCATGCATGAGCATGATATGAAAACTATAGACATTGAACTAACTGCTCATGCAACTTCGTCCTGTACATGACACTCGAGAGTGGGGATGGAGGATAACGAGAACGAGTGCACATATATCCTTTGTGAACACCCAAAGATGTAGAACCAATGGTCCAAAAATTTAGGTTGGACTAGGTAAAATATTGCCACTCACTAAGTTATTAACACCCATAGGTTAATACTTGACCCAACACTAACATTAACACAATATTGTTAACAATGTGATGAATAGTGCAAGGATCACAATCTGATGAATATCCTCAATTTAAAGTTTTACTATTATAATGGTAATATCTCTTACCCTAAATATAACTTAGCTTCCTCCTAAGTTCATCTAAGCAATGTTATTATTTTCCAAATCTGGTGGAAGCATTTTCCCTTAATTTTCTTTTTTTCATTTAGATTAACATAGTCTTGGCAGTTGATATGAATACAACATTAAAACTAATATTGTCATTAATAAAATTATTATTAAAACTCAAGGGTGGTACCACTACATAAAATTTAATATTATTTATTTGAAAATATGGATGTTAATAACTTAGTGAGTGGCAAGCTTTTACCTAGTCCAACCTAAAGTTTTGGACCATCGGTTCTACATCTTTGGGTGTTCACAAAGGATATATGCACACTCGCACTCGTTATCCTCCATCCCCACTCCCGAGCATCACGTATGAAATGAAGTTGCACAAGCAATTAATTCAATGTCTATAGTTTTCATATCATGCTCATGCATGGTTGTAAATCATTAGTGGTTCTCAAGTTGTAGTTTATTATAAAAAAATTGGTTGTCCTTGCCGGTGTGCAAATTTGTGGCATGACACCTCCCAAACCCCTCTCTCTTAGGTCTCTCCCTCCCTCTATCCCTTCCAAACCCCTCTATAATATATTTCTTATATATTAAATTAATATATTACATATATTTATATAATATATCTATTATATATTAAAATATTAAATTAATTTATTATATATTAATATATTGAATTAATATATTATATATATTTATATATTATTATTATTATTATCAAGGTATATATTATATGTATTATATAGTATATAAATTACATTATATATTATTATGTATGCATAGGGGAAGCTTCAAATCTTATACAATAATAACGGATATCCATTATAAATGGATATCTGCTTTCTTTAGATTTTTACAAAGCGAATAATACATAAAACCATTATATGTATTCTTAATATAATAAATGTATTATATATTAATAGATCATAATATATTTAATATATATTATATAATATATATGATATATAATATATAGTATAATATATAATATTTACTATATATTGTATATATTATATATATTATATAGTATATAAATTATACTATATATTAATATGTATACATAGGGAAAGCTTTAAATCTTATACAATAAGTAACTGATATTTGTTTGCTTTCGATTTTTATAAACCAAATAATACATAAACCAATATTATGTATTATTAATATATAATAAGTGTATTATATATTATCATATCATAATATATTATATATTATATATACTATATATTATATATCTTATACTCTCTCCCTCTCTAGCTCTAGCACTACTACTGATATCCAACTTGTATTTTGTTTTGAACTTTTGAACACAGTAATTAAGCATTATATTATCAAAATCTTGACCTCCCAAATGCATATCCCCTCTAACGGCCTTGACAACAATATTACCCTTTCGAATAGAAAGAATCAACACATCGAACGTACCTGCACCCAAATCAAAAATGAGAACACTTATTTCTCTAGTGAATACATCATGGAAGCCATAAGTTATAGTTGCGGTGATTGGCTCGATAATTGCTTGCATGGCATTGAGGCCTACAATCTTACCAACATCATTTATGGCCCTCTTATGTGCATCATTAAAATAAGCCAGCATAGTAATAATTGCATTCTTCACCTCACACTCAAGGTATTTTTTAGAAATGGTCTTCACTTTCATGAGTAGCATGGATGAGATCTCTTCAGACACAAATAACTCTCTCTCTGGGCTCTCTCTCTCCATCTCCTTCTTAGGCCTCTCTCTCTCAGGTCTCTCCGGCTCCTCTCTCTCTCAGGTATCTCCCACCCCCTTTCTATCTCTCTCAAGTCTCTTCCACTCCCTCTCTCTCAGGTCCCTCCCACTCCCTCTCTCTCTCAAGTCTCTCCCACTCCCTAGCTCTCTCTCTCTCTCAGGTCTCTCCCACTCCCTCTCTCTCTCTCTTAAGTATCTCCCACTCCCTCTCTCTTTCTCTTAGGTCTCTCTCACTCTCCATCTCCCTCTCTCCATCTAAAGTCTCTCTCTCTCTCAAGTCTCTCCCACTCCCCCTCTCTCTCTCTCAGGTCTCTCCCACTCCTTGTCTCTCTCTTAGGTCTCTCCCTCCCACCTAACTAGATAAATCTCTCTCCCCCTATCTCTCTCTCTCAAGTCTCTCCTCTCTCCCTCTCTCTCTCAAGTCTCTCCCACTCTCCTCTCTCAAGTCTCTCTCACTCTCCATCTCCCTCTTAGGTCTCTCTCTCTCTCTCAGGTCTCTCTCACTCCTCTTTGTATCTCCCAATCCCTCTCTCTCAGGTTTCTCCCACTCCCTCTCTCTCTCTCTCTTAATGTTAACTATTGAAAGTGCACCCTGTTGAACCTAAGGTTCAACACCTCAGTGTAACATGGGAAAACCTCTAAGTTGTGAGTTATTTGTATATAGAGGTTAACCTCTGGAGAAGTCCGGCTTCCTATGGTTTTAGCTAAACTATTGAATGATGAGGAAAAAGGAAGAAAGATATGCATAAAATGAAGATAATCTATTTCTATGGTGATGCACCTAATTGAAAACAAGACTATGAAATTTAGAACTTCAACACTTTGCTTATAATGGCTGAAAACTATTAAAGAGAAGATTGCACAGCTTACTCTTGCATTTCATTACATAAATATTTCATAATAAGGTCATAATGTTCAGACTTCTAGAAGGAAAATGAATTCACAACCATAATCCATTTACAAATTTTGACACAAACTATTACCTGCACTAACAACATTTTTGCAGAAAGGTGCTGAATAAAATATAAAGCTATAAGGAAATGATAATACCTGACAAATAACTTTGATGAAATCTTATTGATGCACACAATGAAGCAAAGAAAGAGAAGCCAAAATCTCAAGAAAACATTGATGTTCAAAGGTCTCCACTGAATTCCATGTCCAAGAGAAAAACTGAGTTACAAAATTTTCCAATCTGAGAAAGGATTTGCAAAAAATCACTATCTCTCAAAACTGCCAAGAACTAAATACAATTAATCCTCCAAGAGATTAAGTAATTCCCTCCAACAACTTGGGTCGGATGCCTTTAATTAGCCTAGAATATAGCAATTGATTTTTCTTTAAAGAGGCTCCAAAGGGATTAAAAAGGTCAATTTGACCATATCCAACATAGTGATACTTCAAAACTCCCTCCAAAAGATCTATTTTGTCTCCAAAGCAAATAAATGCTCCTATTACTTTGGCACATGTTGACAAACTACTTCAAACAACCCTATATGCTCTCAAAATCATAACTCTTCAACCTTATCCCTTTGACTCAATCTTGTAAGCATATGCCTTACCATTTGCATTTAAAAGAGCAATTCTAATTAAGTGTTTTATAATAACAACACTTAATTGGAATGCTTTACATTTATAATTATGCAAAAATAAAACAAATGGCTCTACCCTTGTGATAATTTAAAAGCAAAACCTAAATCTTAAAGGACTTAGTCTACATTGGAGAATGTAAAACTTACTCCACCAAATATTAGTTGCTTGTAAATTTAAATAAAAGATGGCAAAAAATGCCAATCTTTATTGGCATATAGCTTTCGGTCAAAACCCTAAAGGAAACACTGAGCCAAAATGAAAAAGCATTTCATTTTGTATTCATTGAGCTTTTTGGAGGTTGTTGCTGTCATGGGAACCCTAGCCATCCTGTTTGAGCTTAAAATTCTGCCTTTGTGCGCCATTTCTTGAAGATTTTGGAAGATCATATGCAAAAAACACATTGTAAGCATCATTTTTCTTGAGATTTGCAAGATTCCTGTGCGTTTTTGAAAGCTTTTGTAATTGTTTTATGTCAGTGGCTTGTATTTGGCCGCCATGAAAAATCTATTTAGAGTTATGAAAGCTTTAAATAACAAACAAATCTCTAATTTTTGTACTCTCCAGCCAGAAACAAAATTAAATTCTCTGAGACAGCTCTCCTTCATTTTACCTCTACATTTCCTACAAAAGAAATGAGTAGGGCGCAACTATGTATTTCTTATATTTTTATTTGGGCATTTGGCTCTATTGACTATCATGAACAATGAATAAGAATTTCCATTCCTTTTGGCTAAGGGTTTCTCCATTTGTTTTTGCATTCTGGGTTTTATAATCCCTTCTTGCAAGCCGCTATTTTTCTTTTCAATGTTGAGTTAAGGGGTGAACCCTCCATTTACATATCACAAACCCTCTGTAAACTCTGATTAAACTGAAAAAAAACTAAGGAATGAAACTCACGGGTAGGTCGTGGCCTGTTGCACTTCTATGCATTTAGAATTCTTGAAGAAACTCTATTTTCCTTTGAAACTTTGTTGAACATTTCATCCTCTAGCTTCATAGAGGCCGCCATGGAAATCTGAGGCCGAGCTATGAAAAATTTTCCATTGTATATTTTCTCATGGATAAGGTGTGCCTTGGTGCTGAACTTCATTTTCCTGCTATATTTGTGCTCTGTTTGTTTTTTTTTTGGTTAGAGAACTTGTTGTAGCCACTATATAATGATGGTATGAAATGTTATAATCACCTTTGCCATGGCAATATTATACATAACGTAATATGAACAAAACTCCTCAAGAAGATAAAAGGTCGAAATATGAATTATTTCAGTCACTTCTACTACAGGAAAAGCCGTCCTCACTAATCATTATCATGCATCAGATCAGAAATTATTTGATATTGTCTTTATGCTCTATGATTCATATTGTTTTTTAAAGGAAAACTCTTCTAGACATTCCATGAAATGATTATTATGTATGCATGGTATTTTTCATCTTTATGATGCCAGTTGACTCGGGCATAGATTACTCTTCATCTATCTTTCAACATGAAAACCCATTGTTCATCAAACTACTTTGAGGAACTAACATTTGATAAAGACTGTCTCTACCTTGAAAAGGTTATTAAGGATTGATACAAGCTGCTCATAGCCTTTAGGTTGTTCTCCATATCTGATCTATTCTCTGTCATTATTGCTCATAAAGAAAATCACTTGTATTTAGCAATTTCTTTCATAGGAATCGATTGCCTTGTCATATTGAAGACTCACTGCTCACTTAGTAGTTGTTATATGTTCTCTCATAGTGTGCTCTTGACTAGCAATAAGAAGTTACCCAGGCTGCCATGGTGTCATTTTGTGTTGCTATTTTTATTTTTTCAATATGCTCGACCTCTGTGCTATATAAATATTAAGAGTCTCTCCTTTATTTTCTGAATTTGCGGCTGTCTATGTATTTTTTGCTTCTTGAATCAAGGTAAACTTTTACTTCACAACTTCAACCTGAACAAAGTCATTATTCAGGAAAGGTAGAGTGAAGCATGAAACTATGTTATATTTTAACAATTACTTTTCGCTTTATGACTGAAACTCTTCTTAATCACATAGTCATCAATCATTGGTTAGATTTTAACAAACTCTGTTGCAAAACTCTGTGAGCAAAATGTAGATTTTTCTTTGTATGCAAGATCATAATGACATCTCCTTTTGCATCAATATGCTTTTCTCATAATAGCAATTTTCTCTATCATACTTTGTATACGCCACACATTGTTTAACACTATAACCCTTTGGATGACCGTCACTACATCTTACACTTGTAGTTCATATCTCAAAAATTGATGTTAACAAGATCCCTGACATGGCACTCTGTTTGAATGTGCCAAGTACCTAAAGACTGAGCATATGAGTTGAGCTGAACCCTTGTGGGAGCCACATTTATCTCCACTCATTTGAACTGAAAATAACTGCACTTGAAACTGCACATGAAACAAACGAGTTAGGAAAAAAATGACTGTCTTTTGTGTGTATGTTGACCAAATGGTTTTCCTAGACACCCAAGGCATTCATTGATCTTTTGATGCACATGGAGATAAATTAATGCATGGATAGGTGGATAATATAAATGATCATGTATGGTTATGACTTTTCATTGCTTAGAGTACAACTCTAAAACATTGCTTGACCACTGCAGGAACAGGAGCACATGGAAACTAGGAAGGACAAACAATGAGGACAACACTGAAGCGAGACAAACATCAACCAGTCATTCAGGAAATGATTGGTCATCCCTCTGCATGCACATTTACTTTCCTTCATTTATTCATGTATTAATTCATCTTTATTTGTATCAAGGAAAAGTCAGTCTCACGGCTTGCCGTGCGAGACACATGTATCTTATCTCATTCAATAAAGATTACATTTTTAGAAATATGTGAATCTTTCTCTATTACATGCATATGTATGAATGTAATGGTCTATAGTTGTAACCTTTTCATATTTTTTCATTTATACATTTGAATGTGATGAAGGAGGATAATAAAAAGTACCTTATCTTTCTCAGTTTAAAACAAATTCTACCATTTTGAACCAATGAGTGAAAAAAAGGGTAACACTCAAGTCTCTCCCACTCCTCTCTCTCTCTCAAGTATCTCCCACTCCCTCTCTCTCAGGTTTCTACCACTCCCTCTCTCTCTCTTAGGTCCCTCCCACTCCCTCTCTCTCTCTCAAGTCTCTCCCACTCCCTCTCTCTCTCTCAGGTCTCTCCCTCCCACCCTAACTAGATAACTCTCTCTCCCCCTTTCTCTCTCAAGTCTCTCATTCCCTCTCTCTCAAGTCTCACTCCCTCCCTCTCTCTCTCTCTCTCTCTCCTCTCTCTCTCTCTCTCTCTCTCTCTCTCTCTCTCTCTCTCTCTCTCTCTCTCTCTCTCTCTCTCTCTCTCTCTCTCTCTCTCTCTCTCTCTCTCTCTCTCTCTCTCTCTCTCTCTCTCTCTCTCTCTCTCTCTCTCTCTCTCTCTCAGGTCTCTCCAACTCCCTATCTCTCTCAAGTCTCTCCCTCCCACCCTAACTAGATAAATCTCTCCCCCCCCTCTCTCTCTCTCTCTAACCTCCCACCCTACCTAGACAACCCTCTCTTAGTCCCTCTCTCTCCCTCTCAGGTCTCTCCCTCCTTCTATCCCTCCCACCCCATCTCTCTCTTAGGTATCTCCCTTGGGCGCCCTACCTAGATAACTCTCTCTCTCTCAAGTATCTCTCACTCTCCATCTCCCTCTTAGGTCTCTCTCTCTTGTGTCTCCCACTCCCCTCTCTTACATCTCTCCATCCCTGTATCTCTCACACCCCCTCTCTCTATCTCACTGTATACTATGTATAAAATACATTATATAAAATATGTAATATATTACAAAATATTAATATAATATATCCTATATAGTATATAATATATAATATAATAATATAATATATAATATATAATACATAATATATAATATATATAATACATTAGTATATATTAAATATTATGTATTATAAATAATAGATGTAAGGAATATTCGTTTCAAACAAATATTGTAACACCTCTCTAAACCCAGGCCGGTAAGATAGCATTTGATTTTCATTTGGTATTCTAACTGTTAAATGTTGTTATAATGAGATTAGCCATTGATGATTAGTATTATTTTGGATTACATGTTTATATGTTTATATATTGTTATCATTGCTGATGTACGATTATGGATAGGAAAGGGATGATGTCGTAACACTCATGTTCGAGAGGCTTACGATATCATGACTCCCTTCTTGATGATCGATGTTACTTTCACTATATGATATATGTTATATGCACATGTACTTTGATGTGTAATTGGAAGTGATGTAGGTACTGAGTATTGACTCTGCCTGGATCCACAGGCCTGAGTGTACTCATATTCCCCGATGGTGGTTACTGGAGGTAACCACAGGCAAAATTTCCCCTACCCTATCCCATTGTAACCTGTTAGGGCAGTGTTTCTGTGTTGATGTCTTACCGTCCGGTTACCTAATGGTAACATCCAGAGCACCTTTCAGCTATATGTTCCAGAGCACCTTTCAGTCGTATGTTCCGGCGCACCTTTTGTTGCTTGTGGTTTACCAATATGTCTTGTTGATGTATTTTTTCTTGGTTTTCGTGAATCTTTTATATGGTTATATCTATATTTAACTGGTTGACGGTGTCTTGATGTGGTTTCTTTGACGTCTTCTCATGATTTTATATATGGTATTTCATTGTGTTCAGTTGATTTTATATTTAAATGGTTTTATCCATGAGATTTTAAAATGTCTTATTTTAAATGATTTTTATTGATCATTCGAGAGAATGATATTATTTAATTTGAAAATTTTAAATGATTTATTTCATTGTGTTGAGGAGATAGTTAAAATAAAATAAGGGGCAACCTTGTTTTGAAGAATATATATTTTTATTCTTTTGTTTTGGGGGAGAATTATCCTTTGAGAGAAGAAAATATAAAATGGGAGAAAGTTTTATTTTTGGGGGGTGATTCTTTTGGGAAAGGAAGAAATTTTTCTGTCTATGGAAGGAGAAGGGAAAATCCCCATGAGTTGGGCAGCAAAGTTTGGAAGATTTGTGGAGGAGAAATTTGTGGACATCGGATCGTTGGTTTCAGCATGCCACACCTTCCTTGCTGTCATATTATGGAACCCAGCCTCGCCTTCCTTGCAAAGTATTCTTTCATTTTAATTTTTGGGAAGCATTGAGGTATTCTTTTTTTTCTTCCCTGAATTTCTGAAATTATAGATGTATGCATGAGTGCATGTTTAATTGTTTTGGAAATCTTGGCTGCTTTGGGGTTATCATGGCATTTTCGTTGTTCATGGGTTTTTTTTCTTTTCAACCAGGTTATGAAAATTATTCTGGGGAAAGTTTGAATCTTTTATAAATCTGTTCAATCCTCCCACTTTAAACTCAAATCCAACTATTAGATTCACCTAAAAATGCCCAAAGCTGAACTGGGTCAGAGTCTAAAATGATTTTTTGATTACTTTTTGTTTTGGCCAAAATTTGTGCAACCTGTTAAAAAATGTTTTCTATTGTTGCTCATTATCCCCTTGCTAAAAAAAAAATTTAAGGGTGGATTTCATGTAGAAACACCAAGATCTCAACTGGGTCTTTGGCAGATTTTAATTCTGGCCACTTTCATTTTTGCCCAAATTTGTGCCTACTTGCAAAATGATGTTTTTCATTGCTGCTCGTTAACCACCTATTAAAAGTGAAAATTAAAGGCATATTCCATGTAGAATCGACCATTCCTCAAATGGGTCGTTGTCTGATTTTTTAATCCGGACACTTTCATATTTTTATGTTTTTCTTGACCAACTTGGCAAATGTCGTTTTTCAGAATAGCACCTCATTATCGGTTTTAAACGAAAAAATTGAAGGTGAATTCCAACTTGGAACACCAAAATCTGAACTGGTTTGGGCTTAGAATTTTACTCCGGGCACTTTGAATTTTTACGTAATTTCTATGCCTCCATTTCATGTTGATTTACAGATGTTAAACATGTCTTCTTACAGCAATGGTTGCTTGGTTGTGTTAAATGACTTTATGATGATTATAGTGGCTTTTTCATGGCTTAATATTTGTTTTTGGATTCCTCATTTGGATAAACGAGAAGGCTTATCCATCTGCAGGGTGTTGAGTTATCCGTCTGCAGGGTGTTGATTCGGGCATGTTTGAGTTTTACTCATCCGTAGGAGAGATGTACTTGATTCCATGTGGTGTCATTCCTTCGAGCACACATGATGACATTTCACCCAGTCCGCACTCTAGTAACTATACCTCAGTAGTCATGAGTAGTACTTGTCATGTTCTTGTATGAGCATCTCCATTTTGTGATTTTGGCCTTAATGCATTGTATTCCATTTTTTCTTCGTACCTGATGCGAGTGTTGGCCTTATGTTTTCCTTGCCTTGATTTTCCTACTTGGACCTTGTGACTACCTCTGAGCACGGTGGGGTGGCCTCTTTTGAGTCCACATGGTAGGGAGGCGTTGCCACCGCCATTGGGGATCGGTGTACAAGTTATTGGAGCACCAGTTGGAGTCATCCCCTCTTCTATAATTATCTTATCAGATGATGTATCTTATTCTTGGTTATGCCCTTTTATTTATGTATATTCCTTTATGTATATGGTACTCGCTGAGAGAAAGAAATCATAAATTTAATGAGAAGAAATGTGATGTTTATATTTGGTTTACGAGTTCTGATTTTGGTATCAGGCTTGCTTGTATTTGGATGATCTTTATGTCTTTTCTTCAATATTTTCCATGCAAAAATTAGAATTTCGGTTGTATATTTCCTTCATGTTTTAGTCTGCAAAATTTTCAGAGCAACGCCGCCATTTGTTAATGTTTTGTGTTGTGGCTGCAAAAGTTCCGGAGCATCGTCACCTTCTGGTTGTTGTTCTGTGTAGTTGCTACCAAGGTTCTAGAGTAGCATTGTTAAGGTTCCGGAGCAGCGTCGTTAAAGTCCCAGAGCAGCGTTGAAAGTTCCAGAGCAGCGTTGTTAAAGTTCTGGAGTAGCGTTGAAGGTTCCAGAGCAGCGCTGAAGGTTTTGGAGCAACGCTATTCAAGTTATGGAGTAGCGTTGAAGGTTCCGGAGCAGCGTTGTTAATGTTTCGGAGCAGCGTTGAAGGTTTTGGAGCAGCGCTGAAGATTTTGGAGCAGCGCTGCTAAGGTTTCAGAGTATTTTCCCTGGAGCTATCTTATTTTCCCTTGTCTGGTTTTTCTCTGGAGGGTGGATTATTCTACTCCTTTGGGTTGTGTTTGTCCATGCTTGGCCATGTAAGTTGTTAGTGTTTCGTATTGTAAACTACTTTTTGTGAATGTTATTCTTTATGTCTTCAAAAAAAAATTATCTTGCCCTCTTCTGGCTCTTACCCTTCGGGGTTGCGTAGCAGAATGTTACATCTAGTATCAGAGCCCATGTTCACACACTGGGAGCTCTGGTGTACTTGAGCCTTCTATGTTATGTTGTGTTTTGCGTGTGTGGCGTAAGCTAGTTATAGTGTTTTCATAGTCTTATTGTTTTGTGTTTATGCTTTATTTTGGTGTTTAGATCATCCTTGTGATGATCTATTTTGATGTGTTCCTTGTTTTCTTTAGGATTCCCCTAAGGGCAGAGCCAAAGGAAAAGTTAGAGGTGGAACCCATGTTGCAGCACTGGGACCCCTGCTTATGGTTGTTACCTTCTTGGGTGTTATGCGTGGTGGATGGCAACAAGTGTTGTTGTTTCCTGCCCCTTGCATGTCCTGTTAAGGAATGTTGTGTGAGGGTTAGTTAGACCCTCAAGCCTACCGAGAAGTTTATTCTGATTTGTCTCCTTCTTGATGTGTGGCTCTCTCATTGTGTAAAGGGTTGTGACCCTTGAGTGTTTCCTGAGTGTGGTGGTAGCCCATGTGATTGCAGTGTGCTTGACGTGTGTGTTCCAAGTGCTTGTTGTGGTGAGATAGTCATAGGACCTCTTGCTTTGAGTGCCTTGGTATGGCATTTTAGAGGGTTGAGTTTCCCAACCCTGGCTTGTGTTGTAGAGGAAGGGTGCCTCCTAGGTCTTGCCTTACCCTACAGGATTGGAGTGATTCCCTTGGTTGAGAGTCTCTCGAGGTTGAGATTGATTACTTTCCTATATCCTATGTTGTGGGTGGGCAGGTTGGACCTTAGCTTGTTGGTAGGTTGCAAGTGGCATGTGTTGCCTAAGATTATCCTTGCTTGGTTTCTTGGTTCATGTTGTTGGAAGGTCTGTCTAACCTTGAGGGTGACAAGAAGTTCCTTTTGTGTGTATTCTTCTTGATTCTTGATGTTTTCTTCACCATACAAGTTTCTGGTGCATTTCTTCTTGTGCTTTACCTCCTTGTGTTAATGATTGCTTGATTGACCCTATGTGGTTTTGAAGTTGTTTTTTCATGTAATATTGTATTGAGATTATAACTATGGTAATAGAAAATGAATGATCATGTTGTTAGTTCATAGAGATTAATGTATGCTCTCATATGATTGATGTGTTTGTGAGAAATTGATTGTGTGATGATGAGACCATGTTTGCATTAGTGCTTATGTCAGAATTGTAAATCTTTCTCTCCCTCTCTCTTATCATTGTTTAAAGAAGATTCCTATATTTGAATGTGTGGCGTATTGAAACCCATGGTATGCTTGTCTATTATGAGCAAATGTTTATGCATTCATGAAGGTTTGTTTTATTAGACCAAACCTTGGGTAAAGGAACTAAGTCCCCAAGTTGCATTCATAATCATGGAACATGTATGAATTTGATTAAGAAAATTGTTCTACATTAAGTAAAAGTTAGAGGAAAAAATGGATTAGTGAAACCATTTGCATGTTAATGATAATTGCATAATAGGTGCATCTTGTTGGTGAGGCCTATAGTCCCTAACTTTATTGTTAAGTCTTAAGAAATCATGTAGATGTTAAATTATTGTACCTGGATTCAAAATGCAAAAGGTTAAATGAATGTTGAAATGATAATGTTGCATACCTTGCCTTGAGTAAACATTGTAATGATATTGATTTGTGTGTGGGAAATAAATGTGGCTAACATATGTGTGTAGTAAGGTGATTTACCGCTTAATAAAAGTGAAAGTGAATGTGAGAGTTATCATGGCATTATTGATTTACTCCATGTAGCACTATGATGTTTTGTATGGATGTTGGGAGTACATGTTCTTGGAAAGTTGTATTGACCTTGTATAATTAGAGGTGGATAATGGTTTTATTTTGGTAAGAGGAAATTGGAAAAAGGTACTCCCTGTTATGTGAACATCCTGTGTTAGTGCACATGTTGAGTGTTGTGAATACCCCGTACTTGTTTTATGTCCCCATGGGATGGTGAGACTGTGTACCCATCCATGGAGGATATGTTGTATTTTAGGTGTGGGATTAACCATACCATTATGTGTGCTTGTATATTTGTTACCTGATTGAGGGCCAACCCATGTGTGGTTGAAATTTACATATATATTAAGAGTAACCAAAAGTTAGTTTCATAGAATCTCTTCTCTTGGTTCTCTAGTCCCTCAATCTATGAAGGGTTAGTAGCAGCCACAAAGTTCCTTGGGCGGAATGTGCAGCGTATGCATGTTGTGGTGCAGAGCGTTCTTAGCTCAACCAATCCCGAGGAAAGTACTCACTACTTCCCCTTATGATGGATCAGGGTACTTGATCCATATGTGCTAGCCTAATCCCCACAGCTTTGTGTTCAACAGCATTGATTTGTTAGTATTTCCTGGCCGTCCGTAGGGACGTTGAGCGGGCATTAACGAGTCGACCTCGTCCACATGAGAGGTGAGGCTCGAGTAGCCCCATATTGTTATACTCATATATGTATTATATATTTTGTATATGCATGTGTCCTACCACAATGTCATAGATATGATGCCACGTGCTTAGACGCATGAAGGTGCACTATGATATTGTGTTATGGTAGCCTACTTGTGTGATGAGCATGATGGGGCCTCATACACTTGTAGAGGGACACTCATGTTTTCTCTCGATAGTGTTTGGGTCAGTTGGCATATGGGTATGTCCTAGCCATGTATACCTCTGGCTACGGCAAGTACCTTTGTGTGCCCTTTCCACGAGGTATCGCTATGAAGGGTATGTTTTGCATGTTCCTACTTCCAAGGAGCCACAAACACACTGCCATGCAACATATGACCAATACATGCCTTCTCTGGTTGGCGTATGACCATGCCACACTGAGACACGATGCGGGATGTGGCCAAGGTGCACATTCCATGCAGATAGCCAAGCAATGCATGGGCCACTTGGCGAGTCCATGTCGCGTGACGACGTGATGTGAGGTGTAGCCGAGGAGTACACCTCATGCCATGTAGTTGGTGCGTTCACTCCGCCACACGTGGGGGGCTATTGTGATAGTCAGACATTGTTCCCTCCTTCGTCGTTTGATGGCTAGTTTAGTCACATAGTTATGTAATGTGCCATTTCGGAGATTGTGAATCTTCTTTTGGTTATTGATATATTTTATTTTGACTTTGAAGACCGGAAAAATTTGATTTATCTTGTTTGTGATGGTTTAGCCACATATTGTGAAATTTATTTGCTCGTAGCCCTTGGGGTTACATTTGATTTAGTATTGAAATTGCGCGCCTTTCTTGCTTTATTGCTGAAATTGAATCCTTATTTGATATTTATTTATGATCTTTGGTAGCTAAACTAGTTTTCTATTTGTTGTTTTCAAATGTTGGTCTTGTGTTGTAATGTGATTCCTCATTGAGAACGGGAGAGCCAGACTCGATTGAGTGTATACGAGGAAGTAGACGCAGGGAACCTTGAGGATGGGGGTATGTGAGGCTGTTTCACAGCTAGAACCCACTACCCACCTATGTGTGATGACTATCTCTTGGAGGCTAACCACCTTATTCAACAAAAGATAGGTCATTGTGGTCTTATTTGGATGGTCTCACCATGTGTGTGTCGCCTAACACCATCAAACCACTAAGTGTGAGGTATGGATTATGTGAGATGGATATTGGCTCTTGGCTCATGGATTATGTATCATGGATTAGTATGCTGCTTACCGGTGTCCAGATGGACCCTTGTGTAGCCTTGTGATGTGATTCCTAGTGATGTAAGTATGTATGTATGTATGTATGTATAAATGCATGTTTCATCTTGGATATGGATTCATGTGAAAAGTTCAAAAGTTGACTTATTGTGCTTTAGAAAGGGAAAATTGTTATATTTGGTTGAAAATGATGTCAAATATGTTCTCATGTCTGAGATTGGAAATGTGTAGAAAATAAATATTGTTGCAAATTATGGTGTTTTGGAAAGAATTGAGTGCTTATGCATCTTCTTTACCCTATTCTTAGTGGAGTTAATGTGTGTCTTAACCTATTTTGGATGAATGTGGATGTTAAATTAAATTTTTATTTTTTTATTTTGAGACTTGTGGCACATGTGATGTTTGAAAGATTAATCATGTTATTTTGTTTCATGTTGAGACCTTGTGAGTAAGGTATATGTCAACATATTGATAGTGATTCTTAAAAAGGTGAATTTTAAAAAGATGTCCTTTCTATTTCGTTTAGTGATGAAAGATGTATATTAAATTTCTCATCTTTGGGATGAAGTACAATCCTTTAATGTTGATTATTATATTTTGAGTACTAATGTGTGACATGGCTGCATATTGAATTTACATAACTTCCAAGAGTAAATCAAATCTTAGGGAGGGAGGATGTAACACCTCTCTAAACCCAGGCCGGTAAGATTGCATTTGATTTTCATTTGGTATTCTAACTATTAAATGTTGTTATAATGAGATTAGCCATTGATGATTAGTATTATTCTGGATTATATGTTTATATGATTATATATTGCTATCATTGCTTATGTACGATTATGGATAGGAAAGGGATGATGTCATAACACTCATGTTTGAGAGGCTTACGATATCATGACTCCCTTCTTGATGATTGATGTTACTTTGACTATATGATATATGTTATATGCACATGTACTTTGACGTGTAATTGGAAGTGATGCAGGTACTGAGTATCGACTCCGCCTGGATCCATAGGCCTGAGCGTACTCACATTCCCCGATGATGGTTACTAGAGGTAACCACAAGCAAAATTTCCCCTACCCTAGCCCACTGTACCCTGTTAGGGCAGTCTTTCCGTGTTGATGTCTTACCGTCCGGTTACCTAACGGTAACGTCCAGAGCACCTTTCAGCTGTATGTTCCATAGCACCTTTCAGCCGTATGTTCCGGCGCACCTTTTTGTTGCTTGTGGTTTACCAGTATGTCTTGTTGAGGTATTTTGTCTTGGTTTCCGTGAATCTTTTATATGGTTATATCTATATTTAACTGGTTGACGGTGTCTTGATGTGGTTCCTTTGACGTCTTCTCATGATTTTATATATGGTATTTCATTGTGTTCAGTTGATTTTATATTTAAATGGTTTTATCCATGAGATTTTAAAATGTCTTATTTTAAATGATTTTTATTGATCATTCAAGAGAATGATATTATTTAATTTGAAAATTTTAAATGATTTATTTCATTGTGTTGAGGAGATAGTTAAAATAAAATAAGGGGCAACCTTGTTTTGAAGAATATATATTTTTATTTTTTTGTTTTGGGGGAGAATTATCCTTTGAGAGAAGAAAATATAAAATGGGAGAAAGTTTTATTTTGGGGGGGTGATTCTTTTGGGAAAGGAAGAAATTTTTGTCTTTGGAAGGAGAAGGGAAAACCCCCATGAGTTGGGCAGCAAAGTTTGGAAGATTTGTGGAGGAGAAATTTGTGGGCATCGGATCACTGGTTTCAGCATGCCACACCTTCCTTGTTGTCCTATTATGGAACCCAGCATCGCCTTCCTTGCAGAGTATTCTTTTATTTTAATTTTTGGGAAGCATTGAGGTATTCTTCTGTTTCTTCCCTGAATTTCTGAAATTATAGATGTATGCATGAGTGCATGTTTAATTGTTTTGGAAATCTTGGTTGCTTTGGGGTTATCATGGCATTTTCGTTGTTCATGGATTTTTTTTCTTTCCAGCTAGGTTATGAAAATTATTTTGGGGAAAGTTTGAATCTTTTATAAATTTGTTCAATCCTCTCACTTTAAACTCAAATCCAACTATTAGATTCACCTGAAAATTCCCAAAGCTGAACTAGGTCGGAGTCTAAAATGATTTTTTGATTACTTTTTGTTTTGGCCAAAATTTGTGCAACCTGTTAAAAAATGTTTTCTATTGCTGCTCATTATCCCCTTGCTAAAAACAAAATTTAAGGGTGGATTTCATGTAGAAACGCCAAGATCTCAACTGGGTCTTTGGCAGATTTTAATTCTTGCCACTTTCATTTTTGTCCAAATTTGTGCCTACTTGCAAAATGACGTTTTTCATTGTTGCTCATTAACCACCTGTTAAAAGTGCAAATTAAAGGCATATTCCATGTAAAATCGACTATTCCTCAAATGGGTCGTTGTCCGATTTTTTAATCCGGACACTTTCATATTTTTATGTTTTTCTTGCCCAACTTGGCAAATGTTGTTTTTTAGAATAGCACCTCATTATCGGTTTTAAACGAAAAAATTGAAGGTGAATTCCAACTTGGAACACCAAAATCTGAACTGGTTCGGGCTTAGAATTTTAATCTGGGCACTTCAAATTTTTACGTAATTTCTATGCCTTTATTTCATGTTGATTTACAGATGTTAAACGTGTCTTCTTACAGCAATGGTTGCTCGGTTGTGTTAAATGACTTTATGATGATTTTATTGGCTTTTTCATGGCTTAAATTTGTTTCTGGATTCCTCATTTGGATAAACGAGAAAGCATATCCGTTTGCAGGGCGTTGAGTTATATGTCTGCAGGGCATTGATTCGGGCATGTTTGAGTTTTACTCATCCGTAGGAGAGATGTACTTGATTCCATGTGGTGTCATTCCTTCGAGCACACATGATGACATTTCACCCAGTCCGCACTCTAGTACCTATACCTCAGTAGTCATGAGTAGTACCTGTCATGTTCTTGTATGAGCATCTGCATTTTGTGATTTTGGCCTTAATGCATTGTATTCCATGTTTTATTCGTGCTTGATGCGAGTGTTGGCCTTATGTTTTCCTTGCCTTGATTTTCCTGCTTGGACCTTATGACTACCTCTGAGCACGATGGGGTGGCCTCTTTTGAGTCCACATGGTAGGGAGGCATTGCCACCGGCATTGGGGACCAATGTACAAGTTATTGGAGCACCAATTGGAGTCATCCCCTCTTCTATAATTATCTTATCAAATGATGTATCTTATTCTTGGCTATGCCCTTTTATTTATGTATATTCCTTTATGTATATGGTACTCACTAAGAGAAAGAAATCATAAATTTAATGAGAAGAAATGTGATGTTTATATTTGGTTTACGAGTTCCGATGTTGGTATCGAGTTTGCTTGTATTTTGATGATCTTTATGGCTTTTCTTCAATATTTTCCATGCAAAAATTAGAATTTTGGTTGTATATTTCCTTCATGTTTTAGTCTGCAAAAGTTTTGGAGCAACGCCGCCTTTTGTTAATGTTTTGTGTTGCGGCTACAAAAGTTCCGGAGCATCGTCGCCTTCTGGTTGTTGTTCTGTGTAGTTGTTGTCAAGGTTCTGGAGCAGCGATGTTAAGGTTCCGGAGCAACAATGTTAAAGTTCCAGAGCAGTGTTGAAAGTTCTGGAGCAGCGCTATTAAAGTTATGGTTCAGTGCTGTTAAATTCTGGAACAACATTGAAGGTTCCGGAGCAGCGTTGTTCAAGTTCTAGAGCAGCGCTAAAGGTTTCAGCTCAGCGTTGTTAAATTCCAGAGCAGCGCTGTTCAAGTTCTGGAGTAGCGCTGAAGGTTCCAGAGCAACACTATTAAAGTTCTGGAGCAACGCTGAAGGTTCCGGAGCAGCATTGTTAATGTTCTGGAGCAGCGCTGCTAAGGTTCCAGAGCATTTTCCCTGGAGCTATCTTATTTGCCCTTGTCCGGTTTTTCTCTGGAGGGTGGATTATTCCACTCCTTTGGGTTGTGTTCGGCCATGCTTTGCCATGTAAGTTGTCAGTGTTTCATATTGTAAACTGCTTTTTGTGAATGTTATTCTTTGTCTTCAAAAAAAAATTTATCTTGCCCTCTTTTGGCTCTTACCCTTCAGGGTTGCGTAGCGGGATGTTACAAATATTCGTTTCTAACAAATATCTATTTTTTTAAAAAAATCTATAGGCTCAAGATTTGGGTCAGAATTTGGTTTAGGATTGCCAAACTTCGAAAGTCAACTGAAAAAATATGTACAAAATTTCTTTAGTTTTTTTAAGTTTTCCCTTGTGGCTGACGACCTTTTTTTATCCAAATTTGATGAAACAAAAAGGTTTGTTGAAAAAATTGTCAGCTTTTCGCCAATATAAGCTATGCCTTATTTTGATTTTAATAGATAATTATTATTGATTTTCTACATACATTACGACTAAAGTCCTGATTGATAGGTTGATTGAAAAACTTCTATAATTTTCAAACTATTTCACATTTTTTAATCTAAAAAATGTGTCACATTCTATTCTGCGCATACTATAGGATAAAAAAAATGAATTTCATAATTTTTTGACCAAGTTATGGTGGTCAAACAAACATGTTTTAATAATTTTGAAATGTTCTAATAAAAAAATCTTAACTAATTATTTATATGCAAAAAAATTATTAAAAAAATGCGGCACATCTAGGCATGTGTCTTCTACATATATTGAAAGTTTCAGAAAAAAATAAAAATAAATAAATAAAATAAAAAATTCTTGTACTTTGGGTGGTTAGAGATACACTTGCTTCTTATCTTTCTCCTAAAAATTTAGTACTACTAAATTCAAATTTCAAATTTTCACAAAATAGATTTATTTTTTTCCAAAAAAGAACTCCTAGAAACTACATTTAGTTTACTACAAATTTTGTTCTTATATATTTTTTAAATTATGGTAATAACGTATTCAAATTTTTATGTCAAGTTGTCTAACTCTATTTTTTTGAATTTTCATTGTCACTTAGGGGCCTAGTTTGGACTCCCATGATCCTGCATTGACCCACCTAGGGTAATGTACAAAATATCCGTAGTGTGAGTTTTGGCACAAAACATTTGTGTACCTTGGTTATTTTCATAGATAGTGGTTAACATGGCTAAGACACTAGATAGACAACATGAGTATTATGCGAGGCATAGTAATATAGGTCTATTTATGAATAGCTAGTGCTCATGGATTAAAAAGCAGTAATATATGGTAATGAATCATCTTTCAAGGCCAATCAATCAAGAAATCTTATTCATTCTATATTAGTTATGCAGCCACCACCTAAGGGATGAGATGCAAGGTCCCAAGGTGAAAATGCTAGCAAGAGCTAGTGGGGCTAACACTCTATTTTAATATATTATTATTTATCATACATATATATACATTATTTTACATGCATATATTGAATCGAATGATCTATGAAGTTGGATGTACTCTTTTGATGATGGACATAAAGATGAGACAATTTATACCATCATTTTGAATTAATGATTTTATGGATGTGTATGCTTTATGAGTTATATTGATGTATGAATGTGAAGTTTATCTTTTATGTTTATATATAGATATACATTTTTATGATTTGATTATGAGGGTGTGTGATTTAATTATGAGTATGAATTAATAGTATATGATTATTTTGATGATGATATGTATGTATTTATAATGATGTATATAATTTTATTATGATTGTTAATGATGAATATATGATGTATAAGTTAATAATGATGCTATTTTAATATGTGATGGATGTGGTGATATTTTTTTATCATATTATAACTAAGAATAAAAAGAAGAAAAATATGGTAATAGAATAAAATAGATGAATTTTCAATCATAATATATAAAAGGAAAACATGTATGGATAATAAATCACGGATTTGGATTAATGAGTGACTGGTTGTTTGAATGCAAGTGTTATGTCGACATGTGGTGAGCAACAAATTTTGATATATTAGTGGATATTATGCACCAAGGTATAAAAACCAAGGTGATGATGTATACAATACATGAAGGACTAACTTATAACCATATGACAACAAAAGGATGCCCCAACACATCACAAGATATTTATATGACCATGGAGGGTCCTATGATGAGATAACCAACTAACATGGCTCATAAAAATAATAGAACATGCCCTAATGTATACCAATCAAGACACACCGTAATATATAATAATCATGGTTACCTTAATTAGGCATAACATAGGTCAAAATATTAACCAAAATTTATAAATCAATGATTAATTGACATTCATATGTGTTACCTCTTGGTAAGGTGTTGAAAAATGATAAATAGATGAGTATGCCTAATATAGGGAATGATGTACCTATAAATAAAAATAATGGATGATACCTAGAACGAGAATGATATATCCCATGAATGAAATATATGGAAAGGGAGTTTTGTGATGAAAAATTATGTGACTAGTGCATGTTGCCAAGGTTAATTAGAGATATTTAGTTATTTGATGGTTAGGTTTGATGTTTTAGGTGTTTAGTTTACAAGTGAAAATTTATGAAACTATCATTTTTGCAAGTGCATAGGTATATGAGGAGGGATATATTCAAATATCAAGATGAGGATTTAGTGAAAATAATTATGTTAGAGGTAAATGTTTGAATCTCAATTAGAAGGTTAGTAGATTTAGCCTAGGTGTAGAATAAATAACCAAGCAACTATCAAAATCCTATTATGAAGTAGGACATAATCACCTACCCCTAGCATAAAACAAGGTCATTCATATGGATAGAATTTCTAGTACAAGGATGGAGAGATTATATTATTGGCTATTGTATTATGTATAAGGGTAAGATAGGGAAGATGATCTATAGGAAAATAGAGTCTAAAATATTACATATTGCATCTGCAAGTAGTTTTTTACCATGGGACTTATCTAAGGCACGACAAGTTGTGGTTTTCACCAAAGGATAATTTTTTCTTTATTTTTATATTTTTTGATATTTTTTAATACTTTTATTGGATATTTTGTAAATTATTCATGGATCCATTTAAGATGCATTGTATTCATGATTTCATGAAACTCTTGACCCTCTAGAGTGGCTAATTGATACAAAATTAATCCATATTTGGTAATAATGATGTATGCACCCAACCAATTGGGTTAAAACTTTCAATTCTTATTTCAATCCTAAAGGTTCTTATGATTTTCATTGAACACAATGTCACCTATCTTAAATCCACATCCTTTAATTTTCCTATTGGAAATGTGATGGAGATTATTTTGATAGGACCATAATTGATTTAGGGTGTTGAGGTACCACTCATCAAGTAGATCTAACCCATACATGCATGCAACTTGGTACTCATCATCAATGAGATTATACAAGTAAAAGTAAAATTATGGTAGTTTGATATCAATTGCAAGATAGATTTGGAGTTGAAAACTAAGGAATATGTAGTCACACAAGTAGTGTTTGGATACTAGTGTGATAGGCCAATAGTGTGGGATTAATTTGAAGGTAAAAGTCATGGCTAACATCATTGATAGTACTTTTTAGGAATTTAAAATAAGTTTTAATAGATTTATTTTCTTGATTATTACTTTGGTAATAATATTGAGTGAACAAATGATATTGTCTATGGGAATGTTCAAAAAGAGTCTACACGTCATGGTTTTTAAATGGATTACCATCATTGATAACAATGGTGGCAAGGATGCCATTGTGACAAATTATATAATAGAGGATAAATTTGGCTATTTATTGACCAATGATGTCGGTGAGGGGAATAGATTTTACCCACTTGGTAAATTATTCAATGATGGTGATAATAAATTTATTTCCACTAGATGAGGAAGGGTGAATTTTGTAACCAAGATAAAGGCCCCATTGTGAGAAGAGACGAGTATGGATAGGATAAAATTCTTATGATGATGCATGAATCAAGTCTTTGTGTTGTTTAAAAGATAAACACCACTTGGCATATTGACAAGCATCTTAGTCCATGGTGGACTAATAATAACATGTTCATAAGAGATTTTCAACAAGGACCGTACCATTGGTGTGGGAATCATAGATGCCACCATGAACCTATTTAAGTGTCATAAGAGCCTAGTCTAATTTTAGGCATGATAGTAAGGTTCCATCAAAACTTTTTCAATATAAAAGGTCACTAAGGAGGGTGAAGCAAGATGAGTGTTGGGTGAATATTTTTTGTTGAGTGCATGATAGGTTATGTGGTAGGACTTGTTCATGGAGATGGGTGTAAATATCATGCTACTATAGGGATTTGGGACCAACAATCTCATATGTGATCTTAGAGTTAAGGGGGTTATACACAGGGACTAATAAATGTTCAACTAGGAATTCATAGTTGCAATTATCTTGTGGCATATCCAAGAGGGACCTAATCATGGTACTATAATTTGTTTCTTTGTTATTAATGTGGATCACTTGTTCAAATTAGATGAATGTGAATTATTCCTCAAAACTGTTTATAAATCATTTATAAGGAACTAGTTTTTCATCCTTTCTTTGATACTCTCCATTGAGTAATTCAATGATGGGTTGGGAATCTAGGTAAACTAGGATATGTTGAGTATTTCATTATATTATTGCTTGAAGATGCATTATTAAGGCCTCATATTTTATAATTTTGGTACATGGAAAATCCAATTTGAATGCATTAGATATGAGATATCTTCATGGAGTGATAAATAATATTTATTTTCCAAGATCATGATTTATAGGAACCATCAAAGTACATTTTCCAAGATTCTAAATCATCAAGAGTGAAAATGAACTCATCAAGAAAATCTACATCTCATGGATGATTTCTAATGAGAGGTGCATCTACTAGTTTATCTTCCATTACCTATCCCTTAAATACTTACATATTTGATGTCAAGCTCACTTAGTAGCATGAACCATTGAGCCATAGATCATGTAAGAGAAGTCTTGGATATAAGGTATAGAGTGTGTAAATTTTTTATATGAGCTTGATTTTGTGGCCTAGAATCTAGTTTTGGAGCTTATGTGAGCTGAAGATAATAGAAAAATATGTTAATTCCATGGAAGTGTAATTAAGCTCACAACCCACTAAATTGATGTCATAAATCACTTCATGGAAGATGACTATCATATCCCTCTAATATATTACCCCTATATTTTTCAACCCACACAACATAACTTGATAATAGAATGTGCCCCAAGGAGTAGGGAATGTTGTTTTGTGTCAGTATTTAGGGTCTATCTCCATATAATTATTACCCAAATAAATAATCCATGAGTGAAAGCATGGCATGTCCTATTGTAAGGTAGATAATTATGTTAATATTGGGTAGCTAAATGTCATCCTTAAGAAATGCTTTGTTAAGGTCTCTTAAACCCAAAAAATATAGATTCCTTTGGGTTTCTTTATTATAATAATGATGTTGGAGATCCATTTATGATTATCAATAGGGTGTATTAATTCAACCTCCAACAATTCTATAATTCATTCTTAACCAAGAGAGTGATCTATAGATGCATCTTGCGAGGTTTTTATTTAACTAGTTTTGCATCAAGATGCATCTCAAGATGGTGGACTATAAGGGATGTATCTAAACCTAGCATAATTTAATAGGACAAAGGAAAGGTACATATGATTCTCTTTAGAATTATAATAATGATGTCATGTGCAACTAATTTCAAACTAGTTATAATGAATGTGATCTTTGGATTAGTGTATGTTCCCATTTTTTTCATTTTTTTCCTCAACTGGGAATGATGACCAATCATTGAACTATGAAGAGGTCAAGGGAATTTTTTGTTCCTCATATATTTACATCTTAGATATTTTTTCATTGATAAACATGTCATTTTTCTTTCTCTTTCTATGTCCAATAGCACCTTATGTTAGAGTAATAAGTTATTATGCTTAATTAATTATATCATATTGATTAATTAATTAAGTCACTTATTCCTCTTTGTTACTTAAGCTAAACTTAGGCACATTAATAATTAATTAATTATTAATTATTAAGTGTGCACACTAGGGTTTCATTTAGGGTTTCCCTTTTAGGGTTTCTTGATCTCCTTCATAAGGATTGATCTCTATGTAATCATTGATTCTCTTAATGCATTTTTACACTTTGAGGTTTACAAAACATCTTCTTTGGTTCTTCATATCTTTTGCATGTGATAGGTATCCATCTTGCATGCAGGTGATCTTAGTTTCTAACATGGTATCAGAGCTCCAGACCTGCAGCTGCCTGTTCGTGATCTGAAGATATGGCCTCTCTGTGAGTTTCACGTGCAAGGGTTTCCATAGGCATCTTTTCTGCAAGATCTGGGGGTAGCCATTTTTTTGGGACACTATGGGCTCAAACGGACGTCGCCATCGTGTTCGCAGTGTCCCAAAACCCTAGAAATGCCTGTCAAATCATACATTTTGGTGCAGTTGATCCGGGAGGCAAAAAAAATTTGTCTGGGGGCCATACAGCCTACCCAACACGCCTTTCGATGCACGAAAATTAAAAAAAAATCAAAAAATGGTGTTTCTTGGGATTCGGGCCTACGCATCCAATGTTAAAGGGTTCCACCGCCCGGCAGCCACCGGGCGGCCACCGCTCCTCCACCTTTCCACCGCCGGCCATATTGTAGCCCTCGCGGGCTCCTGCAGCGGCATTGTCGGTCATGTGGATGACCAAGTACCTAGCGCTCAGCCCCTGAGTGCTCAGCCACCGCCAGCACCGGTTCTATGGGTGACCGGAGGCCTACACACACCAACAGCCAAGGAAAGAATATTCCAGGGGTTCATCGAATATTCTGGCAGGTACGGAGAATATTCCAGCGACTGCAGATTTTTTTGGCCACCGAAATTTTTTTCCGGCAAGGGGGGCATTTTTTTTGCCCCAACGGCCAGACGGCCGTCAATTTAAGCTCAACTTTTGCTGACGTCATGATGATGTCATCCGTACGGCCGGCCCTCTTTGCCCCTCTTAGCCCTGATTTTTCCTAAAGGAGCAATTTTTTTCTTTTAGTCATAACTTGGGCATACAGTATCGAAATTGGGTAAACGAGATATCGCCGGAAAGCTGGTTCCGAGAACTTTCTAGTAGTGCTGTTTATTTTTCAGTATTTTACTGTTTATCTACATTTATTACTGTTTGAAGTCAGATGTTGTTTTTGGACTTCCAAGCTCATAACTTTTTGCCACGATCTCTGATTTTCGCTATCTTCACAGCGTTGGAAAGGTATTAAGGAGCTCTATGTTGTTGTCCATGCACTTTTTCTGTATCTATCCCAGGTTGATCGCTTAGTCCAGATTTGGCCCGATGGGTTGTTTGGAGATTACTTGGATATTTTGGCAGTTGGGAGTGTGCATCTTGCATCTTTGCACTTCATTTTCAGTAATACATCTTTCAATAATTGCTTGCTGCTTCACAGATTCCAGGGTTGTTCCCATTTGGAGTTTTCAAGTGTTCCATGGCATCGGGTCTACTATCACATTATTTTGATTCTGGTTTTGGTTTCAGTTGTAGACAGAGATATCTTTCCTTGCTTGTCAGATTGCGGTTCCAATGTTACTCTACAGAGTTCTTCCAGTGCTTCTTTGCAGCATGACATCTTATTGTAGGGGGGTTTTGTCCCACTGGGTTTTTCCTTCTCTACTCCATTCTTGCATTTGTAAATGGATACCTGATCAGGCCTAGTTGTCGGGACACATCTTTGCTTTCATGCATCTTATTCTAGTGTTTTAGCTTCTTCCTAAGTTCATCTTAAGGGGGGGTGTTAGAGTAATAAGTTATTATGCTTAATTAATTATATCATATTGATTAATTAATTAAGTCACTTATTCCTCTTTGTTACTTAAGCTAAACTTAGGCACATTAATAATTAATTAATTATTAATCATTAAGTGTGCACACTAGGGTTTCATTTAGGGTTTCCCTTTTAGGGTTTCTTGATCTCCTTCATAAGGATTGATCTCTATGTAATCATTGATTCTCTTAATGCATTTTTACACTTTGAGGTTTACAGAACATCTTCTTTGGTTCTTCATATCTTTTGCATGTGACAGGTATCCATCTTGCATGCAGGTGATCTTGGTTTCTAACACCTTAAAGATGTTTTCACTAGGGATTTTTTTAAATTAAGACTAAGAAACTTAGCCTATTCCCAAAGTACACCATCACATATCAATTAATTTTAAATTCATTCTTATGATTATTATTAGGTATTCCATCATGGAGCCCCATTCAAAAATAGCTTCATTGTGTCAAAATGTGTCAAGATATATAGAGCATGTTGTTCCCAAGAAATGAGTTTAGGATGGATGAGAGGGAGATTGATGTAATTATTAGTGATGAGGGTTATGATGTAAATAGACATGCCATAAAATAATTTTGATTCATGGATGGGCCTTACTTTGACATATTAACATTGAATGAGGGTTCTTCCACAATTATAGAAGTGTATAAAACTTCATTGATTACTTTACTAAGTAGCATGTATACTAACCTATGAGTTTTATGATTCATTTATATGATGATATGCTCAATAAAACCTTGCTCATGTAGTCCTATACATTTTCCTTTGTAGTGAATGTTCTTCTAGCTATAGTGTGTTTCTGGATATGTTTCCTTTAGAAAACATGATGAAAATTCTTCATATTTGTAAATTAAGGAACCTGTGTCATCTTCAATAATTTTATCTACTAGAAACCTATGTTAGATAAATGTTATTTTTCCTATATTTATAAAAAAGAAAATCAATTGGAACAAGGATGAGGTTACCCTTGTGATTGTGAGGATAGAGGAAGCATGTTAATCTGAAAAGTCTTGTGTAGCTCATATTCCCCACATATAGGTGATCTTGACTTTTCTTTTAGGAGGGGTAATGGAGGATGTGGATAATAGAGTAGTGGGATTAAAATAGGAAGATTTATACTCATGGGTAGTTGAGTGGGATTTTATGAGGCAATTCAAGATCAATAACATAACACATGACTTTTCACAACATGAGATTGACCTAAAAAGGGAGCTATATGGTGTCTTTTGATTCTTATTTTATATTTTCATATGTTTTTATAGTTATATTTCATATCTTTAGAATATCCCAATTTTTTAATGAAATTTAAATTACATGTGTTTAATCTAAAAAATTTATCTACCAAGACCCTTTTTTATTTATATGTTGTGATTATAACCTCAATATAGAGGGATCTATTATAGGTGAGGTCAATTTATGACATATAATTTTAGCTAAAAGTGAGCTAATAGGAATTGGAGATTTGACCCACCAATGCTTGAAATTGGTTTAGGTTGATGTCATTAGGTACTTGTGACTCCTATAAGACATGTTCTAATATCTCCCTATTAATATTGAATATGAATATTTTGAGAAGCTCCAGGATAGATATTTGAGATTGATTTTTTCCAAGATATTTGAGATATGTGTTGGGTGGCATGTGTGGAGGATTAGGACTCTTCGACAGTAACCCTTATATTCCTATGGTAATGAAATATTTGGATGATTTAATTATGATGGTATCAACTCGATGGAAAAATTCTTTGGTATGGCCAACAACAAAGTCATGTGATTTGGATGGTTTCTTGGGGTTGATATTATGGGTGTGATTATCATGGTTTTGACCCTATTTATATGTAGAGGGTTGGATTTGGTCATGATTGTGAATGGGATGAATATAAATTTGGCCTCATCAATTTTTGAATTAAATTTTATTTAGGAAATTATTTTTTCTTGAAGTGAAATAGATTGCATAGCTTTGGTTTGATAATTGTTTATTAACATGATCCAAATGCTAACATTTTTTTATGAAAAAGATATGCTTTTAGTTAGGACTTTTTGGCAATTCTTGGAGTCTCTAAGCTTTAAAAAATAAGGATCAAACCAAGGAGCTATGAAGGTCATAACTCTAGAAAAGGTGAGATCATAGAACTCCCTTAGAATTCCAAAGTAAAAGTACAATTAGAAATATTAGTCACGCATGCTATACCTCTCATGTGTGACAACAATATAAGAAAAAATAAACAACTCTCCAATTATTAATTTAAAATATGACCTATTTTGGTGGCATCCTCTTTCTAGGAGTTATAATTGAAGATATTCTCCTTATTTTAATTTTGATAATATAGGTTTCATTTATTTGACAACAAACTCATGTATTCATATTTAGTTTAAGAATCCATTTAAACTTGAACAATACATTTATAATTTAATACACCATTGTATTGCAATATCTAGAGATAGTGATAATCAATTAGGAAATAAAATAATTTGGTTTCCTATTCTTGATAATTTTTTAAGTCAAATGTAATTATTTGAAAAATGTTCTAATCTTTGGAGAGTTGGCCACTCAATTGGAGAGGAAGAACCTATAGTATTACAGATAAGTATTAAATTTTTCTAGCATGATTGTGTTTAAATAAATAGTTTTGTTTCATATTATATTACTTATAGGTACATTGTACTTTTCATGTGTGTGTGTGCATATGAAGTCCTTACATATTTAAATCTAATAAAGAAAATTAAAAAAAAAAACAAAATAATATTCTTATTTGTTGTTATTGTATTTCCTTCCTTTCATTATATAGTTAGTTTATTATGTTTAACATAAGGAATTCCATTCCATAGTTAATCTTTTATATTTAGCATAAGTTGTTTCATTCCACAATTAATATTTTATATTCAACATAAGCATTTCTATTATATAGTTAATCTTTACAATTTAGTATAAGTATTTTTTAATTCCTATATTAATCACTTAAACCTAGTTAATTAGATTAGAGTTTTAATACACTTTTTTAAAATAGAGTAGAATGACCTATATCAAAGACCCCAAATTACCCTTTTGCATATAACCTTCACACACCATCCAAATTGACAAAAATGATTATCTATTAAAGTACAAGGCTAAAAAACATCTTGTCACTATTTGGTGTCATTGTTGGGGTCCCACAAGTGTCATTATGATCAATTTTTAGGTATTATAATCTAGTAGGATTTAATAAAAAAATTATTTTACTTTCAAGGTTAGAAAAATAGATCTACATGGTAGGTTTGTAGTCAAAACCCCCCAAAACCAAAGAGTAACAACTGAACATCAAGGAGAAGTAACTTTAGGAGAAGAACATTATAATTAGTAGTTTTCTAACTAAGACAAACCTAAAAAATTTAATCAAGCCTAAAAAATAAACAAGGTCAAGAGAGGATATTCCAAAATAAAACATGGAGAACCATAATAGACCTAAAGTGATACAGATGGAGAGAATTCTCACTTGTCTAATTAATATGAACCCTAATGAATACATACCCATGAAAATAATATCTTTATTTATTATGTCCACTTTATAAGATATGGTCACAAAGGAAATGGGACAATTAATAGAATATTTCACAAACTCAAAAATTGATATCCTAGTCCAATTGAACACCACATTGGATGGAATATAAGCTAAGAACAAAGGTAGAGAACCCCTTTCTATTTATCACCCCAAATGTAGGAACAATCACCTATTGAAAGAATGTCCCTTAGACAAGATCGATATTTTCCAAGCATGTGATAAAAACCATCCCCTAGATTAGTGTAAGATATTATAAGAAATAAAAATGTAAAGAGAACTTATTTGCTATTCAAACAAGAATTGAATTGCATGGTTCAACACCAAGGTGGAATTTTTTCCTATAACCAACCTCCACAACAAATCTATTGGTGTCCACATATGAACTAGAATAACAACTATTGTATAGTACCATGGATCAATCCATAAATTCCATGATAATGGGGATCTCATCCACAAGGATCCCAAGAATGGACCATTCATTCATGCCAACCTAAACAATCACAACACCCATGGTATCTTTCAAACTCAACACCACCTTCTAATCCACCATATAACCAATTTTATCAAATTCCATGGTGTGTGTAACACTACTAGAAAAATTTCTATAGGAGTTAATGGTGAACTCCTCAACACCCCAAGATCATCAACAAGACAACAATAACTTCCACAAGAGAGAAATGGTAGAAATATCATGCTATGATTTCAAATGCAAGATTGCCAAATTGAATATATGATGTGCATATGATGCCTTGCTTATAAAGGAAGTTGTTAGATAGGATTAGAAAAGATCTTGGAATGTTTCTTAATCCTATACAATGAGACAACTACCTCAATAATATTAAATGACCTAGGACTCAAGCATTAAATAAAAGCTAACTAGATAAGATAAGATCTTATCTAGACAACTAATACTTCTAGAAAAAATAAATAGGACTTGAGTGGACTTAAAATTTAAATAGGACCCCACTCATAACTAGTTATGAAAATTACCTATTCAGACCAACAATTCCCCCTGCATAAATTAAATTAATTCAAATCTTAGATTAAATAGTTGTATAACCACAACTACTAGCTTAGCCAGTAGTGAACCCCAAAAATAACTCACTAACCACTCTTATCTACTCTAATAAGTTGTATAATAAAGAAGGTATTAAAACTATACATTATGGGAATATTCAACTCTAGTTATGATAAACACTCCCTAAAAATTCACAACCTACTATAGTGGAGATAGTAGATGATGAAGAAAATGCATTTGCTAAAAACAAGAAATATTTTACTGATGTAAGACTTCAACAATTTTCTAAATCTTCTTAAAATATACCTTCCAATTTTGCATCAAACTCCCTCAAAGGTTTGCTAAAACCAAACTTTGAAGCTACCCCCAAAAAAATTATAAAAATGCCTTAAAGTTATTCTTTACTATTTCTCTAGAGTATCCCTCTAGAAACTCATCAAAGATAATTCTGGAAGTCCCTTTGCATCACCCTTTTGAAGAAGTCTCAAAATTTATTTCCACTAATCACCAAGAATAACCCTTTTAATAGCTTTAAAAGTCTCCCTCTATAATTATTACAAGAAATTCCTTTACAGAAATCTTAGGGCCACCCCCAATGAGCTCCTCTAGAATTAAACTCTAGAATAACCAATAATGCAAGATCTTTATCCATTCTAGAGATAAATCTAGACCTATTATAGCTCATGCTCCTTTTCTCTAGATTAACAATAATAGCTCCAAAATCCTCTTTAGGTCCAACACTTTGGATAGAAACATTGATCATTCAAGAGTTAAAAAAGACTAAGCACTAAAGTTTCATTGCTAATGTTAGGAAAAAGGTGATCAAACCTTTCAATTAAAAAAATTTACTATTTATAGTAAGTTTATATTTAAGCATGGATGGGTATGAAATTTTCCCAAAATCTATATGACATTACCAAATAAACATGTTGGTAAAGTTTCAACTAAAAATCATGTCTAGATTTCAAGATATTAAAGTTTCCATTTTTAAAGTTTCAAACTCAAGATTGAGGAAATTAGAGGTTTTTTTGGGCCTAAAAGTGGTCATAACTAGTGAGTTAGGTTATATATCCTGATCTAGCATTTCATAATCTTTCCAATAGTTCAAATGGTTCATCAATTGACTTCTCGAATCAAAATTTATGGCCTCTAGAAGATGGGTCTCCCTAATTGGAAAATGTGTTAGCTTTAGACAAGATTTGTAAGGGGGAGTACAAGTGTCAGTGTGTGTTTTGTCACATCATAGGGAATATTTGATTGCAAACAAGTGTAGTTTCAGTTGATTGTTTTGTAAATACCATTTGATGGTTTCATGTACCGTATCTCTTATATATTAGGTGATTGAGATGGAGGTTTTGTGTGAGAGTCTTATAGATATTGAGTTGCCTCTAGATCTCTAGTTGGTGATACTCTTGTGATAACTTCTTTAATTATACTGCAATCATATTTATTTTCAATAATATATTGGGAAGATTTTGGAATGAGGAGTTTTTCTCTTGAAAGGGTTTTCCCCACATAAGTCACTGTGTTATGGTATGAATGGTATTTATAATATTTATGTTTAGTTTCTCTAAATTTTGAAAAGATTCAAAAATTTTTTCATAACCCTCCTCTCAATATTAGTTTAGGAAGTTGTTCCACTATCTTAGCTTCCTTAAAACTATAAGTTATTAAAGAAATTTTAAAAATTAACTAGTTGGTTAAGTAGCTATGTATTTGTAGAAGAGGGGGATTCGCTACTCATGAGTTCTCTTTATTCAAAGAGCCTCATGGGGTGAACTTCCCTAATCTACCTTAGGAACAATGGCGAGAGTTTCTGAATCTGAAAGAGTGGGTCACAAAGATTTTCTAGACAAACTGACAAGCTCTCAGCCAAAGGACATCAACACAAAATACAGATGAAAATGTGGTACATTGGTGTCTCGTATGGACCAAAGAATGATTTTATCACAGAAAACATCCAAGTAACTACTTCTACTCTGATTGCTAAGAACTTTGAAAGTACTAGAAAGTGATAGAATACAATAGAACTAAAATAGAGTGAAAAGGAAATAACAAAGATAAGGAGAAGAAAGGAAAGGAAATACTTACAACCACACAAGTGATGAAGCCTCCATTAAGTGAATGTCTTCAATACCTACATCTGTAAGATCTATAGAAAGTGTTGGGGTTGTATAGGGGTTTGCCTCAATCAAACCCCCGTTTTGGTGTTCCTGTTGAAATAATGGATGATGAATCATCTAATGAAGCTATGCACACTTCAAAGGATCTTTACCAAGAAGAAATTCAACCACACAGAAAGTGTTACAACTAAGGGCATGCAAATGGAGATTTCTATTGATCTAGAATATGATTACAAATGTACATATGCCCTGATTATATAGGCATGAGTGATATACAAGATGCAATATGATGTTGTCATGTGTCTTCAACTAACAACATGTGAACTCTAACTACCTACCTAGGGAATGATAAAGAGATTGAGATAAGTTCTAGAAGGAATATTATCTCCTACAAACATGGAAAGGGGAATTACCCCATTATTAATGATATTCTAATGATGCAACCTAGGACTAAATTAAATAAATGAAAGACCTAAGTTAACTTATTCTAGTGTAATAAATAATTAATTACACTAACACCCCCCATAAGTGCAACTTAGGGAGGAAATGAAAAGATGCAATTTTTATGCAATGATGATGATGGATGATGGGTCTCGGCTACATGATGGCCATATTAGGTACCCATTTACAAAATTATATGAAAATGTAGCTAATCTCCCACAAACAGAGAAAAGGGGAAAACCTAGTGGGAAGAAAACCCCTCTCCAAAAAGGAGATGGAAATGCAGAAAAAAAGAGAAAGTATGGGAAGGATGGAGGACTCCAAAATACCCCCCAAGTACACCATCCATCATATGGATACAATACAATCAATAGCCCCCCCATAGGGAGGAAAAAGAGAGACTATATAGCCCCCCTAGAACATGTGATCACCTACAAAAATGGTAAGTGTCTAAAGACAAAACATGATCCAATGTCAACAAACAACTTGTCTCCCTTTCGGAAGAAACAAAACCAAGTGCAAGTGTTGAGATGCTTCCCATTCTAGATAGGAATTGAAGGAAGGTGGGATGAATGTGGATGATGATGTCTTTGAAAACTGCTCATGTGTCTCCTTTGTCATTGAAGATGAAGATGCCACAATCAACTTAGGTACATACCCAATCAATGTAGAAAGTGACAAATTAGGTCGATGTGGAAACTGATGTTGAACAAGATCCAAAGATAGTAATACAATGAATGTGATGGAGACTAGATTACCCCCCCTAGAATGAAGTGTCCTCAAAACCACTGAAAGAAGTCTGAAGCAACAAAAATGTCCAAACCACAAGTCTCTTGCTAGGAAGAAGCAAATCCAATGGTGGATGCTGAGAAAAATTCAACTCCTGAATGGAATGAGAGAGAAGAAGTCTCATACATGGAATATCTGAAGAGAAAACAAGTGCCTCCAAGATAGTCTCTAGATCTCCAATCAAGGTTGAGACAAAGAAATGAGGAGACTCAAGAGAACTCTTCAAAGTAGGATCTGAATAGAGGAGTGATATCCCCTTAAGAATGTCCTCCAAACCTGTAGAAATAGCCAAGTCAGCAATCCCTGAAACAAAGCCATCCTGTGATGTCAAGTTTGGAAAACTGAATGTGTCCTGATGGATGATGGAAGCCTCAATCAATGAATTTGGACAAGGAATCATTGAATGTGAAGGGATACCAATAGTCTTTGATGGAGAAGAAGGAACATCTGAAGAAACCTTGTCAACCTCTTCGGAAGATTCAAGGAAATCCAAACAAACAACCTCTTGCATAACAATATCATCATGTGGTACCTGATTTGAAGAATGATATCTTGAATCATGACCATCAGGGAAGGGTGGAGTATTTGAATCTCCATATATCTCCCAAATCTTATTCCAAAGGATATGAGGCAATCACAATGATCAATGGCAATCACAATGATCAATAGCATTCAAAACATCACAATCAACTTGCATTGCATTGAACTCCAAGACAGTGTACCTGTTGCAACTCCAAGCAAATTTTTGAATACCTTCACTTGGACGAGGAACTATACCATACAAATGTGGCAATAAATCAAGTGATTGGAGATGGTGTATGATCCCATCCCGCCATTGTTTATAGTTACCCTTGTGCAACATAGTCAAAGAAGGATAATATGCAAGCCCCGTAATGTACTATCAAATCTCTCCAAAAATACAGAGACAATGACCTTCAATAGCAAATAGAAACTTCCAACTATGATATGCAACTGAAGTGATGCTACCCAAATCAAAAAAAAAAATTCCCAAGCTTCAGGATATCCAAGTTATTGAACAAATGCACCAAATTGAAAAAAATCTAATGCAGGAGTACCTAGATGTTGAAATGGATCAAAGTGAATGGAATGATGAAAAAATATCTGAATTACCTTCTTGATGCCGCTGGAATCACTGAAATCTGACAATATAATTGAGAAGATATGAGCATTTATGTCCAAACTAGGTTTTTGACTTCATTTGATTGTAAAATTTTCTGACAACAAAATTTTGCAAAATGGATGTCACCACTAGAAAGTAGACCAAATCCTCTTTTTGACGGTATCTTGTTTGCTGATTTTTTATACCATGGGTGAAAGTTATGAAAAAATGAAAAAAATGCCTATATTAGGCACTTGGCAGGCTAAATAGGGGCAAAAAATTAGCCCCCCGAGCAAAAAGAAATTCCGCCCTTGGTCATTGATATGACTGTGGGCTTGAGCTGGCAAAAAAAAGAATCACACCACTAGATGGGGTGGTGGTGGAGCTCCTTTGAACGATGGTGCCATTGGAAGAGAATGCCACCGGTGGTAGAAGTGATGGTCGGTAACAAGGTGACCAACCAGAATGATGTCGGTGATGATGAAAACTCAGGTTGAAGCTGAAGTGGACGAAACCGGTCACCAGTAAATAGAACTGCTAGTGGTAGCAAAACAGAGGCACAAAGATCGGTGACAAATAGTTGCCAAATGAGGTTTGACCAGTATTGTGAATGGTCGGTGATGTGACCCGAACAAATATAGTGAACTCCCTATGCATGGGCTTAAATGCGGCCAATAGGGAATCTGCAGATTCTGAATACTAACCCCAAAATAAAATTTTAAATGATGCCCAAAAGGGAAATTCAAAATTTATTTGAAATGTCGACTATAATGGATGTCGTCGATGAAATAATATAAGCCCTTTGATTTTATTTTTATTTTAAAAATCAAACCTCTATAATGTCGATGAAGGAAAATATGATGTCGACCATAGCCCGATGATATTAATAATCGAACCCCAAATAAACTATGCAGAAACAAATGTCGATAGGAAAAATATTTAGCCCGATGATGCCGACGATGAGTTTTAATACCAATCACACAGAAATATTTTTCTGGAAAACTATAGAAATTATCCAAAAAAAAAATTCCAAACAATAAAGAAAAAAGCCCTGATGAAGGCCCATCAATACCGTACATTGATCTAGCCACTCTCGCATCCACTTCTGCGACATAGACACCCGCCACTCTCGCCATCCCCACCATCTCCGATATCAAACTCATCATCCAAGATAATGGCTACGGAAATTACATGATTCCCAAAAATGATTTTGTGGCAGGAGAGTTACCATAATCTCCTAGAACACGAGGACATCCGCAAGCAAATGAAACTTCCACATCTCAAACATCCCCTGAAGACTACCCCAACTTCATAAGTTGGGGAGATTTTGGATGAGAAGTCATAGAGGAGGATCCATCTCATCTCCTATACCAAGATGATAGACCAGCAGCCAATCTACCATTGGATAACAGAAGCAAAGGTTTGTAAATGATGCTCGCAATGGGCTATGATAGAAATTAGAGACTTGGACAAAATAACAACGGGCTTATAATACCTATCATTTCGGAGACACGAATGAAAAATCTTGGCCTCGGACGTACCCCTCCAAGTATAACCATACATGGTTGAAGTCCTCCAATTAGAAAGGTCAATAATCCTCCTCAACAATCCGCAGCCAAACTTCGCTTACCCGTATCTACAGGTCGAGTCATAGACAACTTTACATTTGACATAACTGACGTCTATAGTAGTAGCGATGACGAGGATCCCATATCCAACTTACCTAGGCTCTTCAAGGATACCACCCTTCTCATGATTAGCACCTTATCATTTGATTCAAACCATCAAAATCATGAAATCCACCTAGTTTACCCCAAACTCATCAATTATGACCAACGAGGACCCCCAGTTCTTGACACATTCAAAAATGATGAGGCGCTCTCAGAATTCATGGGACTACAGGATAACATTCCATGTGGGGATCACAAAGTAGGATTCATCATTGAGCTAGATATGCAGGCCTATTATGGGGAAATGATTGAATCCCTCAGTCACAAAAGTGAGAAACTAAGAATAATATCTAAGTCCTTGAGTGAAAACCACACTGTGGCACTCTCTGACATGAAAAAAGTAAAAAGAAAGGATGAATCCAATGGTGAAAACCTCAACAAGGCACCTGAGGATGGGGGATTCAATCTTCCTTTCACAGCTCTTCATCAAGAAAAATTAGCAGTCCTAGTAGAAAAGTGCAATCCAGTTAATCTAGGAACAGAAGAGACCCCACACATCACATTCTATGCAGAGTCATTACTATCAGAAGAACAGGAACTCCTAGCAGCTTTCTTAAGAGAGAGACAAGTTAACTTTGCACGGAGCTATGCAGGCATGCCAGGGCTTGATCTGGAAATTGTAGTTCATCATCTAGCAGTATATCCTGAAGCAAAGCCCGCCAAACAAAAGCTCAAGAAAATTCACCCTTAGATCGCCCTGCTAGTCAAAATAGAACTAAAGAAGCTATTAGATGCAAGATTTATTCGACCGATAGATTATCCAGAATGGGTGTCAAACCTGGTGCCTGTCTCAAAACCTGATGGGGGCATTAGAATCTGTATAGACTTCAGGGACTTAAACAAGGCATGTCCAAAAGATGATTTCCCATTACCCAACATTGACATGATTGTAGACATGATGGCGGGACATGAAATGCTTTCCTTGATGGAAATTTCTCAAGATACAACCAGATAATGATTGCTAAAGAAGACCAACATAAAATGGCTTTCACTTGTCCATGGGGGACTTACTGCTGGAATATGATGCCATTTGGCTTAAAGAATGCAAGAGCAACATACCAAAGAGCCATGACATGATCCATAAAACTATCGAAGATTATGTCGATGACATACTAGCCAAATCAAAAAAGATGAAGGATCACATAGCAACTTTGAGTGCCATTTTTGACAGGTTGGAGGAATACAAGGTCAAATTAAATCCAAAGAAGTGTGTCTTCGACGTACAATCAGGAAAGTTGCTAGGATACATAGTATCATGAGAGGTATTGAGGTAGATCCAGCAAAGGTAAAAGCAATCCTTGAGATGGAGGCACCCAAAACATTGAAACAATTGAGAGGTCTCCAAGGCAGGCTTCAGTCCATCTGAAGGTTCATAACATAGCTGGCAGATAAACAAAATCCATACTCTCACCTACTTCACAAGGGAGTAGCGTACAAATGGGATAACAAGTGTGAAGAATCCTTCAATAAGATCAAAGAATGTCTGCTTACACCACCAGTCCTAATGCCACCAATCCCAAGAAAACTAGTAATTCTCTATGTGCTAGCAATAGTAGCAGCCCTTGGTGCTCTCCTAGCCCAGCACGATGAAAACGGGACAGAAAGGGCCATCTATTATATCAGCAGAACAATGGTTGGGCATGAGTTAAATTATTCATTCATTGAGAAAACATGTTTAGTAGTAGTGTTCGCTTCACAGAAATTCAGACATTACATGTTGGCACACAAAATAAAACTCATCGCCAAAATTGATCCTCTAAAGTACTTAATATCGAAGGAAATGCTCACTGGCAGAATGGCTAAATGGGTCATGATACTATCAGAGTATGGCATTGAATACGTAGAGCGGAAAGCAATTAAAGGCCAAGTAATCACAGATCAGCTTGCAAAAGCACCAATCTATTCAGAGAATCCTCTCATCTCAGAGTTTCTAGATGAATCCATCTTCAACCTCAACATAGCCGACCACTGGAAACTTTACTTTGATGGCTCATACACACAACATGGATCAGGAGCCTGTTTCTTCTTTATCACCCCACAAGGGGACTGCATACCAAGGTCCTATAAGTTGGCATTTCCCTACACTAATAACATTGCAAAATATGAGGCTTTAACCATAGGTCTCAGAATAGCAGTGCAGTGGAACATCATGGCCCTCAGAGTATATGGAGACTCCCAGCTGATAATAAACCAAGTGAATGGTGAATACTAGACTAAGGATGATAAGCTCACTCCATACAAGAAACTAGTGGAGACTCTCAAGGAATCCTTTATCAAGATCACATTTGAGCAGATACCCAAAGCCAACAACAGAGCAGCAAACGCCATGGAAACAATTGGATCCCTACTGGACATTCCTCGCAATGTTCTAAAACATGAATTCTTGGTAGAGCAGCTTCTTGTGCCCACATTCGAGGTACCAGAATTGAAATTTGTGTGTGAAATCGTTGGTCCCAATGATCCCTGGTACCATGAAATTTATACCTACCTACGAATAGGGGTCATACCTGTCGATTTACCCTCAACCTTAAAATTAACCTTTATCAAAAAGGAATCCTGATTCGTCATCCTAGCAAACACCTTATACAGTAGAAGCATAGAGGGAACCTTATTACGTTGTTTAAACGTTGAGGAGGCATTGACCGCTTTAACTGAAGTACATCATGACATCTATGGTTCACACTCGAGTGGAATGACCCTAGCCAAGAAACTACTAAGGATGGGGTATTATTGGCCTACAATGTAAAAAGAGGCACATGACCATGTCAGAAGGTGTCTACAATGTCAACAACATGGGGACCTCATCCATGTTCTAGCTCAAGAACTTCATCCCATCATCACACCATGGCCCTTTTCACAATGGGGACTTGATCTCATTGGAGAAATCACTCCCACTTCATCTAATGGCCACATGTTCATCATAACAGCCAATGAGTACTTAACCAAGTGGGTGGAAGTCATACCCATGACCTATATAACTGGGAAACAGATATCAAAGTTCATCCTGAACTATCTCATTTGCCACTATGGTGTCCCACAAGCCATTATCTCAGATAATGGGACACCATTCAAAAATTAGGATGTCTGCAACTTGTGTGAAAAATTCAAAATACAACATTGCTTCTCCACCCCATACTATCCCCAAGGCAATGGCCAAGCAAAAGCCACAAATAAAACCATTTTAAAAATCCTCAAGAAAACAGTCAATGACGTAGGACCTGACTGGCATTTGCAACTCAATCCCGCCCTCTGGGCCTACCGAACCAACATCCGCACACCCACCGGCGCCACCCCTTTCTCCCTAGTCTACGGATCAAAAGCAGTACTCCCCATTGAGATCGATCCCGTCACTAAGAATATCACTGCAAAACCTCATCATGGATGAGGAGTACCGAGTATCAAGATTGAATGAGCTAGAGCTACTGGATGAGTGGCGTATAGACACTTTAAATCATTTGCAAGTCTATCAGAACATACTCAAAAGGAGCTATAACAAGAAAATCAGAAGCAGAACATTCCAAGTCAGAGAACTGGTACTAAAGGAGAATCAGAAGAATGTCACAAAGCCAAATAGTAAAGGAAAATTTGAACCAAACTTGTTGGGACCATTTGTTATCATAGCAAGCTATAATTCAAGGGCATATCAGTTATCAACACCCGAAGGGGAACCTCCGCAAGAGCCCATAAATAGCTTTCATCTCAAAAAGTTTTATGCCTAATCTTTCAAGGTATAGAACCAAAAAATCAGAAAATGTCCTAAAGAAACGGTTACCTTGGCGAAAACCTGGCAAACAGGCATCTTGGCGACAACAAAAAAATAAAAAAGCAAAAAAAATCAAAAAAAGGATTAAAAACAATAAAGAGAAAAATTGTCCTCTGGTGAATCACTTCGGTGGCACTTTGGACAAGTACCTTGGTGAAAACCTGGAAAATAGGCGCCTTGTGTAAATAAGCACTTTCCATCCACCAGGATCTTCATGGCTTGTTCTGCATCATCCATCCATTACGTTTCCATCATCCATCACATTTGAATCTCCATCCATCACTCATCCACCCGCATCCGCACCATAGCTTGGTCCTGTGTTCGTATCATGATCCCTCCTAGTACTACTCAGCCCATCCTCAAGGTCAGTTTGTCCTGCCTTTATCAGAGTAGTCTATTGCATCATGCTGGGGGCATGTTATCATCAGATCGGATTCGTGTATATTCTTGAAGTCCTAAAATCAGAAAATCCAAAAACATCAAAACATCAGAAAATCCAAAAACATCAAAACATCAGAAAATCCAAAATCATCAAAACATCAGAAAATCCAAAAACATTCAAAACATATCAAAATCCCAAAACAAGTCAAAAAGTCAAAAACAAAGTCGTCTTGTCGAACTACGGGTCTTTGAGCCTTGAACGTAGGCAAAGTTGATCTTTGATCATCCCCCGAGACACTTAGGTCAGTCCTTTAGGCATCCTTCATAATAAACTAACATTTCATCATGTATATTGTCATCTGTAAATCGGTCAAGTTGCCAGTCGAACTACGTGGTCTCTGCGTGTATAACGTAGGCAAGGCTAATCTATTGATCAGCCCCCAAGGCCCCTAGGATAGGTCCTTAGGTTAGTCTCTTCGTCAAAATCTCAGAAAACCCCAAAACATTAGAAAATAGAAAATCAAAACATTTGAAAATCTCAAAAAATACCAAAAACAACCTCAAAACATTGCAAAAACATCCAAATATTTGAAAAAATCCATCTATCTCATCTCGCTTTCACCCGCAATAACATCACTCATAATAAATGACCATCATCCTCAACCTTTGGTGAAACAATTGGAAACAAATTTAGCAGGTTAAAAGTGAAAACTCAAAACGTCAAGTCTCAGGTCTAAGTCAGTATGTAAGCAAGTTGGTCAACTCTTTGTGTCGATAACCTATCATCCAATTGGTCCCATATCAATCATTTGAAAGAACACTTTGGATAAACGAAATGGAATTCCGCCATCCACTAACATGTCCTAAGATGCATCCTTCCTACAATGGGCATTATCTTTTGGCAATAGTTTTGGTTCTTATCCTTAAAAACACATTCCCTTTTGGTTAGTGGTATTGAAGAGCATCTGCTTGGTTGTTTACTTTATCTTTCTCTTTTGACTTATCTTATTGCACTCATTCCAAGGACCTCTCGATGATATCCAAAAGAGGATTTAGAGAAATAGGAATGGGGCAATGATCATTATCTTTTGTATGTTGTGCTTGTTGGACGTTCTTGTAATATAACCTTGGTGAATACTTGCTTTGTTAGATATGTATGGAGGGTGTTTTGGACAACTTGTTGACTATTGCATTGATAGGTTATACCTTTCTGTGTTTTGGTCCGAGATGTTTAAAACTTATAAAGTGCATCCTAGAAAGGTTTCCATATGTTAGGTGTGAACAAGAATAATCCTATATGTTTGTCAAGTCAAAGTCCATCACACTAGGTACAATGCCATCCTGGTTCTCTATACCTTGATGCATCGTACCACATGTGTTATCAAACATAAGGAAATTGGTCCTTTGAAAATCCCAACTCCTCGGCAAGTAGTCATCATCATTTGCCTATTCATCATCTTATGTCTTGTTGAAATGACTTCTTCTCTTTCATCCCTTCTTGCTCATCACGCTAACAAGGTACTATGACAGTTAATCATCATCATCATCATCATCATCGATCCTGCATCCACAAATCATTAGCATATTGCATAAACATATCATGTAGGAAACACATGCATTGCATTTTTATCATCATATAAAAATGTTATTATAAGCATTTTCCATAAATAAGCACATCCCTTTCTCATTACATTGCATCCACTTTTTCCATCACATTGCATAAACCATTGCATAACAATCATTTGCATAAACATTTCATAGTCATTTCATATTTCCATCTAATGCATAATCAAACATAATAGGTACATGAGCATTATAGATAATCCATTACATTATAAGCATACATATTCACATCACATAAACATCATAAAGTCATCTCCCACATTACGCTCATTTTGCATAAAGCATCACCATACCACTTTGCATTAAATACATCACATACACTAGATTATCATTTAACATGTTTAGGATAATATATTTGTTATTCTAAGCATCTTAAAACCATCTCATTTACATCATCAATACATATCATATAAAACACGACCATTTCATTTACATTGCATCATACATAAATCATGAAAACATACATATCATCCATAGGTCATCTCATCGCAATCATAAATCATTCCATACCATTATAAGCATAATAGGAACATAAAAATCCATTACATGCAAAGCGTACATTCATCCATAATCATCTTATAAGCATGATTCACATATCATTTCACGTATACACCATAGATCATCTCCATATCATTTTTCATATTACATTTCATATCACATATCATATCATTTGCATCAACATACATAGATCAGCATATAGATTATAAACGTACATCATCATCCATTCACATCACATCATACAAATCCATCTGCATACCATGAAGAAACAACATAATATAAGATCTATTCATAATGCATACATCATCAGAAACAAATGCATCCATATATACATCACATCACACCATAACATCATATCGAAATAAAACCATCCATAAATGCATAAATAAATGATACACATCACATCATATCAAAATCGTCATCTCATATATATATATATCATCATCGAGTAACTGTCATAGTAAAAAATAATTGGATCACTGTACATGTGTGTCAATAAGTACAAAAAGGCCCAACGAGCTATCAAAAAGGAGCTACCAACTGTCAGAAGTTGTCCACGGCCTCCGAGGCAGGAATGTATCGCCCCCATGAGCCCTGTCACATGGTGCAAGAAAATATGGCCATGTAGGTGTCGTTTGTTCAGTCTTGTCCCTCACCAAACTGACGTTGAACACACCCTGGTAGATACCTCTCCACCATGGTATGCTCCTGCCCCTGCATAAGTCAGTCCTGACGGGAAAAGAAGATTTGTTGGGCATCATCGGCCCATCCAAGGTGACCCAGGTATGGGCGTCATGTGAAAACCTGCATCTCATCTAGGACCCTCCTCTAGTAAGGAATCTCATGCTCGCCTATGTGTGTAAAAGACACACCACCTCTATAACGCCATGTTAGGGGATCATCAGGCCCCATCGGTACTACAACAACTCGTGGCTGAAGAATAGCAATGTGCTCTCACACCCACACGTGGAGGAGTGTAGCACCTACCCTGAGTGCTATGTCGTCAAGGTAGACGTACTCGTGTAAATCCCTATAGAGCGAAGCAAGAAGAACAGGCCCCCAAGGAAAATGAGCTGGCCTATCACGCATCACCATGCTCTCCCAGCAAAGTCCCCAGCCAGGACTGAAATACCGGCCCCGTCAATCTAGGACAACGAGACCTGAAATAATAATTGCAACCACTAGGCGGAAGGGAGAAGCCAGAGCCCTGTGATGCTCAAGCCCAATCTGACCCTCGCAGTAGATAACATCCTCTATAGTGAGGACTGTGTGGCAAGAATCCCGTCTGGCATCCAAGTTGTAAATAACGCGCCACCCATGAATCGGCAATCTGAGGATCCGCCACACATCCTCCAGGGTGACGGTGGCCTCGCCAGTAGGAAGGTGGAAGGATGAGGTCTCACTGTGCAATCTCTCGGCAAGCGCTGACATCATCCCAAGGTGGGTCCGCACAGGTGCTACGTATGCAATGAACCACAGTCCCATGTCCCACAGCTGATCCTGATCTTTGTCATTGAGATCTTGCAAATAACCGAAGATCTCTCGCGATCTGTGCTCCCGAGAGTAGAGCTCCCTCGCCGCATCTTGCATCAAGAAAGGTCACCATGTTAAAAAAAATTGAAAAATTTCATCCCAAGTGTCCAAGAAACCATCCCAGTATCGCTATCTGTGAAGGCATCACAATTTGAAAAGTCCAAACTGTGACGCTGGAGCACTAAACTCTGAAAGAGCACCGTTGCGGTGCACTTTTCTACCGAGCGGTGCAGTTTGGGAAGATTCATGTTTAATAGAGCACCATTGCATCGCACTTTAAAATGACCCCACTGGCGGGGCCATGAGCGTCAAAGTTTGAAAAAAAAATTCAAACTCCAAACTCCACCACCGCCACGCAATCTAACACCGAGTGGCGTAGTTTGATTTTTGAGCGGCGCTATATAGCGCCACTACAGAAGAACTAACTTTAAAAGCAATAAAAGAACACGAAAAAGGAAAAATGAAGCTCAAGGATCACTTACCGGTGCCCCAATGTCGAGTGGTCACTGGTATGTCCGGACTCGGTCCGAAATGTGCATCAAGAGTTGTCATTGTACCATCTCGTCAGAATGTCAGAGTTCAAATCTCAGAATTGCTAAAAGCCTGTGTGTGCAAATGAATTGAAAGTGACCCCTCGGAGCCTTTTTAAGCTTGAAAATTAGGGTTTTTTCACCCTGTTTGGCTATCCTGCTAGGGTTTTGGACTCTTGAACTTGTTTTTGTCTAGTTGAGGCCTGTTTTACATCATTTTATTGCGTTTAGACATGTTTTTTGGCCTCCTGGAGCCTTTTTGGACCTGCCGAGCACCTTGTCCTCTTTTTTCGCGAGATCACCCAAAAATCAAAAAATTTGTCCAATCTCTCAAGGGGGCAATATATTGGCATGTTTTCTCTCACCGGGCAGCAGTGGGGCAAGATTTTGAAAATGAAAAAAAAATTGTTTTGATTGAGACCGTTTATTCTTTGAACCAACACAACGAGTGCATTGCTTCAAAGAGGGGCAAAATGTAGACACGTAAAATGTACTGATTGACATTGGACATCTGATCCTGACCACTAAAATTGTTTCATCCTGAATCATCCTTTGGTCTAACCATTTCATCAAATACCTTTATCTGATTAAATTCATCAATATTCCTCTCTTAATTAAATAAATCAGTTATCTAATTAAGTCATCCTTTCTTAATAATTAAATTAATCATTCTGATCTAATTATCCTATTTAATTAAATAATTTATTTTATTTGATTAAATCTCTAAAAACTATCTATTAAATTAAATAAATTAAAACCTTATTTAGTTTAATCTAACATCATCTCTTTTAATTAAATAAATTGAAAATCCTTATTTAATTAATCCTTTATCACATTCTTCTCATATTTGATTTAAATAAATCCACAAATTTAAGTCAAATAGGTCACATCATTTAATCCCTTCATTAAATTAATCAACCTTGATTAATTTAATCTCTTCTCATGTCCCATCCTCCATCTTTTACCACTTGCACATGAAAATAGAGTTATTTGATTTATTAAATCTCTATTTTCCTCAACAAGGCATCTTTTAAGGAATATTCTCTCAATTTGAATTCAAAATCCAAGTGGACTTTGTCCTTCCAACAAGGCATTTACTCCTCTTACAAAGTTCTTTTTCCTTGAGCCAAGTGGCATTCAATGCATCTTCTTTCCCTCTTACATGTCATTTTAACAATTTCAAAATTCAAATATATGCATTTATTGACACATTCTTTAAAAATTGCACATCCTCCATCCACTCATAAGTTGACAAGTGGCACTTGGCCATTGGCTAATTCTTAGTCCCACATTGCTCTATTTTGGACATTCATCCATCTTCTCATTCTATAAATAAGAGGCTAATCTCTGCATTTCATCATCCACAATTTGAGCAAAGTTATTATACTCAAATCCATAGCAATTCTCATCCATTTTTATCCCATCTTAGCTAGGTTATGCAGATTTTTATCTTGGAGCACATTGGAAATCTTCATCAAGTGGATCACTCTTCATCATCAATCAACATTGCATCATTGGAGTTGGGAAAGGGCCAATTTTCACATCAAATTGGCACCAATTCCCCCATGGGATCAAGAGTTTGCATTGTCTTCAATAGGATTTAGTTTCCTTTATTGTTGTTTCATTCCATTCTTGTTTCATTTCCTATTTTAAAATTTTCTAATGGATTTCATGGGGAATCCTTGTTCTTACTTGCATTTGATATCCTAATGTGATTGTTTATTGTGTTTTGCAAGTACTTGGATTTGGGTTCGACACCTTCGAACCATGGAGGCATGCCCCCAAGCTGAAGACCTGTAAAACCAATGTGTTAGACAAGATAAAACTACACTAGATAGGAACGTTAGAACATAAAAAACTAAAGATTCAAGTAAGAAAAGTAAAGAGACCTTGATGTAAAAGGTATGTCTCAATAATATGCGTCATCCCCAAATTAAAAACACTAACACATAGAAGAATTCTAGAATGAAGAGAGGAAGCGTATATACACAGGATGAAGAAGATCTTCGATCTGGTATATACAAAAGAGAAGAGAGAGAGAGAGAGAGAGAGAGTTTAATAATGTAAGTGCCTCATAGGCCCACAGACCTACAAGGAAGGTGTCCTCCAAGATATCTCACATGAAGGAAACTAAGAAAAATGTCTTAAAGGCCCGCAGACCTGCAAGGAGGCATCCCCCAAGATCTCTCACATGGAGGAAGCTGAAAAATCACCCTATAGACCCGCATACCTACAGGGAGGGTGTCCTTCAAGATATCTCACATGAAGGAGACCCAAGAAAAAGTGCCCTACAGATCTGCAGACCTGTAGGGAAGGTATCCCCCAAGCTCTCTCACATGGACGAAACCTAAAGAAAGTTCCCTACAGACCTACAGGGGAGCCACCCCCAAGATCTCTCACATGGAGGAATCTCAAAGGAAGTTCCCTATAGGTTCTCAGACCTATAGGGAGGTATCCCCAAAGATCTCTTGCATAGAGGAAACCTAGTAAAGCAAACTCCGTAGAGTCAAAAAGTGGCCATGTAGGCAAGTAAGCGGACGGTCATGCAAACCATTGATAGATTGGAAATATTTCAAAGGGATCCCTCAAGAACCCTTCAAAAGAAGAGGGTCCACTCAAGGAATGCATTGTTTGAAAAGTGAGGTCTAGTCAGGTTGCCCCCAAGCTAGACATGAATTAATTAATTTGAAGGAGGAGAGATTTCAAAGAGGTCTCTTGAGAACTCTTCAAAAGAAAAAAGGGGTCCACTCAAGGGATGCTTTATTTGAAAGACAGAGAAGAGAGGGGGTCCTTAAGAAGGACACACATCTCTAGAGTAATTTATCACTGCCCCCAACATATAGGGGAGGAGAACTATGCAAGATACTTGAAACATACAGGATAGAGGTAGACCTCGATATCACTTGTCATGCAAAGTAAAGGTAGGTCCGTCAATCAAACGAGAGTTTGATGACACCTGAATCAAGAAGTTGTTCTATTTTATCCTTCAAGGCTTTGCATTCACTTGTATAATGGCCAAGCACTCAATGGTATGCACATAAAGAATGTTTTTCTTTATCATGTTCATGAGACTTCTTGCATGTAGGATAATGAAGAGTGATCAAGCGGGCTTTTAGAAATTGCAACAAGATGTACTCTTTCTTGGATAGAGGATGAGGAGCGGGGAGCAACCCTTTCTCTTGAGGAGAAAAGTTTGACTTCTCACAAGAAGAAGAAAAAGGCATTAAGATAGGAGAAAATGGAGGAAGAATCTTTTCAAGAGAACAAGGTTGAGAATAATTCTTGTCACTCAGCCATGGCTTCCATTTAGATTTTTCCTTTGAGCAACCAAGTCCCAAATTATGCTTACGGGGTGTGAATTCTATAGGGACTTGAATGCCTTGTTCATTACACCCACAACCTTTACGCTCATAGCCATATTTAGAAACAAGCTTAAAGTTGAGGCCATAACATGTCTACTAATCTTGGAAAGAAGGAGGGTCCTCATAAAGAGCATTATCCCAACAACGGGGATCACACTCTTCTATGGGACCACCATCATCCTCTTTAACAGGACTATCAACATTATCTTCTTTAGCAGAAGTGTAATTATCTTCCTCAAAAGGAGGATCAACACTAAGAACATTACAATTTGCATTCACCTTACCTCGCGATGCAGAAGAATGATCGTCTTTGATAGCGGATTTGGATGATGTTAGTGGAAGATCTAAGTGGATCGGGGTGACTTTATATTCCCTGATGAAGGAATCTATAAATTCTAAGGAACCCCAATCATCACCAAGACATGCATTCTTTTGAGAAGAGGTAGGAGGAGTAGACTTAAGATTTCTTGCTTTAGAAGGATCTTCTTTAGGGATATTTATCTCAAGAGTATCCTTTGTAGTAGGTACTACTGGAGTAAACATCGACACACTGGAATACACTAAAGGAATAAGAGTAGGAACAACCAGAGCTTGACCAACAACTTCCATCTCACATAAGTGCATAACCTGAGGGCCAACCTTGACTGTGACTATTTTATGGTTACAAATGAACTTAAGAGATTTATGCAAGGTAGAAGGGACTGCCCCCATAACATGAATCCATGTTCTACCAAGAAGAAGTTTATATGGTAGCTTTTCTGACATAACATACACAAGGGTGGGTACGGTAATGGGTCCAAGTTGAAAAGGTAATACTATTATACCTAGAGCTTGTCACCTGACATTATTGAACCTATGGATAACAATAGAAGAAGCATTAAGAGAAGATGAGTCAATATTAATCTTAGGCAATAGATTGATGCTACATACATTAAGTTTCGAACTAGTGTCAATGAGAGTACATCTAATTCCAATTTTATTAATGTTAACTATAATCATTAAAGGATTTGCTTGCTTCTGTACTTCCGGAGGCGGGAGCTCCTGCAGATAGAACGTGATATTCAGCGAATCCGCACGAATACACACCATCAACGCATTAGCATCCATTGGCCTAGCATAGGAAAGAAAGATGATCGTTTGCAAGGCTTCTTGAAGCATACCTTGATAATGATAAACCAGAGCAGACTGAAGCAAGTCCCACAATGAGATCTTAGTCAAAGTAACCGAAGGTTACTTGAAAAGATCACAATCACTAGGTGGTTTAGTTGTAGGTTTAGGTGCTTGAGGAAGATTTGGTAGTTTATTCATTTTATTCTCATAAGTATCGGCTACTGCTTTATAAGAGGGATCCTTAGAAGGATCAGGAGAGTCACTATCAAAAGGAACACCATCAATAGGACAAAACCTTTTAGGAGAAGGACTAGTTGGAGTCACATAAATGACTGGTCTCTTAGGCCTTTGAGGGACAGCAGAGACATAGATCGCATTTACATAATCATCATAACTAGTAGAATAATTATTTGAAGATATATTCTCGACATCGATCCAGATAGGATCAAATGTGGAATAATTATTTGAAGAAACATTCTCAACATCGATCCAAGGAGAATCACATGTGGAAAGGAGGTTCATCATTTACTAATGCAACATCTCTAGAAGAGAGTGCATTAGAACAAAGATGAGATTCATCACTCACTAATGCAACATCTCTAGAAGAGAGTGCATTGGGATGAAAAGATTCATCATTCACGAATGCATCATCTCCAAAAGAGAGTGCATTGGAATGAATAGAAGGTAGAGTAATATTAAGAAAGGTATCAATGATTTCATCTTCTTTCAACAAAATATCCTCTAAAGAAGGAGGAATTTCGTGAGAAGGATCAAAGATACCAAGTGACATGGGTAAAGCCAAGTCACTATCACATGCATGAAATGGAATATCATTAACATTTTGAACAAAATTAGATATTGAACTAATAAAAGAAGATATTAAATCCATTACGATTTTTTTGGTATTTTCTATGTTCTAGTAATTCGCATTTTTGGAGGTCTTCAAAGAAACATTTGGGGTCAGAAATTGTGTTGGTCCCTAAAATTCAATTGCCAAAGGCCCTATTATATTAGTGATTGAACTAGTTCTCTAGAATACCTTTCCAATGGTGCAAACGGTTTTGAATTATGAGCACCGAGTCAAAAGTTATGACCCCGCCAAGTAGGGGTAAATAAATTCCTAGTTTTTTTTTTAAATACCCTCCTTCACGTCAGGTTCACCAAAATGTAGAAGAGGGGGATTCGCTACTCACAATTTCTCTTTATTCAAAGAGCCTCATGGGGCGAACTACCCTAATCTACCTTAGGAACAATGGCGAGAGTTTCAAAATCTGAAAGAGCAAGTCACGGAGATTTTCTGGAAAAACTGACAAGCTCTTAGCCAAAGGAAGTCAGCACAAAATACGGATGACAACACGGCGTGTTGGCATCCTAGAGGCACGTTGGAATCTCGTATAGACAAAATAACAAGTTCATCACAGAAAATAGCCAAGTAACTACTTCTACTCTGATTGATGAGAACTTTGAAAGTACTAGAAAGTGATAGAATGCAATAGAACTAAAATAGAGTGAAAATGAAATAACAAAGATAAGGAGAAGAAAGGAAAGGAAATACTTACAACCACGCAAGTGATGAAGCCTCCATTAAGTGAATTTCTTCAATACCTGCATTTGTAAGATCTATAGAAAGTGTTGGGGTTGTATATGGGTTTGCCTCAATCAAACCCTCATTTTGGTGTTCCCACCTCCACGGATAGCCAAGAAGATAGAGAGAAAGAGTGTAATCAAAATGGAAAAAGCATGTGGTGAAAGAAAAACCTGAACCACCAAGTGTGAGTGATAAAAGCAATCCCCACTTGAGGAGGAGAACCTGTATCACAAAAGAGGTGATAAAAGCAATCCCCTCTCAAGGAGGAGAACTCGTATCACAAAGTATGAAATACAATAGCTGGGGGATATGGAATCCCAAGAATTCTCACAAGCATGAGATAGGGAGATAGAGCTACAAGAGTGAAGCTAAGAGAACTTGAAAGTTGCTTGAAGCTGCTATAGCAAGTTATATGAAGTTGTGCAAGCAAGAGTGAGATGGTGGAATGACGTTGGGAGCAGAGGAGTGGAGCTGGAAGAAGTTCAGCGATAGAAGAAGAGTCACAAAAAAATTGAAAAGAGAGCATTTAAGGAAGAAAAATAAGCTTCTTCAACCATTACAAGGTGTCCCAGGCCGTTACCACCGACCAAAGGAGGTGACAAGTGGAAAGCATGCTCATAGATGGCTATTTGAGTGTTGAAATGTCACGAGACGCTAGTGCGATGCGCGGACATCCATGTGGCATGCTAGTGTCCAGACACGTCACGATACAAAACAACATAAACAGGAAAAGCACAAAGTTTGATGCAAAGCTTACGCATAAGGGTAGCTGCTAAAAACGGGTGATGGAGCATCTTGAGAAGGGAAAAAGGCTGATGCAGGGGCTAAAATGAGCCTACTCAAGATGCTAAGGGAGTGGACACTAAAGCAGATGCAAGAATGTATGTGAAATTGCAAGGGGTGCAATTTTATGATCATATAGTATTAAAACCCCTTGTAGGAAGAAAAATCAACCCAGTAATATTCAAGTGGATGGTCATTTGGGTAAACTTATTTTTTTTAAATATGGTGATCTAGGAAGCTCTGTGATGACATTATCAATCAGGGTGGTTGAGATCTCAAATCTATTGGTCAATCTTGGTGTTTATCGATGTCATGACTCTTAAAGTTATAGAAACTTTATATCTTACTATATTATAGTCTACTAGAAATATTTTTTAGATGATAGATCAATCTATTGTCATTCTAAATGGGGTCATACAAAATATTTTAGTTGTGGTAGATTCATGAGTATCCCGTGGATTTTATGATACTCAAAGTTGTAAAACCAATAATAAAGTTATCAATTGATATTGAGAGGGCCATGATTGGAAATTTTAAGTACCTTCATAGACTAAAAATGTGAAGGAATGAAAATCTCTAATAGAATCAATGTCAAACATTTATGTCTTCTCCACCTAAAAAATCATCCCCAATGATGAATAAATGCATCTAGGTAGATGAATTAATTCAAACTAACAATCAAGAAATTTTAGCCTCCTTGTCCATGGTCACCATTAATAAACATGTATAAGAGATAGAAGATAATCCAAACTCACACAATGGCTTATAAATGGTTAAGGTACAAATTTTAAGAAGAAAAGGATCTACAATCTCTTATGTAGTTAATTATAGTAGAGTTTCCCCAAGATTATAGAAGGAACTTTTTCAATACATTCAACTACCCTTTGGTAGATGTAATCCCAAGAGGAGAAAAAATATTTTAAAATATAACTACTTTTCATATGTTGCAACCCATTTTTTTCCTATTAACATGCTAATTAGTGAAACTAAATTAATTTCCTCTAATCATCATGGCACAAAGAAAATAATAATCTTACCCAAAAGGCTTTGAACATCAATATTTGGTTCATACATCAATATGAACTTAAATTTTTTGACATCCTCATCAACCATACCAAAGCCTTCACATGGGAATATAAGGATACAAGGGGATCCACCCACAAAATTGTACCCATGATATCTAAATTGAGGAGGTGAGGGTTATAAGACAACCACATCTTAGACTCAATCCTACACTAAGGGAGATAGTGAAATATAAATTTAAAAATATCTTGTAGATAGGATTCATCTACCTAATTTTGGATAGACAATGGGTATCCCCACTCATTATTGTTCAAAAAAATGTGGGAAACGAAGAGCTTGCATCAATTATAGAGGACTAAATAAAGTGACTAACTAGATCTACGAAGCTCTAGAGGACCAAGATACAATCACATTTACTTTTCCATGGGGAATCTTTATTTATAGAGTTCTTCCTTTTGTACTATGTAACTCTCTAGTTACATATCAATGATTTGTTCTCACTATATTTATGAGTCAATAAATTATTCCATGGTAATGTACGTGGATGATATCAATGTTCATGGTAGTACTTTCAACAAGGCACTCCAAAACTTGGATAAAGTTTTAAAGTGATGTGAAGAGAAAAAACTATCATTGAGCCATAAAAATGTCTTATTATGGTTGATCAATGAATTGTTTTGGGTCACCATATTTAGGCTAAAGGAATTAAGGTGGATCCTAGAAAAATAGGGGTCATTACTCAACTTGAGCCTCCCAAAACTCAAACTAATATAAGGAGCTTCTTCGGTAATGCTAAATATTCATAGAAAAAATTAATAAAATAGCAGACCTAATGTTTTCCCTCCAAAAATATGTCAAATTCATCTAGATAAGGGAAAGTCAGAAATCTTATTAACAAAAAAATAAATTGATGACTACTCTAATTCATAGAGGCCCCAATTGGAAACTACTATTTTTATCTATGTATATGCCTTTAATGATGTGATACATGGAATTTTAGGTCAAGAATATGGGAATGGAGTAAAATACATAATATATTTTATCAATAAAAATTGTCTCCCACATAGCACAACTACACCATAATTTGAGCATGAATTCCTTATAGTTTTTCCATTATATTACAGTCTATAAATTAATCATTTATACTAATCATTCCACCATCAAATACTTAATTAATAAACTAGTAGTAAGTGGACAAATAATTTAATGGTTGTTGTTTTGTAGTAGTATAGTCTAACCATAATAGATTAACCTAGGAAGTTTAATATAGTTGATTTCTTATCTCAGATCCATTGTGCAAATGATAAAAAGGAACCCATCAAATATGACTTTTGAGATGGACAACTTTTTCTTTTTTTTTGTTCACATGTCCTAGTTTGAAAATATAAATAACTACTTGGCTATAGGGGACTTTCCACCTTACTTTTTGTTAAACAAATTTTTGGATAAAATAGTGCAAATTTTAAATGGTTTATTGGAATTTTTAAATATCATCTTGATCTTGTCTTGCATAGATGCATCCAAAAAGATGAGGTTTTTAGTATTATGAAATCTTTCCATGATGAACTCATTAAAAAATATTATTTGACTAAGAAGATGGCTCATAAAATCTTTGGGCATATTATTGGCCTTCCATGCATAATGATGTAAAAAGATATGTTAGATAGTTTGACAAATACCGAATAATAAGAAGGCCAAAAACATAAATAGTGAAATGACCCTCCATCCTCAAGTAGTTCTTGAACCATTTGAGAAATAGGTGTTGGAATTTATTAGGCTAATCGACCCACCATCCCAAGAAAAAAATTATTATAGTAGTATGTATAGATTATGTCACTAGATGAGTATAAGCATAGGCACTAGAGGTTGCAAGAGAAGAACAAGTAGATAATTTCTTATATAACATAATATTCTTGAGGTTTGGAGCTCCAAAGTCCATTATTACAAATCAAGGACCTTAGTATGTCCAAGGTGCTTCTAACTTTCATAGACCATTACCAAGTAATTCATAGGAAATTCTCACCATATCAACCATAGGTGAATGGTCAAGTAGAATTCACCAACAAAAAATTAGAGAACATCTTAACAAAGACCATTTTAGCAAGCGTAGGAGACTAGGAAAGAAAATTACATGAGATGGTAAGGGCCTATAATATAACATGGAATTAAATTGTAAGGTTCACACCTTATGATTTGGTTTATGAGAAAAATATAATCTTTCCTATTAATTTAAATTACAAATGCTTTAAACAGCCATGGAAATTGGCCTTGATATCAACCTAGCATAGCAAGGGAGGATTTTGCAACTTAATAATTTTGATGAACTTAAAGTAATTTAGTAGACTGAGTTGATTCAACAACAAATGAAATTTTTTATAATCAATATATCAATAGGAATAAATTTCGAAGTGGAGATTGGGAACTATTATTTGACTCTAGGTATAAATATCTCAAAGGGAACTTTCATACTCAATGGTTAGGCCTTTATAAGATAGAGCATTTTTTACAACAAAGTTATAAGATTGATACTAGGAATTTACTAGTAAATGTGCACAAATTGCATCTATATCAAAAAAAAAAAACTAGTAAGGAAGAATTCATTGAGATCATATTTAGTCCTAGCCAAAAAAATTTGTGTCAATGATTTCCCTATTTTGCAACAAAATATTAATTTATAAAAGAATTGAGAACCATATTTGGGGCTACACACTCCAAAAATTCATTCTATTCTCCAAAACATATTTTCAATTATAATTATAGAGTTTTTCATGTTACTTTCATCCCCTAGAACATCCTTTTAATGATTTTTTTGAAGTTATTCAAGTTCATTCCCTCCTCTAGAACATTTTTTTAATGATGTTCCCAAAGTTTTTTATTGTCCATTCATCCTTTGGAACATCCTTTCAATGATATTTTTAGACTTTTACATAGGTGTTCCCTCCTTTAAAACATCTTGTCAATCATATTCCCAAAAAAAATCATGTTCATTCTATCATTTGTTACCTTAGTTTTTGTTCTCCTTACCTAATTTTTAAAGAAAATTATCAATATTTATCAAATTCCAATGAGGTTCTCAAAACCTTGTCGATTACTGACAAGGTTTTACTAAGTATGTTTTATCCTAACATTATCTCATTTAAGTTCTATTTTATTTTTATTGTGTCGGTCTTAACTTAAGTTATGATAACATTGTTAGTTTCTGACAAGGTTTTCAATTTCTTCATCAGATTCTGATAAGGTTTTCATAACCTAGTCTAGAGCTGACACAAGTTGGATAACTTGATGCATCCAATTAAAATCTAGAGAGTTAAAGGAAATAAAGAGGTATTTTGTACTTATTGTGGGTTTTGAAACCTTCATCTGGTCTCAACAAGGTTTTCATAACCTTAAGAAAAGCTGACAAAGTTTCTTTCAAATGAAATTCTAAGTTCTCCTTGAAGGCTCAGATTCAATAAAGCCTTTTGGAATGTAGTAGATATTCTGAACCTTTTTCAAAACACGCCGAGGTTATGAAACCAACAACTTCTCTAAAAGAACTTTGGAGTCATTACTTTTCAAATTTTTAAGTGTCAAAAGTGAATGTTGAGTAGAAAGCTCACACACACCAAATTTAAGGCACATCATTAATGCTCTCTCCCCAAATTAAAGGCTATTTGTTATAAATGTGTTCAAGCCATTATTAAGAATTATTTCAATAAGCAACTAGCAAAGAAATGTTGAAGAGTGGAGAAGAAGAGACCACAAAGCTCACAACACTGAATTCATCGCAATAATTGCCATAGTCAAATTGAAGGTATTTATTAGCTTCTTATAATTCATGGTGTACTAGAAGTTGAATTGAGAAAACATAGTGGACATAGGAAAGATACAAAAATTTGGCAAGAAATTTAGAGCTCTGGTGTAACTAGATAATTACTTCTCAAAATTTCATATCACTCATGACAAAATAAAATTCATATATCTAAGATATGAAAATTTGTTGGGTTTATCCAGTACCATCTCATAAATTGGCAATATGAAGTTAGGGCATGTTAATTTACAAGATTTTTAGGAGACGATAGGAAGATAAAATAGATCTCCCATTACACATAATAGTACAATGCACAAACCTAGTTCTCAAATGCATGAACCATTATGATCCTCAAATCTGAGAGGTAAGAACTAGCAAAAATAGAGTAGTGGTTAGATTGAACAATGATACTTTCAACACATGCCTTTGAATGCCTCAAAAGGATGAATTCACCACCATCAATTATATGATTATTTATTAACATTTCATCAAGAAGAAGAGCCAATGTAAGAATACAAGTTTCTTCCAATGGTTAGCAACACCTAAGAAAGGAAATTCCCAGCTACCAAAAAGTTGCATAGTCTCATTTCACAAATGAAATTTTAGAAATTATAGTTCTCCTTCACATATTAAAGGGTAACAAGAATGCACTTGATTTTGAAGAATGGATGTATCTATTCATTGTGATAATTCACGAACAACAGTTCATTGATTGGAGGACTTTTATTAGCAACCAAATTCACTTGGAGATCAACCACTTTCAGTTACACAAATCTTTTTATATGTCCTATATTTTCTATGTCATTTCTTGTACAAGGCCTTGGCCAAGGCTTCATCTAGTAGGTGTTCTTGATGATTGAATCTAGATTTATGATTATTACACTCAATTGTAGATGGAACAAAGTTATAGAAGTTTTAGAAGAGTGAATGATGTCTTCACCATGAGAGTGGTAAGAGAGATTCAAGGAGATATGGGTTTGAGAATAACCCCTAAATCCACCCAATTAATCAATAACTATGGTAGTTATTTTATACAATTTTAAATACTTATATAAGATTTGGAGGATTTGACAGATTACCCTACAAGCTATTGAAATATGTTGACGATAAATTCATCATTATTGAGGTATGTAGATAGGTAGTCGAGGTGATTAAATGAAAGGAAGAAAGTGGGGATTCCTTTTCTCATTGGTCTATCACATTATCAATACAACTCTATGTTTGATGTTATGAATATTGAAAAGGACTTATTCAAGTATACCATGCATTTTTATGAAAGGAGATTCTCATTTGATAGAGTTTTCTCAGGAAAAATCTATAATTGGTTCTAGGTTTTAATCACATTCCATATTTGAGAGATTATTGGGCAGATTGTGCAGATGAGTTTGAGGTAAGGACAAGAGGGCGCATGAGATTTTCATTGAGGCAAAATCTAAATTTTAGGCTAAATTGGGACATTCAAGACCTTGAAGATGACGAATCTGATCTAGTGGATCCTATTTTCATAAATCACATACAAAATCAAAATCAACCCATGTTACCTATATATTGAAGCATTAAAGAATTTGAAACCATTTAGGTTAAGACTGCAATAGTACTTAGATGAAAAAAAATGGGTAATGAAAAATAGGGAAAAAAAGAAAAATCCTCCTCCTTAGCAAGCTAAAGAGACTACTCTTCACCTATTATGTAGTTACTCCTAAGTTTTTGAGCCTATAGTTTTAGATAATTGAAATAAAATGTGTTATAATTTGTGCATTCTGATTGATTTTGCTAGTTGTTGCATTTATGTGTGAATGTGAGAATCACTTCAAATATCCAATATTCTTAAGTTTGAAAATATCTTTAATTGATAAATTTGTTAGTTTATATCTTGTAGAATTTAATTAACCTATGTTCTGATTGTTTCTTTAAGAATTAGGTTTTTAGTTGATAAAAGATTAATTGGTGACATTTTATATATATTTGTTAATTCTTGATACTATCATGGATTTTGTTTCTTTCTAGTTAAAATCATATTCAAATTAAAATTTAAGTTTGAAAAAAAACCTAATTTCTTTATTTGGTGAGGGACTTGTACCTCCTAAAAAATTATAGGGAGATTATTTTATTGAAAAATAATTTACCCAATTATTAGTTAGTGATTATTCCTATAGTTGGGAAATAGAGAGGTTTAAGTTATAATCTTCAAAAGTGAATAATCTATTAAATAACATCATCTAAAACATCCTCCAATGATGTTCCCAATTTTTTTGCGTTCATTCTCTCCAACAGAACATCCTTTTAGTGATATTCTTGGATTTTTTGTGTTCATTCCATCCTTCAAAACATCATTGCAACAATATTCCCAAATTTATTTATATTAGTTTCATCCTCCAGAATACCCTTTCATTGATGTTCCCAAAAATTTGCATGTTTCTTCCATCCTTCAAAACATTTTTTCAATGATATTATTAGAGTTTCTCATTCCTTCCACCCTCTATAACATCCTTTCAACTATGTTGCTAGATTTTTTGTGTTCCTTTCATCCTCTAGAGCATCTAACAGTATTTCTAGAGTTGCTCATGTTTATTACCTCCTCTAGAACATCCTTTCAACAATGTTCCCAAATTTCATGCTCATTATATCCTCTAAAACATCATTTAATGGTGTTCCCAAATTTGTTTGTGTTTATTTTCTCTTACAAAACATCCTTTTGATGATGTTCCTAGAATCATTTATGTTTATTCCATCCTTTGAAACATAATTTCAACAAAGCTCCCATAGTTTTTTATGTTCATTACATCCTCTAGAACACCCTTTCATTGATGCTCCTAGAATTGTTCATATTTTTCCATCCTCTGAAACATTATTTCAATAGTGTTCCTAGTGTGTGCTATATAAAATGTATCATGAATAAGCAATTAAAAACCTATACAACACACCAATGAAACATTATATCAAGGAATTCAAACAATAATCAAATTGAAACAAACAATTCCCCAATGGCATCTCATTGTCCTCTATCTCCAAGGATTCTTTAAGTCATTTTGCTCTCAAATTTATTGTGCACGTGACTTTCCAAATGACAACCTAAAGAATGAGATGTTGGAAATGCAAGATATGTTTCTTACACTACACGATTGCTAAACTAGTTGTAGATGATATGCAAAGATTAATGATGCTACTATGATATTGATAATGAAAATGATATGACTAAACTATTGTAATTAAGATGTTGCTAATGGTAATGCCATGATTAATCTACTTGATTCTAAAATTCAAATACTAAAATGATAATGCTAAGATGATAATGTTAATGAAAATCCTGCAAAGTGTAATTATGCTCAGCTCTCTATCTTTTTTTATTGTAAATGATGGCCTATTTATAGATTTTCCAAGGCATGAGCCTAGGTGGCAGGAATTAACGGTCTAGATTCGATTTGGAGAATGGACGGTTGAAGATGAAGAGGTTAGAGAGAAAAGGGGAGTGTGTTCCCTTTAAAAGAACAAACTTCCAAGTGTGAAGAGGAATCAAATGAAGATGAAGGCCAAGTGTCCCAAATTGGTTAGAATTTGTTGAGGATAAATGTCAATTTAAATATTAGAAATATTTAATTTCTTGAGACACATGATGAGGTGGAAGGTGGGAAGAAGTTAGTAGAAATGTGCTCAAATTTGAATTTAGAATTCAAATTTAATAAGAGAAAGTTAATTAAATAAAACAAACTAATTAAAGTTGTTCATTTAATTAAGACATGAAGAAAATGATTTAAGATAAGAAGAATTAGAGAAAATGAACTATATAAATATTTTTTTCAATTTATTCATAAGTAGAAGAATTAAAGATTATTAATTAAATGTGTATTTAATTAAATTCCTCCAAGACCAATTGAGTGTATACATTGTGCCCCTCTTTGAAGTGATGTGTTTGCAACACATTGCTTCAAAGAAAAAAAATTTGATATGCCCCAGACGCTAATTTTTGAGTGCTAACGCGTGTATGCCCCCTTGGGAAATAAATCGGGAAAGTTTTCAAATTTTTAGGATTTTTTGAATTTTTAAGATTTTTATGATTTTATGATGATTTCCAAATTTTATGATGTTGAGATGATTTATCTCCCGATAAAGAAAAATGACCCTGCCAAGTGATTAATTGATGCCCTGTTTAAAAATAAAAATAAATCCCACTTAAATACCCTCCATTTACCCCTTTAAAAGATAAAAAGTTGAAAAAGGAGCTCATTCGAATTCATTTGCAATTGTGATTGAGTTGATTGAGTGATTTGAGCAAAATGGTGATCCCATACCACACCCACCGATTCGAGCGAGTTCAATGACACAACCACCCTACCGTATATGGACCTTCAGTATGTACCTCGAGAAACCACCTTGTGAATTTTGAAATTTTTTTTCGCGCATTTTAATGTTTTGAAAATATGTTAAATGTGTTTTAGCACATTTAGGACCCGATATAGCACATCCATGGACTGTTTTAGCGCATCTATTGTTTTGGCACATTTAGGTGTTGTTTTAGCGCATATGTATATGTTTTAGCGCATATAGGGATTTTGTGCATAGATGTCATGAAATGGCGCATATGTTGACTTTTGTAGTGCATTTAGGGTTTTTGCGCATTCATGTCCTATTTTGGCGCATTGATGGGATTTTGTGGTGCATCCATAGTTTCACGCATAGAAATGTTGTTTTGGCGCATTGACACTAGAGTTGAGGAAATATTATTTTTCTCCTTGTTTTTGATGTTTCATGATCGCATCAGCCATTATTTTGATGGTGTTTCATAGGATAGATGATGATTGACCTCATGATAGGTGAGGGTCAATGATAGGATAGATGATGATTGACCTCATGATAGATGAGATTCAATGATAGACGCTTGACGAGATTTGATCGAAATCTCATTTGAGCTTATTAGATTGATTGATAGGTTGATTGATAAAATGTTGATTTTTGATACATCATGATGATAGGAGGAGTTACGAGTTCTTCAGTCTTGGGAGCGCTACCCAAAGACTTGGGATATGATTCCACATCTGGTGCAGGAATATTTGGATGTTATTGGGTGATGTGGTTTGTCGTCTTTGCTTGATATGCCCCAGTATAGGATAAATAGGGGACTGTTGACTCCATTAGCTGAGAAGTGGCATAGTGACCACAACACGTTCCATTTAGCCATCGGTGAGATGGAAGTGACTCCAGAGGATGTGTACCAGATATTGGGGATTCTCGTGGTTGGAGAGTTGGTTATTTATGATCATATAGAGTAGGGAGGTACCAAGGCACTGAGGAGGATTTTTGTTGATGACGGGATTAGTGGGTACGAGATCCCATGGCAGAATATGGTTGATTCTTATCAGCCATTACCATCTATTTTAGTTGGATTTGTTGGAGGTTTCTTATGTCTTGACCGTAGGTCGAACGGACTGTCAGTTGGCTAGGGAAGGATACTGGAGAGTATGATTACTCAAGGGATCTGATATGCATGGGGTTCATGTATGTTAGCACACTTATATCATGATCTGCATCAGGTGGTGTATCTTGGAGCGGCGAGTTTATCAGCTGGAGTGGCACTGCTTCAGATTTGGGCTTGGGAGCATATAGCTATTGCTCGTCCTATAGCAGAGAGAGATCATCTGGATGGTAGGCCATATGTCTTCAAGTACTCAAGTGGTATTATCCAGCACAAGCTTGGAAAATTGGAGTATTGGAGGTGAGTTCTCGATGATTTGGAGATAGTCACATGGCAGCCATACTTGGATTGTGAGCAATGGCCCAAGGATGATCTTGAGATGCCATATGTTTGTACTTGAAGGTATCTGATTGGACGGACCTGATTTGTGATTGAGAGATTCATGATTATGAGGGTGCTTCATCAGTATGGTCGAGTTCAGGGAATGCCCTAGGGAGTTGCATTATATGCGCGAAGACATCAGGATATTCCAGAGTGGGGACCCACCCTATCATATGATGCAGCTTGCGAGGACTATTTCGGATTACAGGAATAGGTATGGGATTATTGTCCAGAGATTTTGGCTAGTGTGATGATAGATGAGTATGCTCAGTATTTCTACACACACATTGTATCAAGGATATCGAGTCCTAATGAGCCAGTACCAGCCTTTCGATGATGATGAGAGAGCACCATCGCATGCACTGAGATGGAGGGAGATGGTGGGGGTGAAGGGGATGGTGGAGATGCAAGTGGAGGACAAATATTGGACTTCAGAGTACCTCGAAAGAGGATATCTACGGTTCCTTTAGGAAAGTAGCAAACAAGGCCATCACAGATTCAGATTTGTGTTCCCTCCCACCAACAACAGGAACAGATTGATGCTCTACAGTTACAAGTGGAGGGATTACAAGGATAGCTAGCACAAGCACATGCGTAGATTTCCTCTCTGGCAGCAGAGAGAGATACTGCTAGGCAAAGATGTGAGCAAGTAGAGGCCCTAGCCGAGAGATTGCAGAGAGTATATGAGGGGACTACTACAGGGGATATGCTTAGAGAGGTTTGACATGCAGCCCGAGAGGAAAATATTACAGATTACAGTATTACCAGGTAGTTCCTGCAGAGTGGCATGCCCCTAGTTATGCACAGTCTATTAGTGCCAGGTCAGGTCGAAGTCAGTCATGAACCATGAGCAAGGGTGTGACCGGACCACCTCTCAGAGATCCCTCAGGCAGAGATCTAGGTGCAGGTCCATCTGGTGGTGCAGCAGTAGGCACAGTGATGCCTACAGCGTCTGGGGGGAGCAACACATAGCTCTTGTGTTTATATTTGATATATTGAGACTTGATAATGTACTGAGACTTGATGTATACATTTATTCAGTCAAGGACCTTTTTGATTTCCTACGATTTTGTTGATGTATCTCTCCATATTTTGTGATATCATTGTACACTTGACATTTATTATTTTGAGATTATATGAGATGCAACAAAAACTATTGATCGATATGTTGTCTACATGCTTTTTATGATGAATGCATTTTATTTCCATTCTATATGCTATGTGATGCCCATATGATTATGCCATGGTTGTATATGGATGCAATAATAAAATTATTATGCATGGATTATGATTCTATATGGTTTTATGTATGATGCTTTATAATGTATGAGATGAATTTGATCATGCAGATAAAATGTAATGCACTTTATTTTTATATTTTTCTAATGCAAATATATGATTAATTGGATGGATGGATGACCGATGATAATCCTTTCTAATGTGTGCATGATATGATAATGATTATGCAACTACATGTGAGTGATCTTTTTTTTTATGTCAAATGTACTCAATCCTTTAATGAGAGAGATAGAATCATTTTGAAAATTTTCAGCCTTGGAAAACCTAAAATGAAAATGCAAAAACTATTATGGATGCAATCTATCTTAACCATGCAAATCTAAAATATGCAATGTTGTCATCTTGTTAGCCAATTTTTTGTGCTTGGTATCATCATTGAGATTTTTAATATGTTGAAATTTAGTACAAACATCGATGGTGTAATTAAACCATGATGACCTGAGTACAACTTCAATGGATTTTTGATATTGCAAGGTAATACAAGCATCTAGGCATAATTGAACCGATCTATGACCTGAGTATTGCTTGCATAAAATAGACAAGAGTTAATCCTTTTCCTATGCAAATTTGGAATGCCATCAATGATACTTTGTAGAGCATGTCCCGCAACAAATTTACATAGTATTAATGATTAACTTGCAGGCGGAAGACAAAGAAAAATATCATACTTGATCATAGATTCTCTAGTCCATGACATCCTTGAGTTTCTCCAGAGAAATGATAACAAAAATCAAGATACAACAGTTGAGCATTCATGCTAAAGTGATTAAACCATGATTCAAAAGAACATCATCCAATTAGATTTGTTTTGTCAATCTTGTTGTTGATTTGAATGGTTGGTTTTCTAAAACTGTGATGGATCTTCAATGTTGAGTTTCATTGTGATCATTATGTTTGCTATGTTGTCGTATTGTTGCTTGTTTGTTGTTTTAAGGTCAAATTAGATTTCCCCCAGTGAGTTTAGGATTTTTCCCCCAGTGAGAAACCAACCATTTATTGCCAAGCTAGAGTGAGACATGATTGCAACGCCCAGATATGTACATGAGGTTCTTCTGATGATCGGGAATAATGATGGTGAAAAGTGGACGGCCGACACACATTCCAATAGATGGAAAAGCTAATCTATCACAAATAGCGCCTGTTGCCAGGTCTTCACTACTTGTTTTTATTGCACTTTTTCTGATTTTATGATTTTTTTGTTGTCACCAAGACGCCTGTTTGCCAGGTTTTCATCAAGGTAATGATTTTTATTTTTTTTCTCTTTTTTTGTATTTTGTTTTTTGTTTTTGGATTTTTCTCTTTTTCCTTTTTTGATTTTTCTAATTTTGATTTTTTGCTTTTTTTTTATTTTTCAATTTTATTTTTTTTTTTTGGATTTTTTAGCTTTTTGAGTCATGCACTAGATGAGTTATGTATAAAACTTCTTGAGATGAAGTTTTTTGATAGGTTCTTCAAAAAAGTCCCCTTCAGGTATAGATAACTGATATGCTCCAGATCCATACACTAAAACAATGACAAAAGGACCTAGCCAATTAGGTTCAAATTTTCCCTTTTTTTCTCAATCTTGTTGATTGCGAGGATTCTCTTTTAGTACCAAGTAGCCAACCTGAAATGTTCTTGGTCTTACCTTGTGATTATAGCTCCTTGACATTCTTTGTTGATAAGATTTTAGATGATCAACAGCATGTTGACAACATTCATCTAACAATTCCAACTCCTATAGTCTGGATACTCAATAGTTTTCCTCTGAAATGATCCTTTCAATGACACCCGGAGTAAAGGTAACTCAACCTCAATAGGTAAGATGGATTTTGATCCATACATAATGGCATATGATGTGGCTCCTATAGGTGTGTGGATGTTAGTATGGTATGCCCACAAGGCAGGGTTTAGTTGAACATGCCAGTCACATCCAGCATAGTTGACAGTTTTCTTCAGGATTTTCAAAATGGTCTTATTTGAGGCTTCTACTTGGCCATTCCTTTGAGGGTAATAGGGTGTGGAAAATTGGTGTTGGATATGAAATTTTTCACAAATTTCTTGTACATTTTGGTTTTTGAAGGGTCTACCATTATCAGTGACAATGGAGCTAGGGATGCCATACCGATAGACAATGTAGTTCAGGATGAAAGAGGCAATCTGTTTACCAGTGATCGTGGTTAAAGAGACAACTTCAATCCAATTTGTGAAATAATCAGTAATTGTGATTATGAATTTATTTCCATTAGAGGAAAATGGATGAATCTTACCAACAAGATCAAGTCACCATTGATAGAAAGGCTAGGTCGAGGTGAATGGTTGCAGCTCCTGCATCGGTGCATGTATGAGATTTCCATTGACTTGGCACTTCTTACACTTCTTGACAAATTGAAATGATTAGTTCTCCATGTTAGGCCAATAATATCCCAAGCGTAGGAGTTTCTTAGCTAGAGTAAGACCACTTGAATGAGTACCACAAATACCTTCATGAACTTCTTGTAAGGAAATTTCAGATTCGTTACATTCAATACATCAGAGGAGAGTACCATCGAGACCTTGTCGATAAAGTGTATCAACTATCAGGGTGTGTCAGGCTGCTTGACAAATAAAGTTATATTTTTGGTTCTGGGATAGATCAGGTGGAAGGGTATTGTCTCTCATATAGTTATAAATCTTCCCATAGATTGAAGAATCAGCATCAACTAGATGGCACACGACTTGGGATTCAAGATTGTCATATGCAGGATTAAACAATTGTTCCACCATGAATTCATAATGACTTTTTTTTTCTGGCATTTGTAGAAGAGAAGCAATGGTTTCCATGGCATCTGCAGCTTTGTTGTCTACTCTTGGAATTTTTTCAAACTTGATCTCAACAAAGTATTTCTTGAAGTCATCTACCATTCTCTTGTATGGCATCAGCTTGTCATCTTTTGTTTGATAATCATCATTAACCTGATTAATGACCAATTGAGAGTCTCCATAGACTTGTAATTATGTGATTTTCTATTCCATTGCTACCTTGATACCAATGATTAGTGATTCGTATTCATCCATGTTGTTAGTGCAAGGGAATATCAACATGTAATATTTTGGGATAGTGTGTCCTTAAGGAGTAACAAATAAGATTCCAACACTCGATCCATGTTGAATGTAAGACCCATCAAAGTATAATATCCAATGTTGTGTTGTCATTGTGAGGACATTAGCATATGTGAATTCAATGTGCATAGGATGGTCATCTTACAACGGTGCTTCAGCTAACTGATCTACTATTTCTTGGCCCTTGATTGATCTTCTATCCACATATTGAATGTCAAATTCACTCAATATCATTACCCACTTTGCTAATCTTCCTGTTAAATTGGATTTGTTGAGGAGATATTTTAATGGATCTATCTTGGCTATTAGTTTGATGGTATGTGTTAACATATAGTGTTGCAATTGTTGAGTAGCAAACATCACTGCCAAAAAAGATTTTTCAATGAATGTATAGTTATGTTCATAGCCATTCAGTGTTTTGTTGATGTAGTAGATAGCCCTCTCTTTTCTTGTAGAGTCTTCTTGTGCTAGCAAATCTCCCAAAGATACCTCAGTAGTTTCTATGTAGAGTAGAAGTGGTTTTCCCTCTATTGGTGGTACCAATATAGGTGGATTCATCAACTATTGTTTCAATTTATTAAAGGCAGCTTTGCATCTTTCATCCCATCTAAAGGAAACATTCTTAGGTAAAAAATGAGTAAAAGGATGACTTTTGTCCACCAGTTGTGCGATGAATCTTCTGATGGATTGGAATCTTCCTTGTAGATATCTTAGTTGGCTAATGTTCTTAGGAGGTGGCATTTCCATGATTTCTTTGAATTTTGTGGGATCTACTTTGATGCCTTTAGCTGAGACTATGTATCCTAAGAGTTTTGCTAATGTTACTCCAAATACACACTTCTTTGGATTTAATTGCACATTGAACTTTTCCAATCGGTTGAATATTTTATCCAAGATTTCCAAATGTCCTTCCCTGGTGAATGATTTTTCTATCAGGTCATCCACATAGTCCTCCATGAATGTGTGCATCATGTCATGAAATATTGTTGTCATTGCACGTTGAGGTGGCTCCTGCATTCTTTAATCCAAAAGGTGTGGCATTCCAACAAAATGTACCCCATGGGCATGTGAAATCTATTTTTTCTTGATCTTCTGGTACAATCTTGATTTGATTATAGCCTGAAAAACCATCCATGAGTGATAACATAACATGTCATGTTGTTAAATCCACAATGATGTCTATATTGGGCAAATAAAATTCATCCTTTGGACAAGCCTTGTTAAGATCCCTAAAATTTGTGCATATTCTAATGTTGTTGTCTGGTTTGGAGGCTAGTACAATGTTTGAAATCCATTCTGCATAGTCAATTGGTTGGATGAATCCTGCATCTAATAATCTTTTCAATTTTTCTTTCACTAGTAGGGTGATGTGTGGATGCATTTTTCTCAATTTATGCTTTATTGGCTTCACTCCAGGTGTTATGGATAAATGATGCATTATTAGATCTACATCTATTCCTAGCATGTCAACATAGGACCATGCAAAATTGATTTGTCTTTCTTCAAAGAATTTGGTGAAATCTAGCTTTTCTTGTTGTCATTAATGCCACTAGGTGTAAGGTCTTTGTTGTTTCTGTAGTACCAATGTTTATGGATTGCATAGGCTCAACCAATACTGAAGATCTTTCATGATAATGCTTAGGAAGAGTTTCAAATCTCCCATCCTTCAATTCCTCATAGAGGTTTTCACTGTTGGATACGCTCTTTCTTTTTACTTTTTCATGATCTAATACTGCCATTGCATGGTTTTCACCATTAGATCAATTTTTCGTATTCTTTATTTTGCAGCTAAGAGATTTGGCACTCCCTAGATTTGAAGCTTCGTTATGAAATTCATTGGTGGAACTTGTTTCTAGATTTTCAGAATAGAGGAAATTGACAATGGCATTATCATCTAAAAAGATAGGGATATCAAGCAGCTCGATTTGTTCCCATTCAATGAGTTCGGGATGTATCAAAGGTAAGGAATCATCAGATTGGTTAAGATCAAAAGGGGTGAGTGTCATGATGGAAATTTTTTCAAGGTGTTCAATAGATATGTTAAGGTATATAATGTTACTCTCCTCTTAATGATCTATCTCGCTCAATGTTTGATCATCCTCACTAGAGTCATCGATATTCAGTGATCCAAATTCAAGTGGTCTATACCCTAAACTTTGGCCCTCCATACGTATGGGTGCATACCTCTTTATCACATCGACTTATTTGTCTTGACAAGATCCTTCAGACAGTGAATCCCATTCATATTCATTTGAGTCTGTTTCAAAACTAGCTTGCAATTGGAGGATTCACTCACAAATTTTTTGAGTGGCTTCTTCTTTTGTATCTTCTTTGTATCCTAACCCTGTCTTGTCTTTTACATTGGTTATGATAGGTTGTATTAGTTCCACAATACCTTCTTTTCATTTTCCAATAGGCCCTTTTCCTTCATATCCCATCTTTTCTAAAATTGTGAACCCTTTACCATATGGCTCTATTAGTATATTGGAAGTTGTTGTTGTGGATTCTTCTTCATCTTTGTAAAGCCACTTTAGAATGTCTTTATCCTCAGATTCATCAACTAGATTACCTTATTTTACAAATGTACCATCAAAGATCGTGATGGGTTGTGAACATTGTTGTCTAGATGTTGATGGTTGTCCATATGATTTTGGAGAAGGTAGTAGTTGTGAGAGACATAAGGACTGATCAAAAGAATACTCACCCATGCCTTTATCTTTCAACTGGATCTTTTTCTCCAACTTTTTTGACAAAGAATTGAGTTGGCCTTCATTACTTGAGGAAATAGAAACATTGATGCCTTTATCTTTCAATTAAACCTTTTTCTCGAATTGATTTGACAAAGAATTGAGTTAGCCTTCATTGCTCAAAGAAATAGAAGTGTGACCTTCTCTGTTGTGTGGTACAAAAACATCTTGGGTTGTCTTGAGAGTGTTGCAGTATTGAGGATTATTAGAATCTGTTGAAATTGTGATCTCTTGTCCATTTTAAGTGAATTTCAAGCATTGATGGTATGTTGATGGTATTGCTTGCATTTCATGGATCCAAGGTCGACCCAAGAGTATGTTGTATGTCAAATCCTTGTCTAAAACTTGGAAGATTATATCCTTTTGAACTGGTCCCACTTGAATTTGCAATATTATCAGCCCTTGAGAGGATCTTTCTTCATCATCACAAGATTTTATGGTTATCTTTCTTCTAGCATCTATTGCATTTTCTAAAAATCCCAATGCATGGATAAGCTTTAAAGTGCAGATATTTAGACCAGCTCCTCCATCTATTAAAACACATTTGACTTGATGTTTATGGATTATAACCTCAATATGGAGTAGTGTGTTGTGTGGATGAGTGAGGGATGCATCATTGTTTTCCGAGAATGATAAACAATGGGGTGCAATCAAATGTCCAACCATGGCTTGGAATTCAAAAACTTCCAAATTAGTTGGTACTATGGTGTCCACTAAAGATTTTTCCAGAATATCCTTATGGGCTGGTGAAATTTTAAGAAGTTCCATTATGGATATCTGTGTTGGGATCTTTTGCAATTAATCTACTATATTGTATTGATTCGAAGGAGTAGCAAGTGTTTTAGATGTACTTCCTTTCAATACAAACTTGGACTGTACTCTTGTGGTCACATTTATTGGTAGTTTGTCTTGTTTTTCTTTGATTTTGATGACATTGATTTGATTATCAGAGGCAGAAATGTCTTGTTTATCCTTGGTTTTAATGTCATCGATTTGATTATCAGTTGCAACAATGTCTTGTTTATCCTTGGTTTTAATGTCATTGATTTGATTATCAGTTGCAGCTATGTGGAGGATGGTAGTATCATAGACATAATTCACATTCTTCCCTTTGTTTGTTGAAGAGGATTCTCCTTTTTCATAGTTGGGTAGAGGATTTTTAAATGCTCCATGATCAGCATTTGTTTGAGGTCCTTTTATCGATATTTCACATATGTCTATCAAGTCTTGCACCAAATTTTTTAGTTGCATACAATCATTTGTTTTATGACCCTTGTTTCTATGAAATTCACAATAATATGCATTGTTCCACCATGATGGTTTGACTCTTGGTTCAAAATATCATGCCTCTAGTAATGTTATGAGTTTGGGTGCAAGAATCTCTTTTAATGTTTATTCAAGTGATTTCCCCAAAGATGTAAATTTTCTTCGATATGGTGGTGGAGTTGGTTTAGATTCATTGCTATTTTGATTGTTGTTTTGATTGGTTTTGGGTGTAGTGCCTAATAAATTGAAGACTAGTTTTACATTATGTGTTTCAACTGCGCCATCATTACTAGCATTTTTATTTCTTGTCCAAAATTTAGATTTGTCATTGTTGTTATGATGATTGGAAGAGTTTGTAGAATTTGGTCCTTCATTATAGATTTTTAATACCCCTCTTTTAACCAAGGCTTCCTCAATCTTAAGTCTATTTTAAATCATCTTTTCAAAGTTGGGTGGACATTGCAATTGTAGTCTATAACTCATCTCATTTTTCATATTGTCAATAAAGATCTTCATTGTTTCTTTCTCAGGTATAGGACAAGCATATCTAGCAAATAATCTTCTCCATCTTTGTAAGAATGTAAGAAATGACTCACCATTTTTCTGTTTTGTGTTACAAAGGTCTTTCATGGTTATTTCATGTTGAATGTTGCAGGAATATTGGGAGATAAATTTATTTACCAACTCTTCAAATGATCTAATACCTGGTGGGAGTTTTGAAAACCATTCCATGCATTGACCACCCAAACTTTGTGGAAATAATCTCATTAGATAGGTTTCTTCATGTGCAAATTCCAGGCTCATGGTGCAAAATTCTCTTACATGATCTTGAGGATCAGTTTTTCTATTGTATTTGTCATATTTTGGAAGTTCACAATTTGGTGGAAAAGGTATCATGTTCACACTTTTTTCAAAGGGATAGGGGCAGATTTCTTGCAGAAAATATCTTTTTGTTGTTCCCCTTTACATGTCTTGGATTTGTTGTTGAAGATTTTGCATCTATTGTGTTAAAGCATTCACTGGATCTGTGTTTCGTGAGTCATCTTCTATTTTCTTGGGAGCTCCCTTCAATTGGTTTACATCAAAGTCATTGGGTAGTTTTACACCTTGATTTTCTAGCATCAAAAACTATTTCTCTCCATCCTTTTCTAGAATCTTTTCCATGAACTTGTGAAATTTAGGGTCTTGTTGAGCTTGTTAAATGTCCTCATCAGTTATCTCATCTATTTCAGGTTGATGAAATATATGGAAGGGATTTTCTTCTCCTTCTACCATGATGGTTTGGGTTTCAATTTATTTTTCTCTGAGTTTTTGTTTTTGAGCTCTTGTTAAAACGAGCATGCAAGTGATAAATTTTTACTACACTTTGATCTTTTTTTTGGGAGTGCCAATGAAATACCTAAGTCAAATAGGATGATGGATCATATTGATGAGACTATGGTTAAATCTGATGGACAACATTATTTTTCGTGATCAAGGATGATGGATCTTGATGATGAAACTCAGCTAAACAATCAGAGATGAGATGGGTGATTTGAGCACTTTACAATGTTTGATCCAAGTTTAGTTAAAGGGATTGCACTTACAAAATCTAGTTTCTTCAAGTTTAAACCAATGTTGAATTGAGGAATGATGTCTACTCTAAAAAGGGTCCCTAAATGTGAATCTAATTGTCAAACATACATTCAATTTAGCTCTTTGTTTGAGTATTAGGTGAATGCGCTAAAACAAGTGGCAGATGTGCTGAAAAATGGGGTAAATGCACTAAAACAGAGCTTGGATGCGCTAGACTGTCACTTAAATGTGCTAGAACAGGAAGGTAATGTATTGAAAAATGAGGAAAATGCACCAAAATATGGTCTACATGTGCTAAAAGATGAGGTGAATGCTCTAAAATAGTTTGTAGATGCATTGAAATATGGGATAAATGTGTTGAAATAGGAAGTTTATGCTCTAAACTAGAAATGGTCACCATTTTCAAAGTTTTCTTTGTTTTCTTATTTTTGAATCAGTTAATTTGAGTGTTTTTTGGATGGATGACCTTCTGAACAGTGATTTCAAACACAAAAGCAAGTAGTCAAATAGTTGTTTCATCCTAAGATCTAAACATGAAGTGTATGTTCTAGGATCTGGTCTGATCCCTTTGATTTCCACTGGTATTAAACAATAGCAAATAGATCAGTCGGACTATTCTAATGTCAAGGGTCATTAATAACATCACAGCCCACATCTTAGAACTACGTCAACTCACATAGTCGTGTCATCCCCTAGAGGGCACCCGTGTTTTTTCCTTTTTCGAGTCAGTTATATGGTGAGTATCTTGGGGAAAAATTCTTCCCTTCCCTTGCACTATGAATATTATAATGTTTGGTAACTAACTTAGCTGGCTACTAAACTTAAAATTCTTATTAAGGGTTTTCGTTTGGTGCGGAAAATGATAAAATCCCTTATGAGGCCTCCCAACCTTTAGAACAAAGGCTTTGGGGATGGATATCAATGCACACTACCATTGAATGTGACTTTCATCACAATCATGTTTGATTATAGTGGGTTGGAATGCTTGGCTTTATTTGTTCCCTTAGGGTGATTACTTTTTCCCACTAAGGCGGGCCTTCTAAAGGTGCTATTGCAATAAAATAAAAGAGTGATTCTAGCATTTTGGTCACCTAGTAAAGGGGAGAGCATAGGCCTATCACTTTGCAAACACAACATACATGGTGTTCATTAACCTTGTAATTAAACTAGATGCCTAATTTAATCAAAGGAAAATAACTCCAGCCCCTGCAAACATCATTAGTAGTCTTAGATAATGTCTTTGACAGCGTATGAAGCACTTGCAAAACAAAAAGATATAGATTAGCCTCTAGAATTTTAAGTTTCTACAAATAAAGGTAAATTCGCTAAAACAGAGAGCATATGTGCTAAAAGACTCAGTATATGCGTTATAAGACACATTAAATGCGCTATTCTAGAAAGAAAAAAAACAAAATCAAAATCTTGTATATGTGCTAGAAGAGCAAGTATATGCGTTGAACGAGGAGGTAGATGCACTATAACAGGGCTTGGATCCACCAAAAGTCACCACCTATGCGTTGGAAGAGGCTTCGGGTGCGCTACATCAAAATTCATGAACCTGTAGATCAAAAATTGCTAGAAAATGTTAAAAATGGGGCTAGGCCCCACAGTGGGCTCCAATTTATGTGTGCTATATAAAATGTATCATGAATAAGCAATTAAAAACCTATACAACACACCAATGAAACATTATATCAAGGAATTCAAACAATAATCAAATTGAAACAAACAATTCCCCAATGGCGTCTCATTGTCCTCTATCTCCAAGGATTCTTTAAGTCATTTTTCTCTCAAATTATTTGTGCACATGACTTTCCAAATGACAACCTAAAGAATGAGATGTTGGAAATGCAAGATATGTTTCTTACACTACATGATTGCTAAACTAGTTGTAGATGATATGCAAAGATTAATAATGATGCTATGATATTGATAATGAAAATGATATGATTAAACTACTATAATTAATATGTTTCTAATGGTAATGCCATGATTAATCTACTTGATTCTAAAATGCAAATACTGGAATGACAATGTTAAGATGATAATGCTAATGAAAATCTTGCAGAGTGTAATTATGCTCAGCTCTCTATCTTTTTTGTTGTAAATGAGGGCCTATTTATAGATTTTTCAAGGCATGAGCCTAGGTAGCATGAATTAACAGTCTGGATTCAATCTGGAGAATAGACGGTTGAAGATGAAGAGGTTAGAGAGAAAAGGGGAGTGTGTTCCCTTTAAAAGAACAAACTTCCAAGTGTGAAGAGGAAACAAATGAAGATGAAGGCCAAGTGTCCCAAATTGGTTAGAATTTGTTGAGGATAAAAGCCAATTTAAATATTAGAAATATTTAATTTCTAGACACATGAGGTGGAAGGTGGGAAGAAGTTAGTAGAAATGTGCTGAAATTTGAATCTAGAATTCAAATTTAATAAGAGAAAGTTAATTAAATAAAACAAACTAATTAAATTTGTTCATTTAATTAAGACGGGAAGAAAATGATTTAAGATAAGAAGAATTAGAGAAAATGAACTATATAAGTAAATTTTTCAATTTATTCATAAGTAGAAGAATTAAAGATTATCAATTAAATAATGTGTATTTAATTAAATTCCTCCAGACCAATTTTGAGTGTATACACCTAGAATTGGTCATTTCATCCATCTTCAGAACATCCCTTTAATGATGTTCCTTGATTTATTCATGTTCACTTCATCCTCTAATACATCCTCTTAGTTATGATTTTAGAGCTATTAATTCTATCTTCTAACACATCTCCTTAATGATGATTTTAGAGCCATTTACATCTTTTTGGATGCAATAATGACTCTAGAGTTGCTCATATCCTCAAAAATTTTGAGATGGTTACAAAACCCATTCCATTAATTGAACTAGAACTCCAATATTAATATTTATTACACAAGTTTCTATAGCAATTTTAGTGGCCTTCAAAAAAAATTGGTAATTATCCAAATATGTTTCACTCATAATAAATGTAGATTCCAACATGCTTTGACTATGTTGATTAATTGTAGTCAGTTGAAAGTCAAGAGAATGTGTTTTATCCGGCTAGGTAATAAATAAATAATTAATTATGTTTTGTAATTATGTGTTAGTCCTCGACTAGTTGTTATAGTCAGTTAATAGTTATCGAGAGTTGGTAGTATTAACCAACATCAGACTACTATATTTGTACTTTTTGTTCATAGTTGGGGACTGATGTTATGAATTCCCTATACTTATTGCATTATCCAAGAATGAATGGGAATAAAGCTAAATATTTTAAAACATGGTTGTTATTAATTTAGGATCTGTAATTTTGTTAATTCTATTTATGTAAATATTTCTAGTAGAATAAGCAAGTAAACATTTGGCGTCATTGCTAATATGAACTCTGGCAATACACAAATCACAAAGTCATGGAATTTAATGGGTCATCCAGCCAAAGAAATGGTGCAATAAAATAAATAAAGAGAATACGTGTTGACTAAAGAATTGATAAACTTGCTGGATATCTCACTAAAGGAACATGTACGAAGGGAAGCTCTTGGGAGAGAGATCCCTCAAGCAGCCATCTAGGACAATCTGAATATCAACCTAGAGGTGGATCATCTTGTTGATAAACTACACTTGATTGATAACACAACTATATCATACTCCAAGATCTTTGGGCTAACAAAGATAGAGAACAAAGAAGATAGAAAATGATACAACAATACAAAGAATGAAGCAAATGGGAGGAGGAAGAACATGACACCAATCAAAGGAGTACTCTAGAAATTAATGCATGTATGATCGAACAAAGATAGGAATTGAATTCCAAGTGGTTAGGAATCATTAGAAGAATGGGTATGAAGATCCATTAGAGTAAAAGAACGAGAGGAATGAAAAAGGCGATTAAGAATAATTATCAAAGAAACAGACTAAGACCTCATCAATCAAGAAAGACAATTGTACATAGAGATAGTATGAGACGGTGAAGAAGAAAGGGACTCTAAAAATGAATTAATCAAAGCAATTGAGAATAGCATACATCACATCTAAGAACTATCTATATCGAGAGAGTAAGATCCAAGCATTGGACGAACCAAACCAAATACCCCCAAATGGAGTGCAAGAATGATCCCCAAGGTACCCGAAGTGTAGAGTATATTGTAGGTGGACGAGTGGAGGACTCATACGTGAATATGAGTGAAGGATAAGAACCAAAACATACCAAGTAAAAAAATCCAAAAAGGTCCAATGCACAAGGAGGACAACAGGGAAAAAAATGGTGACTCTACCAACCAGTCTAAGTGTGGAAAGGAAAAAACTACCAAATTTTATAGGGAATGGGTTGAAGGATCTGGTTATACAATGAAAAACCTATGAAACCATATGGATAGCGAGTGACCAAAGAAGACATATATTATTAGCTAAGAGTGTTCCCAACAATGCTACAAGGCATAGCAATAGTTTGGTTCAATAAACTAGTAGTAGAAGACACAACCTCATGGGATGCACTAAGAAAAGCAATTGAGGTAGAATTCAAATTATTATAGGATGAAAATGAGATCGTCATCAAGATCTATAACACCAAAAAAGAAAAGTACAAGAATGCACAAGCTTACAATCGTAGGCTCAAATAATTATTAGTAAATTTAGAGAACCAACCAACACATGGATAGAAGAAGCATTGGTTCATTGAAGGACTAATTCTCTCATTGTACAAGAAAATGTTCAAGTAGTACCTCTGTTATCCTATATCAAGGCTTACAATCGGGTGATGGACATTGAGATTGAAAAAAAAACATCCTCTTGAACAAAAAAAAAGATGGATGACAACAAGAGTATAAACAACAAGAGTGACAAAGAATCTAAAACCATTTAGGCCCTTTGAAGAGATATGATATGCATGATGAAAGAACTAAGGGTCGACAAAGAAAACTCAAAAGAAACTAAAGAACTATGGTGCATTAACTGTAAAATAGGTCACACTAAAATAATTTCCCAAAAACATCTTTTTATGACATTTGTTAGATATTGGGATATTCCATCAAGGAATGCCTATACAATTTAAAAACAAGAAGCACACAAGTGCTCTTCACCCAAGGGGAATAGTCAACCCCTTTGACCACACCTCCTTAACCATAAAATAACAACAGTAATGCATCTCCTAGAAGATACCACAACAAAAGAGTAAATAATGATTGGTACAATAATAGTGGGCCAAGAAGCCAAATCCAATATGATTCTAAAGGATGACCCATGATATAGTGTCAAAAATACAATGAATCAGGTCATTTCTCTATAGAATGCTAGAACAATCAAGGCAAAGGAGGAATGATATGTAAGTGGTGTGGATCAAGTGATCCTAAATACACTGACTCCTCAAATCAAAAAGGTATCAACATGCTAAGAGTGGAGGACGAGGAAGTTCTAGCAATTACTAGAGCACAAACAAAGAAGAAAAATTATTTAGACCCTCATACTAAGAAGGAAATACTTCAAGAGGCCAAATTGGAAGTAGAACAGGTGTTGTCCAAGGAAAGGAGAACCTCCAATGAAGCAGAAAATACATCATTGCAGTTGAAGTTGAAAAATAATATCATAAAGTAGATGTTGTATACAATCATACCTATCAAGGTGAAAGACCTTCTATAGATAATGTCGCAACTAAGAGTGTAAATTATGAACATAGTCGATGACAACCAAACTTGACATGAAGGTCCAAGCAAGGACATGGTAGTAGAGCGGTCACCAAAAGGTAAACCAATGGTTGACCCAATACTACACACAATGAATGTTGGGAGTAGACTATCCATCATATAAATGGAAATTGTGGGAAATAAACTCACAAACACCATCATTGATGGAGGTTCAAGAGTGAAAATTATGTCGAAGGAAACCTAGAAGTGTCTCAAGAAACCATCTCTTTGGCCACCAACATTCCACTTAGTAGATTTCGATCAACATGACATCAAGCCACTAGGTACATTGATGGAGCAGAAGGTGACAATTGGAACATAATATTTTTATTGAATTTTGTTTCCATCCCACTACAATTCAAGGCATATGATGTGCTACTCGAGAGATGTTGGCTAGTAGCAATGAAAGTGGACCATGACTGGAAACAAAACACACTCTCCATCAAGAGCAATGGGAGGAAGTACATCATTGACCTAAAGAATCAGGTTGTGAGTGATGAATTATCATCCTCAAAGTTAAAAATCCAAAGGAGGAGAATCAAAGGAATAAATTCATGGAACCTAATGATGAAGGGGTACTAGACCTCAAGAATTTCTCCAAAGATGAGACAAGTTCTCTCAATGGGATATTCCATTGGCATATGGAAGACTATGAGGTCTTTCACCCTAAGTGCAACATGCTACAAATTGGGGAGATCAAGGAAGAAGAAGAAGACAAAGGTACAAATAGTCAGACATTTCTATCTGAGTATGGGGAATATAAGGAGGGAGTAGGAAAACTAGATGGCATGCTAGCACACAATTTTGAAAGGGAAAAATCAATCAAGTATGCGGAGCCAAAGATGAAGAAGGTGAACCTAGGAGAAGAAGATAACCCAAAAATGATCATGGTTGGAAATGATTGGGACCCAATGCTGAAAGCAATGACATTCAAAATATTCATGAAATACAAAGATGTCTTTTCCTGTATTTACAAAGACCTCAAAGGGATACCACCAGAACTGTGTGTACACAGGATTCCCCTTGTACTAGAAGCACAACATGTATGGAGAAGACCCTATATGATGAATAAAAACTATATTTCCAAAGTACAAGAAGAAATATAAAAGATGTTAGAAGCAAGCATAACCTTTAAAGTGAAGACAAGTGAATGGGTCTCTTCGATAGTGATCTCTCTAAAGAAGGAGTTAGAATAAATCTGAATATACATAGAATTCAAAAGTTTGAATGTGATGAATATCAAGGATCCATTTCCAATCCCATTCACTAAGACAATCCTCAAAGATTTGGTCAATCATGAGATGTACTCATTCATGTATGGGTTCTCAAGATACAATCAGATAAGCATTACCAAATTAGACAAGTTGAAGATGACAGTTATAGTTGAGGATGGAGTATATGCATACAATTGGATGTTGTTCGACCTATGCAATGCTTTGGAAACCTTCCAAAGAATCATCCTCCATATTTCTGATAAGATGTATATGGGAAATTTCAAAACATTCCTCAATGATTGGTCAATCTACAATGGCCAGAAGAAGCATCTAAAGGCACCAGGAGAATGTATAGGATGGTGCAGAGTGTAATAACCCATTCCTAATTATTAATTAATATTATTGTAAATGACACATGAATATACTTCAAACAAAGACATAACTAGTGGCTAAAGTCAACCATAGCTACACATGTACATTTAAAATGAGTCAAAGATTCATATATTCACTTCAAAAGTCAATTTACAATATCAGGTTTGACTTGGCTCCTAAGGCCACAAAGTCATTACATTGTACACTTTACATCAAGTACAAGAATGAATTACATCAAGTTACATCTTAGACTATAATAGTCTTGTGAACAACTATGGTTCTTCTTGGACGCTCACCTCCACTAGTGGACGAGAACATGGTTGAAGTGTTTTACTGCCAACCACGAAGATTACGCTTCCCCGGTATTCTTTTGACTTGAAGAATTCCCGACCCTGCATGGAAAGTTTAGCAAGAGAATAATCTATAAGGTGGAATTTGGTGTGTGCCCAAACATCAACATACAATTTCTATCTACAAGTTAGAAAAGAAAGTGTAATATCTATGCTAGGAATGGCGAAGAGTGAAATCACAAAGTTCATTCATACATACATATTGAACTATATTGCTTGGCCAAGCATAATAAATGTGTTGCAACAACAACAAATAATAGGTTCTGGTAAAACAAACCTATACTCTTTGAACTCCATTTTGGCACCCATCTCAAAAGGTAACTTTCTACTAACTCATAATAGTTATTTACCCTCTAGCAGCATCTACCCGTAGGTGCTCTAGTCAGCTAAGGTATCACTGTTCTATTCAAGTATTCAATTAAGCTTTCACAAAATGTCTTCAAAAGAAGAAAAGAATACTAGTTTGTACTCTAAACAAAAAATAGATTTATGTTTCACGGAGTAACTCAAACAATCAGTCATATCATTCTTATGACTATTTTCTACTTATCATCTTAAGCATTTAACTTTTTCAAAAATGTACTAAAAACAAAAGAAGGTATGTCACAAGTATGTGTATGTACATAGACAAAGTCTATGTGCATACACATTTATGTTTCTACTAATGTTAAAGTTTGTGCATACATTCTGAAATAATCATTAATTCAGATTGCAATCTTAAAATAGTATTCCATTTGATGTTCCTTTGTCAAAATAAAGAAATCATATCAAGTCTATGCTAACAGTTTCACACATACTATGATTGCATTTTTTTTTACATTTGTGATATTCTAACATTTTTTTTCCATGTGAACATTCATTGTTTAAAAAGAGCAAGTATTGTTTCCCACTAAACAGTTATAAAACAAGTTGTTTACATATGAGCATTCATTGATTTCAACAGAACAAGTATTGTTTCCTACTAAACAGTTATAAAACATGTTTACATATGAACATTCATTAATTTTAATAGAACAAGTATTGTTTCCTACTAAACAGTTATAAAACATGTTGTTTACATATGAACATTCATTGTTTTCATCTATTTCAAGTTGTTTCAAAAAATAGTTTATTGAGAAAGGATGTTTTAAGCTACAATGATGGCTTAGTCAATAAAACAGTGTCGTTCACATAAGATTATTCACTATCTTTTTCATTACATTACTATTTTGGACCAAATAGTTTCATTTAATGACAGAATCATCATTTTCCAACAGAACAGAATGAGTTTTATCTAAATGAACAGAGATATATCAATGTTGTTTACCAGTAAAAATATTGCCTACAACTATCTCATCTTTAATTTTCCTCTGTAATATTAAGCTAACAAATTGTCCATTGCTCCAAATAAATGATTTTTAACCATTCATGATCAATTATGTAAATACTAAAAAAAATAGGTTTGACATACTCGTCATTTTGAAGTTGCGCATCCATACTTAACTTGAAGGTTATCAAGGTTTCTTTCTTAACCTGTGCCCTTTTAAAGACCCTTTCAAAGCTTTCGTGGTCACTCAAATACGACTACCCATTATATGAAAAGTTCATTCTTTACCCAACCGACCACAAGTCGTGTTCACGTTTGCTCAAGGAACGTGTTGGGTCTATATCACAGACATGTTTGACATGCAGACACTTTCTTGTATCCTACTCAAAGGAATAACCAGTTGATCATAAGTATTGATTCTCAAGTTTTAAATAAAATCAAAACTTATACATTTCATCGCTCCTCTGATCAAGGGTGTTCACGACAAGCGAATATTAGTTTACATTCTCTGCAAAGCTTACTGCCTCTTACCATTATCAACCTAGCCAATTATGGAGGGCGATTTATTTGAATTTTAATACAGTGGATACATTTAAAAGAAGACTTGGAGGATTAATCATCTTCCTAAGGGTTCGACATTCAAACCACCACAAATTCAGGCATAAACAAATACATATTGGGTCAGAATGGATGTTTTGATAGCCTTTCCAAGGCTAGCAATATCATGTGAGCATTGTGACTGTCGCACCTTATAAGACTCCATGCTTCAGTCTAGCTCTAGCTAGCCATTAAGGTTTCAACATAAATATATATAAGCATGCAGGAAATAGGCCATGTGGGCCCCAGAGGGTGGTCAAATAAACACTACTATCAGCTCAAGGTCATATCACACAAACAAAAGGAATGCATGTTTAAAAATGCTATCAATTTACATAAAATGCAGTGGCTATCATAGCTTAGTTTGTAAAAATAATAATGAAATCATTCTTGTTTCAAGGGAAACTGATTTACCTCACAAATTAGGCTTTTGATGAAGCTTTTCCTCTTATTTTTCTAACACTACGACCCTTTCTCTTCTTTCGCCCTACTCCTAGTCAATATCTTTCCCAATTCATGGTGCAGGGCACCTAGGTCTTCATGTAAAAAGGGGGTTAAAAGTTGGTGTTTTGTGTTGGTTAAGTCATTTTTTTTTGTAATAAGGTCTTTGAAGACCATTTCTCATTTTTTTTGTCAGTTTGAGTCATGTGGGGTCAGTTTTGTGAAAAGATGTCAATATTGCAAAAAGTTGCAAAAGTTGCACAAGCAATTTTTGCATTTTGTGTCTAAAGGGGAAGATGAACTGTTGGGATTTGAAAATAAATTGGGGAATGGTTTGATTTTGTTATAAAATGTTTAAATAGGCCTTGTTGAGGTCGGGACAAGGTTTTGGTGTTAAGCAATAAAAATACTCTATTTTTCTACATTTTCAAGTTGTTTTTGCTGCTACACAAATTGGTACAGTCTTGTACAGCCTGGAAATTATCTAAAATCCATTGGAACTGATAATGTATTGAATATATTGTCTATTTCTTTTGATTTCATCTACTTTCATCAAGTTTGGAGTGAATTAGAGCATTTTTTTTGTAAACAGCCATAAACCCTAGTTAGGGTGAGTTTTGACTAAATAAAATGTTTTTTGGCCCATTCCACCGGTGAAAAGGCCTCATAATTAGTGGAATGGATGTAGGTAGGGTTTATTTTTTGTTCTTAATTTTGTAGAAGTAGGGGATACAGTTTGGTGCAAGTTTAGTTGTTGCCCTAGCCTAATATCATCATGTATTAGGCTTAGGAGTTCATTAGACTTAGGGTTTTGTGGAAAGGTTTTTGGGAAATTGTTCTAGTTGCTAAAAGTTGGTTATTCAAACCTCACATGAAATTTTTTAAGCCTTGGAAAGAAGATTCAAATCCTGTAGTTAGGAAACCCTCCTGCTACCTAGCCAAGTCAAAGAATTAGGCCTAATTTGAGCGTTAGCAGTCCAAAATTGAGGGCTTCATTACAAAGTAACCCCATCTGCAAATTAGATATGTTGTCAAATGGCATAAAGGGTATTTGTGAAGGTGTCCATATTTTGAATGTTAGGTCTACTTGAGAGTTATGTTGGAAAACCCCTATTTAAAGTACTACTATAGGAATTGAACGATTATGAGGGAAACCCACCAAATTATGTTCTAGGATTGCAAAGTTTGACTGGTTGAGTTTGTGTTGATGTTATCAAACCCTACTCTGCATCAAATAGGTATCAGAGCATAGGTCTGATCTGAAGAGAAAAAAATTGAGTTGAAGAAAGAACAAGATTCCTCCAAAAGGGAATGCCATTGCCAGAGAATTGAGTTAGTTGAAGGAAAAACATGCTAAAGAGATGAGAGAGATGAGAGAGTTGAAGGAGAGGATTTCTTCTCTGGAAACAAGTCAGAAGAGAGGTACGGTCACAAGAGACTTGAGTGATCAAGAAGAAGAAGGGGAAGAGGAAAGTTCCCAAGGGTTTGAGGAAGAGATGGATCCTAATGACTTGAGGATGGAAAAGCTCCTGAAATCATTCAAGGGAGATGAGCATAAGATCAAGATAGAATTACCTTTGTATGGAGGAAAGATGGATGGTGAAGAGCTCCTAGATTGGATAGGAGCATTGGATAACTATTTTGACTATGAAGATGTGCCATAGGATCAAAGGGTGAAATTGGCCAAGACAAAATTGAAGGGCCAAACTTTGCTTTGGCGGGATTATTTACAAAGTGAAAGGAGAGAGAAGGGAAAGTCAAAAATCACTTTTTGGGATAGGATGGTGGCCAAACTCAAAGGTAAGTTCCTACCTACTAATTACACTATTCAATTGTTTAAAACACTTCAAAATCTCAAACAAAAGGAGATGGATGTGCAAACCTATACAGAGAAATTCTATAAATTGAGTTTAAGAGCAAGTCATATAGAATATGATGAAGAACTAGTAGCAAGATATATGAATGGGCTGAGATACAACCTCCAAGATGAATTAATCCTCACCACCCCAAGAACGGTGGAAGAATGTTACCAATTGTCCATCAAAGCCGAGTAAAAGTTGAAGAAAAGGAAAGAGAAGCAAGGCAGGGGTAGAGGAAGAAGTTTCAGAGGTAGAGGAACATTTGGAGGAAGAGGGCAGTCCCAAAAACCCCAAGGAGAGACAAGTCAGCCTCAAGAACAAAATTCTGATACAAGGGGTAGTTTTAGGGGAAGGAGACCCAATAATAGGAGCAGATTTGGAGTTCAAGGAAGAGGATCAAATGCATTCACAAGGAAGTGTTATCAATGCAATAATTTTGGCCATCAAGCATGGCAATGTCCTAAAAAGCAACCCTCTACTTCACATGGAGGGGAAAGAAGAAATCAATTGGTGCAAGAAGAGGACAAATAGATTGTAAAGTCTCCATCACAACATGTTGCTCCAAAAATTGGTGAATATCTTATGGTGAGGAGAAAATTGATTAAAGTTCCTATGGTGAAAGAACCTCCATAAAGGAAATCTCTCTTTAGAACTAGATGTAAGTCTCAAGGTAAGGTTTGCAAAGTTGTTGTTGATTTGGGTGCACAGATAATTTAGTTTCTCTTGAGATGGTAGAAATTTTGAAAATGAAAAGAATACCACATTCCACTCCTTACAAGGTCTCCTCATTGAATAAGGGACAACAGGTCCTAGTAAATTAACAAACTTGGGTGGAATTTAACATAGGAGGGTACAAGGACAAGATTTTGTGTGACATCATCCCAATAGATTTTTTCATTTGCTTTTAGGGAGGCCCTAGCAATATGATAGGAAGGCTAAACATGATGGGAAAAAAACACTTATGTTATTGAAAAGGATGGGATTTCATTCACTCTCACACCATTGCAAGATGAAGGCCTAGATACACAAGCAGGGTCTAGTGTAATGTTGATAGGAGAAAAGGATTTTTTGAAAACCATGAAGGAAGAGGGAGGAGAAGGTTTTTCCATTGTGATCAGACCAAAAACTGTGATGACAGCAGCAAAGGTTAATGATATGCCTAGAGAGGTCCAAGCATTATTGAACAAGTATAAGGACATTGTGGTAGATGAACTCCCTAACTCTTTACCACCAATAAGAGATGTCAGCCACCATACAGACTTCATACCAAGGGAAAACCTACCTAACAAAGAAACATATAAAATGACCCCAAAACAAAATGAAGAGATTAGGAAACAAATACAAGAGTTTCTTGACAAGGGCCTAATAAGAGAGAGTCTTAGCCCATGTGTTGTTCCCACCGTTTTAGCACCAAAGAAGGGAGGAGATTGGAGAATGTGCACTGACTCAAGGGCCATTAACAATATTACCATAAGATGTAGGTTCCCTATACTGGGAATGGAAGACTTGATGGATTGTCTAGAAGGGGCATGTTATTTTTCTAAGATAGACCTCAAGAGTGGCTACCATCAAATCAGAATTAGAGAGGGGGGTGAATGGAAAACTATCTTCAAGACAAATGATGGGTTTTATGAATGGCTTGTTATGCCTTTTTGGAATCTCAAATGCACCAAGTACCTTTATGAGATTGATGAATGAAGTCCTAAAACCCTTCATTGGTAAGTTTTTGGTTTTCTATTTGGATGATATTCTTGTTTTTAGAAAAACTAAAGAACATTTGCAGCATTTAGACTTGGTTTTGAAAATATTGAATGAAGAAGAGTTGATGATAAATTTGAAGAAATGTGAATTTATGAAGGAATAATTGGTGTATCTTGGATTTGTAATCTCAAAAGGCTCTTTGAAGATGGATCCTAGTAAGGTGGAAGCTATCCTAAGCTGGCCTACACCAACATCAGTAAGTGAGGTAAGAATTTTCCACGGCCTAGCCAGTTTCTACAAAAAAATTGTTAATAATTTCAGTCACATATGTGCTCCAATCATTGACACAATAAAAGGGGAAAAAAGAAAGAATTTTACATGGTCTAAAGAGGTAGAAAAAAGTTTCCAATATCTGAAACAAAGGGTAGCACAACAACCTATCTTAGCATTTCTTGATTTTAACAAAGTTTTCACCATTGAATGTGATGCTAGTGGGTATGCCATTGGGGTAGTATTGAGCCAAGAGGGAAGACCTATTGCCTTCTTCAGTGAAAAAATCAATGAGGAAAAGAAAAATTATTTATCTTAAGATTTGGAGTTGTATGCTAAGAAGTGGAGACACTATCTCCTTCCTAAATAATTCATTGTTTGTACTGGCATTCATGCTCTACAGTTCCTTAACAGCCAAGAAAAACTTAGCCACATACATGTGAAATGGGTGGACTACCTACAAAGTTTCACCTTCACCATCAAGCATAATAAGGGGTAGTCAAACAAGGTGGCAGATGCATTGAGCAAGAGGGCATTATTGGTCCAAGAAATTCAGTAACAAAGTGTAGGAATTGATGCTCTAAAAGCTATGTATGTAGAGGATAATGATTTCAAAGAGATTTATGCTTCTTATAATCAATTCAATGGAACTTTTCATGAAGAGAATTCTGATTTTCTAATTCAAGAAGGTTTATTATTTAAGGGGGGCCAACTTTGTATTCCCAAATGCTCTATGAGAGATAATTTGATTAAGGAAAAGCACAGTGGTAGCCTTGCAAGTCACTTTGGTGTTGACAAGACTTTGGAACAGGTAAGAAGGCACTATTATTGGCCAAGGATGCAGTGATGTGAGAAGGTTTGTAGAAAAGTGTGTTGTTTTTCAAAGGGCCAAAGGTTGTAGTACTAATGTAGGTCTATATCAATCATTTCCAATCCAAAATAGACCTTGGGAGTCCATAAGCATGGATATTGTGATGGGGTTTCCTAGAACCCAAAGAGGCTTTGATTCAGTGTTTGTTGCGGTGGACAAGTTTAGTAAAATGGTGCATTTCATACCATGTAAGAGTACCAATGATGCCTCATACATTGCAGGGTTGTTCTTCAAGGAGGTGGTCAAAATCCATGGCTTACCTTTGACCATTATTTTAGATAGGGATAGTAAGTTTGTGGATCACTTTTGGAGAACCCTATGGAAGAAGTTAAGCACAAATTTGACCTTTAGCTCTACCTATCACCCCCAAACTGATGGGCAGACTGAAGTAGTGAATAGGAGCCTTGGATACCTCCTTAGATTCTTGACAAAAGAACACTCAACACAATGGGATCTGATCTTACCCCAAGTTGAGTTTGCATACAATGATTCTATGAACCGAAGTGTTGGTAAAATCCCTTTTGATATTGTGTATGGGTTGCAGCCTAGAGGGGTGTTTGAACTGAGAGATGCGAGTGGAATGGAAAGGAGGAGTGATAAGGGTGAGGAGTCTTTAGTAGCCATGCAATAAATACACCAGCAGGTCAAAGACAATCTCCAAAAGAGTGTAGAAAAATACAAGCATAATGTTGATAAGAAAAGGAGAGTTCACTTCAAAGTTGGAGATCTAGTCTTGGCTCATCTGAGGAAGAAGAGGTTCCCTAGAGGACAGTATTCAAAGCTCCACATGAAGAAGATAAGGCCATGCAAAGTGGTCCAAAAGTTTGGAGAAAATTCCTATGAAATAGAACTACCTCCTAATGTTGTTATTTTTCCTATTTATAATATATTTTATCTTTAACCTTATAAAGGGGATGTGATTACAAGTGAAAATACAGCTTCCTCAACACATTTAGATGGAGAATGGATCAGAGATTTTCCACCAAGTAGACCCTTGAAGCTGGAATATATTTTGGATACCAAAGAGCCAAAAGGACAAGGAACAAGGTGTAGTATCAGTAGTTAGTCAAGTGGCAAGGCATTACAATGGAGGATTCCACTTGGATGAATGAGGACATCCTAAAGCATGGTGCTGCAGTTGTAGATTTTCTCTCAAGTGGAACTTGAGATTTGTTTTCCCCAGGAGTATGGTGCAATGCACCTAGGTCTTCATGTAAAAAGGGAGTTAAGAGTTGGTGTTTTGTGTTGTTTAAGTCATTTTTGTTTGTAATAAGGTCTTTTAAGACCATTTCTCATGTTTTGTGTCAGTTTGAGTCATGTGGGGTCAGTTTTGTGAAAAGATGTCAATATTGCAAAAAGTTGCAAAAGTTGCACAAGCAATTTTTACATTTTGTGTCTAAAGGGGTAGATGAACCATTGGGATTTGAAAAGTAGTTGGGGAACAGTTGGATTTTGTTAGAAAATGTTTAAATAGGCCTTGTTGAGGTCAAGACAAGGTTCTGGTGTTGATTTTTGGTGTTAAGCAATAAAAATACTTTGTTTTTTTCTATATTTTCAAGTTGTTTTTGTTGCTACATATATTAGTACGGCCTCATACGACCTGAAAATAATCTAAAATCCATTGGAACTGATAATATATTGAATATATTGTCTGTTTCTTTTGATTTTATCTGCTTTCATCAAGTTTGGAGTGAATTAGAGCAATTTTTCTGTAAACAGCCATAAACCCTAGTTAGGGTGAGTTTTGACTAAATAAAATGGTTTTTGGCCCATTCTACTGATGAAAAGGCCTCATAACCAGTCGAATGGATGTAGGTAGGGTGTATTTTGTGTTCTTAATGTTGCAGAAGCAGGGGATGGAGTTTGGTGCAAGTTTAGTTGTTGTCCAATCCTAATATCATCATGTATTAGGCTGAGTTTTAGACTTAGGGCTTTGTGGAAAGGTTATTGGGAAATTGTTCTAGTTGCTAAAATTTGGTTATTCTAGAACTCACATGACATTTTTTAAGCCTTGGAATGAATATTTAAAGCCTAGAGTTAGGAAACCCTACTGCTACCTAGCCAAGTCAAAGAATTAGGCCTAATTTGAGCATTAGTAGTCCAAAATTGAGGGATTCATTACAAAGCAACCCCATCTGCAAATTAGATATGTTGTCAAATGGCATAAAGGGTATCTATAAAGTTTCCCATATTTTTTATGTTAGGTCTTCCTTGAGAGTTATGTTGGAAAACCCCTGTTTGAAGTACTTCTAGAGGAATCAAAGGATTGTGAGGGAAACCGACCAAATTATGTTCTAGGATTGCAAAGTTTGACTGGTTGAGTTTGTGTTGATGTTATCAGACCCTACTCTGCATTAGATCACTATGATTTTTCCTTCCCACTGTTTTCCATTCTAAAATGGTAACCACATAATTCTCTTCGCATGCGGTCGACATTTCCATTATTGCTTTTTTGTTATTGTTGATGGATCTATTTTGGAATGTTTCCTTAATGTTTTGTCAGGCCATGACCTTACTAGGTCACCTGCAATATTTTAGCTTGATTTCCCATATAGTACGATATAATGTTATCAGTTATCGAATTGAATTCAATAGCATCAACATGTGTATGTATATATCTATTTATATATATGTTTATATGTGTATCCATATATGTATATATAAATATATGTACATAATATATGTGTGTATATATATATATACATATTCTTATATGTATTTTCATCGTTCATTCACATTTTCCATTTATGTGTTCCAAGTTTACATTAAATATGTATATATATGTGTATGTATACAGTTTTTTATATATATATATATATATTCGCATTAAGATGCATACATTTATATATATGTGTTTGAAGGAGTTCATGAGTTTCGAGTACTACCTTTCAATTTAAATAAGAATCTTTCTTTCCACTTTAGACATTCATTTGAACAATTTTACATGATGAAATTATTGTCCTTGAAATACATTCGTTTTCTCAAAAACACAAGATTTAGATAGACAATTTACCATTCATTTTATTGAACATTTCAAGTCATGAAATTATGTTCTTCTAAATATGCAAAATAGTTCAAATGTAGATTATCATTTCCATTTGTGGTGTGTGCACCCATATTCCAACTGGCTTACCATTCGATCTAGCTAAGCAATCCTACTTCAACCGTGTTCTTTTCCTTCAACCTATCACCTTGCAACTGCACACACTTGCACTTGTAAATTGATCAATAACATTCAATTCTTGGCAACATATAAAATAATTTTCAAAAATTCACAAAGTCAACATCAGTCAACTTCTTTCATTCAATTTTTGAATATTCTAGAATCTCTATTTAATATTTAATTAAATTTCTTCAATAATTTGATTTACATATTATGATAAATATGTAATAAAATTGGGTTATGACATAGAGCAACAAGACTAACCCTCAATCTGAAAAATTATTGATTCATGGTACCACAGGGAAAATTGGTTGGTCACATTGTCTGTAAAGTAGGACTCAAGATGAACCTCAAAAAAATAAGGGTAATCATACAAATGGAATCCCTACAAAATATCACTGACTTGAAGTCATTCCTTGTACATGTAGGGTACCACAAAAGGTTTATAAAAAAAATTCCTAGATTTCTTATCCATTAGACATACTTACAAGGGGAAACCATTCATATAGATGGAAGATCAAGAAAAATCCTTCAATGTATTCAAAGTATGACTAATTAGTTTGTTGATCCTAGCATGTCTAGATTGGAGTAAAGAGTTCCATGTGCATGTCGACGCCTTAAATTATGTAGTTAGAGCAACACTGGGGGTAGTGTTGCAATTTGGAATAAGTATGCGTTTGGGAAGTCTTCATTTACTCCTTCTAGAGGTTCATTTGATTTTATCCTAGATATTTTATCGGTGATGACATGGCTCTTTCCTGGTTGAACAATGATAGTGAAGGAGAATTCTTGTAACAATAGGAGTCATTGGCTTATGCTTCATTGAATTATCATCTTTTTTACCAAGTATATAAGGGCTTGATGATCCACGTAGAATGTGAAGGGTGTTGCTAGTAAGTAGTGCTTGAATTTTTGTGAAACATAAACCATCCCAAGTGTTTCCCTCTCCATTTTACTATAATCATTTTCTACCTTTGACAACAACAACCAACTTACAAAGAATATTGTGTGGTCTAACCCTTGCACTCTTATGTGTGCCAGTGTTGCTCTGATTGCATAATTTGAGGTGTCGAAATGCACATGGAACTCTTTACGTCCATGTTTTTTAAGGAGATGCCATTGGGGGAACAAAGAAAACTAATACTAAAGAGTAAAGCATTCCAGCTCATTAATGGGTTGTTATATAATATGGGGTCAAACCAAGTACTACGACGATGTGTCATGGAAGAAGAAATTATAAGAGTTCGTAAGGAAGCACATGAAGGATTGGTTGGAGGACACATGGGGCCAAATGCTATAGCACGTAATTTTTTTGGTAGGTTTATGGTAGTCGATATTGCACACCAACACACAAGAGTGGCTCATTGGATGTGATACTTGCCAGATATTTGACAAGCCTTTGAAGAGAGATTACATGTCACTCTTCCCATATCAACCTCAAGAACTCTTCGAGCTGTGGGGATTAGACTTCATTGATCTGTTAGAAGTCATCCAACTACATCAATGTAGGTACACAATCATTACCATGGAGTACTCAACTAAATGAGTGAAAGCTTGAGCACTGCCAAACAATACTGCAATTAGTATGGTGATATTAATATATGAGAAGATAGCCATGAGGTACAACATCCCAATATAGATTACAAGTGGCAGGGGAGGACACTTCGTCAACCATGTCAGTCACCTAATGACAATGGAGTTCTATATTTTTCATAACTTTTCAAGCCTATACTACTCAAGAGTGAATGGATAGGTAGAATCCACAAATAAAGTACTCATCTCAATCATTCACAAGTCATGTAGCATCAAGGAAGTTAACTGGGAAGAGAAATTTCTAGTTGTACTATGGGCTTACCATATAACGTACAAGGTGATGTTAGGCCACACACCATTCTAATTGATGTATAGTCAGGAAGTAGTTCCTATTGAGTACATGGTGCCTAGTCTGAGGATTGTTGTCAAGAACCAACTAGGTGACATAGAGAGCTTGAATGAATATCTATTTCAGTTGAACAAATTCGATGAAAAGAGAGTACTCACTCAATGGGAAATAGAGGTGATGCAAAAAAGAAGGAAATATTTGCATGACAAGCACCTCTAATGAGAAAACTTCCAGCTGGGATAGTTGGTTCTCAAACATAACGGTTGTAACAAATTGAAGCTTGATAAATTCAAGGTAAGGTGGCTTGGACCATTTAAAATCCTAGAAGTGGGCAACAATGGAGCAATCAAACTTGAAAACTTTGGCAGGACCCTACTACAAGATTCCATCAATAGATCAAAACTAAATTTGTACAAGGAAAGAAAGGAAACACCAATTGGAATAAAAATATTGGGCTATGCAACTAAAGAAGACTGGAGAATAACAAAAATGAATCCATGGAAGAAGATGACTAAGAAAAAACTTGAAACCAGTTTACAGTGGAAGAAGATTGGACAAAGGGGGGAGATCAAAAAATAATGCAAGAGAGACTAGTCAAGAAACCAGTACAAGGAATTGATTGCCACACATAAATAAACATTTAATAAATGCTCTATTTGGAACATCTAAACTTTGTAAGAAAGTATGGGATCTCTAGAAACTATATGCACCCTATGAAAGAGAAAAAAGAGGGTACATGGCTTACAAACTCGACAAAGAACTAAGCAGGAAAGAAGAAAATAATAATTGAAAATAAAGATGACTTGGACGAATACACTGTTGGATGTTGTGGTTTTGTTGCTGATATGTGGTTTTCATTGATGTCAACACTATTAGCATTAATTCATTTGAAGTTGTATATGTCGAGGATATTGAGAAAATTGTAATAAATGAGTTGGAAGTTGTCAGTGGTGAAGTGAAGTTCAGTATGTCGGTAAGTTCTATACGTTGATGATCAGAGGTTGTGGACTAAAGGGTTTGTTGTTGAGCATATCTTTTTTATCCACATTGAGTTTCAGAGATCCACGTAAAGATTTGATCAAGTTATGAATATTTTCATTCTCACAGTTTTTTTGTTGCTTCAATTGGTGTTCCTGATTGAAGTTCATGTGATTTTAGTTAGTTCAGTTGTTACGGATACTTCTTTGGTGATTTGTGATGTTTGTGGATGTTTCTAGATCGTTCTCTATCTTTGTTGCATGTCCACATTGATTCTTGTGCTCGTGGTTGGTGATTTTCTCTTGCGTGTTCATGTTTTTCTTGTTCTTGGCCGACATGGTGTTTGTAGCGTGTTGTGGATCTTTGAGGAAAAATTAATTGAATTTTTTCATATAGGAGATGTTGATTTGGGTCTTCACTAAGTTGTGGCCGACCTTGGTTGATTTGCATTAATAATCTTTAATGTTTTGGGCTGACAATTTATATTCATTTTTATTTTGTTGAAGCTGACATGTAGGGATGAAATTTATAGTTGTGGATATATAAGAGCGATTGTTTGTTTGAATTGATGTATGCGAGTGTATGTCAGAGTGTTCTTTTGTGTGTGTGTGTGAATATTGATCTAAATCATTCAAAGGTAGAGCAGAGTGTGAAGAAGTGTGAAGAAGAGTGAAGAAGTGTTCATGTGCTTAGTGTGTCTTCCTTTAGGTGGTTAGCCTTGTTGTAATTGAGAAGTGAGCTCTAGGAAGTGTGCCTAAATGCATGTGCATTCCCCATGTTGGTCTCCTACAATGATCTTAATAACTAATAACTAAGCCTTTATAGCCATGATTCAGAGATTGGACATCTAACCTGAATAGCCATTTCAACCATCATGAAGGTGCATTTAACTTGTCAACCTAGGGACGTGAACTTGAAATGGGTCAACACAGTATGTGCACTAGGAACTCAAAGTAGTCATTTCATTCTATAGCTAAGGAACACACAATACTGAAAGTAAATTTCTTGAAAAGGAATGAAACAAATGTTGACCATCAATCAATGACTATGCTAAGTTGAAATGCATAAAAAGAATAAAAATCTAAGCAACAAATAGGACATTGCTTTGTCTGCTTTGGCTATAGGAATAGTCATAGAATGAAGTTCTAGTGGCTACAGGAACATTCAGTGCCAAATTTCTAACTAAGTACTAAACATCAAGTAATACTAAACTAATGTTAAACTAAGACGAATTACTCACCAAGTGGGCCCCCATGGATAATTATCCTCTAAAACTAATGAAAACTCAGATGCTCGAACTCAAAACTTTATTTTATTCACTGTGAATCATGAGTACAAAAGAGTAATGTATCTGCATTACTGAAAACTAGAGAGTGCAAGTACAAATCAAATCGTGCAACCTCTGGAAGAAGGAGCATTAGATCATTATTTATACTAACATATAAATGAGGCAGTCAACTCCATGACTAAGAGGACGCCATTTAGGGAAAACAGAGGAAATGGAGTTATGGCGGTTACACGTGCATGGAATCTAGTCAGACATGCAGGTCCAAACGCAGATTCAACTCAGCAGTAACGCCCATGCATGCTCGATCATTAAAGTCCACTACAAGTCGGTTGCATTCAGTTACATGAAGAATCTTCTATCATCGGCCTCCTTTGACTTGGAGTGATTCCTTTGTTGGATGTTATGGTGCATGCCCAGCTGGCAGTGTCTTAGTATATTAAATCTGCATGGTAAAGTTAGTACACATAATAACTGCACATCTATAACCACCTTAAGGAACATTCATTAACCACATGCAAAATCAATATAGATAGTCCACATAATATGCCAAATGTCATTAAAGCTTGCAGAGATAGGATTAAGTCCAATGTCAATGGTTTGAGAGAAACATTATGAAAATACCGACATTTAACATTAAATTCCATGACATCTATCAACAAAATAAACTATAAATTCTACCCAAAATTGGACCAAAAACTAGGCTCATCACTCCCCCCAACCTAACATTTTGATGGTCCTCCAATAGGGGAAGGGTTGTTCTTATGCTTGGTCAAAGCTCTGAAATTTGCAACTGATAGTTGTCCAACATCAGTGGTTGCAGTACATGAATCAGGATTCAAATAGAATCCTCCCAATCTATCAAATCTATTCCATCTTTGCTTTTCTACAACAATATCAAGCTGGTAGAATCTAAAGTTTGGCATGGGACACATGAGCATGGGTGGTTGGAAAGTCAGGGGAATCCAAGACCTCCCCTGAGTTCTCCCAATCTGAATATACCTATCAATCCTCTTTAGTGTTGCAACATAATTGTGGATGGAATGAGGCTCAGCCTGCTTCACCTCATCAGATAGACTATTTCATCTTTGTGATAGAAATCTTCACATAGTTTCCTCCTTTGTCGTTGTCTTTACCTCATACTCATTGTAAAATTCCTCAATCCAAGGCATAATCTTGTTGCCATAACTAGGTTTGAGAAGTATTTTGTGCCATTCTCTATAAATATCCCTTGGGTTGCTTGATTCAGCTCTAATGGGCAGAAGGATATTAGACTCCAATTGCTTATAAGCTCCATGTTGTTGTCCCCAACTAATCTCATTTTGTACCCAAGACATGAATGCCCTCAATTGGACATCCCCAACATATAAAAGTGGGTTCCAATTATGGTCTTGAGTTATAGCAAAATTATGCAAATAAAACTCACACAGCAAATTCTTCATTTCAGGGGAGGCAATTCTATAAGCATTGAAAAATTCCATAGGGATGTCAATAGAAGGATTCAAACCTGAGGCAATCATTGATAGGTTAAAAGAGAGATACTTCTCTTTCAGGAGCAAAGCATAGACCCTTGGAGGGGTCCTACATTCCAAAATCTATGGTGCCAAAGCTGCCATATCATCCATCGTTTGCTTCAAGGTGGCAATTTCTATGTCTTTATCTTCTATCTCCTCATCCTTCTTTTGAATATCCTCCTTCAATTTATGTTTTTCTTTTCTCCATTCTTCCTCCCTTCTTTGTATTTCTCTTCATAAATTCAAAATTTTTGCATGTACTGTAAAACCAGGAGGATTATGAATGCCTACCTGTCCTTTTGTCAATGGTCGCTCCTCATATGACACTATATGCATGGACTCAGGTTGTCTAGTTATCTCTGGTTGTAGGGGTATTGTTTCTTCTTTTTCCTCTTGCTGCAAGGACTCTCCTTGTTCTTGTTGTGGCTACAAGAACTCTTGCTCTAGTTTTGGATGTTGTTGCAGGACATCTTGCCATAGGACTTCTTGCTGCAGGACTTCTTGCTCATACTGCAGGAAATCTTGATTTTCCTCAAACTCTTCTACAATGTTAGCAAGATCGGCCAGTGTTATATTTGCTACTCTCCCAAATATATCTTCTTCTTCAACATTATCCTTCCTCATTAGAGCTTCAAGGTCCTCGTGTGATGTCTCACCAGGCTTAGGGCTTTCTTGCAGAGGCGTACCAATCATAGGCCCAGTTGTTCTTGATTTCCTAGGAGATTTCTCATGCTTTCCTTTGGCTGCAGGATGAACAGTGTCAGCCTTCCTCTTTTTAGAACTTGGCACCTTTCTTTCTATAGGCTATGTTTTGGCCTTTCCTTTTCTTGTTTCTACTTCTCTCTTTTGTGCCCTAGTTTTCATCAGGGTTTCAAGTGGAATGTCATCATTAGAATCGGAGGAAGAACTTTCTTTTTCTGAGTGCTCTGTTCCAAAAGAACTAATTTCTATGGTTTCTTCTGCTGCAGGAGGATTCACACAAGAGCTAGCACCAGAGGTTGAAGCATCAAGAGGGACTTCAGCCATGCTCAATATTTTTCTAGACCTATGGGGTTGAGGTAAAACCCTAGGTTGCAAGTGCTCAGGTCTAATTTGATCAACATTTATAAACTCTTCCCAGGTTATTGCAGATACATCATGCAGAGACTTTTCAACCAGAAATTTAATCAGACAATGGTGGGAAACAAAATTATCCCTACCTTTTTGGGTCTCGGCCGCCATGATTGAGAGGAGATTGTATAGCACGTTAGGCACAATCATCCTCCTTTTGTGCCTCATGTGATTCAAAAGCTTGAAGTGTACGGAATGCATATTTGACTGGCGACCCTCAGAAGTGATGTATTTGATAACATAAAAGGCTATCTTCTTCCATGGTTTAGGCAGAGAAATTCTCTTTGCATCCTATTTATCAATGCTCAATGGGGGTCGTTTGGCTCAGTAAATTTGGCCCTGGCTGATCTGGCGTCTCTAGAGGTAGGGTAATTTTCTCCATCAACTGGTAACCCTGTGACCTCTGTAATTATTTCCTTAGTTTCCACAACTTCCAGTCCTTTTACTATGGCTTTCCCTTCAGAAAATGTCTGGGAGATTTCAAGGGAAATGTTTTCATCAAAGCCATCTAGTTTCAAGAAGTAATCTGACCATCCGCAGTTTGTAAATTCGGCCAGGCATTGTGCATCCTGCAATTAAATGTCATGCACTGTGGGTTCATTTCGAATTAACCCACCTCCCATTGTCTGCAATCAAACAAATGCTCTGCAACTTCTTTTGTGCAATTCCCATCTGAAAATCAAGCTCACTTTCCTGCAATACCTACTAAATTTCTAGTGCCAATATCGACTAAATTTTATTCTCTTTCTTTCACCTTTTTGCTTGCAACTCAAGATTACGATAGGGGAAATAATGGCAAGAAAATGAGTGATAAAGGGAAATTATGATGGGAAGAAATGGTGGTTGCAGTTAATGTCACTTCACACATGCAAGCCGTCCTCTCACTCATATTTCAAATCAGCTCATTTTAAATTTTCTGACGTAGCCTAGCATAAATTGACACATGGGCAATATATTTACATCATTTTCTTTCCCCTCTCCCCAACCTAAATTTGGACATGTGTCTACACATATGAGATGGGAGTGGTGATTTGACAAGGAATGATGGCATTTTATGTAAACTTCTATACTAACGTACAGTGATTAAATGAAGCACTTAAAAGATGATTAAAGATAGCAATTAATGTGCACATACCTAAATGTGTGGAAGATTTGCTACAAAGATCGTGGAGAAATTATCACTCGCCTTGTGGGAATAAATTGAGCAATTAATGAGAATGAGGTGGAGTGAGGTGAGGTGAAATGAAGTGATGGAAGAGAGAGAAAGGTGGTGATGGATGGGTGGATGGGCGGATGGGCGGATGGGTGAAGAAATGGACTTCCACATAAGTGAAAGTATTTATTATGAGAGAGTGTGTACCTCAATTAGCCAGAAGGAGGGACACTAGGTCCATTTCCTTCGGCTGCAGGAAGCTCGGATGTTGAATGTTGGGTGAATTGTTGTAGGAACTCTTCTTTGGAAACTATCTTGTGATATAATCTGAGGCGATGATCATTGACAAGTAATTTGAACCTGACAGGGTCAATGGTAGTAAGCTGAACAACTCCATTAGGAAAGACCTCAACAACTTCATATGGTCCTAGCCACCTTGTCTACAATTTTCCTACATTGTCCTGGTATCTTGAGTCATAGAGCAGGGCCCAATCTCCTGGTTGGAATTTCTTGTCCTTGATGAATTTTTCATGCCACTTGATTCTCTGATTCTGCACCACTTATGTATGTTGTAGGGCTTCTCTTATTAGCTTATCCAAATCATTTAGCTGCATGATTCTTTCTCTTTGTGCCTCAGAAATATCCATCCCCAAATCTACTGCAATCCACATAGTCTTATATTCAAATTCAACTAGCATCATAGTTGTCTTTCCATACAACAACTCAAATGGGTTGAAGCCTGTAGTTGTTTTCCAAGTTGTCCTATAGGCCCAAAAAGCTTCTGGTAATCTATTTTCCCAATCCTTTCTATGAATAGCTATTGTTTTAGTCAGAATGACTTCAGTCTCTTTGTTGATCACCTCAACTTGGCCATTAGCTTGTGGGTGATAAGAAGTAAACTTACTATGCCTTATGTTGTACTCATTAACTAGTGTTGCAACAAGGGTTGATGTGAGTTGTGCCCCTTGATCAGTCACTATTTTTCTTGGGACTGCATATCTTGTGAAAAATTCCTCATAAAAAAATTTCACAACCTTGTTATCCCTTGCATGCTTCATGGCCTTAACTTCTACCCACTTTATCACATAATCAGTACATACCAATATATAAGACTTACCATTTGGTGGAGGGTAAATAGGTCCCAAAAAATCCAGTCCCCACTTGTCAAAGGGAGTGATTACTACCTAAGGGCATAGTGGCATCTCATCAAACCTGGTTGGTCTGCCCATTCTTTGAAATCTATTACATTTTCTGGTATACCTTCCAGCATCCTTGTGGAGTGTTGGCCAGTAATATCCTGTGTTCAAAACCTTCATTGTTGTCCTCTTGGCTGCAAAGTTTTCTCCACATGGTTCATTGTGGCATGCATACAAAATGTTATATGTCTCATCTTCTCTCACACACCTCCTCATGACATGGTCAGGTCTAGTATAAAACAAACATCCAGAAATCCAAGAGAAAGGAAAATATTTTTCAATGAGTGCCCTTTTCTCTTTTGGAGAGAAGTGAGAAGGAACTCTACCTATGACTAAGTAATTGGCTATGTCAGCATACCTAAGTATTTATACACTGAGGGAGAATAGATGCTCATCTGGGAAAGATTCATCTATGGGTTGATTATCTTTTGATGTAGTTAGCCTTGAAAGAAAATTTGCAACATTGGCCTTCCCTGGCTTATCCGAAATGGTTATATCAAACTCTTGCATCAACAATAACCATCTTTCCAATCTACCTGTGATCAAAGGTTTATTCATGAGATATCTAATGGTTGCATGATCAGTTTGCATAATGATTTGGTAGCCTGTTATGTAATGTATGAATTTGTTCAGTGCATAGATTACTGCCAGCATTTCTTTTTTTGTCACTATATAATTGAATTCAGCTCCTTGTAATTTTTTGCTAACAAAGTAAATGGCGTTATCAACAGCTCCCTCTTTCTGTCCTAAGACTGCTCCTATGGCATAATCTAATGCATCAATATGGATGTGGAAAGGAAGCTCCCAATTAGGCCCTTTGAGTACAGGAGCATGAGTCAAAGTTGCCTTCAAGTCAGAAAATGCCTTGTCCCAGGCTTCAGTCCACTGAAATTGAGCATCTTTAGTGAGAAGAGTGTGCAGTGGTGTTCCTACCTTGTTGAAATCCTTGATGAAATGCCTATAATATCCTGTATGACCCAAAAAACTCCTAACATCTTTATGTTTTGCAGGTGTGGGCAGATTTGTGATTACCTCAATCTTTGTAGGATCTACTTGAATTCCCTTATGGGAGATGTAGTGACCAAGAACTACACCTTCTTACATCATCATGAAGCACTTTTCACTATTTAAGGATAATTTTTGGTCTTCACATCTCTACAGAACCCTTTTGAGATTTTCCAATGCTTGATTAAAATCAACACCATAAGTGGTAAAGTAATCCATATAAATTTCCATGCAATCATGAGAAATGTCTGAGAAGATGCTAATAACTGCCCTCTAAAAATTTGCAGGTGAATTGCATAAGCCAAATGGGAGCACTGAATAGGAATAGGTCCCCCATGGACAAGTAAATGTAGTCTTCTCCTGGTCCTTTGGTGCAATTTGGATCTGGTTGTAGCCACTGAATCCATCTAGAAAAGAAAAGTATTACTTTCCTGCAAGTGTGTCCAAAACTTGATCAATGAAGGGTAAAGGAAAGTGGTCTTTCTTGGTGGCAGCATTAAGTTCCCTATAATCAACACAAACTCGCCATTTCCCTCCCTTTTTGGGCACAATCACTAATGGAGAAACCCACTGACTATCTAAAATGGGGTAGATAAATTTTGCATCTAGTAATTTTTGTAGTTCTCCTTTCACAATCTCTCTTAGTGTAGGGTTAATTCTTATATGTGCTTGTCTTACTGGGGTGCAATTATCTCTGATGTAAATTTTGTGTGTACAAAGTTTAGGATCCAATCCCTTCATATCATGATAATCCCATGCAAATGCATGTTGATCGGTCCTTAATAGGTTTTTCAATAACAATTTTTGTTCTTTATTCAATTTACTGTTAACATTCAAATATTTCTCTTCTGACACCTGTAATTGTGCAGTTAACTCTATCATGGTTGCTTCATTAACACTTTGTACCTTTAGTTCATATGGCAGCAATGTATGGGACATACCTATTGCTGCAGGAAGTCTGTCTACAGGAACGGTGGTTGCAGGAAGAGTGGCTACAGGAAGTCTGTCTGCAGGAACAATGGCTATAGGAAGAGTATCTGCAGGAAGAACGTCTGCAAGAACAGTGGTTGTAGGAAGAGTAGGCAGAAGTGTCTTGACTGGAGTAGAAGAATGAGAAGATGATGCTTCCTCCACTTCACAATGGTTCTGAATGATGTTATCCAATACTTCATCCTCATCTTGGAGCTACATGAAAGTGCTTCTACCTAGCATCATAAGTTGTGCCACAAAGTTAACTTCCTCAGCCTCTTCACCAACATGTGGCCATATGGGATTATCTTCATCATGAGATGGTTGAGCAGGCAGATAGAGAACAAACTCTTTAGTGCTCCTCCCATCTGAAATGGTCATGTCACCTAACCGACATTCAATGTATGCATTTGCAGTTGCTAACCATGGTCTTCCAAGAATGATGGGATACCCGCCTAGTGTAGCTTTAGGAGAAAGAATCATAAAGTCTATTGGGTACTCCCAGGAGTCTAGAACTACCACAAGATCCTCCACTACACCATCAGGCTTAATAGTAGAGCTATCAGCAAGTTGTAGGATAGTAGGAGTGGACCTCATGCTTGCAATATTTAGTTGTTGTAGGATGTCTTTGGTCATTACATTTATTGTTGCCCCTAAATCAATTAGAGCATTCTTTACTTGGACTCTGTTTATAACAACTACTACCACAGGACTGTCTGGTTCATTATACTTGGGAATAGTCACCTTTCCCAGCATGATGTCAGCTAGTTTTCCTACCACATGAACTGTAGTTGGGTCCTTTTTTTTCCTACCTGACTTCTTAAGACATGCCTCCTCGATTGCCTTGTCATAGATTGGAACATACTTTATGGCCTGAAATTGAGGTATCTGGACACATATATGCTTCAACTGATCCAAGATATCAAAATTTGTATCCTCCTTTTCTTCCTTCTTCTTGGCAACTTCCAATCTCTGAGGAAATGGTGGCTCTTGTTCAGTCTGCTTGACTTGGACTGGTTCAGGATTTTTAGGTACAATAGGATGAATGGGATCATTCAGAGGTTCCTCTTCCTCTTCCACAAGGAGCTCAGTGATAATGGGCTTGGAAGGGGCTAGTAGAGTAGTACCTAAATGCAAGTGGATATCACTTACACTCACACCATATGCAAGGAATTGATTTGAATCAGTAGAGTATGTGAGCTACTGTTGTGGTTTGTTATTTGGATTGGGTGTGTGCCAAGCTAGTAGTTGAGTAGGTTTGTGTGCATTTGAACTAGGATTAGTAGGTGGAGGCATTATAGAAGGTTGTTGGGGCTGAGAAGGTGGTTGCATGTAACTGGTTGTCTGAGTAGGCCATTTCTACCCTCCTCTCCATTGATTTGTTTGCTACCAATTTCCTGGAGGTGGTTGCCAATGTCCTTGAAATTCTTGCCAATTCCCTTGAGGTTGCTACCACTAGGGTGGAGAACTCTGATAACTGGGCCAAGCATTTGTAGGGTTACTCCAAGGATGCGGTGGATATCCTCCATAACTAGGTGGATATGGGGGCTACCATTGGTTACCAGAGGAATAGGAATTGAAATATGGACCAACATAGGATAGTGGATCTGGTGGCATACCTTGTCTTGGAGCCCAAAGCTTCCTTTGTGCAACATAGTAGACTTGGTCTTCTTCAATCTGGATTGGATTGAACTCAGGTGGAACCTGCTTGCTTTCAAGATTAGCTACCATCTTACATTTGCAGTCCTTCTTCTTTTGTCTCCAGTGGGGGAAATACTTTGTCAACATTGTATTTGCCTCCTCTTGCTTCTTCTTGGCCTGAAGTGTATCTAGTTGAGTAGCTAGATTATTGATAATGTCTTGCTTGAAGTCTTCCATCAAATGAGTAATCTCCATTCTTGAGACTCCACTGGTAGTTGACTTACCCATGGAAGATTGGTAAGCTCTCTCTTTCTTTGAAGCTGCCCTACAGTAGTTCTGGCATATTTTCTTGATATCTTCCCAAGGAACTTGGTAAATATCTCCTCCTCCCATGAGGTCCAAGGCATCAGTGTAGCTATCATTGATTCCTCTTAGGAAAAGCAACTTTTTTTAGTCTTCATTAAGTGTATGGTGTGGAGATTTTTGTAGGAAAAACAAAAACCTTGCAATGTAGTCTTCCGAGCTCTCATCTTCCTTTTTTTGCATCCTAAAAATGTCACCTCCTCTCATGTCACAGCCTCTGCAATATTCCTTGTATTTCTCAAGGAATTTTGTCTTCGTGTCTTCCCAAGTTTCCATAATATCTCTGCCTAGGCTCATGAACCATCTTAATGCAGCCTCTTTCAAAGTGGTAGTAAATAGCTTAAGCCTATGGGCATTAGTAGTATAATCATAACTCCCACAGAGTATGTCAAACTCAAATAAAAAGGTATCAGGATCTTCTATGATAAGTCCATAAAACTTTGGGAGTGTTGAGGCAGGAATGTTCTTGATGTTGGGAACTTCATTCTGATGAGAAATGGGGAAAGGAAAAGTTGGTTGGTTAGGTCTGTTCCTATTTGCATCACCCATGCCTGCTCGATGTGGTTCCAAAGCAAAGGGGTTCTCAAGCTGATTTGATCTTCAGAGGAGACTTCAGAACTAGTATGATCAGGATATGCATCAGCAAAGGGCTATGGATCTTCTTCTTCTTCTTTTAGTAGATTCTGATAGTCAACTAGCTAGAATGGATTAGGATTGTTAGGAAGGAATCTCCCATAAGCATCCCTTCTCCTTCCTCTATGCATGTAGTATCACTCACTATCAGTCATCCCACACAAATAATTGGTAAAGAATAAGGGGGGTCATTACTTCCTAAATGAGGATATACTAAGAACAACTTCCAAAAACACTACAACAAGAAAACTACCAATGACTCCAAAAGACTCCCTAGTTTGACACCATCCCCGACAACGGCACCAAAAATGTTGGCCTCCTACAATTATCTTAATAACTAAGCCTTTACAGCCATGATTCAGATATTGCACATCTAACCTAAATAGCCATTTCAACCATCATGAAGGTGCATTTAACTTTTCAACCCAGGGATGTGAACTTGAAATGGGTCAGCACAGTATGTGCACTAGGAACTCAAAGTATCAATTTCATTCTACAACTAAGGAACACATAATACTGAAAGTAAATTGCTTGAAAAGGAATGAAACAAATGTTAACCATCAATCAATGACTATGCTAAGCTAAAATGCATAACAGAAATAAAAATCTAAGCAACAAATAGGACACTGCTCTATCTGCTTTGGTTGCAGGAACAGTCACAGAATGAAATTCTAGTGGCTACAGAAACAATCGGTGCTAGATTTCTAAGTACTAAATAACAAGTAATACTAAACTAATGCTAAACTAAGAAGACGGATTACTCACCAAGTGAGCCCCCTTGGATAAGTATCCTCTAAAACTAATGAAAAATCAGATGCTCAAACTCAAAACTTTATTTTATTCACTGTGAATCATGAGTACAAAAGAGTAATGTATCTATATTACTGGAAACTAGAGACTGCAAGTACAATATCAAATCATGCAACCTCCAGAAGAAGGAGCATCAAATCATTATTTATACTAATAGCTAAACGAGGTAGTCAACTCCACGACTGGGAGGATGCAATTTAGGGAAAACAAAGGAAATGGAGCGATGGTGGTTACGCGTGCATGGAATCTAGTCAGACATACAGGTCCAAATGTAGATTCAGCTTAGTAGTAACACCTGTGCATATTCGATCATTAAAGTCCACTACAAGGTGGTTACATTCAATTGCATGAAGAATCTTCTGTCGTCGGCCTCCTTTGACTTGAAGTGATTCCTTTGTTGGGCGCTATGGTGCATGCCCAGCTAGCGGTGTCTTAGTATATTAAATCTGCATGGTAAAGTTAGTATGCATAATAATTGCACATCTATAACCACCTTAAGGAACATTCATTAACCACATGCAAAATCAATATAGATAGTCCACATAATATGCCAAATTTCATTAAAGCTTACAGAGATAAGATTAAGTCCAATATCAATGGTTTGAGAGAAACATTATGAAAATACCGACATTTAACATTAAAGTCCATGACATCTATCAACAAATAATCTATACATTCTACCCAAAATTAGACCAAAAACTAGGCTCATCACCCCATATTTCATTTCTTTATTATTTTAATAGGGTATAATCTTGTGGACTGACCTCCACCGTGGTTTTTCCCCTAACAGGGTTTCCACATAAAAATATTGGTGTTATGTGTGTTTCTGATGTGTTGATGATTTATGCTTTCATGGTTAATAATCAGATCTAAGAATAAAGTTAATAATTTGAATAAGTTTTAAATTTTTGAGACAATTGATTAACCCCCCCTCTCAGTTGTTTGCCCTTGTGTTGCCGAAAATTGGTATCAGAACAAGTTCCTTGGAAGAAGTTTAACAACTTGAGGTGATCTGGGATGGCATCATACAAGAAGGATAGTTCGAGATTTGATGGAACAAATTATTCTCTGTGGAAGACTTGAATGGAGTGTCATTTGAGATGCATTGGTGAACCCTACTAGAACATTACATGTAATAGGTATGTTATTCCTCAGAATGGTCCTACTACTACTACTACTGAGATTAGAGATGTTGAGTATAATATTCGGGCTAAGGAAGCTTTGTTGAGTGCTTTGACTGATTCTGAGATGACAAATGTTATGGATCTGAAAACTACTTATGAGGTCTAGAAAAAGTTGGAAACCTTGTATGAAGGTGATGCTAATGTGAAGATTGCTAAGTTTCAGAGTCTGAAAGGGAAATATGAAAGGTTGAGAATGGGTGATGATGAGAACATTACTATTTTTATGCAAAGAGTGAATGAACTTGTGTGTGGTATCAGATGTGTTGGTGGACAGATAGACGAATCTAAAATTGTTGCTAAAGTGCATAGATCCTTGCCTAATTCTTCCAAAGTCAAAGCTAGTGCTATTGAAGAGCTCTGGACTATAACAAATGTAACCAAAGATATGTTGGTTGGTAAGCTAACTGCTTTTGAGTTGAGTGAATTTGGTGATTCCCTTCCTAAGGTTGAATCTGCATTTAAGGCTACTACTTCTGGAAGAGATAGACAGAGATATGATCTGGGTGAGAGTTCATCTCGAAAGACATTCAAGTATGAGGATGAAATTAGACAAATTGAAGAAGAAGAAAGAGAGTTGGAAGAGTTGTAAGCACTTATTGTCAAAAGAGTACCAAGAGGAAAAGGTAAGTATGAAGGAAAATTTCCTCTTAAATGTTTTTTCTTGCAATAAGATAGGTCATTTTGCATCAAGGTGTCTAGAAAGAGCTCCTAAACCAAGACATAACAAGCCTAGATTTTAAAAGAAGTGTTACTATGTTGTTGATGAAGGTGTGATAGATGATGAATTTGATAAAGGAAACAGAAGCGATGATGAATGGGTATTTATTGCTATCAAGGAAAATAATCTTGTATCTACTGAATCTGCTAGTTGTACAAATGTGGAGAAATCCCTAGTTGCTCGAGTTGAAGATAAATATGAATGGGGGATTGATAGTGGATGTTCACATCATATGACAGGAGATAAAAGTAATTTTGTAATCTTGGAAAAGTATGATGGTGGTGTTGTGAGATTTGGTGATAATACAGCTGGTCTGATCCGTGGAAGAGGAAGCATTTCTCTTGATGGTAAGCATAATACTGATGATGTTCTATATGTGGAAGGCTTGAAGCATAATATTTTAAGTGTTGGTCAGATGGTTGATAAGGGATACAATCTTTAGTTCAAGGATGGAAAATGCAGAATATTGAGTTTCAGAAATGTAATTGCATCAAGTACAAAAACATAAGGTAATATCTTTCACTTGAGTGTTGCTAGTAAAAGTTGTTTGATTGCTCAAGTTGATGAAAGCTAGTTATGGCATAGGAGAATGTGTCATCTTAACTTTGATAATATTATCAAGATAAGACCTACTAAGGTTGTGAGAGATCTACCTAAGTTGGTGAAACCTACTAATGCCATATCCAAGGAATGTAGTTAGGAAAGAAAACTAGAATTTCATTTCAGAGCAAAAAGCATTGTTCAAATGAATTGTTGGAGCTTGTGCATACTAATCTATGTGGTCCCTCTAAGGTTAGAAGTTTACAAAGGCTATAGGTACTTCATGTTACTCATTGATGATTATTCTAGAATGCGGTGGGTTACTTTCTTAAGGGAGAAATCTGAAGCACTAGAGAAGTTCAAGATCTTTAAGGCTATGGTTGAGACAGAGACAGGTCTAAAGATTAAATGTTTGAGATCAGATAGAGGTGGTGAATTGACTTTCGGTGAATTTAATTCTTTTTGCGAAGAGCATGGAATAAAGAGACAATTATCTGCACCACAGACCCCTCAGCAAAATGGAGTTGTGGAAAGGAAGAACAAAACAATTGAAGATGCTGCTAGAACAATGATGTTGGAAGGAAATGTCCCTCATATCTATTGGAGAGAAGTTGTGAGTACTATTGTGTACACACTCAACCAGGTACAAATCAAAGGTGATACTGGTAAGACCCCTTTTGAGCTATGGACTGGTCAAAATCCTACTATTAAATACTTCAAGATATTTGGAAGCAAATGTTATATCAAGAAAGATGAATACATATGAAAGTTTGATGCTAGAAGTGATGAAGGTATCTTTCTGGGTTATTCTACTAAGAGAAAGGCCTATCGGTGTTACAATAAAAGATTAAGGAAAATGGTTGAAAGTGAAAATGTCAAGGTTGATGAAGACTTAGGTACACCATCCAGAACCTGTGGGTATGATTCTGATGATTAGGATGATAGTAAAAACAAAGGAAAGAAAGTTCATACTACAAATCAAGTGCAAATCAATCCGGTGAATCAAGAAAATGAAGAAGAAGGAGAAACTAGTGGAAGCGTAGAAGAGAGAACACAAGAGCCTGAAGTTGAAGAACATCCTAAGAAGACTCTGAGGTATGTAAGATTGAATCATTCAGAAGATCAAATTATAGGTGATAAGCACAAAGGAGTCCAGACTAGGAGAAAGATTGCAGAAGAGTACTGCTTGATTTCAAATACTGAGCCTACTAGTGTGAATGAAGCATGTAAATATGAGCATTGGGTTGAAGCAACGAAAGAGGAGTTAAAACATATTGAGAAGAATGATATATGGATTCTTGTTCCCAGACCTAAGGATAAGAATGTCATTGGAACTAAATGAGTCTTTAGAAACAAACTGAATGAGCAAGGTGAAGTGGTTAGAAACAAATCAAGACTGGTATGCAAAGGATATTCACAGATGGAAGGAATTGATTTTGAAGAGACCTTTGCCCCTATTGCTAGAATTGAAGTTGTAAGATTATTTCTTGCCTATTTTTCTCACAAGAACTACAAATTTTATCAAATGGATGTCAACTCAGCTCTTCTAAATGGTGAATTGGAAGAAGTGTATGTTGAGCAACCTGATGGATTTTAGTTAACTGATAAGGGAGATATGGTGTGTCAGTTGAAGAAAGCATTGTATGGACTCAAGAAATCCCCTAGAGCATGGTATGCCAGATTGGACAAGTATTTGCTAAAGCTTGGATTTAACAATGGTACTACTGATAGTAACTTGTATTTCAAGAATGATGATAAAGATTTGATTGTTGAAGTCTTTGTTGATGATATCATTTTTGGAGGAGATGATGGTTTGTACATGAAGTTTGCTAATGAGATGTAGAATGAATTTGAGATGTCTATGATTGGTGAGATGAAATTCTTTTTAGGAATGAAAATTACTCAGTTAGATAAAGGAATTTTTATATCTCAGTTCAAGCATGTGAAGGAATTGCTAAAGAAGTTCAGTATGGAAGATTCAAAGCCAATTGGTACACCTATGGTGACCGGATGCTAGTTGACAACAGAAGATAATTTTCCAAAATTAAATTAGACTAGATATAGATCAATGATTGGTGGATTGATGTATTTAACTCAAACTAGGTCTGATATCATGAATGTTGTTTGTATTGTTGCAATATTTCAAGTTGATCTGAAGGAATCTCATGTGACTGTTGTGAAGAGAATTTTTAGATACTTCAAGGGAACAGTTGACTTTACTAATACTGATTGGGTAGGAGATGTAAATGACAGGAAAAGTACTAGTGGTGGAGCATTTTTCTTGGGTAAGAATTTGATTTCATGGTTAAGTAAGAAGCAGTATACCATTTCCTTATCTATTGTAGAAGTCGAATACATTGTTGTTTCTAACAATTGTACTCAAGTCTTGTGGATGAAGCAGATGTTGAAGGATATCATAGTTGTGTATAATACTTTGAGTGCCTTTAATGATACTGATTGGGTAGGAGATGTAAATGACAGGAAAAGTACTAGTGGTGGAGCATTTTTCTTGGGTAAGAAGTTGATTTCATGTTTAAGTAAGAAGCAGGATACCATTTCCTTATCTATTGTAGAAGTCGAATACATTGTTGTTTCTAACAATTGTACTCAAGTCTTGTGGATGAAGAAGATGTTGAAGGATATCATAGTTGTGTATAATGAGCCTATTTTCTTATATTTTGTGATAATTCAAGTGCCATTAACATTTCTAAGAATCTGGTGCTGCATTCAAAGACAAAGCATGTATCTATTAAGTTTCACTTTTTGAGAGAGAAGGTAAGTGAAAAGGAAGTCAAATTGGAGTATGTGCCGACTAAGAAGTAGATTGCAGACATCTTTAACAAGTTGTTGCCTAAGGATACTTTTGATTATCTCAAAGGGAAGTTAGGGGTGATTACCCCTCCTAATCAAAACTAAGGATGCATTGATTTGCAGCAGTCCATGCATTTCATAGTCATATCTTGTTTTGTATTGATGTTGTGGTGGTTGCTACTCAGGGGGAGTAGTCAGATGCTCAGATATGTGGTTCAAAGTTTGTGTGGAGTCAAGAGATCTTTGTCATTGATGTTAAATGGGAGAGGATCATGTGAAAAAATTTACGGGGAAGAAGAGTCTTGTAGGAGAGAAGATCATGTGAAAGAGTTGAGGATAAAATGAGTCAGAACCTAAGGGGGAGTAAGTGCCAAGAGTTAGTTGTGTTGATGGTGTTTTCCACATCATGTGTTTCCATCAATGCCAAAGGGGGAGATTGTTGGATGTTGTGGTTGTGTTTCTGATATGTGGTTTTCATTGATGTCAACACTATTAGCATTAATTTATTTGAAGCTGTATATGTCGAGGATATTGAGAAAATTATAATAAATGAGTTGTAGGTTGTCAGTGGTGAAGTGAAGTTCAGTATGTCGATAAGTTTTATACGTTGATGATAAAAGGTTGTGGACTAAAGGGTTTGTTGTTGAGTGTATCTAGTTTATCCACATCGAGTTTCAGAGATCCACGTAAAGATTTGATCAAGTTATGAAGATTTTCATTCTGAAAGTTTTTTTGTTACTTCAGTTGGTGTTCCTGATTGAAGTTGATGCGATTTCAGTTAGTTCAGTTGTTGTGGATACTTCTCTGGTGATTCTTGATGTTTGTGGATGTTTCTAGATCATGCTTTATCTTTTTTGCACATCTGCATTGATCGTTGTGCTCGTGGTTGGCGATTTTATCTTGTGTGTTCATGTTTTTCTTGTTCTTGGCCGATATGGTGTTTGTAGTGTGTTGTGGATCTTTGAGGAAAAATTAATTGAAGTTTTTTCATATTGGAGATGTTGATTTGGGTCTTCACTAAGTTGTGGCTGACCTTGGTTGATTCGCATTAATAATCTTTAATGTTTTGGGTCAACAGTTTATATTCATATTTTTTTCTATTGAAGTCGACATGTAGGGATAAAATTTCTTGTTGCAGATATATAAGAGTGATTGTTTGTTCGAATATATGTATGCAAGTGTATGTCATAGTGTGCTTCTATGTGTGTGTGTACGAATATTGATCTAAATCATTCGAAGGTAGAGTAGAGTGTGAAGAAGTGTGAAGAAGAGTGAAGAAGTGTTCATGTGCTTAACCGAAACTGTGATCAAGCATTAGTAGATGCTATTTTATCAGTTCAAATCCCTGTGGATGTAATCCGATTCTTTCTATAAGATAGTGTGTCTTATTTTGGGCGGTTAGCCTTGTTGTAATTGAGCAGTGAGCTCTAAGCAGTGTGCCTGAATACATGTGCATTCCCCATATTTCATTTATTTATACTTTTAACAGGGTATAATCTTGTGGACTGACCTCCACTGTGTTTTTTCCCCTAACAGGGTTTCCACATAAAAATATTGGTGTTATGTGTGTTTCTAATGTGTTGATGATTTATGCTTTCATGGTTAATAATCAAATATGAGAATAAAGTTAATAAGTTGAAAAAGTTTTAAATTTTTGAGACAACTAATTCACCCCCCTCTCTGTTGTATGCCCTTGTGTTGCCAACATACACAAAGGAGGAAGGATTGTGCCTTGGAGAAAGAATAATGGAAGAAGATATGTTTGAATCGCTCAACAATCTAGACACAATGAATAAGTGATTAAATATGTCATCAAGCATAACCTGGAGCCCCCTCCACTACCAACCTCAAATGGACTATGGCAAGTAATACTTAATCCAATAGGTCCATTGATGGTATAAGGAGAATATGTCACATGGTATCAACAATATGGAGGGTGATATGTTGAAAAAAGCTATAAGGTATTGCATCCCCTCCTCTCGTAGATAAAATATTTGACTTATAATATCTCAGAACATGTTATGAAGATGATTGTTATAGAAGACCTCTTTTTTTCTTATAAGTGGAAATATGCATCAAAGGTGAAGGTAAAAAAACTTGAGGAAACAAAAATCCAAAAAGATAAAATTTAATGGAAAAGAAGAAGAAAAGATTAAAAATTAAAAAATGAAAAAAATGGCAAAGTTGAAAAGTATTGAAAAAGAAAAATCTTGTGGAATTGAAAAATATGAAAAAATTAAAAATGAGGCATATTAAAGTATTAGGGGGTAATTATAAAAAGGAAAAAATTTAAAGTGACAAAGTTAAAAAATATTAAAGACTTCCAAAGGAAAAAAATAAAATCAAAATGCAAGTCATAATACTTGCACAGATTCTGAGATGAGCATGTAGGGGAGAAGAAGGCATAGTATGACAAAGAGCAGAAACCTGCAATGTACAAATGTAGCACACCATACAATATACCTCGTATGGCCTAAAAAAACCATTGAGCATCATTGTACAAAGAAGGGTTGACATAATCATATGGCACCATGTTTACAGTGCAGAAGGAAGATCATACGACACCATGAGGAAGAAATTGTATGAAAGAAGGAAACTATATGACAACATGAGGAGGAAAAAATACGATAAAAAATTGTAAGATGGTTGTACTTCATCGTACAATTCATATAGCAAGTCACGTATGTGAGTCATCGAACAAGAAATAGGACATTGTATGGTGACATACGACTAAGAGTGGAACACCATCAATGAATATCCCCATACAAAGTAAGAAAAATATTTTTTCGGTATTGATACAAGCATAGTAATAGTGTATAGGGAAAGGATAGGGACATTTTTGATGTATTACTGAGAATGTAATACAACTTAGAACCATCAATTCATATGGTAAGTAAATTAGACTCAGAGACATTGGAGGGTATATAGATCACATGAAGGGTACAAATATTGTTAGTACGGTAACCATCAAGAACTATAGATCATACTCCACCACTAGGAGATTGAGGTTGTACACCATACATTGTAAACTAGCAAATTGGCACCATCAAGCAGAGTGTTTGAAAGCTCACAGTTGTAAAAGGGTAGAAAGTTGTTGTAACCATTTTTTGGAAATATATTGTCTATTTAACCCATGTTGAGAGTGTCAAAATTTTCTTTTCAGACAATGATTGTAGACATAGTTGCCAATAATAGCAAAGGGAAGTGGCCAACATCATTCAAACCGCACATTGCATTGGGGAAATGGTGAAGGGGAAGGATGATGACACCAACATAGATGACACCATTAATTGGGAAAGTCTTAACGGTAGTGAGTTTCACTCATGGTGGTTGGGAGCACAGGATTATTATATTTTGAAAGTAGCACTTCAACACGTGTAGGTTTGTCAAGGCCACCCAACTGTTATTCTTCAATTTGAGGGATTTCAAACATTACTTGTGCTAGATGATAGTATAGTATAATCAACAATCTCACAAGTCAGTGATTGATTGACTACAAAGGATTCCCAATCATGATATCCTTCACACCTATATAATTCACCAAGGTATTTGGAATATCTTCAAAAGGAACATCAATATCCAAACCAACAGGGAAGATGTCATGACAACAGAAGGAGTCACTCCTAGAGAGGGCATGTTGTTCACACCTAACCCAATAGGAGAAGGATAGTATCTATAGCATGGGTAACAAGGGTCTAAGAAAAAACTTCCTCGCCACTCTTGAGTGGAAATATGTCGTCAACTTGATCAAGTGCAGACTCATAAGAGCTAGTAGATCATCAAATATTGCAGTGTGGATGATTACACTCATTGTTGAATTGAGTATGGGGAGGGTGTATAATTGGGTGAGTGTACTCTCTGAGAGGATACAAGAGTTATTGTGCATGAAACATAAGGTATTATACATGACACAACACGCCATTAGACTCCTATTGGATGTCATTTACACATAGGTATCCTTCAAAAATTGGGGAAGGTTCCAGCACATAGACCAACTAGATGCATCTTGGCCAACTGTGTTCTATTGGGAAAACTTGGGTGTGCAAACATCGAGAGAGGAGACACCTTAGCCAAAAACACCATCTACGAAGAAGAGAAAGTAAAGAGATACTTCACCTATTTCACCAAGTGGAGACAACTACAAGGCCATAGAGTTATCTTCCTCCATAAAGATGAGTATAAAGGGGGTTTTCTCACAAGAGAGGCATACTCTCAAGAGGATATTGAGGAGGCTATCCTCATGTAACTAGCTATCATAGTACAACCAGTCATCTTTGTGCATCCAACCATGGATAAAGTACCTATTGTTACATTAATAGTTGCATCACCTATACTACCAGAAGCAACAACAATAGCAATGCCACCTCCAGTCGTTAACTCTCCAAGGGATGAAGAGGATGTTGGGATAGATGATTGGCTTAGCATGATGGGACATCACTAGATGCCCCTTCACTAGATTCACCAAGATTATTGATTGAAGAAATAGAGCCACCACATGAGTGAGAGTCGATATATAGTAGTTGACACTTAGAAGGGCCCTTTAAATCCCTCACAGCTAGCTTCACCAGCCACAAACATTTCCATGGCAATATTGCTAGACACAGATCCAAAGTCACATCCGGCTAAGTCAAAAGAGGAGGAGTAGAGTGAGGCTAAGTCCAATGGGGTATTTATTGAGATCGATTAGACAGATTCATATGACCCCATTGGCATAGTACGCGGTACCTTGCAGAGCTCCAATCCATGGCCAGGGTGATGTTGAGTTTAGAGAGATATATTGGTAACTCAATATCGATCATGATCTATTGGTTGCATAAGAGGCAAAGAGGATCCTAGAATTTATGTATATTGGATGTGAGGGAGAATTTTTTAGATGCTTCATCACACATGGATGGTCAAGAGTGGAGATGACTCAAATTTTGGTAGCCTGGCATCCTCTGAGAACCACAACTGGAGGGAGACACGAAAAAGTCCTATCAACTCTTCATGGGATGGAGCTCTACTATTGAGATGTATTTCTCAGGTTGCATCAACGTATGGCTTCCATTAAGGAGGCCATGCAGATGAGAGATTGACCCCTTGCATAGGTTGATACTATCCAGGTAGAATTGGTTGATCATACGCAAAAGTCTTGGGAGAAGTTGGCTTAGGCGATAGCAGCAGAGCGTGCTCGGGTCACAACCCTGAAGTAGATGGTAGTGGAGAGAGACAAACAGTTGGCTAAGAGATATGCTCAGCTAGTTGAGAGGGGCAGAGAGTTACAAGTGAAGGTGTAGGAGACAAACAAGATGATGACTAAGCTACATGAGAGAGAAAAGGAGCTCAAGAAAACTAACATAATTTGTTCACATGGTCAAAACCACTTGAGAGTGGGAATTGGTGGCTAACCAAAGGCTCCAATGTCTTCGCTAGAAGCACTTGGTGACATCCACACCCACATCCTCAGTACATCTAGGGACATCTTCTCATCCTCCCTCTTCTCAATGATCATTTTTTGTTGTATGTTCAGTCCCCAATTCTGTTTTTATGTCATCTGGGAGATGAATTTCTTTTGGGGGGTTGATGTAGTCAGCTAAAAGTCAAGAAATTATATTTTAGTTGGATAGGTAATAAATAAATAATCATGTTTTATAATTAAATGTTAGTCCCCGACCTGTTGTTATAATCAATTAGTATTTATCGAGAGTTGGTAGTCTTAACCAACATCGAACCACTATATATATGTACTTGTTGTTCATAGTCAGGGACCAATGTTATAAATTTCTTGTACTTATTACATATTCGTGAATGAATGAGAATAAAGCTATATCTTTTGAAACATGGTTGTTATTAATTTAGGATCTATAATTCTATTAATTTATGTTTACTTTGTAAATATTTTGAGTAGAATAAGCAAGTAAATAGTAACAACATACACTATCATAGAAATTTTTAATGATATTAGCAATGAATGACCAAGTATGTATTTATTTTATTTATAATTAATAATTATTAACTTATGTAAATAAAATAAATTGAAATGAATCATAATCTACCCATCCACTAATTGTCATCTCAAGATATCAGTTGTACAGGTTATAATCATGAGAAAAAAATTAAATGATAATTTGATGATGTGTTAATAATCAAATGTACTTTACATTTAATTTTACACACTTAATCATCTCTAGTATACCTTTTTTTCATCATCTCACACCTTCCTTCACCCCAAATGATATCATACTCTTGTACATGTAGAATCCTTCCACATAATCCAAAGAACTATATGTACGTGCTTGATCCATCTTGACAAATCCTAACCCCGGGCCAAGTTAAACTAATCCTAATCTAAAACCCATTTCCAAACCAACATTAAAAAAAAAATCCTCCAAAACAATCAAAAAGAAATTAATCAAGAGGAAGAACATGGGGGTTAAAATAAAAGTAGAGCTAAATTTTGTAGATAAATTACTAGAGAATGAGGAAGTGGTACAAAAATTTTAGGTTGAAAGATGGTTAGATTTCATGTAAATTTTTGAAAGATTCAACACTAATATAGTATAGAAATTTTTACAAATTTTTAAGGAAGATTATTTTAAAGTAAGTATCAAAACCTTTTATAAATTTAACCAGATAGTCTACTAGGGGTATTAAAAAATTTATTCCAAAACTAGTTCCTATAATGAATTATTAGAAAAGAATTGTAAGAAATATGACTCAATTTCAGAGTTCATAAAAGGGGAAAAAGGGGGGAAATAAAGGAATCATCATAGATTCCCTTTCTAAGCCACAAAAGATTATCATAGTTTGGATTATGAGGTTTTTCACCTATGAAGGTTAGTATGGAATAGTTATAGACCAACCTTTTGTATGCTAACCCATTTGCACCATGGTGCCAAAAAACCAGAGCTCAAGATTAACATCCCTTCCTACCTATTAGATTCCCTCAAAACCATGATTGATAAATAAAATAGTTGAGGTGGACCCTTCAAACATCATGGTTTAATCATGCTACTTTGTAAACACTACATCCGCAAAAATCACTCAAGAGATGTTAAATAGATCAAATTTCTAGAAAAATCTATTAAAATGCAAACGAAATGAAATGAATCTTTAGAAATCACTACCATTCTTAAGTAAGCCACTTTGAGTGCTACTTAACAAGAAATTTATATTTCTCTTCTAGATTGATTCACTTTAATTGCTCCAACATCTTCCACTGACAAAGAAACCCCTAGGGTTGCACCCTAAGAGCCTTCCATAAATGTGCCAATAGAATTCAAAATTTAATATTTTGAAAATGATGCAGAAAACTTATAAAAAAAGAAAAGAATAAAGATGGTACTATAGAGACACCCTAAAACTCGAAGAAAAAAATAGCAAAGGGCTCAAATACTACAAAGTTTTTATTGAGCTTTTGTCAAAGCTAACTCTTTGGAGGAGAGAATGATTGTAGAGGCCATTCAAAAATTGAACCAATATAATATTACCCTCAAGGAATACACATTGGAAGAATAAAAGAAGAAATCCAAGGAATAATTCTTGTTTTTGCATTCTAAAGGCACTCCTCAACTTTGTTCACCCAAAAAAATGACACTAAAAAAGTAAGCCCTCAAATTTGATAATCTTTCCCTCTAGAGGATGATTTTTTTATAGATAAATTAGAACTTATAAAGGATATATAATAAGAATAGGTGAAAGTGCAACCATATACTATGCAATTAGATTTCCACAATAATAAAATTAACCATAAACCATTTAGAATGAGAAACTCTCCACTCTAAAGGACCAGACAGGAAAATATATACCTTCTCCAAAGCATGAGGAGATAAAGGACTCACCTCTAAGGTAACCTTCACCTCCTCTTGAGAGATAATAAATTTAGAAACAAAATATACATAATATTTTTCCTTTTACAAAATCCCAATAAAGGTAAAATCCCCCATGTAGTCTCATGAATCCAAACAAGAAGGAAAATCTATAGAAGAGGCTCAACATTTATGCTAGGAAATTAGGTTATCTAGGGTGGAACTACTAATACAACAACAACAACAACAACAACAAATGGAAAAATTAAAATTTATTTTGGTAGAAAAAGAGGCCACAATTTTATCTCTACAAAAATAGATAAATAAACCACCAAAAATGACCACTTAGACAAATGCACAAGCTCCAAAAATTGAAAATCTTCAAGAACTTATCTTTATCTAGGATGAGAAGATTGAAGATCTCATTGAAAAATTTGGTGAGAGAGTTATTGGTGTTTTTTGAGAATAATTAGGCAACTCAAGCTAAGTTAAATGCAACAATAGTAAGAGAGTAGAATTGGATGAATTATAAGATAATAGTTTAAAATAATATTTTAAGATTTATAGGTTAAAATAATATTTATCCATTTTATAAGATAATTATAAACACCTTGAGAATATAAAATGGAGGCTTATAAAACTATTGAAGCACTTCTAGCTTGTAGAAAATTAACTCACATATATAATATTTTTTTAAGCTAGTAGTATTTCTAGTAAAAAATGTTGATAATTTAATATGATATCTTCTACAATGTGGATGATGCATAATATTTTCAGACCTTCAAAATTAGTCCCTTGAAATGAAAAAAAGTTATGTGAATTTTTTACACATAATTTATTACTAGGAGATTATGTGTGTTTATTTGTCAACATTTTTGTAGGAGAGGTACAAATAAAATCCTATAGCCTGGTGGGAAAGAACACAAGAGTATCTTAATATATAAGATTATAGGCCTCTTCATGCAACATTAAAACTCTAAATCGCATGCATGCAAAGATCAATTTTAGAGGATGAACTAATATGAGTACATGAAAGAAAAATATATATTGAAAATTTAAAATTATCATATAAGACTCCATAATAAGTCATTGATAAATTAGTTCAACAATATTTATCTATATGCGAAGAGAGATACAATACCCTACCTCAAGACCTAAATAAGAGAGAATTAATCTCTACTCACAACCTCCTTTGGTTACTGTGAAGATAAAAAATTATAGATGAAATGATGTACATGTACCAAGAAAAATGGATTGGTATGAGATTCAAGTTACCACTTCTCTCTCCATGTACACCTCTAAATTTAGATTTCAATAAGTTTGACTAGGAATTTCAAAATTGGGAATTATAAGTAAAGATAAATAGATTATTTATGGATTCCAAAAAAGAAGATGACTCCATCTAGTATAAAATTTATTATTACAATGAAAAGCATGAATGATACAATAGAAAGAGAGATGAAGATATAATAAATGCCTCCTCCCCTTCTTGACCTGTAGGAGGACCTATAAATATTAGGTGTGGGGGGAAGGTGAGGCTGAATCTGGCCTCAAAATGTATCTTATTTTCCTTGTCTACCCTATGATTCATTGTTAATTAATGTTCTCTTAAAAAATATTTATTGCTTTAAGTGAAATATATTGCATAAATTTGGTTTAATAATTATTTGATTAAAAGGATCCAAATGTTTTTTTATAAGGGGCTAAAAATTTATATAATAAGAAAATCAACATTACAATAAATGAGACAAAACTCAACCATCAAGAGCCCACCAACCTCACCATTCCAAACATAAGTAAAGAAAACAAAGACTCCACCATAAAATACTCTACTAACCCCCTTAATACCTTTGAATATCCTCTTGAACCAACATCTTGAATCTTTGGAAACAATCGAAGGGAAGATTCTCTCATCCACCAGGATTTCAATTACCCCTATGCTTTGAAACCCATTTTTCCAAAAAATGTGTCACATTGTTCCACTTCCTCAAGATATTAATGAAGGAAACCAAACCCAAATAGATGTTGTCAGTGAATCTGTTGAACTACCAAATTCAATTGTTAAATCACCCTATCAATTTTTTGCTTATTCAACATAGTAACCAAGATCTAAGAATCTAATTCATAAATGACCTTGTACCAACCAAGGGAACAAACCTTTTCTAGAGAAATAAGGATAGCTAGAGCTTCCCTAAGATTATTAGTTTGATGACCCTAAAATATGGAGAAGAAGAAAAGGACAACACCTAAACTATCCCTCCCAACATCCCTGACCCTAGAAAACCAAGGATTACCCTTGGAGGAGCCATCATTGTTAATCTTTAGCACACCAATAGGAGGCATATTCCACCTATCATATCTCTACATTTTCCTATTGGGAAGCCACATCCCCCTTGAACAATCCTTCCTTGAACCACCTCCAACTAAACCCAAACCTTGCATCACCACCACTCACTAGACTCTAGGGGGTCTCCACCTCACACTTAGCTTGGATAGTCTCATAAATCATACAAAGAATTATCTTACAAACCTAATGAGTTTCCAGCATCCCACCCTAAAAGATCTTATGGTTCCTCTCCAACCAGATCTGTGAAATAATGCATGAAGGCCCAATATCCCAAGCCATATGGAGACTAAAGGTCTTGGCAAGCAATCTCCCCAAAGTCCTCCAAAAATCAACATGAGACGAAACATGCACATAGGACTGTCTCCAAACTCCCCACCAAAGGTGCCAAATGATCCTAGAAAATATGCAGTCAAAGAACAAATTTGAGGAATATTCCTCACTACTACCACATAGAACATAAATAGATGACCCCTGAAAACCCCTCTTCTAAAGATTATCCTAGGTGAGATACATATTACGAGCAATTAACCAAAGGAAGAAGTTGCATTTAGGTCAAGAAAACTTATTCCATGCATGCTTCCACTAAAGGACTTCATCCCCCACCATATTTCATCTTATCTAATTCTTGATACCCAACGACCACCAAGTACACCCCCTAGGATCAAGACTCCAAGCCAAGATATCATTCCTCAGCAAAGTATTGCAAGCTCTACCTACTAAAATATATGACAACTCTTCTTGATCCTCCTCAAATCCCCTAGGTGGTTACACTTGATAATATTTCCACTCAAACACCTCCACCTACCCCAAATTCTTTGCAACTTTGAAGTCTTGCATCCTAGTCCAACCAACCTCTAAGAAGCTAAGACAAATATTTTGTAAGTGTGGATATAAGTTCATGATTGGGGGATGACCATCCTAAGAATCAAACCAAAAGAGAGTCTCATAACCCCTATTATAAATCCAAAAAAAATATTTCTTGAGTAAGTTAGCACCCCTTTAAAGAGTGTCCTAGATCATAGACCCCTTACCTACTAAGGAGATCCTAGACACGTATTCTCTTGCCACGCCCCTCAAATATTTAGAAGTGATGATCTTAGCCCAAACTTGATCCTAATTAGTGCATCACCTCCAATAAATCTTGGCAGCCAAAGATTTGACTAGTAAGGACAACCTATCGCAGTCCAAGGCCACCCTTCTATATTGGTATAGAAATAATCTACCACATAACCAGAATCCACTTTAAAGAGGCTAAATTTCTAGCCCATAAGAATTATCTAGAGAGAGCATTTAGTTCCTTGATGAAACTTAAGGGAGATACCTGCACCATGCACTTATAAAAAGGAAGTACTTGAGCCATGGATTTAAATAACATTATTCTCCTAGTAAAAGATAACCACTTGAAGGTCCAATGGTTGAATTGACCTCAAAACTTGTCCAACACATTTTTCTTGGTCCCTCTTAGAAAGGAGACAATAGAGAGGGGTATACCTAAATACACAAAAGGAAGAACACCAATATGAAATCTAAGATATATGAAATTCTAGATTGAATAAGAGGAAGGGTATTGTAGAAAAAAATGGAGGACTTAACTTCATTAATCCTCTATCATGAAGTAGCAAGATAGATATCCAAAGAAAGCCTAAAGATAATCACTTCTCTAATTCTAGCAACTCCCAATAGCATAGTTTCATATTCTTCCAAAGCCTTCAACCATAATAAAAAATAATTAGGGTGATAATGGGTCACCTTGTTGAAGACCCAGTGAAGCTCCAAATAGAGAAAAAGGCTCACTATTAATCAACATTGAGTAGGAAGTTGGCATAATGCAACTCATCACCCAATTGATTCAACCCTCTCCAAACCTAAATATAATGATATTTTTTCAAAGAAATGACCATTTCACTTGACCATGAGCTTTGGCTATGCCTAGTTTGGTGAACATGACCTTCTCCTTGGAGAACTCCATGGAATGAATGGCCTCAACTACAATAACTACCCCATCCATGATTTTCTTGCCTATCATAAAACCCCCTTGTCTTTCAAAATAACTTTGATAATTCATGGCTTAAGTCTCTCTACAATTAACTTAGAGATGATCTTATATACCACATTATAAAGGGAAATTGACCTTAACAGATCCAGAGGATTATCCCCTTCTCTCTTGAGAATAAGAGCAAGGGAGGTAGAATTTATTTCTTTCAACATCTATTTGCTTTTATGTGATTCTTGCACTACCTCCAAAAGATAAAATTTGATAATCTCCCATAATTCTTGTAAAAAATTATCAAGAAGCCACCTAGTACAAGGCCCTTTCCTTTATTCATCTTGAAAACTATCCCTTCAATATCCACTAGAGAGAAAATACTAATAAGCACCTCATTCACCTCATTAGACACAACTAAGGGAATACATTTCAAAATAAAATTATCTTCCACTATCATAATGGGAGAGTGCTCCATGAAAAAGAAGAATAATATTGAGTGACCTCCTACAAGATATCCCAAAAAAAGATAATTGCTCTCCCTAGGAAGACATAATTGAAGAAATCAAATTCCCATGTCTTCTAGCTTTAACAGAGTTAAAGAATAAAGTCATAATCTTGTATCCCTCCTGAAGCCAATCAATCCTAGAGTTTTGCTTCCATAAAACCTCTTCCCATAGCTCTCATTTTGTTAACTCCTTCATAGTTTCCACTTCTTCTCTAAGGGATTCCTTGGTAGTCCCATGATCCCTATTTTTCCTGGTGATGGCATTCAATTGGTTCTTGACAACTTATTTTTCCATTAGAATATTCTCAAAACATTGTATATTCCACTTCTTAAGTTGATATTTCACAAATTGGAGCCTCTTGAAAAATTTATACATAGTTGCACCATGTGTAGATATGTCTTTACCCCAACACTTTTGTAATATATTGCAAGGACGGATCACACAACAACATAAGTTGGAATTTGCACGAAGTGTTCTTAGTGACACCCCTCCCATACATTGATAATTTGATAGGCCAGTGATCAAAGCCCCTCCACTCCAGAATCTCCAAACTGGTAATCCAATTGTTTTCAATCCAAAAACTCAAAACTAAAAACCTATCTAATCTCTCAGAGATAGAAACCTCCCCACATCTCTTATTGATCTAGGTAAACAAGCCATTGCTTGGCTTTATATCTATAAAGTTCAATAAGACTATATTATTTATAGAAATTGAAGAGGAGGGATCAATCCTATCCACTCCCCCTCTTTTCCTCCAAATTGATAATAACATTAAAATCCCAAACCAAAATCTATAGGAATAACTGAGCTAGGGACCACACATACCTAATATAAGCCTAGAGACGAGATTTACCAGCCAGATCAATTAGAGCATCGATATTGGTAATTAGGAAGAATTCTTTGGAGTTGAACCTCAAGGCAATCATGGTCAAGGAATGTCTACCAAAAATCCACCAAAGAGGAGAAATATAGCTCGGGTCCTAAAGACAAACAATTCCTCCAACACTACCTTATGCCCCAATGCACTGACATTGACCTCTCCACTATAGTTTGGAAGCTATGTTGAACATACCTTCCACTAAAAAACTTAGACTCTTGCATAAACATAACATCAGGAAAATGAACCTTAATCAACTCACAAACAACCTTTTTTTTAGGGATGCTATTCAAACCCCTTGCATTCCAAGAAAGAGCAATTCTTTCTAAGAGTTAGAAAAATAGGAGTCAATAGTATTTACTGGACATGACTCCACCAATTTTTCCCCATTAATTTAATTTGATCCCGATCTTTCTTCCTCCCCATCTTGGAATCCTTCTCTTAGCTCCCATGTTTTAAGTTCTTTTTCTAAAACCCCAACATAGGTAAGACTTTTTTGCTTTTCTAGGTTCTTGAACCACTACCTCCAGCTGCGGATCAAGTAAAACTAGGTTCGATCCTTCACCCAACTCATTTCTTTTAGGAGGAATCGATGCACCAAATATCTCTTGAACTTGATCAATATCCATCTATGAATCGAATCACTCCTCCATTAAGTTGTTATGACTACCATCCTTTTTGGAAGCCAACTGATCCACCCCCAAATTATCTATTATAGAAAGTAACATATCTGGATTTACTTCTTGTTGATCAAAATCATCCAAAGCCTCAAAATGGTTATAAGACACATCACCCTGTCTATCCTTAAGAGTTCTCCTCTAGCATCTTCCCTTGTTGTAGGACTTGACAAGAAAAAAACCCTCCTTATCTGTTTCCCCCTCTGACATAGGGGTTTTCCCTTTATCCTCCAATGGTGTTGAGAAAGAAAAAAAACTTGGTTGAAGCACCATTGGAAAACACCCTTGATGTGTTAAGTTTAGGAAATTTCCTCTGCAAATTCCCATACTCATGACATATCCAACATCAAGATGGGAGAGCCTCATAATCAATATTTTGAATCCATGAAGTGGATCCAACCTGAATTTTTGTCGAATCTAGCAACGAGTTATTTAAATCAATTTCAATATAAATATGAGCATGGGATATTACCTTATTATCCAAATTTCATTGCAAGAAACCCATCGGCTTGCCCAACAATAGAGAAATCATGTGTAGAATAGCATTCCTCTAGAGCTCTAGTGGGAGCCAAGGGAGCCTCACTCAAACCAAAACCCTTGAAAAAATATCCTTAACTGGATTAAATCTAATATGCTAGGGTTTCATAAACAACCCCAATTGATTGTAAAAATAGGGACCCCCTTCATATGCCTTATTTTGATCCGTCGAGTAGGAGAATGCCATCATGAAATAATTATTAGTTGTTTGCATCACCTCCATATTTCCCTCTAGGTTCCAAGTTTGATGAGCCCGTAATTCCAAGAATGGAAGAGATACTTGAATCCCCATAAACTTACAAATTAATGCATGATTACTCAAATAACTAACATCCTCCACTACCGAGTATGGTTGAATTACCAATACCAATCAAGAAAGGCTCCTCTCCAGACATCCATTCACTTTCAAAGCCTAAGATCCCCAAACATGAGACATTCTCATCCCATTTAAGGTATTTCTTAAAAAAATTATAGCTTTGGCATGGTCATACGAGGGTGGGTCTAGCCCCATTAAAACCTCAAAAAAGGACATTTTCTTAAACACCCCCAATCCTTCACCTAACATCATAAGAATATGAAAAAATAGCCAAAGAGAAAAATAAAACCACCATAGACACCTTCAACAACTCTCCCACTTCAACTCCACCAAACACTGAATGTCAAAAATTCCTTCAACTCTGCATAAACCCACTTTTCACAACAAAAAAAACCCTTGACCATACCCAACATTTTCCAATCCATGTAGTAACCTACACAAAAGAAAGAAGAAGGTGACAATCCTAAGGCCATCACACCCTATCCCTCACCAAAAATCACCTCCCACATAATACCATCAACTCAAATAAATAATCCAAAAGGATCCAAATGTTGACAATCTATTTGAAAAAGACATGTTTTTGGTTGAGAAATACTTTTTGGAAATTCTTAGAGGCTTTAAGCTCCAAAAAAGAAGGAGAAGATTGGGGAGATCTTAAGGTCATAACTCTAAAAAATGAAACATCACATAAATACCTTAGAATTATTAAGGAAAAGTAGACTCTACAATATCATCATTCACATCAGATCTCTCATATGTGGCAACAAGAATAATTAAAATCAACAAATATCTAGTTATTAATTTTAAATATAACCTCTTTTAGTGGTGGACTCTAATGGGAGTTGCAATTGAAGATATTCCCCTTCTTTTTTTTTTAAGAATAGGTGTATTTATTTTATAACAAATTCATGTATTCATATTTAGTTAAGACTCTAGTTAATCTTGAACATTGAATGCATGATTCAATGCACCACTATAATATAGGATCTAGAGTTAGTGAAAATTAGTTAGGTATTAAATTAGATATTGTTATCTTTATATACTGTTATTATCATGCAAAGATATTATTAATTAGTTTTATCATTTTTTGAGTTCAATGAAAATACAAGGTAGTTTAAGTTTATTCATGTGGCATGTATGGTTATCTAAAATACTATATGAAATAGCTATATCTCATGTTACTAATAAGTGATAAAGTGAAATATAATTATATAAAAATATTCTAATCTCCAAAGAGCTAGCCACTTGACTAGAGAGGAAGAACCTATAGTATTATAAATAATTATGTTTCTTGCATGGTTGTGTTTGAATAAATAGTGTTGTTTCATACTATATTTCCTACATATATAATGTTCTATTCATGATTATATGTACATGTGAAGTCCTTACATTTTCAAATCTAATAAAGAAAATATATATATAAAAAAAAAAGAAGATCGAAATATAATTTTTTGGTATTTTATTTCCTTACTTTCATTATATAGTTAGTCCTTTATATTTAGAATATATAATTTCATTCTATACTTAATATTTTATATTCGATATAAGCCATTTCATTTTGTAGTTAATATTTTATACTTAGCTTAAGCATTTCCATTATATAGTTAATATTTTCAATTCAATATAAGTATTTTTTATTCTTAAATTAATCACTTATACCTAATTGATTAGATTAGAGTGTGAATATATTTTCTTTTAAATAGAGTAGAACAACCTCTAGCAAGGACCTCAAACTACCATTTTGCATGTAGCCTTTGGGCACTACCTAGATTGGAAAAAATAATTATCTATTAAAGTCTGAGGTTCAATGAAATCTCATCAAGGATCTCAATATATGACTAGTTATTCATTAATCAAGGAGGATGATTATCCTTCTAGTGCTATGTTTTCACAAGCGATGAGATATTGGATGTAATTCTTGACCGTCATGCATTTAGTAGTGGCACAACCTTTAACATGGTGGTTTTCACAATATTCATTATCTTTATACCATACAATTTTAGGTTGGTTCTTAGATGCTTTACTAGATAGAAATTTCATCATGTTTTTTATTATATAAGCAACATTTGCAGGGTGTTGTACCCTTTACACAAAGATCCCTTAGGGCGAAAAAGGAAGCAAGTTAAAAACAACATCAAAAATGTCTATAACCAAAAACAATGGAACCAGGACACAAACACAACACAGTAATAGAAAAACTCCAACACCACCCAAACCTGAACACTAATTGTCTACACTTTCCCATTTCTGAACTAAGAGGTTTAAATACATCGTCCCCAATACAGTTGAGACCTTCCCCTATAGTTTTCTTATTTGATTCCTACTTGATGACATCAAATAGAGTCATAGCATATCTGTGAATCATTTTAATAGTGAATTGGGCTAGATAATTGAATTTGTATTCTAGATTAGTAACCCATTCCTGTAGCACACTGAGGTCCTTGTTCTTTCCCTTCTTGCTTTGGGTCTCCTCTTCCTCACCAGCTCTGAAATCAAAGGAGTGAGTGGATTCATCCTTAAGCATTTGGTTCATGTCAGATAAATTACTAGGGCCCTCCACAAAACCTTCTTCCATCTCCTCAACAGTGTCTATTTTGCCTTCAGTTATGCCGCCCATCTACTCCGAATCACTAGAAATCTCATCCACCAGGGCACCTTTTTTGTTCTTCACTAGTCTATGGGACCTCCTCACACTAGTTTCTTTTGTCCCCACCTCAAAGCTCGCAGCCACCATGGTGTCACCCTTATATTTTTTTTCCTCGATGCTTTTCCCTTTGCTATTAGTGGTCGACAAATCCACCTGGCCCAAAGACTCTTTTTTCCGCTTATTCTTAGCAATGGTTATGTTGTCCTTCTTGATGGGTTTATTTTTTAGCTCACATAACCTAGCCATCACTTTATACTGGGCCAACCTAACCACACTTTTCCTCTTTTTAGATGGGTTTTTAGGTTTAGGTTTTGCATTGGGTTCAATTTCAAGAATGGAGGTTTTCCTCTTAGAACCCTCTGAAGTAGTGGGGGAAGGATTATCAAGGGAAACATCAGGGGGTTCCAGTTCCTCAACATGCACAGTAGAGATAGGTTTGGGTAGGCACAAGGCCAGATGAAATTGGTAGAGCCTAAGGATTAGGCCCTAATTCAACAGTAAGGGGGGTGAAATGTCTAGGTTGAGAGCGACAGCCTCAAGGGAGTCTTTAACCAAATTTTCCAGGGAAGTGAGCAAAAAGAATGGAAAGTCGAGGGTCATCTTGTGCCAAAGATGGTTTAAGAGCGGAAAATGGTAAAAGTAATACACCTTGTATCTACCTTCTAAAGTAACATATTTCATAATAGCAAGACACACCTTGTCCCAGGGTTTTGTAGCGCCTCACGGTCGAATCCAAACTGCTTTTTAACTAGCTTCTCGTCATCCTTGAAGAAGTGAGACTCTCCAAGTCTTGCATTTTGGTGTGTTTTTTGTATTTCTTTCCATCACAAGAGAGTCTCATCACCTTGCTAATTACCTCCTCATCCAACTCAAATGAGATGCCACTCATGGTGACCTGCCTATCCTTCCACGAACCAATAGGCCTATAAGATTCTCTAAAAGTGGCACCAGCCACCTTCTTTACAGATGTGCCAAGTGATGGGGTCCCTATGAAACTCCTCACAATTATTTGGCTCGATCCTCACTCTATCACCTCCCATTGTGGCCCACAACACACAAAACTAGGCCTAGAGAAACAAAGGTAACCAAAAAAATGACTTCCCATAGGTGAATTTACCCTTTCTAAAACTATCATTTCTCTGCCATCCGAGATAGTAAGGCGTAATAAAAGTAATTTGACATTTACACGCTTTAGCAGTCATTTCCAAAGATGTCAACTCCACAAGGCTATAATTATCGCATAAGAACTATAGGTTAAGGCGTTTGAACATTAAATTCGGATAATTAGTATCCATTATGCCAAAGGCATTTTTGAAGTTACATATTTTCCTAGGTCATTTAGCCACTGGGGGGAGATTTGAAATTTTTAAGTACATCTCAAAAGATCTTACGCAAATCATAAGATATCTTAAATTGGAATTATTAAATAAACTGGTGATGAACATTGCATTACACACATCCCTGAAGATTTGATAGGATGTGTAGTACATTTTAAAAGACAACTTGTAAAATTTGAGGACCCCACCATACGCAATAATGAAGTAATAAAGCCACACAGAATCCCACTTTAAACTTGCCACCTCACCCGGCCAGGTCCACATCATCCAATGACCCATCAAGTGGAGCCACTTGTACCCATAAAGAAAGGAATTGTTAACCATCATTGAGCAGTATATTCCTTTGTTTTGCAAGGATTAATCCTTGTATAACAGTTGGTAGTGCCTCAATCCTCTTCAAAAACTTGCACAAACTCCAAGTGGAATCCAAGTTGACCAGACTATTAGCCACTTGGTTGCCTTCCCTGTAGGTGTGAGTCGGGTATTTCCTATCCAATTTTGAGACTAAAAATTTATGTCAAGTAAGATGTCCCTGATGTTCCAACTAAGCAACTGCCATGATTAATTGAGTCAATCACAGACTTTGAGTCCCCTTCAATATGTAGATTTTTTATACCCAGAGTGACAGCAATCTTGACACCCTTAAGCAACACCCATGACTCAGCCATCATAGAAGAGTGAATACCAATTCCTCTAGCAAACCTAGCAACCAAGTTGCCCTACAATCCCTAATGACACCCCCAATGTTTTCCAAATGAAGGTTCCCCTTAGCTGCACCATCAAAATTTATTTTAAACCAATTCAAATCTGGAGGTTTCCAAACAATGTTTTTCTTAGCAGTGGATCTGGAATTATCAAAAGAGTTGGTCCCAAGTTTAAAGTTCCAAGAATTTTCCATTTTAATCTCCCAATCAATAGGGGCTTTATTTGGAGGTTTCCATTTGTACAGAGAGATACTTTTAGAAATAAGTCTAGACCCAATACCAAAAACTTCCTTGGGGCTCCTTTCAATATCTCTTTAAATTCGATTGTTCCTTTCTTTCCATAGGCACCAGTAGACGATGGGGGGGAGTTTGCCTCCATATTTCCATGGGGAGGTGGTATTAAAATGGACCATTCCAACCATGAATAAAATATTTTAAGTCCTTATTAAGGGTCCAAAGAGTGGCCAACATTTGGAAAGCCAGGTCCCAAACCTCAGCAACAAATGGACAATGCAACAATAGGTGATCAATTGACTCTTCATTAATTTTGCATTTGTGATCTAAAATCCCCTTTTCTTTAGGTTTTCTTGGGTTAAAATCCTATTATGACAAGTTGTCCACCAGAGAAAAATTATTTTTGGATTTAAGTGTCGATTTCAAACTCCTTCCAAATCCTGCTCTAAGAGCCCTTGTCCGACTATAAACTATAAGTCGTCCTAACTGAAAGGTTTCCCTTGCTTTCCAAGGACCAAAATAAATTATCTTCAACATCCGATAAGGGGATTCTAGACAAGGAGATACAGTCTTGTAAGGAATTAACCAGTTGTTTCAAGTCAGGGGAAAGAGGGCAGCATAAGCTGAGATCTTTCCATCTCCTTACACTCGGTGGACCATGAAGGTAGTCACACACACTCAAGCCAAATAATCAAATTGTAGGTTCCATCAAGTATTTAAAATCTAAGTTGGCCAAAGGGGAATCAAATAGCCAAGGGTCTTCCCAGAAGCAAATACAATTGCCTCTACCAAGCTTCCATCGTAGATCAAATTGAAGCAGCTTCTTCATTTTGTAGATATTATTCTAGGCTAAGGACCCACGAGGGTGATCATTCTCAATACACCTGATTAAGGGGAAATTGTCCAAATATTTGGCATTCATTATCCTGCACTAGTCCTTTTTATTTCTTAACTAATCCCATCTAACCTTGGCTAATAGAGCTTTGTTAGTAGAATGGACCCTTCTAATGCCCAGCCCTCCCCCAGATTTGGGAAGGCACACCTTCTCCCAACTAAAAAGAGACATTTTCTTCTTATCCTTAGTGTCATACCAAAGGAAAACTCTTTGAATCTTTTCAAACTTCTCAGCAATGTAATTGGGAATTTTGAACATAGAGAGAAAATAGACTGAAATCCCCTGAAGGGCAGCAATGAGGAGATGTAGTTTACCAACATGACTCAGGATCGAACCTTTCCACCCTACAAGTTTCCTCTAGATCCTTTCAATAATAGTATTCTAGAAGTTGGGAGTGACTTCCTTAACCATGAGAGGGAGACCCAGGTATAGCAAAGGAAGAGAGGCACTCACACAGCCTAAAACAGTAGTCACATGGTCCTGTAGACCAGGAGTGTAGTTAAAAAAATAGATCATACTTCTATTATAATTAATACACTAACCTGAACAAGCCACATAAATTTTGAGGCAACTCTTCCATTTCCTAGCTTCCACCATCGAGGCTTTCCCAAATAACATAGTTTCATCCATGAATTGTTGAATGGTAGCAAGATCAAGGGTGGTGGCCAGCTTGACACCCTTGATGAAGCCCTCCAACAACAAGCGAGCAATATTCTTGCTAAAGACATTAGCCACCATTATAAATAAATATGGGGAGAGGGGGTCCCCTTGTCGAATACCCCTCCCAGCCGCAAAGAACCCATGTGGTACTTTATTGACTAGAATAGAATATCAAACCATGGTTACACATTCCAAAATAATGTTGATCACTCTCTGATTAAAACCAAACCTATCAAGGACTTTGGGAAGGAAGTTCCATAGGACTTTATCATAAGCTTTAGAAATGTCTAGCTTCAGAGCCATACTAGCATTGTTGCACATAACCATAGAATATAAGATTTCAGGAGTGGATATAGCTGCATCCAAGATATGGCGACCTGGAACAAAGCCTTTTTGACTTGGACTTATCATTTTATTTAGAAGAGGTTTTAAGCGGTTCACCAAGATTTCAAAAAAGATCTTATAAATAGTGTTACAAAGGTTGATGGGTTGGAAATCCACCATGGTCTGAGGATCATCAATTTTAGGTACAAAGGAAATGAAGGTGTGGTTTAGTTGTTTGGGCAATTTACCAGAGTTGAAAAAATCCCTAGCTGCCAAAGTAAGGTCCTCACCCACAATGTCCCAAAAGATTTGAAAGAAGGTCAGGGGGAAACCATCGGGCCCAGGGGCCTTAAAATCACCCATACTAAACACAACAGACTTGACCTCCTCAGGAGTAACAACCCCCAGAATAGAATCACTATCCTCATGGGATATAGAATTATGAAGGGGTTCCAACAATAGATCATCTAGCATCAGGTTGGGAGCCTAGGCAGGAGTAGATAAAGCCCGATTTAAGTGGCCAATGACCAATAGACCAATCTAAATAGAAGTAGAAACAGCATCCCCTGCCTCATTTTTTAACTTTTTTATTTAATTTATTTTCCTATGTTTGAGGGTCGAAACATGAAAGAAAGAAGTATTTCGGTCCCCCTCAGTTATGCATTGAATCTTGGATTTATGCTTCCAAAATATTTCTTTTTTTCAATATTTTCTCCCATTCTATACGCTCAACCCTCTCATGTTGATAGGTTTGAATACTAGTATCTCCTTCCTCCATCCTCTTTTGTAACTCATGGAACTTATCAAAAACATTTTTTTTTTTATGGAACACATCCCCAAAAACTCGCTTGTTCCATCCTTTAACCATATTTTTTATGTTTTTGAGCCTAGGAAATATCCTGAACATAGGGGAACCATGCACAGGGATATTCCACCAAGTAGCAATCTTATCCCTGAAATCAGGATGGGAGTTCCATATAATCTCAAAACAAAAAAGGAGCGTACCAACAACAGAGTGTTTATTTAGGGTCAGCAGCAGAGGATTGTGGTCAAAAACAATCTGAGGTAGAGCTAGCAGATTAGAATTAAGCAAGGCAGTCCAATTAGGAGAAAATAGGAATCTATCAAGACGAACCTGGATCAGACCAACCCCAAGGCATCTATTAGACCAAGTATAAGACCGGCCCTGCAAATCAACATCCACCAGGCCAGTACAATTCAAGAAGTCAGCTAGGTCAGAAATGCTATTAGTGTAATCAATTAGACCACCATTCTTCTTTGAGGGGTAAAGGGGGGAGTTAAAATCACCAACCAACGGTCTCCCCTATTAGCTAAAATACAGTTAGATATTTCCTACCAGAGGGTTTTCCTCACATTCCTAATAGTGGGAGCATAAATGTTGATCAGAGACCAAGAGCCCCCAGCATTGGAGAAACGAACCCCCATGTTGTTCTTACAATGGAATAGTTCAGTACCAGAGATCCTAATGGGATTCCACATCACAAAAAGACTACCTGAAGCCCCATTCACATCACTACAAGCAAAGAGGGCATTCGGCCAAATTTAATTAGCCATGGGTTCAAAATTGGTTTTCTTCATCATCGTTTCTTGTAGGAGCAAAACATCAATCTTGTGTTCCAGCACATAGTTCTTCAAGGCCAACTGCTTATGGGATCTATTTATCCCTCTCACATTCCATGAAAGGACTTTCATTTTGAATTTTTCTTTTAGGGCACTTCCAATGTCCTTTGTTTACCTATCACAATTTATTTTGTCATCTCTTTGTTCCTGGTCAACCACTGGTTGGGTCTACCTGGCTTAAACTCACCACCCACATGTGCTTTGTTTTGTTTACCCTTCTTCTTAGGAGTTGACCAAAACTCTTCTTCCATAGATTGAATGTGATCCATCACGACTATCTCAGTCAATCCAAGACCAGGCATAACCATCGATACTCCCTCCTCTTGGATCTCACCTTCCTCCACACCCAAAGTCTTAGGGGAAGGATGCTTCTCTATAGTAACCTCAGAATCCCAAGCCACTCTATGGTTAAGAAGTGGGGATCTACACACCAAAACATTGTTGGGAGAGTGACCATTAATATCCATAGTATAGTCAGTCGAGACCTCTTCCGGTAAGTCCATCAAGATCACAAGGTCAGCAAACCCAACCTTGACCGATGACTCAATGACCTTAAGAATTTCATATTCAAAGGGTTAGTTGTTAGATGGGAACTCCTCACATGGTTCACTAGGGCTAGGGTTAATTCTAATCATGGACTTGCAGTCTGAAATAAGGTGGCCCAATTTAGCACATTTCTAGTAGTATATCATTGCATTCTCATAGCAGACTTGTTGAGTCTAGGAATCAAAAATGGAACAAAGCTTCATAGAGATGGGTAAGATCTTATTTATATCGATGTTGACACAAAAGTGAGCAAAAACTAACCTGTACATGGATCTGGTGATAGAATATGAAGTGATGAACTAGCCCAAAGAATCACCAATGCTCTTAAAGATGAAATCATCCTAGTATTCTAGGGGAAGACCAGGGAGATGTACCCAAACAGGAGTCAACTTGTTGAGATCTAAAGTAGGGTCGAATCCTAGTTTCCAATGACACAATGACAACCCATGCTTTTCATAGACCCAGGGACCTGAAGAAAGCACCGAGATCAAATCCTCCTCGGTCATGAACTTAAAAAGGAATAGTCCACCATCCATGGCATAGACACTCACGCTACCCTTCGAACGCCATTTCATTGAAACCCATCTTCGAACCATATCCACAAAGGGTCAAAAGGAGAAGAACTTACCGACCATCACTTTCTCCATGGAAGAAACAATCTTGTTGCTAATAGCTTCAGGGATAGAAAAATCAGTTCCAGAAATGGAGATTTCCTCACTAGGGCCAGGAAAGGGACACTTAGAGGCTAGGCTCATGTTAGTTAACACAACTTTCCATCCTTTAGACACCGAGGTTAAAGGAATCATAGGAACTTCAACAGCAGGCATGTCAGGAATCACGGGATCCCCAGCAACAGACAACATATTGGAAACCCCTGAGGATGGCACCACATGTGTTGTGGAAAGAATCAGGTCAGAAGGGGATAGGGGGGGACTGTGGGGTACCCCCAACACTGAGCCTACCATGCGCACAGACAATTCAAACTAGGGGGAGCGGGAAAAAGTTACTCTTAACCTAATTTTCATCATGTTATTCTAGATGAGTTTTTGGAATACCACCTTCAGTGGTTCCCCCAAGGATTTTTGTTTAATCTTTAGATTTGTGAGAGGCTTTGATTGTAGTTATTAAATGGAGACATTATTAGGTCTTTGGATAGTTTGTACATTAATGGTTACTTGAAACTATGAAAATTGTTTGTTTTAAACATACTTCAAGTTAGTGACCTCATCACTAACTATATTTTTGTTTTATCCCAAAATATTGGTTTTTCATCAGTTTGATTATTAGTGTCTTTGTATTTTTTGTATAATATAATCAAGCCCTTAGAAAATAATGTGTTTTTCATGGTGACCCATTTCTTAATATTTTATCAAATAATGTTACACAATGAACCTATAAATGGAATTCCATTTCTTGATTGACATTGGTGACAAAAATATGGACAAGTTGTTTTTCAAAGATATAGGTAGGAGAAGGGACTTGTGTGAATCCTCCACCATTGTAAGAAGGTATAAGATCTCTCACATTATATTTTTTGGCACCACATAGGTCAAATATTGTAATCTCGTGATTGATTTTATTATAATATAAAATTCAAGCTACTTTAAAATTGAAAATTAAATTAATATGAGTATGGAATGAAAATGTCAATTCATAAGAATCTAAAGTATAGAATTGACAAACTAAGTTTAGAAGTGTAAATAAAAAAAATAAAGAACCTGACACTAGAAGATGGATAATGTTGTTTAGGATGCCAATGCATTGTGTAGATGTTTGTGCATGATGCAAATGTATTTGCATTGCATTGTAGTATATATGGTGTAGAGCATTAAGAAACTCTTAGAAAATTCTCTAATTGAACCCCATATCTTATCCAGTCTACATAACTAGAAACAAAACCATACCAATAGTATACCAAGTGATAAAAAGACGAAGAAACATGAGAAATGAGAAGTTTTAAATTATTTGAAAGAAATTATAGAAATAAAAAATGAGTAGGAAAACACTTGCAAAAACTTTGTGTGGTTGAACGCTCCTTAAAATACCCACAACTACAAGAGAGGAAAAATGGTTGGGGTATTTTGGGAGCTTTCCAAGAGTGGTAAAGCCCCTATGTTGGTATTTAAGCTTTCATGAGCATCCAATATGGGGTATATCAAAATAAAGTGTGTGCTCCTATCCTATATGTGTCTAGGAATGACAAAGTTGTGACAAATATAAAAATTTTAACTAAAATAGAAATAAGAGTTCATAAATATGAAATGAGATTCCAAGTGCGAAAGCTAATAATGAGTAGGATTCGACACTGATAAAATAAAAAAACACAAGAAGAAGCTTGAGTAAAATAATATTAAAAATCACCTCCCAAGCTTGGTGAGACTAATGGGGGTAAGAGTGTTGTTATACAATGCTACAAAACTTCTCAAGAGCTCAATGAAAGTTTGGAGTATTCATATACACTTCAAAAATATTAGTAGATAGTAAAAATGCTAGTAGAAATATTGTAGAATGCTAAGAGTATGAAAAAATTATAAGATAGAATGAGATAGATTCAAAATAGACCAAAAGGAGGGAGCTAAGGGAGTTAGAGAGATATTCATATTCATCTTAATTGGTTACCATTGACTTGGGTATGTAGTAGGTGGAAAAAACATAAACGTAAGTTGAAAAAACATAAATGTAAGCTAAACAATAAACTATCATGGGATGTTACTGTTATCACCTGAAATTGCACCCTTGTTGAACCTGATGTTCAACACCTCAGTGTAACATGGGAAGACCTCTAAAGTTGTGGGTCACTTGTAGACAAAGATCAACCTCCGGAGAAGGCCGGCTTCCTTTGGTGTCACCTAACTACTGATCTTGGAATGACAAGGGAGAAGGAGAATGCATAAAAATGAAAATTAAATCCTATGGTGATGCACCAAAATGACAAGAACAATGAGATACTCAATTTACACTTGAAAACTGATGATGGATATGGGATTGCACAACAAGATTCTATAGATTATGCATACAAACAGGTTCGACATGCACACACTTTCAAGAAGGAAAAGCAGATTTTCACAAATTAAAAGCTCATGCGCAATTGAGTAAACACAGTTTGTAACCTACATAATACTACTTTTACAAAGAAAGGCATGCTAACATGAAACAAAGCTATAAGGAAAAGAAATATTTCACTAAGTAGCTTGATGAATCACTTAAAATTGCACAATACTTCACAAGAACCAGAAGGAAAAAATGAACCATCAATGGTAACCAAGCTAAATTTTATATAACATGCTCCAAAATGAGTTACAGAATTTTTGCTAATCTGAGAGAGGACTGTAGAAGTCACAGACTTCAGAAAAGCATCCAGGAGAACTCCAAATGAGTTAAAAAATCTACATCAGTTGAGAAAGGATTTGAGGAAAAATCACTAACTCTCCAAAATGCATAATTCGAAACCCCTACAAAGAGGCAAAAATGCCCTATATACAAAAAGATGTCGGCCCCTGCCCTAGGTTTACAAAATGATTCGGTGCCTGGACACGTCGGCCCCTAGAAGCATTTTTTGGAATGAAGCTAATGAGGCGTTAAATGCGCATAGCCTGCTCATGTTGGTGAAAGCTCATTCCCAGGCATGGCCTTCAGATCTTTTACAACGACCGCATTAACTCGAAGCCCTCGTGTCCAGCCTCGAGACTTCATCAGAGCCGCTCTTAATGCTCAGCGGTATGGTCATTAATGTCGACCCACTTTTGCCAGCCGACGTCCCTAGCTATTATTGTGACTCACGATTTCTTATTCTTCGTCTTTCTTCCTACTCCATATCTTTCAACAAGTTGACCCCCTTTGAGAAGCATCAGATCTATCCACTAGATCAAGCGTCATACAGACTATCACCTCTGATCCCAGAGTAGATCGATGTCGTCATTCTCTATCGATCTCGTTTGCAGGGGGGAGTCGAACAGTCAAACTGCTCGTGATTTTCCCTAGCACCTTCTAATTGGTCAAATTTGTGCCAAGTAGATTCCCAGGTGGTCAAAGGTTGCTTCAAAAGGATCGCATATCGGCGAGACTTTGGATGTTGGGGAGAAGTCATAGCGGGCGGCTAGAGTTATATCGATCTAAAAAAAAAACATCAGAAAGACCCCATCGGGTCGAGGAGACCTTACAACGAGCTCCTTTCTTCTCCTCGAGCTCCCTTTATTTCGGAAAGACCCCATCAGGTCAGTGAGACACTATGGCAAAGGCAAGATCCTTCAGCGAGGTCACTCCATGTCGGCAAGACTTACAAGTCGGGGAGACATCATAGTAACGGTATAACTTTTGTCGAGACCACTTTTTAGTCGCCCAGACACCACCGGGTCGAGGAGACTTCCCTCTGAACTCATTTCATTTCGCCGAGACCACTTTTTATTGGCAAGACATCATAGCGAGGTCCTCATTTCTGGGCGAAGGCACTCCTTTTCACTGATACTTTTCAAAACTGGCGGGGTCGGGGCCAAGATGGAACCAGAACAAGGACCAGGTGTGGAACGGGAACAGAAGCAATAACAGATGAATCCCAGCGGAACCGGGATCAGGACCAAATCCGTCCCTGAAACTTTCTTCAAGTTTCAGGTTCGGATTCCGACCCGTTCCCACCCCCGACAAAACTCAAAAGAAGACGAAGGAAAGGACGAGGAGGAAAGACAAATGGGAAAAAAGCATCCCCTGACAAAATACAAGGAAGAAAGGAAAAATGCCGGCAGAACCGAGATCGGGACGAAACCAGAACCCAAAGACGCACAAGGAAAAACTCAAGAGGCGGAACCAGGACAGGATCTGGAACGAGGGCAAAACAAAGAGTCAACGGAATCGGAACCGGAACTAAATACGGACCTGAAACTTTCTTCAAATTTTCAAGTTCGGATTTCGTTCCGATCCCACCCCCGACAACATACAAGGGATGAAGGAAGAAAGAAAAACATAAGGGGGAACCAAGGAGGAGGAGACATCCCTCGATCACAGGCCACGAAGAAAAGGAAAGAAGAATGAGCGGAACCGGGGTCGGAACCAGGACAAAAACAGGAACCGGGACTTTGGAAAAGTTCCAAGTTTGGACCCCGACCCGGTCCCGACCCCGACAAAATAAAGAAAATGCACAAATCAAAAGAAAGCAAGGGGAGATCAGAACTAAAACCGATCCCTGGTAAAACACAGCAGGGGCGAGGGCAGAAACAAACCTGAAACTGAAACTTTTATCAAGTTTCAAGTTCGGATTTTGTTCCGAACCCGCCTCCGACAACACAAGGAAAACGGGAAAACAAGGCAAGGACACAAGATGAAGACCCACCCGAAACTGAACACCTGCACACTGGGCTCAACTCTCTTGGGCACCACATTTAATCCACGTGCCAAATTTTAAACATCATTTTCCCCTACATCTGCACAAGAAGCAAACAAGTTAGAAAATAGGTAATCTTGATGCAAGTGTTCCTCCATTTGTTCTTCGAGAACATCTGAAAGCACGGGTTACCCTTCCTAATTGAGCCCATAGGTGAAAAATAGGTAACAGTTACCATGTCACATAAACATCTACATGTTATGATAATGTCTAAATAGTTTCGGCTTCAAAAAAGATGAAACATAATAAAAACACAAGGTTAAGATTTTTGTAACACTAGGTTTGGTAAAAAAACCATGGGAGGATAAGCCTCAGCACCATGGGTAGAAAATGCTAGGAAAAAGGCTAAAATGAGCCTAAAAACATGTTAAATAGATGGACACCAAAGTGAGTGCAAAAAATAGCATGAAATTATAATGGTATGCAATTTTCTACATTATAGTTGTATGATAAATGAAATATAAATTTCTTAGACAAATCAATGGAAGTTGTAATGGATCCTTGTGGTAAGTGCATAAATCATTCCAATTCTTGTCCTCCCAAGATACAAGGGAATATCCTCCTCAAGTAAATGTATGTAAGTGATTCTTGGTAAGCCATAAAATAATTCCTTGTCATGGTTGGGGGGTCTCCCTTACCCTTGCATTTTTCAAATTTAGGAACTTAAAATTACAGAGGTAATGGTACCACTATGATTTATGTAATAACCTATTCCTAATTATTACTTATTTAATATTATTGTAATTGACACATGAATATACTCCAAATTAAAGAGACATAACTAGTTGCTAAAGTCAATTATAGCTACACATGTCCATTTAAAAAGAGTCAAAGATTCTTATATTCTCTTCAAAAGTCAAATTACAATATTATGTTCACTTGGCACCAAAGGCCATAATATCATTTCAAGGAACATTTCTCATCAAGTACTTAAATGATAGTTACATAAAGTTACAACATAGACTATATTAGTCTGGTGAATATTAAGGTTCTTCTTCATCACTCGCCTCCATTGGTGGACGAGAACATGGTTGAATCACTTTATCGCCCAACCATGAAGCTTATGCTTCCCTGGTATTCTTCCGACTTGAAGAATGTCCAACCCTGCACAGAGAGTTTAAAAAGATAACAACCTATAAGGTGAAATCTGGTGCATGCCCAATATCACATGCAAATTCTATCTTGTATGCTAGAAAAATAAAGTGCAAGATCTATGCTAGGAATGGCAAAGAGAGTGAAATCATAGAGTTCATTCATGCATACATAATGAACAATATTGCTTGGCCAAGCATAAAAGTGTGTTGCGACAACAATAAACGATAGTTTTTGGTAAATAAAACCTATACTCTCTTATCCATTTCGGCACTCGTCTCGAAAGGTAACTTTCTACTAAACAGCTATCTACCCTCTAGCAGCAACTACCCATAGATGCTCTAGTCAACTAAGGTATCACTGTTCTATTTCAATATTCAAATTACTTCTTCATAAATGTCTATCAAAATGTAAAGTAAGCTTAATCTGAAAAATAGATTTATGACTTACAAAGTAATTCATCATTTAGTCACATCATTCTTATGACTAATTTCTACTTATCATCTCAAGCGTTTTTTCATTAAAATGAAAGTACTAAAAGAAAAAACAAAAGAAGGTATGTCACAAGTATGTGTATGTACATAGACGAAGTCTATGTGCATACACATATATGTGCCTACTTATGTTTGAGTTTGTGCATACATTCTGAAGAAAAAAAATATATTAATTTAGATTGTGAACTTAGATAGTATTCTATTTGACCTTTCATTGTCAAGTGAACAGTGTAGGCCTTACAATTTCATACATACTATTTGAGCATACTTTACTGTTTCCTTCTAAACTGTTGCAAAGCTAGTTGTTTGTTTAAGTACATTCTTGGCTTAAACAGAAAAAGTATTATTCCTACTATACAGTTATAAGCAAGTTGCTCACATATGCACATTTATCATTTAAACACTTATAAATCAAACAAATTTGTAATGCAATAGAACATTCATATTCTCTTTTCCACAATTCAGTCTTAAGAAAAATCAATAATATCACTGCTCTGTTATAGATCTATAGTTGTTCTTATAAGAAATGATCACTTTTACAAGCATGTGATTCACTATCAATTAGAAGAAATAGTACAATTCTTCCACATTGTACAAAAAATATTGAAGTAAAAATATGCCCCGTTTCAAGCATAAGGACAATATGACAATATTTAGAAGAAAATATTGTTGCCCGGAAAACTGTAACATCAAGCTATTAACCATCTCCTAATGGTCAAGACCATCATAATTATATTCAAAATTTCTTCATATGTACTTTACTATCTATTACCATGCATGCAAGGATATTCTACATGTTGACCTTGATTTCATTTCAACATGGTTTTTATATCCACCATCCTCGTCAAACGGGGTTAGCTTCATAGTAAGACAACCTACATTCATTCAAGGCTTAAAAACAATAAACAAAACCCTTCCCATTTGATGTTATCGTCCCATTTTAATATCAGGGTTCGATATGAAATACAAGAAAATACAACATTCAGAGGGGTCTTTTATTTCCCCTAGCTCATAATCTCATTATGATCGGATTAACTCATTTTATTTCCCCTAGATCATAATGCTTTAACATTTAAAATAACATGAGTTTATGACCAAATTTTAAAGCATTATGAGCCTCGGCAGCCACTAGGGTGGCAAACAATCATACGAAAGAAATGTACAGGGTTACAAACCCTCTTCTAAGGGAATCCTTAATCGATCTTCATCACTGTTTATTCACAATGAGTTATAATAAAATGGTGCAAAGCATATGAATTTCATTGTATGGCATGCTCATGTGAGTGGTCTCAAGGAAGAACTACCTGTGCTTAACACTCAAAGGTTTGGCTTAGCTCATAGAGCTAGTCACGTGGCTTCCTAAAAGAAAGATCGCATACACATTGTAAGGTAGGGGGACCTCCACCTGCAAGGCCCTAGGTCACGGAGGGCCAAGATGCGGAAGGCTGCGCTAACTTACCTCAGCTAAATGGGATGTTTAGGGTATGAGGATGAGAATGATGAGGACTATAGAGTCCTACAACCACTCTGCAATCCTGAGGTTCAAAATGGGGCTAGGCGAGCTGGTTTTTGAGCTCAACACTATATCTTGGATAGCTCTATGTCAGAGAACAAAAGCACAGTTCTAGGATGACAGTGCAGCGCACTAGCATCTCTCAAGTGCGCTAGCGTCTGTACGACTAGAGGACCAAAAGTGCAATGTGAACTTTTTAGAAATTAAGCTAGCAACCTAGCTAACAACTTCTAAGAGAGAAAAATAACACTATGAAATACAAGAAATATAAATGAAGGTGATAAAGTAAATATACCAAAGCTAGGGTGACGAAGATGATTTCATAGAAGAGCCTATCCGTTAGCTAGCTCTACAAAGCACGTCCACCTACACACAGAAAGAGAGGAAAATGTTGGGTGGCTATATAGACGCCTACCTCAGTCAAACCCCCCTTTAGGTGTTTCCACCTCCACGAACAGCCAAAGAAAACAAGAAAAAGAGAATAATGTAGTAAAGAGCACAAAATCACTACAAAATAGTAAGGTGCTAACTCAACCAAGTGATAGAAGGGAAGAAAGGGAAGCTTACCACCTCCACCAATAGTGCTCAAGGCTTCTTGGGGGATAAAATGAGAGTACTCGAGCCTCTTCTGTAATGGTGTTTCATTCCCAACTTGTTCTACCAAAGTGATGGAGTGTTGTGTTTGCTGTACTAGGGTGCTAGTATGTTGCTTGAGAGCTTAGAAGTGAATGCAATAGTGTGAGAATGGAATCTTGAAGTGTGTAATAGCTCAGAAGTTCTGAAGAGGTCTGAATGCATGTTGAAGGAATGAATTTGAAGAGGGGAATGAAAGAAATGACCATATTTGGGTCGGTCAGCTGAAGGGGGTGTTACAACTTGACTCCCAATGAGAATAGTAACGCCTCTACAGGTTCAGTTGCAGGAATCTTCCAGGGACGTAAGCACGTCGTGTGGATGTCTATGGACCGCATGAGTGTCCCCGATAGAAACTCCTCCACTAATGCTCAAAACAGGTGCCAAGTGGGATGCAAGCAGCAGGCTTAGGTGCAACTAAGCCTCCAAACTTGGTTTTCTAAAGTGGAAGAGGGAAAACAGGGGATTTGCACATGGGGTGAAAATTCACTCCTATACATTTTTCCCCCACTTTAGAGAGCACGAGTACTGATGCGTGCTCAGTAAAGTAGATTAAGAAGAGTGTAAGGTTAGAAATGTATATGTGAACCATCAAGGAAGCAGAGCATAATCTGGCGTACTTGAAGGTGTAGGGTAAGCAAAGGACTTCATAGTTGCTTAGAACTATGAATTTGAAGAAAAAAGTGCTTTACAGGTTCTCATTCCTATAAGGAAGGTGTCCCCAAAAAACACTAGTATGGAGGAGACCCAAAGGAAGTGCCCTACAGGCTCTCAGTCCTGTAGGAAAGGTATTCTCCACAAACTCAAGCATGAAAAGTACCCAAGGAAGTGCCCTACAGGCTCTCAATCCCATAGGGAAGGTATTCTCCATGAACTCAAGCATGAAGAACACCCAAGGAAGCACCCCATAGGCTCTCAATCCTATAGGGAAGGTAAACCCCAAGATATCTCGCATGGAGGAAACCCTAGAAAGTTCCCTACAGGCTCTTAGTCCTACAGGGGAGCCACCCCCAAGATCTCTCACATGGAGGAAGCTCAAAGGAAGCAACCTATAGTCTCTCAGTCCTACAAGGAGGTATCCCCCAAGATCTATCACATGGAGGAAACCTAAGAAAGAGCCCTACAGGCGCTCAGTCCTACAGGGGAGCCACCCCCAAGATCTCTCGCATGAAGGAAGCTCAAAGGAAGCACCCTATAGTCTCTCAGTCCTCTAGGGAGGTATCCACCAAGATCTCTCACATGGAGGAGACTTGAGAAAGTGGACTTTGCAGAGTCAGGAAGTAGCCACGTGGGCGAGTGAGTAGATAGTTGCACAGACTGTCGATAGTTTTGAAAAATTTTGAAGGGGTCCCTTGGGAACCCACCGTGAAGAGAGGTTCCACTCAATGGACACATGATTTGGAAGTATATGTTCTCTTTCTCTGATCAATCCATCATCAAGGAATCCTTTTGAAAGATGTTCACTTCATCAAGGAATTCAAAAGGAAGATAATTCCCCCACGCGAGTGGAAGGTCAAAGTTGTTCCCGCTTCAAAGGAAGGTTTTTTCAAGTCCTTTCTTTACAAACCCATGATGAAGAAAACATGTTTTGTTAGGGTTTTGAGTTGAGAATACGATTTTGAAGAAAGGTTTGTGAGGATTTTCAAGAAAAGACTCGTTGGAAATGAATGTGTTTTCTAAAAATTGAAACGTTGAAGAAATATCATTATTGCACATGAGAGGGACAACTTAAGCAAAGAAAAAAGAAAGATAAAGAGAAAGCAGAAGAGAGAAAAATACAAACAAAGGGCACAGGGGGATCTGGTTTAGCAGGGTCAGATCTATCAGAGCTCATAATAATAGGTAGCTACGGTGCAAGGAAAAAGATCATCAATCCCCAACTAGATCAGGAAGAATGCATGGAAAATAAAGTAAAAATAAAAAATTGGGTCAACATGGAATGGAAGCCTAAATGCCCCCAACACTTTGCATCATCCCCAATTTATCAAAAATCAAGCACAAACATGAAAGAATGATGATACAAATAGAAGAAGGATTATGACACAAAAACCATGCCCTGTATCCAAGCACTAACAGGGGTGATGAGGGTCATCCAGGAACACATAGTACGACCACGAGGGAACACATCACAAAACACACACACACAAGATCAAGAAGAGGCCTCCTCCTAACATTGATCAGCCAAGAGGTTGTCTGCTTCCCACTCTAGATCTTTATAGGGGGAAGGAGGATGAGCCTACAATGGTGGAATGTTAAGAGGAGGGGTGTTTGGCCCTCCCATAACAAGGGCTAAGGAAGAGGGCCCCTCGAGGTCCTCTCCACCAAGCTCTTGTGGAGTCAAGGTCAGTGATTTCACGAAGATCGCTGACAAGGCCGAAACCTCATCCATAGAGTTAAACATGCACCCCACAGGAGTGTCATGTCTAACTTCAGTAGACGGGGTAGGCTGAGCCTTAGATTTACCGCTAGGCTCGCCGAGTGACTTGGGAGCAATGACGAACTCAAAGGAAGCCAGAATTGGTTTCGTCTCTAGGATAGAACAAGTTAGCACGGGACCACCTTATGAAGAAGGTGGGATCCTCTTACGCCCTTCGTTGCTAGAAGGACCACTCTCCACCTCTTTCTTTGCTGGAGGATATGAACTCCCCATAGATGAAGCCAAAGGTGCGGAGGAAGAGGAGGAAAGAACCTTAATGGTTACAACCGAGGTATTAATTATATCCACGGGATTTGGAAAAGGTTGGATATTTGGAACGAACATCAGTAGGGGCGGCTCCACTAAAGGAGCGATGAACACCTATACCCCCTTGGGGTTAGGTGTATTTTCACTCACAACGAAAGTCATACACATCGCAAAACTAAACTAGAGAGAACAAGAAGGGAGGGAATAGGGCGACACTGTAGGAGGCCCTAGAGTAGGGGCAGTCGTCTCTTCCTCCCTTCTTTGTGAGGTGGCCTACTCAGCTAAGAGGGCCTTTTGTCGATGCTTGCATTCGTGCGCAAGGTTGTTTCTTCGGTTCTTGGAGCTGGAGGCTAGAGGCTGTGAAGGAGAAGAAGGCTCCTACTCAACCATAGGAATGTCCACTACGACCATTTTCGGTGGAGGAATAGATTCCTGAATGGGAGCAAGAGAATCAAGCTGTAGGATAGCGGGAGGAGTTGGCTCAAGAGCCTCGGTAGTGGGCCTCTTCCTTCTCACTACCTTGGGAGCAAGAGCAGGAGGAGGTCACGGATCGAATTCCCTTCAGGAACCTTTCTTTCTGTCGTATAAATAGTACCACAGTCTGGGGTATTCATTAGGAAGATTCGTAATCCTGAGCTTGGGCCTATGCCAAGGAGGCATCATCAGACTTAGCGGATAGCCACCGAGCCTACTCATCCAATAATCTTCCTAGGAAAGGGGAGAGGACAAGGCATTCTGGGGAAGAGTCACCTTCTCTTTACCTTTATGAGAAGGAGAGGGAGTCGGCATGGACTTCTCCTCTTTCTTTGGAGAAGGGGACCAATCGGTGTGGCCTTCTCCTTCTCATTTATGGAGGAGGAGGCGACCGACTATTGCACTACATGAAGGGTCAATTTTCACTGTCCCTAGCCCCCAGATTTATACTTTACATAATTCTTGTAAAGTAGGTCCATTCTTGGAGGAAGCGGACCAACTGGGTAGGGCCAAAAGTGATCCAACGAGTATCCACCACGAGACACCAAGGGTTGATATCCGGTGTCATGCACTACATGCACAACACCTTCAAGGGAAAAATTTAAACACTTGTGAATAACAAAGGAAATTCCATTCATAGAAACTAGCCAAGGAATGCCTAGCTTCACCCTGAACATATCTGACTCCAAGATAACATCAAAAATTGTGTCAACAACCCTGGGTCCAACCAGGACAGACAAAGTTATCGAGTCGTAAGGTTTAAGAGTCATGCCATAGTGCGTACGAATGATAGATTTTATTTCTTCATATTTTTCCTTTTGTAATGAATTTAATACTAATGTTTCTTCTGTGATAACATTCAGGCGGCTCACAGGGTCTACCAAGACTCCTGTCACAATGTTACCATTGACGTGAGAGGGAATGTAGAGAGGCGAGGGTTTATCGTTCAAGGGAAGATCATGTGATGTGAATGTAATGTTTGGTGAACCAGGTGCAGGTAGAGCAGTAGAAGTCACCATGACCATGTTAACATAGGCCTCGAATTGAGTAACATAATTAGTGGGATCTATAATCATGTTAGCAGAATGCAACGAAAACAGGTATGTGTATATCTGCAATTCACTATTAGCTTTCACCACTGATTTGTTAGCATTTTGTTTATTCCTGTCGAGATGAATGGTACCATCCTTGATGTGGTCATGTATCTCATGATGTAGGCGCATGCAACATTTGGTATAATTTCCATTAACTCAATGGTACTGAAAATAAGTGCTTCCATCAACCAACTAGGGTAAGGTTCCTTAACAGGATTTGGATTCGGCAAAGTTACGATCTCATCCTTCAACAGCTTCTGCAAAATAGAAGAATAAGATTCTGATAACTTTGTGAATTTTTTGTTATGTTTGAGGCCGTTGTTGTCAGCAGCAGCAACTACATTCGTAACCCTCTTACCCTTCCCAGAGATCGATATGATGGATTTCCCCTCAGAATGGGAGCACGAGGAGGAACCCCTGAACTGAAAAGCCGTATGTTGGTACTCTCGTAAGGTTGCACACAAGTGCACAAAAGAAGGGTATTTCATAAGGGCAACCTTCTCTTGCTAAGGCCTTTGTAAGTTCCTTATGAATACCTTTTGCACGTCAGAATTAGGCAAGTGATACGACATTTGTGAGAGGAGCGCTTGGTAGTGCGCTATGAAATCAATAACTTTTTCATTATCTCCTTGTTTACATTGGACGAGATCTGAAAAGGTCATATTCGGCCTAATGTTTTCCTGAAATTGTCTAAGAAATTGATTAACAAGTTGGTCAAATGAGAAAATGGAATTGTCAGGCAAGGAACACTACCACTCGAGCACTGTGTCCTTAAGAGATCGAGGAACCAGTTTGGCCATCCACGCATCGTGATGGAAAAAGTTTGTGCATAGGGCATTAAAGGTAGACACATGTGTCTGTGGATCCCCTTTACCACCATACTTTTCAAATTTAGGTATCTCCATTCCCTGGGGGAAAGGAGTGTTCAAGATCACAACCGATAATGGGCTATGTCAGAAAAAGGGCTGAAAGATAGGATGGGAAGAGGTTTGGGAAAGACTCACCAACTGGCTCTGCATCTTACCCATATTCTAAAGAAGAGTGTTCAAAATAGGGTCATTAAAAGATAGGGGGCCAAAGGAACCTCCCCTAGAACCGCTGCCAAGGCCACCTCCAGAACCGCCACCGGTGTGACTTCCACCAGAACCACTACCAGAGCCACCGCTGCCAATAGGGCCTCCACCGGAACCACCACCATGACCTCCACTAGAGCTGCCTCCACCAGCACCACGTCCACTACCAAATCCACCACTACTACCAAATCCTCCACCACTCATCCCACAAAATCCTCCACCCCTAGAGGTGACAGGAGGGGTGAAGCTAAAGCCCAAGGGGACCTTATTCACTTTGATAGTTTTGGGTTGTTTGAAAACATAAGGGATACTGATAGAAGGGAATATATTGGCCATATAAACGGAAGTGGGAGGCATTGATACTCCTAACTGTCCTTCACATTCTTTGAAAGTGACTCCTTATGCAAAACTAGGGTTGCTCAAAGGAGTGCATGCTTTGGCAATACCGAGGAGGCTAGTCAGAAGCTCTATGCATGTTCGATCTTTACCCATCATATGTTTCAACTCACTAACAACTTGAGCGGCCCTGACCATCTTCAGATTTCTTTCCAAGTGGTTTTCTAAGTCACCCAGTCCTCTAGCAAGGGCGGACACATATTCTGCAAGGATTTGAACAACCTCATGCTCATCTACTGACAATGGTGTAGGAGATGCAAGAGGAGTTGGGACGTGATCGGTCTCGTCAGAGAAGCCTAACTTTCCCCTTGACAACTACTCCTACGTGGCTAGACCAATGGTGGGACCAGAGAAAAGGTTTGTAGATAACCCAATAGAGACCTTCATCCTTTCCATCGGAAGGTGACATACACTTCTCCTAATGATATACCTAGAAGTTGTGGATTAGGTTATGATGCTCATAAACCTTCACAACACTTAGGAACACAATAGTCATGAAGTACTCAAGGGAAGCCTCAACACTGATGGATGAAAAGACGTTGGTTCACGTCGGGTTCACCAAAATGTAAGGTAGGGGGACCTCCATGTGCAAGGCCCCAGGTCATGGACGTCCAAGATGCAGAAGGCTACCCTAACTTACTTCAGCTAAATGGGATGTTTAGGGTATGAGGATGAGAATGATGAGGACTATAGAGTCCTGTAACCACTCTACAATCCTAAGGTTCGAAATGGGCCTAGGCAAGTTGGTTTTTGAGCTCAACACTGTATCTTGGATAACTCTCTGTCAAAGGACAAAAGCGCGGTTCTGCGACGACAGCGTGGCATGCTTGCATCTCTCAAGTGAGCTGGTGTTCGTATGACCAAAGGAATGAAAGCACAATGTGAACTTGTCAAAAAAAAAGCTAGCAACCTAGCTAACAACTTCTAAGAGATCAAAATAACACCATGAAATACAAGAAATATAAATGAAGGTGATAAAGTAAATATACCAAAGCTAGGGTGACGAAGACAATTTCATAGAAGAGCCTATTCGCCAGCTAGCTCTACAAAGCATGTCCACCTACACACAAAAAGAGAGGAAAATGTTGGGTGGTTGTATAGAGGCCTGCCTCAGTCAAACCCCCATTTAGGTGTTTCCACCTCCACGGACATCCAAAGAAAACAAGATAAAGAGAATAATTTAGTAAAGAGCACAAAAGCACTATAAAACAGTAAGGTGCTAACTCAACCAAGTGATAGAAGGGAAGACAGGGAAGCTTACCACCTCCACCAAGAGCACTCAAGGCTGCTTGGGTGAGAAAATGAGAATACTCAAGCCCCTGTTGCAATGGTGTTTCATTCCCAACTTGTTCTACCAAAGTGATGGAGTGTTGTGTTTGTTGCATTGGGGTGATAGTATGCTACTTGAGAGCTTGGAAGTGAATGCAAGAGTGTGAGAATGGAAGCTTCAAGTGTGCAATAGCTCAGAAGAATTTTTGAAGAATTTAGAATGCATGTTGAAGGAATGAATTTGAAGAGGGGAATGAAAGAAACAGCCATATTCGGATCGGTTAGCCAAAGGGGGCATTACAACTTGACTCCCAATGAGAAGTGTAACACCTTTGCAAGTTTAGCCGCAAGAATTTTCCAAGGATGTAAGCACGTCACATGGACATCTATGTGCCGCACGGGCGTCCCCGATAGAAATGCCTCCACCGGCACTCAAAATAGGCTCCAAGTGGGATGCAAGCAGTGGGCTTAGGTGGAATTAAGCCTCCAAACTTGGATTTCTAAAGTGGAAGAGGGAAAACGGGGGATTTGCACATGGGGTGCAAATTCACTCCTATACACACATAATGCAAACAAGTGACCCACAGAGGTCGACACTATGCCATTCGGCCTAAGGCCATGGTATCTATCAAATGTAATCACAGAAAAAATAAATAAAAAAAAATGAAAGAAATTGATATACAGAATGAAATTTGCTATCATTTGATAATAAAGAAGGAAAGAATGCAAATAAAATTGAGTTTATATTTCTTGCATGGTTCAAATTACCTCAATATTGAATCGATTAAGTTATCCTTCCTTTTTCCTTCAAACTCCTCTACTTTTTCCTTCCTATGACCCACCTTTCCTATGATTTTCTTTGCCACATTTCCTATGTGTTATTCAAAAATGGAAATAGTAGTCTATATTTTGCATGCCCAAGGCAGAGGCATTATGGCCTTGTTGCCAACCACTACACAATTTAAATATAGCCATCAAATTTGTGGCAGGACTTACTGCCATCATCGTATTTTCTTTAATTATCAACCCAATATTAGTATGCTATCAGTTATCATTTGAATTCAACACATACATTTGAATAAGCATTTGAATATACAGATATTTATATATATGTATGTATATATATACATAGTATATATATATTCATATTTCTGTGTTTATTTAAATGATTCCCATTCTCATTTATCATATTTTCTACATTTGCACACACACATATCTATAATATATGTATTAGAATCTTATGTGCATACATGTATATATGTATATATGTATATGTCTATGTATACATATATAATTATATATACATATTTACTCCCATGTGTAATTTTTTGTTATGGCTTATGAGTTCCATACAATATTACTTTAATGGATAACTTAAATTCAAATTCGAGCATCTCTCTCTATATATAGAAAATTTTATTTTGTTTCATCAAACACAGAGTTTTAAATGGACAATTTTCATATCTACAAGCCATATATTTTCAAACACATAATTAGTTCAAGTTAGGAAATTCTCATTCTCAGACATATGAAATTTGATTTAAATGCAAGTCATCATTCCCTTCTGTGGTGTGTGCACACAGATTCCAACTGGCTTACCGTTCGATCCAGCTAAACAATCCTACTTCAACCATGTTCTCGTCCTTCATCCTATCACCCTACTACTGCACATACTTGCAAATTGATCAGTAACGTTCAATCCTTGGTGACATATATAAAAATAGTTTTCAGAATTTCATAAATTCAACATTAGTCAACTCCTCATATTCAACATGTGAATATTCCAGAATATCTATTTATATTTCATTGAATTTCATCAACAATTCAATTTTTTTGTATTTAAATAAATATGTAATAAAATTGGGTTATGACAATTGATCTATCAAAGGGGTATGGCCAAATATCATCAACTTTGTATTATTCTTCTTATTTGATTGCCTGACTTTGTAACCCTTTAAGTACATCTCTCTTAGCCTGTCACTCTTGGTTTAATGAGGTTTCAAGAGTTGGGTTTGTAGACTAATATGGGCTAGATTCATAGGATACCAATTGTTGGTAACTATCATGGAATGAGTTCATTTGTGAAATATGTTGATGATTTATTGGGGGATTTGGTTATGGTATGTGTTGTTCGATATGGGGTAAAAAGGGGCATTGTGGGTGGTTTTGATGTTTTTGTATAAGTAGACATGGGTGGATATAATGTTGGAAGATAAATGGATTTGGTTATAAATGATATTTGTGGATAAGTGGACATGAGTGGATATGATACTGATAGATAAGTGGATGCAGGTGGATAGAAGTTTGAATGATAAATTATATGTGATAAAATGATTGATTCTATTTGAAATACTTGTTATGGGATAGAAAGTGAAGGAAGAAAGTCTAGATGAGGCTCATCATGGGTAGAAATAATAATGGAGGTGGATTTGAGGATAGGGGTATTTATATATTAAATGGCATGGACATAGATTTGATTCTTGGAGGTTGTCATTGTTGGGGGGTATTGATATAAAATTAAAGTTGATTTCTCCCTAAAATGCTTGATGGATGAGTCTTATTGTGCAAGACTAGAAGAATTTGCATGAGTATGAGGAGGAGGTGACATAATATCTCCTACTTTTTGATTGGTTGGAAGGTCATGAGATGGTTGAGGGGGAAGATGACCTCTAGAATTGTTGACTTCCCTCTAGAATTGTTGAGGGTGGTTGATGCAATTATTTCCTCTTGGATTAAGTTACAAAGTTTGGACATGTCATAGTGAGGGTGAGTTTGGCTCACTCATTGATCAATTATTTAAATAAATAGTCCTTATTTTCATCAATAATGTGAACCATCAAGATAGGGGTGTCATGATTTTTAATGAACTCTTAAAACTTGGGTGAGTACTTTGGTTGATTAACAATAATTTCTAGATTGTTTGAGTTGTCATGATTCAATTGATAGGATAAAGATTCGCCTCATGGATTTTACTTTTAGTTAGATCCAAGGGGTTAGTGGTGTGTTCCATAATTTTATTTAATCAAGTTATAGTGATGGGTCCAACATAAAGGAATAATTTAAATTGTGTTGGGGTGAGGTGGAATGACCTTGACGTGTTTTTTTAAAGGTTGCTTTGTGTTTTAGAATATAATTGGAGGTGGATTGAATGAAGGGATTGGATGGGTTTTATTTGAGGATGTTTGATCTATATTTATTTCAAAACCTTAGGTTTTACTTAGGATTGATGTGGATGGTGGTTTTCATACTTAATATAAGTAAATTTCTTAAAAGAATTAATTTGTAGGGGGTTGTTGGATGGTCGATTTCCCTACTTAGGATAGGCAAAGTTCTTAAGAAAAATTGATTTGGATTTTCTAATTAGGATAGAAAAAGTTCCCAAGCAAGCTAAAAATTTGAGGATGATGGTTGGATTTGAAATTATGGAGGTCGACTAGAATTGAATTTGGGTAATGAAAGGTGTATTAAGACCTTGATTTGTGGATAAAATTTTGGTTTCTAAACACATTCATAACATTGTCATCATTGAATTAAAAAGACCAATATCATATCAACTATTTGTACGCGCTCTAAATTTTGAATTTTTGCTACTCTGCTGCTAGATGAATCAGCCTAGAGGGGGCCCCATGGAGGCTCCCCCACCAAAGTAGCTTGTTGTTTCCCAGAATATTGCCTCTCAGTGTGGAAGGACAGTTGCATGCACTAAGCATATTCTTTCATTTGGGGGTTTGAAAAACCCACCAAAGTAGCTTGTTGTTTCCCAGAATGTTGCCTCTCAGTGTGGAAGGACAGTTGCATGCACTAAGCATATTCTTTCATTTGGGGGTTTGAAAAACCCTATTTTTTCTCTGGAAGGCAAGTCTTGTTTTGGCCTAGATGTCTTGTTGGAGGTCAAACTTGACACCTCAAAAGTCTGTGTCAGCTTTTTGTACTATGATGGGGGATGAAGTGGATGTCCCATATGTTATCTTGGATGACGCTATGGAGGGTTTGAAGCTATCCTTGGTGGGGAATTCTTCGTTGGATGACCCAACATAGACCAAGTACGAAAATGGACCGCTGACACTTAGAAACTCAAAGGTAGCATTTCTATAAGTGCTATGCCCAAGGGTCTCTTTCTGTTTACCTTTGTTATCCCTGAGGATATGTTAAAGGTCCTCACAGGTGGACTATGGGCTTTTGATAGTGGATTTAAAAATATTTTGTCTTTATGCAAGTGGAAACCAGGGTTTGACACCTCTGTTGATTTGGGGAAAGTTGCTCCAACCTGGGTTAGGCTCCCTGGGTTGCCACTTGAGTTCTGGCATTAGAAGGTTTTTAAAGGAATAATTGATTCCTTTGGTTCTTTGGTCACCATTGACAAAGTTACTCTTCTTAAAGCAAGGTTAGTTTATGCAAGAATTTGTGTTAACGTTGAGGTTAATACAGTCCTACCTACTTCTGATACCTTAAAATCCAAGTTTGGAAAATGGGTTCAGCCTCTAGAATATGAGAGAGCTACAGTTTTCTATCAGGGATGCAATAAATTTGGGCAGTTACAAGATGCTTGTAAAATAGCTCCTCTTGAGCCTAAGATCCCCCAAATTGAGACACAAGTGAATAATCCTTTGAAGAATAAGACTTTGATGAATAGCTCAAAGGAACCTAAAATCTCAACACCTAATAAAGAACTGTTACTCACAGAAAAAGACTTTAACCCAGATCAAGAAAATATTCCAAAAGATAATCTAGAAAGGTTGTTTTTAGAGGCTGCCAACGAACCATCCGCCCTGCCATCTTCGAAGAAAATTTTGATTTAGATAAAGGAAAGTAAAATAAGGGAACAACTTCACCTCCAATATTTTAGGAAGACAAGCAAAACGAAGCCCAAGAGGAAGGGGAAATTATAAGCCATAAGGAACAGCTTTTGACCCCAACTCAGGACCACCATGAACCAATTTTCGAGGAGGAGCCAACGTCACAAAGCAAAGATGATAAAGGATGGATAAACACTAAATCAGGAAAAAAGAAAAAACAAGATGTGGGAGGAAATAGTAAATTAGGTAGACCCCAATCAAAAGAAACAAGAGTCAAAGAAACAACAAAAGATGTGGCAGTAGGGAAACAGAGGACCTTGGATTCACTGGTAGGGAACAAACCGAAAAGGAAGCAAGGGAGGTCGACCTCCCAATTGGGGTAGTATCAACCTGATAATGCTCCTTAGATCTATGTAATTATGAGGATTTTGTCTTAGAATGTGAGGTGTCTTAATGGCCCATATAAACAGCATGTGTTGAAGGTGTGCTTAGCTGGTGTGAAACCTGACATTCTCTTGATCCAGGAAAAAAAATGAAAAAGGAAAGTTTTGAGAAAACCCCGAAGTGGCTTTGGCCTGGTGCTAGTTTTGAAGCCAGTGATGTGGAGGGGGCCTCTGGAGGGATTGCTACCTTCTGGAATTCTTCACGATTCAGTGGCAAGTTGAAATTTAAGAATAAGAATAGCCTCTTAATTAGTATGGAGGATGGAGATACTTCCATTAAATGGAATATGGGGAATATATATGGCCCAAATTCAAGGTTGGATAGGCTAGATTTATGGAATTTGTTGGATGGAATTATGACTAACAACAAAGATGAACTATGGATGCTTGGAGGTGATTTTAATTCCCCGTTGTACCCATCTGAGAAAAAAAGAGGTCTAACTAACTTTCTAAAAGTATGATGGATCTTTCAAACTTTATTGACTTGGTGGGACTAATGGATATCCCTCTTACTAGCTCCCACTTTACTTGGACTAATAGAAGGCAAGGAAATCAACTCATCCAAGTTAAGCTAGATAGGTTCCTGCTCTCCTCTTACTAGAATATTTTACAAAATGTCTCTCTTATTGTCTTTCCTAGAACGGGTTCTGACCATAATGCTCTTCTTCTGGAATGGGATGATAGGGTGATTAAAAAACCTTACCCCTTCAGGTATGAAATCGTGTGGTCCCTTCACCCAGAATTTAAATCTCTAATTGAGGAATGTTGGAACCTACCTTGTGATGGCACCCCGATGTTTAGGCTCACGCGGAAGTTAAAAAGAATTAAGGAAAAGGTTAAAGGATGGAACAAATACACTTTTGGGAACATCTTTACTACTAAGAGGGACCTGAATTTGAAAATTAAGGAATTCCAAGATCAAATGGAGGCAGGAAACTATAATGATGAGATCTACATAATAGAAAGGGATATTAGAGCCCAATGGCACAAAATAATTAAGGAGGAAATCTTCTGGAAACAGAAATCAAGGATTTAGTGGCTTAAGGAAGGAGATAGGAATATTAAGTTTTTTCACCAATCTACTATGAAGCATAGAGGAAGAAATAGGATCAGATCCCTTACCATCTCTAATGGCACCAAACTTGAAAGGGAAGAAGAAATAGCAAATGAGGAAATTTCCTTTTTTTCAAATTATTCGGAGCCTTCAAGGGTTGACAATCTGGAATTAGGGGAGTTCCTGTAGGTTATACCTAATGTTATCACGGAAGAAGACCTAAAAGAATTAACTAAGTGTGTCACTATGAAAGAGGTGAAGGAGGTTGTTTTCTCTTTTGGAGCTTTCAAAGCTCCTAGACTTGATGGATTCCCACCCAGCTTCTTCCAATTCTACTAGGAGATTGTGTCTATGGACCTCTTAACAATTGTTAAAAAACTTTTTTAGATCAGGTAGACTCTTGAATCAGATGAATACCACTTTTCTAGCCCTTGTCCCTAAGTCCAATGAAGCTACTTCAATGAATGATTATAGACTAATAAGTCTATGCAACACAACTTATAAGATTTGCTCCAAAATCATTGCCAATAGGTTGAAGTTGGTCTATGGAAAATGGATTGCTATTAATCAAAAAAAAATTGTTCAGGGAAGACAAATTTTGGATGTAGCAATCTACACTCATGAGATCTTGCACTCTATGGATTACAATAAAAGCCAAGTATGGTACTGAAATTAGACATCTCCAAAGCTTATGATAGGGTTACCTGGAATTTTTTATTTGTTGTTTTGGAAAAATTTGGCTTCACTGGTAAATTCCTCAATTTGATAAAATCCTGTGTTACTACCCTAAAGTACTCAGTCCTGGTTAATGGTATTTCCCATGGTTTTTTCTCACCTGGTAGAGGGATGAGATAGGGAGATCCCTTATCTCCCTACCTTTTTGTCATTGTGGCAGAAGCTCTTGGCCGCAACATATAGAAATAGCTTAATAATAAGTCCCTGAGGGGTTTTTGTGCTACTTCTTCTTTATCCTCGGCCTCACACCAACAATTTGTTGATGATACTATTATAATGGGGAGGCTTTGGTGGTTGAAGCTAAACAATGGAAAACTATTTTTGACAATTATTCTGAAATGTCATGACAGTGTATAAATTACCAAAAAAGCAAAATTTATTTTTTCAATACTAGCCAACCTGTGAAAGATAAAGTGATAAGGATTTTGGGGTGTCAAGAAGTGGAATTCCCTGCTACTTACCTAGGCCTACCTCTTTTCTCTCGAAAGCTAAACAACAACTACTAGAACTATATTGTGCAGAAAGTCTAGAAAAAATTGGCTAGTTGGAAAGGCAAACTATTGAGCTTGGCAGGAAAAATTCAGCTTTTAAAGGCTTCACTTCATAATATTCCAGTCTATTATCTTTCAATGTTTAATATGCTAGCTTATATTGCTGAGAGAATTGAAATATGAATATTTTTATGGTCAGGAGTGGACGAAAGGAAAACAATGGCTCTCATCAAATGGGAGGTGTGTGTCTCAAAGAAAGAAGAAGGGTTAGGCATCAAAAGATTAAAATTGTTTAATAAGGCTTTGGTGTCGAAAATGGGTTGGTTTCTCCTAGAAAATGAAAAAAATTGGGTTACTATCCTAAGGGAGAAGTATCTTTAAAATAAGTGTGTGTGTGATTATGTGATCTAACTAAAGAGATATAAACCAACACACCAATAAGACATTAAATCAAAGGAAACTAATTGAAAAGTAAAGAAAACTCTTAAAACAGTAGCTCCTTCGAAAGTGTCTTATTGTGCTCTATCTCCAAGGATTCATTTCAAGTACTAGCCCTCAGTTGGTGTAAGCAGTAGCTTGTTTAGAATGACAACTTCGGAGAACGAGCTTATGCAAAATGCATGTCTATTTGCTAAATTATTTAAGCTATGATATGAAAACTAAGATGCTATGAACTTGAAATAAAAATGCCTAAAAAGATTGCTAAATGCTGAATAGAATGCAACTATAGTAATAGCACTAAATTCACAAAATCTAGGATTGTTTCAACTCACAAAGAGGTTGTATTTATAGGGTTTTTGAAGGCAAAAGCCTAGTTGGCAAAGATCAACTGTTGAGATTCAGTCTGGTAAGATGAACGGTGAGAGATGGAGAAGTTGGAGAGAAAGATGGAAGCTAGAGAAAAAGAAGGAAGATGTTTCGTTCCCACAAAACCTTTCACTCAAAAATGAACACAACTTGCCATTTGTCATCTTTAGTTATGAGTTGGTTTTGTAGTTGAAGATAATTTATCAATTAAATAATAAAATTATTTAATTTCATGTGACATGTGGTTTTTGGAAACTTCTAATTAAATATTGAAAAATAATTTTTAATTATGTGTGGAATATGGATAAGTTTCTAATTAAATATTTAAATATTTAATTAAATGTGAGATGGCTTTTTAGAAGATTTAAAGATGATTTCATGATTTTGGAAAAAAGAAGAATATTTAGATCTAAAGATGATTTTATGATTTTGGAAAAAAGAAGAATATTTACTTTATTCAAAATAAAGCAATGTGATTTTTAGAAGATTTAAAGATGATTTCATGATTTTGGAAAAAGAAGAATATTTATTTTATTCAAAATAAAGCAATGTGATAATTAAATTAAATAAACTATAAAACTTATTTAATTTAATTAAGAAGAATTAGAAAAGTGATTAAATTAAATAAGTAATTAAACTTATTTAATTAAGATAGAAGAATTAGAAAATGAACAATATAAATAAATAATTAAATTTATTTATATGTAGATTGAATTAGAGATTTAATTAAATAACTTGTATTTAATTAATTACCAGACTTATTATAATGTGACCATTTTTAGGTATATACATTTTGCCCCTCTTTGAAGTGATGTGTTTTACGCATTGCTTCAAAGAATTAAAAAGTTTGCCCCAAATGTGAATTTTGGAAAACTGACGCCTGCATGCCCCCTTGGGCAATGAATCGGATAAAATTTTGAATTTTTCAATTTTTTTATTTTTTTTGGAAATTTTTGATGATTTTGAAAATGTGCAATGATTGACTATCTGATTCATCAGCTGATAAAGTTGATTTGATAAAAATCGCTATTGAAAGATTGATATGAAATGATGATGATGATGATTTTGATAATTGATCTCATGATAGGTGAGAGTCAATGATAGGATGATGATGATTGACCTCATGATAGGTGAGGATCAATGATAGGTTGATAGATGATGGATCGATTAGATGAAAGGCGAGATGAGGAAGATGATGCAAAATGATGGACAAGAGAGAATGATAAGCGATAGGAGATTGGGAAGATAAAATGAGAGGAAAGAAAGCACAAATGGATTCAAAAATAAATATGATGTTGTCCCAGTCAAACTACAAGCCAAGATGGATTGATGATGATGATGATAATGTTGTTGATGAGGGAAGGATACATCCCAATGATGATGATGATGAGAGTGTTGTTGATGAGGGAAGGATACATCTCGAAACAACACAAGGATAGGGAGGGATACATCCCAATGATGATGATGAGAGTGTTGTTGATGAGGGAAGGATACATCCCCAAAACAACACAAGGATAGGGAAGGATACATCCCAATGATGATGATGATGAGAGTGTTGTTGATAAGGGATAGGGAAGGATACACGATGATGATGATAATGATCAAGGCTTGCGCTAAACAAGATCAAAGGTATGAATAAATGATCAATTGATTGACATATTGGAAGAAATGAATGGATTGATGAGACAATGCAGATGAGATGTGATGGATATGATAATGCTCATGCACAAACTAATATGAATGTCATCTATATTAACCATGCAGATTTTAACTATGCAAAATGAACTACACACCATTGTCATTCTGTGAGCAACTTTATGCTTATTTATCATCATTGAGCCTTTTTATATGTTGAAATTTAGTACAAGCATAGATGGTATAATGTAGACCATGATGACCTAAGTACAACTTCCATACAACTTTCGTTGAGATTTGATAGTGCAAGATAGCACAAGCATCTAGGTATAATGAGACTGAGATGACCTGAGCATCACTTGCGTAAACAAACAAGAATTAATCATTTTCCTATGCAAATTCGAAATGTCATCAATAATACTTTGTAGAGCATATCCAGTGACAATTTGCACAGTAATACTGATTAACTCACAGAGAGTAGACAAAGAAAATATCATTCTCCTTCCTAGCCCCTCTAGTTCCAGACATCATCGAGGTACTCTAGAGAAATGATAACAACAATCAAGATAAAACAATTGAACATAAGTGTTAAAGTGATCAAACCATGATTCAGAAGAGATCATCCAATGAGAGTTGATTTGTTTTGTTTTTGATGTTGATTTGGATGGTCGATTGTTTGATTGATTGCGATTGATGTTCAGCTTGATGTTTAGGATGATTGATGTTTTCACTAGGTTGTCTTGTTGTTGCTTGTCTGTTGATTTAAGCTCAAAACAAGTTGCCCCCAGTGAGTTCAGGATTTTTCCCCCAGTCTAGGATGAGACATGACCATTTTATTGATGAAAGCATACGATTTATTGAATTTGTTTTGGATTTTGGAAATATTTTGATTTTTTGGATTTTGATGTTTTTGATTTTTTTTGGATTTTGATGTTGTTTTGATTTTTTTGGATTTTGATGTTGTTTTGATTTTTTTGGATTTTGATGTTGTTTTGATTTTTTTGGATTTTTCAAGGACATTTAAGATGGAATGGGATGACCAATTGAAGAAACAAGATGCCCCACAATATAAGAGAAGATGCATGACAAAGGATATGGTATGGAAGATTTGGATGAAGTGAATAGGATAAGATGCATGATTTTCAAGAAGATCCTTAACCTTGTCAAGATCAAAGGTGAAAATGAGGATAATGACCATGAATGATAAGAGGAAAATGGAAGATAGTATATGGATAGGGAGATGGATATGAAAGATAATATTTGCATGATAGGGGGATGGAGGAAGGGTTTAAGCATCAAGTTTCATGACTAATATCCCTCAAATATGTGCTCTAATAGACCATGGGAATGGGAATTAGACTTATAAATGTTGGCATGATAGTAGAAGCTAAGGCCTTATTCAAAGCTTTGAATTAAAGGAGGAGAATGGGGATTGGATGTTGGATAATGGATAGGAGGTTGGAAGGCTTGGTGATGGATAGATGGAAAGGATGGAAATATTAACATTGGCACACACCTTGAAGGGTGATGGAGTGATGGAGGAAAAATGGATTTGGAAGGTGATATGTTTTTAGATGGGAGATGGGGAGAAGCTTTCGGATTAGCAAATTTGGATGCCAATTTTGATTTTATTGCTTCTATGAGACTTTTAGGAATCCACATGACTTTTGATTTTGATATTTGCTTTATGGGCATTTGTGACCTTTGAGATTTTTCTCTTTGATTTATGGACCTTTGTGGTCTTTGAAATTTTTCTTTTGAATTGATGAGCCTTTGTGGCCTTTTGAATTTTTCTTTTGCTTTGATGGGCCTTTGTGGCCTTTTGAATTTTTCTTTTGATTTTTGGATCAAATTTTCTCTTATTTTTGCATGACTCTTCGAGGAGACATGTTGATCCTTTGATACATGTGGATTTTTATATTGAAGCTTTTGACATTTGGCACCCAAATTGCTTCCAAAAGCAATGGGAGGAGTGTATTGAGATGACCAATATGGAGGTATGATGGATGAGTTAATGTAGGAAGAATTTTGAAAGTGGATCAAGGATGTGTGCCTTTGTTGTTCTTGAAGAATAGGAGATGGAGAAATGTGGGACCCTAATATGGATGGAAGGGTTGATAAGCTAGGGTTGGGATGATAAGGACCAAGGATAGATGGAAGGTCTGATGAACTAGGATAAGGACCTAGGATAGATGTAGTGTTTGATGGACTAGGATAAGGACCTAGGATGGATGGAGAGTTTGATGGACTAGGATACCTAGGTTGAGCATGAGGATATGGATGTGCTTGGACATAAAGGGGTTCTAGGATACCTTGCTCATGAAGGCCTAAGCCTTTGCCTTTGTAATTTATAATTTTGCACATTCGTTTACCCATGGGATATGCATTTTTTGTGAAACAAGATGCGAGTCCATTTTGAGGAGGATATGATATGGATGAAAGGATAGGTGTTTGAAGTAAACTGGAGTGGATAAAGGTGGAGGATCCTAATTTATAGGTTCAGGGTTCATGGATAGCTTGAAGAGGTGTGAGAGGCTCTTGACATGAGGATGATGGGATACTTTGATCTTGACTAAGAAAAGAATCGTTAGATGAAGGAGATGGAGTAGATTGATCATCAGATGGAAGGGAATCTTTGGATAGGATGGAAGAATTGTTCTGCTCTTGGGATGCGATGGAATCATAAGAGAGTATGGATTCATTGAATGGGGTGGACGGAGAACTTGGAAGAACATTTTGTTCTTGAGATGGAAGAGGATTATCATGGGTGAATAATGAAAGGAGGGGATCATCATATGGTTCTTGAGAGATGGGATCTTGATCAAAGATAGGAAGGGTTTGTAGAATTTTGGTATCACGGGATGGAGTGGAAAGAATGTTTTGATCGAGATGTGTAGATTGAAATGAATCATTGGATGTAGAGGATATGATAGAAGAAGGTGATTGAATGGAATCATTTTCTTAGGTGAAAGAATCATGAGGTTCATTTTGAATTATGGGGGATGAAGATAAATGCATGACATGACAGGATTGGTCAATTTTATTTGATGGCTTAGATTTGGGTTTCTCATTTAACCTTTGCAAAAATTCAAAAACATTGAATTTGGATGATGTTGTTTTTGGAGGAGAAGAGGTTACATTCATATTTCCGTCAAAGGACTTCTTAGTTGTGCCCCCTTGTATTTCCTTGATTTTCCTTTGGAGTGCTCTTATTTGTTGGGTAAGAGTACTAAGATCATTTAAGGGAGTTTCAGTCTTTTCAGGATCATCCTTAATTTTCTCCATATAATAGTTAGAGGGAAATTTGGCACCTTGGTTTTCCAATAATATAAAGTATCCTTCTTTATTTCACTCTAAGATCTTGTACAAAATTATGTGTGAAACTGTGGATCATGTTCAGCTTCTTGAATCATTTCATCGGTTATTTCATCATTTGAACTATTCCTAGTACAAAATCTATGAAAAGGATTTTCTTCCCTATCACCCATGTTGTAAAGTGGATCTCTTATTTCATCTTCTTCTTTGTGTTTTTGGGACTTTGTGACAACAGGCATATGCTTATACCAAATTTTTACTAACTTTGATCACAAATGGGAGAGTGCAATTTGTTGGATACCTTAATCAGAATAGAATGATGGATTCTATTGATATGACTAAGGAATTTCTAATTTTTAGTTTGTGATTCCCTAGATTGAAGGATGATGACCCTGTTATGGGAATTAAACTAGAAATTGGAAATGGATGTGATGATGCACTTTGCGATGTTTTGATCTTAGTTTGAGAAAATAAGGAATTTGCAAAAGCCTTATGTTTCCAAGTTTTTCTCTATTGTTGATTTCCAATCCCTTAACATAAATGTCACGGTTTGATTTGTAGACTTCTTGTGTTTTCTGGATGATCTTATCTAAATTAATGTTTTGAAAACAAAGCATGCAATAGGAAGATAATTGTTCTTAAAGTTCTAGAATCTAAACAATGAGTATGTTCAAAATGTTTTCAAAAAAAATGTTTTCACAGGTTTAGCACAAAACATACAATTTAGGTAGACTCACTCTTAGTGCTCAAGTAGGTCATCATAATAATCAACATCCCACATCTTAGAACTGCGTCGACTCACACAGTCGTGTCACCCCCGAAGGGGCGCCCGTGTTTTTGTCTTTTCCAGGCGTGTACTTAGAGTGACGGAAGTGGATACCAGATCCCCTGAGCAAACAGTCCTTGGCAGTTATATGGTGAGTATATTGGGGGCAGATTCTTCCCTCCGCTTGCACTGTGATTCTTAGGATGTTCGGAAACTGACACAGTTGGCTACTACACTAGGTTCGTAGTAAGGGTTTTCGTTCGATGCAACAATAATAAACTCCCTCAAGAGACCTCCCAACCTTTAGAACAAAGGCTTTGGGGATGGTTATCTTGCACACTACTGTCGAATTGCGGACTTTCCCCGAATTCACTTTTGATTATAGTGGGTTGGAAAACTTGGCTTTAGTTGTTCCCACTTAGGTTGTTCCTCTTGGGTGAGTACTTTTTCCCACAAGAGCATGCCTTCTAAAGGATGTAATAAAACATAAAATGCATAAAATAAAAAGGTAAGTCTGGCGTTTTGGTCACCTAGTTAAGGGGAGAGCTTAAGCCTATTACCCAACAATCACAACAAACAATTTGTTCAATTTTAAATCCCAAATGACAATTTTCTACACTAAGTGAAGATATTGCTTCACAACAAGCATGGGATTCATTTTATCCAAGATATATCAATTTTTTAGTGACTACCCTAGGATTGGTTTATTTTAAATTTGAATGACTACCCTAGGATTGGTTCATTTTAATCCAAATGGCTACCCTAGGATTGGTTCATTTTAATCCAAAAGCAGCAATAAAACCACTGGTCGTGGTCGCGTCGGATCTAGAGAGTAAATTATACAAATTATAAATGCGCTAGAACAAAAGTCATATGCGCTGAAGAATATGTGAGAATTTAAAAAATTTAACTCTATAAAAGTTGATAAACACCTACATCATTGGATATCTTATGAAATTCTACCCCATTTCAAAAAAAAAGCTCCGAAAAAGACCAAAATATGACCAAGATATGGCCATTTTAAGATTGACTATAAAAGCGCTAAAATAGAGGTCATATGCGCTAAAACAGTCCTTGTATGCACTAAAACAATGCCAGATGAGCAAAAAGAAGTGCCAGATGCGCTAAAACAATGCCAGATACACTAAAAGAAGTGCCAGATGTGCTAAAAAAAGTGTCATATGCGCTAAAACAGTCGTTGTATGCGCTAAACTGTGAGATTTTCTGGAATACCAAACTCCAGAATGCGAAAACTTGTCAGAAAACTTGCAAGTAGATGTTAAAAATGGGGCAAGGCCCCATGGTGGGCGCCAAAAATGTGTGTGTGAGTATGTGATCTAACTAAAGATATATAAACCAACACACCAATAAGACATTAAATCAAAGGAAACTAATTGAAAAGTAAAGCAAACTCTTAAAACAGTAGCTCCTTCGAAAGCGTCTTATTGTGCTCTATCTCCAAGGATTTGTTGCAAGTACTGGCCCTCAGTTGGTGTAAGCAGCAGCTTGTTTAGAATGACAACCTTGGAGAACGAGCTTATGCAAAATGCATGTCTATTTGTTAAATGATTTAAGTTATGATATGAAAACTAAGATGTTATGAACTTGAAATAAAAATGCCTAAAAAGATTGTTAAATGCTTATTAGAATGCAACTATAGTAGTAGCACTAAATTCACAAAATCTAGGATTGTTTCAACTCACAAAGAGGTTGTATTTATAAGGTTTTTAAAGGCAAAAGCTTAGTTGGCAAAGATTAACGATTGAGATTCAGTCTGGTAAGATGAACGGTGAGAGATGGAGAAGTTGGAGAGAAAGATGGAAGCTAGAGAAAAAGAAGGAAGATGTTTCGTTCCCACAAAACCTTTCACTCAAAAATGAAGGCAACTTGCCATTTGTCATCTTTAGTTATGAGTTGATTTTGTAGTTGAAGATAATTTATCAATTAAATAATAAAATTATTTAATTTCATGTGACATGTGGTTTTTGGGAACTTCTAATTAAATATTGAAAAATATTTAATTATGTGTGGAATATGGATAAGAAGTTTCTAATTAAATATTTAAAATATTTAATTAAATGTGAGATGGCTTTTTAGAAGATTTAAAGATGATTTCATGATTTTGGAAAAAAGAAGAATATTTAGAAGATCTAAAGATGATTTTATGATTTTGGAAAAAAGAAGAATATTTACTTTATTCAAAATAAAGCAATGTGATAATTAAATTAAATAAATTGTAAAACTTATTTAATTTAATTAAGAAGAATTAGAAAATTGATTAAATTAAATAAGTAATTAAACTTATTTAATTAAGATAGAAGAATTAGAAAATGAACAATATAAATAAATAATTAAATTTATTTATATGTAGATTGAATTAGAGATTTAATTAAATAACTTGTATTTAATTAATTACCAGACATATTATAATGTGACCATTTTTAGGTATATACAATAAGGATGCGAGCTATTTTCTAAGGAAAAAGGAGCTTCTGCATGGGTCTGTGTTTTGGAATAATCTCCTTAAAACTAGAGGAGTGTTGATTAGAGGTGCAAAAATGAGGATTGGTAATGGGCTAAACACTGATTTCTGGGATGACCCCTGGTCCACACCGGCCCCTCTATTGGCCTCTGGAGATCTCCAACAAATCAGAATGAGACTGAAAAAGAGAAATTGGAAAAAAAAATTATAATTATCTAGTGTGGGAAGGATTGCAACCCAGGTGAAAAATCTTCAAAGACTATCTAAATAATGTTGTTCTCAGGGGAAGCAGACAACATAATTGGGATGTTTCTATTGACCTGCTTATGAAACAAATTGGAAATCCTAACCTCTTTCAAGAAACAGAAAGGATGAATGGATCTGGACAAAAAAATGCTAATGGTAGGTTCTCGGTTAAATCAACTTATTACTCAATGATGCAGCAAACTATGGTTTTAGGTTCTTTTGACTGGCTTCAGCTCTGGAAGAAGAACCTAATCCCAAAAATTTTCTTCTGGTGGATAGTTATACATGGTAAGATCCTCACTATAAACAACCTAAAAACAAGAGGTTGGTACCTTGTAAATAGATGTAGCCTTTGTAATGAAGAAGAGGAAACCATCATGCATCTATTTTTTCGATGTTCTTATGCCCAAGAAGTCTGGGGTTTTTTTCTTAATGCTTTGAGGTGGAGTGGATTTTCCCTACCAATGTCCAAATGTTTATGGAAGGATGGAGCTTTTTCCATTATTCCCACAATATAATTAGGATCTATGGGAAAAAATTCCCCTGTTTTTGTCTTGGGGCTTGTGGAAAGAGAGAAATAATAGAGTGTTTAGGGAGATTGCAAGAACTAGTAAGGAGCTATGTTTAATTGTTAAAAGAAAAATTTAGGGAAAATGTGGAAAGCTGCAAGTACAAGAAGGATAAGAAATAGCCAACTCAACAAGAGCTAAGCATAAAATAGCAATGGGAGCTTTCCTGTGACTTAAATAATGTTAACTGGCTAAAACAGCTTATAAGAAGGAGCACTATCTAGATCCCCCTGGATCTAAGATAGGTGAAATGCAACTTTGATGATTGCTCAAAGGGGAATCCTGGATGGGCTGCTACTAGTGGAGTAATAAGAGATGATAAGGGTACCTATCTGACTGAATACAACAAAGGCTTAGGAACAGCTACGAACAACTTTGTTGAGGTGTTTGTTGTTTGGATAAGTGTTAGACTTCTCAGGGAGGGGGTATACAGCAAGGTAATTATAGGAGACTCAAAGCTGATAATAGATTATCTCAACAATATGGTGAATATTCCTTGAGAAATTAGAGATTTGTTGGAAGATTTTAAAGGCATATTGCAAGAGATTCAATGTGTTAAAATTTTCCACTCATTAAGGGAAGGAAATAAGGCGGTGGATGTGATGGCCAACCTTGGTGTAAATCAAGAAACTTTAATAAATTGGGACTTCACTAATTTGCCTAATCAAATTAAAGAAGTCCTAGCGAAGGACAAACTTGGAGAAAAATACTCAAATAAAGGATTATGAGGAGGGTTTTTTTTAATTATTAATATGAGTGGTTGGATGAGAAGGCTTATGAGGATGTGGACCCCATGGATGCAAGCTAGCAAGCTGATTGGATGACGTCGGAGGCACGTTTTAAAGGGATTGCCAAATCCTGATAAAAGGAAATGCAATCAAGGGAAAGGACAATCGGACGACAAGTTTTTGTATCATGACATGAAAAATTTAAATTGGGAAATAAATCGCATGAGGTATAATCTGAAGATTGATCTTCGATGTGACAAATGGAGTTGCATCGACAACAATAATAAAAGATGGAATAAAATAAATGCTATCATTGCTAGAAAGGGAGGCGGAGCTGTCGCAAGAAATAATGATTATGGGAAAAAAGGTGGTAATCGAGGAGTGAGCTCTTTTATGAATTATAGAAAAAACCCTAAGCTGACTGCATTTCAAATGAATAGTCACAGGGTTACCATTAGAACTAAGAGTGTGGAGTTATCGGTTGTGAGTGTTGAGGACGTCGAAGGTAATAGAAGTGATTTCCTTCTTGTTCCCAAAATTTTCCATAGCTCAGATAGCAATATGGGAGTCCCAAGGAAGTGTACCAAACCTCACAAATTCGACTCGCTTCGCAACAATGAGGAGCTTTGGGGTCTTTTTGAGCAGGTGGGTTTCACTTCGTATTTTGCTACAATGGAGGGATACAACGAAAAACTCAGCTACAAGTTTGCTAACGCATGGAGAGATGGTGAAGTTAATCTGGGCGGGCTCCAGTTTAAGGTGGATGTGAAGTTGATTGCGGAAGTGACGAGTTTGGCTTATGAAGGAAGGAAGGTTGCAAAGGTCAGTAATGGTAAGTATCAAAACTATTTTGAGAAGTTTTTTGAAGGAAAAGAAAAACCTGAAATATTTCAAAATGGGTACTCTAGGTTTAAGTTGCCACCTTTGTATCATAATGTTTGTTTTATTGTAATGAAATATTTTACTCTCAAAGGGCACTACCAATTTTTCCATGGATACCACTTTCCCATCCTCAACCAAATTAGACATCAAGAAAAAATCAACTTTCCTTTCTTTTTGTTTTCCTCTCTAAGCTAGAGTTTTACTCATGGAACCAATCCGCCATTACATCAGGGCCTTATAAGAGCCATATGCAAATTCGTGCTTTCTAGGACCCCTCAGAAAAATCTTAATTTCAAGATGATTGAAGACCCAAAACCCCAAAGTTCAGTGAAAATTGAGCTTCTTGAAGACCGTCCCCACCCCATGCCTAAAAAATTCAGCAAGAAATCCCAAATCCCTAAGAAATCCTGAAGCCCTGATACTGCTATGTGGAAGGATTTACTTACTGTCACGCTTGAGAAAAGAAAGGATATATTGATGGAGATGGGAACTAAGAAAAGGAGGAAATTGATTTTGCGTGAACTTGGGGAAGAGTGGACACAATTACTATTCCTGATGATAATGAGATGGAAGGCTTAAACCCTGGTGGAAGGAGGCCAAAAATATTGGCTATGGCGGCATCAAAGGGACGGGAGAGGAAGAAAATTTCACAAAGCCCTGAGGAAAAAAGTACCCAAAGTCCGCCTGAGAGTGTCAAAAAGAAAGAAGAAGAGGAGAATGATTCCTCAACTAAAGAAATTCCTAACAGTCTGGGTGGAGACTTGGCTGAAGAGGAGGATTTGGATGTGGAAAGTGAGGATGGTAATGGTGATGTAGAAAAGGAGGAGTCGTAGCATGAGATGGCTCGGGAGGAGGATGAACGAAATGTAATGGAAAATCAAGATAGGGACGAAAATACCTACAAAGAGGAAGACAAGGTTGAGGATGATGGGAATATGAGGATTAAAAGACTGGAGGAGAGGATGCAAATCCTGGAAAAGAAGATACATGAGAGGGTGGAGGACAACAAACTTCAAGCCCTCAAAAATATGGTGGAGGGTATAATTGAGGAAAGACTGCAGGTTCTGGAGAAAGGTATGCAAGAAAAAATAAATGAAAACATAATTCAAACCCTAGAAGAAGCGGTTAAGAATGTGTGTTCGGTGGTTGATGTTGTCATGAAGAAGGTTGTTATGGCTATTGTTTTTGGTATGGGAAAAATCAAAAAGCAGTAAAAGAAAAAAGTAGCGGGTGATGGCGAGAACTTGGCTAGCAAGATGGAACTAAAGGAAATAGTGAAAGGCACTATTGAAGATCTGATGAATGCATGGAGGTTGATCGAGGATGCATAGCTTGGGTGCTTCGCTGTGTTGTTTTTCTTTTTGTTTATGATGATTATATCTACTATGTTTTCTAGGACTGTTGTTATTGGTTATGGCCGTGGGTGCCAGAACTTAAATATCTGTAATGTTGTTTATATTTTAAGTAGGGACACTATGATAGATGTTTATAAGTTCTTTAGATGGATAGGGAAGGATGCTACTGATTTTAGGTTAAGGTTTTTTTATTCCTATGATAGAACTGCTATGTTTGATCGTATGGGAATTGGTTAAGCATTTTGTTTGTGGGAGGGGGGAAGTTTGGTGGGCTTCATGTTTTTGTTGTTTCTTACCACCTGTTTCTCTTTTTATGATGTACTAATTGTTCGGGTTAGGTCCCTTTTCCCTGCTTAACCAATCAAAAACATTGTCATCATTGTTCACTTTATGAGGCTTGTTCCCTTTTATAAACCCAACCAAAATTAAGCCATAACATAATGATTTATACAAATAAAACAAGATTGTTATATGAATTTTAGATATTCTTATTGGGGATTAGGAATTTCGTGCACCTTGCAAGTACTAATTTTTAGATTATTTATTATTATTTTATTTATCTTAATGAAATGAGATGTTCCACTTTATGCCTTGGCCATTATACCATGTGTAATTTACTTTTTATTTTGGTATTTACATGTGTAAATATATTTGTAAGTGAATATACTATCATGAAGGATGTGCAAGAGTGTTAATGGTAAAGATATGGTGTAAGAGATATTATGACACATAAGAGCATGATTAAGAGGGAGGTTACAACGTGGATTAGGAACCTTGAACCACTTATGATGCATGTTATGACATGTCATAAAGCATCTTTCTAAAGGTTGTAAATGAAAAATAATAGAATATGTATCATATGGATTTTTACCATGGTCTTTTGGGACCTTGTTTAGGTCTATGGTAATGCATTATAGTGGGCTTTTGGGCCTTCGTGAGTCTATATATTGATGGATTGAAATCAATACATAAGAAAGGAGTTTTTATAGGGCTATACTATCATATTTTTACCAAAGAAAAAAGATATTGATCTCCATGGAGGCCAAGAACTTGATACTATATTATAACAAGTTTATTACTACCCAATACTATATTATCTCGATGCTTTAGAGGTTAATTTTTTAATGAAATGATTTTCCCAGGGTATACTCAATGTCATTATATTTTGGTGGTTGATTTCTATTTTATGTCTCTTATTCTTTCTTTTATAAGTGTTTCTTACATGTCAAAATGATACTAAAATTGTTATAGATATGATTACTATGTTAATGTCCTTGAAGGGTTGATGTAGAACTACCTACAATGCTTAATAATCACGAAGATATTATTTAATTGATAAGGATTTTATGGGTACATTTCCTAACATTTATTACTAGGCCAAAAGTGGTTCATTGGTTTACATATGGTCACATGAGATTGCATGTACTTAAAAAAGTTGTTTGCATGTAATTGCATGGACTAGCATGTGCTTACATGCCATTGCATGTGATAGATCGATGGTGATTTGGTTTTTGGTATTCCTTTATTGTTGATTTCTTAACTTAGCAAGCTTGTGGGAAAATGTTGGAAGTGTTAGTGTAAATAGAGTATTTATCATACCTAGTTAGCTAATCACCTTTCTAGGATTGACCTATTCACACCTAGCTTACGTTTAGTTAGGTTTATTTTTATTTTTTCTCACTTCATATGGTTGAGACATGTGTCCCCATGACTTGATACACCCATGGACACTTGCTCACACACTTGTCAAGTGAGTTCACAAGTGTCCCATCTTTGGAGGGGTAGTTGGAGTTTCACTCCTATCTTCTCACCTCCTCATCCTTGCATATCTATACAAGTCTTGATCATTGTATTTACACACTATTCATCATATATTGATAGACATACTATTATGCTTACTTTGTTCACTTGTGGAAGTTTTTTTCATGCTCTTGGTCTTAGTATTCTCCAACATGGTATCAGAGCCATGAGAGTGTGTTCCTTCTCGCATCGAGGTGACTCCCACACATAGCCCTATTAACAAAGTGTCATGATCCAAACAAACATTTCCATTGCATCCATAAGGCTCAGGAAACGAAAAAAATTCCTTTCATTTTGCTAATTTCAGTAATTAATTGCAAAGTATTTTTGGATTCGATTGTGTATTAGTTTTTGCATCAACGTTTCGGATCACACTCCGTGATCCGTGATCTGTGATTCGTTCTCTTGGTGTTCTTATACATCATTCTTCTCTTAGTGCTCTTATACATCCTGATGATGGATCACAAAGTGTGATCTAAAACATTGATGCAAAAACCAATACACAATCGAATCCAAAAATACTTTGCAATTAACTATATGGATTGTGGAAACTTGTTATCTTTAATTTTAGTAATTTTTATTTTTTGCAATTTTTGCAATTTTGTGTCCTTTTTACAAAAAGAAAAAAATAGCAGAGGGTCAATTTTCCCTTTGCCAATCTACCCATTTCATTTTTTTGGGTAAAATTTATTCCTTGTAGCAAAAATTTGTCCATTTGACTTGTTTAAGTCACTACTTTTCATTGTTGCAAGCGATATAATTTGGCCCATTAGCCTAGTTTGTGGTGTCTAGAGTTTAAATCAGAAGACATATATTGGAACCATTGGTTCTATGCCAACATATTCTCTCACAGATCTTCATTTACAAAATATAGAGGATATAGTAGCTCACTACAGTAATTTTAACACGTCCTTGTGCTTGCATCCACATCTACCCATTTCACCCAACACCATTTCCAACACCCTCATTTTTTCAGTCTAATTGAATTGCCTCTTACCTCCATCACACACCTCCAACTCGGCCTCAATCTATAGATTTACCTTATGCACAAATGAGTAAGGTGTCTTAGCAAGAAGTCTTTGTGGTAGCTAGATAATGTATGAAGGAGGTTTTAAATTTACTCATCGTCCTTTGACTCAACCACCTCCACAGAACCTATCCTTTTGGCATGGGTATTTTTTGTGGCCAACCACTCTACAGATCACCCTCTACACATGGCCAACCACTCTACCTTTCCATTTCAATTGTCCACTTCTACAATCCATGACCCATCTATGAAGGTGCCCACCATTGGTAGTAAACCATTCACATAAGGCTCAAATATCAATAGAGAGAGGAGTATCTTAAGAAACAAATTTCAATTGGAGCCAATGAAGAGAGAGATGCTAAGTCGGGTAGCTTATTTGGTTAGCCATCAAGCAAATCCCATAGTCTTCTTCAATGACCTGCATATCCAAAATCTCCATGTTCTCTTCCATGCTACCATGTTTCCCTTTGACTTAGGCTCCCAAGCTCCCATGCGACCTCAATAGGTAGTCTTCATAATAGCATGAGAACCTTTGACTCAATCAAGACTTCAAACATCCCAATGTGCCCTCCTTTTGGCATTATTTGGTGCCTTGTCTACTATAAAGATCTCTTTTTTATTTGGTGGTAGTAACTATTTGCAGTTTAAATTTTATTGTAATTGCAACTTTTTTGTTGTATTTTTGGCAAAATATTAGTAATTTTATAACCGCTTGGCTTCCATTAAAGCTTGTAAGGGGAGCCTTATTTTTGCATAACTTACAAATGAGAGGGTATTTTTTTAAGTGTAAATAGTTGTTGAAAATATTTTTTTGAGCCAAAAAAACTAGTGTAAAGAAATTTTAGAAATTATACTTTTTAAATCTATTTTTTAAACTCTAAAAATTAGTGTAATTTGTACAATTTTTTACGGGACATAAATTTCACCCCATTTGTCAAAAATTGAATTTTTTTTTTGAAATTAATCAAATTTTTGTAAGGATCCTAGATTTGCATTCAAAATCAAGTTTTGGAAATCCCATTTTTCTATATTTCTAAAAATATCCATAAGTTATAAATGGGTGATTTTTCTTCCAAACTTCACAAAAGCCTTGTTATGTGTGCATCATAGATCCAAAAATTGACTTTTTAACACCACATAATTCCCACACATGGAAATTAAAGGTACAATAACTACTTTAATCTAAGGGATTATGACAAATGATCAAAGGACAAAAAATGCAATCTACTAAAAAGATTGAACAGTTCACTTATCAGAACAAGTTAGATGAAGCAATGGGACTAATAGGTCTTCTTGTTTTTGATAATTTGCAATTTCACATTTCCAGTTGTACAAATCTGAAGAAAATGTGGGACAAATTTGGAGATATATTTGGTAAATTTAATGAGTTCAAGATTCTACAATTGGATGCAAAATTAACAATATTGTCTCTTGATTTATTTTCATCTATTAAAGATTTCTTGGTTCAATTTAAGTCTTTTATTTCTAGACATCAAGGTTGTGGTAAAATAAAAATAGACAAAGAATGTGTATTCTTGATTTTGTCAAAGCTAAAAGGCCCTTATCAAAACTTTGCTTCTTCTTTCTACTCTACAATGGATGCTCTTGGAACAACACATATAATGCCTTCTTTTGAATAGTTTTGTGATAGAATCACAAGAGAACAATCTAAATTAATCTCTATGGATGTTATCATCTCTTCAAAAATTCAAGCATTAGTTGCTCAATTATCTAAGGGAAATAAAAACTGAGTAGGGTAAGGGATCAAAACCAAACAATTCATTGGATTCATATCCCTCATCAAAAGGAAAAATTTCTAAGCAGAAGCTCAAATATGTTGAACACACCCGAAGCTGAGAGGGGGAATCAGTCTTTTCAAAACATAAACCCTTCAACAAACTCAAACTCCTTTACCAGATTAGAAACTCTCAAAGAGATCAGTAACAAAGAAAAGATATATTAATTCAGTTCCTTAATAAGGTCAGCAACCCACAATAATGAAAGATAATGTAATTCAATCCTTAATCAGATCAATAGAAATGAGAAAAGAAACAAGGAACACACATGCACAAGATAACACCAGATTTACGTGGAAAACTCAATTAGGGAAAAAACATGGTGAGAGTTAACTCACAATATAGAAGTTCACTGCTTACAAAATTACAATTAGGTCACTACCAAGGACTTGTAGGCTAAGGAATACAACCTTAGGGTGAGATACAAGTGAATTTTTGAACTGAAGTGCACAACTCTAGGACAAGATACAAGGACTTGACAAGATTCACTATCTCAAAGCAGGATACAAGAAGTTTATAAAAATTACAACATTTATCAACACAACACTCTTCTAACTAAGGCATGAAAGCACATCTGATCTATCTTCCACACACTTTTGCACTGCTTCTATGAGATATTCAATCCATTCCACACTCTCTTCAACTTGCAATTTATTTGATCTTCCATTTATATCTTTTGCAAGATCATAAAACATTAATTAGGTCGACCAGAAAGAAGATAAACAATAATTTCAACAAGTTGGTCACAAAACATCAATACGGTGAAAAGTGATCCTATCTAGAAGATAAACAGGCCCAAAAGAAATCTTATTACATCTTCCAATGTGATCCAAACAACTCACATTCTGACACACATCAAATCAAGTAAAAAACAAGGAAACATGTAGATGAAGCATGCAACACATAACCAGTCAACCCAAAAATACATCTTCAACTAAATTTACTCACTGTAGTCCTCACCAAGATAGGTTAGGACCCAAATCTACCTTAGCACAACCTCAAATTCTAGATCAGACCCCCAAGCACATCGTGTAAGCAAAATAACAAGCCTTGGCAGCCAAACATCCACAAATTTCCTAGACAACCAACTCAACCATAATGCAACACCAAAAGAAATCAACTACTAATGTGTGGATAACAAAGAGATGTTCCTTGAACATTCAACAACACTTCCAAACACTTCTTTCATACTATCATGTCACAAATAGCCACCTCAAACCAAACAAGAACAAAGCACTTCATCCCAAAAGCATAAAATACATAACTATGAGATAGAATATTAACAGGTCAACTTGCAAACCACTTCAACTCATGGAATTTAAATAGAGACACTACACAAACACTGAGAGCACATTCACCAAGCCGTAGGGGTAGAGACATCGATGTGAAGAAATGTTGAGCATTTTTTGGACCATTCTAGACAACCAACAAAATTTCCAACCTTTTTGTAATTAACATAAACCACTTGGGAAACACTTGTGACCTAAAAAGGTAGGAATGAAACATCCATTGAGCATAAACAATGAATCCCAAACCATAAGACCACATCTTCAATAGTGGAGAAATGCAGAGCATTCTCCCAAAAAGTCTTCATAACAACTTCTTGAAGAACCTTCAACAACTTATGAAGGCTAGAACAATCTTGCAACAACACATACATCCTTAGGAATAGTAGGAGAGAACATATAGCATACTATAGACCATAAACAATGTGTCTCCACCATCAAAATCACTTCTAGTCCTCATCTTAATATATCATGTTGATCAATATCAACTCTGTTGACAACAACCATACTCAATACTTCTTTTATTAGCATCGTAAAAGGCATATCATCCAACTATGATGATTAGAAACACATCATCATGGCATCCCAAACTAAATGACAACCAATGCCAACAATACAACCACTGCAACAATCTCACCAAGTGTTTACATCAGTGACAATCAATGCCAAAAATCTCCCACTTTGACATTTATGGCAACACACACCTTCTCACTCTCCCCCTTTTACATTAAGGACAAAGGGCCACACACACTTGCACAATAAAAACAACACATTCTTTGACTTCAAGGACAAAGGGCCAAAGATCTTCAATTGAAATAGTAGCACATTCTCCCCCTTTGACAAGTAGTACTTCTTCTCCAAATATTTATACATTCACAACACCTGCACATCTATTTCAAAACTCCCCCTCACTACCAAGTCCTCCTAAGAGGTAGCACACATCAATCCAAGAGAAAAGATATGACATGGATTTCTCCCCCTAGATAGATGCACCATCTATGCATCTAGTTAGAACAAGGAGGGGCAATAACCCCTAACTTCTACTGGAGATGATCAAAAGTATCCTTTGAGAGTGCCTTAGTGAAGATATCTACAATTTGATCCTTAGTAGATACATACTCCAATATGGCTTCTTGTTTTGCAACCTCCTCCCCTAGAAAGTGATACCTAAAAGAAATGTGCTTGGTTCTTGAATGCATCACCGAATTTTTGGAAATATTAATTGCACTGGTATTATCACATAATATAGGAATAGGATCATCATATACAACCTTTACATCCGTCAAAGTCTACTTCATCCAAAGCACCTAGGTGCAACAAGATATTGTAGCATTATATTCAACTTCTATTGTGGATAAGGACATTGAGTCCTACTTCTTATTGAACTAAGAGACCAATCTATCTCCCAAGAAAAATTCACTACCATTGGTACTTATCTTTTCATCCACACATATTTCCCAATCAGCATCAATATAAGTATTCAAAGAAAAATTATCATCCTTTTTTATACCATAGACTATAATCTAGAGTTCCCTTCAAGTATTTGAAAATTCTTTTCATAGCCTTCTCATGAGATTGCCTAAGATTGGCTTGAAATTAGACAACCAAACATATTGCATGCATATATTAGGCCTAGAAGCAATCAAGTATAATAAACCTCCAATTATAGATCTATAAAGAGTCTGATCAACCTCTGAAGACTCATCAATTTTGCTCAAATGACAACCAGTAACCATAGGGGTACTAACTGGTTTGGAATCCTCCATGCCAAACTTTTTCAACATCTCCTTTACATTCTTAGCCTAAGAAATAAAGATACCATCATCTAGCTAAACAAATTGAAGCTCGAGGAAGAAAGATAACTCACCAATCATAGACATCTCAAACTCTTTTTATATCTCTTTTGCAAACTTCTTATGCATATCATCATCTCCATCAAAGATGTTGTCATCAACACATACAGCCATAATCAAAATCTTATCTTCCTGAACCTTAATATAAAGATTACTATCTGCAATACCTTTCTTGAAACCTTGTTGAAGTAAATACTTATCCAATCGATCATACCAACCTCTAGGAGCTTGCTTGAGACCATATAAAGCTTTCTTGAGTCTCTACACCATGTTTGGATCTTCTAATAACTAGAAACCATATGGCTGCTTAATATATACCTCTTCCTCTAGATCACCATTCAAGAAGGTTGACTTGACATTCATTTGATAGACTTTAAAGTTCTTATGAGCATCAAAAGCAAGAAACATCCTTATTACCTCCATTCTGGCTATCGAAGCAAAAGTCTCCTTAAAATCAATATCCTCAACTTGAGAATATCCCTTACATACCAATCTAGCCTTGTTCCTTACAAATTCACCATCTTCATTCAGTTTGTTCTAAAACAACCACTTTTTCCCTATCACATTCTTATTAGTAGGTCTAGGAACCAATTCCCAAGTTTGATTCTTCTCTATCCGATCCAATTCTTCTCCCATTTCCTTTATCTAACCATCATATTTGCTAGCATTAGCAAAGTTCTTGGGATCTACTTTTGATAATAAACATATATTTACTTGCTCAATTACTCTTACAAGCCTTCTCCTAGTTAGTACACCTTCATTCTTGTCTCCAATGATTCGATTTTCAGAATGGTTCTTTTGAACATACTTTGATGGAGTCATGGGAGCCTTCACTAGTTTTGGTTCCTTTTCTTCTTTATCCTCCTCTTCTTCATCTTCTTCTTATTCAATCCAAGGAGGTATATTAGATCTACAAACCTCTAGTTCTTATGAGATCTGACACAAGTCTTCATCTACCTTAACATTTGTTCTTTCAATCATATTTCCCAATCTCTTGTTGTAGTATATGTATGCCTTGCTTCTGGTTAAGTAGCCAAGAAAAATCCCTTCATCACACCTTGAGTCAAACTTTCCAAGGTCTCCTTCATCTCTCCTGATATAACATTTTTTGCCAAAATTCTGAAGTATCTAAGAGTGGGAGGTCTTCCATACCACAACTCATAATGGGTCTTAGTGCTATTGACCCTCAATTGCACTCTATTAAGCAAATAGATAGTAGTGTGAACTGCTTCCTTCTAATACATATTAGGTAGACCAACATCTTTCAACATGGTTCTATCCATCTCTTGCACAGTCCCATTCTTCCATTCCACTACCCCATTCTACTGAGGGGTTCTAGGAGTAGACAAATGTCTCCTAATATCATGATCTTCATAAAACTTTTCAAGTTTGTTTGAAGTAAATTCACCTCCTCTATCTGATCTTAAGCATTTGATCTTAACATCCATCTCATTCTCTACTTTTTCTTTGAAGATTTTAAACTTATCAAAATCTTTTGATTTATCTCTTAAGAATGTAACCCAAGTCATTCTACTATAATCATCAATCAGTGACATGAAATACCTTTCACCTTGTTGATTTGTTGTTCTTGTAGGTCCACAAAGCTCAATGTGAATCAACTCCACTGGAATTGTAGCATAGCACTCCTCACTCTTGAAACTTGTCTTTGTTTTCTTTCCCATTTGACACTCCTTGCATAAAGTGTTTGTAAGCTTAGTTATCTTAGGCATATCTCTCATTGCACATGAGAATAATTTATGTTTACCATATTGTCAAAATTGATGTGTCTCATCCTTTTATGCCACAACCAACACTCTTCAAATTGAGCTAATAAGTAGATTCTTCCATTAGCCTCCTTTAGATGATAGACATTTCCATTTGTCTTTGTACCTTTAACAACTATTCTTTTGGACCCTGCCTTCCTAATCTCACAACCATTGGTAGGAAATGTAAGATTGTATCCCTTGCTGAACATCTGGCTGACATTGAGAAGATTATGCTTCAGACCTTTGAAATAGAGGACATCCTCAGTCCTGCTCTTTTCATCAATTGTTATAGCACCCTTTTGACAAATTTGTGTTGACTCATCACCACCAAACTTAATAGCTCCACTATTAACCTTCTTAAGACTGATGAATCTTCTCTTGTCACCAGTCATGTGGTTAGAACAACCACTATCAATCACCCAAGCATTTTCTTCTTCCTTTGCATGAAAGACAATCCACATAGCCATAGATCTTTCATTTTTGTTAGCCTGCAAAGTAATAGACTTCTTACTTTTTCCAATATCACCCTTTTTGTCTTTCAAAGCCATGAATAGGGGTTTCATAATTTGAATCATTATCCTTATATTTTGAAGAAAAAATATTTTCTTTGGAATAGAAACCTCTTTTGAACTTATCCTTTTTACTGTTATGATATGATTCTTTATAAGGAAACTTGGATGCAAAATGACCAATCCTTCCATAATTGAAACACTTGAAAGGTAACTTACCTTTGTATTTACCGGTGCCTTTCTTCAATCTTCTTACAAACTTTACTTCAATCTCATCAAAATCATCATCCTAATTAGTTGCTTCATCTTTTATCTTTTTACTGGTTTTGAATGTTGCTTCCTTCTTTGAAACATCATTATAAAATTCTCCCATTTCAAACCTATTTTGAGAGCACCAAACATTTCATCTAAAAAGTACTAATCCAGATCCTTGGATTCTTCAATAGCAGACACCTTATGACTATAAGATTTAGGGAGAGATCTCAAAACCTTCTTTACAATCTCAACTTATTTTACTTCTCCACCAAGACTAGTGATGCCAGAAACTATTTCATGAACCTAGAGCATATAACTTGCAATGTCTTCATCCTCTATCATCCTCAAAGTCTCAAATATTCTCTTAAAAAATTTCATCTTGGCTTTCTTTACTTTGGTATCTCCTTCATAGATGCTTTTAAGTTTTCCCCAGACATCCTTAAAAGAACTGCAATTCAACACCTTCAAAAGTTTTGAATTATCCAACCCACACAAGATAGCATTCTTAGCCTTGGCATTGTTCTCATACAACCTGATTTTAGCAGGATCTATTAGAGTAGCAGGAGTAGTATAACCATCCTTGACTAATTTCTAGAAACCAAACCTAAGAGAGTTTAGATGGCCTTCCATTCTTAATTTCCAAAAAGTGTAATGTATCCCATCAAACCTAGGACCTTTGTAAGCTCCATCATGTGCCATCCCATATCTTTATCTCAAGTGGTTAAACTTATTCAAAGGAACTTGGCTTTGATACCAATTTTTGAACACACTCGAAGACTGAGAAGGGGGGAATCAGTCTTTTCAAAACATAAACCCTTCAGCAAAATCAAACTCCTTTAACATATCAGAAACTCTCAAACAAATCAATAACAAAGAAAAGATATATCGATTTAATTCCTTAACAGGGTTAACAACCCACAATAATAAAAGATACAACAATTCAATCCTTAATTAGATTAGCAAAAATGATAAAAGAAATGAGGAACACACATGCACAAGATAACACCAAATTTACGTGAAAAACCCAATGAGGGAAAACCATAGTGAGAGTTAACTCACAATATAGAAGTTCATTGCTTACAAAATTATAATTAGGCTCACTACCAAGGACTTACAAGCTAAGGCGCACAACTTTAGGGTAAGATACAAGTGACTTGTTGAACTGAAGTACAAAACTCTTGGAAAAGATACAAGGACTTGATGAGATTCACTATCTCAGAGTAGGATACAAGAAGTTTATAGAAATTACAACATTTGTCAACACAACACTTTGCTAACTAAGGCATTAAAGCACATATGATCTATCTTCCACACACTTCTGCACTGCTTCTATGATATATTAAATCCATTCCACACTCTCTTCAACTTGCAATTGATTTGATCTTCCATTTATATCTTCTACAAGATCACAAAATATCAATTAGGTCGGCCATGAAGAAGATAAACAATAATCTCAACAAGTCAACCATAAAATATCAATGTGGTGCAAAGCAGTCTTATCTAGAAGATAGAGAGGCCTGAAAACAATCTTATTAAATCTTCCAATTTGATCTAAACAACTCACATGCTAGCGTACATGAAATCAATTTGGCAACAAGGAAACGAGTAGATGAAGCATGTAGCACATAACTATTCGGCCCAAAAATACATCTTCAACTAAATTCACTCACTACGGTCCTCAAAAAGATAGGTCAAGACCCAAATCTACCTTATCACAACCTCAAATGCTAGCACAAACCCCCAAAAACATCGTGCAAGAAAAAGAACAAGCCCTATTGGCCAGATTCCACAAATTTCCCAGACAACCAACTCAACCACAATGCAACACCAAAGAAATCAACTACTGATGTGTGGATCCCAAAGAGATATTCCTTGAATATTCAACAACACTTCCAAACACTTTTTTCATACTATCATGTCACAAATAGCCACCACAAACCAAACAAGAACAAATCACTTCATCCCAGAAGCACAAAATACACAACTATGAGATAGAACATTAATAGATCAACTTGTGGACCACTTCAACACATGAAATTTGAATAGAGATACTACACAGACACTGAGAGCACATTGCTCACCAAGCAAAATTACAAGAATTAGAGACATCACTGACCAAAGAAATATTCAAGCATTTTTTAGCACAACCATTCCAGACAGCCAACAAAATTGCTTCTACAATTAATAGAAACCACTGTGGCACACACTAGGTGCACCTAAACAATGTAGGATTGATTTGCAACATCCACAAATCAGAAAACAATCAACAAGTCAACCATAAAATATCAATCCTTATCAAATTGCAATTTGACTAGCACATCAATTTGGCAACAAGGAAACGAGTAGATGAAGCATGTAGCACATAACTATTCGGCCCAAAAATACATCTTCAACTAAATTCACTCACTACGGTCCTCAAAAAGATAGGTCAAGACCCAAATCTACCTTATCACAACCTCAAATGCTAGCACAAACCCCCAAAAACTCGTGCAAGAAAAAGAACAAGCCCTATTGGCCAGATTCCACAAATTTCCCAGACAACCAACTCAACCACAATGCAACACCAAAGAAATCAACTACTGATGTGTGGATCCCAAAGAGATATTCCTTGAATATTCAACAACACTTCCAAACACTTTTTTCATACTATCATGTCACAAATAGCCACCACAAACCAAACAAGAACAAATCACTTCATCCCAGAAGCACAAAATACACAACTATGAGATAGAACATTAATAGATCAACTTGTGGACCACTTCAACACATGAAATTTGAATAGAGATACTACACACTGAGAGCACATTCACCAAGCTACAAGGGCAGAGACATCAATGCAAAGAAATATTGAGCATTTTTTAGACCATTCCAGACAGCCAACAAAATTGCCAACCTTCTACAATTAATAGAAACCACTGTGGCAACACTAGTGACCTAAAAATGTAGGAGTGCAACATCCACAAATCAAAAACAATGAATCCCAAATTTCAAGACCACATCTTCAACAACAGAGAAATGCAAAGCATTCTCCCAAACAGTCTTCACAACAACTTCTTGAAGCGGAAACCTTCAACAACTTGTGGAGGACAAAGCAATATTACAACACATACATCCTTAGGAATAGTAGGAGAGAGCATATATCATACTAGACCATCAACAACATCTCTCCACCATCAACATCACTTCTAATCCCATCTTAATATATCATCTCGATATCAACTTTGTTGATAACAACCATACTCAATACTTCTTTATAACATTAGACAAGGCATGGCATCCAACTATGATCATTAGCAACACATCATCATGGAATCCAAAATTGAATGACAACCAATGCCAAACAATAGTCTCACACACATATGCAACAATATCACTAGTTGTTGACAACCAATACCAACCAACACACCAAGTTTTGACATCACAACAATCTCCTCAAGTGTCGACAATCAATTCCAACAATATAACCACTACAACAATCTCAACAAGTGTTGACATAAATGACAACCAATGCTAACAAAATATACTTATTGTAAGAGACTAGGGCATGAAGAACAAAAATATTACATAAATGAAATTGATGACTTGAAAACTCTTCAAAAAACTCAAATTCAATTTCTTAATATAGGTGGTTCTTCCCTTTCTACATCCACATCATCTACATTTTCAACAAACGATAAGAATAAGGGATAACACTCATTGCTTCTACAAACAACACATCATACTGTAAGTGGATTCTTAATTTTGGGGCATCACACCACATGACTGCATCCAAGGAAATATTTTCCACATTTGAGCCTTGTTCATCTCACCAATATCAATGGTGAATAAAACCTATATGTCAACTCTTGGAAAAGGCTCTATTAAAATTGGAGAAGGAAAATTCAATGATGTACTTTATGTACCTTCCTTATCCAATAATATCCTTTCCATTTATCAGATTACACATAGTTGCACAGGAAAAACAATTGATTTTACACCACATTTTATGATCATTAAAGATTTACAAAGTAGATACATTATTACCATGGATCATGTTGATCATGATTCCAAATTCTATTCATTTTCTTCCTTCGGTTTTTCCAACTTTGGTGATGGTTGGAGTATAGATGATGTTGATACCTTCAACATGCATAAGGATATACAATTTGGTTATTTGAATTTTGGAGTTATATCATCCTCATTGGTTCCTTCACCTTTCATTGATATCACATCTCCTTCATATTTTGCTTCTTCAGTATTGAGTGTTCTTACATCATTGGTTTCTCATAGTTTAGGGCAACAAGATATTCACAATTGTGTTTCTACTATAGTTGATTGGGATGATTAACTATGTGGTATATCAAAATTGTTTAATGAATCCCATTTTGAAGAGTTGACATACACCTTTGATGACAACCACATCAATTTTGTTGTAAAACCATCCAAATATTTCATTTTTGTTCTACATCAACCTTCGCATGGAATATTTGAGCAAATTTTAGAAATTTCACCAGTCTTTGGAACTTGTGCATTATTCAAAGACTTCCATTCTTCTCACATGGGAATATGTCATACACCTATCTATAGTTCATATTCTTCTATGAAGAAGAAATATTGTTTGACATTCAAGGATCACATTCTATATTCTTCGTTGAGCATCACTCAACACTCCAGGTTCTATGATCTTATGAGGGGGCTCCATAGTCTCTCTCTTTCTCTCCTACAAGGGAAACATTTCTTATACTTATGTAATAGAATTAGTTCTTGGGGGGTCATCGTGAGTCCCTCTTCTATCTTCTTCACTTCTACATTTTATTTCATTGCATCAATTTCTCTTTTGGAGAGGGGTTTTTATTTCCCATTGGGTTTTCTCCTTTACTCCACTTTATGATAAATTTGTACATGAGTACCTAAAATAGCTTAGTAGTTAGGACTCACCATTAGTGCATACATTACTCCCTAAGTTTCACTTATGGGGGTGTTAGTGTAAATAGAGTAATTATCATACCTAGTTAGTTAATCGCCTTTTTAGGATTGACCTATTCACACCCAGCTTAAGTTTACTTAGGTTTCTTTTTCTTTTGTATCATTTCATATGGTTGAGACATGTGTCCTCATAACTTGAGAAACCTATTGACACTTGCTCACACACTTATTGAGTGAGCTCAAAAGTGTTCCATCTTTGGAGGGGTAGTCAAAGTTTCACTCCTACCTTCTCACCTCCTCATCCTTGCCTACATATGTAAGGCTTGATCATTGTATTTATACACTATTCATTGTATATTGATAGACATATTGGTGTTCTTATTTTTTTACTTGTGAAAGTTTGTTTCATGCTCTTTATCTTGACATTCTCCAACAAGAAGGAATTGGTTATTTATTAATCCTTGTATGAGTGGGATTTTGTAGCAGATTTGGTTTATTATTTTAGGAAAAAATATGACAAGCACTAGGAATGGTGGAGAGGTTAAATGGAGGTGGTCATGCGTATGCATGTTACATGGTTGTGATTTGGAAGTCCTATTCAGTAGTATGTTATTACCCTCCAACATGGTGGTTGTGTTCCTTTATCCTATTGTCATGTGCATTGAAAGAGTGTTAAACATGGATACATATTTTTTGTACTTGATTACATGGGATGTCCTAGTCATTCTGATTATTGTAAGGATCACTTACGTCAAGTTCATGGTTTTAACCCTTGGTTTCATGAAGCCACTGGATGATTGGCCCTTAGTTGCATGTGGGTTGTGGGGTTAGTCTTTTGGTGACTCAAAAGCTCTTTGAAAACCTAGTTCCTCCATTTGCACGTGCTTAGTGATGGTTTTGGAATTGTTCTTTTAGTGGCTTGGTTTTTCTAGGAAACCCTTTAATACTTTTGGATATTTGTACTTGCATGTTCAAATTTATATTATTTGGATATGTGGGTTATGAAAATTTCCTATTTTACAATCTACAAGTTTCCATATCTATGATATTTCACTATTTTACATTATATAGATTTGGTGTTTTTCAAATTTGTGGGTTACTAGATGTATAAGTGGATTTATATTTGGAAGGATGGTTTTGTAGCTTTTGTATGTTAATTAAAATATATGGTTTTGTAGACCTATGAAGAGACTATTACTCAAGGTTTTCTAGATGGATTTAGTTATAGATTTGTATACATGCTTTTTGCATGATTTGAGGAGATTGATCATAGCCTTCTCGAGTGTGGAAGTGTTGGTATTTTCCTTGTCACTTAACATATCTACAAGGTTGCATATTGGGTTCTTGAACTGTGGTTATTCTATTATGGGTTTGTGGAAAATCGGATCTAGAGTTGATTTAGTGTTCAAGTTATGGAGAATCTATATGTTGTCTCTAGTTGTCTTTATTTTGCATGGTACTAATGTGGTGTTGAATCTATTTATTGCATTATTGAGATCTATGGGTTTTTTAATTTCTTTAGTTTCAATTGGAGCATTGGCCATGAATTTTTTGTCACTTGTGAGATGTTGCATGTGTGAAAATATTGTGGGTTATTTAGTATATATTATACTAGGTTGATATTTATTATTTATCTTGATGCATTAGTATATTCATTGTAGTGAGGCATAAATATGGTGTTTGGATTACCTAAGATAATTATATTTTAGAGCTTGTAGTTGTTGATTATGGTGGAAAGAGAGGCTCTAGATCATAATTCAATGGGAGATTTGTGTAGTTACATATACATTTCTATCTTCTTAGTTGAGATTTTAGTTCTACTTTATCCTTTGGAGTTGTTGATGTTGATGTTGCAGTTGAGTGAAAATGCATGAGCCATGGGTGATCTTCATTTGGGACATGATTATCATGATGCCATGTGTAACTTGGTATCATAATTTAGTGGGAACTTTGGCAGTGATGTAGATTCAATATTTGACAATGAATGATCTTCTATAGTGGTTGTTAATATCAAAGAGGAGCTCTTAGACCCTATTTATTGTGTGTAGTGAGACTTAATTGGCATTTTTAATTCTATTTATTGAGGATTCTTATCTTCGTACCTTTGAAGAAATTGACATTTCATTGCCATGGAGGGCTCTTGGATCTTTTATTGTTTCGTTAGTTATGATCTATTGGTTTATATGGATGATCCTTAGTGTATCAGGATGTGGAAAACTTGCTCCCATGTAAATTTTTTGGAGATTTTGGTAGAGTTGTGGTAATGAGGTAATTATGATATCATGGTAAGTTTCTAGATTTTGTATTAATTTTATAGTGGGATCATTGATATTGGATTTTAATAATTCAATTGATGAGTGGCGAGATCATCTTGTTTGTAGGCTCCTAGTTATTTTTGTGTTGCGTTAGAGTTTGGTTGGTATGAGATGATTGGTTGTATACCTATATTAAATTTGGGTGAGGCTAGATCTCTTAATTTTGGAGACCATATGTTAGAATGGTAAATCCCTTGATGGGGTTTCAACTAAAAGATTGAGAAGCCTATTCCTAGGTTGGAGAATATTTTTGAAGAGAGTCATTTTGTCATGGTGTATCCTGGAGGAACAATCTCATTCCCCACTCTTGATCCTCTCAGTGATGAATAATTTGATAAGTATTTCCACCTAGTTTCAAATGCATTCTTTCCATGTGTCTTATCTTCTCATGTGTTTTTATTCTTGAGATGTTGATATTAGTTCTGAGGAATTTCTTTGAGTAGGCACATGGTTAAATGGTTTGAATTATCTCCTTAAGTTTTATATTGAGCTACAATTTCAGTTTTGAGTTCATTGTGTTTTGAAGAGTATAGGAGATGATTAGTGGATTTAGGCATATTCCCTTATTGTGGGAATGATTATTTGATCTTCCTTTTGTTTGATAGGATTATGTCTATATCTACTACACTTGACATTTAATTGGATGGTTAGATGTTTTTTATTTGGATATTATGATGAGATCTTACTTATCATATATTGATCACATGTTGATGTTGGTATAAGGACATGGTTTTATTTGTAGGTTCCTCTCTATAATTTGTTGTGTATCCCATAGGTTTGGCTCATTTCATGTTGGAGTTGAGATTAGCATTGAGTTTTTTGTTTACTATTAATGTACTTAATTATTTTTTTATTAATAGTAATGATGATTTGAGTTCTTTACTCTTTGTATTCCATATGATTTGAAGAACTTGGGGATGTATATGGTTATTAGGGGAGATTTTTCTAGAGATCTTGCTTGTAGGTTTGTAGATTGGAGTGTGTTCATCAACATTATGTGATAGAGGATTTTCCCACATCCTCTATGTGATTTTTGTTAGTGGTTTCTTTGGATTCTTTGGTCATTTTAGACTTGGAATTTCCTACACAATGGGAGTCATAATGTGTCATTGGACTATTGTATCAATTTTTTTAAGTTTTTTGTATGTCTACATGCTTTTTAACATTGGAGACAAAATTTGTGTAGGATAATGAATATATAGGGACTTGTAATTATAGATTGAGATAGTAATTGATAGGGACGGGGTTGGATTGAGACAGTCACAATCTCAATGCTCCGGGTCTCACCTTTGATAACCCCTTGGTGTCACTTCATCCACCATTCAACCTGTAGGTCCTCTGCTATTTAGGTACCCCTGGTTCATTTTCCAACCCTTCTATCATCTCCAATTTGCTGCTACCAAGCAATTCTTGGTGCTTTTCCTCACCTACACCGTCTAGCCCTTAATACACTTAAAGACTAGTGAATCTCTAATACCTCCTAACTTGTTGGTAGGGGTGTGCACAGGCTTCCAAGGCTTCAAAACCATCAGGGAAGGGTTCTTGATTAACCTCCATGCTTGGGTTTTCCATCGCTATCACAAAACCCTTGTCTAGGGTTTGGAAAGGCTACTAGGATTGAGCCCTTATTAGGCCTCCTCAACCAAGAAAAATGCTAACAACTCCTCTCCTTCAACAGTTCAAGCCAAACACCCTTCTGTCACCCTAGGTCAAATCACAAGCACTAACAGATTCTTGAAGTCTTGGGCCTTTTTTCTATCCGTACACAGCTGTACCCTATTCTTGCAAGAACTAGGGCTTTTCTTGGCCTTTTCTTGGTATGTTTGTAACTTTTCAACCTCCAGCTGAACAATCAAGGTCTCTACCTTCTTGAAAACCTTTATGGTGATTCCTACAACCACTGCACATGTTACTTCAACAAGGATTAGCACCCCTGCCACGTTAGAACAGACATTCACTGTCTTTCCCTAACTGGGTGTTACCCAACTCGCCTAGGGAAAGAACTTTTGCATGCTTCCAGAACTCTTGAAGACTTCTACAACTAACCTATGTATAGATAAGGAGCTTGGCAACATTCCCAATGAGCCCATGCTTGCTGGCACAAGAAGAATGCGGCCTAAGACCCCATTTTTACCAGATTTACAGTCAAAACTATAAGCAAGAAAACACAGAAGTTTACAAATAGGAAAAAAGCGTTGAATAAAATAGTTTAGTGTATCAATACAGAACTTCTAATGGTCTCACTACATGCTATCCAAAACAACCAAATGCCTCTTCAAGTCGTCTAGAAGCTGTCACGCATACAAGAGCAAAAAAACCAGATTTTTTTACATAACAAGATCACTGTTTTCTCTTTATTCTCATGAAGTCTGCCAATATCAAAACCTCCAAATCCTCTTGAAAAGTCGAGATTTGGCTTTTACAATGCCAAGAAACCGTTAGGTTTACTTCCCCGAGCCTAAGAATGGCCAAAAGCACGCTGTTTGAAAACACAATGTGTTTTCCAACTTTTGCAATAACTTAGGAAACAACCACACAAAAGGATTCCAATTTATTTCAACTTCTATCTAGGAACCAAAAAGGTCCTCAAACACAATCTAGATGGTAATAAAGACCTTACCAAAAACAACAAAAGGATTTAAAACCAAAACCTTCAAAATAAGCTTGCACTCAGGCACTTGGGCAGGTGCTCCTACACCAGTAATGTTGATAAAAAAAAGGTTTACTTGTGATGTGTGTGCCCCATTTTTGAGGTATAGTTATTTGGATGAGTTAATGGTATGTTTCAATCACTATTTCAATTGTTGTTGAGTATTTGGAAGATACTCTATCATATTCTAGAGGAGATATAATTCAGTGTATTTGTTTGGGTTAAGCATGGAATTCAAAGTGTGATCTTGGCTTTGGTTTCTTATATTTTATGTGTGGGCATGATGGAGAATGAGAGTGTTGTAATTGAGATGTTTTTTACTTGATTAACATTGCATATGCTCGGTTGAGTTCATGAGCATTTTAGAGTTAATTAGTGTAGCATGGTTATACCCTCAATAGTTGGTTCACTATTTTTTGGTGTTCCCTTTTGATATTGGAAGATATATACAAGTGGGATAATATTGGGATTAGGTGTGTCATACACCTTGCAAGTCCTAATGTTTGGATTACATAGTTATTTATTATTTTTGTGTCCTAATGAAATGGGACATTCCACTTTATTCCTTAGGAATTATTCACGTGTAATTTATTTTTATTTTGGTGTTTACATGTTTAAATATATTTGTAAAAGAACACCTTTTTATGAAGGATGTGAAATATCCTATATAAAAAAGATATGGTGCAAGAGATATTATGACATGTAAGAGCATGATTAAGATGAAGTTTACAAAGTGGATTAGGAATCTTGCCTCACTTATGATGCATATTATGAAATGTTATGGAACATATTTCTAAAAGTGTTAAATTATAAATAATAGAGTGTGATTCATATGGTTTTTTTCTATGGTATTTTGGAACCTTGTTTAGGCCCATAGTAATATCGTGCAATGGTTTTTTGGGCCTCCACAAGTCTATATATTAATGTAACATACTAATGCTTCAAAGAAGTAAAAATTCCTAATTTTTCAACTTGCGAGTAAATAAACTATGTAACAAGCCATTGCAACAAACAAATTTCTTTTCTTTATTGAGAATATATGAACAAAGATGCATAATGTAATACAATAAGGATTCCATTTCATTTAAATAATTTCATAAGTTACAATTGTGTGCAAGTGTTTTTACCTATTCTAAGATAAAAAAACAAAATGAATGCAAGCAAGGGAAACACTAACAATCACCTCAAGATAAGGCCTAAGTTTAATTCAAACAAATTACAAGAAAAAACAAATTTATATCTTGCTTGAATTGTTGAGTTGGTTGGCCCTTTTGATGGTTGATTTGTGTGCTCCTTTGTTGACAAAATGGCATGCAAGTGTGTTCAAAATGAAGATAGTGAGATGGAGATTGCAATGGTGGATATAGTATTGGATTGGATGCACTATGATGGCTCTAAGGTGCAACAACAATGGTGGATGCTAGGTAGTATGTGATTGCATGAAAATTGCTTGAGTGCTAGAGTGATTGAGTGGTTGCTAGAGTTGTTCAAATGAGGGCCATTCAATTACTTTTAGGGGAAGTGCCTCTAAACCAATGGATGGTTGAGATGCATCCAAGGTGGAGGAGATCAAGGGCTAGGGTGAGTTGAGAACTCACAAGCCATCTCATGCTAACATGTGTCAAATGAGGTGGACAAGGGGGGATGAAGTGGAGGTGATGTGGAGGTACTAGGATGTACCTTGGGAATGGAAAAGATCTCCTCATAAAGGAGGTGTTTGTCCATATGTACCTTGAGAGGACATGTAGGAATTAAAAATTCCTCACAAATCCTCATGGGGATGGGAGAAGGAATTAAAAATTCCGTAAAATGCATGGGGGAATAAATGTGAATTTTAAATTCACATAGGGAAGAGGATGCCTTCTCCTAAGGTTGACTGAGGGCCTAGCTGCAAATGCAAGATTAGACGAGCTAATGAAGGATTAGGGGCAAGTGGCAAATTATGGAGGATGTGACCCTAATGATGATTAGGGATGTGCACACACTAATCATAGATTAATTAGATTAATCTAGATTAAAAGGGGATTATGGAGGATGTGACATGAGGAGAGAGAAGAAGATGTCATAGTACTAAATTAAATAAATCAAACCTTTATTTAATTTGAACACCTTAGGGGACATTAGGATTGCTATGGAGATGCTGCAGAGATGAATTTGACCATAGTAGGTGTTCGCTAGAGTTTGTTCAAATGAGGGCACATTCAATTACTTTTAGGGGAAGTGCCTCTAAACCAATGGATGGTTGAGATGCATCCAAGGTGGAGGAGATCAAAGGGCTAGGGTGAGTTGAGAACTCACAAGCCATCTCGAGATTGCTAACATGTGTCAAATGAGGTGGACAAGGGGGGATGAAGTGGAGGTGATGTGGAGGTACTAGGATGTACCTTGGGAATGGAAAAGATCTCCTCATAAAGGAGGTGTTTGTCCATATGTACCTTGAGAGGACATGTTAGGAATTAAAAATTCCTCACAAATCCTCATGGGGATGGGAGAAGGAATTAAAAATTCCGTAAAATGCATGGGGGAATAAATGTGAATTTTAAATTCACATAGGGAAGAGGATGCCTTCTCCAAAAGGAGAAAGTATTTAATAAGGTTGACTGAGGACACATGCCATAAAGGATTAGGTTAGCATAATTTAGTGATTAATGTTGTGCAAATGCAAGATTAGACGAGCTAATGAAGGATTAGGGGCAAGTGGCAAATTATGGAGGATGTGACCCTAATGATGATTAGGGATGTGCACACACTAATCATAGATTAATTAGATTAATCTAGATTAAAAGGGGATTATGGAGGATGTGACATGAGGAGAGAGAAGAAGATGAATTAAAAATTAATTTAATTCATCATAGATAATTACTAAATTAAATAAATCAAACCTTTATTTAATTTAGAGAGGAACGAGGATAGGGTATTTGATTAATTGATTAAATACCTTAGGGGACATTAGGATGAGATGAAATATTAACCAACTAATAGATTATTTAATTAATATGGCTTAGGGATGCAGGATAGGGGAATGCAGAGATGAATTTGACCATATGGGGGTGGTCAAATTTAGGTGTCTACATTTTTTCCCTCTTCGAAATACTATTAGAATAATAGTGTTTCAAAGAAAAATAAAACATAGATGACTTGATAGAAGAAAAGAATGTTAGACGATGCCCCGGTATCACAGGAAAATGGATAGGAAGGAAGAGTGGAGGAATATGGTAGGGTATGCCCCCTCAAGAGGGTGGATGGGGAAGAAAAAGGGGGGCCAGGCAACTTCTCGATTGAAGAAATAGAGGGCACCATGTGATAGGGTGCAAAAAACCATGAAGAATGACCTTTGAACAGAGGAAAACGGGCATACAGGGTGCAAATGGCAACCCTAGGAAGAAAATGGGGAAATGAATTAATAAAGGGTTAATTAAAGGGTAAAAATTACCCAAAAATTAAAAGGCTAAATAGGTTCAAAAATGAAAATTATAAATAGTGAATTTGAAAATTCACTATTCACCTAATTTTCTTTTGCACACTTGTCATCACGCGATTCAATGAAAGAGAAAGAGAGTGATAGTGATTTTTTACAAGATGAGTGACATGGAAGGTGACGACGAGCTGATCCACTGAGGGGAGGAGGTTCAAGCCTTCTACTACAAGCGAGTGGCACCCCACCAGGTAGGTCCCAAATCCTGGCTTCATGATTTCATTTGAATTTGAGCACATGTTTAATTTTTGGGTGGGTAGCTAAGTCAGACGAGATTGCCATGGAAGGGCAGATTTTCCCTTCCGACTAAGCACATTCACCCGTCCAACAAATTGGCAAGAGAAGGGGTGAACATATGTACCGCAAGGGCAGATACGCTGAAAGAGGGGCGATTGTGAAATTGCCTCTCTCAAGGAGAGGTGAACCTGCACAAGATAGGGGCGGGAGGAAAGTGGGATAGGCGATTGAGAAATTACCAAAAAGGAAAAAGGGTGGATGTGAATTTTCCTAAAAGGGGAACAGGAAGATGCAAATCCGCCCAAAATATGAATAGGCAAATGTGAGTCTACCCCTTGGGGAGAGAGGTGAATGTGAATTCGCCACTTGGGTAGAAAAGACACAGGGGAAAATGTGAAACTGCCCATGAGGGAAAAGGGGTGAACATGAGTTTGCCTCTAGGGAGGAAAAGGGTGAATCAACACCCAAACAAAAAATGGGCAGGGATGCTTGAAAAATAGGTGAACTTGCTAGAAAGGGGAATAGGTGAACCCACCTTACATAGAGGTGAACTCATCAAACTGGGACAGGGATGAAAAGGAAAGAAGATATCAATGGAATGTTAGAAAATATGACAGAATGGTTGGCATGGATGCAGAGTTTTGAGACTCTGAGGACGCGGGAGAGGCACTTGGCCATCCTGGAGGTGACACTAGAGGTGATGACCCAGGAGGACCACACGGCATTGGACTAGGCAGGATTACTACACATTTTGGGATATCCCAACATTAGAGCACACAAACCTTTATTGATAGCATTGATGGAGCGATGGAGCGATGAGACGTCGAAATTCCATCTCTCGACAGGGGAGATGACAGTGACCCTAGAGGATGTATGGAAGATCTTGCGATTGTCGATCTGAGGCCACCTGATTAGCACAACACCATGAGAATCAGAGGATAGGAGTGTATGGGCAGTATTTGGACCAATTGACCTTCCCATTTGAGGGAAGGAGTTAGATATTGATGTGTGCTTAGGGATAGAGATGGCATCGTTACCTCTATACCTATGTGGACTCATTAGCGGGATCCTCCTTCCTAAAAGGAGTGGTCGTTTCTTCAGCCTCAAGATGATTAAGGTTGTCCAACATATCGTGGAGAGCCGAGAGGGAGTCTTTCATGTGGGGCGTGCGTACTAGCCCAGTTGTACCGAGATATGCATGTGGTATGCTACAGGCAGGTGCTCAACATCACTCATGTGACATTGCTTCACGTATGGGCCTAGGAGCATATTAGAGTGGCATGACTAGACATTTTGATTGTTGGAGCCTAGGATGAGACACTACCAGTGTTGTATTGGTGGGGATCAGAGTATGGTTGGAGGTTACATTACTAGGAGGTAGGGAGATTGGAGGAGTGGCAACGGAGGTTGGATGGGTTGGTGGATGGAGATATTACATGGAGACCTTATATGGGACACCAGTTTCTAGGTTGGAGAGTGTCAGGCGATGGAGGGGCTATATGTGCTCACTATGTTATTTGATACACAGAGACCCATTCAATATAGAGCTACATAGGCCTGATAGGGTTACCCATCAGTACGACATGTAGTAGGACATTCCTGCAGGACCCCAGATGTTTAGACATATCAGTTGGGAGTCAAGGGCGATATGGGGGCAACTAATTACTACTGAGTATGCCTACCAGATGTGGGAGATAGTCCCAATCACTGTATGGCCATGGAGGGGAGGACCAATGGATGCAAGCATGACAGTGCGCTATGCAGCATGGAGGGCCCAACAAAGGCCAGGGAGGATCACCACAATGGACCCTATGGTAGGTGCTTTGGGTTTCAATTCAGATTATGAGCAAGAGCAGGCAAGGCTGCGGAGGAGGAGGATGGTTGGCAAGAAGAGGAGAGAGAGGGATGCAAAGATGGAGGAGGCAGGGAGAGAGGTGGAGGCTAAGGATGTCGATGCCCCTGTAGTACACATGTTGGCCATGGTACCATATGTGCCATCACCACCAGAGGACCCAATAGTTCTACTGACAGGAGCCTTGATTAGATTGCAGATTGTAGAGCACGGACTGTGAGAGTCATAGGATAATAGGGACAGGCTGCAAACAGAGATGGGGAGGCTATAGGGGGAGGTACAACACCTGCAAGGTGCAGCGGAGGCCATGCAAAAAGATGAGGACAAGGTTTCTTTAGCCTAACAGATGAGGTAGGGAGGTAGTTACTCGAGACACAGACTGAGCGAGATGATTTGTAGAGGATGTTAGGGGAGATGCGAGAGAGGGCTGAGACCATGGAGGCTACTACCGGGGAGGTAGGGTTATTATTGGAGAGGGTGGAGGCAACAGAGGCCTAGGTGTAGAGCTTTTAGAGCGAGAGGGATGAGGTTGTGAGGAGGAGGGGATAGCTAGAGGCATAGGTGGAGCAGATGAGGCTGGCTCAGGAGGCTTGGGAGCAGGAGAGGTGGAGTATCACTCAGTAGAGGGATAGATACCACATGGAGAGGGATGTGGGTAAAGCATACACAATAGAAGAGACTGGTTCCAATACTAAGGCATCATATTATATGCTAGCATACTATCAAGCTATTCCATATTTGACACAGAGGGTGGCACCCTACATTAGAGCAGTGGCACAGGCACCAACTCCCTCCTAATCAGTGCAAACTCACAAGAGAGGGTACAATGACTATAGAGAGACCCTTCCTCAAGGCCAAAGACGAGGTTCAGACTCCCCACAGAGATCAGATGCAGGAAGCAGTGGGTAGGGGGAGTGGATATAGGATCCCCATTTTTTGAAAGGTGTAGCTTGGATGATTTGATACATATAGGCAGAGACTACAAATTCTTTCGTGTAGATTGCAGCGATCGATTCATTCATTCATTCATTTAGTATTATTTATTCTTTATTCTTTATTGATTCAGGACACCATGATGTGTCATATGTAGTCATCTATATTTGATTAGTTCCCTGCACTTGTACCTTTATTTGATGGATTTGATAGACATTTATGGACTCTATGATGTGTTGATATTATGGATTTTTGTGGACTTTGCATTATGGACTTTGGATGGACTGTGTGATAGACACTATATTTTTTGATATATATATATATATGGATGTTTATTATGTTCATGTGTATGATTATGATTATGATGTATGTAAGTGATTATGATGGTGTATGCTTATGTTTATGTGGATGCTATCGATTACATGCATTATGTCTAACGCCTTTGGATGCAGGATGTGATGTGACATGATTTATGATTTGTTGTATGCTATGGACATGATACTAATGGTGTGTGATGCAGGTGGCGATGCTATTATGATTTGTGATGAATGCATATGAGATATGATATGATGATTGAGTATGCTATTGATGATTGATTATGCATGTATGATGTGACACGAAAATATGCAATGGGTGAAAATATATGATGTATGCATATGAGATCATATGATGGATATATGTGATGAATATAATGCAACACAATTTATGAAGCGAAATGAATGAATATGTTTAGAATAATAACTCTAATCAACATAAAATGAAAATGAACTTAAGATGCTTCGACTAACAAATCTATATTAATCTAAACAACTTAAGATGATAATGAAAATGGTATTGCAATGAAATGAAATGAACTTAAGATGCTTAGACTAACAAATCTATATTAATCTAAACAACTTAAGATGATAATGAAAATGATATTGCAATGAAATGAAATGAACTTAAGATGCTTAGACTAATAGTCTATATTAATCTAAACAACTTAAGATGATAATGAAAATGATAATGCAATGAAATGAAATGATAATGAAATGAACTTAAGATGCTTAGACTAACAGATCTATATTAATATAAACAACTTAAGATGATAATGAAAATGATAATGCAATGGAATGAAATGATAATGAAATGAAATTAAGATGCTTAGACTAACATATATCTAAACAACTTAAGATGATAATGAAAATGATAATGCAATGATATGAAATGGTAATGAAATGAACTTAAGATGCTTAGACTAATAGATCTATATTAATCTAAACAACTTAAGATGATAATGAAAATGATAATGCAATGGAATGAAATAATAATGAAATTAACTTAAGTGAATAATGATAGGTATGTATATGTAATGCATAGTGAGATGAATGATGATGGGTGTGATAATGCACCTGTCAAAAACCATAGGAATCAAGTTAGGAAGGATAGATGGAAGGACATTTGCACAACCAAAAATCACTAACCATAGGATATGGGAAGAATTGGATGGGGATAGATGCAATACAATGGGATGATAAATGAAATGCAAACCTAATGCCATTTTTCCATATTAGGAACACTAATTTTTTGCTATAGCATAGGACCAAGGTATGAAGAACCAAGGTCAATTAGTGTCAAATGTGAAAGACAAACACAACAAACAAGAAGGCTATCCCAACACCCCAAAACCACAAGGGATTTGGTTGGGCCAGGTGTTGGAATAACCACAAGCACAAAGGATTCCCCAGTGTAACACAAGACCACAAGGATCTTGGTTGGTACTAAGCTAGACAAATGAGAAGACAAGAACACACAATGATCCAGGTGGATCTCCAGAACCTAAAAATTGGAGTGTTCCAATTTCTCCCAGAAGTGATGCCATGACGGAGAGCTCGAAGAACTGAATCCGACGCAACTTGAATGGGCTCAAAAGGAGTCTGTATGCTCAAATTATGCTCGATCAAAGTTCAGTCAACCATGGACCACGAGGCCATTAGAAAGGCATAAATTTGATCATCTCAAAGTTGATTGAAATCAATGTCAAATCAAAGGACTCGACGAAATGAACCCAACGATGTTCGTTTTGTTGAAATCTGAGATCATACATACGAGATATCCCCAGTCAAAGGTCGGTCAACTCAGGGGCTAGGGACAGAAAAAGGGTCAAAATTTGACATCATCAAATGTGGTCAAAGTTGGTACCATCACGAAGATCTCATTGAGAGCTTTCTGATAACGTTCATTTTGTAAAAAATGGAGCAAGTACGTGGGAGATATCATCGGTCAAAGTTTCAAGGTTGACTTTGGTGACTGGAAGGTACAAGTGATCGTATGGGTGATGTGGACCAATGGGTTTTTGACATGTGTCATTCCATATGGATGACCTAGCAGATGACGTGGAGGAACAGTGAACAAGTGACATCAACATTGGCGAATCGTGTCTTGACACGTGGCATCCGTACGATGAGTTGGCAGTGACATGGTGTTAACGTGGCAGTGACATGTCTCTGATAGACGAATAAGATGTTGCCACGTGGCCCAACTAGGTGGAACCATGTGGCACTCTTCCTCCCCCCAGTGACTGCGCGAGTTGGTTCCAGTTACCAAAAGGATTTGGTGGGGGTCAAACCCGCGACCCCCACGTTCCCAACGACTACTCTCATTGTTATACCACACGGTATACACTTAACTATATATGTCGGCGGTTACTTTTGTTATCTCCAAATTTAGAATTCATTTTAAATGTGAGGCCGGTGAGAGTTGAACCCCTGACCGGCCGGACAACCAAAATTTTGTACACTGTTCCATCGTCGACGGTTTCACATATGTAGGTGGGCTTGCTTATTTTTAATGGTTTGTTAAAGCCGAGTTCTTAACTAAATTAACCTTAAGTGGTTAATAAAATGCATTCTAATGCATAAGGACAAAAGTCCCTAAACAACCTATAGCCTGAAAATGATAAAATAAGGGCTCCCAAAACAAATTTAATAATTTGAGGGGATAATATTGTTTTATATGTGTAAATGGGAAAATGTCAAAACAGGTGGTTTTTAGCCCCATATGGAAAATTGATGTATAAAAGGGGAGCTAGGAGACTTTTGAAAATCATCACTTTCAGAGTTAATCCAACTCTCCATCTCATTCTTTCTCTCTTCCTCCTTGCTTGTAAGCATTTTTGTGGGAGAATTTTGAGAGTTGAATTTGAGAGGAATATTGTTTTGTGTCTGTAGTAGGTCCTTTCAGGGTAGAGTCAATGTTTTCACTCTTGGTAAATCATCCTTAGCTTTTAGAGCTTTTTGTAAGGTGATTTGAGTGAGATACTTTTTTTAGGACTATGTGGATAGGCTACAGTTCTTTGTAAAGTTGTGTTGCAAGAGGTTCCTTTAGAGATTGTACTGCTAATTCAGAACATTCTAATAGATTGGTCACTCAGTTGAGCTAGACCTAGAGACGTAGTCCACTCGGATGAACTCCATAATCAAATTTGTGTCTTCATCTCTCTCTTTGCTTGGTGTTATCATTCTCTCTATATACATTGTTCCTGTTACTCCATTGGTTAATGTATTTTCACCTTTGTGCATAATCACTTAGCAACATTTGTCATAGATCCCTTCCACATTACAGATCACACAAAAATAAAGATATGCACCTATGCTTACCTATCAAAAGTGCACCATGATATGATGGATCATGGCGACCTTGAAAAGACATAATAGGAAGCTCAAATGATGAACAAAATACCAAAAATCATTAAAAGATCACAATAAATCTCAAACGTCCTTTGCCATAGGATCAATAGATGGAAGGGATTGATGCGGTCTGTTTTGAGGAAGGATACATCTTGTTAAGACCAAATATGGAGGGTAGATTAGGTGATCGATATGATTCAAAATACTCGAAACCGATTGAACCTCATGATGCTAATGGATTTTGTTTTTAGGAACTAACTAGATAGGGACACCCTTGACAACACGACACAAAACCAAGACACACCCTAAGGATAGACCTATGGTCTTGGGGGCTCATTGATTGATGGCCTTGCCTACGTGAAAGCGCAGAGACCTCGTAGTTTGATAAAATGACCATGGATAAAAGTGGAAAGAGGATAATGGAGATGGTGATGGATGAAAAAGACTAGACAGACAAAATCCTCGAGGGTTGATCAAATGATTAGCCTTGCCTACGTGAAAGCGCGAAGGAAACGTAGTTCAACAAAATGGATGAAAGACAATATGAGACCTAATGATAACCGACACGATGAAAGACCCTAGATGAGGACATGAGACCAATAGATGACACCAATATACAGGCCGTGAAGAGCTTTGATTCAGGATGAAAGCTCAAGATTTAGGATAGCTAATTTGAATCGTCCAATGCTCAATCAAAATATACCAAGCGATGGAGAATGGGATGTATTTGGGAGGACGGGTACGATAGGATGTAAGGCTAGGATATGCAGATAGGACAGATGGAAGCATAAAGGAAAATAGGATGCAAGGTAGATAATGATTAAGCCCTCTACGAATGGCGCATGTTGCCAGGTTTTCAACAAACGTACTTATCCAAGGTGCCACCAAGGGTGGTTTTCACCATAGGATGAACTATTTCTCTTTACTATTTTTTTGAATTTTTGACTTTTTGATTTTTTTTGTATTTTTGTTGATTTTTTACTTTTTTTTGGTATTTTTTAGGTAGGATAACTCGGCTGACCTAGGTGTAAAACTTTTTAAGGTACATGATGTTGATAGGCTCTTCCAGGGGTTCCTCCTCAAGTGTTGCAAGCCAATATGCCCCAGAATCATATTTTGTAGTGACAACATATGGACCCAACCAATTTGCTTCAAACTTTCCCTTCTTTTCTTGATCTTGTTGGGTACACTGATTCTCTTTCAAGACTATATCACCAACGTTGAATTGGCGGGGATGAATCTTCTTATTGTAACTTCTCCTAAGACGATGTTGATATACTTGGAGATGATTATAGGCCTTGATTTGTTTCTCATCTAGGAGTTCAAGCTGACTTAACCGTGTGACTCGAGCATCTTCATCACTAATTAAATTCTTCAGAGAGATTTAGAGTGATGGGATCTCAACTTCAATCAACAAGATAGTGTTTGTGCCATAAATAAGGGAGTATGGGGTAGTGCCAGTAGGGGTGCAGATGGATGTGTGATATGCCCAAAGGTTGGGATTAAGATGTAGGTGCCAATCTCGACCAGTGTTATTGGAAACCTTATTGAGGATTTTAATAAGCATCTTGTTGGTTGCTTCAACTTGGTCATTACCTTGAGGATAATAGGGGGTTGACCAACGATGCTAGATATGATAGGTTTCACAAAGGTGTTTCATATATTGGTTTTTAAAAGGCTTGCTATTATCATTGATGATGGTGGAGGGAATACCATATATGTAGAGAATATGGTATAGGATGAATTTGGAAATCTAAATACCAGTGATTTAGGAGATTGGAATTGCTTCCACCCACTTGGTGAAGTATTCCATGGCGGTGATGATGAAGGTGTGACCATTGGATGAGGGAGGGTAAATCTTACCGATTAAGTCGAAACCCCATTGTGAAAAGGGCCACGGTGCAATGATAGGCTACAAATCTTGTGTAGGAGCATGAATTAAATCTGTGTGTTGTTGACATGGTACACATTTATTTACAAACTCACAAGCATCATGCTCCATAGTGGGCCAGTAATATCCTGCTCTGAGAATTTTCTTTGCTAAGGCCATCCCATTAGAATGAGACCAGTAGACACCATTATGTACCTTGTTTGGTGCAACATGAGATTCTAATTCTTTTAGACAATAAAGGAGAGTGTGATCATACCCCCTACGATAAAGTGTATCTCCCACAATTGTGTATTGGGAAGTGTGTTGGATGAATGATTTGCATTGGTTACGGGTAAGGTTAGGTGGTAGGATATTTTCATGTAAATAAGTATAAATGTCATGATACCAAGGTGATTCGAGACCCTCGATATCGCACACCATTTCATTGTTAGGGACATCGTATGCTGGGATTAATAATTGCTTAACGAGGAACTCACAATCCGTTCGGTATTTAGGCATGTCAATAAGAGATCCAATTGTAGCCATAGCAACGACTGCCTTGTTTTGCACTCTAGGAATCTGCTCAAACTGGATATGGGTGAAATATTTCTTGAAGTCATCCACCATGCATTTTTAAGGAAGAAGCTTATCATCCTTGGTTTGAAACTCGTTATTGACCTGTTTGATTATCAGTTGGGAATTTCCAAAGACACGTAGATGAGTGATATTCCATTGGATTGTGATTCTTAGACCAATAAGTAAAGCTTCATATTCAACAATATTGTTTGTGCGTGGAAATGCTAGCTAGAATGACTTCATAATGTAGTCACCTTGAGGAGTGACAAAAAGAATACCCGCACCTGCCCCATTGTGAGTATTTGACCCATCAAAATATAGTGTCCATGTATCCAATTTTGAAACTGTAAGGAACCCTTCATTAGGAAACTTAGCTACTAATGGATATGCATCAACCAAAGGAGCATTGGCTAATTGATCTGCTATCACTTGCCCTTTGATTGCTTTATGGTCCACATATTCTATGTCAAACTCACTAAGCAACATAACCCACTTGGCCATGCCACCAGTTAATGACATTCTTGATAACAAATATTTGAGTGGGTCGACCTTTGAAATGAGCTTGATAGGATGATTGAGCATATAGTGACACAACTTCTGTGAATTGAAAACAACTGCCAAACAAGCTTTTTCCATGGCAGAATAATTAAGCTTATACCCCACAAGTGTACAACTGATTAGTAGATGACACATTATTTGGAGAACTCATCATGTTGTTTCAACAATGCCCCTAGTGCAACTGATGTGGTTGAGATATATAGTAGTAGGGGCTTACCTAGAATGGGAGGAATCAAAATTGAAGGATTGGATAGGTACTCCTTGATCTTGTCAAAGCCTTGTTGACACTTTGGATCCCATTTGAAGGTGATGTCTTTACGCAAAATGTGTGTAAATGATTGGCATTTATCAACAAGTTGGACTATGAAGCACCTAATAAACTGTAATTTTCCTTGCAGGCTTCTTAACTATTTTAGATTGTGTGGCAGAAGCATTTCCATTATTGCTTTGACTTTCACTGGATCCACTTCGATGCCCCTTCTAGATATTATGAAGCCTAACAATTTTCCAAATGTGACACCAAACACACACTTTTTTTGGATTCAAGTGCAACTTATATTGTTCTACCCGCTTAAAGATTTTCCTCAAGATCCTCGAATGCTCTTCTCTTGTCTTGGATTTCCTTAGTAGATAATCAACATAATCTTCCATTATAATATGGACAAGGTCATGGAAGATGACGGTCATTGCATGTTGATAAGTTGCCCCCGCATTCTTGAGACCAAAGGGCATGACATTGTAGCAGAAGGTGTCCCAGGGGATGGTGAAAGTAGTCTTGTGCCGATCTTCAGGTGCAATTCTAATCTGATTATAGCCATAAAATCCATCCATGAGGGATAGCATAGCATGTCCTACTGTGAGATCTACCAATGTGTCAATATTAGGGAGCACGAAATCATCTTTTGGGTAGGCTTTATTAAGATCCTAGAAATTTGTACAGATTCTAATGTTCCTATTAGGTTTGGCCACAAGTACTATGTTAGATATCCAATAAGAATAGTCAATTGGTCTGATGAATTCAACCTCTAATAGTTTTTCCAGTTCTTTCTTGACAAGTAGGGCCACTTGGGGATGCATTTTTCTAAGCTTCTATTTAACTAGTTTTGCATCCAAATGAACATCAAGATGGTGTAAAACTAATGCATGATCCAATCCTAGCATATTTGAATAGGACCATGCAAAGTTAATGATCCCTTCCTTTAGCAGGTTGACAATGATGGGATACTCTTCCTCTGACAATGACTTGGCCACATACGTGATTTTGGGCTCTTCTCTTGTTCCCATATTAACTTCTTGCATCTCTTCGATCAAAATGGATGACTATTCAAGTAAATGAGCTCCAATAAGGGGAAGATGAATGTCCCCATCCTCTAGCACCTCATCAAGGTTTTCACTATTGGATACACCCTTTATTTTTACTTTTGACGAGTCAAGAAGTGCCTCGGGGAGGTTTTCACTAGATGACTCTTTTTTGTTTTGTTTATTTTTGCTTTTGTGGTTAGGGTGTTCATCTTCCCCCAATCCCATAATATGTACATAAGCGTCCTCTGAAGGAAAAATTTCTATAGGTGCGCTCCCTCGTAGGTCCCAATCAATAAGGTCGGGGTGATAGAGGGAAAGGCTAATGGAAAAGATGGATGTGGATTCAAAAAGGGAGGGGAGATCTACGTCATCGTATGAGAGTATGATGGCTTCTTCTTCAGGTATGTCTTCAAGGAAATCATTATCTGAGTTGACATTATTCGAGGTGCTAGTGGATGGTGCGGGATCCTTTTGCTTTTTGTCATAGCCTAAGCCCAAATATTTAGGTCACACGGGTGTCTCAATGGGCTGTAATCTTCCATGTTCCTCTACTCCAAGTCCTCCCCCTTGATAGTTGTATTTTTCTGCTAGCTTTGATGCATGAGGATAAACTTCTTGGAAGTATTCAATGAAAGGAGGTGATGGCTCAGGTTCTTCTCTATAGACCCATTGACTAATGTCCTCATTTTATTGATCTTGTAGTGTGCCTAGGGACTGGAAAGTGGTAGAACCCACATTCTTAGAGTTGATAGTTTTGGTCTTCATTTCCTCCTTTAGTGCAGACTGAGAAGGTTGACCGTAGGTACAAGGAGATGGAGGCATGGTTTCTACATTTAGAGTTGTACGCATCTCATATTCTCCACAGCCTTTATCGATGATCTGGACCTTGGTAATGGTGGATTTGGATGCAGTGGATGGAGTGGATGACATGTTGGATGATGAATTGGAGGATGGATTGGAGAATAGGATGGATGATGACGCTTGAGGTGCCCCCACTTCAACTCTTGGACAATATTGGGAGTGGGGGAAAGAAGCTTCTAGAGCATGATAGTACTCAAAAGGCTGAGGATCTGCATGGATGGTTACTTTGACCCCATTTTATGGGAACTTCAGGCATTGGTGATAGGTGGAGGGAACAACCTACATGGCATGGATCCATGATCGGCCAAGGAGAAGGTTGCATGGAAAATCTAGATCAAGGACGTGGCATGTAGTATACTGCACGACGGGGCCAACCTAGATAGGAAGACAAATAATACCTTAAGAGTCCCTTTTTGCAGTGTCGTAGGCCTTGATTGTAATGGTTTGACTGTCCAAGTTAGCATGGGTATACCCTACCTATTTTATAAACTTTAATGTACATAGATTGAGGGCAGAGCCATTATCTACCAAGACCCGTTTTACCTTATGGCGGGTGACCAGGACCTCAATGTGTAAAGCATGGTTATGGGATGGATCGATTAGTGGCATATCATTCTGTTTGAATCCTAGCTGATAGGTAGATAACAAATGTCCTACTAAAGCTTGGAATTGGGTAGGATCAATGTCGTTGGGCACATGTGTATCCTGAAGAGCCTTTTTGGTGGATTGGGGAAGACCTAAGCAAATCTAGAATGGATATTTAGGCTGGGGTCTTACCAATATGGTTAAGAATATTGTAATGTGAGCTCACAGGAGCTGGCTAAGATGAAGTGGAAGGCCCAGGAACTGATATGTAGGTATATCGTGTGGTAATAGAACATTGAGGGTCTTTTCCTTTGATACGAATCATAGATACGCGTGGATCCCCTTGATTGATGCACATGATAATGGTCTCATAATTATATGACACATTTTTATAGCTAATATTATTAGTGTTGTTATTCTGATTATTATTGCTAGACCCGAGGTTTTCCTTTGAGGTACTGGGACCTTGATTATGCTTAGGGAAGGAATTTTGATAAATCTATAATTGAGCATTGGACAATGTAGCTTGATTTGCATCCACTACGATATCACCTTGATCTATGAGATATTGGATATAACCTTTACGTTCTTGAAATTTATTAGTGGAGTGACCTTTGATCTTGTGAGTCACAATACTCATTCTCTCTATACCAAGCGGGTTTGGGCTTTGACTCATCAAAAGGCTTTGTCACAGGATGGGTAACCGCATAGTTTTCTTGAAGCAACCTCTTGAAAATAACATCTAAAGGTTCTCCCAAGGGAGTGAATGAGCGCTTATTATTCCCCTGATTGTATTGATTGGGCTGTGGAGGAGGACAGGCTACACCATGTGGTATAGATATAATGTTAGAAACCAATTGTGGATTAGGGACATACTGTGATCTTTGTGAAGTGCTAGCTACTTGAATGTGTTTGGTATCGGTGACACCATCATTGACAACATTTTTATTCTTGTTCTAGTAGCGAGATTTATCTCTAGACAATTTATCTTTATCTTGGTTAAATATTTTGATTTGACCTTTAGTAATAAGGGCCCTATCAATGGTAGTGCCCTTCTCAATGACCTCTGCAAAGGTGGTAACATAATGGAGGCATAAGTTATGGTCCAGTTCAAGGTGGGAATTTGCAACAAAGATGGTTTCCAAGTCCTTCTAATTGAGATTGGATTTTAATCGATTAGCCAACACTTGCCATCTTTGCAGGTAGCTTGCAAATGTTTCTCCCTAGCGTTGCTTATCTTTCATGAGATCTAAAGAATCAATGTCCTCCAAATTGAAGGAGAAGTGTGCAACATTTTTTTTTGAAAAATCCACAAAGAAAGAAACTAACCCCTTCGGGAGACCCATGAACCAGTCTAGGGCTTTCCTTGTTAGGCTCCTAGGGAATAATCACATAAGGTAATTGTCATTATGCATGACTTCCTGACAATGTGTGTAAAATTCTTGTAAATGGTTTCTAGGATCTCCCCTTCCCTTATATTTATCAAATTTGGGCATTTCGAAATGTCTAGGAAAGGGGATGAGTGAAATTGAGGGATCAAATGGATAAGGGAAAATCTCCTCAAATTTGAAGGACTTCTTGGACATCCTCGTTTGCAAGTCTTTTAGTGCGGCTTTCATCTCTTCCCATTCCTTATTAACTGGTATTGAGGAGGAAGGACCTATTGGGTTGGACTGATTGTAGGGGATATATTGCTGATGTGATGGAGGCAGAGGCGGAGGCGGAATGGACTAATTGTATGATGGCGGAGGTGGATATGAAGGGGTTTGTTGGTATTGATTGGGATACATGGATTGAGGATTGGTATAAGTTTGTTGGTATGATGGCGGTGTTTGATAATATGATGAAGAGGCACCCTACTGATATGATGGTGGTTGCTAAGAATAAAATGGATTGGAATGGTAGTTGTATGTAGTTTGTTCTTGGGAAGCAAATGGAGGTTGTTGTGGATTGGATTTTTGATAGTAGGTGCTTTGTTGTGATTGCTGGGGATTAGTGTATGGCGTTAGTTGTTGGGATTGTTGTTGATGATAGTAATAATAATTGGTATTGGGATAGGATGTAGGGGGTTGCTGATAATAAGTGCTTTGAGGATGGTATAGGTATTGAGAAGCAGGGTTGCTTGGAATTTGGTGAGAGGATTGTTGTGATTGCGACGGGATTTGAGTATGAGATGGAGGTTGTGAGGGGATTTGTGAATGATGAGGAGGTTGAGAGGGGATTTGGGATTGTTGAGGTGGTAGTTATGATGAGATTTGAGATTGTCGAGGTGGTGGTTGATAGGATGATATTTAAGATTGTTGAGTTGGTGGTTGATAAGATGGTGATTTTTGAGGGGGGACTTGTGATTGACGAGGAGGCTTTGATGGATTAGCCTAGGATTGGCGGGACAGTGGTGGTGGATTAATCTAAGGTTGATGTAGGGGTGGTCGTTAATGTTGTGACGAGATTTGAGTGTGATGTGGGGGTTGCGAAGGAATTTGAGTATGTTGCAGAGGCTATGATGGGGGTTGCTACAGTGGTTGTTGAGGAGGTCATTGTGATGGTGGCTACTGCGGGTTACCTTGAGGTTGATGCAAGGGTGGCAAGTTGCCCTGAGGTGGCTGTTGAGATGTGAAAAGAGGTGAGGGTAAATTTGGGGTGTGTGTGGGGCCAGGAGGTATGTGAGAAGGGGGAGCAACAAAAGGATTGTATGTATTTCCCAAGGTGTTCCCAGGTGACTAACCGGATTGATGTGGTGGAAGAGGTGGTGTAGATGGTATGGGGGTCAGACCTTGTAGAATGTTCACGTTTTGTGGATTAAAGGAATCAGGACCTTGAGGGTTGTTTGGATCTTTATGACTGATAAAGCCTTGAGGATTGTTAGGATTAGACCCTCGGGGATTGTTGGGATAGGCGCTGCAACCATGAATTAAATCCAAACTAGATGAGGTTGAATTTGATAATGGACATCATTACCAAATCTAGGTTGGTACCAGGTATCATGTGGCAACATTGGGGGAATTTGTGGGATTGATGAGTTGGGATTAGTTTGAGAATTTTGTGGATCTTGTGATTGAGGGGGTGTGATGTTGACGTATTGTGACATATCAAAACTCGGAGGTGGCTTGGTTCCCCTCATAAGCAATTGCACAAGGATTTTGTCTCCCCTCTCAGCAAGAAGACGATCGATCATTTGCAAGTTGGTGGGATTACTAAGATACTCGTTGACAGTGAGCTTGGGTTGGTTAACCATGCTTTCCTCTAGGGTAGATTGTGTAAGGGTTTTCGTATTGGATTGCGAAGAGCCGCCATTGGTAGGGGGATTCAAAGGATATTGAGGCTAACCACTTTGGGATTGTTGTTGTTCCATGAGTTTCTTTGCCTATGATCGGGTGATGGGCATGAAAATGCAAAGAACCGAAAGGCTAAGATGACACTAAATCCTAAAATGCACTTAAGTGGTGTCCTAGATGATGACTAAAAGGATGGCTAGGGTGATAGATTGATTGATTAGAAGATTGCTACAATAATGATGGATTAATGATTGGATTTGATTGATTGATTGGATAGGACGATTGATTGGATGGGATGATTTATTGGATAGGATTGATAGGATTGACTTTGAATCTAGTTCAAGAGTGTAAATAGATGATGGGGGATGATATTGGTTGGATCAAATGATAAAGATGATGATTACAACACAAAATCTATCTCGAGATGGAAATAGATTGATTAGGTCATGAAGGATTACTGACTCAAGACGGATGTCAATCCTAAGTAAGCATGGATGATAAGGATAAGGGTTAGTTTCCTAACCCAATTGGATAAAAATCCCCTAAAACAATATCTAAGGGACTTGGATTGAGAAATTGATGATGGATATGCAATCTAAGGATGTCCTAAGATGCACCTATGTGATTTGATTAAGGATTTGATGACTTTTGAAAAATGTAGATGGACTAAAATGATGATTACGAGTAGATGGATGGTGATAAAAAAATTTGATCACAGGAATGGAATCAGGAAACAACAGGCTTTCAGTGGTCCAAAGGATTAACTCTCAGGTATTTTATATGGGACACAGATACACTTATGTTTTTAACGAGTTCACCCCTCCAAGAAGCGGGATTGCCTATCTAAAGGATCACAAGTTTGCCTCTATGTAACACAGGATCGGCTAGCTAATTACTTCAAATGTACAGCAAAGGGGATGAAAATTCCTATGGAGATGATGGGATCTTCTATTTCTTAAGGTGTACATACTAGATATGGTACAGACCAGACGCGGAATCGCCTATCGGGCTAACAGGACTGCCTATGTCTTTGGGTGTGTGGACATAGATTGTGTGACTGGATGTGGAATTTCCCCTAAGGACAACAGGTTCACCTATTCTAGGGGATGTATAGACGAGGATGGAAAGGAATTGAAATGAGATCACCCCTACGAACAACAAGTTTGTTTGTTCCATGGGATGTACGGATAGGACGGAGGAGACACGAACATACGATCACTTATGGGAATGACAAGATCGCCTATTCCAGGAACAAGCGGACGCGGGGTCGCCTATCTAAGAGACCCACAAGAAAATTCACCCCTGACAAGAGTGAGTTCACCTAAAGGATGACTAGACTGGACTGAGACACGAAATCGCCCCTTCCAAGGGAAGACTGACTATCTACAATGCAAGTTATCCCCTGTGTGAAGAAAACTGACCACTGAGGGAAGGTGCAGACTATGGCAAAGGAATGAAAACACGACAAACAAGAAGCAATGGGTTAGACTGACTCAGACTGATGACAAGCATTAGTATATCAAAAGAAAGCACTCTAGGCAACACAAGCCTAAATTTAGTTGTAAAGGTTTGCTAACTCAATGTAGGCCCACCACCTTGAGGGGACACCCCAAGGTTAATACTCCATGATATTAGGGTGGTTCTCTGGATCACCCTTTCTCATGAAGGTGGATAGCTAGAGATCCAATGGCACAGGGTCATCAACAAAGGCCATGGGCTCACCTTCTCTCTCTCCTCAGGAACCATTGTAGTTCACTAGTGCGAGGATTTCTATCTCAACCTAAGGGAGTATGTGGTGAGTAACTTTTGGGTACAATCTACATCCCCTGTACTACACCAAGTCGTGGCTAAAACATGGGTCTCTATCTAGACTAATACAAGCTCTCTTGTGAGTCCTCGAAACACTAGGAGGGTGCATGAGGCACAATCGTGAACACTAGCCCATCACAAGCATGGATCGAGAGCCCCAACAAGGTACTGGAAACTCAAACCAACCCTACATGTCTTATCTAGGTATCAACCTAGCTTCGATGCTTCACTAGACATGATGTGACTAGATTGGGGTACAACATTGGCTCTCCCCCTTTTATATACCCCGTCTATAACATGTGGTTGAGATTGTCTTTCAGGTGATGAAATCCCAGACAAGTCTCCTATAGGGAAGGGAATACTAGACGTTTATGTTGGTCCCTAGGCTCGCACGTAGCGCAAGGAGAGAGCATATGTTTACTAACACTCCCTGGGTGGACTCGACTGGACTAGAATGAGTTGCAATTTTTGGTCAACCAGGATCACCATACGGTGCAAGGGGAGTGTATACGTCAAAAAATCACTCCCAAACATGAAAAACAAGTTAATTGACCCTTTAATTAAGTCTACATGTTCCTAAATTAGTATAAAAAAAGACAAACAATTTAATCTAGGGGTCTTTGACTGATCGTCCTGCAGCAAACGTGTTAGTAGTCTCACCTCCGATCTTCATCAAACATGGGACAAGCTGCACAAATCATTAGTGAAACCTCACAATCACAAACAAACAAGTTAGCTGACTAGTATCCAAAATTGAAATCAAATGAAAGCTCAAATTGAAAATTTTAGCATTTTGGATTACCTTAAGTTCGCCTATGTGTGAAGCTAATTCTCCCTTCTGCTAGATGCAAGTTCACCTTTTCAATAAATGGGTGATATCGTAATCGCCTGTCTAATGAAAAGGCGAAAACGTATTCACCTCTACATTCAAAGCAGGTTTGCCACTTCCTTGAGCAGGTTCTCCCCTTTCAGTCTCCTTGAGCGTATATGCCTCTAAAATATACAGTCTAGATTAGTAGGTACAAGTTTTCCTTTCTGAGGGAAAGGCGTATATGCATTCACCCTTGTTTAGTGCAGGTCTGCTCCTGCGTTAGGTAGATTCACCCTTCGAGGGTGGATTCGCCTCTGCGTCTAAGATCCAAACTTGCAAAACTTCAAACAACAAAAAAACATAAAAGTAGACATGTGACGTTGGTCCCACTAGATGTGCTAGAAATGTGTGCAAGTGTTTTTATCTATTCTAAGATGCAAAACAAAATGAAATGCAAGCAAGGGAAACACTAACAATCACCTCAAGATAAGGCCTAAGTTGAATTCAAACAAAATACAAGAAAGACAAATTTTTACCTTGCTTGAATTGTTGAGTTGGTTGGCCCTTTTGATGGTTGATTTGTGTGCTCCTTTGTTGAAAAAATGACATGCAAGTGTGTTCAAAATGAAGCTAGTGAGATGGAGATTGCAATGGTGGATGTGGGTATTGGATTGGATGCACTATGATGGCTTTAAGGTGCTGCAACAATGGTGGATGCTAGGTAGTATGTGATTTATTGAGTGCTAGAGTGATTGAGTGGTTGCTAGAGTTGGTCAAATGAGGGCCATTCCACTACTTTTAGAGGAAGTGCCTCTAAACCAATGGATGGCTGAGATGCATCCAAGGTGAAGGAGATCAAGGGCTAGGGTGAGTTGAGAACTCACAAGCCATTTCATGCTGACATTTGTCAGATGAGGTGTACAAGGGGGGATGAAGTGGAGGTGATGTGGAGGTACTAGGATGTACCTTGGGAATGGACAAGATCTCCTCATAAAGGAGGTGTTTTTCCACGTGTACCTTGAGAGGACATGTGAGGAATTAAAAATTCCTTACAAATCCTCATGGGGATGGGAGAGGGAATTAAAAATTCCTTGAAATGCATGGGGGGGATAAATGTGAAATTTAAATTCACATAGGGAAGAGAATGCCTTCTCCAAAAGGAGAAAGCATGTAATAAGGTTGACTAAGGACAAATGCCATAAATGGCATGAGGATTAGGTTAGCATAATTTAGTGATTAATGTTGTGCAAATGCATGATTAAACAAGTTAATGAAGGATTAGGGGCAAGTGGCAA